>CM070713.1:35451677-37851677 GCA_036346275.1 Otatea glauca | reverse complement strand
AGATGGTGGAGCTAATTAAGAATTATAATGTGGGAATTCATTATCACCCCGGAAAAGCCAATGTAGTAGCGGATGCTCTGAGTCGGAAGAGCCATAGCGCAAATATGCTGTCAATGAAGGATCAACCAGAACTATGCAAGGAATTTCAGAAGCTAAGATTGGAAGTTATTCCGCAGGGAATTGTAGCAGCACTGGAGGTAAAACCAACACTTGAGGATCAGATTAGAGAAGGCCAGAAAGGTGACGATAAAATTTCAAAGATCAAGGCTAAAAAGGAGGAAGGCCTAGCCGTGGATTTCACTCTAGACGAGCAAGGAACCATGTTCTTCAAAGGCCGAATCTGTGTGCCGGATAAAAAGGAATTGAAACAGCTGATTCTTGAGGAAGCTCACGATTCTAAGTACTCGATTCATCCAGGAAGTGCTAAGATGTACCAGGATTTGAAAGAGAGATTTTGGTGGCCTAATATGAAGCGTGAAGTGGCTGAGCATGTTGCTTTATGTGATGTATGTCAGAGAGTAAAAGCCATGCATCAAAGGCCAGCTGGTTTGTTGCAGCCGTTGAGAATTCCGGAATGGAAGTGGGAGGAAATCGGAGTGGACTTTATCACCGGTTTACCTAAAACTCAGAGAGGTTACGATTCCATTTGGGTTATTGTGGATCGCCTGACCAAGGTTGCTCATTTTATCACGGTAAAGACCACTTACTCGGGAGATCGTTTAGCAGAGCTGTATATGTCAAGGATCGTATGTTTGCATGGAGTGCCCAAAAAGATTGTGTCAGACAGAGGTACTCAATTCACCTCAAGATTTTGGAACAAGTTGCATGAAGCAATGGGAACTCACCTGAATTTCAGTACAGCATATCACCCGCAGACAGATGGTCAGACTGAGAGGGTAAATCAGATCCCAGAGGACATGTTGAGAGCTTGTGCTTTAGCTTATACTACATCTTGGGATAAGTGTTTGCCATATGCAGAATTCAGTTACAATAATAGTTATCAAGCAAGCCTATAAATGTCACCGTTTGAAGCATTGTATGGACGTGCTTGTCGTACCCCGTTGAATTGGAATGAAACGGGAGAGCGTTTGGTTTTTGGGCCAGATATTCTCAAGGAAGCCGAAAGTCAAGGTGCAATGATCAGAGAGAGGTTGAAGATAGCACAGTCAAGACAGAAAAGCTATGCGGATAACCGTCGTCGAGATTTGAGCTTCGAGCCAGAAGATTATGTGTATCTCAGAGTTACCTCTCTTAAGGGCGTTAAAAGATTTCACGTTAAAGGGAAGCTTGCACCAAGATATATTGGTCCGTTCAAGGTTCTGAGCCGTCGAGGAGAAGTAGCTTATCAGTTAGAGTTGCCTCAGTCCTTGGCAGGAGTGCATGATGTATTCCATGTGTCGCAACTCAAGATATGTCTCAGAGTGCCAACGGAGCAAACCCCGTTAGATGCAATAGAGCTGCAAGAAGACCTGACTTACAAGGAGAAGCCAGTCAGAATTTTGGATGTTATGGAGCGCAAGACCAGAAACAAGTCTATTCGCTTTTGCAGAGTTCAGTGGAGCAATCATTCTGAAACTGAAGCCACTTGGGAGCGAGAAGAAGATTTGAAGTCGAGTTTCAAACCTATTCTCTAGTTAGCCACTAATCTCTGGTCGAGATTCATTAAGGGGAGGTTTGTAACATCCCAAAATTCGTCTAGATATTATTTTATTGACATTTGTGCATTTTATGATTTTTCTGGAATTTATTTGGATTTTTCTGGATTTATTTAAATTAATTGCAAATTAAGTGTTTTGGCCTTTTATTGAAAACTATTTAGATTTATGCAAAGTTAAAGTAAAGTTTTGCCAAAAATATTTTATTTAAGTTCAGAATGTCTCAAAGTATTTTTGAGATTTTCTTGGATTTTTCCTGATAATTTAATTGCCTAAAACTAAGTAAATGAATTTCTGTATTTATTTAAATTGGAAAACCCGGAAAATGTTGTGAATGAGGTTGGGCGAGCCCATCCATCGTAAGCGCTTCTTGGCCCATCTTCTAGAAGCTAGCACCAGGGGCCGTCGGATTTCGCTATCGTCTCGGATTCAGCCACGTCTTGGTGAACCCTGATCGTCCATCCTGCCGTGTGGCGCAACCGGGCGTCGTCTTCTCCGACCAGGACTCTGAGTCCATCTCGTGGCTGCCATGGACTCCGCAGGGCAATCGGGCGAAGCAGCCGCCCCTAGCGCTATAAAAGGAGAGTATGAGCTGCGCAATACCCCAAGCGACCGAAGCCTTAAGTTTGCCCCGTGAGAGCGCTGCCGATTCGTCGTGAATTCGCGAAGACTTGCTGAGTGCTGCCGCATCGAGGAGCCATCGATTCGCTGTCGTTGAGCCATCACAAGGTCCGAGACCGACCGCAGCCGTTTCGCCTTCACCCGGAGCACCTCGTGCGCGCGTCAGTTCTGCCAAAGCGTCGCCGGAGAGGAGAAACTGCGGGGAGGTCGTCGCCGACAAGAAGAAAGGTCTTGCCGCCGTCACCCAAGTGCCCAAAACCCAGATCCAAGCACGTCAGAAGGTTGGCGAAGTTGCGAGGGCGCCGTAGGTAGCCGGGCCGATCGCCGCCGACGACCCTAGGGCCCTGTGCCGTCGCCGTCGACGTGGCTTGACGCTTCGTTGCGCGTGTCGCCCACGTAGCGCTTCGCCGAGGTGGCAGCGTCGTGGCGAGCTGCGTGGCGCCGCGTGTGTCCTGCGCTGGCGCCGAGTCAGCATCGTGCGGGACCCGCGTGTCAGTGGCCGAGAACCGCGTGAAACGGGTGCACCGTGGACCCGAGGAGATCTTTGGACGCAGTCCATGGACCGATGGCCACGAGGCAGCATTTGGTTGGTCTGAGTCAGGGCTGACGTCACGCTTGCGCAGTAATTCTATTTTCAGAATAAAAACAATTCTGTTAATTCCGAATTTCCAATTTCTGTATTTTCAGTATTTATTTCAAAGTTCAAAAGGCTATATCTTTTGCATCGTAACTCGAATTTGTGTGATTCAAATTTCTAAAAATTTGTAAAATTGAGATCTATTTAATGGTGAATTTTATTTGATTTTTGGAGTTCATTTGCTCTCTATTTTGGTATTTATTTGCTTTTCTCCTTGGTACGCGTAGACGTTGAATTGTGCGACGCTACGGAGGAAGATCCAGCAACTCAAGAGCAAGTTCCAGATCAGATCAGGACCTATTCTAAGGCAAGTTGTGCTTTGATCATGTTGAACCCATGTTTGTAAAATTGCCATAATTGTTTTACCCTATTGCATATATTTCAAGTATACAATTGTTTCAAATTAAATTGGGCTTAGCTAATATACCAGATTGATTTATATCCTACCTTGTCATTGTATGCCATGATCCATTGTCACCCTAGATTGGTTCAATATAGTTGGTTAGTAATTATAATCAACATGGGATGGTTAGTTCGTATTAGATGCTTAGCCATGCCACGTCATCACATGTGTCAGAATCATTGATAATTAATCTTGATTAATGGAATATGGAACAATGTTTCGAACTTGTGTGTCATGTGGGATCACACGATGAGATTGAGTTGTTGTGGCGAGTCATGTCTCGCAACGATGTTGAATTGTTGATGGCACGTGGTGCATGGTAATCAACTGGGTGATAATCACTTAGATTGGGGCAAGTGACAAGGGGCGAGTATGCCAAGGTGGGCCCGATGGGCAGATGGTATGTGGATGTCTTGCCTTGATCACTCTAAGGACTTAACCTTGCAAGCCTTTAACCTGAGTCAATCATGCAACCACATGTCTGGTATGGCCAGCCTAGCTGAGTAATTTGCAATGTCTTAATTTTGGTACTATCTTGGTCGGTGTGAGTTCCCGAGTTATGGAGTAGTTCACATGGCGCAAGAGGGGGGCCCTGGATGTGGTAACCAATCCCACCAGTGTTGAAACCTTAGCGGGTGGTACCGGGTTAAGCCAGCGCATTGTAAAGGCATTGTTATAATCACTGCCTTGGTGGTGTTTGGTTGTATCACGTGGGTAAAGTGCATAACCTCTGCAGAGTGTGAAACTATTCGGATAGTCTGTGCTCATGTATTGAGCAATGCTCGGGAATTACTGTTAAGGGTTAGCTTAAAATAAATGGACAACTTGGTTGGGATGGCGGAATGCCATGTGGAAGATGGAATTTGACTTAGGATTGGAAACCTGGTTTACTTGAGAAATACTGAATCTATTTATTATTGCTATTTGTTTTACAAGTCTTTACAATCTAAATATTATATTTGTTCATAAATGCTGCTTATTGCAAATAGCCATGATAGCCTATCCATTGGAATAAGCCTTACATATAGTTACATAGAATTGCATTCTGTGCACAACTTGTTGAGTGCTTTAAGTACTCACCCTTGCCAACAACAATAATCAACAGTCGAAGAATCTACACCTGTGTTGGAGGAGGAGTTCCAAGGGGACGCGAGTCATTAGGGTCCGAACCTTGTCGGTTGCCTGTGGTGAACTGATGAGCTATCTACGTTTTCTACTTTCCACTGCTTAATTATTAGCTTATATTTCCAGTCTTGCCCTGCGTGGCTTAATAATGTAAGTCGGTCATAAGATCATACACTTAGCTATATCAATAAGTGAACTACTATTTCTATTATCGTTGAGTATGATGTGATATGTACCGATGTTGAGGTATGTGCACTAGCGTTGATCCTAGGACTAGTGTGGTAAACACAGTGGGTTCGAATCAGTGGATTCGGGTCCTTACATATACCATGATTATTTATCACCCTAGGATGGATAATTCTTAGTTGGTTTCTAATAGATACCAACGTCGGTTGGTTAGATCGTGTCTAGCATGCTTGGCCATACCATGTACATCTGATGTCTTTTGAAAAGTGCAAATTCAATTTGACTAATGGAATGTGAAAGACTATGTGGAGGTCTACCCATGTTTGTGATGAGTATTTGACTAAATTTGAGCTTGGTATGCTCTGGTTTGAGTTTGATTTGAATTTAATTTTTAAATTGAAGCAATTTGAGTTGTGTCTGCTAGGAGCGACACTACCGGCCAGGGGGCGGCACTACTGGCCTAAGAGCGGTATTTATATTCCAGAGAGGGTCTTCGCTGGGATTTCAGGTGAGTGGCACTACCGACCATGCTAGGGCGGTAGTGCTAGCCGAGTGGTATTACCGGCCCCAGGGGGCGGTAGTGCCAACCTTTGAGCGAATTTTGAGTTTTGAATTTTGAAATTGCGTGAGATTTATTGCATATCATTTTGGGCAATGCTATGTGATGTGTTTCTTTGTTTTTGATTGTTGCAGGACGACGATGATAGATCATGGTGAGGCGAAGGATGACTGGTACTAGGCGAGGTGCGCTAGAGGTCCAGACAGTCGAAGATCGCCGAAAGTTGATCGAAGATGAAGCCGCTGCGAACCTAAAAGATAAGGGAATGGATGAGATGCTAGCTAGGAGCTGCTCAGATCAAGGAGGGCCGTTGGATCGCGGTCTAAATGATAAAGTAGTGGGTCTAGTTAGTATGCTTTAAGAAGCGTGCAAAACCCGTTATGATTGTGGGTTTCGGGTTTGCCCATGTA
Source organism: Otatea glauca (assembly GCA_036346275.1). Lineage (NCBI taxonomy): Eukaryota > Viridiplantae > Streptophyta > Magnoliopsida > Poales > Poaceae > Otatea > Otatea glauca. The sequence goes on along the minus strand of CM070713.1, from coordinate 37,846,081 downwards.
TGAGTGAATGAGTAAATCCTAGCCCTTGATGGTGATCCTTAGGGTAGAAGGAACTCATCCAAGGGTGGAGGATGACTCAAAAGTAGTATAAATAGAGGGGTAGGGGTAGCCTTCCTCCTATTGAAGGTTTTGAGGTTTGTGTGCTCCTTTGAGCTTTGCCCACTTTGTTGTGAGGCTTTGTAAACCTCCCTTCCAAAAATGAAAATCTAATTTTCTCAATTCTGAATTTACATTCTGCATTTACATTATGCCTTAAATTCAGTCTTTAAATTCAGCAATTTACATTCTTGCAATTTCCTTTCCGCATATTTGGATTTTCCTCCCCTCCTTCTAAATGCTTGTGGATCTTTTGCTGAGGATGTATGATTGATGGATGAGTCTTCTTAAACCATATCATAATCATCTAGGCAAATTTTATGTTTTTTTCTTGCAAAAAATGGATCTTTTGCTCTTTAGATGATCATTCTTGAAAGATTAGGTTTTTGGTGTTCTTGTCTTATATTCTAGCTTGCTATGACATGTGAAAAACCATCTAGGATCATTTTGATCATCAAGAACCCATGATCTAGCCGAGGGCTAAGTTTTTGTTTTTGAACCCGTTCTTGTGCACTCTTCCTTAAATTGGGAAAAGGTCAGAACTTTGACATCAATCCTTGTGATTGAAGGTTGGAATAGGTTCTTAACATCCATAGGAAGGTGTCCACAAAGTTTCATGGTGTTTGGATCAACCGATCAAAAGTTTCATCAATTTTCCTTTTGAGTTGCGCCGATCTTCACTATTTTTGTTCTGGTTTTTTACTGTAGCTACAGTAAAATAGAAGTACCGATACAGTACCCCTGGTAGTGTTGTGCTACAGTTCATCCATCACTATAGACCCAATTTGTGGAAGTGCCGCCCACTGCTGAATTTTTTTTCAGAAGTTTGTGTTCTCCACTTTGCTTTAATGAAGTGAGGTTCTTGGTTGGATCTTTCTGTGTGGAAAATTTTATTTTGGGATCATTAACCCCCTCTCTGATCACCATCACAGTCCTTCAATATGAAACATAATTAAAATAGGTGTGTCATGTATTGTCACACAATGATGTTGAGTTGTTGATGACATGTGCTGCAGGGTAATCAAACTAGGGTGATAAATGATTTAGACTGGGGCATGTGGCAAGGGGCTATGAGCCATGGTGGGCTTGTGTGGTATTGGGTTGACATGCTGATATATGAGTAAATGTGATGTGGTTTCTATAAGTCAATTATTGGAAGTCTTGTCTCGGTCAGTTAAGGACTTAACCTTCCAAGCTATTGAACTGGGCTAATCATGCAACCACATATCTGGAATGGAACAGACCTAACTAAGTAAGTTACTGAGTCTTAACATTTGATGCCTCAGGAGGATAACCAAACTGGATATGTAGTGGCCTCACATCTGTACATGGTATGTCCCTCCTATTTCTTCTGCTCTGTATGAGGGAAGGAACAGTGAGTTCAGATTTATACGAAAGGGTCAGTGTTAAGATAGAGTTTTCGAAAGGTTTTGTTATAATTTTCTTATTCATATACCTATGAAAGTGTGTCAGACGGACAGTTTAAGATAATCATACCGAGTGGGTAAAGTGTATAACCTTTGCAGAGTGTAAATCTATTCAGATAGCCGTGTCCCCGTTATGGACAATGCTCAGGAATTTTAGTGAAGGGTTAGATTTTATGAAATAAATCTTGGGAAGGAAGGTTGTGTGACATTGGAAATATTGGAAATTGATTAGGGCTATGTGCCAGTTTACTCTTGAGAATTATTTGAAAGTTATTATTTATCGTATTTGTTTTACTATCTTTTTAATTTATTTATTGTATTCATTTGTAAATACCGCTTTACTACAAAACAACCAAATTAGCCATTCATTTGGAATAAGCCTTACATACATTTATATTAGAATTGTATTCTGTGCACAACTTGTTGAGTGCGTTAAGTATTCACCCATGCCACAACAAAATTATTAGTTGAAGAGGAGTCTACACCAGCTCTTGAGGAGGAGTATCAAAAGGAGACGAACGTCTAGGGTGCGAACCTTGTTAGTTGCCTGTGGCATATTGATGGGTTATCCACGAAGTTTCCGTTCTGCTGCTATTTTATTTATTAGAGTTTAAGCCCTGCATGGCATAATCATCTAAAGTCGATCATAAGGTCAATCAACTGTCTTATATTTAATAAATAAAGTCTTTTATTATGTTTCTGCAGTGTATGATTGTGATATTATATTTCATCTATGTTGCTATTCTGTGCACTAGCATGATCCTGGACTAATACAATATACATAGAGGGTCCGAATTTGCATATTCGGTTCCCAACAGTTATCAGAGCCATACTGACTGTAGGTCTTAACCCTAGTTAGATTGGCGGTCTCTTTAGGACCTTCAAAATTATTTTCTTAAGTAAGACTTAACTTCAAAGAATAATAAGTTCTTGACTTATCTTATTCTTCTATTCTTTCACCTCTGCTGAAATTTCTTCTCTTTCCTTTGCTGGATCAAGCTAAAATCGTACCTGAGTTGTCTTTAGTAGATGACGATGCTCCACACCGAAGGAGAAAGCACTGAGTTCCTTGTTGCTAACCCTAAATATCGTGGAGAAAAGAATCAACGAGCTCGAGGAGTGGATCAATGAAGTGTTTCAGAAGCTAGAAGACCCAGTGCTTAGAGTAACCGGTTGAGAGACATGTGTGGGAGTCACGTCTACTAAAGATAGGAGTGTTACACTTTAGGCGTTAGATTTGTGTGCTTAGGTTATGATTTGGTTTTCTTGTTTTGTTGCATGTGCAGTATGTGTTGCAGAAGGCCATTAGGCACTTGTAAGTAGCCATACCAAGTTATTAATAAAGATTGTTAGTTTTTAGGGTACACTTGTTTCCCCATAAAGTTTCTTATTATCTAATCTATGCTTTTTTCCTCTTCCCTAAACCTGTGAAGCGATCATCAAATGGTTCAGACTCGTGGTAACAATGGAGCTAATGGAAGTGGTACCTGACCCAGTGAGAACCTCAATGATGGATTAGTTCCCCAACCGTCACCCCAAGTAGATATGCAGAATTTTGGAGCTTTTCTTGCTGCTCAAACCCAAATTATGTATACCATGATGCATCAAATGCAGAATATGACCAATCAAGATAATACCAACAATGCATCCCAAGATGCTATCAATGGTCCCCGTCCTTACTTAAGATTGTTAGAATTCATGAGGACTCGTCCGCCGACATTCTTTGAGAATGTGCTACCTCTAGAAGTAGATGATTGGCATAGAACCATTGAGGGAAAGTTACACATTACTCAGTGCGAGCGCAACGAGAAGGTTCTTTATGCTTCTCACCAACTAGAAGGAATTGCTGCTGAGTGGTGAGAGAATTATTGTACTACCTATGAAGCAGCACAGAATATCTCTTGGAATGAGTTTGTTGTGGCTTTTCATTGACTCTTTACTTCATCAGATGACAGTGTGATCGTAGTGAATTCAAAGAAGTCTGCTACCGCTACACCCTATACGAGATCTAGATGTTGTTCTTTAAAGTGTTTCCATCCAAACAAGTCAAAAGATCATGCATGCATTCGTTGTGGAGATGTAGGACATACCACTGATAAGCATACAATCAATTGTTCTAGCTATGAAGGAAGCCATTTGCTTGGAGAATGTACCATGAGAAATATCACATACTACCTTAGTTAAGGTCGAGATCATTGCCCAAGTCAATGTCCCTTAGATCCGATAGTTTTGGCCATGAATCAGCATCAGCAAAAGAATTTTCAAGCAATTGTTGTTCAAGAATTAGCAAAAGGATGTGGAATGCCATCTGCATGTGCTATGTTGCTTTAAGAGTTAAAGAATCAACACTCCAATCCTGTCAGCCTACCTTAGAAAAGCGTTAAGAAGATATCACCGACAACTTGTTTCTTTTGTGGTGAACAAGGTCACAGGGCTAGGAGATGCCCTAAGAAATTACAAGCTACGATTCATAGGAAGGGTAACATTGTACATGTAATTACACCCAACAAAGCACAACAATGGATATGTATGTGCTACAACTATCATAAGGAAGGCCATCATACTAATCAATGCCCACAGAAAGGTCGAGCATTCCCTATAGCTGTAACTATTCAAAAAACCACCTTAGTCAAGTTCATAACACCAAGAGTGAGCAGTAAAATTTTCGTAGCAGTTTGCTCAAAGAATCGGTTAAAGAAGAGGCGTTTGAATAAAGACACTACCAAGAAAGTCTAGAACAATAATTCTACCTTACACAATGTCATGTCTATTCGTAAAGGAAAGTGATCAGACGAGAAATCCTTGTAAGGTTTCCTGGTTTAAGGAAAGGAAATAAAAATGGTTGATATGTTGGTATGCGAAGTTTTGAAACAAAAGCATTAATGACAAATGAAGGATTAGATGTTTCTCCGAGTATCCACCCTGTCTAGATGGATTACCTGATAACGATTCATGTGTATTGATGGCTATAGAGCTAGAACTCAGATCCATATATGCGATGTGATGTCAAGGTATAATCCACCATTTTGTCATGGTAAAGGTGACATCAAAGCCAGCTTGAAGGCTATAGGTTTGGGATAAAGCTCCACCCCATGAAAGTATGCAAATGTCAGTGCAGACAGCCCACAAAGCATATGTCAGTTGGGATATTTAGTTAATCATTGTTTTGGTACCTAGATTCAACTTCCAATTTGAGTAAGATATGACAGATTGCAAGTTAAGAATATTATGTTGGAAGTACACTAGGAAGTTAAATTCCAAAGTTGTTCTAAGGTCAAATTAGAGCACCAAGATGTGTGAGATGTTTCTATCAGCCTAACCATCCAAAACCTTAGTATCAACTTGTCAGATAGGAATGAAGAAGCAGATTGAAGAGTTGTTAGAAAAAGGATTCGTGAGACCTAGTTCGTCGCCATGGGGAGCACAAGTTCTGTTTGTCAGAAAGAAAGAGGGAAGTTTGAGAATGTGTATTGATTATCGTTCGCTTAATGAATTGATGATCAAGAATAAGTATCAGTTATCTAGGATCGATGATTTTTTTGATCAGTTAAGAGGAGCTAGAGTGTTCTCTAAGATTGATCTTCAATCAGGATATCACAAATTGAAGATTCATCTAGAGGATGTCCCTAAGACTACATTTTCAACGTGGTATAGACATTATGAGTTTATAGTCATGTCGTTTGGATTTACTAATACCCCTGCCTATTTCATGAACATGATGAATAAGGTTTTCATGGAATATTTGGACAAGTTTGTTGTCGTTTCCATAGAAGACATTCTTGTCTAATCCAAGTAAGAGGAAGAGTATGCAGAGCATTTGTGGTAAGTGCTTCAAAAGCTTTGAAAGCAACAGTTGTATGCTAAATCTAGTAAATGTGACTTTTGGATGAAAGAAGTAGAGTTCCTTGAACATGTTATGACTGCCAAGGGACTTACCATTGACCCAAGTAAAGTTGAAGCTGTATTGCATTGGGAACAACCGAAGTTAGTTAACCAGATTTGCAGTTTTCTAGGATGGTAGGGTACTATCGTCAGTTCATCAAAGGATTTTCGATAATAGCTAGGCTGCATACATAGTTGTTGAAAAAGAAAAAAAAAGGTTCGTCTGGTCATCAAAATATGAAAAGAGTTTCTAGGAGTTGAAGAAGCATTTTGTCGATGTCCAAGACCTTGAGTCCCTTAATTGAACTTGCGAAAATATAAATTGTACGCTCCTAAAGAACAAAATGGAGTGGATGGAAATTGATTATTTGTTAGCCAAGTGGCTTTGACAGGGTATATAGATTACAGAGTGATCAAAATGATCGTTGGTTGCTAATGCTAAATTATAGATGTGGCGATCGTAGATCAGAATGTCGATCATGCTAATAGCATGGATTGCCCCCCCCCCATTTATCCTGGTTGAAGAGGCGGTAGTTGTTCTCCAAAAGGGTGTCATGTAGAAGAGAGGTTTCTTCTTGCCAAACGATGTTTTCTCGCCAAAAGGTGCCTTTTTCAGAGATAACTTTTGGGTGGTTATGTATACCTATCAGATAGCTGTTCGCACAGAGACATGTGCGGGGATAACCGCTTGTCCCTGACCATTTCATTGGTCGGGGTGGCCATTTCACTGGTCGATGACGACTAGTGTGAAGCAAGGTTTTGACCATCTTTGACTGAATTGGTCAGATATCTAACTATTCGGATAGAGATGGGCTTTGTTAAATGAATTATGGGCTTTACGTATTGTAGGCCCATTAACAGAGTATAGCCATGAATAAACTAAGGGCCCAAACAAATGACAGGCTTTTAATCCTTGTCAGCTAGCTCCTAAGTCTTGATAAATAAGAGTTTATTACTAAAGGCTTTTCGTCTTTTGTGACTCTTATAGAGTTATGTGCTAATTATTTGACCAGTTCAAATGCTAATAAATGGGAAATCTTTGCACTTCTCTCGGTAACTGAATTGACACTGATCATCTTTAATGTGTAAGGTATATATAAAGGGAACGAAGGCCTCCTTCTGAATCAAGAAAAGATTGCTTTCAATCTCCTTTAATTGTTTTAGCTTTTCATCATCTTCCTTAATTCCTTCTTCATCAACTATGATGAGGGGTATGATCAAGGGAAGATGGTGAGAAGCTGAAATATTGAAAGAAGTTTAATGATAACATTTGATTCTTCTGTATTTTTAGGTTTCTGAGGAAATTACTTTCAGACTTTTCTTAGTTGTTTTAAGTTTTTCATCATCCACTCTATTCTCTTCTCCCATCAGATATGATGGGGAGTATAATCAAGAATGGATGATGAAAGATTTAAACATCTAAGGGAGTTCAAGGATAACATTTCTTGATTTCTTCCAAAAAGGAGTTTCAAGAACATCAATTTGGTGTCAGTTATAATTTATTAAAAAGGCAGTTTTTACTTTTTCTTAGAAACCGAAACGGTGTCCAAAATTGACACAATTTAGGCTGTATAAAAAGAGGAGTAAATCCTCTCTGATTTCTCATGCCCTTACTACTTTCAAGCGTAGAAGCGATTTTATAAGTTCTTCGCAACCTTTGAGCTCTTGTCTTCAATCCTTTTCTTCTTCCCAACACCAATGGCCATGGATAAGTCTATCCTTACCGAGGGGAGGATTAAAGAACTAGAAGATCAAGGTTTGATCCCTCCTCGTGAAATGCTACGATGGGACCCCAGCGGGGAAGACACGAAGCCAGTGCCTCAGGAGGGGCACCTTGTTTTGTTCACTACTCTAGCGATTTTAGGGGTTTCCCTCCTTGAGAGTGATTTTTGGGCCGATTACATGATCATTATGAGATTGCGTTGCTCCACCTTCCCCCCAATTCCATTCTTATTTTGAGTGTTTTCTCGCATTCTTGCGAAGATTTTCTTGGTATTCCCCCTCCAGTTTGCCTTTTCTGCTTCTTCTATCAATATACTAGGAATAGTAAGAGCCAGGATCTCTTTGAGAGCGCTTATTTTAAGCTCTAAGATAAAATTACTTCCCAATATCCCCCACTACCAACCAAGGATACATGGTTTGATTATCGAAAGGAGTGGTTCTATTAAAAATTCTAGGGGTAGCCGCCTACAATTTTCTGGGAAGGTGGCCACAAATTGGACAAGAATTGAGGCGAAGTGAGAGAAGGAATCGTTGGTCCTCACCGAGGAGGAGAGGGACATCGTCAAGATCATCAGCAAGCTGGTGTAGGGAGGCTTGATGGGGTAGAGGATGGTTTTTGATTTTCTGTACAACAAAATAAGTCCTTTGAAGAGACGGTTCATATTCGCTTGGAGGATGGAAGGCGACCAGGATCCGACCAACAATGAACCTGGAGGTAAGTACATTCTCCATTACCGACCTCTTATCTTTTTTAATTGAAGAATTTTACTGACATTTGTGGGCATTTCTCCTATCAGTTTTTACCGCTGAAGAGGCCTAGTCAAGGGTTGCATCTATGCTACGCATCTCCTCTGACGGGTCTGACCTGGCTGCCTTGGACAGGCCGCCATCCAGCCTGATCGGGCAAACCGATGAGTTCATTAATGAACGCATCATGGTAAGTACCAAGAAGTTGCTTTGGTTCTTTTGTAATACTAATTGTCTTGTATGCTTAACAACTGAATTTATTCATTTAGATGCATGGTCATAAATGATCTGCTGAGCAGCCCGAGGTCTCAGCCTCGACTCCTCCGACCAAGAAAATGAAGACCAGAGGTGCTTCAAAGATGGTGCATTCTACTACCGTTGGGACTAGTTCTAATATGACTAGCACTAGTCAAGCCTTGGTACCGTCAGATGATGCGCATTCCAAGTGTGCGCATTATCGGTCCCAGGCGCATGACAAGAAGGTTATATTTGTTGCGGGGATGCATACAAGGACCTCATCCCAGGTGCGCCTCAAAAAATGGTTCAACCGCAATTGGGATCGTCCATATAGACATCTTCCGACCTTCCCATTTGTCCAGAGTGAGAGTGAGGACTCAGAGAACAATGTTCCTCTGATTATAAGGAAGAAGGAGACTCCCGACCAGGATGTTGGGACTTCATCGCTTATATTGTCTTGGGAAATAAACTCAGGACTTCAATGCAGGTATGTAATATTCTTGCATATATATATTTTATTTCTGAGTACTTTGTCTTCAGAATCTAAGAATTTTTGTTGTTCATTCTTAGTCCCCCAAGCATCTACTCCTGATCCTCCTGTGGATCAGATGTGACCGCCAGTCGATCTTGAGGCTAACCCACCGTCACCTTGGCGATTTACCAAGATGGAATGTACCTTTGGTTCTCGACCAAGAGGCTCTAACCAGTGGGCAAGTAAACCCATCTAGCATTGAGGGTGAAAATCCCTTGACTGCTAGTGGTGAACCACTTGTTGGTCAAGATGCGCCGACCATGGAGGAGGTTGGTCCCTCTCCTGCGAAGACAACCAAGGTGGTCAGGATGACCACCACTACTGAGGAGGCTTCTGTTGCCAGGGGGACCGAAGACATCCCTACTACAGAGGACACACTAGTCATTTCGACTAGTGAGAAAAAGGAGATGGAAGTAGTGCCTGAAAAGGCAATAACTATTAGCTTCATTAGCCCAGTGATTTTACCAGTCGTATCTTCCTCTGATCATCCTGATCAAGGGGACTTCAAGCAAGTTTTCAATAAGTTGCAAGCAAGGTGTTCATCTTATTCTCTTTTTCTTCTTTTAAAGAGGAAAGGTAGTTCTTAATTTATTTGCTCTTTTGCTTTTTAAAGCATTCGCAAGAATTGCTTGACTTACTAAGCCAGCAAGCAAGGATTCTCACCAAAGACAGTAAAAAAGTAAGAAAAAACTTTGTTGTTATTTTCTCTTTTCTCTATCCTTTTTGTTCTAACATAACTGTTTTGACACAAACAAAGAGAATAATTAAAAGAATTGGAGAAGCAACTCTTGGTAGCTCAGAATACCGCCAAGGGTTATAAATTTGATCTTGTCACGGCTAACAACAAGGTTAAATACAATGAAGAAAAAACTGCTAGATTCCATGAGGCCTTTAAGAGAAATGAAGACAAGGTTCAAAGGCTCTCCGAAGAGTACAGAAATACTCTTCACGCAAAGGAGTCCAAGAATGTAGGTAAGAACAGAGTTCCAACCTAACTTGAATTCAATTTTGTTTGGGAAAACTGAAATCCAATATGAATTTATACATTGCAGAGTTGAAAAACACAATAAAGGCCAAAGAATCTAAACTTTCCGCATGGCAAGAAGAGAGGATAAAAGCTGAGGAGCAAAGGTTGGTGATGAAAAATGAGATAGACAGACTCACCGACCAGTTAAAGATCTTTGTAAAAGACTTGGCCACAGTTCAGAGAGGGAGGAAATTTACTTTGAACTTTATTTTTGAACAGCTTCAGAAAATCACCATTGATTTAAAGGGAAAAGAAGTAAAACATACAAATCCTAATTCGTTGGTTGATGAGTTGGTTGAGGGGGTGAACGACCAGTTAAGGATCATCCAGAACCAGATCCCCGTCATAGTGCAGACTGTCAAGGTAGCACTTCGAGCTTCAATCACCACCCAAGTAAGTAACCTCTTCATCAAGTTGAGCCATTTCTACAAGGATGTGGTTGAGCTGGAGAAACTGGCTCCCGACCTGAAGCTTAGTACTCAAGAAGAGATTAATAGAAAATGTGCAAAAGTAGCTTCTACTTTTGAGACATACATGAGCAATGTAAAGACTACGTACAAGCAAAATGTATGATCTATTCAAATGAATGAAAAAATCTCTTTTGTGTCATACATTATCTTGTGTTTATTTTGTGCATATTTTTCTGAGTATATCACTAGCACCCAACTGTTTATGTACTGAACAGCAATGTGTTTGGAATACATACAATTATGTGAGTGACGACCTATTCCTTTCATATAGTACTTGGTGTTAACTGGCAGCAGATCGGAGATAAGGCCATGCTAACGAGTTTCAATGGAGTAAGAACTGGCTAACAAGAAAAAGTCTCTATTATATGTCATCTCAAAATCCGACTAGAAACCTTGTACGCTATTTATAGAGAGGTCGATCAAATGATGACTCTTGTGAATTCCCGAAGGATTATCAGAATAAACACAATTTTAATATATAACAGTTAAAGAGATATCCTATGTAAATGAAAAAACTTATTAAGACATAAAAAATGCGAAGATGTTGGATGTTCCAAGTGTTTGACAGAATTCTTCCATCTTCCACAGCAAGCTGAATAGAACCTGGTCGCGCAATCGATATTACAAGAAAGGGACCTTCCCATTTGGGAGATAACTTATTTAAGTTAGACTGATTCTGGATGCGCCTTAGAACCAAGTCTCCCACATTTAGTGTTCGTGGCTGAACTCCTTTGTTATAATATCTTCTTAAACCTTGTAAATAGGCTACTAACCTAATAAGTGCTCGATCTCGCTTCTCTTCTAAGAGATTGATATCATCTTCACGTTGGTCTTCTTGATTGACCTGTTCATAGAGAGAGATCCGTGTAAAGCCTAAATAAATTTTATTTGGCAATACGGCTTTAGCTCCGTAGACCATTGAAAAGGAGTTTCTCCTATTGCTCTACTAGTCATTGTTCCGATGGCCTAGAGCACAGAGTATAGGTCGTCTACCCAAGCCCCTGAGCGTTTGGTAAGATGATCAAACACTCTTTTCTTTATATCTTGTATAATTTGGCCATTAGCTCTTTCAACTGCTCCATTACTCTGAGGATAAGCGACTAAAGCGTAACAAATCTTTGCGCCTATTTCATCATAATAGTCTTGAAACAGACCACTGATAAATTGTGATCCATTATCAATAATTAGTTGACTAGGTACACCGAATCTAGTGACTATATTTTTGATAAAGATTTCTTTGCTGCCTGAGCTGTAATAGAGACCACTCGCTCGGCTTCAATCCATTTTGTGAATGTATCTATCGCAACAAATAGGAATTTAAATCCATTAGTTTCTCTCATCAAGGGACCTACTATATCAATTCCCCATGTCGAAATGGCCATGACAAAGGTATGACTTGCAGTTGATTAGCAGGTAAATGTACTTGTCGAGCATGAAACTGGCATTGCTCACAAATTTTTAGAAGATGCATGGCATCTTGCAAAGCATTGGGCCAATAAAAACCTTGTCTGAAAGCTTTACCGACCAGTGTTCTATATAAAGCATGTGCTCCACACAAGCCCCTATGTATCTCATTAAGCAATGTTTTTGTCTATTCCTGAGTTATACATCGCATACACGAGAATACCATGTGTTCCCTTTCTATATATAGTATTGTCGAGAATTTTATACATTCGCATTTCAAATTAATCTGTCCTTTTCATGAATATCCTCAGGCGATGTCCCATTTTATAGATAGGCTTTAAATGGTTTAGCCCAATCTAAATTCTGCTCAAGGACTCTAACCTCTGTACTGGTTGAGGATTTTTCTATGGATGTGTCTATAGAAGGCTTAAACAGATATTCAACAAACGCACCTATTGGAATAGTGATCGTGAGGAACCCAGTTTTGATAACTGGTCTGCTAAGATATTATCTTTTCACGGTATATATTGGACTTCGAAATAACTAAAGTATTTCTTCAATTTCCTCACTTCATCCAGGTAGTGAGCCATTACCTCATCAGATGTCTAGTATTCCTTGCTAACCTAGTTTACGACTTATTGCAAATCGCCCACTGCAAGAAGCTAACAGACTCCAATGGATTTTGCTACTCAGAGCCCAACTAGAAGACTTTCGTACTCTGCTACATTATTGGTAGCAGGTAATTGTATTTGGATTACATATTTTAACTGGTCGCCTTGGGGCGTAACCAATACTATACAAGCCCCCAACCCTTTTATCTCTCGAGAACCATCAAAGTACAGTTTTCAGTGGTTGGTATCAGTTGTATCCTCTTTTACAGAGGTTTCATTGTTTGTCCATTCAGCGATAAAATCTGCCAAAATTTGGAACTTGATTGCTTTTCGGGCTATGAAATGGATATCAAATGATCCAAGTTCAACTGCCCACTTATCTTTCCGACCTATTGCGTCTTGGTTATGTAAGATATTTCCCAAGGCAAAAGATGATAGTACTATAATCCGATGAGATTGGAAATAATGCCTCAATTTCCTAGAAACCATTAATAGAGCGTAAAGCAAGTTTTGAACCTGAGGGTATCGCTCCTTAGGTCCGTGTAAAACTTCACTGACGTAATAAACAAGTTTCTGAACCTAATCTTGTTCAACAATTAGTACAGTACTGACTACATTATTTGAAGTCGCTAAATACACCAACAAAGGTTCTTAAGGGTTGGGTGAGACCAAAGTGGGTGGGCTTTGCAAATAGATTTTTATGTCATTAAAGACTTTATTCGCTTCATCCGACTAGTGGAATTTTTCGTGTTTTTGAATTACCTTTAAGAAAGGCAAACTACGCTCTTCTGATCTTGAGATAAAATAACTGAGAACAGCCATCCGACCACTTAATCCTTGAACCTCTTTCACTGTAGAGGGTGGTTTCAAGGATTTAATGGCCTGAATCTTTTCAGGATTTACTTCAATATCTCGTGAACAGATAAGAAAACAAAGCAACTTTCCAGAAGAAAGACCAAAGACACACTTTTCTGGATTGAGCTTAATTACTTATTTATTTAAATTATTGAAGGTTTCAGCCAAGTCTGATGAATGATTAGAGCTATTTTTGCTCTTCACAACGAGATCATCAACGTAAGCTTCAATGTTATGCACTATTTGACTATGAAAAGTCTTCTGTCTAAGGCACTGGTACGTGGCTCCAGCACTTTTCAGCCTGAATGGTATCTTTCTGTAGCAGTAGACACCGAACGGGGTTATGAATGAGGTCCTCTCTTCATCTTCACTTACCATGCTTATTTGATGATAACCTAAGTATACATCCAGGAAACTCATCAATTCACAACATGCTGTTGAGTCCACCAGTTGGTCAATTTGGGGTAAAGAAAAATCATCTTTTGGACAAGCTTTATTTAAATTGGTAAAATCCACGCACATGCACCACTTACCATTTGCTTTATTGACCGTAACTGGATTCAAGAGCCAATCAGGATAATCAACTTCACGAATGAAATCAGCTTTCAAGAGTTTATTCAACTCTTGTTGGATGGCTTCTTGCCGATCAGGAGCGAATCGCCGCAGCTTCTGCTTCATTGGTCGTATGTCAGATCGTATGGCTAACCTGTGCTCTATTACTACCTTTGGGACCCCAGGCTTGTCAGATGGTTTCTACGCAAACACACTTATGTTAGCCCAGAGTAAAGCAATGAGTGCGTCTTCCAATTTGGCATCCATTGATGATCCTATCCGAACGGTCTTTGACTGGTCGGTGGGATCAATGGGAACTTCTCTCGTTTGCGCATTAGGCTAAGGAGTTATCTTCAGCTTCTTCGTCTTGTTACATTTACAAGACTTCTCTGCATCATTAGTATTACTTAATAGTAATTGATCAACAATCTCAATTGACTTGCAATCACAGTTAAGTGCAGTAATGTAACACCCTAAATTTTGCTTTAATTTAAATTTTGGAGTATTTTTTATTTTAGAGAATTTTCGGGAATTTATTGAAATTTATTGGATTTATTCAAATATGGCCTTTCTTGAAATCAATTAAATAATGGAAAATTTTATGTAAAGTTTTATTGAAAATATTTTATTTGAGTTCCAAATGTCTCAAAGTATTTTCTAGAATTTTTCTGGATTTTTCCAGGTATTTTTGCTATTTATTTTGGCTTTGTTTATTTATCTGATTTATTTTTAATGAGAAATGTTTTAAAAATCGGAAGAATAGTACTGGGCCGGCCCAGCACTGTGCTTAGCCCAGCCCAGTTCGCCAAAACCCTAGCGCCGCCCCAGCCTGAGCTGTTCGATCTTGATCGAACGCTTGCGAGTGTGCCACGTCGCCCTCGAACGTGCGCCATCGGATCGTCGCTGCTTGAACGGCCGTGATGGAGCCACGTCGGTCCGACCGGGCGTAATCGCCGGAGTTAACACCGCCGAGCGTTTCCTCTTGTTTCGCCGCCTGCAGCGCGCACGTCGAGGCTCCTATTAAAGTGTCGGTTGCTGCGCCGTGTAGAGCTCTTCTCGCCGCTCCTTTTAGACTCTTTGCACGCACGCCGTGACCTTCTCTAGCGCCCGTGCGAGCTCTCCGTAGTTGCTTCCTCTAATCGCCGTAGTTTTTGCTTCCTTCCGCCGTCGTTCGAGCTGTTCCGCCGTGCTCCAACCCTGTCCCGAGTTCGCCAAAGGAAGCCGCAACGTTTGGATCACTTCTTCACGCTGGAGAGCCACCGTAGCGCCGTCGACTGCGTCATCCTACCCAGCTCCGGCAGCCTTCTCTTGTGCGTCGCCGTCGACCTTCGCGAGCTCCGTCGACCGTTCAATCGCCATCCAACCGTTGCGGTACGTCCACGTAGCCCTTCTCTGTTTACGTTTGGATTAGATCGTAACCATTAGATCTGTGATGTGCGGCGTAGATTAGATCTGGATATTAGGTCTTTTAGTATATCTCAGTCGTTGGATCATTAGTGTACGCGTGAGATTGCGCCGCGTAGTTAAGATGAACAGTAAACCGCTCTGGTAACCTGCGCCTGTTGGATCGGATCTGAACGGTTGAGTTCAGATCTAGTTTTGCCCTAAGGATCCGCGCCATTCAGATTTGAACGTGCGGCGGTGATGGCGCCGTACCCTCGCCAAATCGCGTCTTTGACGCATGGGCGCGCGGACCGGCGGAGACCGAGATCCACCGCCGATTTCGGTGCGCCACGCGATTGCACCACGTATCCTGAGTAGCCGAGGCGTCGCCAGGCGTGCGTGGGACATGACCGTTGGATTCGGGCGCACCGTCAGATGCGTGCCGCGTGGCCGCGCGGAAATCGAGGCGCCACCGAGCCGAACATGCGCGTGAGATCTGGCCGTTGAATCCTTTGACAGCCACGATTTCGCCGCGTGGCTAAGATCTGGCCATAGGTTGGGCGATGGCCGAGATAGTGTCACGTGTTCGTGCACGAATCTCGAGCCAGTGGGCTGACGTTAGCGGTGACGTCAGTGCTGACATCATCTGGTGGGGGCTAGGTGCTCTGTTTCATGGACCGAGTCCACCGTGGACCAGAGCCGAGCCGTGGACCGGGTCCATGGACCAGAGCGACGTGGCAGCACCAGAGAGTGCCACGTGTCAGATGACGTCATGCTGACGTCATTTTTCCAGAAAAATATTTTGGCTGAAACTCTTTTCTGTGCTGACGTCATCATAATGCGATGCTGATGTCATAAATGCGATTTTTCATTATAAAAATAATTCGGAAAAATCGGATTTTCTAATTTCTGTATTTTCAGATTTTATTCAAACTTCAAACGGCTATAACTTTTGCATTTTAACTCGGATTTAGGTGATTCAAATTTCTAAAAATTCATAAAATTGTGATATCGTTAATGGTAAATTTTATTTGAATTTGTGAGGTCATTTAGCCTACTGTTTTGGTTATTTATTGCATATATTTTTTGTACACGTAGACGCAAATTTGCCGGAAGGTTTCGAGGAAGAGTTCGTCGCTCAAGACCAAGCTTCGGAACACGACCAACAACTCTTTGAAGGCAAGTGATGCTTTGATCATTTTGATCCTAGATTTAAAAATGTAATTTATGCTTTGAAATTATGCATGCTAATTTATTTAAAGTGAATTTAAATTAAATTGGGTAATGTAGCTAATCAACCCATATTGTTATTGTCACCATGAAAGTATTATCTGTATGCCCTGAAATGTTTGTCACCCTAAGTTTGATTGTATTAGTTGGATGTTAATATTGTGCCAACATGGGAGGCTAGACCGTGAGTAGATGCTTAGCCTTGCAACGAATCATGAATGATCTTTCGGAAAAACGCTACAATATTGATTAAAGAAATATTGAATGTATTTTGAAAGTGGTGTGATGATGCCACATGATGAGATTGAGGTACAGAGACCTATGTGGTTCTGTACCGATGCTGAGTTATTGCTAGCATGTGTTGCACAATAATCAACTGGGTGGGAAATGATTTAGACTGGGGCAAGTGGCAAGAGGTTGTGTGCCAGGTGGGCCTGTGTGGCAATGGGTTGATGAGTGATGTGAGTCTGTGTGCCACTGTTGAGTGTTGGAAGTCTTGCCTTGGTCAGTTAAGGACTTCACCTTGCAAGCCTTTGATCTGAGTCACCCGTACAACCACATGTCTGGTATGAGACGGACCTAGTTGATTAGGGTTCTTTTTATCTTCCCTCCGGTACCTCAGGGTGACAGTACACAGGTGTGTATCTGTACGGGGGAGCGTACCTGTGCTACGGCTTGGTGCCCATCCAACGGTGGTTGACCTGTCCTATACCTCGGCTCTGTGTGAGGGAAGTGATAGTGAAGGCAATACCAGAGAGGTTCTTTGGTAAAGATAGAGGTTCCTGAAAGGCTTTGTGACGGACGATCACCTCTGTGGTGAATGGCTGTATCTTGTGGGTAAAGTGTACAACCTCTGCAGAGTGTCAAATCTATTCGAATAGCCGTGTCCGCGGTATTGGACATTGCTCGGGGATTACAGTCAAGGGGTAGACCTTCAAAAACAAAATGTGGAAAGGGTTGCTGTGTGCGCAGTGTTAAAAATGAATTGTTAAGCCAGTGTGCCGAGAATCTTCGAAGAAAAACCATTTGAAGAAATTAGTATTATTTATAGCTGTTCCACTGCTTTAATCTAAATAAGATACTGGTTTAAAAATGTTGTTTGATGCAAAAGAACCAATTAAGCCAATCCTTTGGAATAAGCTTTGCATATAGTAATAGCGCTGCATTCTGTGTATTACTTGTTGAGTGACTTGTGTACTCACCCCTCCTTGCTTATCAACCCCAACATCAGTGGAGGAGTCTACACTAGCGTGGGATGAGGAGTACAATGAGGATCCGGACAATTAGGGTGCAAGCCCAGTCGGTTGCCTGTGGCAAGATGAAGGCTTCCACGACATTTATTTTATTCCGCTGCTATTCCTTTTACTCTGAATAATGTAAGCCCTGCGTGGTTGATTTTATGTAAGGAGACCATAAGGTCGTACAACTCTGTTTATATAAATGTTTGCACTATTTATTCTTATATCGCTGTGAATGTTTGTGATGTGCAACCCTGTAAGACTATGTGTGCTAGCGTGATCCTGGACTAGCACAGAATACACAGAGGGTCCGAATTTGCCTATTCGGGTCCCGACATAGGTGGTATCAGAGCAGGCTGACTGTAGGTCTTGACCCTAAACTAGATTAGCTGTGTCTAGTGGATAAAACTATTTTCTAAGAATTTAACAACTTGAGCAAGAATACCAATGAAATCTCGACTTATCCTTTCTCTCTTGCTTCATATCTACGCTGAAATCTTATTATTATTATATGTTTAATTTAAACGAGGTTTGTTTTGGCAGATGAGGATGATCCACACCTATGGAGAGCGCACTAGAGGATTCGCCGCTGAATTATGGCGTATGATGCAGCTGCTCGGAGGTTTCGACAGGCCGCTTTATCAGGGGACCACTGTGGTGCGGGCAGGACTTGACATCGCCTGGGATGTCAAGATCACTGTCTATGCCCGGGAGAGGACAAGGGCGAGCCGTCCTATCTACATCGCCACTAGGAGGACTTCTTTTGAGGCCAGGATCTAGGAGACGGTGCGTCTTGCGATGCGGCAGATTGCCCGTACCTACTCCGCCGAGTTGGAGGGCACTGTTTTTCGTCAATACCCGCGCCGAGATAATCGCTATGACAAGATGGAGCTCTTGGAGGAGGACGCCACGATCACTCACCTGGCGAGGTATGTCATCGCCCAGGAGGACGCCATGGATGAGACAGTCCAGGAGCTGCAGAGGACCCGTGGCGAGTCACGGCGAGACTCAAGCTGCGGGAGGGCTTAGCTCACTCCATGCGAGAGGATCCAGGCTGGAGATGGCCTGTATGGACTGAGCAGAGCGATCCACGGCCGCACGATCGAGATCTAGAGGAGCCAGGCGGGAGGCACGGTCACGAGAACCGCCGCACAGGAGTAAGCGCCACAGGACTAAGCGAGTCGATGGGGTCGTTTGCACCACCGCGAAGGTCATCGAGACGATTCGCCTGATGCGAGCACTGCGGTGTATGCTTGAGGAGCGCGGCCTGGTTGGCTCGATGAGTGATCGAGTCTAGTTGGGTGTAGTGTCGAGACTCGAGTGTTTGAGTCGCGTCTTTTGTTTCAGAGTCACTATTAGGTGTGAGTCGTTGTGGAGTCCTATGTTTGTTTACTTGTTTTTGGTTGTGAGTGTCTTGTATGTGTTGCATTGCCCTTAGGCACTTGTGAGCAACCATACTACCTTATATTATATCAATAAAGTTGCTAAATAATTTAAGTTACACCTGTTTCCCCCGCATAAGTTCTTTTACTTGTCTATGCTTTCTTCTTTTCTTAACCTTGGAAGTTTGCAACAGATGGTGAGGACTCGCGGAAACACTGCGGAAGTGGAGCTAATCAGGCTGACAACCAGAATGAGGAGCCAATTCCTCAACCACCGCAAGTTGATATGCAGAATTTGGGAGCCTTTTTGGCTGCCCAAACTCAACTCATGAACACGATGGTGCAGACCATGCAGCAGATCTCCAATCAAGCTGCTGCGAATGTTCAACCTGGGGGTAACCATAGACCACTCCCCTATTCAAGGTTGTCAGAGTTTATGCGAACTCGTCCACCCACCTTCTCAGGCAACACCAATCCGTTGGAGGCAGACGATTGGCTAAGGACAATCGAAAGGAAGCTGCACATTACCCAGTGTGTAGGACATGAGAGGGTGCTCTATGCCTCTCATCAACTGGAAGGAACTGCCGCAGAATGGTGGGAGAATTTCGGTGCTGCACATCAGAATCCCCAAGAAATCACTTGGGAGTAATTCGCTGGTGCTTTCCGTCAATACCATGTGCCAGAAGGTATCATGGATCTCAAGAAGGAGGAATTCCGGAATCTCAAGCAGGGTGGCCAATCAGTGGCCGACTACTTGAATAAGTTTACCTAGCTAGCACGCTACGCACCAGAAGACGTAGCTACGGACAAGGCCAGACAATCCCGCTTCATGAAGGGATTGAATGCAGGGTTACAAGTGGGACTGATCACCCACACATTTCCCGACTTCCAAGAGCTGGTTAACAAGGCTCTTATTCTGGAGGACAAGCGCCGAGAGTTGGATGACAATCGAAAGTGCAGAATGGCGCAACAAGGAGGACGTCCGGGCCAGCAGAAGCAGAGGACGACACCCCAACAATTCATCCGGTTCCAACCTGAGGCGGTGTGAGGGGCACTCTGCCGCAAGCAAATCGTCGATGGGCGAATGCGGACTCCGGCCCGAATCGTAGTGCGGTGGAGGAACCTCACAGGCAGCGGGAAGACGTTGTTATCACTGCAACGAATTGGGGCACTTCGCCAATAATTGCCCAAAGAAGGGAGGTGTCACCCCGGTCCGATTTAACCTGGGGAATACGCCTACATGGAATCCTGCACCAACTGTGAACCGCGGAGCATCGACATCAGCAACTCCATCCCAAGGAACTGCATGAGGTCGAGTCAACCACATTATAGCAGATGAAGTCCAGAACGCCTCAGACGTTGTACTGGGTAAGTTCCTAGCAAACTCGATGCAGACTCTTCGTTTTATTTGACTCCGGAGCATCACATTCATTTGTGTCTCAAGATTTTGCTGTTCGCAACAATTTGGATATTGTGGAACTTAAGTGTGTACTTGTAGTCCAATCCCCTGGATCAGAACTCCGATCCAACGTAGGATGTTCTGGGTGAGGCTAATAATTAATGGAATAGAGTTCCTAGCGAACTTAATTATATTGAATACCCAAACCCTGGATGTTATCCTTGGAATGGATTGGTTAACCAAACACAAGGCAGTGCTGGACTGCGGAAAAAGAGTTATATCAATCGAGAGCCCAGAAGGGAGAAGGGTTGAGTTCGAAGCAAAAGTAGTACGAGATGGACAATTAATGGTCAACAAAGATGAAGATCATAGCTTGGAGGAAGTTTTCATAGTCAATGAATATCCTGATGTTTTTACGGAGGATCTACCCGAATGCCGCGGAAAGAGATATCGAGTTCGTGATAGAGCTTGTTCCAGGGACAGCTCCAATAGCTAAGAGACCTTACAGGATGTCCACGGAGGAATTAGTGGAAATGAAGAAGCAAATTGAAGAGCTGCTAGAAAAAGGATTCATAAGACCTAGTTCATCGCCATGGGGAGCGCCTGTCTTGTTCGTTAAGAAGGACGGAGTTTTAGGATGTGTATAGACTATCGTGCACTTAATGATGTGACGATAAAGAATAAGTATCCGCTACCCAGGATCGATGATCTATTTGATCAGTTGAGAGGAGCAGGAGTCTTCTCCAAGATTGATATCCGATCGGGATACCATCAACTGAAGATCCGATCAGAGGATATTCCAAAAACCGCATTTTCGTCAAGATATGGACATTACGAGTTTATAGTGATGTCTTTTGGTTTGACAAATGCACCAGCATATTTCATGAACTTAATGAATAAGGTTTTCATGGAATACTTGGATAAGTTCGTCGTCGTGTTTATAGATGATATCCTTATTTATTCCAAGACGAAGGAAGAGCACGCCGAACATTTAAGGCTAGTCCTTGAGAAATTGAGGGAACAACAATTGTTTGCAAAATTTAGTAAATGTGATTTCTGGAAGAATAAGGTTGAATTTCTTGGACACATAATGACTGCAGAAGGAGTTGCGGTAGATCCAAAGAAAGTGGAGACAGTTTTGCATTGGGAGCAACCGAAGACGGTAACCCAAATCCGTAGTTTCCTTGGAATGGCGGGATATTACCGTCGTTTCATCGAAGGATTCTCCACGATTGCGAGACCTCTTACGCAATTGTTGAAAAAGGAAGAGAAATTCTTATGGACACCTGAGTGTGAGAAGACTTTTCAGGAGTTGAAGAAACGATTAACATCAGCACCTGTATTAGTTTTACCTGACGTTCATCAAGGCTTCGACATCTATTGTGATGCATCGCGTCAAGGATTGGGATGTGTATTGATGCAAAACCGAAAGGTAATCGCATATGCATCAAGGCAATTGAGGCCGCATGAGGAGAACTATCTGACTCATGATTTGGAATTAGCTGCCGTAGTGCATGCCCTAAACATATGGCGTCACCTCTCATCGGAAACAAATGTGAAGTGTATACTGATCATAAAAGTCTTAAGTATATCTTCACGCAAGCTGACCTAAATATGAGGCAAAGAAGATGGCTAGAACTAATCAAGGACTACAATGTTGGAATTCATTACCACCCGGGTAAAGCCGATGTTGTGGCTGATGCCTTGAGCCGGAAGAACCACAGCGTAAATATGCGGTTATAACCAAGTTAGACCGAGTTGTGTAAGGATTTCCAGAAGCTAGGATTGGAAGTGGTACCAGAAGGATTTTTGGCTACCTTGGAAGTAAAACCTACCTTGAAAGATCAGATCAGGTAAGGGCAGAAAGATGACGACAAAATCAAGAGAATTAAGGACAAGATGGATGCAGGCAAGGCAAAGGATTTCAAACTAGATGAGCAAGGTACTATGTGGTTTAAAGGGCGCATTTGTGTGCCGAATAAGAAAGAGCTAAAGCAGCTAATTTTGGAGGAAGCTCATGACTCCAAGTACTCAATTCATCTAGGAAGTACAAAAATGTATTAGGATTTAAAAGAAAGATTTTGGTGGCCAAGCATGAAGCGAGAAGTTGCCGAATATGTTGCATTATGTGACATATGCCAAAGAGTCAAAGCTATGCATCAGAGGCCAGCAGGATTATTGCAGCCCCTGAAAATACCTGAATGGAAATGGGAAGAGATCGGTATGGATTTCATAACCGGTTTACCCAGGACTCGGAATGGATATGACTCTATATGGGTTATAATAGATCTTTTGACCAAGGTTGCACATTTTGTACCTGTGAAGACCACTTACTCGGGCGATAAGTTAGTAGAACTCTATATGTCAAGAATTGTTTGTTTGCATGTAGTGCCGAAGAAGATAGTATCGGATAGAGGTACCCAATTTACCTCAAGGTTTTGGGGAAAGCTGCATGAAGCCATGGGAACTCATCTGAACTTGATCTGACAAAGATACCATCCATGACAGATGGTCAAACCGAGAGGGTTAACCAAATATTGGAAGATATGCTGAGAGCTTGTGCCTTAGCATATTCTACTTCATGGGACAAGTGTTTGCCTTATGCTGAGTTCAGCTACAATAACAGTTATCAAGCGAGTTTACAGATGTCTCCATTTGAAGCTCTGTATGGTCGATCCTGTCGAACACCCTTGAATTGGAATGAGACTAGGGAACGGCATGTTTTTGGACCGGATATTCTTGACAAGCGGAAGAACGGTCGCTATGATCGTGAGAAAGATTAAAGATTGCACAATCAAGGCGAGAAGAGTTATGCCGACAATCGTCATGAAGAATTGAGCTTTGAACACGAAGATTATGTATACCTTAGAGTTACACCACTCAAAGTCGTCGAGGTTTCATGCAAAGGGAAGCTTGCACCCGATATGTCGGACCATTCAAGATCTTGAGCCGCAGAGGTGAAGTTGCGTACCAGTTGGAGTTGCCACAGTCCTTGGCAGGAGTGCATGATGTTTTCCATGTGTCTCAATTGAAGAAGTGTCTCCGAATACTGGAGGAGCAAACGCCTTTAGAAATAATCGAGGTGCAAGAAGATTTAACCTATAAAGAGCATCCGGTGAAGATTCTAGATACGATGGATAGAAAAACGAGGAACAAGTCTACACGCTTTTGCAGAGTCCAGTGGAGCAACCACTCGGAAAGTGAAGCAACCTGGGAACGTGAAGAAGATCTGAAGAAGGAGTTCCCTAACTTATTTCTGTAGACAGCCCTGAATCTCGAGGACGAGATTCTGTTAAGGGGGGAGGTTTGTAACACCCTAAGTTTTGCTCTAATTTAAATTTTGGAGTATTTTTTATTTTTGAGAATTTTTGGGAACTTATTGAAATTTATTTGGATTTATTCAAATATGGCCTTTCTTGAAATCAATTAAATAATGGAAAAGTTTATGTAAAGTTTTAATGAAAATATTTTATTTGAGTTCCAAATGTCTCAAAGTATTTTCTAGAATTTTTATGGATTTTTCCAGGTATTTTTGCTATTTATTTTGGCTTTGTTTATTTATCTGATTTATTTTTAATCCGAAATGTTTTAAAAATCGAAAGAATAGTGCTGGGCCAGCCCAGCACTGTGCTTAGCCTGACCCAGTTCGCCAAAACCCTAGCGCCGCCCCAGCCCGAGCCGTTCGATCTTTGATCGAACGCTTGCGAGTGTGCCGCGTCGCCCGCGAACGTCGACATCGGATCGTCGCTGCTTGAACGGCTGTGATGGAGCCACGTCGGTCCGACCGGGCGTAATCGCTGGAGTTAATGCCGCCGAGCGTTTCCGCTTGTTTCGCCGCCTACAGCGCGCACGTCGAGGCTCGTTTTAAAGTGTCGGTTGCTGCGCCGTGTAGAGCTCTTCTCGCCACTCCTTTTAGACTCCTTTCACGCACGCCGAGACCTTCTCTAGTGCCTGTGCGAGCTCGCCGTAGTTGCTTCCTCTCGCCACCGTAGTTTTTGCTTCCTTCTGCCGTCGTTCGAGCTGTTTCGCCATGCTCCGACCCCGTCCCGAGTTCGCCAAAGGAAGCCGCTCTGTTTGGATCACTTCTTCACGCCAGAGAGCCACCGTAGCTCCGTCGACTGCGTCATCCTACCCAGCTCCGGCAGCCTTCTCTTCTGCACCGCCGTCGACCTTCGCGAGCTCCGTCGACTGTTCGATCGCCATCCAACCGTTGCGGTACGTCCACGTAGGCTTTCTCTGTTTACGTTTGGATTAGATCGTAACCGTTAGATCTGTGATGTGCGGTGTAGATTAGATCTGGATATTAGGTCTTTTAGTAGATCTCAGCCGTTGGATCGTTAGTGTACGCGTGAGATTGCGCCGTGTAGTTAGATGAACAGTAAACCGCTCCGGTAACCTGCGCTGTTGGATCGGATCTGAACGGTTGAGTTGAGATCTAGTTTTTCCCTAAGGATCCGCGCCGTTCAGATTTGAACGTGCGGTGGTGATGGCACCGTACCCTCGCCAAATCGCGTGCTGACATGTGGGCGTTTTGACCGGGGTGGAGACTAGATCCAGCCGTCGATTTCGGGTGCGCCGTCGCGATTGCGGCATGTATCGCTGAGTAACCGAGGCATCGCCAGGCGTGCGTGGGACCTTACCGTTGGATTCGGGCAAACCGTCGATGCGTGCCGTGAGGCAGTGCGGAAATCGAGGCGCCACCGAGCCGAACGTGCACGTGAGATCTAGCCGTTGAATCCTTTGACGGCCACAAATTCGCCGCGTGGCTAAGATCTGGCCGTAGGTTGAGCGATGGCCGAGATAGTGTCACGTGTTCGTGCACGAATCTCAAGTCAGTAGGCTTACGTCAGTGTTGACGTCATCTAGTGGGGGCCAGGGGCTCTGTTTCATGGACCGAGTCCGCGATGGACCAGAGCCAAGCCGTGGACCGGGTCCATGGACCAGTGCTGACGTCATTTTTCCAGAAAAATATTTTGGCTGAAACTCTTTTCTGTGCTGACGTCATCATGATGCGATGCTGATGTCATAAATGCGATTTTTCAGTATAAAAATAATTCGAAAAATCGGATTTTCTAATTTCTGTATTTTCAGATTTTATTCAAACTTCAAACGGCTATAACTTTTGCATTTTAACTCGGATTTGGGTGATTCAAATTTCTAAAAATTCATAAAATTGTGATATCTTTAATGGTAAATTTTATTTGAATTTGTGAGGTCATTTAGCCTACTGTTGTGGTTATTTATTGCATATATTTTTGTACGTGAGACGCAAATTTAGGAAGGTTTCGAGGAAGAGTTAGTCGCTCAAGACCAAGCTTGAACACGACCAGCAACTCTTTGAAGGCAAGTGATGCTTTGATCATTTTGATCCCAGATTTAAAAATGTAATTTATGCTTTGAAATTATGCATGCTAATTTATTTAAAGTGGATTTAAATTAAATTGGGTAATGTAGCTAATCAACCCATATTGTTATTGTCACCATGAAAGTATTATCCGTATGCCTCAAATCTTTGTCACCCTAAGTTTGATTGTATTAGTTGGATGTTAATATTGTGCCAACACGGGAGGCTAGACCGTGAGTAGATGCTTAGCCTTGCAACGAATCATGAATGATCTTTCGGAAAAACGCTACAATATTGATTAAAGAAATATTGAATGTATTTTGAAAGTGGTGTGATGATGCCACATGATGAGATTGAGTCACGAGACCTATGTGGTTCATGCGATCTTTGAGTTATTGCTAGCATGTGTTGCACAATAATCAATCGGGTGGGAAATGATTTAGGCCAGGGCAAGTGGCAGAGGTTGTGTGCGGTGGGCTGTGTGGTAATGGGTTGATGAGTGATGTGAGTGCTACATTGCCCTTGTACCATGTTGAGTGTTGGAAGTCTTGCCTTGGTCGATTAAGGACTTCACCTTGCAAGCCTTTGATCTGAGTCACCGTACAACCACATATGCAGTATGAGACGGACCTAGTTGATTAGGGTTCTTTTATCTTTCCTCTGGTACCTCGGTGTGATGACAGACACGTGGGTATCTCATGCGGGAGCGTACCTATGCTACGGCTTGGTGCCCATCCAGCGGTGGTTGACTGTCCTATACCTCGACTACGTGTGAGGAAGTGATAGTGAAGGCAATCTGGAGAGGTTCTTTGGTTAAGATAGAGGTTCCTGAAAGGCTTTGTGACGGACGATCACCTCTGTGGTGAATGGCTGTATCTTGTGGGTAAAGTGTACAACCTCTGCAGAGTGTCAAATATATTCGAATAGCCGTGTCAGCAGTATTGGACATTGCTCGGGGATTACAGTCAAGGGGTAGATCTTCAAAAACAAAATGTGGAAAGGGTGGCTATGTGCCAGTGTTAAAAATGAACTGTTAAGGCTGTGTGCCGAGAATCTTCGAAGAAAAACCATTTGAAGAAATTAGTATTATTTATAGCTGTTCCACTGCTTTAATCTAAATAAGACACTGGTTTAAAAATGCTGTTTGATGCAAAAGAACCAATTAAGCCAATCCTTTGGAATAAGCTTTGCATATAGTAATAGCGCTGCATTTTGTGCATTACTTGTTGAGTGCCTTGTGTACTCACCCCTCCTTGCTTATCAACCCCAACATCAGTGGAGGAGTCTACACCAGCGTGGGAGGAGGAGTACAATGAGGATCCGGACAATTAGGGGGCAAGCCTAGCCGGTTGCCTGTGGCAAGATGAAGGCTTCCACGACATTTATTTTATTCCCCTGCTATTCCTTTTACTCTGAATATTGTAAGCCCTGCGTGGCTGATTTTATGTATGGAGACCATAAGGTCGTACAACTCAGTTTATATAAATGTTTGCACTATTTATTCTTATATCGTTGTGAATGTCTGTGATGTGCAACCCTGTAAGACTGTGTGTGCTAACGTGATCCTAGACTAGCACAGAATACACAGAGGGTCCAGATTTGCAGAGTCGTGTCCCGACAAGTAACTTGGTTACTGTCGGGACCCGAATATACAAATTCGGACCCTCTATGTATTTTGCACTTGTACAGGATCACGCTAGTGCACACAGGCTCAAAATAGATGAATATCACAATCATACACAGCGGAAAGTTAAATAAAGACATCATATATTAAATGTTAAGTTGTTGACTAACCTTATGGTCAAACTTACAAGACTATGCCTCGCATGACTGAAAACAAATTAAACTGCAGCGAAATAAAAACATAGATAAACCCTTTAGTATAGCACAGGCAACTGACAAGGCTTGCACCCTAAACATTC
Source organism: Otatea glauca (assembly GCA_036346275.1). Taxonomy (NCBI): domain Eukaryota; kingdom Viridiplantae; phylum Streptophyta; class Magnoliopsida; order Poales; family Poaceae; genus Otatea; species Otatea glauca. The sequence goes on along the minus strand of CM070713.1, from coordinate 37,818,621 downwards.
GTCTCTTCCTGGTACTTTTCCTCCAGTACTAATGTAGACTCCTCAACTGGTGATGTTGTTAGTGGCAAGAGTAACTACGTAAAGCACTCAACAAGTTGTGCACAGAATGCAATTCTAACATAACTATATGCAAGGCTTATTCCAAAGGAATGGCTAACATGGCTATTTTGCAGTAAAGCAGCATTTGTAAATGGATACGGTAAGTAGATTGTAAAGATAGTAAAATAAATAACAGTAATAGATAGATTTAGCATTTCTCAAGTAAACAAAGGTATCCAATCTTAAGTCAAATTCCAAACCATCCAATGGCAACCTGCCATCTATCCCAAGTTTTCATTTTACAAAATCTAACACTTAACTATAATTCGTGATCATTGCTCAATACCGCGAGCACGGCTATCCGAATAGATTTACACTCTGCAAAGGTTATGCACTTTACCCACACGACATGATTGTCTCTTGATGCCATGCAATTAACACACTTCCTTTGGTGTGCCGGCGGAGAGATCATGACAAAACATTTACAAAGCTTTGCCTTAACCCAGTATTACCTGCTGAGGTTTCAACATTGAAGGGTTAAACCACCACAACAGGGGCCCCCTCTTGCACCATGTGAGTTGATCCGTGAACCCGGGACTCACACCGCCATTGGTAGTACCAAAGCTAAAACATTGCTAATTAATCAGCTAGGCTGTCAAATTCCATACATGTGGTTGCATGATTGACTTAAGTCAAAGGCTTACAATGTTAAGTCCTTAGAGTGACTAGGGCAAGACTTCCACATACCCTCTGCCCTTCGGCCCACCTTGGCACCCTGCCCCTTGCCACTTGCCTCAATCTAAATGATTATCACCCCAGTTGATTACCAAGCACCACGTGCTATCAACAAGTCAACATCGTTACGATATCCCTCGCCACTACAACTCAATATCGTTGTGTGGCAACACCTGACACGACAATTCATAATCACGTTCCATATTCCATTTATCAAGATTAAACTTTGATGATTCAAGTACATGTGATGACATAGCATGGCTAAACATACTAACACGGTCTAACCATCCCATGTTGATTTTAGTATTAACCAACTATAATGAACCAATCTAGGGTGACAATAGATCATGGCATACAAATGACAAGGCGGGGTATAGATCAAATAGGTAGATTAACTAAGTCCCAATTTAATTTGAAATGGTTGTATACATGAAATAATATGAAATAAGGTAAAAGCAAAGTAGCGATTTCATAAACTTGGGTTCAACATGATCAATGCACAACTTGCCTTGGAAAAGGTCTTGATCATGTTCTGGAAGCTGGTCTTGGGTTGACGGATCTTCCTCGGATGTTGTAAGATCGAGGATGCCGACTAGAGGGGGGTGAATAGGCGGCTTTTAAAAATTCTTCTCACTAATACATGCTCTATTTATCCCTCTGTCAAAACCTAAACAATAATCAATGCAGAAGCGATAAACTAAGGTTTTGACAAATTAAAGCCTAAATCAACTAGGCTCACTAAGTGCACTAACTAATTATGTCCCTAATAATAATTTGCAATCTTAAAGATAATCAAGCAATCAATCAATTTAATACTATGAATATAAATTGCTTGAATGTAAAAAGCACAAGAAAGCAAACCACAAGGAGACACAATACTTTTTACCGTGGTGTTCGGAGACTTGCCGGTCTCCCCTAGTCCACGTTGAGGTAAGCCCAAACGAATTAGACCGGCTCCACGAATTGAGCACCCACCTCAAATCCACTAGTGGTAGCTCCTTTTCCCTCCTAGGTAGGCGAGCACCAACCTTCACAAACTTTGCCAGGGCTTCTCACAACCTTCATTGAGAGCTCCCGCGCACGACGCTGCTACGCCGTCTAGGTGTCGGCAAACTCCAAGAGTAACAAGTCAAGTCCTTTAGCTTGAACTTCACCTAGTGCAACACATGCACTCTGGTGACCTCCTAAGTGCAACACATGCACTAGGATCCTCCTCAAGTGAACACATGCACAAGAGGCTCTCAATCCTCTTCTAATTGCAACACAAGCAATTAAAGGCTCACACTAGCTCAAGAAGCAAATGGGAGAGAGCAACACATGCACACAACTCCCACACACTCACAATGACTCCAGCAACAAGCACATGCCCCCAAGGCCTCCTTTTATAGCCTCCAAGGCAAAACTAATCGTTCGGGGCAAAATCTGGAAAAACTCAACACTCCGGTGCTACCACCCTACTAGGCCCGGTAGCACCGGTCTTCAGGCCAACGGCTACAAAACTAGCCATTATAGAAAATCCGGTAGCACCGGCCAACTAGGCGCGGTGCTACCGTTCGGACGGTAGCACTGGCCCCGAGCCGACCGCAAAAACATCCCTCTCTGAATTTTTCACACCAGGCAGAGGGGCGGTGCTACTGCTCAGTCGGTAGCACCGAGCTACCATGGCCGGTAGCACCGCGTCGCCAGATTGCCCAAAAACAACCTCTCTAAAATTTCTGTACTAGGCATGAGGGGCGGTGGCACTGGACCTTCAGTTCTACCGGGCTACCATGGGCGGTAGTACTGGCTCCCATAAACGGTACTATTGGCCCGCGGTACTACCGATCCTATATGGGCAGTACGATCGGCCGCAGGGAGAAAACACGGTTTTTCACAAAAACTTTTTCTCCAAGCTTTCAAAGATTTGATTCTTTGAGCCATGTGATTATCAACTATAACATCCCAAAATTTGGGTTTTCAAAAATCTTTTGTTTAGTTCATCTTTCAAAAAATCCCCACTGATTTTCTCGCTTTAATAAAGCGTATTCTAGAATTTTCTAATACTAAAACAATTTAATTTGACTAATATAAAAATAAATTAAAATAAATTTAGTTTTATTTGACTTCATTATGCTTCAAGGAATTTTCTATAATTTTTGGGATTTTTCGGAGTTCGTTTGCTATTCATTTGGATTTATTTGGAAATTAATTTAAATTAAGCCTTTTGTTAAATTTTATTAAATACTGTAAAATTTTAAATTAAGTTTGGTTAAAAATATTTTATTCGAGCTCCAAATGTCTTAAAATATTTTCTAGAATTTTGTTTAGAATTTTTCTGGTATTTCTAGTGCTTTAAACGAATTATTTTAATTTTTTGAATTATTTTAATTCAGAAATTGGATTAAATCCACGTGTCATATCCCGAGCCGGCCACGTCGCCGCCCAGCCGCAGCCCTCCGATCCCCATCCGACGCACCACAATGTGCCACGTAATCAGTTACTGTTCATTGCGCGCCAGGTGTTCGATCCGATCCGCTTTCAATCCAAATCCAGTTTTTCATCATGTTTCCTTGTATCGCATGACTCCCTAGCCTATATAAGTGTTCTAAGACCCCTCCCACGCAACTCTAATCCCCAGACCACCTCCCAAACCCAAAAAATCACAGCTGTCGTCTTCCGGTACGCCGTCCTCGTCGGCCGATCTTTGTGTCGCGTTCCCCATTATTCCCTAGGGTTTTTCTGAAATCCTCTCATGTCATCTCGTGCCTTATGGTCTAATATACCTCTCCACCAAATTTTGTCCAGTTTCATCCAAAAAATAAAAAGTTACGGCCGTTCCAATCTCTAATATTGTCGTCGCCCGTTCTCCTTCGTTTTTGCGAATTTGACCTTGCCATTTTTACTATAGACTCATCTTGAAGTCCTCTACCTGGTGCTCACCCTAACTCAAGGTTTTGTTCGCAGTATTTCTGCAGAAAATTCAATCTTCCCCGATCAGACTGCTTACGTACAGCTAAAAACTTCCTCGTGTGTTCCCTATTGATCCAGAAGGTAAAACTCTGATCCTTTCACGTCATATTGTGCCTTAGGTTCCCAGATAGCTCTCTGTAAAATTTGGTTAGGTTTCATCCATTATTTTAATAGTTATGACCCTTTGATCTATTAGCTTTAGCAGCCGTTCATCGGTAGTTTGTGATCTGTCCATTGGGTTGCCGCCAAATCCGCTTATACCGTTGAGCTCGTCTCGCTGCGTTCTACGTGGTGCTCACTTCCCCTTTGCTGTTCCATCAACCAAAAATTTTAATATTCGTTAGCCGCCGCCTTTCGTCAGTGCCGCGCGCCGTCTTTTGCCGCCAACCATCTTAGTTCGCCTTGGTCGTGTCGTCATGTCCGGTAGGCCATCATTCTCTAGTTTGCCCATCTTTAGAGTTCATTTGTTCTTCGGTTGCCATCAATGCCATATTCTAGAATCTACCCGTCGTCTTCGATGTAGTCCCTTTCATTATCAGATTTTGTTTCGGTTAGCCACCCTTGGTAATCTTTTATCGCAGAGCCAACCCTACCTATCCTCTCCCTATGCCAAGTGGATCTATCCACGAGTCGTTCCTCTCAAACCCTAACTTAACCTTGGGTCCAATCTGTCGTTGACGATGCATCATGTCATATAAACCTCGCAACTCGCAGATCAATCTTGAGTCATATCATAACCTTTCTACCATATCATTGTACCGACAATCGACATCTTATCTTTGCATGAGTGTCCTGTCGTCGCTTCGCTATCATCGCATGTGTGCATGCACGCAAAAGCCCTAGTGCAATATCATCATCCTCTCTATCGCCTTATTGTAATCTAACCCCATCACCTATGAGTTTAGCCTTGTCTTCATTTCCTTGCTGCCTTGTCATCTTTAAGCCTCTTGATCGACGTATGACTGATCATAGATCGAATCGCATGAATGTCGACCCCGCTTGTCCATGTTCTATTCTTGAAAATCTAATCTGCCATTGACCTAGAAGTCATTCGTGGACTTGGTCTATAGACCATTGGCCATATGTCATATCCTTGTGCTATATCTAATCTATTAGTCTATCTTTCTTTTGTTTGACTGTGTATCTGTTTAGTCAGCATTGAGCATCAGTTTAGTTCATTGTGAACAAACGTATCTTTATGGACCCGGTTTATAGATCGAGAGCCCATATGTCATTGTCTATCCAATCAAGATAATAACATTAGAAGGAATATTCTTTGGAATATTATTCTTTCTTTTTCAGTTATTAGTCTTTTCCTTTTCGGTGTATTCCGAAAGTTCGTTCTCTTTTGTCTAATATCTGATCTAATCCATTCAAGTTCCTAAATTCATCTAAGCCTTCGTGATCCAATACTATTCGTTCTCAATTTGGATTTTGTTTGATTATCTTTTGAGTTGGTTTGTATTTGCTTCTTCTTTAATTGTTAGACACATCGTCCAGAAGTTGTTTTAAGGAGCTGAAGATCAAGAAGGTAAAGATCGAAGATCGAAGATCAAGAATCAAAGATAAAGAGTAAAGAACAGTAAAAATCGCAAGGGCCAGGCAAGTTGTGTTTTGATCATGTTGAACCAATGTTTATAAAATTGCTATATTTGTTTTACCTTATTGCATATTATTTCAAGTATACAATTGTTTCAAATTAAATTGGGATTTAGCTATTATACCAATTTGATATATACCCTACCTTGCCATTGTATGCCATGATCTAATTGTCACCCTAGGATGGTTAATTAATAGTTGGTTAATATTGATAATCAACATGGGTTGGTTAGACCGTCGTAGATTGCTTAGCCATGCCATGTCATCACATATGTTGAATCATCACTGATTAATCTTGACTAATGGAATATGGAACAATGTTATGAACTTGTGTGTCATGTGTGGTCACACAATGAGATTGCGTTGTGGTGACGAGTGGATGTCACGCAACGAGGTTGACTTGTTGATAGCATGTGGTGCTTGGTAATCAACTGGGGTGGTAGTGATTTAGATTGGGGCAAGTGGCGAGGGGCAGTGTGCCAAGGTGGGCCAGATTTGGCAGAGGGTATGTGGAAGTCTTGCCCTAGTCACCCTAAGGACTTAACCTTGCAAGTCTTTGACCTGAGTCAATCTTGTAACCACACATCTGGAATGGGACAGCCTAGCCGACTAATTTGTGATGTCTAGATTTTGGTACTGCTATGGTGTATAGTGAGTTCCGGGTGTACGGGTAGACTCACGTGGCGCAAGAGGGGGGCCCGGAGTGTGGTAACCAGTCCCTTCCAGGTCTAAACAGAGCATTGTAAAGGCTTTGTCATGATTACGCTGCCGGCACACCAAAGGAAGTGTGCTAATAGCTTGGCAACAAGGGACGATCATGTCGTGTGGGTAAAGTGCATAACCTCTGCAGAGTGTAAAATCTATTCGAATAGCCGTGCTCGCGGTATTGAGCAATGCTCGGGAATTACAGTGAAGGGTTACACTTTTGTTAAACAAAACTTATTGGGATGGCAAGATGCCATGGAAAGTGGAAATTGACATAGGATTGGAAACTTGGTTTACTTGTCAAATGTTGAATCTATCTATCTATTATTATTTGTTTTTACTGTAATTTCAATCTATTTAATGTATTCTTTTATAAATGCTGCTTTACTGCAAAATAGCCATGATAGCCATACCTTTGTACTAAGCCATGCATATAGAATACTAGACTTGCATTCTGTGCGCAACTTGTTGAGTGCTTTATGTACTCACCCCTTACTACACACAAAATCACTAGTTGAGGAGAAGACTACAACTTCGAAGGAGGAGAAGTTCCACGAGGAGGCGAATATCTAGGAGTTGAACCTCACCACAAGAAACAGGGAAAAATTCGTGGGCCAGAAACCCACGAATTTAGGCCAAAACCCACAAATTTAAGTTAAATTCATAGGCAAACTTTCGAATTTAGTTCACAAATTTAACTCGACGAAATTAATCAATTAAATTCGTGGGTACCAATGAATTTAAGTTAAGTTCGTGAGGTGCTGCCAAGCCCACGAATTTAGCTAATCGAATCTGAGTTAAATTAAATGCTGAAACCAACGAATTTAACAGATTAAATTCGTGGGCCAACGTAGCCCACGAATTTAATCTGTTAAATTCATGGGCTATATAGCCCACGAAGTTAATCTGTTAAATTCGTGGGCTTAATAAACCCACGAATTTAATTGTTAAATTCGTGGGCTCAAGGAACCGACGAATTTATCTGGAGCACCCAGATAAATTCGTGGGTTTTTAATGGCTCACGAATTTATCAGTCATTTATACACAAATGTATATATATATCCATATGCATCGCACTCAATACATATAACAACTAAAGAACAAAAGAACAAAAGAATCAGGCAAAAAGAAAATTGAAACTAAAAATTGCTAAGCGAAGAATAAGAAGGATCATCTATTTTGTTCAAATCTGATCAGAAACACTAACACAAAAGAACAAATTAAAAGCAAAAAGAAAAGTAGTTAGCATCAGATTTTTATGGCAATATATACCATTGGCAGCAGTTCCATTTCCAGAGCTGGATGCAAAAGTATCAATCGAATGCAATGGCATTCAGCAGCTGGATCCAACTCTGGAAACGGGAAACTACATTGACATGACTTGTTCTGTCATTTTCTGTCATTCATTCGGAACAAGTCACATATCAAAACCCAATATCATCATTTGCCATAGAAGTCGGAAATGACAAAAGCAAGAAAATGACAAAAACAACTCTGAATGTACAAAATGACTAAACATATATTTGCAATAAACAAAAATACAAATGACTAGATCACAAACATATATATGCAACTCATATGGTAACATCATCAATCCAAATTTATGCATTTCAACTTAAATTATCACTATTGCAACAGATTACTCAGATTACTAAAAGAATCAACTAAATTTCCTACAGAAGCATCTGTCCATCCGCTGCACATCGACTAAATTGCAACTAATGTTCCTAAATTTGAGCAATAGGAAGGAAGGGAGGGGGCAGCTAGCTCACCAAGGTCATCAAACTCCACAACGAAGTTCAAGCGAACAAAGAATTAACAAACGAGACACCAAACCTATTACCTCTACTAAAAGACTAAAACCAACCTTTTAACTCTTTAAAACCGGCTTAAAACTAAGTCACCGAAATGTACAAAATTTCTGCATGATCTCTCTAGTAAATAGGACATCCACTCAGCAGACAAAAAAACATTTGCAGTTATAATATATATATCAATCTCTCAAACCAGAAGGAGACATTCTAGCAGATCCTTAGATAATCAATCACACATCCAACGGCAATTTGTAAACTACGCAATGACGTACAACACATTACAACCGCAATAGATACAATCCACATTCCATTACAATAAGTCCATCAAAATAAGTCCATCACAATCTATCCATCACAACAAGTCATAAAGTACAACAATAATACACCAATCGAGCTCACAATGGAATTCATGCTTCGAGGTTGTTGGAGTTGTGGGCGCTACCACCACCGCCGGCGCTGTTGAAGATATCTTCTATGATGTCATCGTTAGTACGTGCTGGAGGGCGTGACCCAGAAACCTGCAAGTTCAAGATTAACTTAGGTTGTGTTACAAGTAACGTATCGTCGGTTTTTGCTAAATGTGCTAGAATCGAGTAAGTTTAGCAAGAGTTTAGAAAATAAGGCATTTAACTCTTTCCTTACCTACATTATGCTGATTCACATGAAACAAGTTCAGAATAGTACTATTCGACCAAGACACAATATGAGAATATCAATATGACAGGTCAAGCTAAACAAGAATAGATACTATATATAAGAACTACAACTACGAGCTAGTCAAGATATGCTGTGATAATCATATGAACATCAATCTCATAGTCAATGAAGCATCAAAGTAATACTCTCTAGTATTAACAGAAGTTAACCATCTAGTTCAAGGCCAAGATTACAACTAAAATTATTTAATTCAACTTCCAAAGACCCTAATTGCATCACTGAGTATTCAAAAGATAACAAACAGTGAAAATAGTTCAAAGAAGCAATTAAGAGTTTAGGTAGTCATTTTAAGAGTTCAGTATACAAAGTACAAATATAAAGCATTCTATAAGGATAAACAATCAGATTGTACATGGGCAAACAACACATTCTACAAGGATGCCATATAAAGCATTTAAAACATAAGTTTACAATTCAACAAGTTGTCTTAAGATAACTTTTCAATTCCAACAAGTTAGCACAATATAAGGTTCCAAATTAAAAGTTATTGTGTAAAGAAAAATCAAATAGCATGTAATGGGTTAATAATTTGGTAAACCATCACATATCTACAGGAGCACAGCAATGAACTTTCATAAGCACACAAGTAAACCTTTTCAAGTATGAACATTGAGATGATTTGTGCAAGGTTTAAGAAAGAGTTGCCTAAATGTCCTAAAATCGACTAAGTTTTGCACGTATAGCAAAATTTGCTCAAGTTGACTAAGTCTGGCTCAACTTTGACATAATTAACCTTTATTTGCCTAAATGTGATATAATTGACTAAGTTTTGTGAAGGTAGCTCAATTTGCTCAATTTGACTTGGTTTGGCTCACAATTGACAAACTTAGCTCGTTTCACAAACTTAGAATGTTTTTGACATCCATACCTGTGGTGTCGTCTGAGGTGGTTGTAGGGCCCACGGGTTGAAGTACATAGGCATTCCTTGGCCTGGCATTGGTGGTGGGTACATATAGAACGGGTTTGGAGGCTGGGAGCCCTGTAAGACATAGACAGGTACATTATGCCACATATAAATCATTCATTCAAATTTTGAATAACGAATTGAATCGATCCGTCTTTACCTATGGTGCCTCTCCTACAGAAGGTGGCTGCATCTGTGGAGTGAACATGTAGAAAGGACGAGGAGGCTGGGAGCTATGTGCATCATAGTTTGTGATATAAAGTATACAGAATAGAGTTTTTTAAAAATAAAGAATGCATGAGAATTTCATATAACCTAAGGTGCATCCCCTAGGGGTGGTGCCTGCATCCCAGTAGGGTTTATGAAGGACGTCGGGGGAGGCTGAGCACCTGTGATGCTTCTCCTTTTGGTGGTGGTTGCATGTGCGAGAAAACATGTAAAAGGGAGGTGGCTGGGAGCCCTATGACATAATAGTCAAGTTTGTGAGAAATGTGATTTTACGAGCTAAGTGAATTAGAGAGTAATGAACTCAAGTATCTTTACCTAGGGCATAACAGGAGGGCGAAACACTGGCACGTTAGGTCCAAGAGATTGTGACTGTTGCTGCATATAGATTGTTTGTTAGATTTTAATCACAAATGTACAATTGAGCGATTTGTTCAAAGTTGAGATTGTACCTGCAGATACATTTTCATGTATTCTAAGTCTTCTCGGCTTCTGCGAGCTTCCTCTCGTGCTTGACGAGACTCTTCTCGCGCTTGACGAGGCTCCTCTCGTGCTTCACGAGCCTCCTCGTGCGCTTGTGCTTCCTGTGCGGACCTCGACGAGCGAGCACTCCCCTGTGAGGAAACCGAGCCTCGTGGAAGATGATCGTAGTCCACAACTCCGTCCCCCATGGCCCACCTACAAACGATATATACTGAAATGTGACCATGCAACATTTTTTTCCATAGTAGAGCGAAAGCAATTAAAATCAGTTTTATTAACTAACCTCCCATGCTTTAGGCCCCCTCCAGCGTGGTACAATGCTTCCAGATCGACCAGCGCGGCCCTCCAATCAAACTCCGGCCCATGACGTTGTGTCATTTGTTACGCATATGACACACAGAAACAACATTTTGGTGCTCCGGATGTAAATTTGCACAAAACATATTGTGTCATTTATACTTACCATCCTCTCACTAGCCCCGTCGTCGCACAAAATATCCGGGTTCTGTGGATCCTCGCCTTGGTGCCCCCGGATGTAAACTTCCACAAAAGTGGGAGTACTCCCACTTTCAGCCTCCTACGGTGCAAAGTTAGAAACATAGTGAAAAATTCGCTAACAATTATAATCCCGATACTTACCATGTGTTGCTCTAGGCCAATGTGTCCGTCTGCGCCGTACTTGTGCTTCCCCAATCTACTTCTTCTGTTCCCTCGATTTCTATTTGATTTTTCTTGAAAATCCTCCGACGCCTAGTACCGGCACATCCAGCATCAAAGCCTCCATGTCCTTCATTATCCAATCAACCGAGCTCTGGAGATACTCTTGTTCTGTCAGGTGTATCCTCCTCGCCTCTGGTCCTCTTCTCATATTCACCTTCTTCATCCTCTTGTAAAAATTGATGACAGCTTGAATCCGTGCATTGCTGAACGAATCTCCGACAACCTTTTGTGTCGCCCTGTTGAAGACGCTTTTGGCCTTCTTTAAAGCGTTGTAATCGTCTTCGTTCTCAAGCCGAAACCTCTCCTGCATATAATCACACATTGTCAAATTGTATTTACATTTAAAGCAATACTCAAAGAGAGTAAATACATAACGCAAACTCACCTGAAGCCAGCCCACATGCATACGACATGTTTGGTTGTCTTCGCCTCCTTCCACGTTCTCCTTCAACGCCCAGTGCTTCCAGTTGTGGGCCGCGAATCTATCCCCGCCTGACTCAACCATGCCAGGGTAGTAGTAGCGACCAAGGGCTCCCAGCACGGCGTTAACCTTTGTAATGTGGCCCGTCCCAATCCAACCCGGCTCTTTCCAGTGCCTGCAACAAAATACAAGACAAAGATGCATCAAAACAATAAGTTGTCACTTAGCTATGCTAAAAGAAAAGACATGAAAGATATAACTGTTACCTGCTCCCGTGTAGCTCTATCAACCTCCTATCGGTTCAAATTTGACAAGAGTTAGTATACAGGTTTACAAATAATTTTCAATAACTTGCAAAAATGAATGAGACAACAATAACTTGTAAAAAATGTAGGAGACAACAATGACTTGTACAAATGAACGAGGCAACAATAATCTTACAAAATATACATATCAAAAGTCGTCGGCGTGAATTTGCTTCTGCGACTCATATTTCATTGAGACGTGTGTCGACTTTTGTAGTCGGCAACAAATTTATGGGGCAGGCAAGACAAGGGATTATATAGGTTCAAGCCCTCGACGGTGGAGGTAATACCCTAATCCTGTTTGCTGGGATTATACGGATCTCATGGATCTAAGATTGCTCAAAGTGCAATGTGCTCCGGGCCATATGAGGGGTGCTATGCTCTATGGCTTAATCCTTGTTGTTGCCTGCCCTCTCCCTTATATACCGGGGGTGGTGTGCTTACAGAGTCCTGATCGGTCTGGAGATTTCGATCGGTTACTAGATTCTAATCGGTTACAGGATAGGGTTTACATCTTTATCTATCCTATAAACAACTCGGATTACAACTGTATCGTTTATATCCGAATATATATTCAACTGTCCAAAGGTATGCACCCTTCCGCACGGCAACTTGGCTTGGCGCGGGGCACAGCTTTTGTGCCTCCTCTCCCGGCTTTTCCTTTCTTCTGGTGACGTTAGGCCAATCATAGAGATACCTGGTTCCATATATTCCACAGTAGCCCCGAGTGCTTCGTGATCCGATCGCTATGTTCCCAATTAAGTTTTCTGCTTGAATCGTCGTCCCGGACTTTCTTGTTTAAGCTTCCGACTGGTTCCCTCATTCGAATTGGAGGCTTCTTCTTACAGCGAGCGGATTATGGAGGACTCGAATATAACCTTCAATTTTTGCTTCAACTGAATATAATCTTCTGTCAGACGAGTTTGCTGTGAGCGGCCTCGCGGACCTGTCCCCTATTTCGGATGTGGATTGAATTCTTCTTCCCGCCCGAGTCGAAGCTTTAATGTCTTTTCTCTTCATGGATAACCACTGGACGGTCTTCAAGGTCGTCTTAATTTTCTGTGTCAAATCTCTTGCTGAAAAACTCCTTGGCTTCTGAAACTACATTAACTCCGAATCTCTTCGACTCCTGATGTATTTACTTCATTTTTACCGTGTTTGCTATAAAAGGCAAACCAGTGCTCGTAGAATGCATTCCTTCGGGCCTAGTTCTCCATATCTTTGTTCCACACTTCTTTCTTCTTCAGGAGGAGGGGAAGGAGGAGGAACGTCAGGAACGTCCGGGACCCCAGGCTCACCGAAGAATTGGCGCTTTTTGAGGCCGCTGTGGCTAAATTGGTAGAGGAGGAAACCACCGCACTTGACCGCGCTGCCGTCGACGCCTTCCTGGAGATCTTCCCAGCCCTCTTTAGGGCCAGGGAGGCCCTCGTGGAGGCATTGGGTCGCGTGCATCGGGGTGAAGTGTAGGTCCCGTATAAATGTAATACTTTCCCGGGCATAATGCCCGGTGAACTTTTTATACATAAATAAAGATGTACCTTTTCTCAGCATTTTTCCATGATCATCATTTTGACGTAGCTTGAACCCAGCTTGGGGTATGTCGAAGCTTGCATGGTTCCTTGGTAGAGCGGTATTCGCACCCAACCGTCGTAGGATACTCCTTAGGTCCGACTTGGGACACGTTAGGATTTGCACGGCTCGTGGCCGAATGATACCTATATCCATAGGACACAGCGTAGGCTCGACTTGGAGCGTATCGGGATTTCTTTGGCTCATGGCTGGATGATACCCATATCCGACTGATGTAGGATACGGCTTGGGCTCAACTTTGAGCGTACCATACATACGTGGCTCTTGGCCGAGTGATACCCGTATCCTACTGGTGTAGGATACAGCTCTGGTCCGACTTGGGACATATCATATTTATGTGGCTCTTGGCCGAGTGATACCCGTACCCGACTGGTGTAGGATACGGCTCTGGTCCAACTTGGGACATATCATATTTTCGTGCCTCTTGGCCGAGTGATACCCATACCCGACTGGTGTAGGATACGGCTCTGGTCCGACTTGGGACATATCATATTTACGTGGCTCTTGGCCGTGATACCGTGCCGATCGGTGTAGGATCGGCTCAGTCCGACTTGGGACATATCATATTTACATGGCTCTTGGCCGAGTGATACCCGTACCCGACTGGTGTAGGATACGGCTCTGGTCCGACTTGGGACATATCAAATTTTATCTGAATGGTATCCGTACTCGTTTATTACGATGCACAACTTTTCGACCCTTGTGGGGCATACCATTGGATTTGTGCCTTGTCAAGCTCAACTTGTGATATATGATCTGTCATGCGGTAACCAACAGAGACCTAGCATGGGGCATATCACAAGAAGATATTTTTAAACCATATTGGAGGACATTCACACCCGCTTGGTGCATTGAGTGTCTAGGCATCTCATCTTCGTTATCCTCTGCAAGGTCCTTAAAATCCTACTCTGCTTGCAGATTATAAGATCAAGACGCGGGCGCAATACGCTGTTTTCAATGACAAGGTTAACGCCCTTGAGACGTCTTGCTCAAAGCTCTGCGAAGCCTCGGGGCCCTTGTTGAGCTCGCTTCATCCCGAAGGCGAGAGGCCGCTCAGCAGGGCCCAAGTTATCAATCGGTTGGAGGAGGCCCCCAAGGAGCTCAAGAGACTTCTGAAGGAAGCGGCGACCAATGGTTCTAACCAGGCTCTGGCGGTTACAAAGTCACTTTACCCTCGAGTGGATCTTGAAGCTATCAAGGAGGGCGATGCCTGCAACGTAGATAAGGATCGGGCCACCGAGCTCTGGGAGGAAGTCCAAGACACCTCTTTGTCTGTTGTAGAAACTTTGGATCTATAAATGGAAAGTATATAAAGGCGTTTCCTTGCTCTTGCATTTTTCTCTTTAAATATGCATATTTTTCTGAGTGGTTTGGACATAACGTGTCCGACTAGTCCAGCCCCGGGCTATGAGGCATAGTTCGTGACGCATGTCTCAGAGTCTTAAAATCGTAGGAGCGAAGCACTCGAACGCATAAATCTCGAGAAGATTATGTAAAAAAATAACTTTAATATCGATGTTTTCATTCATAAAGGAACAATTTGAATTACGAAGTTCAAGTGAAAAAGCAGCGTGGTTTCTATGTTCCAAGTGTTCTTGATTGCCGTGCCGTCTTCTCGCTTGAGCTTGTAAGTCCCGGGGCGTACCACTTCATCGACGACGTAAGGGCCTTCCCAGCTTGGGGAGAGCTTATGCTCGCATTTCTGATTTTTTCTAAGGACCACATCTCCCTTGGAGATTGCGCGGCTCCTCACATTGTGACCGTGATAGCGCCGTAGGCCTTGGAGATATTTTGCTGATTGAATCGTTGTGACATCTCTGGCTTCTTCCAGTCGGTCGAGGTCTTCTAGCGGTTTTCTTCCGAGGCGACTTCTTCATAGCTCCACACCCGTGGGGATCTGAATTCTAGCACGGTGGCGAGGATTGCCTCCGTGCTGTACACCAGGAAGAAAGGTGACTGTCCGGTTGCTCTACTGGGAGTGATTCGCAGCCCCCAGAGTACCAAAGGCAATTCTTTCACCCACCGAGTGGCGTATGGCTTTAGCCGATCGAAAATTCTTGCTTTTTAGGCCTTGTAATACCATGTCGTTGGCTCGCTCGACACACTTTTGTTGCTCGGTGATGCGCTCTTCAAGCAAAGCGATTTTTATTCGAGTTCGTCACACGGCCTTGAAATCGCGCCGCTCGAATTGGGTGCCATTGTCCGTGATGATTCGATTTGGAACTCCAAATCTAACCACGATTTCGTTAAAGAACTCTTTGGCTTTTGCTGTTGTTATTATCACGACTGGTTTGGCCTCCACCCATCTGGTGAATTTATCAATGGCCACGAAAAGATGGGTGTGACCACCTTGAGCCTTTTTTAAAGGTCCCACCATATCGAGCCCCGAGACCACAAACGCGGCGTGTTATGGGGATGTCTGCGAGCCTTCTGTGCCGATTTGTTCATCGACGCAAAGAACTCGACATCCTTCACATGTCCGGGCGATGTCCTCTGCGTCGATGACCGCGATCGGCCGAGAAAAATCCTTGACGATAAGCTTTGGCGACAAGTGTTGATGACGCGCATGGTTCCTACAAACTCCCGAGTGGATTTCCTTGAGAAGATCTCTCCTTCTTGTTACGATATGCACCGTCGCGAACACACCGAGGAACTCTTGCGATAGAGTTACGCCGATCACCACATAGCTCTTGCTTCAACGCATTATTCGTTCGCTTGCACGCGATCTTGGGTAACTCGTCCTTCGTCAAATAGTCGGATCTGGGGCTGTCAATCGGGTAATGACTAGGACTTCGCTTCTACGCTCTTTTGGTGAGGCATTTGTCTTCGTCCGAGTGCTAATCGCGGGCTTGTGAATTTCCTCGTGAATACTCCCATGGGCATCAGATCGGCGGGATCCCATTTTGCTAGCTCGTCGGCCGCCGTTGTCACTGCAGAGCACATGAATAAGTTCCAGGCCATCAAAGTTACCTTCTAGCTGCGTACCTCCAGCAATAGGCTGCCATGTTGTCTTCAATGCAGGACCATTCCTTTTGCACTTGGTTGATCATGAGCATTGAGTCTCCGCGAACCGCCAAACATCGGATACCGAGCGATATGGTGATGCGGAGCCCATGGATGAGTGCCTCGTACTCGGCGGGGTTATTTGAAGCGGGAAAAAGTATCTGGAGAACGTATCTCAACCTTGGGGTTGAATCCATCGGGCCATACCACTCGGCGCAGCCGAGGAGTAAACGCTCGAATCCCGTCAATAGATCTCTCATCATGATGAGGGGGAGTCTGGCGTGGCGAGCCTCTGGCTCAGCGATGGTTATCAACGTGCCGGGGCGGAGTTCGGCGTAATAAGCTCATGGCTCGACAGTCGTCGTTGTCCCGACCCCGACGATGATAGTCCCTATGGTCGTCACGGTCGTCGTACCTCTGATCGCCTCGTCGATCACGGCAGGTGCCAAAACGCTCGTAATCGTCGTGGTGCCCGCGTTGCTCTTCTTCGTCCCATTCCTGTCGTCTAGCAGTGATGTCTTGGCGGAGGTCGCGGTTGATAATTTGGCGTGCATCGCCGAGAGGTGGCGTATGGCGCCGATCGCCGATATTCGGTCGTTGCGGTCCGATTCTGGCGACACGAGTAGCCGCGTGGGGCGCGGTCGCTTCACCTACGGCTTTCCCGATTCTGTTGGATTCTTGCCGCCGTCACCATGGCCTTGATGTGGGCCACGATCGGGGCCGCTGGGCTATCTAATGCAATCATCGGGTCCAGCATGTCGAGAAGCGTCTTGGAAGCGACAACGTTACTTACGAAGGCGATCTTCCTCCGCGGCCTCTTGGTCTTCTTGATGGAGATCAGTCCCCTGCTCCTCAATCGCGAAGACGCTGAGATGGGTTGGTCTGATCTTCACCAGATTGGATCTAGCTTTAGACCAGGCATACAAGCGCTCCACGCGTATCCGCGATGAAATCCAAACTTCCGAAGCGAAAGGCTTGTCCGGAGATGAAGGTGGCGATGAATCCGCCAATTGCTGCCATCGAGTCAGTAGGAAAAGATTATAGCGTTTCCTCTACCTGGCGCGCCAACTGTCGACTTTTGTAGTCGGCAATAAATTTATGGGGCAGGCGCTAGATCTCAAACTCGAAGGTCACACAAGACAAGGGATTATCTGAGTTCGGGCCCTCGGCGGTGGAGATAATACCTAATCACGTGTCTTTGGGATTATACGGATCTCATGGATCTAAGATTGCTCAAAGCGCAATGTGCTCTGGGCCATATGAGGGGTGCTATGCTCTATTGCTTAATCCTTGTTGTTGCCCGCCCTCTCCCTTATATACCGGGGGTGGTGCGGCTTACAGAGTCCTGATCGGTCTGGAGATTCCGATCGGTTACTAGATTCTAATCGGTTACAGGATAGGGTTTACATCTTTATCTATCCTATAAACAACTCGGATTACAACTGTATCGTTTATATCCGAATATATATTCAACTATCCAAAGGTATGCACCCTTCCGCACGGCAACTTGGCTTGGCGCGGGGCACAGCTTTTGGGCCTCCTCTCTCGGCTTTTCCTTTCTTCTGGTGATGTTAGGCCGGTCATAGAGATACCTGGTTCCATATATTCCACAACGTGCTTGAAGACGTGCAATCCTTACTGACTTTTGAGGGTGTTTCCGTGAAGGACTTGGTTCATCTGTTATTACATCTGTGGCATCGATAGGTAATTGATCGAGTCCTGCCCTGTCGGAGACAAGGAAAGAATCCCCCATAGCTTCTTCTTGATATACATCACCCACATCATCCTCTACGTTGCTTGCCACATACGAAACATCCCGGGAGGATATACTTGAGGTTAACTTTAAATACAACCCACCAAGCCTTCAAGCTACGGTGAGGATAGCTCGGTAGTACACTGCTCAACGATGTGCAAGCACAATGTTATTGATGTGGCCTGAAGCCCATGACGTGCTTCACCTCCACCATCCCAAAGTCATCGACACGTGTGCCGTTGTGTGGATCGAACCAATGGCAATCAAAAAACACAACCTTCAGTTCTTTAGCATCCCCAAAGGTATACTCAATTATGTTTTGTACAACACTGCAGTAGTCTAATATATCACCGCTGGAATCGGATGACGTTGTGATTGCTCCGCTGTTTGAAGTGGCCGCAAGTGGACGGCTAGCTTCTAATTTCAATGTTCGAAAACGGAACCCGTTCACATCATAGCAACTATAGTTTCTTGCCGTCACATCACCATGTGAGAGCTGTCGAAGATCCTCAGGGACGGAGGCATCACGCATACACTATATAGCAATATGCATCACTGTTAGTCTAATATTAAGTTACTACAACAATTCATTTTAAAAAAATGAATAAATAGTCAAATTACATACTGACAGAATCATTGCACGATGCTTGGGCCGCCTTTCAACCCATCACGACGTAGGTTATCCAATTTCTTAGTTGTGGGTTGTCGAGTTGACTTCCAATTTTCTTTGTCAAACACTCTGAGTCATTTATTCTTAGGTTAAAAAGGACACTACACTGAAATGTTGAAAACATAATTCAGAAAGTCACTTACTCAAAATATTTTTCAACTTCTACCATGTTAGTGAACATGTAAAGCATGACCAGGTTCCACTCCTCATACTCAACACGTTGTGCAGTGTACGACCCAACAAGTTGACCCTTGCATTAAAAAAGCTTAAGTTCGCACAACGGTTCTTCTTCCATGGCACGGTACCGATTCGTAGGGGCATTCACGTTGTGCTTGAGTGCGAAATACTTTGTTGAGAAGTTTGTGATCTCTTTACTTGCATAAGCCTCTGCGATACACCCCTCTACCCTTGCCTTGTTGCGCACTATGTAGCTCTAAGCTTTTTCAACTCCCTTAGCAGACTATACATCCATCTGAACTGCACAGGACCTTCAACCTTCGCTTCCCAAGGTAGATGCACCAGCAGATGTTGCATCACATTCATAAAACCAGGTGGGAAAGTTTTTTCTAACTTGCATACAAGCAATGGAATTCCCTTCTCTAACTTCTGCATCAACGTCTTCAAGATTTCCTTAGCGCATATCTTCCTATAGAAGTAACTGAGCTCGGCTAACATCCTCCACAACTCATTATCAAAATAGCCACGAAACATTACCGGAACAAGTCTTTGCATGATAATATGGTAATCATGACTCTTTAGCCCGTTTAGCTTACGGTCTTGACATCCACGACCGCTTTATGTTAGATGCATAGCGATCAGGAAACTTTAGAGTTTTCAACCACCTCAAAATCTGTTTACGGTCTTCTGGCTTCACACAGCATGGAGCTTGTGGCCGGCTCTCATTTCCATTTAAACCAACTTTAACCTCGAGCCACTGCCTAGCACAATGATCACCCATGTCTTTCCTAGCACTCACGTTATCCTTTGTTTTGTCGGTTACATCAAACATCATGCTTATGATGCAATCTGCCACATTGCGCTCTTGGTGCATCAAATCTATGTTATGCGGCAGAATCAAAGCTTTCGCGTAAGGTAGCTCCCAAAGAAAAGAAATATGAGTCCAGTTGTGCTCCTTTCCATAGCTAGTGAAACCCATTTCCGTAGATCGTAGAAGCCGACTATGCCACTCAGCTATCTCCTCTCCTGCGAGTCGCTTCGGCGGCCCTTTTTTAACTTTCTTTCCTTTCCGAAATGCTTTGGCATCGTTCCTAAAAGGGTGCCTCGCCTGAAGCCACCGTCGATGGCAATTGAAGAATGTGATCTTTTTACTGTGCGTGAGCCTGAATGCATCAGAGTCAGCCATACAAATTGGAAAACACAGGCGACCATGAACACACCAGTCGGCCCAAATGCCATATGCCAACAAATCATGGACCGACCATAGGTATGCGGCTCGTAAGGTAAATTCTCTACCACCAACGCTGTCGTATGCCTTTTCCCCTCGCCACAACTTTTTCAGCTCATCAATTAAGGGCCGCATGAACACATTGAGATCCTTCCCTGGATGCTTAGGACCTGGAATGACAAGAGCAAGGAATTTGAACCCCTCTTTCAAGCAAATCTCAGGTGGAAGATTGTATGGAATGATGAAGACCGGCCAACAAGAGTAGGGGCTAGCGCTTGTGCTGAAAGGTGTGAAACCGTCCGTGGACAAACCAAGACGGACACTCCTAGGGTCGCTTGCAAATGCAGGATCGAATCGGTCCAATGCCTGCCATGCCTCGCCATCAGACGGATGCACCATCATATCCGGATCTTGGTCCTCACGTTTACCTTCTTTGTGCCACCGCATATGTTTCGCTGTTTCTTTTGACATGTACAGCCGTTTAAGCCTATCTGTGATCGGCATGTACTGAAGCTGTTTAGTCACGATCTTTGTAGTCACTGATACCCCTTCCTCTTCTACCATCTCAACAAATCTACACTTACCGCAATGCATACAATGAGTATCCTTGTCATGATCCTTCCAGAACAGCATGCAATTATTCTCGCACACATCAATCTTCTGGTAATTCATCCCGAGGCCGGCCATCAACTTTTTCGATTGGTACAAATCCTTTAGCATCTTGTGGTTAGGAGGAAGGACATCATTCATAAGTTCAAGCAAAGCGTTGAAGCATTTGTTCGAAAAGTTGAACTTCGACTTCATCGACATAAGCCGTGTAACCGCTGCGCAGGCGATCACATTGGTCAAGTCATGCGACTTCTCATCCGAGGCATCAAGTAGCCTATAGAATTCCTTAACCTCCTCCTACCGTGACCCTCCCGGAGTTAAATTCAATCCCCGCCAAGATCATCGAAATCTCTTCCATCCGGTCGTGATCCTCCCCATGGTCCGACTCAATGGCACCGCCCTCGGCCTCTCCATGACGGTGCCACACCAAATAGTTAGGCATGAACCCGTTTTTGCAAATGTGATCTCGCACTATATCCTTCTTGTAGTAGCTGTTATTCTCGCAGAGGGTACACGGGTAATACACATATTCAGCACCTCCAGCGAATGCTTGCTTCAAGAAAGTATCCGTGATCTGCCCCCATTCCCTTGTGTGCCCCCCCATCACTCCTCCATCCGTCATACATCACCTTTCGATCATCACCCATTCTCAAAGCTAAACAAATTAAACGATGTCAACATACGACCGTGACTTAGGTGACAAAGACAACCCTATTAGGAAAGATGTGTTCTAAACCCACCCGAGAATGGAGGCCATTGCATGCGACCTGTGACGTGCGCTACGAACCGAACGAGATTTCGGCGGCATAACCCCGCTGTTCTCCAAACTCACGCGATCTTTGGTGCGTGCGAGAACAACAGGTTTATGCGGCCGAAATCACGTTCGGATCGCTCGCACGTCACAGGCCCCATGCAACAACCAACATTCTCGGGCTGCCCAAAATATGCTGGACAATTCCGGAACCGCACACCTCACAAGCAAATGTGAGATGCATCATTCCCGAACGGGTGACGCCTAGGCTCACTACTGTTCGACACAAACCCTAAACTCTAACGTTATATACAACGGCAGCGAGAGAATAAAAATATAAATACCATATGCAGCGAATATAAAATGAGATGAAATAACTTCGAACGAATATAAAATGAGATGAAATATACCTAAATTCTCCAACACCGGTGGGGGCGTCGCGGAGGGTCCGGGGAGGCGGGGTGGCGCCCGCCAGCGACGGCGGGCGACGCCGGCGATGGCGGGCGGTGGCGTGTAAGCGGCGGGCGCGGCGCGCGGGCGGGGCGGCGGCGGGGCGGCGGCGGCGGCAGCGGCGGCGGCAAGGGCAGGCGGCGGCGCGACGGTGGCGGTGGGCGGCCGGCGGGCGGGCGCGGGCGCGGCGGGGGGGGCGGGCGCGGGCGGCGGCGCGGGCAGGCGGGGGTGAGAGGAGCGAAGAGAGAGAGAGAAACCCGCGGGGCTATTAAATTCGTATATAAATTCGTGAGTTTGTTTTGCCCACGAATTTACTTAAATTTGTGGGTATTTGCATTAACCGACGAATTTAAATATATAAATTCGTGGGTGTTTTTTTGGCCCACGAATTTAATTAAATACGTGGGTTTTTTTGAAACCAACGAATTTAAATATATAAATTCGTGGGTTTTGTTTTGGCCCACGAATTTTTCACTGTTTCTTGTAGTGCCTTGTCAGTTGCCTATGGCATATTGATGGGATTCGTCGACGTTCTTCATTCCGCTAGTGTTTATTTATTTTGAATTGAAGCCACCAAGGCCTCACAAGTGTAAGTTTGACCTTAAGGTCGTTCAATAGTTCTATATTAATAGATGAAGTCTTTATTTATTATTCCATTGTGTATGATTGTGATATTTCATCTATGTTGAGACTGTGTGCACTAGCGTGATCCTGGACTAGTGCTAAATACACAGAGGGTCCGGATTTACAGATTCAGGTCCCGACATCAACACATGATCAAGTCAATTTGCAAAACACATTTGCAAACCCTATTCACATTCTCCAAAGAATCACATTAAGCGCAACTTATTTGCAAAACACATTTGCAAATAAACCGAGAACCTACGAGATCAATCCTCTAGCCATGTAAGGATCAAGACATGATCCCGACACTTTGCAAAACACATTTGCAAATGCCAACACATGCTGTAGGATCAAAACCCATAACCTTCAGCTTATTTGCAAAACACATTTGCAAACAACAAATCAATGCTTTGCAAACACACATTTTGCAAACACAAAGCATAAACCTCTCTTAGCCTTGGGATGATCAACACATGATCAAGTCATAAGCTAAGTCTCCAATGCATGAGCTCTCCATTTGCAACACATGCAAATACCTAGCTCCATGCAAATAACAAACATTTAAAACCAAATGCTTGAGCTCTCTTTTTGCAACTCATGCAAATCTTAGCTCCAAGCAAACCACAATTCAAACTCAAGTGCATGAGCTCTCTATTTGCAACACATGTAAATCTATAACTCCATGCAACCACCTTAAACCAAATTTCTTGAGCTCTCTTTTTGTAACTCATGCAAATCTTAGCTCCAAGCAAAACACAATTCAAACTCAAGTGCATGAGCTCTCTATTTGAAACACATGCAAATCTCTAGCTCCGTGCAACCACTTTAAACCAAATTGCTTGAGCTCTTCTCCTTTTGCAACATATGCAAAACTTAGCTCCAAGTAATAACCACATAAACAACATTGCATAAGCTATCTCCCTTTTGCAACACATGCAAATCCATAGCTTTATGCAAAAACCAAATCAATTAAGATTCAATAAGAAGCAAGCATGAGCTCCCTTATTTGCAACACATGCAAATACTTTTCTCATGCAAAATCCAATGCACGAGCTTCACCCATTCGCAACACATGCCAAATGGTTAGCTCCATGCAAAAACCAATCAAGAGAGTGAGCTAGAGTGAACCGAATTGAGTTCATCAATACATGATGAAGCTCAAGCTAAATGGCACAACCCCTCTTAATAGTACGACACCCTAACTAGTAACCCGGTCTCCCATCCAAACACCGAGACCGGTAAAAGACTAGGAACACATCCTTAGCCCTAGCTAGTTATACCTTTGCCCCTAGCGATCCACTTGGAGCTTCTATGATATCCAATCATCTTTTCTCTAGGATCGAATCTTCTTCTTGTTGTTCATCAACACACGATGAACCTTCTCTAGCCCTTCTCTTTACTTCAAGATCACCTCTTGAAGCTCATCAACACATCATGACTTCTCGTTCCTGATTCTTTTATTTATCTTGGACTCAAACTACTTCACAACTCATGGAAGATTGTTAGTCCAACAAACACGGTTGTCTCAATCATCATTTACACTCCATTAACACATAATGGATGCCTCCAAGATCGATTGAACACAACTCAAATCAATTTGAATGATTAATTGGTGTCTTGAGTACTTTGATGCAACTAATACTTTATTATACTCAAGAACTTTTCTTTTGTCCTTAATCAATAGAGAGACACCATCAACACATGATGAAATGTTCTTTGATTGATTGAAAGACAACCGAACTTAATTTAAACTTAATTTAAATTGACATGAGTATATACAACTACACACGTTTCATATACTCAATATGATGGTTAGTAATGATCCAAATATGTTTGAGTGATGGAAAGGGATCAATACATTTAAACCATCAACTATAGAACAAACTCCATTAAGTATGTGCATATAACTAATTGAACATGGAATCAATATGCACATAATCAATCTTAGATTGCATATGAGTTTATCTTATATTAACATGAGTATACTACAACTACACAAGTTATATATACTCAAAATATTGTTTCAAAGTCTTGGTCCTTTATACTATATGGCAAGAAGATATGGATCAATACAATTGAAACATAAGTTAAATTATTAACTCCCTCTAAATGTGTGCATTCATGTATATATAGATTTGAAAACATAATGAACATATTTAGACTAAGGCAATGGAAGAGTTCATCCTTTAACTTGATTCCTAAGTATGCATTAAACTAATAGAGTGAATACGAGTGCATACCTTGGGTTTTCCATTTTCCATCCAAATTTGAGACTAACAAGAATAAGGCTCAATAGAACATGTTAATCTCATAATGATTAGATTTGTCATTAAACAATTATTAAGCATTAATTAAAAACCAATCACCAAAACCAATGGAGCTTGAACTTACAGATGCCTCATACAACTCAACGTCTACGCGAAATGAGAGAGAAAGACAAATAAACACCAAAATAGAGAGCAAAGAAACTCCAAAAACAAAGAAAATTCACCATTAGATATATATCAATTTTACAAATTTTTAGAAATTTGAATCACCTCAATCGGAGCTCGTATGAGGGAGAACAGGCTCATGGAAGACTCAAAAATCCAAAAAACAGAAAATTAGAAAATCAAATAATAAACCGAATTATTTTTCAATTGAAAATTCACTTTATTGCGTCATGCTAACATCAGAACCGAACCGAGCCAATTAGAACACACCACGTGGCTCACCATTGTGCCATGGACTCGGTCCACCGAACCGGTGGTCCACCATGGACTCACGGCACTGTGTTGTGAGCCCACTGATGTCATCGTCGACGTCATGCGATGACGTCAGCTCGACGCCAGCGCACCGCACGGTGCCACGCATCATGGTCCGATTGGCACCGCAGCCAACGCGATCTGGTTCAATCCTGAGCAATCGAACGGTTAAGAGAAGATAAGATCTAAACTGTTTAGATTTGATCCAACGGTCCATGGGTGCTAATGAGGTACAATAGTAAGCGCTTACGTGGCGTGATCATGACCGCACAATACGCATCAGACGGTCAAAGCTTACCCGATTCAAAAATGAACCTTCCCACGACGTGGCATGATCTAACCCCTTCGCGACAGATCGGACGATTGTGAGCTCTCCTGAGCATTGATGGAGACGAGACTTCACCATGGTTGAGGAAGATGACTGTCGGGCCCCGAATCTGCAAATCCGGACCCTCTGTGTATTCTGTGCCAGTCCAGGATCACGCTAGCACACACAGGCATACAGGGTTGCACATCACAGACAAACACAAGGATATAAGAATAAATAGTGCAAACATGTATATAAACCGAGTTGTATGACCTTATGGTCTCCTTACAGATAAGTTAGCCACACAGGGCTTACATTAATCAAAGTAAAGAAATAGCAGCGGAACATAAGTAAAAGTCGTGGAAGCCTTCATCTTGCCACAGTAACTGATGGCTTGCCCCTAGTTCATCGTGTCCTCGATGTACTCCTCCTCCCAAGCTGGTGTAGTCTCATCCACTGATGTTGGGGTTGATAAGCAAGGTGGGGTGAGTACACAAGGCACTCAACAAGTAATGCACAGGATGCAACGCTATTACTATATGCAAAGCTTATTCCAAAGGTTGGGCTTAAATGGTTCTTTTGCATCAACAGCATTTTTAAACCAGTATCTTAATTAGATTAAAGCATTGGAACAGTTATAAGTAATACTAATTTCTTCAAATGGTTTTTCCTCGAAGATTCTCGGCACACAGCCTTAACAGTTCATTTTTAACACTTGGCACACACCACCCTTCCCACATTTTGTTTATGAAAATCTACCCTTGATTTGTAATCCCGAGCAATGCTCAATACCGTGAGCACGGCTATTCAATAGTTTTGACACTCTCAGAGGTTGTACACTTTACCCACAAGATCGGCCGCTCACCACACAGGTGATTGTCCGCAACAAAGCTTTTCAGAACCTCTACCTTAACTAAAGAACCTCTCCGTGTTGCCTTCACTATCACTTCCCTCACAGAGCCAAGTATAGGACCGGCCAATCACCGCTGGATGGGCACCAAGCCGTAGCACGTGCACGCTCCCCATACAGATACACCCACGTCTTTGTCACCCCGAGGTATCGGAGGAAAGATATCGTAACCCTAGTCAACTAGGTCTGCATCCCATATCGGACATGTGGTTGTACGGGTGACTCGGATCAAAGGCTTGCAAGGTGAAGTCCTTAATCGACCAAGGCAAGACTTCCAACACTCAACAATGGCACACGACCCATTGTGGCACACAGACTCACAACACTCATCAACCCAATGCCACACAGGCCCACAGCACACACCTCTTACCACTTGCCCGATCCTAAATCATTTCCCACCCATTGATTATTGTGCAACACATGCCAGCAATAACTCAACATCAATATAGAACCACAAAGGTCACCATACTTCCATATCATCATGTGGCATCATCACACCACTTTCAAAATACATTCAATATTCCATTAGTCAATTTTGTAGCATTTTTCTGAAAGATCATTCATGACTCGTTGCAAGGCTAAGCATCTACTCACGGTCTAGCCTCCCGTGTTGGCACAATATTAACATCCAACTAATATAATCAAACTTAGGGTGACAATGATTTAGGGCATACAATTAATAATTCAAGGTGGCATAACAAAATGGGTTGATTAACTACATTATCCCAAATTAATTTAAATTCATTTTAAATAATTAGCATGCATAGTTTCAAAGCATAAATTACATTTTAAAATCTGGGATCAAAATGATCAAAGCATCACTTGCCTTCAAAGAGTTGCTGGTCGTGTTCCGAAGCTTGGTCTTGAGCGACGAATTCTTCCTCGAAACTTTCCGCAAATTTGCGTCTCTGCGTACAAACAAAATATGCAATAAATAGCTAATACAGAATACTAGATGACCTCAAAATTCAAATAAAATTCACCATTAAATAGCTCATAATTTTATGAATTTTAGAAATTTGAATCACCCAAATCGAGTTAAAATGCAAAAGTTATAGTCATTTGAAGTTTGAATAAAATCTGAGAATACAGAAATTAAGAAAATCCGATTTTTCTGAATTATTTTTATACTGGAAATTCGCATATATGACGTCAGCATCGCGTCATGATGACGTCAGCACAGAAATGAATTTCGGTCAAAATATTTTTATATAAAACATATTTATGGCGTCGTGATAGCGTCGGCAAGACGACACGTGCACGCCCAGAGGCTACCACGTCGCTCTGGTCTATGGACTGGGTTCACGGCTCGGCTCTGGTCTACCGTGGACTCGGTTCACGTAGCGATGCAGCCACGCGGCAAGATCCGAACCGTTCGTTAGATCAACGGCTAGATCTCCTCACGCGCACCGCAATAAGACCGAGATGCGTCGCGACGCGCGCCGCGCATCCAACGGTCGACCACGCATCCAACGCGGCGACGCCGGCCCACGCCTCCACGCGTCGCACATCCAGCGGCGCGCGGATCCAACGGCCAAAGACCACGCCGCCATCTGCGACGCGTCTCGGTTCATGCGACGACACGCGGCGCAATCGCGACGGTGCACCGAAATCGGCGGCCGGATCGGTCTCGCCCGATCAAAATGCCCACACGCCAACACGTGATTTGGCGAGAATGCGGTGCCATCTCCGCCGCGCGTTCAAATCGAACGACGCGGATCCTTAGGGCAAAACCAGATCCAATCTCTACCGCTTAGATCTAATCTAACGGCCTACGATACCGAAGTTTACTATTGAGCCGCCACGCGCACAATCTCAGCGTTCACTAACGATCCAACGGCTAAGACAAAAACACAACGCAAAACTAGATCTAATCCAAGCCGTTCAATCCGGATCTAACAGCATGCAGATCTACTCTAGAAGAACACAAAGAAGGGTGGCGTGGGCGAACCGAGCGTGCGATGAAGATCGGACGGACGGCGAAGCTTCGGTGAAGGCGATGGCGGCGTAGAAGAAAAGGCTGCCGGTCGAGGAAGATGACGCACCCACGGCGCTCTGAGGCTTCTCCGGCGTGATGAAGTGGCTCGTTCGACGCGGCGTGGCGGAAGGATTACTCCGATGACCTTGGCGACGACGGAGAGAAACCGGTGGCGAAGCAAACGACGAAAAACAGCGGCGGCACAAAGAAGCAACTACGGCGAGCTCGTACGGGCGCTAGAGGAGTCTCGGCGTGCGTGCGAGGAGTCAAAGATGCGGGTGAAAACCTCGCACGACGCCTTCAACGGGACTTAAGGGCTGCCTCGGCGTGCGCGAACGGCCGGCGAAGTCACGGCCATCAACGCCACGTCTCTCCGATGATCTCGCGGGGGCGAAGTGGCGTGGCGCGATCTCGTGCGTTCGTCGCGGCGACGATCCAGAGGCTCACGCGCGGGCGACGTGGCACACGCAGCGCGCGATCCGGATCGGATGGCTTGGGCTAAGCGGCGCTAGGGTTTTAAGGGCGGCGGGCTGCGACACGCCAAAGAATAGGCTCGGCCCATTCTCGCTCATGTGATTTTAAAACATTTCACATTTAAAATAATTCCGAAATTCAATTAAATCATTTGGGGCTTTTAAAATAGCAGAAAAATTCTAGAAAAATTCCAGAAATTACTTTGAGATATTTGGAACTCAATTAAAATATTTTCAATAAAACTTTGCAAAAACTTTTCCATTATTCAATTTTTTTTCAAGAAAAGCCCTATTTGAATAAATCCAATTAAATTTAAATAAATATCCAAAATTTCTGAAAAATCAAAAATACTTCAAACTTTTAAATTAGGGAAAAATTAGGGTGTTACAAACCTCCCCTTAATGAATCTCGTCCCGAGATTCGTATCTGACGAAATAGGTTAGGAAACTCCTTCTTCAGGTCTTCTTCGCATTCCCACGTGGCTTCACTTTCCGAATGGGTTACTCCATTGAATTCTGCAGAAACGTGTTGACTTGTTCCTTGTCTCTCTGTCCATTACGTCCAGAATCCTCATCGGATGTTCTTTGTAAGTCAGATCTTCTTGCAGATCAATTGCCTCCAAAGGTGTTTGCTCCTCCGGTACTCGAAGACACTTCTTCAGTTGTGATACATGAAATACATCATGCACTCCTGTCAAAGACTGTGGTAACTCCAACTGATAAGCAACTTCACCTCTGCGGCTCAAGATCTTGAATGGTCCGATATATCTGGGTGCGAGTTTCCCTTTTGCATGGAACCTCCCTCCTTTGAGAGGTGTGACTCTAAGGTACACAAAATCTTGGGTTCAAAGCTCGGTTCCTGCGACGGTTGTCGGCATAACTCTTACGCCTTGATTGTGCAATCTTCAATCTTTCCCTAATCGTAGCGTCTGTTCTTCCGCTTCTTGAAGAATGTCTAGTCCAAAACATGTCGTTACTTTGTCTCATTACAATTCAATGGTGTTCGACAGACCGACCATACAAAGCTTCAAATGGAGACATCGTAACTCGCTTGATAACTATTGTTGTAGCTAAACTCAAAGATAAGGCAAACACTTGTCCCATGAGGTGGAATATGCTAAAGCGCGCTCTCAACATATCTTCCAATATCTGGTTAACCCTCTCGGTTGACCATCATCTGCGGATGGTAGGTCAGATCTTGAAGTTCAAACGAGTCCCCATTGCCTCATGTAGCTTACCCCAAAATCGGAGGTAAATTGGGTACCTCATCGACACTATCTTTTCGGTACTCCATGCAAGCGCACGATCCGTGCCATATAAAGTTACGCTAACCGGTCTCCTAATAAGTGGTCTTCTTGGTATGAAATGTGCCACCTTGGTTGCGATCCACTATGACCCATATGGAATCATATCCACTTTGTGTTCGGGCAATCCGGTTATGAAATCCATACCAATTTCTTCCCATTTCCATTCGGTATCTTTAAGGGTTGTAATAGCCTGCTGGTCTTTGGTGCATAGCTTTGACTCTTTGGCATGTGTCACATAATGCAACATATTCGCGACTTCTCGTTTCATGCTTGGCCACCAAAATCTTTCCTTTAAATCTTGGTACATTTACGCACTTCTGGATGAATTGAGTATCCGAGTCATGAGCCTCCTCCGAATTAATTGCTTCAACTCCCTTTTGTTCGGTACACAAATGCGCCCTTTAAACCACATAGTACCTTGTTCATCCAGTTTGAAATCTTTTGCTTTGCCTTCATCCATTTTGCCCTTAATTCTTTTGATCTTATCATCATCTTTCTACCCTTCCTTGATCTGATCTTCCAGGGTAGGTCTTACTTCCAAGGTTGCTAGGAATCCTTCTGGTACTATTTCCAGTTCTAATTTTTGGAATTCCTTACACAATTCGCTCGACTGTTTCCATCAAAGATATTTACACTGTGGTTCTTTACGCTCAAGGCGTCGCCACCACGTTGGCTTTACGGGGTGGTAGTGAATTCCTATATTATAATCCTTGATTAACTCTAACCATCTTCTTTGCCTCATATTTAGGTCACTTGCGTGAAGATATACTTAAGACTTTTATGATCAGATACACTTCACATCTATTTCCGATGGGATGATGACGCCATATTTTTAGTGCATGCACCACGGCAGCTAATTCCAAATCATGAGTCGGATAGTTCTCCTCATGTGGTCTCAATTGCCTCGATGCATAGGCAATTACCTTCCTATTTTGTATCAACACGCATCCCAATCCTCGACGCGATGCATCACAATAAATGTCAAGTCTTGATGAACGTCAGGTAAAACTAGTACAGGTGCCGATGTTAATCTCCTCTTCAACTCCTGAAAACTCTTCTCACACTCAGGCATCCATAAGAATTTCCTTTCCTTTTTCAACAATTGCGTAAGAGGTCTATAATCGTAGAGAATCCTTCGATGAATCGACGGTAATACCCGCCATTCCAAGGAAACTACGGTTTGGGTTACCGACTTGGGTTGCTCCCAATGTAGAACCGTCTCCACTTTCTTTGGATCTACCGCAACTCCTTCTGCTTTGTCATTATGTGTCCAAGAAATTCAACCTTATTCTTCCGTAAATCACATTTGCTAAATTTCGCAAACAAGCTGTTGCTCTCTCAACTTTTCAAGGACTAGCCTCACATGCTCGGCGTGCTCTCTTCTCGCCTTGGAATAGATAAGGATATCATCTATGAATACGACGACGAACTTGTCCAAGTATTCCATAAAACCTTATTCATTAAGTTCATAAAATATCTTTGGTGCATTTGTCAAACCAAAAGACATCATTTGAAACTCGTGGTGTCCATATCTTGACGAAAATGCGTCTTGGGATATCCTCCGATCGGATCTTGATTGATGGTATCCTGATCGGAGATCAATTTTGGAGAAGACTCCTACTCCTCTTAACTGGTCAAACAAATCATCGATCCCGGTAGAGGATACTTATTCTTTATCGTCACATCATTGAGTGCACGATAGTCTATACACATCCTAAAACTCCGTCCTTCTTCTTGGCGAATAAGGCGGAGTGCTCCCCATGGCGATGAACTAGGTCTTATAAATCCTTTTCCAAAGAGCTCTTCAATTTGCTTCTTCATTTCCACCAATTCCTCTGTGGACATCCTGTAAGGTCTCTTAGCTATGGGAGCTGTCCTCGAACCACTCTATCACGAACTCGATATCTCTATCTGGCGGCATTCCAGGTAAATCTTTCGGGAAAACATCCGGATATTCATTGACTATGGGCACTTCCTCTAAGCTGACAGTCTTCACGCTGTTGACCATCAATTGTCCATCCCGCACTGATTTTGCTTCAAACTCAATCTTCTTTCCATCCGGGCTTTCGATCGATATGACTCTTTTTCCGCAGTCCAGCACTGCCTTGTGATTGGTTAACCAATCCATTCCCAGGATAACATCCAAGGTTTGGGTATTAAGGACGATTAAGTTCGCTAGGAACTCAACTCCATTAATTATTAGTCTTACCCGTAACATCCTACTTTAGATCGGAGTTCGATCCGAGGATTGGACTATAAGCACACATTTAAGATTCACTATTTCCATATCATTTTGAACAGCAAAATCTCGGGAAATAAAAGAATGCGAAGCTCCGGAATCAAATAAAACAGTAGCTGGTACTGAGTTTACTAGGAACTTACCCAGTACAACATCCGTGGCGTTCTGGACTTCATCCGTTGTAATGTGGTTGATTCGGCCTCGTGCAGTTCCTTGGGATGGAGTTGCTTCTTTGTTGATGCCCCGCGGTTCACGATTGGCGCGGGAGTCCTTGCCGTGTGTTCCCCAGTGTTAAAGCGGACCGGGTGACACCTCCTTCTTAGGGCAATTATTGGCAAAATGCCCCATTTCATTGCAATGATAGCAACGTCTTCCCATCGCTCGAGAGGTTCCTCCATCGTGCCACGATTCTGGTAGAGTCTCAACATTACGACCCATCGGGCGATTTGCGGCGGTGGTACCTATCATTTCCTCCGGCCGATACCGATGAATGTTGAGGTGCCGCCCTCTGCCTCTGCTGCCCTCGACGACCTCCTTGTTGCGCCATTCTGCGCTTCTGTTGTCATCAACTCTCGCGCTTGTCCTCTAAGATAAGAGCTTTGTTAACTAGCTCTTGGAAGTCGTGGAATGTGTGGGTGATCGGTCCCCACTGCAACCCTCGCATTCAATCCCTTCATGAAGCGGGATTATGCGGCCTTATCCGTAGCCACGTCCTGCAGTGCGTAGCGTGCGGTTGGGTGAATTTGTTCGTAATCGCCACCGATCGCCCCTTGCTTGAGGCTCGAATTCCTCCTTTTGAGATCCATGATACCCTCGGGTACATGGTATCGGCGAAAGTCGAGGTGAATTCCTCCCACGTGATACTCTGTGGGTCCTCATGAGTCTGCGCAGAATTTTCCCACCATTCTGCGGCGGTCCTTCGAGTTGATGAGAGGCATAGAGTACCCTCTCATGTCCTACACACGGGTAATGTGCGCTTCCTTTCAATTGTCCTTAGCCAATCGTCCGCTTCGGTGGATTGGCGTTACTGAAAAGTAGGTGGGCGGGTTCTCATAAACTCGACAACCCGGAGTAGGGGTGTGGTCCATGGTTACCCCTGGTTGAACATTCGCAGCAGCTTGGTTGGAAATCTGCGCATGGTTTGAACCATTGTGTTCATAAGTTGAGTCCGGCGATCAAGAAGGCTCCTGTGTTACGCATATCGACCTGCGGCGGTTGAGGAATCGGCTCTTCATTCTGGTTATCCGCCTGGTTAGCTCCACTTCCGCTGGCTCCAACATTTCCACGTGTCCTCACCATCTGTTGCAAGCTTCCAAGGTTAAGAAAAGAAGAAAGCATAGACAAGTAGAAGAATTTATGTGGGGAAACAGGTGTAACTTAATTTATTTAGCCACTTTATTGATATAATATAAAGCTGTATGGTTGCTCACAAGTGCCTAAGGGCAATGCAACGCATACGGGACACTCACAACCCAAAACAAGTAAGCAAACATAGGACTCTATGACGACTCACACCTAATGGTGACTCTGAAGAAAAAGACGCGACTCAACCTTCGAGTCTCGACACTATACTCTACTAGACTCGATCACTCATCGAGCCAACCCGGCTGCGGCTCCCCCGGAGCATACAGCGTGGGTGCTCTGGCATCGGGCGAATCGATCTCAAGACCTCATCGCGGTGGTGCAAAAGACCCCATCGACTCTGCTGGTCCCGGGGCTGCCTGCTCCTGCACTGGTGCCTCCTGCTCTGGCTCCTCCGGATCTGGATCGTGTAACTCCAGGACTGGCTCAGGCTCGGGTCCGTATAAAGCCATCTCCAATTCTGGATCTTACGCATGGAGTGGGCTAAGCCCTCCTTGGTGGATCTCGCCTCGTGACCTCGTCGTGGGTCCTCTGCGGCTCTGGGACTGTCTCGTCCAGGCGTCCTCTTGGGCGATGACGTACCTCGCCAGGTGGGTGATAGTGGCGTCCTCCTCCACAAGCTCCATCCTGTCAAAATGATTGTCTCGACGCGGATGGTGACGAAAGACGGTGCCCTCCAACTCTGCGGAGCAAGTGCGGGCAATCGCGCACGCTCGCTCGTCGCGCCGTCTCTGGATTCCACCTCAAAAGAAGACCTCGACCGAAATGTAGATAGGATGGCTCGCCCTCGTCCTTTCCCGAGCATACACTGTGATCTTGACATCCCAGGCGACGTCAAGTCCTGCCCGTACCACCGAAGTCCCTCGATACAGTGGTCTGTCAAAACCTCCGAGCAACTGCATCATACGCCATAACTCCGCGGCGTATCCTCCGTTGCGCTCTCCATAGGTATGGATCATCCTCATCTGCCAAAACAAACCTTGTTTAAATTAAACAGAGAATAATAAAAATTCAGCATAGGTATGAAACAAGAGAGAAGAGATAAGTCAAGATTTCATTGATATTCTTGCTCAAGTTGATTAGGTCTTTAGAAAATAGTTTTACCCTCCTAGGCACAACCAAACTAGGGTCAAGACCTACACTCAACCTGCTCTGATACCACCTCTGTCGGGCCCCGAATCCGCAAATCCGGACCCTCGTGTATTCTCGTGCGATCCGAGATCACGCTAGCACACACAGGCATACTGGGTTGCACATCACGCATACAAACACAAGGATATAAGAATAAATAGTGCAAACATGTATATAAACCGAGTTATGCGACCTTATGGTCTCCTTACGGATAAGTTAGCCACACAGGGCTTACATTAATCAAAGTAAAGAAATAGCAATGAACATAAGTAAAAGTCGTGGAAGCCTTCATCTTGCCACAGAGCAACCGACCGGCTTGCCCCTAGTTCATCGTGTCCTCGATGTACTCCTCCTCCCAAGCTGGTGTAGTCTCATCCACTGATGTTGGGGTTGATAAGCAAGGTGGGTTGAGTACACAAGGCACTCAACAAGTAATGCACGAGATGCAACGCTATTACTATATGCAAAGCTTATTCCAAAGGTTGGGCTTAAATGGTTCTTTTGCATCAACAAAGATTTTTAAACCAATATCTTAATTAGATTAAAGCATTGGAACAGTTATAAGTAATACTAATTTCTTCAAATGGTTTTTCCTCGAAGATTCTCGGCACACAGCCTTAACAGTTCATTTTTAACACTTGGCACACAGCCACCCTTCCCACATTTTGTTTATGAAAATCTACCCTTGATCAGTAATCCCGAGCAATGCTCAATACCGTGAGCACGGCTATTCAATAGTTTTGACACTCTGCAGAGGTTGTACACTTTACCCACAAGATACTGACCGCCACCACACGTGTGATTGTCCGCAACAAAGCTTTTCAGAACCTCTACCTTAACCAAAGAACCTCTCGGTATTGCCTTCACTATCACTTCCCTCACACAGAGCCAAGTATAGGACCGGCCAATCACCGTTGGATGGGCACCAAGCCGTAGCACAGTGCGCGCCCCCATACAGATACACCCACGTGTCTTGTCACCCCGAGGTATCGGAGGAAAGATATCGAACCCTAGTCAACTAGGTCTATCCCATATCGAGACATGTGGTTGTACGGGTGACTCGGATCAAAGGCTTGCAAGGTGAAGTCCTTAACTCCACCAAGGCAAGACTTCCAACACTCAACAAAGGCACACACCCATTGTACACAGACTCACAACACTCATCAACCCAATGCCACACAGCCCACCTGCACACACGACCTCTTACCACTTGCCCTAGTCTAAATCATTTCCCACCCATTGATTATTGTGCAACACATGCCAAGCAATAACTCAACATCAATATGGAACCACACAGTCACCATACTTCCATATCATCATGTGGCATCATCACACCACTTTCAAAATACATTCAATATTCCATTAGTCAATTTTGTAGCATTTTTCTGAAAGATCATTCATGACTCGTTGCAAGGCTAAGCATCTACTCACGGTCTAGCCTCCCGTGTTGGCACAATATTAACATCCAACTAATATAATCAAACTTAGGGTGACAATGATTTAGGGCATACAATTAATAATTCAAGGTGGCATAACAAAATGGGTTGATTAACTACATTATCCCAAATTAATTTAAATTCATTTTAAATAATTAGCATGCATAGTTTCAAAGCATAAATTACATTTTAAAATCTGGGATCAAAATGATCAAAGCATCACTTGCCTTCAAAGAGTTGCTGGTCGTGTTCCGAAGCTTGGTCTTGAGCGACGAATTCTTCCTCGAAACTTTCCGGCAAATTTGCGTCTACGCGTACAAACAAAATATGCAATAAATAGCTAATACAGAATACTAGATGACCTCAAAAATTCAAATAAAATTCACCATTAAATAGCTCATAATTTTATGAATTTTTAGAAATTTGAATCACCCAAATCCGAGTTAAAATGCAAAAGTTATAGTCATTTGAAGTTTGAATAAAATCTGAGAATACAGAAATTAAGAAAATCCGATTTTTCTGAATTATTTTTATACTGGAAATTCGCATATATGACGTCAACATCGCGTCATGATGACGTCAGCACAGAAATGAATTTCGGTCAAAATATTTTTATATAAAACATATTTATGACGTCAGCGATGACGTCGACGACCGCGCACGCCGCAGGCCGCCACGCCGCTCTGTCTATGGACTGGGTTCACGGCTCGGCTCGGTCTACCGTGGACTCGGTTCACCCAAACCATGCAGCCACGCGGCAAGATCCGAACCGTTCGTTGGATCAACGGCTAGATCTCCTCACGCGCAGCGCAGCGCACCGAGATGCGTGCGACACGCGTCGCGCATCCAACGGTCAGCCACGCATCCAACGCGGTGACGCCTCGGCTCCGCGCCTCCACGCGTCGCACATCCAACAGCGCGCTCAGATCCAACGGCCAGCACCGCGCCGCCACTGCGACGTCTCGGTTCATGCGATGACACGCGGCGCAATCGCGACGGTGCACCCGAAATCGACGGCTGGATCTGGTCTCCGCCCCAGTCAAAATGCCCACGCGTCAACACGTGATTTGGCGAGGGTACGGTGCCATCTCCGCCGCACGTTCAAATCTGAACGACGCGGATCCTTAGGGCAAAACCAGATCCAATCTCTACCGCTTAGATGTAATCTAACGGCCTCACGATACCGAGCCGCTTACTATTGAGCCGCTCGCGCACAATCTCACGCGTTCACTAACGATCCAACGGCTAAGACAAAAACACAACGCAGAAACTAGATCTAATCCAAGCCGTTCAATCCAGATCTAACGGTACAGATCTACTCTAGAAGAACACAAAGAAGGGTGACGTGGACGAACCAGAAGCGTGCGATGAAGATCGGACGGACGACGAAGCCTTCGGTGAAGGCGATGGCGGCGCAGAAGAAAAGGCTGCCGGAGTCGAGGAAGATGACGCAGCCCACGGCGCTACAGGGCTTCTCCGGCGTGATGAAGTGGCTCGTTCGACGCGGCGTGGCGGAAGGATTACTCCGGTGACCTTGGCGACGGCGGAGAGAAACCGGCGGCGAAGCAAACGACGAAAACAATACGCGGCACAAAGAAGCAACTTCGGCGAGCTCGTGACGGCGCTAGAGGAGTCTCGGCGTGCGTCGCGAGGAGTCAAAGATGCGGAGTGAAAACCTCGCACGACGCCTTCAACGGGACTTAAGGGCTGCCTCGGCGTGCGCGAAACGGCGGCGAAGTCACGGCCATCAACGCCCACGCCTCCGATGATCTCGCGGGGGCGACGGCGTGCGATCCTCGCGTGCGTTCGTGCGGCGACGATCCGAAGGCTCACGCGCTACGGCGACGTGGCACACGCGACAGCGTGCGATCCGGATCGGATGGCTTGGGCTAAGCGGCGCTAGGGTTTCGTGAGCGGGCTGCGACACGCACGATAATAGGCTCGGCCATTCTCGCTCATGTGATTTTAAAACATTTCACATTTAAAATAATTCCGAAATTCAATTAAATCATTTGGGGCTTTTAAAATAGCAGAAAAATTCTAGAAAAATTCCAGAAATTACTTTGAGATATTTGGAACTCAATTAAAATATTTTCAATAAAACTTTGCAAAAACTTTTCCATTATTCAATTTTTTTTCAAGAAAAGCCCTATTTGAATAAATCCAATTAAATTTAAATAAATTTCCAAAATTTCTCAAAAATCAAAAATTCTTCAAACTTTTAAATTAGGGCAAAAATTAGGGTGTTACAATGACCTTGGCATCGATGTTCCGGCAACGGCACAGCGACAAAACTCCATGGATCTAGTGCGTTAATCACACCTTTTGGACCACGATCACGGATGAACGATCACGATTCAACGCAACGCGTCAGGATCCTATCCACCTGCAACGAATTAATGGCTCGGATCGGATAAGATCCCAATTGTCACGATCCAATCCACACCGATCGATTCTAATCTAATAGTGCACACACGTTAGGGTTGTAGCTCTGAAAATGGACGTCCGATGGCGATTCGACGACTCATGCCCAAGCTACAAGAAACAGGCCGAACGGGCCACACAGTTCTGGGCCACATGCAAACAGTATCGGGCTTCGGCCCGATACTGTTTTAACTATTTTTCATCGGCTTTTCCTTATAAATAATTCCATTAAATAAACTAGTTAGTGTAGAGTAGATAAAATATCGGAAAAATTCCAAGAAAAATCCCAAAAATACTTTGAGATATTTTGAACTTCAATAAAGTATTTCTAGCTAAAATTTTTATTAATTTTATATAAGATTAATTAGTTTTCTCAAAAGACCAATATACATTATTTGAAACATATTCAAATAAATTCCAGAAAAATCAAATAAATTCTGAAAATTCATAAAATGCACATATAATACAATAAATTAAATAAAAGGCAAAAATTGGGATGTTACAATTACCTTGCACATTAATCACACCTTTTGGACCAGGTATCTTTAAGCTCTAGTAGGCGTGATGAGTGGCTGCCATAAACTTTGTTAGTGAAGGCCTACATAGAATGGCATTATATGCTTATGCAAAATCAACTGTTTCAAATAAAATTAATTATGTTCTATAATTGTCAACATTTCCAAAGGTGACAGGTAATACTATTTGTCCTATTGGAGTTATTGACGGACCAGGCACAATCCCAAAAAACGGGTTTGTAATAGGTCTTATCTTAGAATGAAAGATCGAGATGGCGATTAGAGGGGGGTGAATGACCCCAAATTAATTTTTTCCCTCAAAGAAGGTCACAAAAGAAATTCTTCACCCAAAGAAACCAAGCCAACACACTTAGCAATCAAATGGAAATGGAAGGATCAATTTTCCTAGTTTTTAGCTTTCGGCCTGTACTACCGCCCATGTGGAGCGGTACTACCGGAGTACTGTAGCTACAGCAAAATAGACATATGAACAGTGTTTTCAACACCGGTTCAAAAGGAAAATTGATGAATCTTTTGATCTGTTAATCCAAACTCAATGAAACATGGTAGATGAGATCATAATGATGTTAGGAACTTATTTCAACATTCAATCACAAGGATTGACGTCAAAGTTCTGACCTTTTTGCCCGGGAAGGAAGAACGCACCAAGTTTCAACAAAAATCGAAAGAACTTCGGTCGAGGCTTGCTCGTGGGGCTACGATGTTCAAGATGATCTTGAATGACTCTCCACACGTCCCAGCAAGCAAAAGACCACGAAGAAACTCAAAGAAACGGAATCTACAAGATCAAGCATTCAAAACGTCAAGAACACCTTCTTTCAAGAAAAATGCATGGATGGCCTAGATGATTGGAACATAATTTCAAAGAGAGAATCAATCATCAACCTCAGCAAAAGATTTGTAAGCAATTAGGAGGGGAGGCAAATCCAAATTGCATAAATGTAAATTGCAAGAAAGTAAATGCGGAATTTAAATTGCGTAATTTAAATGCGTAATGTAAATGCGTAAAGGAAATTGAGTAAGAACATAAATGAAAAACTTTTCATTTTTGGAAGGAGAGGTTATAAAGCCTCACATTCATGTGGGCAAAGCTCAAAGGAGCATCAAAAAGCTCAAAACCTTCAAGGGGGAAGGCTACCCCTCCACCCCTATTTATACAACTTTTGGGCCACCGAACACCCTTGGATGAGCCTCTAAACCCTAGAGCACTCCATCAAGGGCTAGGATTGACCCACTCACTCAGCCATGCAAGGGCTAACCCAAAACCCACACACATAATAGGTTTTCTTGCACGGTTTTCAAAGCACACTAACTAGACCCGCGAACCTATCAACTAGACCAAGATCCAATGGCCCTCATTGATACATGAAGAGCCTAGCTAGCCTCTCATCCATTCCTTGTCTTCACAGCTTGCCACGACTCCATCTTCGATCATCTTTCGGCGATCCCCGACCGTCTAGACCTCCGACGCTCCTCACCTAGTCCCGATCATCCTTCGCCTCACCATGATCTAGCATCGTCGACCTGCAACCATCAAAAACAAGGGAACTCCTCACATAGCATTGCTCACAAACATATGCAAGAAATTCATCAAAGTCCACACTTTAAAATTCATCTTTGTTCATTTTGGCCGCTGCTACCGCCCTTAGGCCGGTAGCACCGCCCATGTTGGACCGGTGCTACCGCTCTCAGGCCGGTAGCACCAAACTGCGCAAACACCAGAAAAACCCTTCTCTGGAATTTTCACATCGCTCCAAAGTCTGGTGTACCGCTCACCCAGTAGCACTGGGCTACCATGGCCGGTAACACCGCCTGGCCAAAAACCCGAAATACACCCTCTCTAGAAATATTGCACCGACCATTTGGTCCGGTGCTACCACTCGCTCGGTAGCACCATGCTACCATGGCTGGTAGCACAGGAAAAAACAGAGAAGAGCTTAAATTGCTTCCATTTGAAAATCCATTTCAAATCAAACTCAAACATGAGCAAACCAAGCTCAAATTTAGTAAAATACTTATCACAAATCTGGATAGACCTCCACATGGTCCTTCAATCCCCCTGATGAGTATATTGATAAACACAACAAAAGGCATATGTTTTTGAGTTTGAATAGTGTGGAATATAAGAACCCAGGTGTCTTCATAACCGGCCCAGAAGTGCCTGAGGGAGAGACAGGGCCCAGTGGAACGCCCAGAAGATAAGCTCCGTGCCAAGCCTTGCTGCCGTGCGCAAGGGGATACATCCTAGAAACAGTTGAACACTTATTTAGATATAAGAGATATGATTGTAATCTGAGTTGTTAGCAGGATGAGATAAAGATGTAAAAAACTCCATCTTGTAACCAA
The DNA here is from genome assembly GCA_036346275.1 of Otatea glauca. Taxonomy (NCBI): domain Eukaryota; kingdom Viridiplantae; phylum Streptophyta; class Magnoliopsida; order Poales; family Poaceae; genus Otatea; species Otatea glauca. The sequence continues at coordinate 37,776,957 of CM070713.1, read as the reverse complement.
TTAGAATTCAATAACCGATCGGAACCCCTTAAACCGATCGGGACTCTGTAAACCGCCCCACCCCCATTATATAAGGGAGAGGGCAGGCAACAACAGAGACATGAGCAATCTTAGATACAAGAGATCCAAATAATCCCATCACATAGGACTAGGGTATTACCTCCTCCGTCGAGGGTCTGAACCTGTCTAAACCTTTGTCTTGTGTGACCTTCTAGTTTGAGATCTAGCGCCTGCCCCATAAATTCATTGCCGACCACAAAAGTCGACAAAGAGGATGAAAAAGAAAGCAATTTTTAGTTGCAAAGTCAAACTTGGTCCAAAGATAAGAATTGAGATCATGACCAAGTTGACACAAGGGATTTTGGAGCTAAAACTAAACTCAAGAAGCTTTAGATTTTGGAGTTAAATTTAAGAAAGAGCAAGTTTTCAACAAAAACTCTGAAATCCAACCATACATGACAAATGTGATTATTAGATTATGATCCAAAAGAAGTAGCAAAATTTTACAAAGATCATAATAACCAAATTAGCATTCACATTTTTATCTTTTTAATGATGCATTTTCTACGTTTTCTCCCCCTTTTGACAATATAAGCATCAATTTTTTTTATGTATGCATCAATCTAAAGAGCTTTGAAGATTATCCAATTGATCATAATGGAAAGATATTACACCAAGCTTGTCAATTTCAGAATATGACTAAACTAAGATATGTCCAAGACCAATACATTTTGTGAAAAAGCATAGTTTACAATATTTTATTTTGGCAAGGTTTGACAAGTCCAAAACTTAGCAAAGTTTCAAGTCTAGAAGCAAAACCACTCAAGGATCAAATGAAAAACCTAGACTTCAACCTACTAAACACTTTGGGAAATCTTGAAGTGCATATAAGGTCCTTTGAGCTCATTTTTCATGTAATGCAAATTTTTCTTCAATAAAAGACATAGCGGGTGCAAATGTTTGACATTATTTGCATTCTTTACCCACTTATGTTTTTGTTATTTGCATTTCTTTTTAAACATTGACTAAAGCCACTTTCGATTATCTCAAGAGTAACTCTTAAGAGAATAATCTTGGTCATACACAATATATTCCAAGTTCGTCCCAAGTGCAATGGAAAGCAATCTTGTGAATATAAAGTGTTTAGATCAATTTTGCACAAAACAGTCAAATTTTTCTTGATTTCAATTTAGCACATGTGAGAAATTTTGGAGGACTCAAATATGGATCAAGGAAGTTTTACCCAAGTTGCTATAGGGACTCTAGAGAACTCCAAAATATCACTAATAATGGTAAATAACCCTAGAGATGAAACTTAGCAAGAAAAAGCAATATGTTTCATCAAATTTTCATTTAAATCTTTCAAAATTTTCAATCTTAGAATGATAAATGAACTTGGACATATCTAAGCTAGTGATTTTGTTCAAAGGATATAGCATGATGTATTTCATGAAGATTTAGTCAATTGCATAATAGACAAAGCTCATAAAACAGAAAATACAATCTAAATGAAATGCATGAACAGATTCCCAAACTCCCCCTCAACAAGTGAATCAGTTTTAAGCTCAAATATGCTTAAAGTTGAGTTATTATCAAGATTAGGCAAAGAAAACCCAAGTGAACACAATAACAACCAGAAAGACAGAAACAGGAGAAGAAGTCGAGAAACTGCAAGTTGGATGGCTATAGAGCATAGATAAGATAGAAGAGACTCACTACAGCTCAGACTCGTTCTTATCTTCCCCAGTGACTAACATAGGGAAGCTGACTCTAGATCCCAAACTAAGGAGTGCACACACCACTGCCTACCCAGAGGCCCAACACCGCTAGACTTATAAGGCCGTGAGGGAACTCAACCTAGAGAGAAGAGAGAACAGCTAATCACGCATGATAGCAACCTAAAGCACAAGATAAGAGGTCCATGCAAAGCATGCCAGAAGTCTAAGTGAGTGAACTCAACTCAAGAAAATAAGCCCATAAACACCCAGAAGAAACGAAGAGAAAAGAAAAGCTGGAAGAGAACATATTATACATAATATACAAACCAGCTCCCCCTCACGAAAGGCCGTAAGGGCTCACGACTCCAAGCTCACTACTCAATGCAACAAATATGGAGCTATCCAAAGGCTTGGTGAAGATATCAGCTAACTGGAGGTTACTCTCTACAAACTGAAGCACGATATCCCCCTTCTCCACATGGTCTCTAAGGAAGTGATATCTAATATCAATGTGCTTGGTCCAAGAATGTTGCACTGGATTTTTAGCAATGCAAATAGCAGAATTGTTGTCACAGAAAAGTGGCACACTCTCTATCTCTAACCCAAAGTCCCGCAAGGTCGATCTCATCCAGAGCACCTGTCTACACCAACTGGCTACATCAACATACTCGGCCTTAGCGGTGGACTATGCAACTCCGGACTGCTTCCTAGACGACCAAGAAATAAGAGAAGTGTCAATGAATTGGCAAGTGGCAGAAGTGCTCTTCCTATCTATCCTACAGCCATCAAAGTCGGTATCGGAAAATGCTCTAAGAGACAGACAAGAAGAGGAAGAGTACCAAATACCATAATCAATGGTAACATGAAGGTACCTGAAGATGCGCTTCACCGCCTGGCAGTGAGAGGCACGAGGAGAAGCCTGAAATCGAGCTCACAGACACACAGCGAAATGTATGTCCGGCCTCGAAGCAGTGAGGTACAAGAGGGAGCCAATCATGCTCCAAAACTCCTTTTGATCAGCAGGCTCACCATCCTCATCCGGCTCGAGGATAGTAGTGGTGGCCATAGGAGTCATCACCGGCTTCCCGTCAGACATATCGAAATGCCTTAGGAGGTCACGAGTATACTTGCCTCGATGCAGGAAAGTACCCTCCCGAGTCTGCTTGATTTGGAAGTCAAGAAAGTAGCTCAACTCGCCCATCATACTCATCTCAAACTCTGTGCTCATCACCTCAGAAAACTGAGACACAAGCGAATGAGATGAGACACCAAAAATGATATCATCCACATAAATCTGAACGAGAAGAAAATGCGACTCATGGTGTCTGATGAACAAGTCTTGTCTACTACGCCCATTTTGAGGTCATGGCTGAGAAGATAAGACTTGAACCTCTCATACCATGCTCTGGGGGCCTGCTTGAGTCCATACAGAGCTTTGAAAAGCTTGTATACGTGACTCAGAAACTTAGGGTTCTCAAATCCTGGAGGTTATTTGACATAAACCTCTTCCTCAATATAGCCATTGAGGAATGCACTCTTGACATCCATTTGATAGAGCTTGAAGACCTGGGATGCAGAGAATGCAAGCAGGATCCTGATAGCCTCTAGTCTAACTACAGAGGCAAAGGTCTCCTCAAAGTCAAGACCCTCAACCTAAGAAAAGCCCTGTGCAACTAGCCTAGCCTTATTGCGAATGACAACCCCATCCTCACTCTGCTTGTTTTTGAACACCCACTTGGTCCCAATGATATTATGACCAGATGGACATTCTACGAGCTGCCAGACTTTGTTCTTCTCGAAGTTTTCAAGTTCCTCATGCAAAGCATTAGTCCAAGACTCGTCAGATAATGCATGAGTCACATCCTTCGGCTCAAACGAGGCAACAAAAGCAAAGTGAAGGCAGAAATTAGACAAACCTGATTTTGAGCGAGTGACCCACTCAAACAGATCGCCGATGATCTGATCAGGTAGATGAGAACACTGAATATGACGGGGTGATCCAAAAGCAGAAGTGGCCTCTACCTCATGTATAGAAGAGGTAGGAGCAGAGCCACTAGCTGTAGGAGAGTCAGAAGGCAAGGGCTAGCCTTCCTAAGGTGCAGAAATGGAAACAAGTGGCACCTTAGATGTAGAGGGGACTGGATCAGGTGTAACACCATCATCTCCATCATTCTCATCCTCTACAATGATGGTCTCGAAGGAGGAAGAAGAGCCTGAAATGTCAGATCTAGCTCCTAGGTTAGCCTCATCAAAGGTCACCTCACAGGTCTCTATGATCCTATGCACATCGCAACTCCAGACCCTATAGCTACGAGAAGAAGTCGAATAACCCAGAAAGATACCATCAGAAGAATGAGACTCAAATTTATCCAAGTTACCAGACTTCAAAATAAAACACTTGCAACCAAACACACGAAAATGAGAAACACTAAGCTTTTGCCCATACCTCAACTCGTAAGAAGTGCGGTGCAAATGTGCTCTCAAGAATACGCGATTTGAAACATGACAAGCAGTAGCTATAGCCTTAGCCCAAAACTTCCTAGGAGTGTTGTACTCGTCTAGCATCGTCCTGGCCATCTCTACCAGGGTCCTATTCTTCCTTTCCACTACGTCATTTTGCTAAGGGATATAGGAAGAGGAGAACTGATGCTCTAAACCAGACTCCACACAGAAACTCTCAAAATAGGAGTTCTTAAACTCCGTGCCATTGTCATTGTATATAGCTCGTAGGGCACCAGGGAGCTCAAAAGACAACCTGTGAACCAAACTCCTAAAATAGGTAAAAGTTTCATCCTTCGAGGACATGAAAAACACCCAAGAGTACCTCGAAATATCATCAACAATGACAAGAACATACCACTTCCCACCCACTGACTACACACTAGCTGGACAAATAGTGTTCATCTGTAAAAAGCTGTCCTGGTGCATCAGTCATCACAACAGTGACTGGGGGATGAGAAGCAGTGACCATCTTGCCATGTTGGCAAAGAGAGCACACTAAGTCTTTGATCATTTTGAGTTTGGGCAAACCACAAATGAGGTCGTGGCTGCTAACTCGGGTCAAATGATCAAATCCAATGTGACCAAGTCTCCTATGCTAGAAGGAGAGATCACGAGACTCTGAAGCAATCAAACACCGAAGGGAGTCTCCAGAAGAAACAGAAAAATCAGCACGGAAGACTCTCCCATATCTAGAAATCCCGCAAACTAACCATCCTGATGAATCGAGGATTCTATAGGCATTACTCTTAAAACTCACCTCGAAAGAGTCATCGATAAGCTGAAAAACAGAAAGCAAGTTGTATTGCAGCTTACTCACTAAGTCAACATCTTTAAGAATGAAATTGTCATTAATGCAGATGGTACCTTTAGCAATGACTCTACCTGAAGAAGCATCCCCAAAAGTGATCAACTCATCACCGGGGGCTCGGACTAGGGAAGAGAACCATCGAGAATCTCTAGTCATATGACGAGAACAACCGGAGTCGACAATCCAAACATCTCCCTTCCCCATCCGACGAACCTGATCAAGACACAAGAGAGAAAGATGACTCAATACTGGGATAGAATAATGACTTGGGAACCAAATACTGAACCACACGATGCCTCAGAGTACCAATCACGTAAGAAGACTAGACTCGAGTGTCTCTCTGACGTTTAACCCTAACAAAATTAGTAGCAACTATAGTAGATGATCTAGGAGCTAGAACTGGGTTGGCCCGCTGTGGTGCAGAGGCCAGACCACCCTAGTGAGGCTGCCTAAAACTCCTACCAGAAAACACCTCACGCCGCTGATATCTGCCTCAATGAGAAAAATAAGGAATATCAAGAGGACAGCGGAAATACTGACCACGAGCAGCTCCAAAACTAAAACTCGACTGAACAAATTGAAAACCGAGTCTTGGACGCTGCCAAAAAATAGGCGACTCTCTAACCTGTCTAGAGGCAATGCGTGCCTTAGGAGCACTCAAGGTTTGGGGATAACCATGAATACCTCTAAGAGCAACGACACGCTCACGCCGAGTGATCTTGGCACGCTTGAAGCAGAAATCTACTAGGTGACCATCCTTCTTACAGAATGTGCAGTGTACTTTGTCTTGCTAGAGGCAGAAGTAACAAGAGCAACAACCTTCTAGTCAGAAATCCCATGGACAACCCCAGTAGACCTAAACACAGTGGTACTCACTCTGGGAGCTACCACAATCTCACCACTCTTGGAGCCGCACACAATGGTGAGAGGATGCGCCCGAGCGTGCTCCAAGTAGTCAAATCTTAGACCCTGATTAAATATGCTAATTTTAGATTGGTTTAGAATGAGATTGAGCTTCTTCTTGCCTCCTACAAACTTCTTGAGAGTGCTCATGAGATACTCACAATCTCGGAAGAAAGAGGTACATGAAGAACAAGGAGGAGAGGAAGAAGAAGAACCAGAAGGAGAAGCTCTCTCAGCATGTGCATTTTTCTCCCTTAGCACGGCTGCCTCAATCTTGAGGGCCTCACAAGAAACGCAAGACGCATTTCTGATCCTATGGGCTTGGTCTTCTAATTTCTTCCTAAGTTCGACTTGGATTTTATCCAAGTCCCCCTCAATCACATTACATCTTAAGCACTTTCTTGTGACTTAGCAAGTAAATCCTTAGCAAGATTAGCACACTTGACATTTAGAGATTCATTGTCAAGTTTTAGTTGCCTACAGCCCTCACATGAGCTGACTTGGTCCTTAGAAGCATGTATTTCAAGTTTATCATTTCTAGAAGAAAGCTTCCGAAGGTGATCGCTCATGGCATCAATTTCAGCAAGTAATTTAGGGCAATTAGAGCATGATGGAGTAGAGTGAGCATGAAGAAAACTATCATCTAGTGGAATAGCATTAATAGAATCATCGCTAGCATTCTTCAATCTAAAACTATCTAATTCAGATAACACACTATCATGCATAGTCCTTAGGTTCTCCAACTCCACAAGAAGAGCATCACACAAAAAACAGTCATCAGTGAATCGAGAGGGAGAAGGTCTAAGAGAAGCTAACTCCCGTGTCAAGGTACCTACTTTCTTCTCTAGCTCCATACACCTAGCTCTAGCTCTAGCATGAAATTTCCCTAGTTTGTAGAAAGCTTCATTGAGCTGGTCATAGGAGGGTACCTCTTCCGAGTCGCTGTAGAGTTCGGAGCCGCTGATGTCGTTGGCGTTTGCCATAAAGCACATGCCGAGAAGTCGTCGCCGCCTTTCTTCTCTTGCGGTTCATCCTCGCCCTCGTCGTTCCAAGTCTCCATGTCAGAGAGGTTGATACCGACAAGCGCGACGAGGACGCGGTGTAAGAGCTTCTTATTCTTGGAGAAGTTACAGTACTTCTTCCCACGCGCTGGCTCACGAACTGGAGGCTTCTTGTTGCGGTTCTTGTCGATGTAGTCGTTCTTTGCCGAACCGCCGGTGTCATTCTTTGCCTTCTCCAGTTTGGGGCAATTAGCCCGAATATAGTTGGGGCCACCACACTCGAAGCAAATGATCATGCACCTCTTTTCCTCTCTCGCCCTCTTGTATGCATGTGAAGATTTGCGAGCAAGAAGAGCAAGCTCATTTTCTAGAAATGTTTCCAGTTGGTCATACTCATCAAGACTCTCACCAGCATGTTGTTCAAACTTGTTGTACTCACGCTTGTACTGATCCTGCCTCACGGTCTTGATTTGAGTAGTGCCCTCATGGTAAGCATTGAGGGTCACTCAAATCTCGTGAGTAGAACGGAGGTGGGAAATCCTATCATACTCACTGCGGCCAAGACCCTATATGAGAATGTTCCTTGCCTTAGCATTTGCCTCAACGTCAGCCATATTGCTGGCCTTGATGTTTTCATCAACAGGAAGCTCGTACAGGAGTTTCACCTTTTGCCATATCAGGAAGCCCTAGGCAGTGATGTATGACTCCATCCGCGATTTCCAAAATGGAAAATCAACTCCAGAAAAAATAGGAGGCTTGGTGGAATACTTGTCCATCGCCATGGCTCTTGAGACCAGTCAAGATCTATGAAAGAGCAAAACCGGCTCTGATACCAATTGAAAGATCGAGATGGCGATCATAGGGGGGTGAATGATCCCAAATTAATTTTTATCCCTCAAAGAAGATCACAAAAAAATTCTTCACCCAAAGAAACCAAGCCAACACCCTTAGCAATCAAATGGGTATGGAAGGATCAATTTTTCCAGTTTTCAGCCTTCGGCCGGTACTACCGGAGTACTGTAGCTACAGTAAAAACATGTATATCAACAGTGCTTTCAGCACGGAGGAAAATTGATGAATCTTTTGATCCGTTGATCCAAACTAAATGAAACTTGGTAGATGAGATCCTAAGGATGTCAGGAACTTATTTCAGCCTCAATCACAAGGATAGACGTCAAAGTTCTGACCTTTTTGCCCAGGAAGGAAGAACGCACCAAATTTCAACAATCGAAAGAACTTCAATCAAGGCTTGCTCGTGGGGCCATGAAGATCAAGATGATCTTGAATGACTCCCCACATGTCCCAGCAAGCAAAAGACCATGAAGAAACTCAAGGAAATGGAATCTACAAGATCAAGCATTCAAGAACGTCAAGAACACTTTCTTGCAAGAAAAATGCATGGATGGCCTAGATGATTGGAACATAATTTCAAAGAGAGAATCAATCATCAACCTCAGCAAAATATTTGTAAGAAATTAGAAGGAGGAGAGGCAAATCCAAATTGCATAAATGTAAATTTCAAGAAAGTAAATGCAGAATTTAAATTGTGTAATTTAAATTCGTAATGTAAATGCGTAAAGGAAATTGAGTAAGAACATAAATGAAAAAATTTCATTTCTGGAAGGAGAGGTTACAAAGCCTCACATTCATGTGGCAAAGCTCAAAGGAGCATCAAAAACCTCAAAACCTTCAAGGGGGGGAAGGCTACCCCTCCACCCCTATTTATACAACTTTTGGGCCACCTATCACCCTTGGATGAGCCTCTAAACCCTAGAGCACTCCATCAAAGGCTAGGATTGACCCACTCACTCAGCCATGCAAGGGCTAACCCAAAACCGAAACACATAACGGGTTTTCTTGCACGGTTTTCAAAGCACACTAACTAGACCCGCTAACCTATCAACTAGACCAAGATCCAATGGCCCTCATTGATCCATGCAGAGCCTTGCTAGCGTCTCATCCGTTCCTTATCTTCACGGCTTGCCATGACTCCGTCTCCGATCATCTTTCGGCGATCCCCGACCATTTGGACCTCCGACGCTCCTCGCCTAGTCCCGGTCATCCTTCGCCTCACCATGATCTATCATCGTCGACGTGCAACCATCAAAAACAAGGAAACTCCTCACATAGCATTGCCCACAAAGATATGCAAGAAATTCATCAAAGTCCACACATTGAAATTCATCTTTGTTCATTACAGTGCCTGTTACGCCCTTAGGTCGGTAGCACCGCCATAGTGGACCGATCTTTGCCGCTCTCAAGCCGGTAGCACCGCACTACGCAAACACCAGAGAAAACCCTTCTCTGGAATTTTCACACCGCTCCAAAGGCTGGTGCTACCACTCACTCAGTAGCACCGGGCTACCATGGCCGGTAACATCGCCCTGCCAAAAACCCAAAATACGCCCTCTTTGGAAATATTGCACCGACCATTTGGTCCGGTGCTACCGCTCACCCGGTAGCACCGCGCTACCATGGCCGGTAGCACCGAAAAAAATAGAGAAGACCTTAAATTGCTTCAATTTGAAAATCCATTTGAAATCAAACTCAAATATGAGCAAACCAAGCTCTAATTTAGTCAAATACTTATCACAAATCTGGGTAGACCTCCACATGGTCCTTCATAGAACGAGGAATTTGCATTACATCTAAGGTATGAATAAAAAGCAAATCCAAACAACTTCCTCCATCACTCAGAACTCTCCCGACTTTGCAATTACTAATAGTAGGAGAAACTACTAATGGAAGTTTTATAGGGATTGACATCCCTTTTGGGCAATCCTGCTTACTGAAGGTGAGGTCGACATCTGACCACCTGGGATATTCGGGCTTTCCTGTTTGGTTGTCGATGCTGTTGACCTCCCTCCATGCAGTCTTAAACTTCCTTATTGAAATATATGCAGAAGATCCTCCGAGACATTGACATGGTTGTCGGCCTTCTGATAGCCCATGTCTTCATCTCCATCTGCATCCTTATTGCTCTGCCCTTCTGGTAAGGTAAGAATAGGACTCTTACCAGAGTAAAAATCTTCCATGCGCTTTTGCCAGGTGCGGCAATTTCGTAGGTCATGTCCTGATGCCCTGTGCAATTGGCACTAGGGACCATTGCCACTGGTCACACCAGGCTTTTTAGAATTTGCCTGGTTATCATAATGACCAGTTGTCTTCTTCCAAGGTGCTTTCCCCTTAGAGTATGCAGGTCGTTCTGAGATACTTGAAACTTCTCGTAAAGTATTCATTTTATTCTTTTTCTTATTCATCCCCTTGCGATCTTCAGATTTGGAAACCTTTTTAAATTTTTTATCATCTAACCCTGGGAGGCTAGGTTGTGGTGGAGCATGGCCCTTGTCAACCAAGCGGTTCCACTCAATGGCCTCATGAGCATCTGAATATCGTCTGCCATATCGAATAGTTTTGGTATGGTTGATGGCGAATGAATATTAAGATCCTCGGTAAATCATTTATAACGGACAACTTGTTTAAATGCACGAATTACAAAATTGTCAGATATATTGGGAATGGTGTTGCGCACTTCTACAAACCTTTTAATGAATTATCGCAATTTTTTTGCAAGAATTTTGGTGAAGGCGATGTAAGTCATATTCTTTACCAGGTTTGTCATATCAACTTTTGAAATTGTTTAAAATCTCGTGGCACAAATTTTCCCAACTAAAAATAGAACCTTCTGGCTGATTAAACAGCCAAGTTTGTGTTGATCCTTTTAAAATAGTAGGAAGGTAATTGGCCATTACCTTTTCATCACCTCTAGCAGCCTGGATGGCGGTAATAGACTTGCAAGAATTCTGACGGATTTTGGGTTCCATCAAAACTCTCGAGATATCCTGGCTTGAACTTTTTAGGCCAGGTTACATTTGTGAGCCTAGGGAAGAAAACTTTACATCCTGTATACAGACCAGAACATAATCGTATGTTAGGGGTATGGTCCATATTTTCAGGAGAACGGGGTCGTCGCCGACCTCGATTAGGAACTTCACCTAGGGTAAGGCGTTTGAAAACTATTCTTCGTCGTGGAGCTTCTCTTCGCTAGTGGCTAATGCCTTGTTGGCCCCGACTAGATGAGGACCCTTCCACACAAGAATCGGTCCGAGACCTTGTAGATATAGACCTTACTTGTACTTCATTTGTGACTTCTTGTAGATCAGCAGCAAGGGACCGTATGATTGTTGCATTGAGCACATCCTCTCCCTCTGTTGGATGATTAAGAATCACATTTGATAAAATATGAATCTTCTCAAAGGGTGTTGCCTCCTACGAGTCACTTTGAGCAAAGTTGAAGTCTCTTACCACCGCCAGAGGAGGTGCTCGTGTAATTGGGGTATTGTAACATCCCAAAATTTGGCTTAACTAAGTTTTTATTTCTTAAAAGTGCATTTATGATTTTCTGAAATTTATTTGGATTTGTCTGGATTTATTTGAATTAATTTGAAATCAAGTTTATTGCCTTTTTATTCAAATCTATTTAAATCTGTGCAAAGTTAAAATAAAGTTTTGCCAAAAATATTTTATTTGAGTCCAGAATGTCTCAAAGTATTTTTGAGATTTTTCTTGGATTTTTCTGGATATTTATTCTGCTTGAAACCGATTAATCAAATTATCGTAATTATTTTATTAACTAAAAGTGGAAAATCGTTGAATAGTGTTGGGCAGTAGCCCACTCAGTTAGCGTCTTACCATGAGCACGCCTTTCGGCCCGTGTTCGAAGGGCAATCGTGACCGTTGATCCGAGAATCGGACGGTAGAGGGTCGACGTCGGCGAAACCCTAGCAAATGGGCGCCGTCGGATGCGGCCACGTGGACGGTCGCGATGGGGCGACAGGCGCCGCCGTGTCCGATTCGAATCCAGCGGCGATTTCAGACGCGGCTTTGGCGTTCGTGCCCAGCGCGGACTCTTAGGTCCTTAAAAGACGGCCCGACCCCATTTCGAGGATCATCTGCCCTCGCCGCCCCTTTTCTCCAAATTTCGGCCGCTAGAACGCTGCGTGGAACGAGAGCGAGTTCGCCGGACTTCGTGGACGACCGTCGCCGTTTCAGCCGTTAAAATCGTCGCCGTCGTCGTGCTTCCGCCGGAACCGAGGTAGTGCCAAGTTCGCCGAAGCCTTCTCTCTCAGATCCAACGAAGTCCCGGTGGTTTCCGTCAAGGTTTCGCCGCGTAGGGGTTGTCTTCTCCGAGTCCGGCAATGGCGCCGCCGTGTGAAGCACGCCGACACTATCCGCGTTCGTGGACCGTGAGATCGGAATCCAACGCTTGACGCGCTGCCACGTTGCGCGCGATCACTAACCGTCCGATCGAATTCATGCACTCTGGATCGTGCCGTCGCCGCAGCCGATCTGACCGTGCCGCGTGTCGGACTCAGTAGCCGAGGCGCCATGGACGGGGTGCATCGTGAACCCGAGGGAGCCGTGGACCCAGTCCATACGCCCGGAACACGTGTCGCTGCCTGATTGGCTGGCGCCAGGGCTAACGCCAGCGTGACATCATGATGACGCAATAATCTATTTTCGATTTAAAAATAAATCTGTTAATTCCGAATTTCTGATTTTCTGATTTCAGTATTTATTTCAAACTTCTAAAGGCTATATCTTTTGCATCGTAACTCGGATTTGAGTGATTCCAATTTCTAAAAATTTGTAAAATTGATATCTATTTAATGGTGAATTTTATTTTATTTTTGGAGTTCAATTGCTCTCTGTTTTGGTATTTATTTGCATTTCTCCTTCGTTACGCGTAGAAGTTGAATTGTGCGACGCTTCGGAGGAAGATCCAGCAACTCAAGAGCAACTTCCAGAACCAGATCAGGACCTATTCCAAGGCAAGTTGTGCTTTGATCATGTTGAACCCATGTTTATAAAATTGCTATGTTTGTTTTACCTTATTGCATATATTTCAAATATACAATTGTTTTAAATTAGATTGGGTTTAGCTAATATACCAGATTGAATTATACCCTACCTTGTCATTGTATGCCATGATCCATTGTCACCCTAGATTGGTTTAATATAGTTGATTAGTAATTATAATCAACATTGGAAGTTTAGCCGTACTAGTTGCTTAGTCATGCCACGTCATCACATGTGTCAGAATCACTGATAAATAACCTTGATTAATGGAATATGGAACAATGTTATGAACTTGTGTGTCATGTGGGATCACACGATGAGATTGAGTTGTTGTGGCGAGTCATGTCACGCAACGATGTTGAATTGTTGATAGCACGTGGTGCTTGGTAATCAACTGGGTGATGATCATTTAGATTGGGGCAAGTGACAAGGGGCGAGGAGGCCAAGGTGGGCCCGATGGGCAGAGGGTATGTGGATGTCTTGCCTTGATCACACTAAGGACTTAACCTTGCAAGCCTTTGACCTGAGTCAATCATGCAACCACATGTCTGGTATGGGCCAGCCTAGCTGAGTAATTTGCAATGTCTTAATTTTGGTACTATCGTGGTCGGTGTGAGTTCCCGAGTTATGGTGAAATTCACATGGCGCAAGAGGGGGGCCCTGGATGTGGTAACCAGTCCCACCAGTGTTGAAACCTTAGCGGGTAGTATCGGGTTAAGCCAGAGCATTGTAAAGGCTTTGTTATAATCACTCGCCTTGGTGGTGTTTGGTTGTATCACGTGGGTAAAGTGCATAACCTCTGCAGAGTGTGAAACTATTCGAATAGCCGTGCTCGCGGTATTGAGCAATGCTCGGGAATTACAGTTAAGGGTTAGTTTAATTAATTGGACAACTTGGTTGGGATGGCGGAAGGCCATATGGAAGATGGAATTTGACTTAGGATTGGAAACTTGGTTTACGTGAGAAATACTGAATTTATTTACTATTGATATTTGTTTTAATGTCTTTACAATCTATTTACTGTATTTGTTCATAAATGCTGCTTATTGCAAAATAGCCATAATAGCCTATCCATTGGAATAAGCCTTACATATAGATACATAGAATTGCATTCTGTGCACAACTTGTTGAGTGCTTAAGTACTCACCCTTGCCAAACAACAATAATCAACAGTTGAAGAATCTACACCTGTTGGAAGATGAAGTCCGAGGAAGACACGAGTCATTAGGGTCCGAGCCTTGTCGGTTGCCTGTGGTGAACTGATGAGCTATCTACGTTTTCTACTTTCCGCTGCATAATTATTAGTTTATATTTTCAGTCTTGCCCTGCGTGGCATAATAATGTAAGTTGGTCATAAGATCATACATTTAGTTATATCAATAAATGAACTATTATTTTATTATCGTTGAGTATGATGTGATATGTACCAATGTTAAGCTGTGTGCACTAGCGTTGATCCTGGGACTAGTGCGGTAAACACAGTGGGTTCGAATCAGTGGATTCGGGCCCTTACAGAGGTGGTATCAGAGCATACTGACTGTAGGTCTTGGCCCTAGATAGTATGGAGGTGTCCTGGGTTTGTCCAAAACTATTTTCTAAAGATGAATTTAAATTTGACTAATAAAATACTCTCGACTCATCTCATTCTCTTCTTCTCGCCTTTGCTGAATTTACCCGTTTTACTTGCCGTTTCGGGTGGAGAACTTATTCAAAGTTCTTGTGGAGCAGATGCCGATCGTTCCGACCTTTGAGGAGTCAGCTAGTGGCTACGCCATGGAGCTGTGGAGAGTTCTTCAGACGCTGGGAGGCTTCTATCGTCTGCTTTACCGAGGAGACAGCTGGTCAGTTAATTGTGTACACCGAGGATTTATTTGCAATTTGATTATCTACGCTCGGGAGAACGAGGAAGCTAGCAGATCAATCAACATCTCCGCCAGAAGATTCTCGTGCGAGGTTGCAATTCAGAGGTCGCCGACTTGCTCTTCACGTGTCTGCTGCGACTACGCCGACGAGCTTCACGACTCGGTGTTCCGACTTCACCCAGACGTTCAAGCGTGCGGCCGCCGCCGGATCGTGGAGGACGAGTGTGCCATCTGCGGTACACCTTGCGGAGTTCACCCTTGCCCGGGAGGATCATATGAGAGATACTACTCAGAGCCGGAGATCGTATGCGAGGCACTCAGTGGCGAGCAGAGCTTGAGGTGACCGTGCTTGACCATCGGGATGATTCTTGGTGGGAGGCCCCGGAGGCGATCGAGGACGAGTTGGAGCGCGTGACTCACGGAGTTCGAGAGCAGTTGGAGAGTCCGAGGAGGATCCAGAGGAGCGAGAGTGGGAGCCGAGGAGAGTGCACCCACATTGTTGCGGAGGAGCCAGATGAGGTCATCAGGATAGGTTCGCTCCTATGCCCGCTCATCCGCCGGTGTATGCGCCGAATCAGCCTCAGCCAGGGTGGCTGGATGAGTGAGAGTCAGCCTTGGAGCTGTGTTGAGACTCGAGTGTGAGTCGCGTCTTTAAGTTAGTCTTTACCTCTTTAGTTGACGTTAAGGTTTCGTGTTTAGTTTGCTTCTTTGTGTGCTGAGTGTGTAGTATGTGTTGCAAAGCTTGTAGGCTTAAATAAGCAGCCATACCAAGAATAAATAAAGAATTATTTCAGTTTGGGTATAACCTATCTCCCCGCTTTAGAAATTCTTGCTTCTTATCTATGCTACATCTACCTTTCCTAACCCAAGAGGCAATCATCGATGGTGAATACTCGAGGAACAACGATGATTCGAAGTGGATGCGCGAATGACAACCCCAATGACGGAGGCAGCCTCAACCACCACCAGTCGACATGCAGAATCTGGGAGCGTTTCTTGCCGCGCAGACTCAACTAATCCAGACCATGATGCAGCAAATGCAGCAGATGACCAACGCAGCAGCAACCAACAACAACCCTGCAGCTCAGAACAACCATGGTGGACCTCGATCTCACTCAAAGCTATCAGATTTTATGCGGACTAGGCCACCAACTTTTTCAGGGAATGTGAACCCTTTGGAAGCCGATGATTGGCTTAGGACTATTGAGAAGAAGCTGCACATCACTCAGTGTGAGGGCAATGAGAAGGTGCTCTCGCCTCTCATCAACTTGAAGGAACCGCCGCAGAATGGTGGGAGAATTATCGTGTGCGCTCATGGAGCCCCACAAGAGATCACCGGGAGGAGTTTACTAATGCTTTTCGCGATACCATGTTCGTAAGGAATGATGGACCTTAAAAGGAAGAGTTCGAGTGGCTCGAAACAAGGAGGCCAACGGTGGCGAATACGAATAGATTTACCCGCTTAGCTCGCTATGCCCCAAGACGTAGCGACAGATAAAGCCGAGCGATCTCGTTTCATGAAGGGACCGAATTCAGATCGCAGTGGGGTGATTACCCACAATTTTCCAGACTTTCAGGAACTAGTCAATAAGGCCTTGATCCTAGAGGATAAGCGCAAAGAGCTAGGTGAAAACCGTAAGCACCTAATGATTAATCAGGGTGGACGTCCAAACCATCTACGTTTGAGGATGTCACCACAACAATTTGCTAGATTCCAACCACCAGCCGTGAACAAGACATCAACCCCTGCACCTCGCCCTGCTAATCAGAACTTTCAGACACCAGCACAGGGCAACAATGCACCAGGAGGGAATCAACAGTCTGCAGTGAAAAGATGCTATACATGCAATGAGCCAGGGCACTTTTCTAATAGGTGTCCACAGAAGGGAGGCATTACGCCAGTTCGTTTCAACTTGGGAACAACACCGCTAAGGCACCACCCTCGGGAGGAAATCGTGCGCCAGTCAAGCCGGAGCAACACCGCGATCAACGGTCGCGTGGAAGGATCAACCACATCACCGATGGAGCACGGGGAGGCTACGAGGCGTCGTCTTGGGTAAGTTCTGGTCAACTCGATTACTGCTACGCTTTGTTTGATTACGAGCTTCGCATTCGCTCGTTTCTCAAAGTTTTGCAACCAAGAATGGATTTAAAGTGGTGAATCTTAAGTGTGTGCTCTTAGTCCAAGCCCGGGATCCGAGCTTAGATCTAACCTTGGGTGTTTGGGAGCTAAGTTGCTTATGGATGGGATAGAATTTCTAGCGAATCTTATCTTGATAGATGCGCAATCCTAAACGTCATCCTTGGAATGGATTGGTGTCTAAGCATAAGGTCATTTTGGATTGTGGCGAAGGATCGTAACATTGGAGGGCCCTAGTGGCAAGAAAGTATAATTTCAAGCAACCGCAGTTCGAGATGGGCAGTTAGTGGTCAACAGTGTGGAAGCCACCAGCATGGAAGATGTGCCAGTAGTCAGAGAATACCCAGACGTGTTCCCAGAAGATTTACCAAGACTGCCGCCAGATCGCGATGTCGAGTTTGTCATTGAGTTGGTACCAGGGACAGCACCGATATCAAAGAGACCATATCAAATGTGAAGAGGAACGCGGTATGCTACACTAGCACAAAAAAACCACGTAACCAGAAAGCTACTCGCAAGAAGGGGATCATAGATAAGATTACCACTAGACGCGCAGTTGCGGAATCCTTCGCGCGTCGATGTAGTGGATCATCCTCACCGCAGTCGTTGCATCGATGTAGTGGATCGTCCTCGCCTTGCCGTGGATCGTCCTCCCACGCCGCAGTCACAGCAGCGTCACCGCAGTAGTCCACACGTCCAGAGATGGAACGCCGTGCGTCGGTGTGCAAGCACTTGGTCGCTCGGCATGGACAGCGAGAGGAGTAGGCTAGGGTTTCGAGTGAATCACTCCTAAACCGTGGAAAGCACACCACGTGCCCTCCTCCTCCCCTCCTTATATAGCCACGAGATGAAACCTAAACTAGGGCCCATCGTGCGTGCTAAGCCCACGAGGTTCATTAATTACGGATCCAATCCAAATTAATGCGTCCTAGCCCATTAAGTGTGTGACCTGCAGTTCACGTGCGTTTGGACATGGATTCACAAAACTCCTTTTCAATCCAATAGTTGGTATTGTCTTCTTGCAAAGTATGCCAACTCCCAAACATACTATGATCAAATCGGACGAACCTATCAAAAGTACTCATGTAATAATCCCTTTGCCAAGTATATGAAGATTGATCTCAAGGCGAGAAGCATGTCATCCTTTGATGATTCAATCCATCTCTCGTATCCGTGATATATTAATAAGTTGTGATTGACTCCTCAATCACGGCATGGCCATGCACTTCCTTAATCATATCACACGAGTGGCCTTGTCATATATCTCCGTTTCATTGGAGTGGCAAATTCCATCTTATTCGCTCACTTCCTCTGCACGTTTCATAGTAAACATGAAAGCTACCTTTATAACTATCCTGTTAGGAAGTAGTGTTTGATAGCCCCAAGAAAAACTATTACACATGTAGGGAATATGACAATCTCGTGTCTAAGGATCATACATCTACTAGGTATGAGATACATCGATGACACATAGGAATGAAACATTCTCGCAGTGTCCCATTGCGGGTCTATCTAACCCATGTTCTTCAACATGCGTCCACAATGTATAGATGATATCTCCATATCCCATGATCTATGAAGCATGATCATCGATCACTACATGTGCTGATCTATTCATCGTTATCCTATACGATGATATCCGATCAGAGATATTTATCGAATTACATCATTAAGTAAAGAGCTTCATAAGCAAGTCACATACTTGTTGATCAATACAATGATATACATTCATTGGACCAATAATCATATTATTATTCATAAACATAGTCATGTTACAATCATCTAAATGATTGCCTCAAGGGCATAACACTAACAGGATGCCTACTGACGAGTTAGTGGAAATGAAGAAGCAGATTGAGGAACTGCAAGAGAAAGGTTTCATTAGACCTAGTTCATCACCATGGGGAGCACCAGTTTTGTTTGTGCGTAAGAAGGATGGAAGCCTTAGAGTGTGCATCGATTATCGTGCGCTTAATGAAGTAACGATCAAGAATAAGTATCCGTTGCCCAGGATCGACGACTTATTTGATCAGTTAAGAGGAGCTGGAGTTTTCTCCAAGATAGATCTTCGTTCGGGATACCATCGCTTGAAGATCCGGCGAGGTCGTGCCTAAGACCGCGTTTTCTACGCGATATGGACATTATGAGTTCACAGTCATGTCGTTTGGATTGACAAATGCCCCAGCATATTTCATGAACATGATGAATAAGGTTTTCATGGAATATTTGGATAAGTTTGTTGTAGTCTTCATAGGCGATATCTTGGTTTACTCAAAGATGTAAGAAGAGCATCTTTGAACATCTAAGAATGGTTTTAGGCAGTGCGAGAACATCGACTATATGCTAAGTTTAGCAAGTGTGAATTTTGGAAGGAAAAGTCGAATTTCTTGGTCATGTAATGACTACTAAAGGAGTGGCGATCGACCCAAGCAAAGTGGACGCATGTTGCATTAGGAGCAACCAAGTCATTACCCAGATTCGTAGTTTTACGGGAATGGCGGGATACTACCGTCGGTTCATAGAAGGATTCTCAACAATTGCTAAACCCCTTACGATTCTTTGAAAGAAAAGAAGTTTGCATGGGCCTTTGAGTGCGAGAAAAGTTTTATGGAATTAAAGAAGCGTTTAACAACATACCTCGTATTAGTGTTGCGGATATGCGTAATGGATTTGATATTTATTGCGATGCTTCAAAGCAAGGCTTGGGATGCGTGTTAATGCAAGAAGGCAAAGTCGTTGCTTATCGTCGAGACGCTTAAGACCGCATGAAGTGAATTACCCAACACATGATTTGGAGTTAGCTGTAGTAGTGCATGCTTTGAAGATATGGCGTCATTATCTCATAGGAAATAGATGTGAGATATATACGCACCATAAGAGCACAAATACATATTCACTCAAGCGGTCTGAATATGAGACAGCGAAGGTGGCTAGAGCTAATTAAGGATTATAATGTGGGAATTCATTATCATCCCGGAAAAGCCAATGTAGTAGCAGATGCTCTGAGTCGGAAGAGCTATAGCATCAATACGTTAACAATAGAGGATCAACCGGAACTATGTAAGGAATTTCAGGAACTAAGGTTGGAAGTCGTTCCGCAAGGAATGGTAGCTGCACTGGAGGATCAGATTAGAGAAGGCCAGAAGGATGACGATAAAATTTCTAAGATCAAGGCTAAAAAGGAAGAAGGCCTAGCCGTAGATTTCACTCTGGATGAGCAAGGAACCATGTTCTTCAAAGGCCGAATTTGTGTACCGGATAAAAAGGAACTAAAGCAATTGATTCTTGAAGAAGCTCACGATTCCAGGAAGTGCCAAGATGTACCAGGATTTGAAAGAGAGATTTTGGTGGCCTAATATGAAGCGTGAAGTAGCTGAGCATGTTGCCTTATGTGACATATGTCAGAGAGTAAAAGCCATGCATCAAAGACCAGCTGGGTTGTTGCAGCCGTTGAAAATTCTGGAATGGAAGTGGGAGGAAGTCGGAATGGATTTTATCACCGGTTTACCTAAAACTCAGAGAGGTTACGATTCCATTTGGGTCATTGTGGATCGCTTGACCAAAGTGGCTCATTTTATCCCAGTGAAAACCACTTACTCGGGAGATCGTTTAGCAGAGCTGTATATGTCAAGGATTGTATGCTTGCATGGAGTGCCCAAGAAGATTGTGTCGGACAGAGGTACCCAATTCACCTCAAGGTTTTGGAACAAGTTGCATGAAGCGATGGGGACTCGTCTGAATTTTAGTAAAGCATATCACCCGCAGACAGATGGTCAGACTGAAAGAGTAAATCAGATTTTAGAGGATATGTTGAGAGCTTGTGCCTTAGCTTATGCTACGTCGTGGGATAAATGTTTGCCATACGCAGAGTTCAGTTACAATAATAGCTATCAAGCTAGCTTGCAGATGTCACCATTTGAGGTGTTGTATGGATGTGCTTGTCGTACTCCGTTGAATTGGAACGAAATAGGAGAACGTTTGGTTTTTGGGCCAGATATTCTCGAGGAAGCCGAAAGTCAAGTCGCAATGATCAGAGAAAGGTTGAAGATAGCACAGTCAAGACAGAAGAGTTATGCAGATAACCGTCGTCGAGATTTGAGTTTTGAACCAGAAGATCACGTGTATCTCAGGGTTACCCCTCTTAAGGGTGTTAAGAGATTTCATGTTAAAGGGAAGCTTGCACCAAGATATGTTGGTCCGTTCAAGATTCTGAGCCGTCGAGGAGAGGTAGCTTATCAGCTGGAATTGCCTCAGTCCTTGGCAGGAGTGCATGATGTATTCCATTTGTCACAGCTTAAGAAGTGTCTCAGAGTGCCAATAGAGCAAACCCGTTGGATGCGATAGAGCTGCAAGAAGATTTGACTTACAAAGAGCAACCGGTCAGAATTTTGGATGTTATGGAGCGCAAGACCAGGAACAAGTCGATTCGCTTTTGCCGAGTTCAGTGGAGCAATCATTCAAAGTGAAGCAACTTGGGAGCGAGAAGCGATTTGAAGTCGAAATTCCGAACCTATTCTCTAGTTAGCCCCAATCTCTGTTGAGATTCATATGGGGAGGTCCAGAACATCCCAAAATTTGGCTTAACTAAGTTTTTATTTCTTAAAAGTGTATTTATGATTTTCTCAAATTTATTTGGATTTATCGGATTTATTTGAATTAATTTGAAATCAAGTTTATTGCCTTTTATTCAAATCTATTTAAATCGTGCAAAGTTAAAATAAAGTTTTGCCAAAAATATTTTACTTGAGTCCGAATGTCTCAAAGTATTTTTGAGATTTTTCTTGGATTTTTCCTGATATTTATTACGCTTGAAACCGATTAATCAAATTATCGTAATTATTTTTATTAACTAAAAGTGGAAAATTGTTGAATAGTGTTGGGCGTAGCCACTCGCTTAACTTGCCCCATGAGCGACCTTCGCCAAGGTTCGGAAGGGCAATCGTGACCGTTGATCCGAGAATCGGACGGTAGAGGGTCGACATCGGCGAAACCCTAGCAAACGGGCGCCGTCGGATGCGGCCACGTGGACGGTCGCGATGGGGCGACAGGCGCCGCCGTGTCCGATTCGAATCCGGCGGCGATTTCCGACGCGGCTTCGGCGTTCGTGCCCAGCGCGGACTCCTAGGTCCTTAAAAGACGGCCCCGACCCCGTTTCGAGGATCATCTACCCTCGCCGCCCTTTTCCCCAACTTTCGGCCGCTAGAACGCTGCGTGGAACCAGAGCGAGTTCGCCGGACTTCGTGGACGACTGTCGCCGTTTCAGCCGTCAAAATCGTCGCCGTCGTCGTGCTTTCGCCGGAACCGAGGTAGTGCCAAGTTCGCCGAAGCCTTCTCTCTCAGATCCGACGAAGTCCCGGTGGTTTCCGTCAAGGTTTCGCCGCGTAGGGGTTGTCTTCTCCGAGTCCGGCAATGGCGCCGCCGTGTGAAGCACGCCGACGCTATCCGCGTTCGTGGACCGTGAGATCCGAATCCAACGCTTGATGCGCTGCCACGTTGCGCGCGATCACTAACCGTTCGATCGGATTCATGCGCTCTGGATCGTGCCGTCGCCGCAGCCAATCTGACCGTGCCGCGTGTCGGGCTCAGTAGCCGAGGCGCCATGGACCGGGTGCATTGTGAACCCGAGGGAGCCGTGGACCCAGTCCATACGCCCGGGACACATGTCGCTACCTGATTGGCTGGCGCCAGGGCTGACGCTAGCGTGACGTCATGATGACGCAATAATCTATTTTCGATTTAAAAATAAATCTGTTAATTCCGAATTTCTGATTTTCTGATTTCAATATTTATTTCAAACTTCAAAAGGCTATATCTTTTGCATCGTAACTCAGATTTGAGTGATTCCAATTTCTAAAAATTTGTAAAATTGATATCTATTTAATGGTGAATTTTATTTGATTTTTGGAGTTCAATTGCTCTTTGTTTTGGTATTTATTTGCATTTCTCCTTCGGTACGCGTAGAAGTTGAATTGTGCGATGCTTCGGAGGAAGATCCAGCAACTCAAGAGCAACTTCCAGAACCAGATCAGGACCTATTCCAAGGCAAGTTGTGCTTTGATCATGTTGAACCCATGTTTATAAAATTGCTATGTTTGTTTTACCTTATTGCATATATTTCAAATATACAATTGTTTTAAATTAGATTGGGTTTAGCTAATATACCAGATTGAATTATACCCTACCTTGTCATTGTATGCCATGATCCATTGTCACCCTAGATTGGTTTAATATAGTTGATTAGTAATTATAATCAACATTGGAAGTTTAGCCGTACTAGTTGCTTAGTCATGCCACGTCATCACATGTGTCAGAATCACTGATAAATAACCTTGATTAATGGAATATGGAACAATGTTATGAACTTGTGTGTCATGTGGGATCACACGATGAGATTGAGTTGT
Organism: Otatea glauca; assembly: GCA_036346275.1. NCBI lineage: Eukaryota > Viridiplantae > Streptophyta > Magnoliopsida > Poales > Poaceae > Otatea > Otatea glauca. The sequence goes on along the minus strand of CM070713.1, from coordinate 37,753,763 downwards.
TGTGGCGAGTCATGTCATAACGATGTTGAATTGTTGATAGCACGTGGTGCTTGGTAATCAACCGGGTGATGATCATTTAGATTGGGGCAAGTGACAAGGGCGAGGAGGCCAAGGTGGGCCCGATGGGCGAGAGGTATGTGGATGTCTTGCCTTGATCACACTAAGGACTTAACCTTGCAAGCCTTTGACCTGAGTCAATCATGCAACCACATGTCTGGTATGGGCCAGCCTAGCTGAGTAATTTGCAATGTCTTAATTTTGGTACTATCGTGGTCGGTGTGAGTTCCCGAGTTATGGTGAAATTCACATGGCGCAAGAGGGGCCACGGATGTGGTAACCATCCCACTAGTGTTGAAACCTTAGCGGATAGTATCGGGTTAAGCGAGCATTGTAAAGGCTTTGTTATAATCACTCGCCTTGGTGGTGTTTGGTTGTATCACGTGGGTAAAGTGCATAACCTCTGCAGAGTGTGAAACTATTCAATAGCCGTGCTTTCATGTATTGAGCAATGCTCGGAATTACTGATTAAGGGTTAGTTTAATTAATTGGACAACTTGGTTGGGATTGCGGAAGGCCATATGGAAGATGGAATTTGACTTAGGATTGGAAACTTGGTTTACTTGAGAAATACAGAATTTATTTACTATTGATATTTGTTTCTGATCTTTACAATCTATTTACTGTATTTGTTCATAAATGCTGCTTATTGCAAAATAGCCATAATAGCCTATCCATTGGAATAAGCCTTACATATAGATACATAGAATTGCATTCTGTGCACAACTTGTTGAGTGCTTAAGTACTCACCCTTGCCAAACAACAATAATCAACAGTTGAAGAATCTACACCTGTGTTGGAAGATGAAGTCCAGGAAGACACGAGTCATTAGGGTCCGAGCCTTGTCGGTTGCCTGTGGTGAACTGATGAGCTATCTACGTTTTCTACTTTCCGCTGCATAATTATTAGTTTATATTTTCAGTCTTGCCCTGCGTGGCTTAATAATGTAAGTTGGTCATAAGATCATACATTTAGTTATATCAATAAATGAACTATTATTTTATTATCGTTGAGTATGATGTGATATGTACCAATGTTAAGCTGTGTGCACTAGCGTTGATCCTGGGACTAGTGCGGTAAACACAGTGGGTTCGAATCAGTGGATTCGAGTCCTTACAGGTATCTTGACAAGGCCGTCCTTCAGAGATTTGGAATCTCTGCAAGCTACTCGGTTGACTCTTGTAATACAAGTGTTTGGCCTCATCAATGGACTTTTGCTTCTCTGCCATACGTCACTCATATTCACTTTGAGCTGTTTTTGCAACCTCTTCCCAAGCTTCACGTTCTTCACGCTCCGCTTGTTGCTCTTCTATCTCGTTGATAACCGCACAAGCACGGAAACTTGAATAGACAGAAGGCATTAGCCCTCCTTCTTCATCTCATGATGGGGTGTAATCTAGACCTTGGAGACAATCTTTCGAGGTTGAATTGTTCAGGAGGATATTACTACCTTTTGACACATTTTCATTGTCAATTTCCATGGAACATGTCTCATGGGTATCTTCCTCTGAAATTACTAAAGGAGTGATGAGAGTTTTACCTTTTTGTTCGTTAGATGATTGCTCTTCTGCTTCAACCTCTGCCTCAATTTTTGCTAATTTCGCCTCAGAAACATATTCAGAGTAGAAATCACACTTACATTGTTCTTCTATTGGCTCATCTTCTGCGATGTGATGAGCATAATCGGCGAGGTCAAACCAATTTTCTTCATCCATTGTAGAAATTTTCTTGGCTTTGATCTTTGGAGGGCCCTCGTTCTAGCGCCAGCTGTCGATGTCCAAGACCTTGGGTCCCTTAATCGAACTTACAGAAATATAAATTATGGGCTCCTAAAGAACAAAACGGAGTGGATGGGAATTGCTTCTTTGTTAGTCAAGCAGCTTTGATAGAGTATATAGATTACAGAGTGATCAGAATGATCGTTGGTTGCTAATGCTAAATTACAGATGTGGCGATCGTAGATCAGATTGCCGATCATGCTAACAGTGTGGATTGGTCCCCCATTTATTATGGTTGAAGAGGCAGCAGTTGTTCTCCAAAAGGGTGTTATGTAGCAGAGAGGTGTCTTCTTTTCAAACCATGTCTTCTCAACAAAGGGTACCTTTTCTAGAGAAAACTTCCAGGTGGTTATGTATACTGGTCAGATAGCTGTTAGCACGAAGACATGTGTGGGGATAACCGCTTATCCTCGACCAGTTCACTAGTCGGGGTGGTCATTTCACTCATCGATGACAACGAGTGTGAAGCAAGGTCTTTATCATCTTTGACTAAACTGGTCGGAGATCTAACTGTTCATATAGAGATGGCTTTGTTAAACGCATTATGGGCTTTACGTATTGTAGGCCCATTAACAGAGTATAGCCACGAATAAATTAAGGGCCCAAACAAATGACAGGCTTTTAATCCTCGTCACATTTGACGACAGCCCAGTGTTAGTGTTGCCGAATATTCATAGTAGTTTGATGTTTATTGTGATGCTTTGTGTTAAAAGGGCATGGTTGGGTGTTGATGTAGATAGGCAAGGTTGTTGCATGTGCCTCAAGACAATTGAGACCGTATAAGGAGAATTACCGAACGCACACTACCATAGAAAAGGCTATTTCAAAAATGTCATCACATATGGTTTTCTGAACCGTCTGTAAGCATGTGTCAATGATAATACGGTGTATCACAGACGGTTTCTGAACCGTCTGTGAAACACGTATCACATACGGTTTGTATCAAGAACCGTCTGCGATATGTGTCTATCACAAATGGTTTTTATCTAGAACCGTCTGTGATATGACTCTGTCACATACTGTTTTTATGAAGAACTGTCTGTGATTTGACTCTACCACATACCGTTTTTATGAAGAACCATCTGTGCTATGACTCTACAACATATCGTTTTTATCTAGAACCGATGCGGCAATATTTTTTCTACCTCTCTTGGCAGAACATCCATGAGTAGTATCTATTGTTCGAAATTTCCTTCTTCTTATATATTTCTACAACGGCATTTACAAGGCACAACCAGTTATAGATTTTGTAATTGAATATCTAAACATCCGAGATGCTTGGAGGCACAGCTTTTCTAGCCCGGATCATCTTAATGTATGAACATTTGTAGCACTTTCATCTACTTTCTTAGGGGTTGTTTGGGGGTTGTGCTTCAGCTTTGAGCCAAAAGCTCCCCTAAACAGCATGGCTACAAAGCAGCTGGGAAGCTAAGCCACAGTAGAAGCACCTCTAAAAGGTGCAGCTGCTGAGGAAGAGCTTTTCAGTTATAGCTTCACTTGACCACCTCCCACCTCACTTGCTTCGCTTTCCCGACCTTTGCCACCCCGCCTCACCACTTCCACGTCACCTCCCCACTTAGACGCCACTGTACTTAGTTATGTTGCTACCTCCTTGCTCGGTTGGCCCCCAAATGCTACAACTGCAGCAGCCAGTTTGCCAAACAGCATAACAAGAAAAAACCATAGTCACCAGCTACAGTTGCTTTACAACCCAGCAAACCAAAAGCAGCTTTTCAACCCAGCCGTAGCTCCCCCAAACAGGCCCTTATTCTAATGTTGATAGATTTCAAGGCAAAATCCAATTCCATCCACAGTTCATCCTGAATGTTATCATGCTTTGATTTATCTTTCACTTCATCTTCATTCCTGAATAAGAATACCATAGGCAGCCTATTTTCAGTTTGGTCTTATGTAGGAAGAGGATCATTTTGAGATAAAATGGAGAACCATCAAAATGATAACAAATAAAGTGACTCCCATGCATGCATTAAGTGTTTTTTTAGTTAATTGATTAACTCAAAAAAGAAGAGATTAATTAATTAATTTAGAATCACCAGTGGGGCCACACTTCAGCCTACTTCTCCAATGCCAGAGGGAAAACGGTGCATGAACTGCATGCGTGCAAGAATTAAATCCTCTCTTCTTAAGAAGGATGGGCATGCGTGGCCCCCATGCCAGCCAGAGCTTACCATGTAGCAAGGAAACGCCTCAACTCGGTCTTGGCAGGATGGAGTGGAGTCACGGCTGGGCGGCCTTGACCAAGGCTCACATGGCTGGAAGCTGGGCTGGGTTTAACTAGGCCGACGGGATCGGGTCGAGGCCCAAATTGTTCGCGGTTGGAGTGTGTGGGAAACAGGCCGGCCGGCTAGGATGCGATTTTGGGATTTTATTTCCAGGAGTTTTCCAAAAAAATGTTTTCGATGGATACATAAATTTTTGAAAATAAAAATAACTTTCAGAAAAATCATTAAAATGCTAAAAAATTGGAAAACACTTATGGAGTAGTTTATGATGTTTTGACTTAATTGCTTTTAGAAAATTCGGGCTATTACTATCTCCATTTATTATTTCCAACATTGTTCTTTATAGAAAACGTCTCAATCTCAAAAAAAAATAAAAAATTACAGTAGGCAAAACATTTCAATATTCCTCAATTTTTCATGCAACATTGCTAAAATCTTTCTTATGTAAAACTTTTGTGCAATTTTACATTGCTCGTTCAGAAGTGGTCCTTGAATTCTTCTGTATTTTCTCGTATTGTTTCACAATTTCTTATATATATATATATATATATATATATATATTCATATTCCTTGACAGTCAAATTATGTTTAATTGACCATAAATTTGTTGGAGCGCAAAGACAATATACGCATTGAAGGAAGGATGGTAAAATCAAATTGAGCAAATTTTTTATGACAAAACCAATATTGCACGAATTTTAAGTGGTAGAAACGAAATTTTTCCTTCTTTTAATACGTGTGAGCAGTCGCCCTTAGCGATAGGGACAATATGGGGGATGTACTGTCTAGTTAATTTGGACGCTTTAATCATATCCAATAATAGAAGTTTGATTATCTATTGATTGCAACCACTAGTATCCCAAGGACCCTGCAGGTTTCATACATATCGAGTGTGTACAGCAGATGGTCCATTCCTCTACGAGTGGATACGGAGGAGGAATAGAATTAGAACGCAACACACTACTCCCGATCCATAGGTTTTACTATGGTAATACTTTCTTTCGTGTAATTTAAACTACAAGAAAGACAGCCGAGTATTGCAGGAGGTGGATACGATTTTCATAAGCTTCTCGTTGATACAATACTCTACTCGTTTGAAAAACTACTGTTGGCCTTGTACGCTTGCGGGACGTCAATTACCATCAATCAATACATGTCCTGGTCCGTAAATTGTAAATGTCCCATTTAATGAAACTCTATCCTGTCACAAATAGTTGTCAATTTTAAGCATCTACGTGACTAAAATAAGATTTTGATCACTAATTTCTATTATAATATATTTATAAAATCAAATAAAATTATAATATTATAATATTATGAAAGTACTTTCGAGACAAATCTACTGATATGATTTTTATATATCTAATTTAAATATTTAAAAATATATTGACAGTTAAATTTTTGAAAGTTGACAGCACCTATATATATCTAAAACGACAACTATTTGTGGCAGGAGGAAGTATATGACAGTACATCATTTAGAATCATAATACAGAAAAAAAAATACAAATAAGTAAATATTTGCTAATCAATACAATAATAGTTAATTAAGGGACAGAATAACGTATTATTGAAAACTTTGAAAATATAAAAGCGATACAGTCATGTTTGTGATTTTCCTTAGAGCATACATGTGCCCCTCTTGGATCACCTGCAGCATATTGGATTCCCGACTCAAGGATCACCACGGACAAGACGATCGATAGCTGCAAGAGTGCATTATTTGTTAGTAACTAAAGGAATTTTCGGCGCAATTACACCGCTAGATATTGCAATATATCGTATTGTTATATAACTCTATTCTTTTTAAAAATTATAGTTGTATCTGTTATACGATTGTAATAGTTGTAATACGTATACATTATTAATCTGCACTAATATGATCCCACTATAATAAGAGGTGTAGGTCTTCTCGTTTTCTCTTTATTAACATATGATTTATCTGTACCGCTATATTTTGGCCCCACCAGTGTAGATCTTATCTTTGTCTCTCGATAAATGGGAAAATTTCTAGGAACTTTTCTTTTTCTGAATTATGTTTTTTGTGGTAATCTCTGGATCTTCAAAACAAATGAGGTACTTTGAATATCGCTATTTGTTTGTAAATATATAGACATAATGCATGTATAGTAAAAGGAGCTTCCTCTGGAGTACTATATACTCCCACCATTCTCGAATACATATCAGTCTAGTTTTCAAATTTTGTTCTTAAATACATGTCATTCTCTAATTTCGAGGTGATTTTTTTACAAAAAAAAAACAAATTTCCTTTTATACCCCTCCCCTTTAGCTATTTTCAATGTCATTTACTTTCATGGACTAGAGCAGGACACACCATCCAAAAATATAATAAAGAGGGGTAATACAATTATTTAGTAGCTGTGCCTCGGTGGAAGTGCAAAAACTTAGAAAATGACATCTATTAGGAACGGAGGGAGTAACTCACAAGTAATTTTGAAAAAATAAGTACTTTGTAGAGTAAGTGAGCGCTTGCTATCAGTAGGATACATAATAGTGACTAGGTAGAATTGCACGCTACACTATGTCGAGTGGATTTTGACATAGCGAAAGCATGTTGACACAAACGGATCATTGGCATTACGAAAATTTAACCAATGAATATGATGGTCGGTTGCTAAGTTGCTCGACTAAGTGCTACAATTTAATCCAATCGGCAAAACATACCATCGGTTCGAAAATATTGGAAACAAATGCAGCAACAAAATTTTTAGTAACCAAGAAAAACATATAGTAAACTACCGAAAATGTTTGTTCATACTAAAGGAATAGAAACTCACACTAGAGTGATTTGTGTGCTTTCATAGTTTCCTTGCAATATTGTGATTCTACCTCTAAAACAGACTTTTAGGGCCGCTAATAATGTAACCGTCTCCACTGAATAATAGCCTCGGTCTGCAGAATATGCTCATAAAATCAATTCAACTATCATGTAGAAACAAATAAACATGATACAAAGCATAAGAAATTATAGATAGAAAGAGAAATAGTTCACTCACTCAATGGTTTGAATGAAAAAAATTGCATTTCCTACCGCATGTTCAATTTCCAAATAAAATAAATGTGCAGGCCATTGTAGCAAACTTCATGTATCATTGAGGGCATACACCAAAACTAGATAAATAACACGGATCCAAGAACCAAAGGGAAATATTGCGTAGTCATGTATGGTACATTAGCATAATCTTGATGAATAAAATGGCATAAAGAAACACACCAATTACAGAATATAGAGACGGTATCCTAGATGCCAACAATTTGATAGTAAATAAGCAAGCTACATGCCGTACACATGACAGAAGAAAAGGCTTCCACTCCTTCAGCTGGTTTAGGAGGTACACTCTTGGATAACTCCTTCAAATATTTTTGGTTATCGCTCATAACCAGTGCAAAACAAATATTATAACCCAAATCATCTAATTGACCTGGACATGATGTTTTCAAAGGCATAGTGCTATTTTTATTGTGGTCATGATATATAGCGGGCTTAAAAGGTGATTCTTCAATGTATGGTCCACACTGAAGCTCTCTCAACTATTTCAGGCCATAAACAAAGCTGGAAAAAGGATAAACTCTATGTATTTTTTATCAATTGTTTTACAGAAGGTCAATGCTGCAGGAAAACCTCCCATTACTATACTCTTAGTCTCTTACTATCTAAAAGCAAATGAAAAGATGGCCATTTGCTCCAGGAATTTTGTCAGCTTTTTTTTGGCCAATTGTTCTATAGAAGGTCAATATTTCAAGAAAGCCTCCCATAATAATATTAGTTTTACTATTTGAAAGCTGATAATGTGTATAAGTGGTCTGAAACAATCTAAACTAATTTATAAAAGGAACACAGAGAAAGATTTGCTATCATTTTCTCAACCATAGGATCTAAAGGACATAGGAAAACAGTCATTGCCAGATAGCACTATAGAAGCTACGAACAACTCCATGTTTTCGAGCAACAGGATACGATTAGCTATGATTAGAACTTTATTACTATTATTGATTAATCAAACACCACTCACCTCTATATCAAATGGATGAAAACATTGGGATATGATGTTAACCATTATTGTTAAGCACAAAATGATTTTAGCCGACCGAATTAAAATCATTGATTGACATTACCAAAATTTAACCAACCAATAAGACGGTCGGTTGCTAAGTTGCCTAGCTAAGAGTTATATTTTAATCCAATCGGCGAAACATACCACCGGTACTAAAATACGGAAAACAAATGCAGTAACTAAATTTTCAGTAACCAAGAAAAACATCTAGTAAAATTACTGATAAAGTTTTTCCAAACTAAAGGAATAGTAACTCACACTTGAGTGATCTGTCTACTCTGATGATTTACTCGCAATGCTGTGATTATGCCTCTAAAACAGACTTTTAGAGCCATTGATAATGTAAAAGTCTCCACCCAATAGTAGCAACGCACTGCAGAAAATGGTCATAAAATCTATTCAACTATCATATAGAAACAAATAAACATTATCCAAAGCAAGAGAAATTATAGAAAGAAATAAAAATAGTCTACTCAATGACTTGAATGAAAAAAATAGCATTTCCTACCGCATGTTATAATAAACCAGACAATACTCCTAAGCTACGCATCTAAGTCTCAACAAAGTTTAATTGAATGGTGTCTTGTTTGTATAACTAATATCTGTGCTAAGATGCATACTAATTTCATATTAATACATCAGAGACATGTGCGCTATACGTATGGTTATGATTCTTACAACATATAGCCATGTGTTGGCGTCAAAAACTTGATGTAGGGTTTACGGCAGAAGACACCGCATTTAACACGGGTTCGAGGCGTGCGGTCGATTTGACCTGGAATCGACAAGGTAAAAATATAAAATTCAATCAAAAGCCGATCGTCAAAATCAATCGGCTTAGACTCAATCAGCTTGAAGCCGATTAAGATCAAGGTAACAAGATAAATCTAATTAGCGATTAAGGCTAATCGGAGGATAAAGCGGTCGATTACGAAGAAGGCGATGCGCAACAAGATCGAATAAATCAAACACGGGCGTGGCGAAGATGATCAGCAATCGGCGATGCGCAACTTTATTGATCAAGATCGATTACAAAGGCTAAATTACAAAAGCTACTCCTAGTCGACAGGAAAAGTAGAAAAAGTAAAGACTGGTTGATTGTATTGTGTTGATGATGATTCTGTAGTTCACTTTGGCCCTTCTTTTATACCCTCGGCCGATCGTGTCCTGTTACAACACGCTTCAAGTCCGTTCGTATCGGCCTTATTTTGGGCGATTATTTTCTTTAAAGATCGTGCTGTTACCAAATATCTCGTATTCTTCTCAATCCTATCCGTCGGTTTCCATATCTTCTATTTTATTGCTGATTTGACCAGATTTACCGAATTTTGGTGCAAACATATGCCCCCTATTTTTGAGAAATGACTTGTCATTTGTCAAAAATTTTACTTATCGGCTTTTCCAATTGGCTAACCGTTGAACTTCACTCAATAACTGCTACTTTATTCACGCCGTAATTCTCTGACACACCGGTAGTGCGTTTTAACTGCTCGCGCCTTTTGAGATTCACTTCCCGCCTCTTCAAATTTTCACCGTGCTATAAAATGCGGCCCCCACCTTGGTCATTCTTCACGTGCACAAGCTCTCGAATCACCTGCAATCGGTTTAAGCTTTCCGTTTGAAGTACTCCCGAAGCAAACCTTTAGCTCATCCAGCTTCCTTCATCGGCTACAATGGACCCTAGCTGTACTTATTCGATTCCATACAAAGAATGACCAATATTTTTTGGGTCCATTGGGAAATCTAGACGTCCATACCGTAACAAACCAAGAAGTCCCTCGATTGCCTCTGTCGGCTGCTGGTCATAACATAGAGGGGTGGAATAAGAGTTTCAGGGCTTGGCCGACAGCTCTCAAAGGATGGAGAAATTGGTTTATCAGGGTAGCAGCCCAAAAGAGGAGTGAATGGGAAAGAATGGGCATAGCTGAGTGTATTTCGCTTTCCTTAGCCGACCACAAGCCAACGAGCCCTTAGTGGCCACGGCTTTTATTTTGGTCTGACCGCTTTAATGCTTTTTATTACTGACTTTGGTCCCATCGGCCCAACTCTTTTGGATGTGGCTCAGTTGTGTTGCTTGAGACCTGATGGGGACCAGGTATCGGCCTACAGTGCCAAGCCCAAGTATAAGCTTATTAAATCCAAGGGTGAAGGATGGGCGAAATATATCAAAAACAACAATAAGGTTAATGGGATAGTATCGGACGAAGAGCACGTTGCCTTCCTGAACCTTTGGCTAGACCGCTTTTTGTTCTGTGGAGCATCTCTTGGACCAACTCGGGTATATCAAGTGATAGCGAGCGACTTGTTGAGGTCATCGGCTAGCTTTAGGAAAAATCTTCTTGGGTGCTGTGTATCAGCTGCTTTACATAATAAGGAGTCGGCTTTATACGGGTTTTGGAAAATTCACCGTCGGTAACCTAGGTGGCCCAATGTGGTTTATACAAATATGGTTGTACTGTTTATTCAGCCGTCCTTTTAACTTGGATTCAGCCGATGATACTCCTTTTCCAAGGGAAGATATACCAGAAGGGGCACCTATTCAATTTAGACAATGCCGATCTTTTGGTGAGAGATTTATGATGTGCTCCGGAAATGAGACAAAGGCCTTTCCCGACAGCTGCAAAAGATTTCTATCATTCTTTTTGCAATTGAACACCGAAGACTTCAAGCAGCAAGATTTCTTTAGTTATGGTAATGCAGCCGATTTTCTCTGGCCTTCTTTTCTTCATATGGAAGCCGACAGTTCTATGATGCCTCAGGAGACTCTGGACTTATATAGAATTTTCATCTCTCCATGCATATTCCATGTCGGCCTTCATACTCGGAATCGGACCTTCCAACCTTCATACAAATTTTACCACCCTTCAGTATATGCAAGACAGCTCGGCTTCGGCCAGGTGATCCCAATTTTGCCACTTCTAGATCGGCTTCAACCCAGAGCCAGGGTCCGCAATGCCACATCGGCAAGGCTAGTCTTGGAGTTAGCCGACGAGCTCCAACTTCGCAATCTCCCCCACTTCCATTTGAATGCTCGCGCGAGGGGTTTCACGACATGGTGGTCGGCTATCGCAGAGTGTTTGTACATGGAGAAGACTCCATCATTTATCATCAAAGAATTTTTTCCAAATCGCAGAGCCATCCTTAGTATCTAACAAATAATCTAGCGGTGAAGCTAGCTCGTCGGGTTATACTAACTCAAGTTTAGTAGATAAGGTATCAGCTTTGAATAATCTTATCTCGTACATCGGCTTTTTCCAGATGCATTTTTCTAATCATTTTTAACTGTATACTTGCAGGCTAAGGATGTCGGCAAAAAGCCTATCTCTGGCCAATCAGGAAATGATCAGGGCAAAAGGGCGCATCAATTGACTGGCCCTACGGGCTATACCTCTGGCACCTTAGGGGTTCATAGTCCCTCCTTATCGGATATCGAGAAAAAACAACCAAGTAAGAAGCAACATAATCGGCTGATATTATTTCTTTGCTTTTCCCAACTAACCTTTAGCCGATTATATTTTCAGAAAAGAAGAAAGCGAAGTATACCAAGGCTCCAGCGAAGAAAGGCCACAAGCCCCAAGAACAAAGCGGCGAGAGTTCGCCACATGCATCGGCTTGTGGAGGGGTAGGTTACAATACTTTGTATATTAACTTACGTATTTTAATGCATTGGCTCACCCTTTGTCTTAATTTCCTTTAGCCAACGCAATCTACCCAAGTCGCGAAGATCTTAGCCGATCTTCCGAATATTTCGACTGCGCCAACCCCTACGCCGAAGTTGACTCAACCTGCGCCAATCACCGATTTGCCAGAACTATCAGATCCGACAAACTTGCTTGGATTTTCGTTGGCCGACCTTGACGACCCGGAGATCATGGCCACTGATGATTATAACGCAGAAATTAGGAAGATCCTTCAAGTGTCAGAAAAGGCATCGGCTGTCGTCACCTCTACCCTAGGCATGAAAGAGCGCCTTAACAAGCTCTTCCAACTTGTGATGCAACCGCAATCGGAGATCCTGGCTAACAATCAACCGATAAGGGACGCTATGGCTGCCGTTGAAGCCGATCTCCCTCCGGAAGCAATGCAAGCCATCCTCAATGTGTGTCACCTGGATGATAGGAAAAATTGAAGTGGAGGAGGCACAAAATCGGATTCAGCGTCGTGAAGCCCAAGAGGCCGATCAGAAACTCTTGGAGGAATTGGTTGCTGATGCCAAGGCAAAAAAGCGCAAGTTTGATACTGGTGCTCAACGTCTTAAATCGACCAAGGAATCCCTCTCTAAATTGGAAAAAACAAAGAAACTCCTCTTGGAAGAGTTGGCCAAGCTTGAAAAACAAATCGGAGAAGGCCAACAAACCTTGGAGACCATCAGACGGAGTGAAGGATCAAAACTTAGCATTGCGTGGGTGTTGAAAATGTGACCAAACAATCGCCAAGGTAAAACCGGTGCGGGATGCCAAGAGCGATGAGCGCTGCTAAACGAAATTCAAGACATCATCGCCAAGGCAATGGGTGCTCTATCGGCTCTGGCGCGACTCTTCTTGGATCGGGCATTCAATACTAAACCTCTAAAGCTGTAAAACTTTCTTTGGTCGCTTTGAAAACACTTGTCCCGAATGCTTGTAACTTTATGTTTATAATCGGTACTTTTTTAACGATTTATATTACCTTATATCTCCGAATGCTTGTAACTTTGTTATGTTTATAATCAATTTTACTTAACCAATTTATGTTACCTTATATCTCCAGGTTTGCAATCTTTTGGTACCGATTAACGACATCGTGTTAATCTTGGCTCTGAACATATCTTTAAGCGGCTAGGCTCCAATCCAAACACTAGGGTAATATTTCTTCAAGTATTTCCGTTAATAGCTTTGGCAATACATATCCTTCTAGCGTTTCTAGTAAGTACGAGTTTCACCGACTAGCCGATTAATTTTGTATGGCCCTTCCCACGTAGGTGACCATTTTCCAAATCGGTTATCCTTAGAACCAACAGGCAATATTGTTTTCCATACCAAATCGGCTTGATCGAAAGACTTAGGCATGACTCTTTTATTATGCGCCTTTGCAACTCGATCTTATTCTTTTAAGCCGATCAGCGTAGACAAGCGTAGCTCGCTAACTCATCCAAGTTGTCGATCATTAAATCATTGTAAGCTTGAGCCGAAAAACCATTTTTTCTAACTATTCGTATCGACTCAATGTTAATCTCCACGGGTAGAACGGCTTCTTGTCCATACACCAATTGGTAAGGTGAAATCTTCGTCGCTCCGTGATAAGATAGCCGATAGGCCCAAAGTGACTCCGATAGAGTTGAATGCCAATTCCTTGGCTTTTCATCAATTTTCTTTTGATCAACTTAATTAGTGTTTTATTAGGCGACTCGGCTGTCCATTGCTTTGGCGTAATATGGCGAAGAGTTTAACAATTTAATCTCTAGACTCATTGAGTAACTCAGAAACTCGTTAGACATGAATACCGTACCTTGATCGGTCATGATTGTTTGCGGTATTCCAAACCGATGGACGATATGTTCATTCACAAAACTAATCGCCTCAACACTGGTCACCTTTTTAAGTGGTATAGCCTCGACCCACTTTGAGAAGTAATCGGTTGCGGCCAAAATAAACTTGTGGCCTTTACTCAAGCGAGAAATATTTGGCGATTATATCTATTCCCCAACCTCACGAGCGGCCAAGGTTTGATGATTGGATGTAAAGCCGATCTTTGGTGCTAGTTGTATGTTGCCAAACTTTTGACATGTTTGACATCCTTTATAATACTTGAAACAATCTTCTAACATCGTCGGCCAAAAATAACCCGTTCGTCTGAGCATCCATTTCATCTTATGTGCCGTTTGATGAGAACCACAAATGCCTTCGTGTACTTCACCCATTGCCACCCGTGCTTCTTCGGCCTCAAGACATCTTAACAACAAACCTTCCATAGTCCGATAATATAGTATATCGTCCATAATGACGTATTTCAACGCTTGTTGCCGTATCTTCCGTTCCGTCGGCTTGGATGGGTCAACTAGATAATATTTTATCTGCGTTCTCCAATCGGCAACATCTGTGCACATGATTGCCTTGTCTACCAGTTCAGTCTCCTAACTTCGGCCAAAATCTTTATATCCTGATGCTTGCTGAGCCAAAGCATTAGCTCTATCGTTCAATTCTCGAGGAACATGACCGATAGAAAATGATATAAATGAGCCGATAATCTCTAAACATTGTTCTAAATACTTCAGTAGCACTTCATCTCGACATTGGTATTCTCCCTTTATTTGCTGCACCACCAACAGAGAATCACCATATGCCTCAACAGCGCTCACCCCAATATTTTCCAGCAATTGCAAGCCTTTGAGTAACGCTTCGTACTCGGCTTGGTTGTTTGAGCATCGGCTATTTAGCCAAATGCAAATCGAGTTATGCCCCTTAGGTGAGGTGAGTACAACACCGATGCCATCACCTTCCCATATCTTGATCCGTCAAAGAACAAGCGCCATGGTGCAACCAGACTAAATTTGCCGCAGTTGTCATGTCTGTTATAAAATCGGCTAACACTTGTCCTTTGACCGCTTTGGCGATTCATATGATAAGTCGAACTCAACCAAGGCGTAAGCCCATTTGCCAAGTCGACTTACGCAAGATAGGAGTGACAAAATATATTTTATAACATCGGTTTTGCAGATTACTTTACGGTAGATGCTAATATGTAATGCCTTAGCCGTGCACGAAGTACAAGGATAAACATAGTTTTTCGATAAAAGGGTACCTGACTTCTGCATTCAGCAACCGTCGGCTTAAATAAAAGATAACCCTTTCTTTACCATGCACCTCTTGTGCCAAAACAGCTCCGATAGTATCTTCTTCAGCCGAGACATATAATCTGAAAGGAACCCCCTTTTGAGGTGCAGCCAAAACTGGAGGGTTGGACAAGTACCTCTTAACTTCGTCAAAAGCCCTTTGTTGATCGGCTCCCCATCTGAATTCTTCATTGTCTTTTAATTTTAACAATGGAGTAAAAGCACGAATTCTACCGGAGAGGTTCGATATGAACCTGCGGAGATAGTTAATTTTGCCGATCAACTTTTGCAGCTCGTTTTTGCATGTCGATGGTTTGGTATCGGCTATAGCCTTGACTCTCGTTTGACTAACTTCGATTCCTCTTTCATGCACCATGAAGCCTAAAAACTGTCCAGTCGACACGCCAAACGCGCACTTGTAAGGATTCATCTTCAAACCGTGCGATCTTATGTTCTTAAACACCCTCTCTAAGTCGGCCAGGTGTTGCAAATCGTCTGCAGATTTTATCACTACATCATCAATATAAATTTCGACAATGTGGCCGATTAAATCGTGAAAGATCAGATTCATTGCCCGATCGTTGCTCGGCGTTTTCAAGCCGAAAGTCATCACTGTCCACTCGAACAATCCTATCGCACCAAGACATCTGAAAGCCGTCTTCGGTATATCGGCTTCTGCCATGAGTATCTGGTTATACCCGGCATTACCATCTAGAAAACTTATGATCTTATTCCCTGATGCAGCATCAATAAGCATATCGGCTATAGGCATCGGATATTCATCTTTTGGCGTTGCTTTGTTCAAATCTCTAAAATCGACGCATACTCGAAGTTTTCCATTTTTCTTCATAACTGGAACGATGTTAGAAACCCACTCCGCGTATCGGCAGGGCCTGATAAATTTTGCTTCCAACAATCGTAATATTTCTTCTTTTATAATTTGGTACAAGGCCAGATTGAAACGCCTCGGGTATTGTTTAAACGGCCGATAACCCGATTTTATAGGTAGCCGATGTTCCACCAGCTGACGGCTTAATCCGGGCATCTCATGATATTCCCAAGCAAAACAATCCTTATAATCCTTAAGGATTTTTATCAATTTTCTTTGTACTTTACACCTAAATTTGCACTAACAAAGTTGGTCTTTTCTATCACCGCTACCTATATCGACTTCTTCAAGTAAATCGGTGGGTGTGAAACCTTGACCTAACTTTTCAATTTCTTCAAAGTCTTCGATGGCTTCATAGCTATCCATTGTCTACCGATAGCTTTGCATTTTATCCTGCAGTGCTTTCAATGTTTTTCGTGTCCCCATCGACGTAATACCGTTTGCCCGATCAAAAGTGCCGGTTTGACACTCGATCGGCGCAGCCCCGATTTTCTTACGCATATGAAATCACGATCGTCGGCTCCTTCCGATATGCGGCCCGACTTCTTCGTGTTGCCAATTCGCGCCGAGCTAGCCATGGCGATATGAGCGGATGTGTCGGTGTAACAACCGACCTCTTCTCCGTTCCATTGGACGATGCTTGATGCATGGTCGATGGGATCTGGCGATTAGCATGGATCCAATCCCGACCGATCTGACGTCGTAGTTTCCTTTGGCATCGATTACAAAGAACGCTGTCGGCAAGGTCTTGCTACCGACAGTCAGCTCTGTGACCATAACACCCTTTGCCTTCGTGGGATCGCTTGTGAAGTCGTTTAGAACCATGTTAGTTTTAATCAAGTCTTCATCAGACTTACCCAGTTTCTTGCATGTCGTGTACGGCATCAGGTTCACCGTGGCGCCTCCGTCTACCAGCATCCTTGATATCGGCTTGCCATTTATATACCCTTTTAGATACAATGGTTTGGATGCGATGGTCATCTTTGGGCTTCTCAAAGATGGCACTCAATGCCGAGCACAAGCGAGCAATCGCCTCTTTGGCGATTCGATTCGACTTTGAATTCGGCTGGCAATGTGAACACCATGTTAATGTCCATGGGAGGCGTGTCATCTCGAATCATGGGAGAATCCAAGTCATCAGCCGATTCAAAATCTTCTTCGGCTTGTTCTTTTCTTCTCCACTCTTTCTTGACGCATTTGATTGGACGAAGTTCATTAAACGTTTCGTCTCTTTATTTTTTGGCATCGGCTTCATGGATTTCTTGCGTCCTTAGCCTTTGAAGCCGTCGTCGTTGTGACCGGCTCAGGCCAGATGGACACCACCTGGGTTTGGGTTCCACCGGCTTTCGTATTTGACCAGCCAAATCTTCTTGATTAGAACTGGGTTTGTGTATCTTGATTTGGCTCGGTTCTTGATCTGGTTTGGATATTCTCTCGTGGGCGGGCCTTCATCATACGCGCTTGCTCTCTAATCGGCCCGAACGGCCTATCTACGGCGATTGCCTTGAAACCATCATCTCGGGATAATGTTCCATCAGGCGGTGTATGGTGATGGCAGCGCTACTCCTCTTTCCAGCAAAGCGCCAAAGGACACCTTCTATGTGCCCTCTCCACATTCGGTGCGGTACAAGTTATCCGACCGGTGAGCCTTATACCGTGGTCGGCTATTCATCCTCTCGTATTTCTCCATTAATTGTAAAAATGTTGGTCCTGACCTTTTATTTGGCTGCCTTAATGGAGACTTTTACGCTGTACCATTTACCTACGAGGATTCCCTTTGGGTTTGATGGTTCTTAAATTTTTCCTTCACGATCGGCTTCTATTTGTAAAGAGCCGATTGTAATCTTCGATCTTGATCGCCGTTCGAGCTTGATTGGATGTTGACTTGTCGATCCTTTTACGCTCGTGCGTGCATCGGCTCTTTTCCTTTAGCCGAAACCTTGTACCATGTTGATGGGAAACGGATCAACATCAACTTGCATGGTCGGCTCATCAGCAAACTTCAACCGACCATCCTCAATAGCAGATTGGATCTGTTGAAGGAAGATATTGCAGTCATTAGTGTTATGCGAATAAAAATGATGCCACTTGCAATACCTGCGTTTTTTGATCTCATCGGGCGACGGTATCACATGTCCCTCTGGCAATCGTATTATCTTTTCTTGCAGAAGTAAATCAAAAATATGATCGCACTTTGAAACATCGAAAGAGTACTTAACCTCCGACTTGTTCCTAGTCGGCTTAAGCCAAGAACAGACTAAGGACTTTTTGGATCCTTTTACCCATTCGGCTATGTTTATTTCTGCTTCCTCGTCTTCCGATGAGTCACTTGTACAATACTCAACCATATTGACTTTAGCCTTGTCCTTTTCTTTGTTATTGCTATTTTTAAATCTATCTTTGAACACTTTATTGTCAGTGAATCGGCTCTCTTGAGCCGATACGCCATGCAATAAGTGTCCTCCGAATTTCTCCCTAAGCGGCGAAATCAATCCTTGAAATGCTAAATCGGCAAGTTGGTTGTTAGGCAATGTGACGCTAAAACACCGATTCCTAATTTCTCTAAATCTCTTGATGTAATCCGTTACCGATTCCCCAAACTTTTGCTGCACAGAACTCAGATCTGAAATCCTAAGCTCCAAACTGCCTGAAAAGAAGTATTCATGAAATCGCCTTTCCAAATCGTTCCATAAAAGGACCGAATTCGGAGGCAAGCAAGTAAACCAAGTAAACGCTGCTCCAGACAGAGACAACAGGAATAGTCTAATTTTAAGCCCGTCGGACTGGGCCGCTTCACCGCATTGCGCGATAAAGCGTCCAACGTATTCCAGGGTGGTGATAGAATCATCCCCAGAGAATTTGGCGAAGTCTGGAACTCTGAAGTTATGAGGGTAGGGCATGCGATCTATGTAATCGGGATAAGGCTTTCTATAGACGATAACCTTTCTTTTTGGTTGTATGCCGAATTGGTCCCTCAAAACGGCAGAGATCTGATCGGCCCAATTAGCATTATCGGCCATAGCAGGCCCTTGATAATATCTATCATAATCGGCGTTCTGCCCCCCGAGTGCGAATTCGGGTTGCCAATTATCTTTTTCTGCGGTCGCGATCATCTTGCTCGTCTTGACATTCGTCGACTTGAGGTTTCGGGACTGGGACAAATGGTTCTGAGTATGTTACTACCTTGTGTGGACCTGGGTTTCTCAGCAGGGTGGGTTCTTGTGGGAATCTCTCGGAGCCAATCGCTATGAAACCGATTGGGGAAAAGCGTAGAACGGAGCCGACGGCGGCAAATTGATTGATGCATCTAACTTAGCAGCGTCAGTATAGGAGTGGTAATGGCTCACCCGAATTGAACGAGGGTCCCTAGGCAATATGACCGTGGGTTGTGTGGGCATCATGGTAGGGGGTGAGGTTATAGCCGATGGTTTAGGATCGGCCAATGTGCTCTGCGTGCTTTGCGGTACTGAAAAAACAGGATAATTTGGCAGAGCTTGCAATGGGTCGAGTAGACTTCCTGACGAGACCAACTCCTGGGCTATAGATTTAACGCTATTTGCTATCATCGGCTTAAGCGTTATTCACGAGTCGATGATTGGTTTATCAAAGCGTGGTGCATGGTGATTGATCATAGCCGATAATTCGGCGGAGCGGCGAGATATCGGCTTACGATCTGTTACACCGCATCTCCTAGGCGTTGACCGTCGGCGGCGGATTTTTGAGTGGCGCGCGTCTAGTTTTACGATAGCAACTTAGCATCATATCTTCGGTAGCGCCTTAGAGCTTCAATTTCTTGACGTTGCTCTGCAGATAAATCGTCATTGTTGGGACGATTATAGCCTCTGCGTTGAGATCTGATGGCGGAATCGACTTCCCTGATGAAGACATTGCGTGTCCCACCGGTCATGCCAAGAGTGTGTTGGCGTCAAAAACTTGATGTAGGGTTTACGACGAGAACACACCGCATTTAACACCGGTTGAGCGTTCGGTCGATTTGACTCGAATCGACAAGGTAAAAATATAAAATTCAATCAAAAGCCGATCGTCAAAATCAATCGGCTTAGACTCAATCGGCTTGAAGCCGATTAAGATCAAGGTAACAAGATAAATCTAATTAGCGATTAAGGCTAATCGGAGGATAAAGCGGTCGATTACGAAGAAGGTGATGCGCAACAAGATCGAATAAATCAAACACGGGCGTGGCGAAGATGATCAACAATCGGCGATCGCAACTTTATTGATCAAGATCGATTACAAAGGCTAAATTACGAAGCTACTCTAGTCGACGGAAAAGTAGAAAAAGTAAAGACTGGTTGATTGTATTGTGTTGATGATGATTCTGTAGTTCGCTTTGGCCCTTCTTTTATACCCTCGGCCGATCGTGTCCTGTTACAACACGCTTCAAGTCCGTTCCGTATCGGCCTTATTTTGGACAGTTATTTTCTTTAAAGATCGTGCTGTTACCAAATATCTCGTATTCTTCTGAATCCTATCCATCGGTTTCCATATCTTCTATTTTATTGCCGATTTGACCAGATTTACCGAATTTTGGTGCAAACACCATGTTGACATCAATTGATGCGGATATGCACACGACCAGTACTTTTCCGTTTAACATTTTAATTAACTGGAAAGAATTACTAAGCCGCATCAAATATGAACATGTGAATCATTTCCTTAGGCAATCTTTGTTATATTTCCACGAGAATTTTATACTACCTAATAGAGGGTGCTTGTTTGTTATTCGTTATAAAGATTGCACAAAAATCAGTATTGCAGCCAAATGGCACGAATGTATTATGGTGGACCCTAGTGGAAGGCGAGGGAGGACGGGAGCCAAATGGAAATACTATTCACATACACTGTTCATATAACCCTCCATCTCTTTCCATACATGCCATCAAAGAAAAAAGGAAAGAAACTAGAAAAAAGGAAGGAGAAGAAAGGAAGGAAGGATAAAATTTAGCCAACTTCAAATAAAGGAAGAGATCAACCATGACATGGAGAGAAGAGATTGTTTCCAACTAGATGAGCACTTCATATGGTATTTTTTTGTCCGAGTACTGTAGCACGTGTACTGTACATGGAATCAAATCTAAGTACTGTTCATCACCTATACAATTCATGCCCCGTCTCATATGTGTATATATATGTGTACTCCCTCTATTGTAAAGAGAACCACGAATTTTCAGATTAAACATATACTCTTGATTCTATGGCTTGTGCTCCAATACCCCCATTAGAATAGGGAGTTCCAATCTCAAATTATCACCGTTGTTCTTGCAACTTCTTCGGGTGATTGCAAGGAAACGTGCGTCTACTTTCGCGTGGTCAAGTAGGCGAGAATCAAAGCGTGTTCTTGGGCAAATTCATGTGTCGCAAGTTGCCGTATCGAGACGGTGGTTGGCGCCAGTATTCGTCAGGGTTCACGGGTCCAAGTTATCATATTCGTCATCGCAAGATCGGGACACCCCCCTATCATCTTGGTATCAGAGCATGGTTGAGTGGTGACGATTTTCTATCCCTAGATTAGTTTTAATTTTCTGTCCTATTTCGAAAATTGCCCCACAAAAATTAAACCCATAGTTTAATCTGTTATTTTGGTGAGTTTTGCTAAGTTTTGATCCATTAGATTACTTGCATTAGTTGCTGATCATTTTTCCTTTGTGTAGCCTTTTTAATTCAATCTTGTCCAATTCGGTGTTTTGCTCATAAATTTTTCATACGAACTTGGATTTTTGCGTTCTTGTACTCTATTGAAAGCTTAGAACATAATCTTTAATTCATTCTATAGTGAAACTTCCAGATTCTATCGTATTTGAACTTTAATCCAGCCAACTATTGTGCTGCCCTAGAAAATCCGAATTAGGGTTTCTTGGTTTGTTTTTGAGTTCTAGCTTTTTCTTTGTTTTCTTGAGTCCTGTAGCATCTACAACACATAAAATCACAAAAATATCAGTAACCATACCTTTGGGAACCAAATTCATTCTTGGCGAATACTTTAATCCCAATTGAGACTAGCTATTTGATATTGCTTAGGACTGTTCATATTGATACATTGCATAATCTTGAATCATCATATCATTATAATATCTTGTGACATCAATTTAGGGTTTTTAAATCTTTGTTCATGCTAGTGTTGGCCGAAAGTCACAAAAGAGCGAAAAAAAGGAAAGAAAGAGCCAAAAGGCGAAGAAAGAAAGAAAGAAAGAAAAAGAATAGAGAAGAAAATAGTGGCCGGTCGCACTATATTGAGTAAAACCCTAATTTGTGTTCAAAAATTTCAGATTGTGCAATTGTGTTAACTAGTGAGCAATCTTGTGCCCATTTTACATTCTTTAAGCAATAAGCTAGCGTCTCTCTGTGACTTGTGCAATAGAGCTTTCGTGCCTCACTTATATTTTTATAGCTCATTCCATGATTGCACAAGTACCATTATCTTTGAGTGTGTGTTGCCTTGAATTTCGCTTATATCTTTGAGATCGGCAACTAGGGCTTGTAAATTCTAGTTTGGATTCCTACTTATCATTACAATAACTAGAATTATCAGATTGTATAGGATATACACTAACCCTCCAAGCTCCACATATCAACAACCATTGTCACGTGCAGCACCACGACAGTGAATTCACTTGAGTAATCACCTTTTTGTCATGCCTACAGCCACCGGAGTACGTACAACACCTTAATCCAAAGAAGGAGTAGTAAGAACTTCGGCTTGTAAGTGAGAGGATGAGCTTGAGTGATTGCACATCTATTCCACATATACATTCTGTTTTTGCTTGCTACTAATAATCATGGCAGGTTACGAGCACGAGGAACTTCTATTCTATGGAAGTAATGATCCGGAGGAGTATATCACTTGGGAAGAACAAATGCAAAAAGGTGATTCAAAAGCTTCCCAGAGCCAAAGAAGTGATGCGTGCCACTATTGAGTTTGAGGACTATGCTTATAGTTGGTGGCAACAACTTTTTGGGAAAAGCCTCATTACATCATGGTCTGATTTAAAGATGATTATGAGAAGAGAGTTTGTGCCAAGCTATTACGAGAAAGAACTACTTCGCTACTTGGAGAGTATTACACAAGGTTGCAAACCAGTTCAAGATTATTATGGTGAGTTGAAATGTGCATTGCGACGTGCTGGTATCACTAGTGCATTAAAAGAGAAGGAATACTTCAAAAGAGGTTTGAATTTTGATATCACCATTGCACTTAAACATAAATATTTTAGTAGTATGCTTGATCTTTTGGATTGTGCTATTGAGGAGGAAATAAAACTTAGGGAGTGTCGAATACCTAGGTTTAATCTTAGGGCACCAATTCATGATAGCCACATGGCCATAATAAGCGATGGTGATGAGAAGACTGAGCTATGTAATCCCACCATATGTGAGGTTGACAAGATTGAAAGTAAGAGTATGAGAGATACAACAAAAGAAATAAATGAAGAAGATGAAATGAAAAGTGAGGATATTTTTGACACTAATGATATACTCTCTACTTCTAGTATTGTTTCTCACATTATGCAGGTTGATTAAGGACATGAGGACTTGCACCATAAACAATCTACACCGCTTGAGGAGAATGATGTGAACGTAACCATGGTGAAAGATGAAATGCTTGCTGCCCCGTGGTTAAATTATGCTGAAACGGTACCTGCAACACCTACATCAACTGAGGAGAACGTTAAAGGTAACAACAAAGGTGTTGTATTGATAGTACATCAAGACAAGGTGAGTGAAAGTGAGAATTCTTGTGCCAAGTTAGAGATTGAACGTTCTAATTTTGATATGTTTAATTTACATAATGTGGAATTGATTACTCATAAAGAAGTTCTTACTAGAATATTCCCTGGAGATTATGTATACTATATCATGTTTGATGAACCATTAGAGCTATCTAGCATGATTGAAAAAGTTTCTGAAATTGCATGCTTAAAATCGCTAGTTAGTTCCTATGCCGACAATAAATTCAATTTGATCGAAGATTATGGCATAGAAAACAAATTTCATGTTCATCGAATATGCATTACTTGTGGTAAACTTGCTGAATTAAAATTATATGTTAAGCCATGTCATGAACACATTAAGATGAGTTTCAGTGCTTGTTGTTCGGAAGAATATATGATGCTTATTTGTTCATCTTCGCTTATACAATTATATAATAATCAAAGTAGCGAAGTTGAAGCACGGAAAGCATCTAAAATCCTTTTGTCTACGGTATTTCAGTTTGATGTTGTGAACATGACATATGCACATATAACTAAATTAAGCTATTTGTCACAACAACCTTTCGAGGTACATTTTCATCCTATGTTGAAAAGGACCGTCAAGACCGATGATGAATACATATACAATGCATATACGTTGTCCTCTTTGTTTAGTACATTTTCAGATTATCAAAAGACAAGGCAAAAGCCGAGGACGGCTTTTCTTGAAGAAGGGGAGGATGATGCGGATATGCACACGACCAGTACTTTTCCGTTTAACATTTTAATTAACTGGAAAGAATTACTAAGCCGCATCAAATATCAACAGGTGAATCATTTCCTTAGGCAATCTTTGTTATATTTCCACGAGAATTTATACTACCTAATAGAGGGTGCTTGTTTGTTATTCGTTATGAAGATTGCACAAAAATCAGTATTGGAGCCAAATGGCGCGAATGTATTATGGTGGACCCTAGTGGAAGGCGAGGGAGGACGGGAGCCAAATGGAAAATACTATTCACGTGCACTGTTCATATAACCCTCCATCTCTTTCCATACATGTCATCAAAGAAGAAAGGAAAGAAACTAGAAAAAAGGAAGGAGAAGGAAGGAAGGAAGGATAAAATTCAGCCAACTTCAAATAAAGGAAGAGATCAACTATGACATGGAGAGAAGAGATTGTTTCCATCTAGATAAGCACTTCATATGGTATTTTTTTGTCTGAGTACTATAGCACGTGTACTGTACACGAAATCAAATCTGAGTACTGTTCATCACCTATACAATTCATGCCCCCTCTCATATGTGTATATATATGTGTACTCCCTCCATTGTAAAGAGAACCACGAATTTTTAGATTAAACATATACTCTTGATTCTATGGCTTGTGCTCCAATGCCCCCATTAGAATAGGGAGTTCCAATCTGAAATTATCACCATTGTTCTTGCAACTTCTTCGGGGTGATTGCAAGAAAACGTGCGTCTACTTTCGCGTGGTCAAGTAGGCGAGGATCAAAGCGTGTTCTTGGGCGAATTCACGTGTCGCATGTTGCCGTATCGAGACGGTGGTCGGCGTCAGTATTCATCAGGGTTCACGGGTCCAAGTTATCATATTCGTCATCGCAAGATCGGAACACCCCCCTATCATCAATTTTGACTTTTTCAAGAATGGTTGTCATGTACAGTTAGCTAACCAATACACCAACAGAAACAAGACAAGAATAAAGACAAAATCCTTATTCGTTGTTCTACCAGTAGGCATCAAACAGTCTTTATGTTAATTTGCAACACCAAGAACGCAAAACGACACTACCAACCTATAAAACCAAGCTTTGCAAGTCAAATATTTTTTTCTCAAATGCTCATGTATTCGTCATACATGCTAAAAATACTACCAGCGTCCAGGACAACATCTAAAATGTCCAACTAAGCTCATACAGGTCTACCTAGCTTAATTGGATTAGCACTACAAAAATTCCAGCAGCAATGCATCTACATGATAATTAATTATCTGAGTACAAACAATTAGCATAGCATCGGAATTCATACACCTACTCTAGATTCTAGAACAAATCATCCTACAGGTCCTAAGTAGCAAATGGCACACAGACAACAAATTACTTAGCTCGTTCATAATAATCAACAAGTTAACTGATTATCACCGACTCTATAGCTGTGTTAGAATGCTACTAACAACGAAAGGTAAACAGGCATGGCCGCATGGGGAAAGTGACTTACTACTTCTAGTTGGGCGGGAGCTTCTTGGTGCGCTTGTAACTAAGGAGGCCTGCAAACCAGAATGTAACTAATGAATAAGACAGTTGGTTGCTAAATTGCTTAGGTAAGCATTACATTTTTAATCCAATCAGTGAAACATATCACTGGTACTAAAATAGAGCAAACAAAGGCAATAACAAAATTTTGAGCAACTATGGAAAACGACTAATAAAATTATTGATAAAGGGACCCAACTGCATTCTACATTGTCAAGATCAATGGTCTGATGCGAAAATCTAAATGAAATCATGGGAGTAAATATTTATTTACTGAAGCTAAATACCTGGATATTCATCAACCACTGTAGGTGACCTATTTGACCAAACAAGAGAACTGTGAGCTTGATCTAACACTATATCGATGATGGCGCATATGGAAAGACCTGAACATCGTTCGACAATGTAGTGGACTGGACAATTGTAATGATAAAGGAAAATCAGAATAGGTACATGATTTTAGTAATCACTAAGTAAACTAAGAGATCATATAATGAAACAGATGCACGGCCACATAATTTGTGATGAATGGGCAAATACTAACAGGCTGTTGTATGATGAATCTATTATGAGATAGGATGCACATATATAGTAGAAAATTTGTATGAAAGTAATCACAGAATCTACAAAGAACATGGCAAACAACAGAGAATAACTAAAGTCACTCCTACATTCGATATGGCTCTGATACCACCTTGTCAAATCGGGAGTAACACCCCCCAAATTCTCTATGTATAATGTATTAGTCCAAAAAATACTAGTACACATAGTAAACAAAGTTGATACCACATCATATATGTTGAATAAAATGCGATAATAAGAGCAAGAATATATTGCTAATCCCAAATAAAAATATGATGAAAATTACATAATCGAAGATAGCAATAATGACATAATCAAAAAGATAAAACATATCATGAAATTTATGTCATATACGCAATGAATCATGTCTTCTAAAGCAAATTAATGAATAATTTGTTTAATGGTGCACTCAGAAATAGGGCTAGTTTGAAGATTTAAATCTTCAACCTCAATCACAAACGGGCTAAACAATTAATTTAAGCGAATAAGGCCTCGAACCCTTACCTTCCTTAACATGCACAACAAAGAATTGATAATTAAGGTTCACTGTTAAAAGTCCTAAATCAGATTACGTTCAGATCACTCAAAAATTTAATATACCAACCAAACCAACAGATGATGCTCAGATCAGCAGTTAAGTACTTCTACCAACCAAACCAACAAAGCCAAGATAATACAATTGTAGTATGACGAAGCTAAAGATAACAGCAAGATAATACAATTGTAGTATGACAGAAGCTAAAGATAACAGTAGCTGGAATTGAATACTGATCAGACAAAATAGTGAAATGAATCAAAACATTCTAGCATGCAAGACTAGTGGTTTAAGGCCTAATTCACATAAATAATTGTCATATTCATCAAATGACCCATTATCATCATTGAGCAACACAACCAGGTGTTTGCACCAAAATTTGGCAGGTGTGGTCAAAATCGGCAAGAGAAAGTCAACATTTAGGCCGATTAGCCTTAATCGGCAAATTAGACTTACCCTTTTTATCTTGATTTGATCGGCTTTGAGCTGATCAAATTTAGGCCGATTGATCTTTACGATCGGCTTTGAGTGAATTTCATAATTTTACCTTGTCGATTCGAGTCAAATCGGTAGCGCGCTCAACGGTGTTAAATGCGGTGTCTTGTTGTCGAAACCCTACTTCAAGTTTTTGACGTCAACACACTCTTAGCACGCTTAGTGGGACAACCATGTCTTCATCAGGGAAGTCGATTCCACCATCCAATCTCAACGCTGAAGCTATAATCGTCGCGACGATAGACGATTTAACACCAGAACAACGTAGAGAAATCAAAGATCAGAAAACAACTCTTGAAGAGATGATGCTGAATTGTTATTAGAAAACTCGACGTGGCAACACTCAAAAGACCGCTTTGCCGACGGTCAATGCCCTAGGGGATGCAGGTGTT
The DNA here is from genome assembly GCA_036346275.1 of Otatea glauca. NCBI lineage: Eukaryota > Viridiplantae > Streptophyta > Magnoliopsida > Poales > Poaceae > Otatea > Otatea glauca. The sequence goes on along the minus strand of CM070713.1, from coordinate 37,725,923 downwards.
ACAGAAGGATCGGTAAGTCGATATATGTTCACTCAAGCCGAGCTATCGGCTATGATTAATCAATCTGTGCACCATGCTCTGATAAACTAGTCATCGGCTCTTATCACAACCCTTAAGCCGATGATTGAAAATAGTGTTAAAACCATTGCCCAGGAGTTGGCCTCATTTGGAAGCCTGGTTGACTCGATGCAAGCTCTGCCAAGTTACCCTGTCTTTTCAATAGCACAAAACACGCAGAGTACACTAGCTGATCCTAAACCATCGGCTATAACCTCACCCCCAACTATGATGCCCACTCAACCCACCATTATACTGCCTAGACATCCTCGGCCAAGTGGGGCAAATCATTACCAGGCTTACACCGATGCTACTAAGTTAGATACAGCGGCAAATCTACCGCATGAAGAGGAACGCGATATGCTACACTAGCACAAAAAAAATCTACCGCGTAACCAGAAAGCTACTCGCAAGAAGGGGATCACAGATAAGATTACCACTAGACGCGAAGTTGCGGAATCCTTCGCACGTCGATGTAGTGGATCGTCCTCGCCGCAGTCGTTGCGTCGATGGAGCGGATCGTCCTCGCCTCGTGGTGGATCGTCCTCCCACGCCGCAATTGCAGCAGCGTCACCGCAGTAGTGCACACGTCCAGGGATGGAACGCCGTGCGTCGGTGTGCAAGCACCTGATCGCTCGGCAGGGGCAACGAGAAGAGGAGGCTAGGGTTTCGAGTGAATCACTTCTAAACCGTGGAAAAGCACACCCTGCGCCCACCCTCCTCCCCTCCTTATATAGCCACGAGATGAAACCTAAACCAAGGCCCATCGGTGCTAAACCCACGATGTCCATTAATTATGGATCAATCCAAATTAATGCGTCCCAGACCATTAAGTGTGTGACCTGCGGGTTCACGTGCGTTTGGACATGGATTGAAAAACTCCTTTTCAATCCAATAGTTGGTAGCGGCTCCTTGCAAAGTATGCCAACTCCCAAACATACTATGATCAAATCGGATGAGAACCTATCAAAAGTACTCATGTAATAATCCCTTTGCCAAGTATATGAAGATTGAACTCAAGGCGAGAAGCATGTCATCCTTTGATGATTCAATCCATCTCTCGTATCCGTGATATATTAATAAGTTGTGATTGACTCCTCAATCACGGCATGGCCATGCACTTCCTTAATCATATCACACGAGTGGCCTTGTCATATATCTCCGTTTCATTGGGTGGCAAATTCCATCTTATTTGCTCACTTCCTCTGCACGTTTCATAGTAAACATGAAAGCTACCTTTATAACTATCCGGTTAGGTAGTAGTGTTTGATAGCCCCAGGAAAACTATTACACATGTAGGGAATATGACAATCTCAGGTCTAAGGATCATACATCTACTAGGTATGAGATACACTGATGACACATAAGAATGAAACATTCTCGAAGTGTCCAATTGCGGGTCTATCTAACCCATGTTCTTCAACATGCGTTCACAATGTATAGATGATATCTCTATATCCCATGATCTATGAAGCATGATCATCGATCACTACATGTGCTGATCTATTCATCGTTGTCCTATACGATGATATCCGATCAGAGATATTTATCGAATTATATCAATAAGTAAAGAGCTTCATAAGCAAGTCACATACTTGTTGATAAATACAATGATATACATTCATTGGACCAATAATCATATTATTATTCATAAACATAATCATGTTACAATCATCTAAATGATTGCCTCAAGGGCATAGCACTAACACCGCCGTCAGCTCCTTTTTACGCTTTTCCACAATCGGTTCCACAGCCGATTGAAGCTGACAGATACCCATGCCATGAGCATATCCTGCCTAGAAATCCAGTTCCGCACAGGGTAGTAACCTATTCAGAACCTTTTGTCCCATTACCAGAATCACAAACTAGGAACAATAGGTATGACCAGTATACCCATCTACCATCGGCTCAACCTAATCGGCAGTCCGAGTTCGCACTCGGGGGGAAGAATGCCAATTATGACCAATATTATCAAGGACCTACCATTCTGGTGGCTGATAATATAAATTGTGCCTATCAAATTTCCGTTGTCTTAAGTCTTAAGGGATCAATTCGGCATACATCCAAAAGGCAAGGTTATCGGCTATAGAAAACCATATCATAATTATATAGATCGTATGCCTTATCCTCTTAATTTTAAAGTCCCGGATTTTGCAAAATTCTCTAGTGACGACTCAATTACAACATTAGAACACGTCGAACGCTTTATCGCACAATGCGGCGAAGCAGCTCAGTCCGACGGGCTGAAAATCAGATTGTTCCCATTATCATTATCAAGAGCAGCTTTTACATGGTTTACTTGCCTGCCACCAAATTCGGTTCACTTATGGAACGATTTGGCATGTCGATTCCATGAATACTTTTTCTCTGGCAGTTTAGAACTCAGGATCTCCGATCTAAGCTTTGTTCGCCAGAAATTTGGAGAATCGGTAAATGATTATATTAAAAGATTTAGAGAGATCAGAAATCGATGTTTTAGTGTCACATTACCCGATAACCAACTCGCTGATTTGGCTTTCCAAGGGTTAATTCCACCACTAAGAGAAAAGTTTGGAGGACAGGAGTTCACCGATCTGAGTCATCTGCTTCATCGTATGTCAGCTCAAGAGAGTCGGTTCCCAGATAATAGGGCATTCAAGGATAGATTTAAAACAAATGGTAATAATAAAGAAAAGGATAAAGCCAAAGTTAATATGGTCGACTATTGTCCTAGCGAATCTTCAGAAGACGATTAAGCAGAGATAAACATAGCCGAATGGATAAAAGGGTCTAAAAAATCCTTAGTCTGTTCCTGGCTTAAGCCGACTAGAAATAAGTCAGAAATTAAGTACACTTTTGATGTTTCCAAGTGTGATCGTATTTTTGATTTATTGTTATAAGAAGAAATAATACGATTGCCCGAAAGACACGTTATACCATCGGCTGATGAGATCAAGAAACGCAGGTATTATAAGTGACATCATTCTTTTTCTCATAATACTAACGATTGCAATATCTTTCGTCAGCAGATTCAATCAGCTATCGAGGATGGTCGGCTAAAATTCACTGATGAGCCAACCATGCAAGTTGATGTTGATCCATTCTCTATTAATATGGTTCAATGTTTGAGCAAAGGAAAAAAGCCGATGAAGGACGAGGATCCAAGCAGGGATCGGCGAGTTGATATTCAGTCAACTTCAGATGGTATTCAGACGTTAAAAATTATGATCGGTTCATTACAAATAGAGGCCGATCATGAAGGAAAAAATTCAAGGACTATTAAACCCAAGGGAAACCCGAAGGTTGGTCGATGGTATAAGGCGGAAAAATCACCGTCAAAATAGCCATCAAGAAGGCTGGGACCAACATTTTCTCAGTTGATGGAAAAGTATGAAAGAATGAATAATCGGCCGTGATATTCCCCTCGGCGGTCAGACAATCTGTATCAAACTGAGAACGTAGAGAGAGCACATCGGAGGTGCCCTTTTTTGCAATTTGGTTGGGAAAGGGGAGTAGCATTGCCGCCTCCATATACATACCCCATGGAGCATTATCCCCAAGAAAATTGGCCTAGCCGATCAGCCAAAGACAGGCTGTCTGGGCCGATACGAGATCGTCCCAACAAAAGTTACAGAAGATCGGTTCACGAAAAAATCTTCGAACCAAATCAGGTGCCGAACCAGGTTAAGGCATAAGGGTCCAGTTCTGATCGGGAAGATTTGGCTGGCAAAATACGTAAGCCAATAGAGCCCAAACCTAGGTAGTGTCCACCTGGCCTTAGCCGATCACAGCCTAGATGGTTGCAAAGGCTAATGACTCAGGAGATCAGAGAAGCCGATGCATAGAAACAGAGGGATCAAACCTTCAATAAACTTCGGCCGATCAAAGTTACTAAGAAAGAATGGAAGAAGAAAGAATAGGTTGAAAAAGATTTTGATTTAGCCGATGACTTGGATTCTCCCATGATTAGGGATGATACACCTCCGATGGACATCAACATGGTATTTACATTGCCAGCCGAGTTCAAAATTAAAACTGAATCGGCCAAAGAAACTTTTGCTCAATCATGTTTAGGTGCCCAAAATGCTATCTTTGAAAAACCTCGAGATGATCATCGGCATCTAAAACCATTATATTTGAAAAGTTATATAAATGGCAAGTGGATATCAAGGATGCTGGTGGACGGGGGAGCTACCATCAATCTGATGCCGTACACCACCTGCGAAAAATTGGGTAGTCCGATGAAGACTTAATCAAGACTAATATGGTTCTAAATGACTTCACAGGCGATCCCACGGAAACCAAAGGCGTTATGGTCACAGAATTGACTGTTGGCAGTAAAACATTGCCGACTACATTTTTTGTCATTGACGCCAAAGGTAATTACAGCGTGCTGCTTGGTCGGGATTGGATCCATGCCAATTGTTGCATTCCGTCGACTATGCATCAGGCGCTTGTTCAGTGGAATGGAAGTGAAGTTGAGGTCGTTACAGCCGATACATCGGCTTATATCGCTATGGCCAGTTCAGATGCGAATTGGCAACACGAAGAGGCTGGATGTATATCAGGAAAAACGCTGGATGATTGTGACTTCATTTGCGTAAGTAAGACAGGACTTATGCCGATCAGTGTCAAGCTAGGCACGTTTGATCGAGCAAATGAGGTATTACGCCGATGGGGACAAGAAAAATAATGAAGGCCTTACAAGACAAAATGCAAAGCTATTGGCAAGTAACAGATAACTATGAGGCCATCGAGGATTTCCAAGAAATTGAGAAGTTGGGCCAACGCTTCACGTCTACTGATCTGCTTGAAGAAGTCGATATAGGTAGTGATGATAGGAAAAGACCAACTTTTATTAGTGCAAAATTAGATGTAAAATATAAAGAAAAATTGGTCAAAATTCTTAGAGATTATAAAGATTGTTTTGCTTGGGAGTATCATGAGATGCCTGGTTTAAGCCGACAATTGGTCGAACATTGATTGCCTATTAAACCAGGATATCGGTCGTTTAAATAGTATCCTAGACATTTTAATCTTGCCCTGTATAATATTATAAAGGAGGAGATAGAACGGAAATTGGAGGCAAAATTCATTAGGCCTTGCCTATGCAGAATGAGTTTTCAACATCGTTCTAGTCATGAAGAAAAACGGAAAACTTAGAGTGTGTGTCGACTTTAGAGACTTAAATAAAGTCACACCAAAAGATGAATATCCAATACCGATAGCCGATATGCTTATCGATGCTGCATCAGGGAATAAATTTATAAGTTTTTTAGATGGAAATACCGAATATAATCAGATTTTCATGGCAGAAGCCGATATACCAAAAACCGCCTTCAGGTGTCCTGGCGCAATAAGATTATTTGAGTGGACGGTTATGACTTTCGGTTTAAAAAATGCCAGGGCAACTTATCAGCGAGCCATGAATCTGATTTTTCATGACTTAATCGGTCATATTGTTGAAATATACATTGATGATGTTGTGGTGAAATCCAAAGATGACTTACAGCACTTAGCCGATATAGAAAAAGTTTTCCAGAACGTAAGATTACATGGTTTGAAAATGAATCCTTTCAAGTGTGCATTCGGTGTGTCGGCTGGGCAATTTTTGGGCTTTATGGTACATGAAAGAGGTATCAAAGTTAATCAAGAAAGGGTCAAAGCCAAAGCCAAAACAAAGCCACCGACATGTAAAAATGAATTACAGAAGTTGATTGGTAAGATTAACTATCTCCGAAGATTTATTTCAAATCTTTTCGATCGAATTCGTACATTTACTCCACTGTTGAAGCTGAAGAACAATCAAGAGTTTGTTTGGGGAGTTGATCAACAAAAGGCTTTTGATGATATCAATGAATACTTGGCCAATCCTCCAGTTCTGACCGCACCACGGAAAGGAATTCCTTTCAAGTTATATATATCGGCTGAGGAGGAAACTATCAGAGATGTTTAAGCACAGGAAGCCGATGGTAAGGAAAGGGTAATCTTTTATCTAAGCCGACATCTACTGTATACTGAGATCAGGTACCCTTTTGTTGAGAAATTATGTCTGTCCTTATATTTCTCTCGTACAAAGCTAAGATATTATATTTTAGCATCGGCTTGTAAGCTAGTCTGCAAAACCGATGTTATAAAGTATATGTTATCAGCTCCAATTTTACGAGGTCGACTTGGTAAATTGACTTATGTCTTAATAGAGTTTGACCTATCATATGAATCAGCTAAGGCAGTTAAATGACAAATTATAGCCGATTTTATGACAGGATATGATATCGCTACCGACCTAGTGTCTATTGCTCCTTGGAAATTATTTTTTGATGGGTCAGTATGCCGGGAAGGTGATGGTATTGGTATCGTACTCATATTGCTCAAGGGTCATAATTTTGAATTCACATTTCGGCTAAATAGCCGATGTTCAAACAACCAAGCGGAGTATGAGGCATTGCTCAAAGGTTTACAATTGTTAGAGAATATTGGAGTAAGTACTGTTGAGGCATATGGCGACTCCATGTTAATCATACAGCAAATAAAAGGCGAATACCAATGCCGTGATGAAGTATTACTTAAATATTTAGAACAGTGCTTTGAAATTATTGGCTCGTTTACCTCATTTTATATCTGTCATATTCCTCGAGAATTAAACGATAGAGCCAACGCACTGGCTCAGCAGGCGTCAGGGTACAAGGACGTTAGCCGATATCATGTGACTGAAGTAAGCAAAGCTGTCATGTGTGCGGATGTGGTTGACTGGAGGACGCAAATAAGGAATTACCTAATCGACCCATCTAAGCCGACAGAGCGCAAGGTTAGGCAACAAGCTTTGAAGTACGTAGTCCTGGATGATATTTTGTATTATCGAACGATCGAAGGTTTGCTGTTGAGATGTCTTGGAGCCGAAGAGGCGCAGGTGGCAATGGGTGAAGTACATGAAGGTATTTGCGGATCTCATCAATCGGCTCATAAGATGAAATGGATGCTGAGGCGAATGGGATATTTCTGGCCGACAATGTTAGAAGATTGTTTCAGATATTACAAAGGATGTCAAACTTGTCAAAAGTTTGGCAACGTGCAACTAGCACCGGCATCGGCTTTACACCCGATTATCAAGCCATGATCGTTCAGAGGATGGGGAATAGATGTAATCGGTCAAATATTTCCTACTTCAATTAAAGGCCATAAGTTCATTTTGGCCGCAACCGATTATTTCTCTAAGTGGGTTGAAGCTATACCACTTAAAAAGGTCACGAGTGTTGAAGCAATCGGGTTTGTTAATGAACACATTGTCCATCGGTTTGGACTACCACAAACTATCACGACCGATCAAGGTATTGTGTTTATGTCTAATGAATTTCAGAATTATGCGAAAAGCCTAGGGATCAAGTTGTTGAATTCAACCCCATATTACGCTCGGGCTAATGGACAAGCCGAGTCATCTAACAAAACATTGATCAAGTTGATCAAAAGAAAAATCGATGAAAAACCAAGGAATTGGCACTCAACGCTATCGGAGTCACTTTGGGCGTATCGGCTAGCTTATCACGGAGCAACAAAACTTTCGCCTTATCAGTTAGTGTATGGCCAAGAAGCTACTTTACCTATGGAGATTAACATCGATTCTATACGAATAGCCAGACAAAATGGTTTGTCGGCTCAAAATTTCAATGATCTAATAATCGATAACTTGGACGAATTAACAGAGTTACGTTTGTCTACAATGGATCGGCTTAAGAAGAATAAGGTCAGAGTTGCAAGGGCATACAATAAAAAAAGTGGTGCCTAAATCTTTTGATGAAGCCGATTTAGTTTGGAAGACAATATTGCCTGTTGGTTCTAAAGATAATCGATTTGGAAAATGGTCGCCTACGTGGGAAGGACCGTATAAGGTTAATCGGCTGATCAATGGAAATTCGTACATACTTGAGACGTTAGAAGGATCTATTTTTCCTAAAGCGATTAATGGGAAATACTTGAAAAAATACTATCCTAGCGTATGGATTGGAGCTTAGTCAGCTACAAAAGAAAATCACTCTGAGAAGCCAAGTTAACTCGATGTTGTTAATCGGCTAGAAAGGAAGTAAATTACATAACAAGGCCAAATAAAAAATTGGTTAAACAGCCGATTATAAAGCATCAGAGTATTACAGTAGTTTTCCAAAAGATTCAACAAAGTTTACATTTCAAGAGGTCAATACTGAATGCCAGAGCCAGGAAGTCGAGCGCCTAAAGCCGATAAAGCACCAGCAGCCTTGGCGATCACGCATTGAACTTCTTCAATGATGCGGTCGTCTTCTTTAGCACTCCCTGGCACCGGTACCACCTTAGCCGATTGTTTTTTCACATTTACCACGGCCATGGCGATGCCAAGTTTTTGCTCTTTGATGTCCGATGCAGTCTTCTCCATGGTTTGTTGGCCTTCTTGGATTTGCTTCTTAGTTTTGGCCAGCTCTTCCAAGACAAATTTTTTTGTAGTTTCAAGTTTTGAAAGGGATTCTTTGGTAGTCTTTAGCAGCTAAGCATCGGCATCGAATTTGCGTTTCTTTGCCTTAGCGTCAGCAACCAACTCATCCAGAAGCTTCTGATCGGCTTCTTGGGCCTCGTGGCGCGATTCTGGCCTGGGCTGTTTCCACCTCGGATTTCTCTCGTCCAAGTGATAGATGTTGAGGAGAGCTTCCATTGCTTCTGGGGGCAGATTGGCTTCAACTGCCGCCAAGGCATCTCTGATCGGCTGGTTGTTGGCCAGAATCTCTAATTGTGGTTTCATCACCAAATCAAAGAGTTTGTTGAGCCTTTCTTGCATCCCCGGCGCTGAAGTCACCGCAGCCGATGCTTCCTTTGACACTTCAAGAATCTTTCTAATTTATGCATCGTAGTCGTCTGTGGCCATAATTTCTGGATCATCTAGATCGGCCAATGAGAAGCCCAATAAGTTGGTTGGGTCAGAGGACTCTGGGAGTGCTTCGACCGTCGTGGCTGGTGGCGTCGACAGAGAAGGAGAGAGAACTCCCAGGGAAGCAGCAGGGAGGTCAACCAAGATTGTCCCGACTTGTGCTGATGGTGTCGGCTGTATAAGAAGATAAAGGATTAGCCAATGTCTTGAGCATACGTTATAAAAACGCTTAAATGGACAACTTCTCTACAATAGCCGACGCATGTGGCGAGCTCTCGCCACTTTGCTCCTGAGGTTTCAAACCTTTTTTCACTGGAGCTTTTGTGTACTTAGTCTTCTTCTTTTCTGAAATTATGATCGGCTAAGAATTAGTTGCGGAAAGGATAAAAGAAGACAGTCGAGTCGATCATAATATGTTTACTTGGTTGTTTTTCTCTATCTCCGATAGTGACGGACTTTGGATCCCCAGGGTACCCGAAGTATACCCGGTGAGGCTAGTCGATTGGTGTGGCCTTTTACCTTGTTGGCCACTACCCGATTGGCCAGCAGTGGATTTCTTGCCAGCGGCCTTGACTTATGAAGCAAACAAAGGTCGGTCAGTAAAATGTCTTAAGGAAAATAAAGATAAATATAAGAGATGTTGATTAAAGCCGATACCTCGCTCGTTATTTTTTCTAAACTTGTGTTAGTGTAACCCGATGAACTAGCTTCACTGCTAGAATCGCTGTTAGACACTAATGATGGCTCTGGTAGGTCTGGGAAGAATTCCTTGATTATAATTGACGGAGTTTTTTCCATATACAATGACTCCGCAATAGCCGACCACCATGATGTGAAACCACCCGCCTGGCGGGCATTCAGAAAGAAATGAGGAAAGCTGCGAAGATGAAGCTCATCGGCTATTTTTAAAACCAGCTCGGCCGAAGTAGCATTGCAGACCCTAGCCCTCGGCTGTAGCCGATCAAGGAGTGGCAAGCTTGGAATCACTTGACCAAAACCAAGCTGTCTTGCATAGACTGAAGGATGGTAAAATTCGTACGATGGCTGGAATGTCTGATTCCTGGTGTGAAGGCCGGCATGAAAAATGCATGGAGAGACGAAAAGTTTGTACAAGTCCAGGGTTTCTTTAGGCATCAAAGAGCTGTCGGCTTCTAAATGCAAGAAAGAGGGCCAAGGAAAATCGGTTGTGGAACTGTAACTAAATAAATCCTATTGCTTGAAGTCTTCAATGTCTAATTGCAGGAAGAATGATAAAAATTTTCTACAGCCGATAGGTGTGATTCTTGTCTCATTACTGGAGCATATCATAAATCTTTCACTAAAAGATCGTCATTCCCTGAATTGAAAAGGTGCGCCTTCTGGAGTATCATCTCTTGGAAAAGGAGTCCTGTAGGCTAAATTCAAGTTGAAGGGGCGACTGAATAGGCAGTACAACCAGATCTGCATGAACCACATCAGTCCTCCCACATTGCCGACAGTGAACTGTTCAAAACCAATAAAAAGCCGACTCCTTATTACATACAACATCTGATACACAGCACCCAGAAAGGTTTTTCCTAATGCTAGCCGACGACCTTCAACAAGTTGTTCTGCTATGACTTGATAAACTTGAGTCGGCCCGAGGGATGCCCCATAGAATAAGAATCGATCTAACCAAAGGTTGAGAAATGCAATATGTTCTTCATCCAATACTGGTCCATGCACCTTATTATTATTACTGATGTATTTGGCCCATCCTTCACCCTTCGATCTGATAAGCTTATGTCTGGGCTTGCTGCTAAAAGCCGACACTTGTTCACCATCTGGCCTAAGGCAGCACAGTTGAGCTACATCCAAGAGAGTTGGGCCGACGGGACCAGTGCGAAACAAAAAAACATTGAAACAGTCTGACCAAAAATAACAAGCCGTGGCCACTAGGGGCTCGTTGGCTTCTGGATCGGCTAAGGAAAGGGGGATGCACTCGGCTATACCCAGTTTTTCCCATTCACCCCTCTTTTGGGATGCCACTCTAATAAATCAATTTCTCCACCCTTTGAGAGTTGTCGGCCAAGCTCTGAAACTTTTATTCCACCCTTCTATGTTATGACCAGAAGCCGACAACGGAATACGAGGAATTTCTTGATTCGTGACAGTATTGACATCTAAATTTCCTAAGGGCCCCAGGAAGTATTGATCATGGCTATGCAGGATCGGGATGAGTACCTGACTTGGGTCCATTGCAGCTGATCTGAAAGGGTGATTGAGCTAAGGAACTGTTCTGAAGGTTCATCAAACGAAGAGCTGAAGCCGATGCAGATGATTCGAGAGCTTGAGTGTGCGAAGAATGACTGTGTGGGGGCCGCATTTTATAGCACGGTGAAAATTTGAAGCGGCGGGAGATGGATCTCAAAAGACACAGCAGTTAAAACGCACTACACGCATGCCAAAAAAATTATGACGCAATTAAAGCGGCAGTTGCTCTATGAGGATTAGCAGTTAGCCGATGGAGAAAAGCCGATGATTGCAATTTTTGAAACATAACAAGTCATCTCTCAAAAATGGGGGCATATGTTTGCACCAAAAGTTGGCAGGTGTGGTCAAAATCGGCAAGAGAAAGTCAACATATAGTAATCAACGGATGATTTGAAAAGATTTGAAGATATTTGGTAATGGTAAAGATTTTAAGGAAAAACTATCCGGATTGAGGCCGATAGGGCTCATGCTTTGTGACGTATTGTAATAGGACACGATCGGTCGACGGATATAAAAGGAGGACAAGGGTGAGCTATAGAATAATCATCACAATCAAACATACCAATCTACATTACTTTTTCCTGTCGACTAGGAGTAGTTCTTGTAATTTAGTCTTTGTAATTCGATCTTGATCAATAAAGTTGTGCATCGCCGATTGTTGATCTCCTTCAATTACGCCCCAGGTTCGATTTATTCTGATTTTGCTGCGCATCGCCTTCTTCAGAATCAATCTACCTTTATCCTTTGATTAGCCTTAATCGGCTAATTAGACTTACCCTTTTTATCTTGATTTGATTGGCTTTGAGCTGATCAAATTTAGGCCGATTGATCTTTACGATCAGCTTTGAGTGAATTTCATAATTTTACCATGTCGATTCCAGATCAAATTGACTGGCACGCTCTGAACCACGTGTTCGTCTGGTGTGCTATTGTTAGAAACCCTACTTCAAGTTTTTGACGTCCACACCAGGCAACAGAGAAAATGAGAGCAATCTGAGATATACTCACAAAGGAACAGAACCCAAAGCTGTTGAGGTAATAGGGCAAGGCACGATAGAGCGTCGTTGTCCCAGAAATCCAACTGCTATCGCTTGTGCCGCAGTGAAGCTGGCCTGGATTACGGAGATACATAGCCCATTCTGCACATGGGACACAACGAGAATGGATTCGAGCCTCAAACAACAGCTGCGCAAGATCAAATCCCACACCAAAATTCCACCCAAGGGCTCAACACATAGGTTCAGGGTTCGGCACAGCAAGCACTGGACAGCCTCTCGGCACGACAGGAGTTATGCTCCACAGATCGGCGCTCAAACCGCACGAGTGAGCTCCAAATCAAGACTCCAATGCACAGCCACTAAAGAAAATCACCAGATCAAGTGTGGAAAAACTTGCTCCTGGAGAGGAGATCAAGAGCAGAGAAATAGAGGAAGCCGGCGCACTACACCGCAAATCTCGCAACCCCATTGCAACTGACTCGTCGGCCATTGCGCAAGGCACAAGCCACTTTGGCTCTACAACCGCCTACGCCGAACTGGATCAGGGAGCCAAGAAGGACTTGATCCTCACCTCATCCCTTTTCTCATGCCCTAATGGGCCAGCTCCTCACCCTACTTGCTCTACAGGCCAGCCCAAAAGCAGTTTCCAAACTTCAATCTTTCCAACAATATCAAGCGAAATTTATTTATTCAACTATCAGAGTTTTTACAATATGTGGCTCACAGACCAACTGAAAATATAGCAGTGGAAGATAGAAAGAAGTAGTAGGGCCTAGTAAAAATCTGTCACATGCAATCGACTAGGGTAGCGGCCTAGTCATCATGATTCTCACTGGTGAAGAAATGCTCCTCCTATAAAAACAACAAATAATGAAATGTGAGTATATAAAGTACTCGGCAAGTCACACATGAAATGCTTTATTAATGCAGGGATAACAATGAAAGGCATATTATGGTTACTTTGAGCATAAAGCAACAATTCAAATACAATAAGTAATTTCCAATGTGTAATTGATAAAGTAAAACTAAGTTTTATTCCAATTTTCAACAAGAGATTCAACATGGAGTTTCATCCCAATTTTTCCTATATGGAACCCATTCCATTTGCAAACCAAATCACTTTTGAAAACCAAAGTCTAATCCATGAAAACCTTTTCTCGGTATACCCATGACCGCGGGGTTGGCAAATCGATTAGTTTTACACTCTGCAGAGGTTGTACAACTTTACCCACAAGATATGATCATCTCTTGTGTGCCTCATGATAAACACACTTCCTTTGGTGTGTAGTAGAGAGATCATGACAAGGCCTTTACAAAGTGCCATTTCAAAGCAGTCATGCCCACTAAGGTTCCATCGCCGATAGGGTTAGATAGCTCTAGTCAAAAGCCCCCTCTTGCACCATTATACAACTGAATGGCATAACCAACATTGGAACGTTGAAAATTAGTTAGCTAGGTTTATCACATACCAGACTTGTGGTAGTATGGATAGGCTTTACAATCAGTAACTCACAGACTAGTCCTTAATTGACTAGACGAGTTTATCACAAACCCAGAACCATGACAAAGCCACCTGACAACCATTCTCACCGAGTCTATATCACATTTTCACTTTACTTTGAACAATATCATTTTCACATTATTCCATGGCACACAAATACCAAGGAATAATTTTGTTTCAATATAAGTCTTTGTTTGGAACAAATTCCCAAAAAGTACTAAATTCAGGTCTAAGCATGTCTAAGCCATGCGATATAACACTAGTTAATACTATATTAGTGTACCAATTAGTGAGATTTTACTTAAGGTGACAAAGGTATAAGGATTTCAATGTTAAATGTGGTCATAACAATTAGGGGTAACCATTCATTTAAAACTGGGATTTAAATTACACTGATAAAATTATGCATGCAGTAATTTAAATCAAAGTACAATTTAATATCTGGGATCAACATGATCAAGGGTGTAACTTGCATGCTCTGTATCATCGATCTGTTACTCTTCTAGCGCTCCAAAATATAAACGTTGAAAATAGCAAAATTCAATAAAATCAAAATAAATGTAAATAAAATCCAAAACTAGCATAAATATGTAGACTAAGATTTTAGATTAATTTAAGAAGAACAATAGAGTCAAATGGAGTTCGAACAGAGGAGAACAGACTCCCAAAAGATTTAAATCAAGGAAAAAGAGAAAGTACTATTTGGGGATTTTCCAAAATTTTGGAATTTTCTTTCTAAAGGAAAATCTGGATTATTGTGTTAGGATGATGTGAGCTGAGATTTTTCTAGATTTGGAATTTCTTGACCGAAGGAAAATGGATTTATTGTGCCAGCATGACACAACGATGATGTCAGTAGAGGAAACTGATTTCAACCTAATTATCTTTCAACAGGAAAATATGTGTTTAAGACTGACATGTGGGTCCGGGTCCATGGATGGGTCCACGGCTCAATCGGTCTACCATAGACCGAGTGCATGGCACAACGTGAAGCGCCAACGACACGCTAGGACAGAGGATTACTGGCGTGGCAGAGGGTGACAAGGCGTGGGAAAGCAAGAGCACAGCGAGGCAAAGCTTTTGCGTGTATTTTGTCATAGGGGAGCGATGATGGTAGCCGGGTGTGGGGAAGAAGGCGGAGTGCGGTCGGTGCTATAGCGTCGACGGGACTCCAATGTGGCTCGGGTGAAGTGAGAGAGAGCACTAGTTAGAATGTGGACAGGCAAAGCCGGAGATGAGGATGGTGGTGGTGGGAGTGCTTGGGCGGCGATGAATCGGCGAGGAAAGTGGCACGACGGCCGGCGAGGAGGGCGAAGCTTGATTCAGAGCTAGGGTGGGGGGAAATCAAATTGACCGAGGGAAAAACATGGTGGTCCTCCAGAACACATTTAACGCAGACGGAAGGAGTAGGGACTCACTGGAGCAACAGCGGCGAGGAGGAAAGTATGGCGGTTAGGAATAGAAAAGATGTTCATGCTCAACGACATTCCGACAAAATGAGTGAGAGAGGGAGCTCGGCGATGGCCAATATTATATACCATGTCATATGTTATATGCCATTCATGAGATATTTAAGAGATTGTATAACTTCATGGTTTACTCCAATATCTTGCCCTTATTGTGGTAGTCTTAAATTCATATTTATGGTTGATCATGATCTCCAAGTATCTTATTCATTTGATCTATGTTTGTTTGCACATAATTTTTATTGATCATATCCCATTATTTACTCTCTTTAAGAATGTGCTGGCATCAATCACCAAAAAGGTGGGATTGTAAGCATCTAGACCCCTAAGTTTAGTTGTTATGTGTTTTGTTGATTAATGACCGTTATTTCATCAAGTGTAACCATGTTTCAAGGTTTTAAAATGAATTAGTGCTTGACATTGGCATTTTGGGTAATGTTGGTATTTATGGATTCCCAAAAGGTATAATTGATAGCAAAGCATGAAGACTAAAAACCTTGGGAATAGAAATGATCTGAGGAATCAAGTTTTGATCATTTTAGTAATAGATTTGGTTTTTATTTTGGCTGTACTATTAAGGGGGGTTCAAGGCTAGTAGCTTGAGATTGGTAAGGTTGGATAGCTAGTTGTGAAGTACACTAAGTCTCTCCAGCTCATATCTAGTCAAAAGAATCCAAGAAACCAAGTGAGGATGGCAAAATTGGACTTTCGAAACTTTGTCAAAAATGTCAGTTAAGGTTGCATGATCCGGGTGGGTCGGATCAATTCAATAGAGGACATGTTCTGGAAATTTCAATGGAAGTTGGATGATCCGGGTGGGTCAAACCACTAGTCAAATGAATTTAATAAAGGACATGTTTCGGATATTTCAATGTGACACGGATGATCTGAGTGGGTCGGATTATTGGTTGGATTAATTTGGTAGAGAAGGTGCTCTTGAAACTTTGCACAGGGCTAGATGATCTGGGTGTGTCGAATGATCCCAGTGAGTCGAATGATCTGACTTGGCCGAACAATCCGATTGTGCATAATGGCTATATTTTTTACCATTGGAATCATTTAAGCTGGATAATCAAAATGGGTTGGATGATCTGACTCAAAAGAAGATTTTGAAAAATCTTTGTCTACAGGCTAGTTTCTGAGGAATAGAGCTATATATAGACCCTATGGGGGTCATTTGTAGAGGTCGGTGACTCCATATCAATGTTCATCCTAGTGAGGATCTTGAGGGAATTTTGAAGCTTGGATTGAAGATCCTTTGAGTTCTGGAGAGAGTAGATAGGCCTAGTTTGTGCTTCACTCCTAGTTGCTTGACTTTATAAGGTTCAAGTGAGAGTTTTGGGCTTATTACTTTTGGAGGTTAGATGGCTTAGAAGAATTTTGTCTCGGTGATCTTTCTTGGAGGCGCTAGTGGAAGGCACATGAGTTTTGTGAAGGTTTGGAGACCACTTATCCGGAATGTTGAAGGACTACCACAAACGAATGGCTTAATTCTTTGCGTGGTTTCATGTCGGAGCTAGACTCTTGCGAGAGTGCTCCAACAAGGAGTAGGGAAGATCACAGAATCTCTGTGACGTCGGTAAAAATCAATTGTGCCTCTTGTATCATTTACATTTTCTCATTTACCTTGCTTTATAAATTCCTAGAATTGTGTAGAGTTGGAATTAAGTTGCAAAATTCACATAGAAACCCCAGACACTTAGGTTGGTCTTGTAAAGTTTGAATTTTTAATTATATCGTTGTTGCCAAAAGAATCCCAGTTCACTCGCCCCCCCCCCTCTGGGGCATCCGATCCATTTCTGTGGTTCTAGACATTTGTCGTATATATGGTGTGTTGCCAAGGGCATCAGCCCTAAGGGGGTAAATGTAATACCCCGGCCTATTAGTGTGAAGGCCCATGTGATTCATGTGAAGTGGTGGTCGGATTAGTCTCACGTTGCTTGTTTAAAGTGAGTTGTAGTAGTATTGTAGCACCTGTAGGTTAACCCTTTTAAATAAAGCGAGGACCAACCTGTAAAGGGGGTGCTATGTGTGTGCGGGTCTGCTCCATGAATGGGCTAGTAATTGAGAAAATTTTGGGCCAATGTGCTAAACTTAGATCCCATCCCATCCAAACTAGGCCTATGTGGTTCACATCTAGTGTAAGAGGTTGATGAGGGGGTATGCCTACTCTATTAGAGATTGAGATGGTACGAGGAGACTTGGGTCTCTTGAGTCTTATGCTTATGAATAGGATGAGAGGGTGACCATAGATCATGAAAAGACATGAGTTGTGTGTGCTCTTGTTGAGTTGTTGACCCCTTAACGGAGTGGTCGTGATCATCCTCTTCTAGTGGTAATAAAAATTAGCTTTGCTTAGGTGCTTAAGAATTTTTCCATTGTACGTGTCTAGGCTCAAATCTTAGAACTCTCTATAGTTGCTGGAGTGAAGAATATTAAAATACTTTAAAGAAAAGTATTGGCTCTCATTCAACCCCCCCCCCCTCTAATTCTCAACCACAATCCAACGCAAATGTACTGCTCATTTCCATCTAGCCTAAACCTTTCTTCCTTACATATCTACTAATACAAAAGGGGAGTTTGTTCGTAGTCCTGTCCCATCTATGTAAAAACAACTACTCTGAATAGTTTCTTTTCTATGAAAGAACGAAGAAAAACTCTCTTTCACAAAACCCAACGCTGACATGTGGGCTACTGAGCTAGCCTCTTTCCTACGTCACGGGTAACTGCGGTGCTTTGCATGGTTCAAAATCTCGCCGAAATTTTGGCCATCTCGGATGAAATTTCATTCTCCAGCCAAGGTCGAGATAAAAATTGAAAATTTTCAAATTGGTACAGTAATTTCGGGGAATTTCGGTGAAATTTCGTCCAATTTAGCCGAGATTTCGGCCTTTTCAGACCGAAATTGCTACAAAATCGACTGGATTTGATGTTTTTATGACTGGAGTACATGTGAACTAGCTAGCTAAGAGAATTGACTCTCACACGAGAGACCTGGGTTCAAGCCTCGGGGGCTGCCAATTTTTTTTATATACTATGCATATGATCATAAAATTGTTATACATAATATCACAAGATGGGGTTGTAGCTCAAATGGTAGAGCACTCACTTAGCTTTCCAAAGGTCCTGGGATCAATCCCCAGAATGTCTTTAGACCATAGAGAGCTTTTTAAACAAAATCTAGATTTCGGTTTTGCTGACTTCAAAAATACCGGATTTCAAATTGGTTTTTGAATTTCATCTGAAATTTTATTTTTTATAATACTAGGAAGCAGGAAGGATGATATAGAAAAATTTACAAAAGAATTAAACTTCATTTGTTATCTTTGAAAAATAAAAACAGTAGGAACCATAAATGAGATAGTACCCTTGTCAGAAGTTTATAAATTTTCTTGAGTGTGACCATGATCCAAAATGTTTAGGAGAGCTTAATCATTGGTTCAGCACCCTTCTATAAAAGTTTCAAAAAATTTAAACCTTTTTTGCTTCCTC
This sequence comes from Otatea glauca, assembly GCA_036346275.1. Classification (NCBI taxonomy): domain Eukaryota; kingdom Viridiplantae; phylum Streptophyta; class Magnoliopsida; order Poales; family Poaceae; genus Otatea; species Otatea glauca. The sequence goes on along the minus strand of CM070713.1, from coordinate 37,707,308 downwards.
AATTAAATGTATGGAAGCAATACATGTACTCAACCATGCTTTTATCAAGACAGTAGCACTTTCAGAATTTTTAAAAATTCCTCAGATCTGATCATCATATGAGAATTTTATGGGAATATTAGTGATGTGTCAGGACCATCTAAAAAAATGTTCAAAATTTTCTAACGTTGTTTGAATCATTTTTCATTCGGTTGAAATTTGCAAGTAAGGCTTTTATTAAGACAGTAGCACTTTCAGAATTGTTGAAAATTTCTCAAGCTTGATCATCTTTTGAAAATTTTATGGAAACATTAGTAATATGTCATAACCATCCACAAAAAGTTTCAAAAAAATTTAACATGGTTTGAATCATTTTTCATCCGGTTGAAATTTGCTGGTAAAGCTTTTAATAGGACAGATTTTTTTAAATTCCTCAAGCTTGGTCATTATCTAAAAATTTTATGAAAATATTAGTGATACGTCAAGACCATCCACAAAAAATTTTAAAATTTTCTAACGTGGTTTGAACCACTTTTCACTCAGTTGAAATTTGCTGAGATTTCGGCAATTCTGGATTTGAATTTGAATTTTGCTTTTTAGATTTCATCCATATTTCGTCTAAAATTCTGAAATCTCGCCAAAAATTCGGATTTCAGTCACATCTAAGATGTGGTTCAAAAACCAAATTTAAAACCTCGGTGCTTTGTCGCTCCCGCAATCCCACCCCACATGATGCACCTGACGTATTGGGGTGACTGCTGCCTCCTCACCATTGTCTTCTAGCCTGGTGGTCGCTGCCTCCTTGCCGTAGCCCCTCCTCCATCGTCGGTCGCATTGTCTCCAGCCGTGTCGCTGAGTGCTCTCTGGCCTTTGGAACCCTTATCTCCAACCTCCAATGCCCTGCTCTCCAATCACACCAAGGATCCTAACCTTTTAGTTGATTCCCCATCTGATCCATTTGGCTCCCTCCCTCAGAACTTCGAGGACAATAGGAGAGTCATGGTGGTGATGGCAGCGAATAACATCGTTGCGATGGTCAGCGACTGGACCCTTGGCACGAATCTGGAGACAGTAGATTTGATTTCGAGAGGGTGTTCAAGATCCACGAGACAAGCTATACATCAGCCTCTCCGGCTTCAACGCTCACTACTAGACACTGTGAGTTTGGGATTTTCAATTGGTTTTTTTTTTATTTTGTTTGATTTGGGTTTTAGTTGGTTATGATGTGTAGTTTTTTTTTTCGTGTAGGTACCAGTGACTGGTGTTTAGACGTCAGGTGTGTTAAGTATCGGGAGGAGAGGCAGAGGAACGTGAACCACCAGATTGATTAACTATCAGCTTTTTGATAAGCCCCTAAATGCTGCGAAGCTAGCAGTAGCAGTGTTTAGCTACATATAGTATGTCCGTTCACATTTTACTTTCAGCAAGAGTCAGTTTCATAGTACTTTTTTGCTTAATAGTGATGACTTTTCAGTCTTGTTACTGATCAATTGCATTTGTCCACGAGTTCCCAATTTCGTTTCAGCTTAGTCGTCATCTTTTATTACTTAGTCATCATCTTTTATTCATTTCGGTTGCAACGCACGGGTCTTTTGCTGGTTATTATTAACTACAAAACAAGACTTCACGTTAAACTAAATTGTTAGTCGTTTGATCAATATATATTAAGAGTACAACCAATGGATTTTTTATTGCTTACCAGAGATGTTTGCACTCCCAACTGTCAGCGCCCCTATCCGAGCCGACGCCTACCTGAAACCTGCTAATCCAGTGGACACCGACTCTCTTACCAGCAACTGCTCCGTTCTCCATCCTGGCATCTCCCCAACACAGGCCAAAACTGCAGTAACTCCCAAATTAAAGTAATTCCTAATATATTGCTTCCCTCTTTCCTCTCATTCTCTGAGCTTAATCACACGCATTCAAATTATTGGACAATTACAGTTGTGCATAGACGTCGACTCGAGTACGCCACCGAGGACATGCTTGACAATACAGTATACACTCACCAAAGTGATTTACCGCGACTAGAGGTTTTGACCATCTTATTTGTTTCTTCGTAACACAAGAAGGGCAAACAGTAATTAGGGATGTTCTTTATTTCTTGATTTATCTTTTATTTCTGTTCTGTTCTTGATGAGTCGACGCTATAGTTGCAGGAAGTGTTATTTCTCCAAGAAGATATGCTTATTGCCTTATTGGCACTAGAAATTAGGGGCCAGGTGGTCCGAAAATAAAATTATTCTTTTCTTTGAATCCCTAGATTGGTGGAATACACCAGGAATTTGTTTAGGCGGTTTTGTAGGAGGGATTTCTTTGGAATTTGTTGGTATTTAATTCACGTTTAAACTAAAACATAAGAATCCTATATATCTATACATTTTCAACCTTTAGATAAGCACGAGTGTAGTTATTGCTAATTCTCTCTTCCATGGTGCAACCACGATATCTCTATCATTTTCAACCTTTAGATAAGTACGAGTGGCGTAGATGGCTGTTTGATACAGATGTTTCATTTACCCGCAAGGTCAGCCCAAAATGCCCAGCTCATCTTACAACCGTCATATTGTGATTTTCCTTTTAAATAAATTCTGCTCATATATATTGCTAATAGTTTTCGTAGGAACACGAGGGGTATCATCTAGTTAAGAAAAAAAAAACTCTTCTACCTAAGGGGTATTATGCTTTTTGATCAGACTAAAAATCATCTTTAAAAAATCTAAAAAAATAGATATACTTATAAATTTACTCTATCTATGTATAAATTTGAACTTTAAATTTTATACATAGGTAGAGTAAACCATGAAGAACATGTATAATTTTTTTTCAGAAATGTTTCATGATGATTCTTAATTTGATTGCATAGCATACTTCCCTATCTAAATATGCCTTTAAAGGAAAGTGTTGAAGTATACTGCCAACTTTCTTCGTTACTTTAAGCTTTGGAGTGAATCGGTTTAATATATGTAACTCAATATAATACCAAAGTTTAGACATCTAAGTTCAATACTCGGTTAACACAGTATTTTTAAAATAAATCAAGGCACATCTCTAGTCTACATGGTAGGTACGATGTGCATGCCTCGTAGTTAAACTTGGGCACTAGGTTTTGCTTTTTTTGGCCGTGCCACGACTTAGGCACTAGGTCAATCTTTTTTGGCCAACATGTAGCACGGTAGGTACGGCATGGCATACATACGTATGGGTCGAGCTAACACAGCATAAATGACAGGACCATGCCAGACATCACAGTTAGGCATGATGGGTGGCACGGCATGACACATATGTATGGGTCGTGCTTGGGTCGGCACGGCACGAAACAACCCCGATGGGTCCAAAGAAGCCATGGCATGCGGCAAGGCACGGCGGCACGTGGCAGTGCGCCCTGCCATGACACTGTGGCATGATGTGTGTGGCTCACTCTATGGCCAGTGCTATGGCGATCCTCACATGCAAAGAAAGGAAAGACAACGAAGATGCCAAAAGGTGGAGAATGAAGACTGAAGAGTACATGCTCACCGACACCAAGCATGTGCACTAAGTCGATGCTTCGCTATCTCGATACGCCTTTTGCGGAGACTGAGCTTGACTCAACTTGCTCTTGTAGTGGAAGAATCACCAACATATTTATCTTGTGTTATCGCAATTTGCATATGATGTACTTTGGTTCCAGTGTCGACTGTCTCATCGGAAACCACTTTCAGTTCGGTGGGGATGATACTTAAGCCAAGGAGGTCATCTCTCATACCTAAGATAGTTGAGGTAATTGTTAGTGTTATGCCCTTGAGGCAATCATTTAGATGATTGTAACATGACTATGTTTATGAATAATAATATGATTATTGGTCCAATGAATGTATATTATTGTATTGATCAACAAGTATGTGACTTGCTTATGAAGCTCTTTACTTATTGATATAATTCGACAAATATCTCTAATCGGATATCATTGTATAGGACAACGATGAATAGATCAGCATATGTAGTGATCGATGATCATGCTTCATAGATCATGGGATATGGAGATATCATCTATACATTATGGACGCATGTTAAAGAACATGGGTTAGATAGACCCGCCATGGGACACTGCGAGAATGTTTCATTCTTATGTGTCATCAGTGTATCTCATACATAGTAGATGTATGATCCTTAGACCTGAGATTGTCATATTACCTACATGTGTAATAGTTTTCCTTGGGGCTATCAAACACTACTTCCTAACCAGATAGTTATAAAGGTAGCTTTCATGTTTACTATGAAACGTGCAGAGAGAAGTGAACAGTCAAGATGGAATTTGCCACTCCAATGAAACGGAGATATATGATAAGGCCACTCGTGTGATATGATTAAGGAAGTGCATGGCCATGCCGTGATTAAGGAGTCAATCACAACTTATTAATATATCACGGATACGAGAGATGGATTGAATCATCAAAGGATGACATGCTTCTCGCCTTGAGTTCAATCTTCATATACTTGACAAAGGGATTATTACATAAGTACTTTTAATAGGTTCTGTCCGATTTGATCATAGTATGTTTGGGAGTTGGCATACTTTGCAAGGAACCGCTACCAACTATTGGATTGAAAAGGAGTTTTGTGAATCCATGTCCAAGCGTCGTGAACTGCAGGTCACACACTTAATGGTGGGGCGCATTAATTTGGATTGGATCCGTAATTAATGGACCTCGTGGGCTTAGCACGATGGGCCCCGGTTTAGGTTTCATCTCATGGCTATATAAGGAGGGAGGAGGGTGGGCACAGGTGTGCTTTCTACGGTTTAGAAGTGATTCACCCAAACCCTAGCCTCCTCCTATCATTTGCCTCGCCGAGCGACCAGGTGCTTGCACACCGACGCACGGCGTTCCATCCCTGAACTTGTGGACTACTGCGGTGACGCTGCTGCGACTGCGGCGTGGGAGGACGATCCACGGCGAGGCGAGGACGATCCACTACATCGACGCGCGAAGGATTCCGCAACTTCGCGTCTAGTGGTAATCTAATCTGTGATCCCCTTCTTACGAGTAGCTTTCTGGTTATGCGGTAGATTTTTTTTTGTGCTAGTGTAGCATTCCGCGTTCCTCTTTAGTAATCACATGCCACAAAGACTTGGGAGTGGCAAATGAGAGAACACAACATCAGACCGAGGTTCCGTGATCGTAGAGGAGTTAGCCGACGTTGACCTCTACTAGTCTATGAATATATATGTAGTTACTGTACTATTTTCCTTATTAGGGGTACCCCACACTAAGTTGTAAGGTTTTTAATAAGACAGTAACTCTGTACATATTCAAGAATTAATAAAATTTAGTTCTCTCCGCCCGAGACATGTGTTAACTATCTTAGCCTTCCCTCCCATCGCAATAGTGCAAATAGACCGAACCTGATGTGCACTAGGGTTGTCCCGACCTTCTGATGAGAACGATACAATGAACCACAAGATCAGCTATCAAACAATCGCAACGTCACCACACGAGGCGAACAACCGAATCAAAGACCCGATCGATCCTTGAACCTGTTGAAACCAAGAACATGCAAGAACAAGGTGATAGCAATTTCAATCCAATAATCTCAACGAAAAACAAGGTGAGGTTCTGTTTCTCAACTCGGGTGGTCTAGTCGACACACGCAAGATTGAGGAGGGACGCACACGGGGTCTACCAAAACACAACAAAACCTAAAAACTGAAGAACAGGGGTGAGAACCCAATATAAAGGGGTACCCACACAAGGGGGGCGCCCAAGAGAGGTGCGACAGCCAGGAAAGGGGCGCCGGCCAAAGGAGGGGTGGAACCCTAAAAGTACATGGGCCTTGGGCCCAAAAGAAAGGTGGCGCAGCACCTGGAATTTCTGTCCCGTGAGATTTTTCTATGATTTTCCTTCACTCCAAGAGGAATTTGGCCTCGGGGTTAGATCCATTGGAAAGGTTATCTCGATACCTTTCAAACGAGTTGTCGAACGTTGAAAACGGAGTTCGGATGTGGCCGTGGCGTCCGTTTGAAGTACTTCTGCTCCTGGATGGCCGAACCGGACTCGGCGACGAATTGGGCTTTATCTTGGGCCTGCCTTAGCGCGTGGGCTGTCCTCGCTGGATGTTCTTGACGTGCTGGTCCAGCAAAGATGGATGGAAAGGACTTTTTTCCGGATTAAGCCCTCCAGACGTCGTAGACGAAGTAGCGGTCGTAGAAGAAGAAGGGGCAGCGGTTGTATCCTTGGTTGGGATGTCCTCATCATCCTCCCCTTCTTAAATTGGAGTCGTCCTCGACTCCATCTCATTATCCTTCAAAGTATTAGTAATAACAGAAGACAAAGCAACAGAGAATGGCAATGGTTGTATACTATCCATATTATCTTGTGAGAGAACTTTTGCAGCCAACAATACTTTACCCTTCAACTTAAGATCAGGTTTTTGAGCAACTGGTGTAGTTGAATGGGTTGATTTACTAGCTACACTTTTAATTCCAGTCTCTTATTTTTCTCTTTGAGCTCTTTTAACATCAATGTTTCTTAGTTCTGTAGGGCTTTTGGGTTTCAAAATAATTTTCTTTCCCTTATACAAGAAAGTATACTCGTTGGTCCTACCATGATGTATAGCATCCATATCATAGATCCACGGTCTACCCAATAAAAGAGAGCAAGCATCCATGGGTACAACATCGCAAACAACATTATCATGATAAGAACCAATCGAGATAGGTACTTGAACGGTTTTTGTTACCTGAACCTTACCAGTGAAATTGAGCCATTCAATTTCATACTGTTGAGGAAGTGGATTTGTAGTCAAGCCAAGCTTCTCGACCATGTCTACACTAGCAAGATTGTTGCAACTACCTCCATCAACAACGACATGCACAGCGCGCTCATTCACCACACACCTTGTCTGAAAGATAGTATGGCGTTGATTTTGTTCATCGCGTGCAGGCTGTGCGCTAAGTACACGTGCGACAACAAGAGCCGGATATTTCTCGGATCTTTGCAGTGATAATCTCTTCTGCGGCTCTGCGATGTTAGTGGCAACAAGAGCATATTCAGTTTCATCAATGTCACTATCACTAGTGTACTTACCATTTTCTCTGATTATTAGAGCACGTTGATTAGGGCAGTCTCGCATCACATGCCCCATTTCTTTGCATCAAAAGCATTGTGTTTCCCACGTTCGACCGGTGGAGGCAACTGAGGAAGCATTCTTGGCGGGTGCTTGAAGTGTGACTGACTTGTTTGCCTCCGGAATGAGTGATGACGTCGAAGTAGTTGGAACAGCGGGTGTAGGTACACGTCCAGGTGTGGAAGATGATGCCTTGGTATGGATCTGGACCGACTTAGATGTGGAAGAGCCTCCAATATTACCTCGCGTTGTCGATCGTCGACCCTGCACTTCCCTTTCTACTTTCAAAGCAAGATGGTACAAACGGGTGATAGAATTGTGTTCTTTATAGTCAATTATATCCTGTATCTCTCGGTTAAGCCCACCCAAGAACCTAGCCATTTTTCCATCTGCACTCTCTTCTAACCCACAGCGCAACATGCCAATTTGCAATTCCTGATAATATTCCTCAACCGTTTTATCACCTTGATTAAAGCGCTGCATTTTATTCAATAAATCACGAGCATAGTATGTAGAAACAAATCTATCCCTCATGACACGCTTCAACCCATCCCAAGTTGTAGGTACATCACGGTTGGCTCTACAAAGTTCTTTCCACCAAATAGATGCAAAACTAGTAAATTCACTAGTGGCAGCATGAACCCTTCTACGCTCAGAGAAGTCATAGCAAGAAAATTTTTGATCTACCGCCAACTCCCAATCTAGATAAACATCAGGATTATAAGTACCATCAAAAGGAAGCATAGTAAATTTCATTTTTGCCATAGAGTCATCACGTTCTTCCCTTTGATCATGTTCAATCTTCTAGCCATACCTTGCCTGTTATTGCGGAGTCAACGATGAGGTTGGTCGTTGTTCACATTTACCCTGTAGTCGTCCTCGGTATCGGCGGCGTAGTTGTTCTCCTCTTGATCCACCCCGTTTAAAGTAACAGGGACAACCGGTGGAGCGCCGCGTTGGCCCAAAGCATGACCAGCGGCACCATTGTTGGGGCCAGCACCTTGAAGAAGTTGTGCTAGCTGTGCTTGAAGCTCGGTGAGGGGTGCCAATTGCGCCTGAATCGCATCAAGAGTGTCACAAGTTCGCATCTCATGTTGATTGTGCATCCTCTCGAAATGAGTGACCCAACGCCGTTCTTTTGGCGTGAGGCGGTCCTCATGTTCACTTCCACTGCCGACGTTACTCCCACGATTGCTTGGACTACCTGCCATGGTTAGGAGCAACAAAACAGAGAACTCACAAGAGGGTTAGTTCCTATGGACTACTAATATAAGGGCCGTGGATGATCTCACGCACTCAAGCTAACACAAAGTTCTTACCCTACAGCTTGTCAAGGTATGATCGGATAATGATGGTAACCTGCACTCAGAGGTGACAAAGCGATTGCAAGGTACTTTTCCTGTGGTTAATAGTAAGTAGAGTTTGGACAGGTATTATTTGTAGCAAAGGAAAAACTAGAACCACACTAGTCAAAACAAGTTGAAAGAATGTTCAACGGTGGTACGTGCTGGTTCTAGGCTAGACCGTGCTAGAGACGCGAGCCTAGACACTAAAGAAGTCACATAACAGTAACTAGGACGTTCTCAATGCACAAGCAACAGCTAGGGCTCCTTTCTTCCCTCTCTTTTTTTTGAATTTTTTTTTGTGGGAGCCCTAGACTGGAAAGCAGCAAGGCTCACGGGATAGAAATTCCTAGGCAAAACAGGAAAGGTTAACTTTTGCCAAACTTCCGGGGGCGTTTTGAGGCCCTAAATGATGTTTTTTGGGGTCGAACGAATTTTTTGGAGCCTTGGGAACCCAACTAGACTTGGACTTGTCGATTTTTGGATGCATCTTTTCGTTCCGGTCGTTTTGAGTACTCGAACAGCCCAATCGGAGGTCGTGTGCAAAAGTTATGGCAGTTTTCGTGCAGGGTGTCCGGAGGGGTTCCGGATCCACTTCAAAAAGAAAGCTTGATTCAAAACCAGAGAGGCTGCGGGTTTTTTTTTTTTGGAAGGAAAGGCTTGCACGGTTTGATATGGATATGGCAATGACCACTGGATGCGAGCTATATTTGGAGGGAAAAGGTGGATGCGTTTGGCTATATATGGAAAACTTCGATGAGTTTTGGTGGAAACACGGATTGGAAGGAACGAACCGAGTTGGATGGGGAAAACGTGGGCTGCTCGGTTTTCAATCTTGCGTGATGGAGTTTGGGGCGTTCTGGTGGAAGGCTCTCGGTTTTGCGGAAGGAAAATGGCAGCACAAATAGCTGCACGAACAACACGACGCTGTGACAAAAACGTGAATAGAACTCGAAACTCTAAAGATCAAACGCTAAGACCAGCAACGACACAACGATGCAACACAAATTCAACAAGAAATAAACTAGGTAGTAATAGTAAAGGCTAAAAGGGGGCTCGGATTAGATCGAAAACACGACGAACATATATATATTTTTTGGGCTGTTTTTCTAGACTCTAGGACGAACAAGATGAACTAAACAAGGATAAGCGTGTTCTCACCAGGCAACCGTCGCTCTGATACCACCTGATGTGCACTAGGGTTGTCTCGACCTTCTGATGAGAACGATACAATGAACCACAAGATCAGCGACCAAACAATCGCAACGTCACCACACGAGGCGAACAACCGAATCAAAGACCCGATCGATCCTTGAACCTGCTGCAACCAAGAACATGCAAGAACAAGGTGATAGCAATTTCAATCCAATAATCTCAACGAAAAACAAGGTGAGGTTCTGTTTCTCAACTCGGTTGGTCTAGTTGACACACGCAAGATTGAGGAGGGACGCACACGGGGTCTACCAAAACACAACAAAACCTAAAAACTGAAGAACAGGGGTGAGAACCCAATATAAAGGGGTACCCACACAAGGGGCGCCAAGAGGGTGCGGCAACCGGAAAAGGGCGCCAGCAAAGGAGGTGGAACCCTAAAAGTATATGGGCCTTGGGCCCAAAAGAAAGGTGGCGCAGCACTTGGAATTTCTGCTTCGTGAGATTTTTTTGTGATTTCCCTTCGCTCCATGAGGAATTTGACCTCGGGATCAGATCCATTGGAAAGGTTATCTCGATACCTTTCAAACGAGTTGTTGAACGTCGAAAACGGAGTTCAGATGTGGCCGTGGCGTCCGTTTGAAGTACTGCTGCTCTGGATGGCCGAACCGGACTCGGCGACGAATTGGGCTTTATCTTGGGCCTTCCTTGGCGCGTGGGCTGTCCTAGCTGGTCCAGCAAAGGTGGATGGAAAGGACTTGCTTCCGAATTAAACCCTTCAGACGTCGTAGACGAAGTAGCGGTCGTAGAAGAAGAAGGAGCAGCGGTTGTATCCTTGGTTGGGATGTCCTCATCAGAATCTATCCTGACACAACATGAAGCTAACATAACTCGCTAATGGACCGTGACTAGGTCCATCGAAAATGCGTCGGAACGAGTCGGACCAACCCAGTGGGCCAGTTGAGCGTAAAGGTTTGACACGGTCTACACCAACTGCCCATGGTGCCCATTCCGGCCCAGCGCACGATGCCCACGTTTAGTCGTAGCTTCTTTGGTTTAACATAATCGTGATGTCGTTTTGTTGTCCACTGCCCTTCTATGAATGTCATGTTGATTACCGAATCAGCTGACGTAAAGTAATAGTAAATACTCCTTCCTGTCCTAAGAAAGTAGTATCACTTTGTGATTTGTATGCATTAGCAAATTTTTGAACTTTGGCTGTTGATATATTTAGAACCGTAGATATCCTTTGTATGAAAATGAATCAAAGCCGTTTCCTCTGAAAATGGACGCTCCAAATAAGCCGTTTCCTCTGAAAGTGGACAGTCACAATTGCTTGCAGTCCTTTATTTTGCAGTCCCAGTAAGTACTGCAGACGATCTCAATTCATGATGCTGGGAAGCATGATTTCAAGCACCCAGAATACACTCAATCAACATTAAACCCCAGTTGACAGAAATCAATCATACTCATAAGAACATAAGCATACAAGGCTATACCTACTGGATCATTTCAGAAGCAAAATGCAATAAACTTTTGGCTCAACACAAAACAAGGCATCAATAATTATCTTCCATACTAGCTTATAATGAAAACAGTTTGCCCCCGAATCACTGCAACTACTAACCGCCAATTTAGTCAGCTAAGAATTTAAAATAAACCCAACTAATTAGACAAACCAAATGGCAAACACATTGTTCAGTAGTAGCATCCCATAAACAAACACTGGCAAATAGATATTTTCTGGCCTTCACTAAGCAACTGCAGGAGAGTAACGTTTCACATAGAGCAAAATTTAAGACTACATCCTGGAAAGTGAAACACTTGCTCGGCACAATCATTGTCTTCCAGAGGACTCCACTCTAGTCACCCTTCCGGCGGAAGGAGCAGCCCTCTGTGAGCCTAGCCTTTCCTCCTGTGGGCTGGCAGAGCACAGTTTGGCAGCCTGGGCACACAACGACGGTCTGGGAGTGGCTGAACACAGTGGTTCTGCAATACAAACATCGCATTTGACTGTGAGACTGGTAAGCTATGACACAGATACAAATAAACCTTTCTCAATAAACGCATAGCAGGTAATTAGGGAATCACAGTACATGAAAGATTTAGCTTTTACTATCCCTAGGGTTGATCTAACGTTGGACATGCAAATCATAGAGAACCATCAGTTAGTTTTTGACAGCATAATTATACATTTGATGCTAAGCAATAAAAGCATTTAGGTTACAAAGAAAGCTAGTGTCTACTTCAAAGCTAGTGTGTACTTCTCTCAAACAATAAACATAGAAGAAATGCAAAATATGACATATCAAACAGACATTTATTTACAAGGTTGCCAGCTGAGAACAATGGTAAGCGATGTTGTTAGCATTGTAGTCTTACATAATATGCACAACATAACTGACTAACCAGGATTCATTACTCACAGATAAAAATATATTAAGCTACTAACATTAAGAAATCTCTACAAATGCGATATCTGAACACACCATAAAATTGCCCACATCAACCAGCAGTCTAATTTGGATGCTGTAAGGTAGCTCAGTGGCATCTAAGCTCTAAAGTAATCAAAACTAAAAAAGGCTATTTCTTCAATAGAAATTGAAGTCTACACAACACCTCAATTGCAAGCATCAGGGAAGGTTCAATGATAGACTACCAACATTCAAATACGAGTAATGAAAATCTGAACTACCAAAATCAGAGGTGAAGGGTCAAGAGATATTACATGTTGAAGCATCCCTGACACTTGACATCCTGCAACACAGGAACAGATCGAACCAAAACTAGGTTAGGGCCGACTAGAAGGAAGAAAGAAACTAGCTTTGGTCAGTCTCGGAAATAAACAAAGGTCGAAGACACATGTAGATGAAGAAGGATCGCTACCATGAAAAAGGAATTGGGGGACTGGACAAGGCGCTTCTTCTTGTGCTTGAGCTTCTCCAGCTCCGCCGGCGGGTTGAGCAGGTCGATGTCGTTCTGCAGCACCTGGGTTGCGTTGCGGCCCCATGCACCCACACAGAAAGACTCAGTCAGATCAGAGACATGGCCGGGAAGAGAGGGCGAATCGAGTCGCCGAGGAGAGTTAGAAGGCGCAAAGAAATAATCGGGATCGTACCATCTTGGAGATCTCGGCGGCGGCAGTGGCTCTGCTCGGAGGAGGTGGAGGGGAAGAAGAAGCCCTGAGGAGGAGGCGGCGGCGGCGGCGCTGCGTGGACGAGATTGAGCCGGGAGGGTTTTGCGCGGAGGGCTCAGTTTATAGCAGGATCTGATGAATCTGAGCCGTCCGATCGAGTTGTCACGTCATCTGGGCCTCTCGAGGACTAGTGACTTGGTGGGCTGTGCTACGTATCATAGCTGGGCCTCATTTACCTTGAAGAATTTTGTTCCTCCCAAAGGAAAAAAGGAAATCTACCTTCCTCTTTAAAAAATAATCCATTTGGGGCATGGAATTATCATTCTTACATGTCATCATGCGAAATTGGATCGCGAGAACAAGCTATATAGCCTATACAGGCTACCTTCCTTCTTGCTAGTACGCAGGTTCCTGCCTTATTCGAGGATTTGATAACACGGCAACTTATGAGGTGTTTAGCATAGCTCTAGCTCCACCAAAATCTGTGAAGTTGGTAGAGTAGAGTATTCTTAACTCTAGTAATTTATAGAGCTGAAGCTATAGGTACATTAAGAGTGTTTACCTGTGTCATCTTGTTTACATTTTAGACTAAAAATATAAACTAAATTCACTTTATTTTAACCTACAAGCTTCAGATCTAAGATGGAACTGGGATCTAAAGCTTTACCAAACAGAACCTAATCCCACATTGTCTCAACTTTTCAGTAACAAATCTTACCAAAATGCCCCTGATGCCTTATAAAAGGCTAACAAAGTACATGCCACTATGCCAGTTACCATCGCATTCAACTTTGAAACGCTATAGGAGTACAAATCTATTGCAGACTGTTTTGGATAACACCCATTGTGCATTATGACAAAAGATGGGCACAACAATTTCTATTACACTCATCCCCTTTTGACTAAACAAGGATAAACTATACTACACAACGGATATAAATGGATTTCATTTCATTTTACCCCCACAAAGCTACAAAATCGGCAAGCTCAAGTTGTCACCAATCATCAGCCACCTTGCTCTCAGCAAGATCCTCGCTGGAATTTGTGGTCGTTCCTCAAGTTGTGTTAGTTTCGGAAATTTGGATAGTGGTGATTACTGAAACTTGATTCTTTCCGGAAACCCAAATCATGCTGGTTTCTGAAATTTTAGTCATGTTGGAAACTTTTGTCAGATTGATTTCCAAAATCTGTATCATGTGAACCAAAATTGTTTTCCATGTTTCTAGGGGCGAAACTTGAATCTTGCTGGTTTCTGAATTTTGAGTCAAGCTGCACAAAATTGTTCTCCGTGTTCATGGGAGCAAACGCTGCACCACAGTGAGAGAGTAGATGAGAAAAGTGAACAAGTAAACAGGACATACAAAGGCTGAAAGAAAGCAACACCAAAGATTATTCATACGCAAAATGACCTAGCAGTGCAAGCAAATTGCAAGGTTGTCAAAGGGATATTGAGCTGCCATTTATTATCGGCAACACATTTAACAAGATTCAGCTATGTCATTTTATGCAACTACTGGCGTGGTCCTAATATTTAGTTATATCAACAATGACAAGATAAACAAACAATACAGAATCAGGGCAATTACCTCGTTCTCTCATTCTCCTTTCTCTGTCATATTCAAACTTGTCACGAATTTGAGTAACCCTTTCCCATGTTTCACCTTGTTTGCTTGCCCCAAAACCAAGGTCCTGCAGTACAAACTCGTTATTGACATCTACCATAGATTGATAGATGCAAGTTAAGCTCAACTTGACTAGATGGTTAATTCAGTATTATTGTCACATGATGTCTATTGTGGATAAATTGGGTATCCAGTTAAGGAAGAGCTAAAAATGTCACATGAAAGTAAAGTGACCTGGACATTTTTTATGCAAAGCCAATATTTGTAAAAGCCTTCTATACCATTAAAGCATCATCAAGCATCCCTGACCTAACAGAAGTTGCAACCACCTCATTTCCAAAATTCTAACTAGGTACTCATCCTTCTAACTAAAGTGCAACAATATACCAAAGGCTGTTGCTCCAACATGCTAATACTAACTTACTTCAGATTCCCCAGTAACTGTCATCATATTCAGGAAGTTGCATGCCCAAATACCAGTTCATAGGGTGCACCCTTGTTACAAGTAATGCCATGGACCAGATAAGACCACCATAAAGCAACTGATATTTTACTATTCCCCCCCCCCCCCCCCACCCCACACACACACCCCAACCCACCCACCACAAATTATGAACTTATACAGGGGGAAAAACTAGGAGAGTTTGTAAGGAGGTATGCGGCAGATTTCTAATTGCTCCAAAAAAAAAGATTTCATGCTGGATTTGTTGCAATTGTGACAATATCTGAAGGTAGCATCTGGGGGAAAATATGTAGTATAGACCTATAGTGCATGAAAACCTGTAAACCATGTGGTGGACTGTCGGATCCGAGAAGTAGGAATGAGACTCGGCACCCAACCAACTCAGCACAGTTGTAAATAAGCCAATGCCTGCCATCTTGTACATTGGCACAGAACCTCTCAGCCTCATGTACATTTCCACAGAACCTCCCTCCCAAGCTCTCCCGCATATGTTGGCGACAGCAATGCTGGGAGCGATGGTGACTATGGTTATCACAGCGCCCTGGCGAGTCGAGTCACCTCCGGGGCGCCTAGACGCCTAGGCGGGGATTAGGCGACCAAAAAAGTCCATTAATATTAGTATATCACCAATAAATATTTAGCAATATCAGTGTATTTGAATCCTCTCAGCCCAATTCATTGGCCCAGCCTCTCTAAACCCACCCCCACCTCTCTCTCTCTCTCTTTCCTCCCCCTCTCTCCCTCCCCCCATTCGGAGCCACCTCCTCCACTCCCTCTCGTGACCCCTCACGCCGCTTGCTCCCGCTCCCACCCCTCGCGCCGCTCCTCCTCGTCCTCTACAGCACAGAGGAGGCATCGCTCCCACCCCTTGCGCCGCTCCTCCCTCCTCTCGTCCGCCGCAACGCAGAGGTGGCGATGGAATCCGGAGAAGTCGACGCTTGAGGTCGAGGAGATCTGGGATGGCGGCGGCCAGATCGGGGACGGCGGTGACGTGGAGAGGCCGGATCCGGTAGTCCCCGACGCCATGACCGCCAGATCCGGTCTCGGCTGAGGTGGGAAAGCCGAATCTGGCAGCGACAGTAGCAGGAGGCAATGGCGGTGCGGTCGGAGACGCACGAGGCCGCGGTGGTGCCGGAGCTCGTGGGGCCCGAGGTCGACGGCGATGAGGTACTAGAATCCTCCCCTTTTGCCGGTCCCTACTCCACGCACAAACTCAGCCCAACTTGTCCCCAACTCCCCATTGCCCGTGCGACCGTGCCCTTATCCCGTTCAACCCAGCGCCATGCGAGGCGAGCGACCATGGTGTGCTGGCTCCGGCGCCGGGACGCCTAGGCGACTCCTTAATAACACTGATGGCGACACTGACCAACTTGTTCATCAATGAGTTGTTCCATTGCCATCCACGAGTTGTTCCCCACCGTACTCTGCCATCCATGAGGGCAACTTGTGGGACGCTGCTGCCATCTAACGGCTAGTTCATGCCGTGGTAACAGCAGTGTGTTCATAGTTTAGGAGCTCGAAAGGTAATAAACAAGATGGAGTGCATGGTGGGTTTTGCTTTTCCCCCCTAGTATCGACCAGATCTGGTTCCATTTTTCTATTGTGGACTAGTTTAGTTGTTAGTTGCTTTGTTCTTCGATCAGGTTGGGTTCAGAGAACATTGTGATCAGTGCATTGTTTCTTGTTAGATCTGGAAAGTTTGTCCAATTTGTACAGCTGAATACTTTGGCTAGTTGCTGATGGGTTTACTTTAAATTGACCACATGAACACTTGTATCACATTATTACAATTCTTTTGAGCTGTGCATATGCAAGGAATTGACCCAGCTTCTCCTGTTTGATCTCCGTGTTTTTACAGCCCCCTTTCACCCTTTAGACTTGACCTCTATGCATGACGGATGCCTACCACCATTCATTGAACAAATAAATTCTACCACTGTTATTACGGCGTCGCCTAGGCGACGCCTAGGCGTCCAGGCGACCGGCCGGAGGCGCCATGGCCCGACGCCTCGCCTAAAGACGGCCAGGTGGCCGCCTAGGCATCTTGGCGTCGCGGCGTCAACGCCTAGGCATCGGCCTGGCGTCCTAGGTGGGCGACTGGCTTGGACTGAAGCCTGGAGGTATTTCAGGGGTGTGAACAAAAAGCAATCAGTCGGATCAGGACCAAAAGGGGACTCACTGTGACGGGCGAAGAAACCCTAGGACTAACGCCGACGCCACCAGGAACTTCTCCGCCTCCGCCAGCAACTGCTCTGCCGCCGCCTTCACCGGTCACAGTGAGTCTCCGCTTCCTCCGCCTCCGGCTTCCTAGCTCCTCTGCTTTCGGTGCTCCGCGCCCCTTCTTGCTCGGTGCTCGCCTCTTGCTCTCCTCTCTTCGGTGCTCGCCCCGGCTTCCCAGCTCCGCCGCTTTCGCGCTCGTGCCTCGCCTCTTGCTCTCTTTCTCGCTTTCGGAGAAGTAGTACTCGGTGCTCCGCCTCTTGCTTGGCCGATGCGGGTCTGTTGAATGGGAATGAAGAGGGAGGAGGGGGTGCAGGGAGCGCATGTGAAGATGAACGGCGCCGGGAATGGGCACATAGGCTGGTCACATGGGCTGGTGCAACACATGGATTTCATAGGCTGATGTGAATGGCCCATGTGCTGATGTGTATGGCCCATGTGAACACAATATTGCTGATGTGAATGGCCCATGTGCTGCTACCTTGAACATTTTTTTAGTAGCCTAATCCTCGCCTAGGCGCCTCAGAGCCGACTCATCTTGCCGGGGCGCCGTGATAACCATGAATTATACAGTAAGTATCATTTGCTAAGTGTTCTTTTCCCTCTTAAATTTCTTCTTTGGTTCTGTTCAGAATGGCAGGGGATCTGCTCAGAATCGCGGAGGAGGCCGCCGAATCTGCGTCGGCTAACCGAATGACAGAGAGGTACACCTATCTTGCACGGCCAGGAACATCTCTGGGGTGGAGGACGGAGAGCGACATTGCTGTTCCTGTTCTCCTAGCCCTAATCTGCCTGCTCGATTTGGGGGAAATTTCAAATGCTGAGGTGGCACATTTCGGGGAGGAAGATCTATTTGGACAGCAGGCGGGGGCATATACGCAAAATGTGCTGAGGGCAACGTGAACAGATCTAAACGGTATACTACAGATCCAACGTTGTTTACATGTTTCCATGTAGATCTGACGTTGTTTACACGTTTCCATGTACATATAGGTTTACACTACATATTTTCCCAGCATCTGGACATGTGGAACTTCGGGCTAGCAAGTCTAAAACCCTTGCAGTATATAATGCATAGTCAAGACTCAAGACCAGCATAAAGAACACTAGTATTATTCTCATGTCAATATCTGCTGCTGCTACCATATCGAGGAGCTCTTAAATTAGTACAAAACTAAGGTGACTTTCCCACTGCCAGCTCAACATAAGCTGCCTACTCTGGTTTCCCATACCCATAACGCTATAACCAGTAATTGATCCAGAAATCATGGAAGGGAGGCACACTTTTGAAAAGAGTTGATGTCATGCATTACAGAAATAACATTAAATAAAGTTTAACACCATAATGATTAATGAAAGATCTAAATAATTCCATGAAACAGATTACTTAGTACTCCCTCCGGTCACAAATAGTTGTTGTTTTGGACATCGATATGGTCTCCAAAACATAGCTTTAACTACCAATTTCTATTATAATATATTTATAAAACCCAATAAAATTACAATATTATGAAAGTACTTTTTGAGACAAATCTACACATGAATTTCATGTATCCAATTTAAATATTTAAAAAGATATTGACGGTCAAAGTTTTGAAAGTTTAACTAAACCTATGTCCAAACCAACAACTATTTGTGACCGGAGGGAGTATATGATATATCCCTACAGTTATGTCAACTTGAGAACAAATGGTGTGCATTGTGCAATATGCAAAGAATGTAGCAAAAGTCCACAGCGTTAGTATACAGTCATACCCTGCTTGTATACAATGTGCAAGTCCTTTTGCATAAAAAAATGATATGTCACATGTACCAAACTATCAATAGTACAAAGAGAGGAGAAAATACCTTGTTTGGTTCTACGTTGGGGCGCCTTCTCCTGCTACAATACAGAATGATACATGAGAACATTCCTTTAATAAAGATGTATTCTTGGCACTAACTGTCTAATTTGTTCATCTAATGCAACCCGCCCAGAAGGGTAACTAGCTAAAAACATTGCTAAACGTTTGTAAGCTGCAATAATCCAATAATGAATAGGAAAGGACAAAATTTTAGTTCTACCAGATACTTATCAAAAGATTACAGTTAAAATGACTCATGTTTATATTATGAAAAAAACAGATAACTAATTTAACTAGACAGTAAACAACATAGAGGTCAATTCAGGATTCGCTACCTGTATGGTGAAAAGTCAAGGTCATCTTCTTCAGCAGAGTCATAATTAGCATGATCTTCAGCAATCTTTTTTGAATAACCTTCATCCCAGTACAACCGTTCCCAGTTCTCTCTAAGTTCTTGGTACAGTTCCATATATTTTTTGCACCAAGTTTCATGTTCCTGTCAATTTGTGGTGGTTAGTCTCCTAACATGAAAATGCAATGTGATATCTGAAATCCACTCGTAGCCTAAAACTTGTTATATAAGATTAACTCAAACACTAAAGGTCTGCTTAACATATCCTAACATCTTGCACAGCAGATCAAAAAGAGTATTTTTCTCTCAAAATCTTTGGCAGGTCACCATATCAATAAAGGATCAGCGAGAAAAGATTTTCTAGCCAGTTCATTCCTCACATTAGTTCCTTTACTTAAATAGTCAGTCACATGCCTAACTACAGTTGCCCATTGGGGATAAGGACGTGAAATGAATCTGAAAGCATGAGCAACTCACAGTACAATGGGTCTGTTTGGTTTACTAAGAGTTGCCTCAACAAAGTTGTGGTGTGTCAGTAATTTCATGGAAGCTGATTTCCAAGCCAAAGCCTTCACACAAATTTGCATCATAAACACCTCAAAACCAGCCGAGTGCTGCGGTAGCCAAAGTTTCGGTAATGAACCAAACAATAGTCTAAGGGTGTGTTTGGTTGTAGGATGAGGTTGAATGGGATGGGATAATCCTGAACCATTTAGTTCAATTGTTTTGGGTGAATGGAATAGTTCAGCATCTTTAGAGAATATTCCTCAAAATTGTATCCCACCATCCAGGACGGGATGGTTTCATTCAAGCAACCAAACACATGGATTACTTTTTTCTTAAATCATCTCATGCATGTATCACTTGGTACAAGCAACCAAACACACCCTAAGGGGTTGTGGCATGCCCCCAAAAAAGTTAGCAACTGCTAATGAACCGGCAACTGCAACACCCTAAGGGAAAGCACTTAATAACGCTTAGCCCTCATCAAAATCAACTAAGAATAGCCTCAGTTATGCGTTGGCCCTCAGTTATACGAAGTAACTAATCCAGATTCAGTTTGCTTCTACCTCTCTAAAGCATGCACTAATCATAAAATACAACAAGATAATTTGATGCAGAATTTCTATATTTATTACAGAATAAAATTAAACTACTATGATACTATCAGAATCTGGAACACTTTTGGTCAATAAGTAGTGCTTGTAGTTGCCTCCATGTCATTCATTTCATTCTACAACTCAGGTTACATTATCAATGATTCAACTTAGTTCCATGCAACTCGAAATTTCACCTATGCTATGATTCTGAACTCATGCATAATAGTTGCCAGAAAGGCCATATCATCTCAAATAATAAAGAGGGAGTAAGTTTAGTTCAATCTAAACTGATCGAATCCACCCTAAATTCCTAGTGGACACTATATGCGTCCAGTGTTAAACAATCTATACACTGTACAAACCAACCAGCAGAAATCATGTCCATTTGAGCTCAACCAAATCCTCCAGAAACGAATACAAAACTGGTCAATTACAGTCGATTTCACTCCAACTCGTTTGACAGGATAATCCACTTCTATCCAAGCTGAACAATACCCAAAAAAAATAAAAAGAGTAGATTTCACAAAACTACAAGTTTACAGACTATCAGAAAACTGAGGTTTTAGCTTCTGTTTCACAAAACTACAGATTTTAGGAGAATTTGTCACAAAATTACAAGTTTTAGAATTAACCGTTTCTTGTAATCGGTCTTACGGTGTGGGCTCACATGACAACCTCACGCACTCTCATTTCCTGTTTCACTAATGAATGAGGCTGCCACGAGGGTCCACACTATTAGACCCGTTATAAGAAACAGTCAACTCTAAAACCAGCAGTTTTGTGATACACGTTACAAGAAACGGTCAACTCTAAACCATGTAGTTTTGTGATACAAGTTGTCCTAAAATCTGTAGTTTTGTAAAATAGAAGCTAAAATATATAGTTTTCTGATAGTTTATGCAAAAAGAAACGGTAGTTTTGTGAAATTCCTCAAATAAAAATGTTGAAGCTAAGAGTAAATCCCAATGGAACCCGTTTCAATCGGAAACCCATGACTCGTTATTCATCGAATTTGGCTTCGCTGAAAGAAATTCATCCCATTCCAACTATCTAGTAAGGAAACAACTAGCGGCGGCAAATTCTAGGGTTTAAGGAACAGCTACCGCAAGGCAATCGCGGGGAATTGGGGGAAGAGGCTGAGGAGCAGAGTTGTTACGCGCGGCCGTGATTACCGAGTCCTTGAGGACGAGGCGCGTGCGGCGCATGAACTGCTCGCGCATCTGCTTGCGGCGCCGGTTGGGGAGGTTGTCGCGCGGGATGGCGAAGCGCTCGCGGTGCGGCACGCCGTCCCCGATCTCGTGCATCTCGCCGTCCACGGCCCACCACTCCGACTTCTTCGCACCCGCCACGGCGGCGCGACCTGGCGGCTGCGACCAGCCACTGCCGCCGGTGACGAAGCCGCCCCGCCGGTGCGCCCACCGCCGCTGCAGGTACACGCACCGCAGCATCGCTTCGTCCCCTTGCCCTCAGGGTTTAAGCTAACAGTGGCACATTATACTAGCCCACATGATTTGCTAAATTGCCCCTCCAAAAGTTGAACCTTACAGAACTCACCCAGGCCAGCCCTGTTTGGTGATTTGCCATGGCAAAATTCGCATTGAGGATTTGCCACTCGAAAACGTATCAGTGTCACGAGTATTCAAATTTCATTTTCGGATAAAATACCGGGGCGCCGGACCAGAATCTGAAATTTTGACGAAATTCTGGTACTTCAGAAAATTCTCGTTCGAAATTCAAAAACAAAAATTCAAATCCGATTCGTTTCCTATCAAGAAAAACAAAATTTCGCCGAAAAATTCCGAAATTTCGAGCAAAATTCTCGGAATTTCGGTACTTTTGCACCGGTTGAAAAGTGAGTCAAACAACGATGAAAAATTTTGAAATTTTTTTGGAGGTTCCTGACTCAGCAGTGATGTTCCCATAAAAATGTCAGATGATTATCATATTTGAGGAATTTTTAAAAATTCAAACATTTCTACTATCCGGATATAACGCTGACCGGCAATTTTGAACCGAATGAAAAATAGGACAAAACATGTTATAAAATTTTGAAATTTTTTGTGCATGGTTATGATGCATCACTAATATTCTCATAAAATTTTCAGATGATGATCAAGCTTCATGAATGTTTAAAAATTCGAACAGTTCTATTGTCCTGTTAAAAGGCTTACCGGCAAACTTGACCAAAATGAAAAATAGTCCAAACCACGTTAAAACATTTTGAAAATGTTTGTGAATGGTCGTGATGTAACATTAATCTTTCCATAAAATTTTCAGGTGTTGGTTAAGCTCGAGGAATTTTTAAAAATTCGGACCGCGGTGATGTCCGGATGGAAAATGGTTGAAAGTACGTTAGAAAATTTTGAAATTTTTATTGGATGGTCATGATGCATCATTAACCTTGCTTTAAATTTTTTAATGATTATCAACGTATGAAGTTAGAAATTTCGGCAGCATTTTGACTGAAATTCGAGATTATGAGTCAAAATTGGAAATAATCAATATATATTTGCATGACAATTAATAGGCATGAGATAAAATCGATACATATGAAAATTCATCACAATAAAATGAATGTATATTTGCATCACGTACCTACGAGTAGTAATACGCCTGTGGTGCAAACTCTACCTCCGCGTTATCGACAATGACCTCGTGATACCTCCTCTCGTGTTGTTGCTTGTATTCTTCCCAGGTCATGTCCCGCGGTAGCCAGGCAGACTTCCAATATTCGTAATGAGTCATCCAGACGTTATAATTCTCTGACTAGTGAAGGTACTTGACACTGACAAATGAGTGTCGTGCGTATGGATCGGCGTATGGATCAGTGTAGTCAAATGGCCAAGAGATGCTCGATCCGTCATAACTCTGTCTGTAACCGTACCCGCTATGCTCAGTTGGGAAGCCCAAATGGTTGGAAGACTCGCTGCTACACCATGAGCCTGCACCATCCTGTGGTTGTGCTGCCTGGTGCCCACCCCCACCACTCGACGTGCCCTTCCCCGTACGGCAGGTTTGCCTCTGGGAGCCCCTTCTCGGGGCGGTACCCCCCTGTTGCGATCATGCCGGCGATTGCGGCTATGAACAGGGCCGGAGGGAGTACCGGCCAACTTCTGTCCCATCATTGCCGGAGAGTCTGTCGACGTCGCTAAGCTACTACTGTGGTATTGCATATTATGAGAAGGTGTTTTCGTTTCATCATCACTGCCGACATCAGGGTCATCATCACTTCGGGCTGTTTCTTTTTCCTTAGCTCGTTGGCTGTCCGATAACTTCTGCAACCCGCCTAAAGCTCCTGCTAGGCTGTCATCATTGTTGACGTTAGTAGCACACTTTCTCTTCCCTGTGTGCGTGTCACCGACCGTCCACTCGACCCAATCTGGGAGGCTCTTCCTACCTGTGGCCAATTAGAAGTAAGATTAACATACATGGTTAACATGTGGAATGGAAAGCATTGTTTACATGTTGCCTTGTTCATTTCTTCTAGCGAGATGGAGTCAACCATGAATCTCGCTGGGAGGAGTGGGTCGTACCCACTATCCTCATCAAGTAGAGGCTCCCCACTAGACCTAGACGAGTCAAACCACTCTGCAATTGGGTCACAGCCAGGATGCATCGCACCCTCGATGAGGTGATCTAGTGGGTCTTCATCTTGGGGCTGACGGGTGGATTCATAGTCCCGCAGGCGAAGTCGCAGGTTGTAGTGCACAAACACGAGCTGTTGGAGCTTCGCATAGCTTAAACAGTTTCGTAGCTGCGTGTGCACCAAGGCAAATGTGCTTCAATTGCGCTCACAACCACTAGATGATGTGCACTGGGACACCAACCGCAAGGCGAACTTTTGCAACGCTGGCGTCTCATTCCCGAACGCCATCCACTATTGAGCTACAGACAATACAATGAAAAAAAAGTCAGTCAGTGCTAAACAACAACGTACCAACCAACTTGAAATTACGTACTTACCTGCCGTCATTTGGTTATCAACGGCGCTGGATTGTGCAAGTTGTGTGGCAAACCGTCCCCGTCTAAGACGATATGTGTTAGCTTCCCTTAGAGCCTTCACCGCGGTACCGTCGTCATCAGCTATAATGCCTAGTGCAGTAGAGAGCGCTCCCATGTATTGGGGAGTGCTGCATATATTGTATGAGAACTGAGACTTTGGGTCCAGAACAGAGGCTGCAATGGATGCAAACATTACACGGTTAGCATAATAGATGCGAACATTGTATAGTTAGCATAACAGAACTGAACATATTAATTTCACTTACCTGCTTGCACGAATGTGGTTTCCCTTTTTTGGGCAAATCTCTTTTCCAAGACTTCTAGGAATATCCTGTACTGTTCTCCGTGCTCCCGTATGCGATTGTTGTACTCATTCTGTACAATTGCGTATTGCATCATTACACCACTGATCGTTGGTAACTTGTCTTGATCCGCGAACCTCAACAACTTGTACAAGGGTTCTACAACCATGACAATCCACTCCACCCACTCCCAAAACTCACTGGCCACGAGGTGGTCATATGCGTACTTGCCCTCCGCCATTCCATCCCACCTGCTACATGTCTAGTTTGAATGTGTCATCCACCGCTGGAACTTCTCCCTTCTGTTGTGGAAGCTATCAAGGAAAACAAAGGTCGTTCCAAATCAAGGAAAACAAAGGTCGTTCCAAAACAATTACTGCCTAGTTTATGCTAATTCTATTTTTTATTTTTAAAACATAACAAATGAAGTTAAAATATTTTAATAAATTTTCTATATGATCCTACATATCTTATGATGGTACCATAAATTTTTCATAGCATGGAAAAGCTTCCTAAATTTTATAAAATACCGATAGTGTTTCTACCGAAATTTTAAAATATCTCAAAAATTAACTTTTTCGACAAATTATCATTGAAGATCACTTTCTTGCAGGTTATTGATGTCATTCCGGTCAAATTAGGCCAAAAAATAGAAAAATCCGGTTCATTATGGCGAAATTTCGCTGAAAAAACAAAATTACTGTAGCATTTTCAATTTTTTTATTCGGTCGGTACTCTGAATCTCGTGGGGGCCCTAAATCCAAAATTTCAGGGAAATTTCGACAAAATTTGGATCCTTGATCAGTGAGATAATAAAGTAGTAAATTCTCTTTTTTTAGTATAAAAATGTACACACGTGAGTAGTATATGCCTAAAATTGTGCAGGCCGAGATAAATCAACAATTTCATAGACCAAGAACACATATTTTCCAGCTAAGGTAGGTGTTTACATCCAAATTTGGCAAGACATGGTTTATTTGTCAGGCTAAAAGATAAGATTGATATTTCTAGGCGATATCGGTTTAAAAAGGAAAAATTATGTTAAATTACAATTATGGCTGATATTGATTCCAAGATGGAATTTTGATCTATACAAGGATGATACGAATTATGGTTTGCAATGTATTGGAAAAAAAATACGATCAGCTGATGCACTATAAAAAAGGAATCGAGAGCAAGCAGAAACAACACAATTAACCAAACAACTCGCATCTACTTCTTATTTAATTTCTTGTCAATTAGGAGTAATCTTGTAATCCGATTTTGATCAATAAAGTTGGCGTCGCCGATTGTTGATCTTCCTCGATTACACCAGGTTTGGTTTTCTCCGATCTTGTTGCGCATCGCCCTTTTTCGAAAAAAAAATCTACCTTTACCAAACATCTAATCAAGCTTAACGGGTTATTTAGACTTATTGTTACCTTTGATTTAGTCAGTTTTGCATAGCTATTTAGATCTTTGCCGATTATCACATTAGATCGGTTTTGAGCATATTTTTTCATCTATCTTGCCAATTGCAGGATCAAATCAGCTGGCACACCACGAACCTCTGTTAGGTTGAGGATGCCAACTAGAGGGGGCTGAATAAGTGGATTTAAAAAAATTTCTCTAATTAACAATCGCCTAAGTCAAAACCTAAATAATGTGTGGAAATGTAATTCTAAGGTTTTGACAATTAAAGCCTAAATCAACTAGGCTCACTATGTGCACTAAATATCTATGTCTCTAACAATAATTTGCAATCCTAAAGACAAGCAGTCAATCAATTTAATTCTATAAATATAAATTACTTAAATATATATAAAGAATAGAATGCAAATCACAAGGAGACACAATACTTTTTACCATAGTGTTCAGAGACTTGCCGGTCTCCCTTAGTCTACATTGAGGTAAGCCCAAATGAATTGGACCGGCTCCACGAATTGAGCACCGACCTCGAATCCACTAGTGGTAGCTCTTTCCCCCTCCGGATAGACGAGCTCCGACCTTCACAACTTTGCTAAGCCTTCTCACAATCTCCTTGAGAAGGTCACCGCACACGACGCCTCCAACCCCATCTAGGTGTCGGCAAACACCAAGAGAATAGGTCAAGCCTCCTCCTAGCTTGAACCGCACTAAGTGCAACATATGTACAATGGTGATCATCGGGTGCAACACATGCACAAGGCTCTCCTCTAAGTGCAACACATGCACAAAGAGCTCTCAATCCACTTCTAATTTGCAACATATGCAAATTAGATTCACTCTTAGCTCAAGAAGCAAATGTGAGAGTGCAACATATGCACAACTCACCTTAAATGCTCAACAAAGCCAGCAACACCAAAATACCAGCCTTCAAGGCTCCTTTTATAGCCTCTCCAAAGAAAACTAGCCGTTTAGGGGTATTTCGAACAAAACAAATCCGGTACTACCGCCCATGTAGGGCCGGTAGTACCAGCCTCCAGACCAACGGCCAGAAAACTGCTCATGTAGGAGCGATACTACCGCTCAAGCGGTTGTACCAGCCATAGACCTCGGTAGTACCGGCCTTCAAAAACCGAGAAAACGCGCTCTTCTGGAAAATAACTACCAGCCTCAAAGGGGCGGTAGTACCGACCATGTGGTACTACCGGCCTTAGGGAGCGGTAATACTGGCCTGGTGATACTACTGGCTTCACAACTGTGGTAGCTTCGGAATTTCTAGCAACACAAGATTTTACACAAAAATCTTTTCTTTTCGAATCAAACACCAATAAGGATTGATTCATTGAGCCATGTGATGATTAACACATAATCAAGTCGATTTGAAAAACACATTTTGCAAACCCTATTCACATGCTCCAAAGAATGATATTTAAACTCCAACTTATTTACAAAACACATTTGCAAATAAATCAAGAATCTATGAGATCAATCCTCTTATTCATGTGATGATCAACATATGATTAAGTTAATTTACAAACCCTATTCACATGTTCTAGGATAAAAACCTATTACTTCCAGCTCATTTGCAAAACACATTTGCAAATAACAAATTAACCCACTTAAAAACAAATCTTGAGCCATGTGATGATCAATTCAATTTGCAAACACATTTGTAAACCCTATTCACATGCTCCAAGATAAGATTCAATTAAACCACATTTTGCAAAAACTCATTTTGCAAACACAAAGTATAAACCTTTCTTAGCCTTGTGATGATCAACACATGATCAAGTCACAAGCTAAGACTCCGATGCATGAGCTCTCTATTTGCAACACATGCAAATATCTAGCTCTATGCAAACAATAACCATTAAAATCAAGTTCTATGAGATCTCTCCTTTTGCAACACATACAAAACATAGCTCCATGCAAAAATCACTTAAACAAAATTGCATAAGCTATCTCCTTTTTGCAAGACATGCAAAATCCAAATCAATTAAGATTTAATAAGAAGCAAGCATGAGCTCCCTTATTTGCAACACATGCAAAAACTTAGCTAATACAAAATCCAAATAAGAGAGTGAACTAGAGTGAACCACATTGAGTTCATCAATACATGATGAAGCTCAAGCTAAATGACTCAACCCCTCTTAATATTAACGCACTAAACTAGAAACCCGGTTTCTCAACCAAACACGGAGACCGGTAAAAGACTAGGAACACATCCTTAGCCTATCTAGTTATACCTTTGATGTGCGATCAACTTGGAGCTTTTATGATATCCAATCATGTTCTCTCTAAGATCGAGTCTCGTCTTGTTCATCAACACATGATGAACATCCTCTTCTCTTATTCTCACTTCGAGATCTCCTCTTGAAGCTCATCAACAATGATAACTTCTTCTTCCCGATTCTTTATTATCGTTGGACTCAACCTACTTCACAACTCATGGAAGATTGTTTGTCCAATAAACATGGTTGTCTCAATCATCAATTGCACTCCATTAACACATAATGGATGCCCCAAGATCGATTGAGCACAACCCAAATCAATTTGAATGATTAATTGTGTCTTTAGTACTTTGATGCAACTAATGCTTCACTATACTCAAGAACTTTTCGTTTGTCCTTAATCAATCAAAAAACACCATCAACACATGATAAAGCGTTCTTTGATGATTAAAAGACAAGCGAAACTCAATTTAAATTTTATTTAAATTGATATGAGAATATATAACTACACAAGTTTCATATACTCAATTCGATGGAAAGTAATGATCAAATATATTGGAGTGATGGAAAGGGATCAATACTCTTGAGACCATCAACTATAGAATAAACTCCATTAAATATGTGCATATAAATAATTGGACTTGGAATCAATATGCACATAATCAATCTTAGATAGTATTTGAGTTTATCCTATATTTGCATGAGTATATTACAACTACGCAAGTTATATATACTCAAAGGGTTGTTTCAAAGTATTGATCCTTTACATTATTTGGCAAGAAGATATGGATCAATACAATTGAAACATTAAGTTAAAGTACGAACTCCCCCTAGATGTGTGCATTTATGTAATATAGATTTAGGAACATAATGCACATTTTGAGGTTTAAACTAATAGAAGAGTTTATCCTTTAACTCTAATCCAAAGTATACGATAGGATGATAAAATGAATACGAGTGCATACCTTGGGTTTTCCATTTTCCATCCAAATTTAAGACTAATAAGAATAAAGCTCAATAATCATGTTAGTCTCATGATGATTAGATTTGTCATTAAATAATGATTAAGCATTAATCTAAAACCAATGGAGCTTGAACTTATAATCTCCCCTTTTTTGGTGATTGATGACAAATCCTATATTAATTCCATATTTGGATTGAAAACAATGCATGAAGTGGTTTTGAAGATCAAAGATCGAATAACACAATAAATTTTTTAAAATTTTGCATCTCCCCCTTTGGCATTAAAATAAAACTCTCCTGTTTGACAAATAGAACAATTTAAACACAAAGGAGGGAATCTTCATAAACTTCTCCCATGAAATTCTTTCCCTTTAACCAATAAGCTCTCCATCAAATTCTCCCTCTTTAAATCATCATTCCAAATGAGGGAATTAAGCGCTCACAAATTCTCCCCTTTTTGGCATTAAACACCAAAAATGGTAAACCAATCCAAAAAGAGGTCTTTTGAATATCAAAGATACCACTTTGAAGATCAAGTGCCAAATGGAAGAGTATAGAGCTTGACAAGGGAAGTATTCGAATTTAGGTCATAAAACAATTTGAAATAAAATCATATGACATTTGCATGGAATTTTGGTTTTAAAGATTTTAAATTATTTCAAATGAAAACCAATATTTTTTGCAAACTTCTGAAATATGGCCTAAAAGAGTGAACCACTTGAAAAGAGGCCATATTCAGAGTTAAGCACGAAAAAGATTATTTGAAATAAACTTTGAAATGATAGATAAATGTGTTTCAAATAATACTCCACATTTTATTAGGCTTTTCAATAGTGTATCATGACTCATTTGAAGAGACCATTATTGCCTAATAGGGCTTAAACAAGGAATAAATATAAAAAAGCTTCAGATTTTCAATAAACCACTTGAAAGAAGGATTTTTCAAGCTTTTGAAAATAAAATCGATATCACTTGAGAAAGAAAGATACCAAAAAAAACCTCGAGGCATTGATTGAAGAACCACTTGTTAGAATTTTTTTTAATAAAGCATCATTTGTAGTACCGCTTAAAGAAAGCATAAAACTTGTAAAATGAACTCAATATGAATTTATCCCCTTTAAATAATTCAATATACAAAGGATCTCATACAAAGAGTACTTGAGAGAATGAACTTACTATTGGGCTTCAAATGGGGAACTCATCCATATGAGTTTGAAGTCTCATGAAAGCTCATAAAAATGCATAAGGGGTAGGAGAAGATACCACTTGTAAAAATCCATAAAAAAGAAGGGGAATGGAAGATACCACTTATCAGAAATCAATACCCTTTAGCTTGATTTTGGTTTTAAGAAATTGAATTCTCAAAGATTTAGAAAATTCGAAGGAATCAGAGCAAACATTTTAGAGATACCACTTGGAGATAAATGCACAAAACTTGATTAAAATAAGCTCCCATAAGATCCAAGAGATGAAACATGTAGCTATTTGCATTTGAACATGCACAAATTTTGTTTTGAAAAGCTCTTGCAAGAAGAGACCAAGTAGATATCTCTTGAAATCAATTCAAAGGGACCAAGTTGATACTACTTAAAACCAATTCAAATAATTTTCAAATGATTTGAAATTTAGCACAAAGATACTTTGGGATCATAAGAATCTTTTCTAAAAATAATTTTCGAAAGAGAAAACTCCAAACAAAAGATCTCCCAAAGCTAATTTTGAAAAGGTCGGATTTTCAGATAACACAGCCAGACCGGCACTACCGCGTACACAATGCCGGTAGTGCTGGGGTCCGGTGCTACCGCTACACAAGCTGGTAGTACCGAGCGATCGGTGCTACCGCTGCACATGAGCGGCAGTACTGACCTTGGCAAACATAAATGCAGACTTTTGCAAAATCTTTTCACATGAAGTCTAAATGATTTGAAATTTTTAGAAAATAAATTTTGGACTATTTTAAACATTTTAGAAACCATTTCAAAGATTAATTTTACTTTTTGATATAAGATTTTGGCAAGATGCGCTTTGAGGCATAAAAAGGAAATCAAAATTTCTTAAGGGCCTCAAAGTGCAACTCCAATTTGGGTTTCATAGAAATTAAATCCTCGTGTCTTAAAAGATTTGAAATACTTTTTGAAGCTATGATACCACTTGAAAAGATAATGAAACCCAACTTGAATACCAAAATCAAGTAATAAGCATAGATAGGCTATTTTGGTTCAAATCAATGCTTTTAGGCCAAATTCGATTTCAACATAAAAATTTTCAGTTTAAAGCTTGTAAAACATTTGAAATACATATTAGAATACTTTTACAAAGCTTTTCACAAATTTAGGTCTTTTAAACACAAGTTTTGACTTTTGACCAAAATGATCCTTTTAAAGAAATGCTTGTAAATAAAGTCAAATTTCGATAACACAACAATTCAAATGAAGAAAGAGATAAGATAAGAGATTTGAATTTTTGTATATGAGTTTAGAAAAAACCATTTGCATGCAAGATATGACAAGGAATCCGATCCAAAAGGTGGAACTCACAAAGTGCAATATTATGACCAATATAGGTCAAACAAGGTTTTTCGGTGAATTTCAAAATCAAATAACTTTTGATTAGTTGGTCTTTTGAAAATCTTTTAACATGAAAATTATTGAGAATGACCAACTCTATGTTTTTAGTTTAGAAATTATTTTCAAAATCTTTTAACATTTAATTATATAAAAATTATAAGTTTAAATCTAAAACAAGATATTAGTAACTAGCTTTTGGACTTGAAACTTATTTTCTTTGTAAAATAGATTTTTGTGAAACCAAAACCTTTTGGAAAACATTTTAAAATCATTTGTATACCTTTTTAGTATACCTTTTTCAACTAGTTTTTCAAATGGTTTGATTTTGAAAATATATATTAGCACTTATATAAATATGGGCACACGTAGGGATGTGATATACATGATTATAATTTAGCACTCCCCCTAAATGTGCCACTTCGCAAACTTTCTCAAGATTGCAATAAATTCAACTAAGAAACATGAGCAAGAATATGAACAAGCAATTTAAAACTAATTTTCATGATAATGCAACTTAACCTACACAAGGCTAGAAGCTATAAGGAATCAATTTAAATACTTGTTACCAGGATGGCATTGGCTCAAGATATGAAAGATCGTCTTCATGCTTGCCTCCATTTTGTAAATGATGAAGTCCTCTTAATTTTGAAGAAGCCAAACGTCCAATGCCTCTTCAAGTACCTAAAAATCTTCTAGGCACTTGTTGGTACCCAATTTTTGTTAGGTCTAAGAATGTTAGTCACAATAGATTTAGAGACCCAAATGACCCTAACATTAATGGTTTTTGGTGAACTAACACAACTAGCAAATGATTTGCAATTGTTATTCCTCCTAAGCGATTTATTGGCATTGTAATGAGAAGGCTTAGGAGGAGTCTTAGAAATTTTAGCAAATCCATTTCTAGTCTTATCCTTTCTAAGCACATGGTAATCATTATTATGCAAGGGCTTAGAGGATCTAGCATATCTAGCAAATGGTTTGCTATTGTTATTTCTCCTAAGCAATTTATTTGCATTGCTTTGAGTGGCCTTAGGAGTTTTAACAACTTTAGCAAACACATTTCTAGATTTATTTTTCCTAAGCAAATGATTATCATTATTTTTCAAGCACTTAGAAGAATTGACAAACTTGGCAAATTCGTTGCCATTTTTGTCATTCCTAAGCAAACAATTACCATTAACAATAATAGACTTAGGAGTGGTACCTTTAGGACAATCCTTACTGAAATATCCCTTTTCCCGCCAATTGAAGCACGTGACGCTATTTGATTCTCTCTTGACCTTCTTGTCATGCTCCTTGCCAGTTTGCCTCTTCATTGATGTTTGTGGCTTGAAATCCACTTGATGAGGGCGCACCGAAGTGTAGTGGCCCTTCATTTTCTTCTCCCTCTGGGAGATGTAGCTAATTCCTCTTTTGTCTTGCAAGACCCATTGCTTGCTTAGAATCTTGTCGAGGATGGCCTTCCCATTGTAGCACTTCTCCAAGTCATTTTTTAACTCAATGACTTGGGCCTTGAGCTCATTGTTTTCCTCTACAAGGTTAGTCTCAACAAGCATAGAGGAAGTAGAAGCAATTGAATTTGAGCTACAAGACATCAATTAAATCCTCACAAGAGGTGGACATTTCTATCTTAGATGAAATGCAAGAATTATTATTTAAGCATGGCATATCATCTAGAATATCACAAGAAATTCCTATGTCCACTCTTGGCTTAATGATTTCCTTGAGAAGGAGGGATTCATGATTTTTTAAGCACATTGTAATCATTTTGAAGTGAGTCATGCTAAAGCTTCAAAACCTTATATTTAGCTTTCTCCCTCCCAAGATAATCATTGAGCTCCTCTAACATATCCATCAAATCATCATATGAGGGCTCTTCGTCATCGCTTATCTCATCTTTAACTTTTTCCATGAAGCAACGAATTAGGGAAGATAGCATTGGATAGTCATCGTCACTTGAGGCGGAGGTTGAGGTTTCTTCTACCGAAATGCATTCATCAATGCAATCTTCATTGGTTGATGTGGATGAATCATATATTTCTTGAAATTTGACCCACATCTTATGAGCGCTCTTGAGATTGCAAATTTTTTTGAATACATCTACGCTCACAATGCTAAATAAAATGTTAGTAGCTTGAGTGTCGAGATGTAGGCATTTCTCCTCTCCTCTAGTTGGAGCAATTTGATCAAATGGAGAAAAAAGCCAACATCTACGATCAACCATATTTGGAGGTTCATGGATTTAAAATGAGAAGTCATAAAGGATTTCCATGAAGCATAATTTGAACCATAAAAAATGGGTGAATTGGTATAGTACACTAAACCACTAGTCACCATCCTTGCTCTCTAGACGATTAAGTCAAATAAAATGAGAGACCAAGCTCTGATACTGCTTGTTAGGTCGAGGATGCCGACTAGAGGGGGTGAATAGGCGATTTTAAAAAATTTCTTCTCTAATTAACAATCGCCTAAGTCAAAACCTAAATAATATGCGGAAGCGTAATTCTAAGGTTTTGACAATTAAAACCTAAATCAACTAGGCTCAGTATGTGCACTAACTATCTATGTCTCTAACAATAAGTTGCAATCCTAAAGACAAGCAATCAATCAATTTAATTCTATTAATATAAATTTCTTGAATATAAATAAAAATAGAATGCAAACCACAAGGAGAGACAATACTTTTTACCGTGGTGTTCGAAGACTTGCCGGTCTCCCCTGATCAACGTCGAGGAAAGCCTAAATGAATTGGACCGGCTCCACGAATTGAACACCCACCTCAAATCCACTAATGGTAGCTCTTTCCCCCTCCGAGTAGGCGAGCTCCAACCTTCACAACTTTGCCGGGTCCTCTCACAAAGGTCACCGCGCACGACACCTCCAACGCCATCTAGGTGTTGGCGAACACCAAGAGAATAGGTCAAACCTCCTAGTTTGAACCGTACCAAGTGCAACATATGCACAATAGTGATCACCGAGTGTAACACATGCACAAGGCTCTCCTCTAAGTGCAACACATGCACAAAGAGCTCTCAATCCACTTCTAATTTGCAACATATGCAAATTAGACTCACTCTTAGCTCAAGAAGCAAATGTGAGGGTGCAACATATGCACAACTCACCCCAAATGCTCAACAAAGCCAGCAACACCAAAATACCAGCCTCCAAGGCTCTTTTTGTAGCCTCTCCAAAGAAAACTAGCTGTATAGCAGCATTTCGAGCAAAACTCAGCAAATCCGGTACTACCGCCCATGTAGGGCCGGTAGTACTGACTTCCAGGCCAACAGCTAGAAAACTAGCCGTTACAGGAAGCCCGGTACTACCGCCCATGTAGGAGTGGTACTACCGCTCAAGCGATAGTACCGGCCATAGACCCCGGTAGTACCGGCCTTCAAAAAACGTGAAAACGCGCTCTTCTGAAAAATAACTACAGGCCTCAAAGGCGGTAACGGCCTTAGGGAGTGGTAGTACTAGCCTGGCGGTACTACCGGCTTCACAACTGCGATAGCTCTGGAATTTCCAGCAACACAAGATTTTACATATAAATCTTTTCTTTTCGAATCAAACACCAATAAGAATTGATTCTTTGAGCCATGTGATGATCAACACAAGATCAAGTCAATTTACAAAATACATTTCGCAAACCCTATTCACATGGTCCAAAGAATGACATTTAAACTCCAACTTATTTGCAAATAAACCAAGAATCTATGAGATCAATCCTCTTAGCCATGTGATGATCAACACATGATCAAGTCAATTTGCAAACCCATTTGCAAACCCTATTCACATGCTCTAGGATCGAAACCTATATCTTCTAGCTCATTTGCAAAACGCATTTGTAAATAACAAATTAACCCACTTAAAAGCAAATCTCGAGTCATATGATGATCAACTCATGATCAAATCAATTTGCAAACACATTTGTAAACCCTATTCACATGCTTCAAGATAAGATTCAATTAAACCACATTTTGTAAAAACTCATTTTGCAAACACAAAGCATTAAACCTTTCTTAGCCTTGTGATGATCAACACATAATCAAGTCACAAGCTAAGACTCCGATGCATGAGCTCTCTATTTGCAACACATGCAAAATATTTAGCTCCATGCAAACAATAACAATTAAATCAAGTTCAATGAGATCTATCCTCTTGCAACACATACAAAACTTAGCTCCATGCATAAACCACTTAAACCAAATTGTATGAGCTATCTCCTTTTTGCAACACATGCAAATCCATAGCTCCATGCAAAATCCAAATCAATTAAGATTCAATAAGAAGCAAGCATGAGCTCCCTTATTTGCAACACATGTAAATACTTTGCTCATGCAAAAATCCAAATAAGCGAGTGAATTAGAGTGAATCGGATTGAGTTCATGAAGCTCAAGTTAAATAATTCAACCCCTCTTAATAGTACGACACTAAACTAGAAACCCCGTCTCTCAACCAAACACAAAGACCGGTAAAAGATTAGGAACACATCCTTAGCCTATCTAGTTATACCTTTGCTGCGTGATCCACTTGGAGCTTTTATGATATCCAATCATCTTCTCTCCAGGATCGAGTCCCCTCTTGTTCATCAACACATGATGAACCTCCTCTCATCTTCTCTTCTCTTCACTTTGGGATCCCCTCTTGAAGCTCGTCAATACAGATGGCTTATTCTTCCCGATTCTTTATTATCGTTGGACTCATCCTACTTCACAACTCATGGAAAATTATTTGTCCAACAAACACGATTGTCTCAATCATCAATTGCATTCTATTAACACATAACGGATGCCCCAAGATCGATTGAGCACAACCCAAATCAATTTGAATGATTAATTGTGTCTAGAGTACTTTGATGCAACTAATGCTTCATTATACTCAAGAACTTTCTGTTTGTCCTTAATCAATCAAAAGAACACAATCAACACATGATGAAGCGTTCTTTGTTGGTTAAAAGACAAGCGAATCTTAATTTAAATTTTATTTAAATTGATATGAGTATATATAACTACACAAGTTTCATATACTCAATTTGATGGAAAGTAATGATCCAATATATTGGAGTGATGGAAATGGATCAATTCTAGTGGGTTTCATGCTTATTTGAAAGACCATGTGGAGGTATACCCATGTTTGTGATGATTATTTGACTAAATTTGAGCTTGGTGTGCTCTGGTTTGAGTTTGATTTGAATTTTTTAAATTGAAATAATTTGAGTTGTGTCTACCAGGAGCGGCAGTACCAGCCTCAGGAGGGTGGTACTGTCGGCCAGGGGTTGGCACTACCGGCCTGGGAGCGGTAGTTATATCCCAGAGACGGTCTTCGCTGGTATTTCAGGCGAGCAGCACTACCGACCATGCTAGGGCGGTAGTGCCGACCTTTGAGCGAATTTTGAGTTTTGAATTTTGAAATTGAGTGAGATTTATTGCATATCATTTTGGACAATGCTATGTGATGTGCTTCCTTGTTTTTGATGGTTGCAGGACGACGGTGCTAGATCATGGTGAGGCGGAGGATGACCGGGACTAGGCGAGGTGCGCCAGAGGTCCAGACAGTCGAAGATCGCTAGAAGATGATCGAAGACGGAGCCGTTGAGAACCTAGAAGACAAGGGAATGGATAAGATGCTAGCTAGGAGCTGCTTGGATCAAGGAGGGTTGTTGGATCGCTATCTAAGTAATAGAGTAGCGGGTCTAGTTAGTATGCTTTGAGAAGCGTGCAAAATCCGTTATGATTGTGGGTTTCGAGTTAGCCCATGTATGAGTGAGTGAGTCAATCCTAGCCATTGGTGGTGATCCTTAGAGTAGAAGGAACTCATCCAAGGGTGAAGGATGACTCAAGAGTAGTATAAATAGAGGGATAGAGGTAGCCTTCCTCCTCTTGAAGGTTTTAAGGTTTTTTTACTCCTTTGAGCTTTGCCCACTTTGTTGTGACGCTTTGTAAACCTTCCTTCTAGAAATAAAAACTTCATTTACTCATCTCTGAATTTATTTTTTGCATTTACATTATGCTTTAAATTCAGTCTTTAAATTTCGCAATTTACATTCTTGCAATTTAAATTCCTCACATTTGGATTTGCCTTCCCTCCTTCTAAATGCTTGTGGATTTTGTGCTAAGGATGTATGATTGATGGATGAGTCTTCTTCAGATCATATCCCAATCATCTAGGCAAATCTTGTGCTCTTCTTTAGAAGAAAACGATCTTTTGCTCTTAAGGGAATCATTCTTGGAAGATCGTATTTTTCAGGTTCTTCTTTGGTGTTCTAGCTTGCTATGACATGTAGGATACCATCTAGGATCAACTTGATCATCAAGAACCCACGAGCAAGTTTAGGGCTCAGTTTTGTTTTTGAACCCGTTCTTGTGCACTCTTCTTTCAATTGGAAAAAGGTCAAAACTTTGACATCAATCCTTGCGATTGAAGGTTGTAATAGGTTCCTGACATCCTTAGAAAGGTGCACACAAAGTTTCACGAGTTTTGGATCATTCAATCAAAAGTTACATCAATTTTTGATTTGAACTCGTGCTGAAAATACTGTTCATATACCTGATTTTACTGTTCATTGGCGGTAGTGCTGGCCTTGGGCTGAAAACTGATTCTTCCATTTCCATTTGATATCTAAGGGCCTTGGCTTGGTTTCTTTGGGGGTAAAATTGAATTTGTGATCATTCACCCCCTCTCTGATCGCTGTCTTGGTCCTTCATTATTCGAAAGAGAGCTACTACAGCATGGTATCCCATCGCTTCTTCATCCGACGGGATACCTCACAGCTCCGCAGCCTCTGCCTCCACCCCCCGCCCCCGCCTCCCCCTGTGGATGGCGGCAAGCTCGCCGCCTCACCGCGCCACCGGCTCCCCTTCCCCCACTGGCTACCCCACCCAACCTAATATTCAGTGTGTCGATGCTTGCTGTGCCTCCCTCTATCGTTGCCCACCGCCTTCCACCCCCACGCGTCGCCCACCGCCGCTGCCCACCACCCAGCCATCACCACCCCAACCTCTCTCTACAGCCCGGGGGAGCGGTGAACCCGTCGGTGGTGAGTTGAGGATGAGCCATGGCAGAGAGGTCCACGAAAGACGACCGGGATCTGGCGAGACCTCACCGTACCACCTCCATGGCCAACGAAGAGGATGGAGGGAGAGGGGAGACGGGGTGGGTGGAGTGTGAGCGAGAGAGGAAGGGGCGACGGGGTGAGTGTGAGCGAGAGGGAGGGGCGACGGGTGAGTATACCGTAGGTTAGTTTTTCTCTATTCGAAATGGACCTTGAGCGGGGAGTTAATTAGTGCAGTCGGCCAAAAAAACAGAGCAAGAAGGAACCATGAGGCTCTTGGATTCAACTTCCAACAAAAATCCTGAAAAAAAACTTTCAACAAATACGGCAGAATAGATACTATGAAAAGAAAGGTTCTGAAAACTATCTCAAAAGAGGGAGAAAAGAAAGAATCTATAAAGAAAAATACGGGAAATAGTAGTAGTTTTACGCTTATTAAACCTTTGCTGCTAATTATGTGAGACATTGTATCACTTTGCACTAGCAAAAATGATAGGATGGCTGAAGCCTAATGGCTACAGAAGAACAGTAATATAACACAACACACATCTCCATTTTAAGACAGAGTATCTCCAATCTTTCCAATCTCATCAAATTTGTCCAATATGTAGGTCATCAGCAAGCAAACTCAGGTATGCTGGATAAAATGCATGTTGACTCATGGCTTGGTGGCATACCAGTATGGGGTGCACATGAGTAGCATGTGAGAAGGGTATGGCCATTGTAATTTGCACTCACCCTTAAGTTGTTTCCTTTTCTCCATTGTAAATCGCTATAAGATATGGCAACTAAGGCAATCATGAGAGTAGTGTTATCAAGCGTTAGGCTCTAGACAAAGTGGTGGTAGGCGCTAGGCGAGTGAACAAATAGCGAGGAAGCGATGGCGACAAGCACATAGCGAATAAAGCGATAGCAGTTTGTAACATCCCAAAATTTGAGTTTTCAAAAATCTTTTGTTTAGTTCATCTTTCCCAAAATCCTCCCTGATTTTCTCGCTTTAATAAAGTTTAATCTGAAATTTTCTAATGCTAAAACAATTTAATTTAACTAATATAAACTTCAATTAAAATAAATTTAGTCTTATTTGAGTTCATTGTGCTTCAATGAATTTTTTGTAATTTTTTGATATTTTTCGGAGTTCATTTGCTATTCATTTGGAAATTAATTTAAATTAAGCCTTTTGTTAAATTTAATTAAATACTACAAAATTTTAAATAAAGTTTGGTTAAAAATATTTTATTTGAACTCCAAATGTCTTAAAATATTTTTTATATATTTTTTAGAATTTTTCTGGTATTTTTATTGCTCTAAACGAATTATTTTAATTTCTTGAATTATTTTAATTCAGAAATTGGATTGAATCCACGTGTCAGCTCCAGAGCCGGCCACGTCATCGCCCAGCCGCAGCCCTCCGATCCCCATCCGACGCACCACAATGCGCCACGTCATCGTTTACTGTTCATTGCGCGCCAGGTATTCGATCCGATCCGTTTTCAATCCAAATCCGGTTTTTCTTCGTGTTTCCTTGTATGGCACGACTCCCTAGCCTATATAAGTGTCCTAAGACCCCTCCCACGCACCCCTAATCCCCAGAGAACCTCCCAAACCCTAAAAACTGCAGGTGTCATCTTCCGGTGCGCCGCCCTCATTGGCCAATCTTGGCGTCGCGTTCCACATTGTTTCGGTGAGTGTTTTTGAAATATGCTCATGTCATCTCGTGCCTTATGGTCCAATATACCTCTCCACCAAATTTGGTGCAGTTTCATCCAAAAAATCAAAAGTTACGGCCGTTCCAATCTCTAATCTTGCCGTCGCCCGTTCTCCTTCGTTTTTGCGAATTTGACCGTGAAATTTTTACTGTAGACTCATCTTGATGTCCTCTACCTCATGCTCACCTTAACTCAAGGTTTGGTCTGCAAGATTTCTGC
Organism: Otatea glauca; assembly: GCA_036346275.1. Lineage (NCBI taxonomy): Eukaryota > Viridiplantae > Streptophyta > Magnoliopsida > Poales > Poaceae > Otatea > Otatea glauca. Next base: position 37,666,548 of record CM070713.1, on the reverse strand, counting down.
AGAAAATTCGATCTTCCCTGATCAGATTGCGTACGTATAGCTGAAAACTTCCTCGTGCGTTCCCTGTTGATCTAGAAGGTAAAACTCCGATCCTTTCACGTCATATTGTGCCGTATGGTCCCAGATTGCTCTCCATAAAATTTGGTGGTATCATCCATTATTTTAATAGTTATGGTCGTTTGATCTATTAGCTTTAGCAGCCGTTCATCGGTAGTTTGTGATCTGTCCATTGGGTTGCTGCCAAATCCATTTATACCGTTGAGCTCTTCTCGTCGCGTTCTACATGTTGCTCACTTCCCCTTTGCTGTTCCATCCACCGAAAATTTTAATATTCGTTAGCGGCCTCCTTTCGTCAGTGCCGCGCGCTGTCTTTTGCCGCCAACCATCTTAGTTCACCTTGGTCGTGTCGTCATGTCCAGTAGGCCATCATTCTCTGGTTTGGAAATCTTTAGAGTTCATTTGGTCTTCGGTTGCCATCAATGCCATATTCTAGAATCTACCCGTCGTATTCGATCTAGCCCCTTTCATTATCGGATCTTGTTTCGGTTAACCACCCTTGGTAATCTTTTATCGCAGAGCCAACCCTACCAATCCTATCCCTATGCCAAGTGGTTCTATCCGCGATTTATTCCTCTCAAACCCTAACTTAACCTTGTGTCCAATCTATCGTTGACGATGCATCATGTCATATAAACCTCACAACTTGCAGATCAATCCTGAGCCATATTATAACCTTGCTACCATATCATTGTACCGTTAATCGACATCTTATCTTTGCACAAGTGTCTTGTCGTCGCTTCGCTACCATCGAATGTGTGCATGCTCGCAAAAGCCCTAGTGCAATATCATCATCCTCTATATCGCTTTATTGTAATCTAACCCCATCAACTATGAGTTTAGCCTTGTCTTCATTTCCTCGCTGCCTTGTCATCGTCAAGCCTCTTGATCGACGTATAACTGATCTTAGATCGAATCGCATGAATGTCAACCCTGCTTGTCCATGTCCTATTCTTGAAAATCTAATCTGCATTGACCTAGAAGTCATTCGTGGACTTGGTCAATAGACCATTGGCCATATGTCATATCCTTGTGCCATATCTAATCTATCAGTCTATCTTTCTTTTGTTTGACTATGTATCTGTTTAGTCAACAAAAATCATCATTGAGCATCAGTTTAGTTCATTGCAAACTAACGTATCTTTATGGACCCGGTTTATAGATCAAGAGCCCATATGTCATTGTCTATCCAATCAAGATAATAACTTTAGAAGAAATATTTTTTGGAATATTGTTCTTTCTTTCTCGATTATCGATCTTTTCCTTTTGGTGTATTCAAAAGCTCGTTCTCTTTTGTCTAATCTCTAATCTAATCCATTCAAGTTCCTAAATTCATCTAAGCCTTTATGATCCAATACTATCCGTTCTCAATTTGGATTTTATTTGATTTATCTTTTGAGTTGGTTTGTATTTGCTTCTTCTTTAATCGTTAGACGCATCGTCCGGAAGTTGTTCTAAGGAGCTGAAGATCAAGAAGGTAAAGATTGAAGATCGAAGATCAAGAATCAAAGATAAAGAGTAAAGAACAGTAAAAATCGCAAGGGCCAGGCAAGTTGTGCTTTGATCATGTTGAACCCATGTTTACAAAATCGCTATATTGTTTTTACTCTATTGCATATTATTTCAAGTATACAATTGTTTTTAATTTAAATTGGGATTAGCTATGATACCAAATTGATCAATATCCTACCTTGACAATTGTATGCCATGATCTAATTGTCACCCTAGAATGTGGAATTATAGTTGGTTAATATTAATAATCAACATGGGAGGATTTAGACCGTAATAGTTGCTTAGCCATGCCACGTCATCACATGTTCTGGAATCATTGATAACTAATCTTGACTAATGGAATATGGAACGATGTTATGGACTTATGTGTCATGTGTGGTCACACGATGAGATTGAGTTGTGGGGGCGAGAGGATGTCCCGCAACGAGGTTAAATTGTTGAAGGCACATGGTGCTTGGTAATCAACTAGGGTGGTAATGATTTAGATTGGGGCATATGACGAGGGGCAGTGTTCCAAGGTGGGCCAGATTTGGCAGAGGGTATGTGGAAGTCTTGCCCTAGTCACCCTAAGGACTTAACCTTGCAAGCCTTTGACCTGAGTCTTACTTGCAACCACACGTCTGGAATGGGACAGCCTAGCCAACTAATTTGTGATTTCTAGATTTCGGTACTGCTGTGGTGTATAGTGAGTTCCGGGTGTACGGGTAGACTCACATGGCGCAAGAGGGGGCCCAGAGTGTGGTAACCAGTCCCTTCCGTGTTGAAACCTCGTGGCGATCGAGGTCTAGACAGAGCATTGTAAAGGCTTTGTCATGATTACCTGCCGGCACACCAAAGGAAGTGTGCTAATAGCTTGGCAACAAGGGACGATCATATCGTGTGGGTAAAGTGCATAACCTCTGCAGAGTGTGAATCTATTCGAATAGCTGTGTTCACGGTATTAAGCAATGCTCGGGAATTACAGTTAAGGGTTAAACTTTTGCAAAACAAAACTTGGGATGGATGGCAGGTTGCCAAGGGAAGTTGGAACTTGATTAAGGATTGGAACTTGGTTTACTTGAGAAATGCTGAATCTATTTATTACAGTTATTTGTTTTATTGTCTTTACAATCTATTGTCGGGACCCGGATTTGCAAATCCGAAACCCTCTGTGTATACTGCACTAGTCCAGGATCACACTAGTGCACACAGTGCAAACATAGATGAAATATCATTCCATACAACGAATTAACTAAGGAGAAGCAAATTATTATTGAATAAAGCAAACGACCTTATGGTCAATGTTTACACCATTATGCCTTAAGGGCTTAAGAAATAAATACTATTGCAGCAGAAAAGATAACTTGAGCCATTCGACATGCCACAGGCAATCGTCTGGGGAAACGCCTTCCTAATCCACGTAGTCTTCATAGAATTCCTCCTCATGATACTCATTATCTCCTTCAGCAACTGATCAACAAGAGCATAAAGCCGTGAGTACAAAAAGTACTCAGCAAGCCGTAGGGAATTGATGCAAGATATTCATGCATGGCTTGACAAGGATGGCTATATGTTTCATTTGCAAAAAGCAATAACTTGAATTGAAATACAATAAATAGATTGAAAGCATATTTATGAAAAGATAAATAAATAACTGATAGATCAATGATAGACAACAAGACAACAGTGAACTCCCCGTTCACATCCCAACAATCCCACATTCCACATTCCACATGTCATGAAATACTCTATACCCCGTGTGAAATTCCCGGGCTTGTCCATGATCGCGGACGCGGCTATTCGAATAGTTTTACACTCTGCAGTGGTTGTACAACTTTACCCACAAGACATGAACATCTCTTTGTGCAAACGTTACTAACACACTTCCTTTGGTGTGTCGCAAAGATATCATGACAAAGCCTTTACAATGCACTGTCTAAACTCGGTACTGCCCGCTAAGGTTTCGCCCCTTAGGGCCCCCTCTTGCGCCTTGAGAATCTACCCGTCCATCCGAACCCACACCACCAACCGGCGATTACTCAAGGCTAGACATTGCAACTTAATCGATTAGGTCTGTCCCATTCGGACATGTGGTAGTGCAGTTAGGCCCAGTTCAATGGCGCACAAGATTAAGTCCTTAAGTTGTCTCGAGCAAGACATCCACATCCCAATGTGCTAGAAAGCACCCCTTTCTTTGCGATTACTTGCGAGGAAAACAATTCGTTCAACCAAGATCAATGGCAAACCCCGCCATGGTACAACAAATTTTACAACAGTGGCTAACGGCCACGATTCAATATCTCATTAAATCAAGATTAACATTATTCAATGTGTGACATGAAATCCCTTCGTATATCTAAGCATGTCTAAGCATAGCTACGTAACCCAATGTTGGTATAATGATTATGTCCAACTAGTAATGTCCCAACCTAGGTTTAGCAATTGATACATGGCATACAATTAATCAAGGTGGCATAATGTCAACTAGGTATACATCTACTCCCATTAGATAAGCATTGATACACAAAATAGCATGCAATTGTATAAAAGTAAATTACTTTTGCAAACATAGGATCAACATGATCAAAGGATTACGACTTGCCTTGCTGATCTAGTGCTGGGTCTTGATCTTCGAAGTCTTCGTTTGCTCCCTCGGAATTAGCGTCTACCGGAAAAGAAGCAACGAAACCAAATAAATACAAAACAGAGACTCAAACAAGCTCAAAACTGAAAATAAATGGCTCTGCAAGATAGATCTTGATTTTAGAAAAAGTTAGAAACTTGAATCGCCTCAATCGGAGTTTGTATGAGGGAGAACGAGCTTACGGAAAATTAAATCGAGAAAAAAGGTGAAAATCGAAATTCGAATTTACGGATTTATTTTATGCAGGGAAAATCGATTTATTGCGCAATCGCTGACGTCATCGGGTTCACGGTAGGCGGGTTCACGGCATCTGCGCCGGTTCACCGTGCACCGGCGCGCACGGCCGACGCCTCGTGCCGATTGGCAGCGACCACGCGTCGCTCATCCGTGAAGGCGGATCGGACGGCCGAAAGCGCTAACTGCGATCATGGCAGAGGCGACACGCGCAATCCAAAGCGACGCCACGATCGGACGGTGGGGCGGCGCAAACTCGTTCACGCGCCCACGGCCTCCGCACCACGCGCCGACACGCGGCCAAGATCGATTGGTCGCGACGCCGCGCCGATGCCGACACGGCAGAGAGGAACGACGACGCGGCGAACGATCCCGACCGCCGATCGGCGGCTTAATTAAAATAAATTTAGATAATTTCTCGAAAAATCCAATAAATTCGAAAATCACAAAAATGCACGTGGCGAAATTATAAGCGGATGGTTACCTTGGGCCGGCTCGATAACCTTGTCCCGATGGTCGCGGTGTTGTCGGCTTGTTAACAGCTCGGCTATGGGTCATCCTCATTCGTAGGTGGTTAGGCGCCCACCGGTTAGTCATCAAGCGCTTATGATTTTCCCAAGCTCCTTGCGCTTATCCTCCGAATCAAAGCCTTGTTTACCAATTCTTGGAAATCGTGTGGGTAATCTTGCGACCTCGAGTTTAGTCCTTTCATGAAGCGGACTGTCTAGCCTTGTCGACATCTTCGTGGAGCATAGCGTAGCTAACTGTGAATTTGTTCAAGTAATCACCACCGCCTCCTTGCTTAAGCGCTCGAATTCTTCCTTTTCAGTCCATCATTCCTCCGTGCGTGGTAAACTTCTTCCCACGTGATTTCCATGGTGCCTCATGAGTAGCACAGAGTTCTCCCACCATTCTTGCTCTCTAGCCGATGGGATGCGTAAGAACCCTCTCATGCCCTTCACATTGTGTGATGTACGGTTCTCACCAATCATCCGGGGGTTGACGTTGTTCGAGAATGTTGGCGGTCGGGTCCTCATGAAGTCCGACAACTTGGAGTAAGGACGAGGCCCGCCATTGTTGTTCGAGGGTTGTTGATCGGCCATATTGGTCATCTCACGATCATAGTCTCGATCAACCGAGTTTGCGCAAGAAAAGCTTCCAAGTTCTGCAGATATCCACCGGCGGTGCTTGCCGCGGTGGTACTCCTTCATTGGGATTGTTGCGGCTTCTCCAAGCCCTATTGTTGTTAGTGTTCACCATCCGCTTGATTGCGGGTTAGGAAAGATAGATGTAGCATAGATAAGATGCAAGAATTTCTAAGGCGGGGAAAAAAGTTAAACCCAACTTAAATAATCTTTATTATTATTACTTGATATGGTTGCGAGGATCGGATGGTCTTTTGAAGCTCCCGCTCGCCACTCTCAACGCCTCACACGCCTGCCTCCGGCTTCTGCGCAGCTTCCTCAAGTGATCCTCCCGCGGTGGCGAACTCAAGAAGGTGTATCGCAGAGCACACTCTCCTTCCACGATCCGCCGACGCTGCACGCCGCACCGTCGGTGAAGTCGAATACGGTGTCGCGGCTCAGTAAGTAGTCGTGGCGATCCGTCGAGAGCAAGTCTAGCACTCCAACTCCACCTCGTAAGTGAACCTCAAGGTGATGTGGATCGGTCTCGTGGTCTCGCCGCACTCTCGAGCGAAGATGATCACCTGTAAGAACCCCGATGCACACCGCTGACGCCCAGCTTGCTTCCCAGAGCGGACGATCAAAGCCTCCAATCACTTGAAGAACTCTCCACACTCCATGGCATAGCCACCTGCCTTGACTCAAGGATCGAAGATCGCATCTATTCAAAACAAAATTTTGAATAAGATCTCCACTCAAACTAAGAACTAAAAGAAGGTAATTTAGCAAGGATGAGAGTAGGAGGATGAGATAAGCCAAGAGTTTCATATTAGTCAATTTTATCTTTTTTAGAAAATAATTTTGGACACTCCTAAGAGATACCAACTACCTAGGCCAAGACCTATAGTCAGATGGCTCTGACACCACCTCTGTCGGGACCCGAATTTGCAATCCGACTCTCCGTGTATACCACACTAGTCCAGATCACGCTAGTGCACACAGCTCAACATAGATGCTATCATAGTCACACACAAATAAATATAGCATAAACTTCATTAATTAATAATAATCGTTGTCTTACATGAATAATGCCTCTGTGGCTTAAAAAGAGTATCAATGAGAAGCAATGGACAAGATGGATCGGGAAAGGGCAATGCGGGCAACACGGAGAGGCTAACGGCGGCGAAGACGCACCAATGGCGAAGAAAAGGCGACGAAAGCTTGACAAGGCGGCGGACTCGCGCGGTCGCGCCGACGCAGGCGGAGGGACGAAGTCTCGGCGGCGAAAGATGACAAACGGCGCGGAAACGGCGAAACTTCGGAGGTGTGCGGCAACTTAAATAGGGTATCGGAGGCCGTGTCAGGCCGGATTCTGAGCGGCGCGACGGCGCAAGGACTCGGCGGCTAGGGTTAGGGTTTAGCAGAACAGCAACGACGACGTGGCGCAATCTCGGCCGCACACGCGTGTCGCGCATCGAGCGCGAGCGCAGAAGCGGTCAAGGTCAAGCTGCTGAGAGGTGGGCCGAGCGGAGGCGCGGGCTGGGTTGAGGCGGACCGAAAAGAGATGGGCTGCTCGGGAAATCGGCCTGAGACGATTTGAAAAACAAAAACATTTTTCGATTTAAGAAAATTCCAGAAATTCAAATAAGTGCAAATAAATTCAAATAAATAGCAAATAAATTCAGAAAAATCCCCCAAAAATACAGAAAAATTCCTTGGAGCACAATGAACCCAACTAAAACTGAAAATCTTTAGTTTGATGAATAGATTAACCAAATTAAATCCTTTTGTTAATAGAAAATCCAAATTAAGCTGGGATTAATGCAAGGTAAATGCAAATGGTTTATTTTTGAATTTAAACATTCCAAAACTCAAATTTTGGGATGTTACATCTATTTACTGTAATTGTTCTCAAATGCTGCTTTACTGCAAAATAACCATGATAAGCCATTCCTTGGAATAAGCCTTGCGTATAGTTATATTAGAATTGCATTCTGTGCACAACTTGTTGAGTGCTTTATGTACTCACCCTTGCCATCAACAAAATCATCAGTTGAGGAGAAGACTACAACTTGAAGGAGGAGAAGTTCCACGAGGAGGCGAATATCTAGGAGTTGAGCCTTGTCGGTTGCTGTGGCATATTGATGGGATTAAATCGACGTTCTTCATTCCGTTCTTTGTTTATTCATTTTGAGTTCAAGCCACCAAGGCCTCACAAGTGTAAGTTTGACCTTAAGGTCATTCAATAGTTCTATATTAATAGATGAAGTCTTTATTTATTATTCCGTTGTGTATGATTGTGATATTTCATCTATGTTGAGACTATGTGCACTAGCGTGATCCTGGACTAGTGTTGAATACACAGAGGGTCCGAATTTGCATATTCGGATCCCGACAGAGGTGGTATCAGAGCCATACTGACCGTAGGTCTTGACCCTAGATAGTTTGGTCGTTCCGTAGGAGCTTCAAAAGTATTTTCTAAAAGAGAAAATTTAACTTCAAAGAATAATAAGTTCTTGACTTATCTTATTCTTCCATTCTTTCCCCTTTTGGTAAAATTATTCATCTTTCCCCACTGGTTTAAATAAAAATCTTACCTGAGTTGTTCTAAGTAGTTAACGATGTTTCACACTTAAGGAGAAAGTACTAGGTGTCTTGCTGCTGATCCTAAAGATCGTGAAGACAGGAATCGTCGAGCTCAAGGAAAAAGAAGTGGATCGATGAAGTGTTCCAGAAGTTAGAAGAACTAGTACTTTGGTGGCCAGTTGAGACTCATGTGTGAAGAGTCGCATCAATTTAAGATAGAAGTGTTGCCCTTTTAGACGATAGATTGTTATGTGCTTAGGTTAATCTGGTTTTTTTTCCTTGGTTGCTGGGTGTGCAGTATGCGTGGCATAGCTTTTAGGCTTTTGTAAGCAACCATACCAAGTTATTAATAATGTTTGTATAAGTTATTGGGTTAAACCTGCTGCCCTCCACTAGGATTCTTGAACCTTATCTTTGCTTTTCCCCTCTTAACTAAACCCTGGAGTGGTCAACAGATGGAAAGGACCAACAACAATAGTGATTTCGAGGAAGTTCAAGTCAGTACAGTTGCTACTACTGGTGTTAGTAATAAAGTAGATTGTGACCAAGAATTCCAATCGCACCGATAGTGACAATTCAGAATTTGGATTAGTTATTCACCGCTCAAATCCAGCTCATGCAGAAAATGATACAACAGATGAATGTTATCAGTGCCAAAATCAATGCCCCTACAACCACAGTCATAGCCACCTATTCACAGTCAAAGTTTGCCTTGTTCAAGAGGACCAAACCACCCACGTTTGGTGGATCAGCCACTCTTAAAGATGTAGAAATCTAGCTTCGTGTCATAGAAGAGAAGCTGGCTTTGGTGCACTGTAAAGATGAAGAGAAGGTTCCCTACACCACATGTCGATTGGATGGAGATGCCTTGGAGTGGTGGAAGAACTATCGTGCTACCCACAAGACACCAGAAGAAATCACTTGGTTGGAGTTCGTCGCTGCTTTTCAACAGTTCGTTGCTTTGTCAAATGTCAGTATGACTACTGCAAGTTCAGAGAAGTGTACAACCCCTTTCCCCGATGTCGTACCAGGATGTTGTTCCTTGAAGTGTTGTCAACCAAACAAATCGGAAGACCATGCGTGCGTCCGTTGTGGAGGAATAGGACACACTGCTGATGAGCATGCAATCAATTGTTCCGGCTGAGAAGGAAACCATTTACTTGGACAATGTCCTATGAGCAACATCACATGTTATCTTTATGAAGGACGCGATCATTGTCTAGTTCAATGACCATTGGATTCAATAGTGACCGCCGTGACTCAGCATCAGTGAGTGAATTTTCGAGCCGTCATTGCTCAAGAGTTAGCGAAAAGAGAAGGATTGTCATCCGCACTTGCTGTGCCGTGTGACGAAATGAAGAAGAAACATGTCAACTCTGTCCGTTTGCCTCAAAGAACTAGGGATACTTGGTCACCATAGAATTGTTTCTTGTGCGATAAACAAGGTTATTAGGCTAGGGAATGCCCTATGAACCAACAAGTGGTGATGCCTGAGAAAGACGATATTGTGCATATGACTACACCTAACGGACACGGCGACCAGGGCGTTCGTGCTACAAGCTAATAGTAAGTTAGGTCATTTTGTTAAAGAATGCCCACAGAAAGGTCAAGCAATTTTGGAAGCCATGATCATTCTAGAAATTACTTCAGTAAAGTTTATAACCCCAAGGGTGAGTGGTAAAACTGCAGGAGTAATTTGCTCAAAGAGTCAGTTGAAGCAAGAGGAGTTGAATAACAAGACCCTTATTTTAGGAGATGAGCGCAAGGAATTATAGTATAACCGCAAGCGTTAGAAAGCTTGTCAAGAAGGACCACCGCAACAGCAAATGAGGAGTGCCCCTCAACAACTCAGTTGCCATACTGCTTAGACTTTGTTCGAGACACCTTCACCTGTGCCTCGCCCTGATAGTCAGAATTTTCATAATACCACCCTGGTTAAAAGTTCTCAAGGAGGAAGCTTACTGCCTAGAGGTTGCTTTTCCTGTTGCCAGCCAGGACATTTTGCTAAACACTGCCCTCAGAAGAAAGTGATCATTGCGGATCGCATCAATATCAACTCTGCCCCTACCAAGATTAGTGCTATGTCAGAAGGAAGTCAACAGATGTCGGTCAAGCGTTGCTTCAGATGCAATGAACCGGGACACTTTGCCAACAGTTGTCTTAAGAGAAAAGTTGTTATACCTATCCGCTTCAATCTTAGTCCTACGCCTACCGAGACACTTGCACCAGAAAGTGAATTGTGGAGCAGTTCAAGCTAAAGCCATGCCACCAGTGCCAGCAAAAGATCATGTCAATCACATTATGACTACTGGAGCTTAGAAGGCATCAGATGTTGTACTGATTGAAAATCATATGTAATCCAGGATGTTGAGAGTTAACTTGTCTATTGTTGAGATTGAGTTCCTAATAAATCTTATCATATTGGAAACCCATGCTTGAGATGTTTATCCTTGGGATTATCTTGTTACCTATGTGTAAGGTAGTTTTGGTTTATGGTCAAAGATTTGATCAGTTAAGAGGAGCGAGAGTGTTTCTGAGAAAGATTTGGGATCAATTTAACTTCAGCATATCAGAGATAGCTAAGTATGGTTGTTCTGTTATGGTTGAGCCAAGAAGGTGGATGTGCCATCACATCAGAAGAAAGGAGTTGTTGCGTATGCTTAATAACTACAAAGGATAATTGTTTTCCTGACAAATTACTTTAGCTACTGTAGTGTATGCCAGCAGAACCATGTCATTACCTCTGTAATAGTTGGAACTTGAGTTCAATGTGAAGGAATATTCAGTTGATCTAGAGTTTAAGGCAGTACTCGAGAATCAAGCTGATAGAGATAGAAACAGACCAACAGGAATGTTGTGCAAGACCGCAGAGTTGCAAGCAAGTTTCATCAATTGCCGCTTGTCCATTTCTTAGAAGAAGCAGAAAACCGAGTGTTAAAGGACGGAAAGCAAGGGAGCCTGTCAAAGGAGATGCCAGAACGTCAGTCTGAGTGCATGATGTGTTTCAAGAGTCCCAACAGAAGGAGTGCCTTCTTGTGCTAGGAAAGCAGACACCATGGAAGTCAGTGGAATTGCATAAGGATCTCATCCACATCGCGCAGCCTACAAATTTTGGATGTTGTCAAGTGTTTGTTCGAAAGCAACCTTGCCCAGTGTGTAGTTGGTTGGAAGTTCAAGAAAGTCTCAAGAGTTGAGTCCCCCTGAACCAATTTCTATAGACAACCTTAATCTTGGGGTCGAGATTCTGTTAAGGGGGAGGTTTGTAACATCCTAAAATTTGGGTTTTCAAAAATCTTTTGTTTAGTTCATCTTTCCAAAAATCCTCCCTGATTTTCTCATTTTAATAAAGCTTAATCTAAAATTTTCTAATGCTAAAACAATCTAATTTGACTAATATAAACTTCAATTAAAATAAATTTAGTTTTATTTGAGTTCATTGTGCTTCAATGAATTTTCTGTAATTTTTTTATATTTTTCGGAGTTCATTTGCTATTCATTTGGAAATTAATTTAAATTAAGCCTTTTGTTAAATTTAATTAAATACTGCAAACTTTTAAATAAATTTTGGTTAAAAATATTTTATTTGAACTCCAAATGTCTTAAAATATTTTTATATTTTTTTAGAATTTTTCTGGTATTTTTATTGCTCTAAACGAAATATTTTAATTTCTGGAATTATTTTAATTCGGAAATTGGATTGAATCCACGTGTCAGCTCCAGAGCCATCCACGTCATCGCCCAGCCGCAGCTCTCCGATCCCCATCCGACGCACCACAATGCGCCACGTCATCGTTTACTGTTCATTGCACGCCAGGTATTCGATCCGATCCGTTTTCAATCCAAATCCGGTTTTTCACGTGTTTCCTTGTATGGCACGACTCCCTAGCCTATATAAGTGTCCTAAGACCCCTCCCACGCACCCCTAATCCCCAGAGAACCTCCCAAACCCTAAAAACCGCAGGCGTCCTCTTCCGGTGCGCCGCCCTCGTCGATCGATCTTGGCATCGCGTTCCACGTCATTCCGGTGAGTGTTTTTGAAATATGCTCATGTCATCTCGTGCCTTATGGTCCAATATACCTCTCCACCAAATTTGGTGCAGTTTCATCCAAAAAATCAAAAGTTACGGCCGTTCCAATCTCTAATCTTGTCGTCGCCCGTTCTCCTTCGTTTTTGCGAATTTGACCTTAAAATTTTTACTATAGACTCATCTTGATGTCCTCTACTCGTGCTCACCCTAACTCAAGGTTTGGACTGCAGGATTTTTGCAGAAAATTCGATCTTCCCCGATCAGACTGCGTACGTACAACTGAAAACTTCCTCGTGCGTTCCCTGTTGATCCAGAAGGTAAAACTCCGATACTTTCTCGTCATATTGTGCCGTATGGTCCCAGATTGCTCTCCATAAAATTTGGTTAGGTTTTATCCATTATTTTAATAGTTATGGCCGTTTGATCTATTAGCTTTAGCAGCCGTTCATCGGTAGTTTGTGATCTGTCCATTGGGTTGCCACCAAATCCGCTTATACCATTGAGCTCATCTCGCCGCATTCTACGTGATGCTCACTTCCCCTTTGTTGTTCCATCCACCGAAAATTTTAATATTCGTTAGCCACCGCCTTTCGTCAGTGTCGCGCGCTGTCTTTTGCCGCCAACCATCTTAGTTCGCCTTGGTCGTGTCGTCATGTCCAGTAGGCCATCATTCTCTGGTTTGGAAATCTATTCGAATAGCCGTGTTCACGGTATTGAGCAATGCTCGGGAATTACAGGTAAGGGTTAGACTTTTGCAAAACAAAACTTGGGATGGATGGCAGGTTGCCAAGGGAAGTTGGAACTTGATTAAGGATTGGAACTTGGTTTACTTGAGAAATGCTCAATCTATTTATTATAGTTATTTGTTTTACTGTCTTTACAATCTATTTACTATAATTGTTCTCAAATGTTGCTTTACTGCAAAATAACCATGATAAGCCATTCCTTGGAATAAGCCTTGCATATAGTTATATTAGAATTGCATTCTGTGCACAACTTGTTGAGTGCTTTATGTACTCACCCTTGCCATCAACAAAATCATCAGTTGAGGAGAAGACTACAACTTCGAAGGAGGAGAAGTTCCACGAGGAGGCGAATATCTAGGAGTTGAACCTTGTCAATTGCCTGTGGCATATTGATGGGATTCATCGACGTTTTTTATTCCGCTGTTGTTTATTCATTTTGAGTTGAAGCCACCAAGGCCTCACAAATGTAAGTTTGACCTTAAGGTCGTTCAATAGTTCTATATTAATAGATGAAATCTTTATTTATTATTCCGTTGTGTATGATTGTGATATTTCATCTATGTTGAGACTGTGTGCACTAGCATGATCCTGGACTAGTGCTGAATACACAGAGGGTCCGAATTTGCCTATTCGGGTCCCGACACAGTTGCAGGCAGCAAGCACATACTAACATCACAAATTCTCAGTGTTCACATGAATAACATGCATGGCACAAGAACATTTCAAACCTTGAGCTGTTGTATGATATAATTTAACAACTAGTGACAAATCATTGGCGTGAAATGTGAATCAGTTACAAGGTTAACTTGAACCAGGCCATAAGCATGTAGGAAATGAATAGAAAGGATTAGTCAGCAAGGGGTGGAGAATGTATCACGCTTCCTTACCAGAACTCTAGTATGCCTGTCAACATCAGGCTGATAAGCAATCCTTGTGTCGACCAAAGCCATCTGAGCACAAAGACATGGAGGACAAAGCAATGGCCTTGAGTTGAAATGAAGGACCATGTGGAGGTCCATCCATGTTTGTGATGAGTATTTGACTTTATTTGACCAAGGTGTGCTCAAGTTTGAGTTTGATTTGGATTGATTTTCAAAATGAAGCAATTTGAGTTGTCTCTGCCAGGAGTGGCAGTACCGGCAGTATGGGCGCGGTAGTGATGAGTTGGAAGGTTTATTGCATATCATTGTGGGCATTGCTATGTGAAAGGTTTTTCCTTATCTTTGATGGTTGCAGGGCGACGGTGCTAGGTCATGGTGAGGCGGAGGATGACCGGGACTAGGCGAGGAGCGTCGGAGGTCCAGATGGTTGGGAGATCGCCGGAAGATGATCGGAGACGGAGTCCAGGCAAGTCAAGAAGACAAGGAAAGGAGATGATGCTAGCTAGATGCCACGTGGATCAATGAGGGCCGTCGGATTGAGGTCTAGTTGATAGGTTAGCGGGTCTAGGTAGTATGCTTTGAAAACCGTGCAAGAAAACCCGGTCTGTGTGTGGGTTTTGGGTTAGCCCTTGCATGGCTGTGTGTGTGGGTTAATCCTAGCCCTTAGATGAGTGCTCTAGGGTTGAGGGACTCATCCAAGGGTGGTAGGTGGCCCAAGAGTAGTATAAACAGGGGTGGAGGGGTAGCCTCCTCCCCTTGAAGGTTTTGAGGTTTTTGATGCTGCTTTGAGCTTTGCCCACATGAATGTGAGGCTTTGTAACCTCTGCTTCCAGAAATGAAATGTTTCCTCAAATCATTTCTTTTCTTTATGCATTTACATTACGCATTTAAATTACGCAATTTACATTATGCACTTAAATTCCACAATTAAATTCAGCACTTACATTCTTGCAATTTGCATTTATGCAATTTGGATTTGCCTCCCCTACTTCTAAATGTTGTTCTTCTAGGATGTTTTAAGGGTGTTCATTTGGTTTTACATCTTTCTTACACCCTTGGATAGACTAGAGATCAAGTTTTTTTATCAATTTGCAAATCTGTCCAGAACTTGTTCTTCACGCAGCAGTCAGTATTTGATTTTTATAAAAATATATAAAAATCATTTTTAAGTGCTTCTTTTTGGAAAAGGTGCAGGACTCATATATACATCTGTATAACATTTCTTGAGTCCACTGGTTGCACCGTTTGAGAGCTATGAAGTGAAAACCGAGCCTCAAACTTTCTGGTTGAAGTTCCTGACCTTCTGTATTGCTTGATCTTTCATTCTTATTCTACAAAGCTTTCGGAGATGATTTTTGGTGGAGTGTTTCATGACTCTACTGCTCATAGGGAAAAAATTCCCAAAAATTTTAGAGCAACAGAAACTCACAAATCACCTGTTCCAACTGAGGATAATTTCTGAAAATCTGCTTTAACTTTTCTGAAAAGAGACTTTGGTATTTTAGCTTTATCTCTTTTAGAAAAGAAGTCTTTTGAATTGATTCCTCTTTTGTTTGGACACTTGACAACCAGGATTGTGATTAAAAAAAACCCCTCATATGATTCAAGGTTCTTATCCATGCAAGCTAGGGGTACACATAGTTGTCTAATTGTTCTGGGTTTTGGAAGGTGTGCGAATATGAGAAGCACCAGTTTGAACGAAAATATTTGGGTGCTTTAGATTTTTATTGCAAGAGTGTTTGGTGTACTTTGAGTGGGGGAAATTTTATTTGAGATCATTCACCCCCCTCCCCCTCTGATCGCCATTTCGATCTTTCAATTGGTATCAAAGCCGATTCTGCTCTTTCTATATCTTGACCGGTCTCAAGAGCCATGGCGATGGATAAGTATTCCACCAAGCCTCCTATTTTTGCTGGAGTTGATTTTTCGTTTTGGAAATCGCGGATGGAGTCATACTTCACTGCCTAGGGCTTCCTGATATGGCAGAAGGTGAAACTCCCGTATGAGGTTCCTGCTAATGAAAACGTCACGGCCGGAAATATGGCTGACGTTGAGGCGAACGCTAAGGCAAGGAACATCCTCATACAGGGTCTTAGCCGCAGTGAGTATGATAGGATTTCTCACCTTCGTTCCGCTCACGATATTTGGGTGACCCTCGATGCTTACCATGAGGGCACTACTCAAATCAAGACCGTGAGGCAGGACCAGTTCAAGCGTGAGTTCAACAAGTTTGAACAACACGCTAGTGAGAGTCTTGATGAGTGCTTCGGTCGTTTTACCAAGATCTTGAGCGATCTTTGAGCAGTTGGTTGTATATACCCTAACTCGGATAATGCTCGATATTTCTTGACCGCGCTCGATTTGCGCGTTTGGGAGATGAAGGTGACCACCATCAAGGACACCACTGACCTGTCGACCTTGACTCTTGACGGGCATTATTCTCGCCTCAAGACTCATGAGATCGACGTCATCTCGCGGAAGACGAAGTCTCAGTCGATGACTTTGGTCACCGATCCCATTGGATCCTCTCTTTCTGATTCTTCTGTTGGTTTCTCTCTCTCCGCCCTTTGCGAGCTAAGCGATGACCAAATGGAAAATTTTCAGAAAATGAGCTTTCTCTTCTTGCTCACAAATTTTCATATGCATACAAGAGAGTGAGAGAAAGGAAGAGAGGTGGGATGATCACCAATTTCGAGTGTGGTGACCCCAACCACATTCGAGCAAACTGCCCCAAACTGGAGAAGGCTAAGAACGATGCCGGCGGTTCGGCAAAGAACGACTACATCAACAAGAACCGCAACAAGAAGCCTCCAGTTCGTGAGCCGATGCGTGAGAAGAAGTACCGCAACTTCTCCAAGAACAAGAAGCTCTTCCACCGCGTCCTCGCCGCGCTTCACGACATCAACCTCTCCGACACGGAGACATGGAGCGACGAGGGCGAGGATGAACCGCAAGAGAAGAAGGGCGGCGATGACTTCTCCGGCATGTGCTTCATGGCCGACGCCAACGGCATCAGCGACTCGGACGAGGTACCCTCCTATGACCAGCTCAATGAAGCTTTCTGTAAACTAGGAAAATTTCATGCTAGAGCTAGAGCTAGGTGTACGGAGCTTGAGAAGGAAGTAGGTACCTTGACTCGGGAGTTAGCTTCTCTTAGATCTTCTTCCTGCCGAGTCACCGATGATTGCTCTTTGTGTGATGCTATTCTTGTGGAGTTGGAGAACTTAAGGACTATGCATGATAGTGTGTTGGTGAATTAGATAGTCTTAAGTTGAAGAATGCTAGCGATAATTACATTGATGCTATTCCACTAGATGCTAGTTTTCTTCATGCTCACTCTACTCCTTGTGCTAATTGCCCTAAATTGCTTCCCGAAATTGATGCCATGGCGAACACCTTAGAAAGCTTTACGCTAGAAATGATGAACTTGAATTGCATGCTTCTAAGGACCCGGTAGCTCATGTGAGGGTCAGAGGCAACTAAAACTTGACAATGATGCTTTGAATGTCAAGTGTGATGAACTTGCTAAGGACTTACTAGTTAAGTCAAAATCAGTTTACTGCTTTGTGTCTTTGGGGTTAAGGATGATGTGGATCAAATCAATGTCGAGCTTAGGAAGAAGTTAAAAGACCAAACCCTTAGGATTAGAGATGCTCCTTGCGTTTCTTGTGAGGCCCTCAAGATTGAGGCAGCCATGCTAAGGAACAAAAACACGTCTTTGAGAGATCTTCTCTTTACGGTTCTTCTTCTTCCTCTCCTTCCCTGTTCTTCTTGTGCTTCTTTCTTTCGAGATTGCCGGATCTTATGAGCACTCTCGAGAAGTTTGTTGGAGGCAAGAAGAAGCTCAATCTTATTCTAGACCAATCCAAGATTAGTAGATTCAATCAAGGTCTAGGATTTGATCCCTTGGAGCATGCTCGGCGCATCCTCCCACCATTGTGCGCGGCTCCAAGAGTGGTGAGATTGTGGTAGCTCCCAGAGTGAGTACCACCGTGTTTAGATCTGCTGGGGTTGTCCATAGGACTTTTGACCAGAAGGGTGTTACTCCTATTGCTTCTGCTTCTAGCAAGGCGAAGTACACATGCACCTTCCAGTAAGAAGGATGGTCACCTAGTAGATTTACGCTTGGCGCGCCAAGATCAATCGGCGTGAGCGTGTTGCTACCCTTAAGGGTATTCAAGGTCACCCGAGACTTTGAGTGCTCCTAAGGCACACACTGCTTCTAGACAGGTTAGAGAGTCGCCTGTTTTTGGGCAGCGTCCAGGACTCGGTTTTCATGCTAGTTCTTTGAGTTTTAGTCCTGGAGTTGTTCGTGGTAAGTCTTTCCGCTGTCCTCGTGATATTCCTCGTTTTTCTCATCGAGGTAGATATCAGCGGCGTGAGGTGTTTTCTGGTAGGAGATCCAGGCAACCTTACTGGGATGGTCCGGCTTTTGCACCACAGCGGGTCAACCCAGTTCCAGCTCCTAGATCATCTACTAGAGTTGCTACTGATCTTGTTAGGATTAAACGTCAGAGAGACACTCGAGTCCAGTCTTCTTACGTGGACTCACTGACTCGTATGGTTCGATATCTATCCCAAGATCTTGAGTCATCTTTCTCTCTTGTGTCTTGATCGGGTTAAATCGGATGGGAAGGAGATGTTTGGATTGTTGACTCGGTTGTTCTCGTCATATGATAGGGATTCTCGTTGGTTCTCTTCCTTAGTCCGAGCCCCGGTGATGAGTTAATCACTTTTGGGGATGCATCTTGAGTAGAGTCATTGCTAAAGGTACCATCTGCATTAACCAAAATTTCATTCTTAAAGGGTTGCCTTAGTAAGTAAGTGCAATACAATCGCTCTCTGTTTCTCGACTTATCGATGATTCTTTCGAGGTAGGCTTCAAGAGTAATGCTGTAGAATCCTTGATTCATCGGAGGGTTAGTTCTTGGATTTCTAGATTTGGGAGTCTTTCGTGCTGATTTTTCTCGCTTCTTCCGAGACTCTCTTCGATGTTTGATTACTTCGAGTCCGTGATCTCTCCTTCGGCATAGGAGACTTGGTCACATTGGTTTTGATCATTTGACCCGAGTTAGCGATCCACGATCTCATTCGGGTTTGCCCAAACTCAAGATAGTCAAAGACTTAGTTTGCTCTCCTTGTCGACATGGCAAGATGGTTATCGCTTCTCATCCTCCGATCCCGTAGTGATGGTGATGCACCGGATAACTTTTACATATGGACACTTTGTTGGTCTAGCTAGAGTGCGATCGGCGGGAGGAAGTGGTATGTTCTTGTCATCGTTGATGATTTTTCTAGATACTCTTGGGTATTCTTCATGGCCTCGAAGGATGAGACTTTTCTCACTTGGGGTTTGGTCATGGGTTGTCTATTGAGCTCCTAGGTGCATTACGAGCTATACGCAGTGATAATGGCACGGAGTTCAAAAATTCCTACTTTGAGAGTTTTTGTGTGGAGTCTGGTTTAGAGCATCAGTTCTCTTCTTCCTACGCCCCTCAACAAAATGGCGTAGTGGAAAGGAAGAACAGGACCCTGGTTGAGATGGCCAGGACGATGCTAGATGAGTCTGATACTCTAGGAAGTTTTGGGCTGAGGCTATAGCTACTACTTGCCATGTTTCTAATCGCGTGTTTTTGAGAGCACATTTGCATCGCACTTCTTATGAGTTGAGGTATGGGCGAAAGCCCAGTGTGTCTCATTTTCGCATTTTCGGTTGCAAATGTTTTATCTTGAAGTCTGGTAACCTAGATAAGTTTGAATCTCGCTCTTCTGATGGTATCTTTCTAGGTTACTCGACTTCTTCTCGTAGCTATAGGTGCAGGTGTTGATGCGCATAGGATCATAGAGACTGTGATGTGACCTTTGATGAGGCTAGCCGGGAGCTAGACACGATGTTTGAGCTCTTCTTATCCCTCGAGACCATCTTTGTAGAAGATGAGGATGATGGAGATGATGGTGTTCCACCGGATCTAGTCCCTCTACATCCGAGGTGCCTCCTGTTTCCATTTCGCACCTCGGGAGACCACCCTTGCCTTGAGACTCTCCTTGACTAGTGGCTCTGCTCCTGCCTCTTACGTGCATGAGGTAGAGACCATACGCTTCGGACCTCCCGTCATATTCAGCGTTCTCATCCACCGATCGGATCATCGGCGATCTATTTGAGCGAGTCACTCGCTCAAAATCAGGTTTGTCCAATTTCTGCCTTCACTCTGCCTTTGTTGCCTCGTTTGAGTCGAAGGGTGTGACTCATGCATTATCTGACGAGTCTTGGACTAATGCTATGCATGAGGAACTTGAAAACTTCGAGAGGAACAAAGTCTGGCAGCTTGTAGAACGTCCATCTGGTCATAATGTCATTGAGACCAAGTGGGTGTTCAAAAACAAGCAGAGTGAGGATGGGGTTGTCATTCGCAACAAGGCTAGACTAGTTGCACAGGGCTTTTCTCAGAGGGTCTTGACTTTGAGGAGACCTTTGCCCCTGTAGCTAGGCTAGAGGCTATCCGAATCTTGCTTGTATTTTCTGCATCCAAAGGCTTCAAGCTTTATCAAATGGATGTCAAAAGTGCATTCCTCAATGGATATATTGAGGAAGAGGTTTATGTCAAGCAACCTCCAGGATTCGAGAACCCCAAGTTTCCGAGTCATGTATACAAGCTTTCCAAAGCTCTGTATGGACTCAAGTAGGCCCCCAGAGCATGGTATGAGAGGCTTAAGTCTTATCTTCTCAGCCATGACTTTAAAATGGGCATATTAGACAAAACTCTGTTCATCAGACAACATGAGTCTCATTTTCTTCTCGTCTAGATTTATGTGGGCGATATCATTTTGGTGGCTCGTCTCATTCGCTTGTGTCTCGGTTTTACGAGGTGATGAGCCTGAGTTTGAGATGAGTATGATGGGCGAGTTGAGCTACTTTCTTGGCTTCCAAATCAAGCGGACTCGGGAGGTACTTTCTTGCATCAAGGCAAGTATACCCGTGACCTCTGGGCGCTTGATATGTATGATGGGAAGCCGGTGATGACTCCTATGGCCCTCTCTGCTGTCCTCGAGCCCGATGAGGATGGTGAGCCTGCTGATCAAAAGGAGTTTCGGAGCATGATCGGCTCCCTCTTATACCTTACTGCTTCGAGGCCGGACATACATTTCGCTATGTGTCTGTGTGCTCGATTTCAAGCTTCTCCTCACGCTTCTCACCGCCAGACGGTCAAGCGCATCTTCAGGTACCTTCGTGCTACCACTGATTATGGTATTTGATACTCTTCTTCATGTCTATCTCTTAGAGCCTTTTTCGATGCCAACTTTGCTGGCTGTAGGATAGATAGGAAGAGCACTTCTGGCACTTGCCAATTCATTGGCACTTCTCTTGTTTCTTGGTCATCTAGAAAGCAGTCCGGGTTGCATAGTCCATCTTTGAGACCAAGTATGTTCTTCAGACCGATTCTTTGTAGCTGAGTTCTCTGGATGAGATCGACCTTGCGGGACTTTGGGTTAGATATACAGAGTGTGCCACTTTTCTGTGACAACACTTATGCTATTTGCATTGCTAAAACCCAGTGCAGCATTCCCGGACCAAACACATTGATATTAGATATCACTTCCTTAGAGACCATGTGGAGAAGGGAGATATCGCGCTTGATTCGTAGAGTGACCTTGATTAGCGATATCTTCACCAAGCCTTTGGATAGCTCAGTTTGTTGCCTTGAGGAGTGAGCTTGGAGTCGTGAGCCCTTACGGCCTTTCGTGAGGGGAGCCGGTTTGTATATTATGTATTATATGTTTTCTTCCAGCTTTTCTTTTCTTTGTGT
Source organism: Otatea glauca (assembly GCA_036346275.1). Lineage (NCBI taxonomy): Eukaryota > Viridiplantae > Streptophyta > Magnoliopsida > Poales > Poaceae > Otatea > Otatea glauca. The sequence goes on along the minus strand of CM070713.1, from coordinate 37,644,952 downwards.
TTCTTCTGGGTGACTTTGGGCTTGTTTTCTTGAGTTGAGTTCACTCAATTAGACTTCTGGCATGCCTTGCATGGACCTCTTATCTTGTGCTTTAGGTTGCTATCATGCGTGATTAGCTGTTCTCTCTTCTCTCTAGGTTGAGTTCCCTCACGCCTTATAAGTCTAGCGGTATTGGGCCTCTTGGGTAGACAGTGCATGTGCACTCCTTAGTTGGGATCTAGAGTCGACTTCTCTATATCGATCACTAGGGAAGATAAGAGCGAGTCTGAGCCGTAGTGAGTCTCTTCTATCTTATCTATGCTCAATAGCCATCCAGTTTTGCAGTTTCTCGATCTCTTCTCCTCATTCTGTTTTTTTTGTTGTTATTGAGTTCATTCGGGTTTTCTTTATGCCTAATCCTGATAATAACTCAACTTTAACCAGATTTGAGCTTAAAATTGATTTATTTGTTGAGGGGGAGTTTGGGAATCTATTCATGCATTGCATATAGACTGCATTTCCTGTTTAATGAGCTTTGTCTATTATGCAATTGATTTCTTCTTCACGCTATACACCATGCTACATCATATGGAGGAAATCACTAGCTTAGATATGTCCAAGTTCATTTAACTTGCTAAGCTAAAAAAATGAAATAAGCCTTAAATGAAAAACTTGATGAAACTTGTTGCTTTTACTTGCTAGGTTTCTTCTCTAGAGGTTTGTGCCATAATTTGAGAAATTTTGGAGTTCTCTAGAGTCCCTATAGCAACTTGGATGAAACTAGTTTGATCCATGCTAGAGTCCTTCAATTGCTCATAAATCATTGTGCTAAAAATGAAAATTAAACAAAATTGACTCTTCTTGTGCACATACGACTCAACACCTTGCATTCACAAGACCGCTTCCCATTGCACTTGGGATGAACTTGGAATACATCGTGTTTGACCTAGACCATCCTCTTAAGAGTTCATCTTGAGATTGTCGCATACATCTTGAGTCAATTGGTTGTCAAAAGAAAATGCAAATAAATTAAAAACAAAGACATATGTGGGTAAAGAATGCAAATAATGTCAAACATTTGCACCCCGCTATGTCTTGTATGATGATGAATCAAAGTTTGCATTAAGTGATAAATGAGCCCGAAGGACCTTGTATGCTCTTCTAGATTCCCCAAAGTGTTGAGTAGTCTAGGTTTTCCTTTTGATCCTTAGAGTCTATTCTTCTATTTTTGAAACTAAAGCTAAGTATTGCACTTGTCAAATCTTGCTAAAAATGATATATTCAAAACTAAGCTCGTATTTGCACTTGGACATGTCTTAGTTTAATCATCTTCTGAAATTGACAAGCTTGGTGTAATATCCTTCCATTTTGATCAATTGGATAATCCTCAAAGCTCTTTCGATTGCATTTGTAGCATACATAAAAAGAGGGAGAAAATTCCATTTTGATGCCTATATTGCCAAAAGGGGGAGAAAATGTAGAAAAGGCATCATTAAAAAAAGAGAGATAAAAATGTGAAAGCTTGTTGGTTCTTATGATCTTTGTAAATCTTTGCTATTTTTTTATGGATCATAATCACATTTAGCACTTACGATTGGTTTTTAGAGCTTTTGTGGAAAACTTGCTCTTTTCATGGTCTTGCTCTAAATTCTTTCTGCCAACTTGGTCATGATTTTATATCTTTCTCTCTGGACCAAGTTTGGCTTTGCAATCAAATTGCTTTCTTCTCTCTTATTCAAACTCAAAACTTATGCCTTTTCTTGGGTTTGTCAATATCCTCATCAAGGGGGAGATTGAAGGACCATGTGGAGGTCCATCCATGTTTGTGATGAGTATTTGACTTTATTTGAGCAAGGTGTGCTCAAGTTTGAGTTTGATTTGGATTGATTTTCAAAATGAAGCAATTTGAGTTGTCTTTGCCAGGAGTGGCAGTACCGGTTGTATGGGCGCGGTAGTGATGAGTTGGATGGTTTATTGCATATCATTGTGGGCATTGCTATGTGAAAGGTTTTTCCTTGTCTTTAATGGTTGCAGGGCGACGGTGCTAGGTCATGGTGAGGCGGAGGATGACCGGGACTAGGCGAGGAGCGTCGGAGGTCGGATGGTTGGGAGATCGCCGGAAGATGATCGGAGATGGAGTCCGGGCAAGTCAAGAAGACAAGGAAAGGAGATGATGCTAGCTAGATGTCGCGTGGATCAATGAGGGCCGTCGGATTGAGGTCTAGTTGATAGGTTAGCGGGTCTAGGTAGTATGCTTTGAAAACCGTGCAAGAAAACCAGATATGTGTGTGGGTTTTGGGTTAGCCCTTGCATGGCTATGTGTGTGGGTTAATCCTAGCCCTTAGATGAGTGCTCTAGGGTTGAGGGACTCATCCAAGGGTGGTAGGTGGCCCAAGAGTAGTATAAATAGGGGTGGAGGGGTAGCCTCCTCCTCTTGAAGGTTTTGAGGTTTTTGATGCTCCTTTGAGCTTTGCCCACATGAATGTGAGGCTTTGTAACCTCTCCTTCCAGAAATGAAATGTTTCCTCAAATCATTTCTTTTCTTTGTGCATTTACATTACGCATTTAAATTACGCAATTTACATTATGCACTTAAATTCATAATTAAATTCAGCACTTACATTCTTGCAATTTACATTTATGCAATTTGGATTTGCCTCCCCTCCTTCTAAATGCTGTTCTTCTAGGATGTATTAAGGGTGTTCATTTGGTTTTACATCTTTCTTACACCCTTGGATAGACTAGAGATCAAGTTTTTTATCAATTTGCAAATCTGTCCAGAACTTGTTCTTCACGCAGCAGTCAGTATTTGATTTTTCTAACAATATATAAAAATCATTTTCAAGTGATTCTTTTTGGAGAAGGTGCAGGACTCGTATATACATCTGTATAAAATTTCTTGAGACCACTGGTTGCACCGTTTGAGAGCTATGATGCGAAAACCGAGCCTCAAACTTTCTGGCCGAAGTTCCTGACCTTCTGTATTGCTTGATTTTTCATTCTTATTCTACAAAGCTTTATGAGGTGATTTTGGTGGAGTGTTTCATGACTCTACTTCTCACAGGGACAAAAATTCCCAAAAATTTTAGAGCAACAGAAACTCACCAACCACCTGTTCCAACTGAGGACAATTTCTGAAAATCTGCTTTAACTTTTCTGAAAAGAGACTTTGGTATTTTAGCTTTATCTCTTTTAGAAAAGAAGTCTTTTGAATTGATTCCTCTTTTGTTTGGACACTTGACAACCAGGATTGTGATTAAAAAAACCCCTCATATGATTCAAGGTTCTTATCCATGCAAGCTAAGGGTACACATAGTTGTCTAATTGTTCTGGGTTTTGGAGGGTGTGCGAATATGAGAAGCACCAGTTTGAACGAAAATATTTGGGTGCTTTAGATTTTTATTGCAAGAGTGTTTGGAGTACTTTGAGTGGGGGAAATTTTATTTGGGATCATTCACCCCCCCCCCTCTGATCGCCATTTCGATCTTTCAGAAAGTACTTGATATCAACCAGCCACAACTACGAACATTTTCCTAAAACCAAGAAAAAGCATTTGATACAATCATGATTAGAAATTCAAAATGTTAGTGGGAATACTAAAATTGGACAATTGCATAAGCAGTTGCTGCAAAATTCACAAGTCATGTAAGTAAGCTAATAACCCTGCAATAAGACCATTAGATCCTAAAATGACCTAACAATTTCTACCCTCTAGTGCCTCTAGCTAGGGATAATAAGTCAGATTTTAGGACATTCGAATGGCAAGTTGGCAACAAAGTGACAAACGCAATCAACAGCAATATGTTGATTGGCCAACGCTGAAATTCTGACATCATAGTCTGAAACAATATCAAGTAGACTAAGTTCATACTTCATACTAACATCACAAATTCACAATATCACATAGTCTCAAACTCAAACCACATAACAATTCATAATATCACATAGTTTTAGACTTAGTTCATGAAGAAACTTAAGCAAGCATGATGATATCATGATCAAATGAGACAATGTGTAATGACTAGTCATCCTCTTGCTCATAATCCTTGGTTGGGAGCACTTCTTGATCAGACTCAAAGTTAATATCCTCTTTCACATTGACCTTTTCTTCTTCCTCGGTATCGGACTTGAAATCTTCTTTATGAAGTTCTCTCACTCTTGCACTCCTACGAAGTTCCAAGACCTCATTAGCACCACATGCTTCTTCGATTACTTTCCATGTAAGACCCATAGCAGGCTCAATATCTTGATCATCATCCCCACCTTCAATTAACGGTCTTCTTATCTTTTATCTTCTCTATTTTGTTCCTCAATTTGGTATTGTATCGAACAAAGACTAAATGGTTGAGGCGATCCACACCTAGTCTATTCCTTTTCTTTGTATATATCTACAAATTGCAAAGTGAAGTGTGGTTAGATAATTGGAGTTAAGACTAGAGAGTTGAGAGACTAACCTCTTCAAAAGTGCTCTAATTTCTTTCGCAACTGGATGAACTAGAGGTCAAGGAGAGGATCCTTATAGCCATTGTTTATAATATAAGAACTTTACATCCAAAGTTCTTCCACCATTTAGCTGCATATTAGGGACAAGAACTAAAATGAATCAGTATATGATAATTGTATTAGATTGCATGTAATGAATTATAATTTAAAATTGTCAAATTGAGTATTAAACCTGGATTAAAATCAAAATCTAGGCATCTGGCCTTTGCTACCACTTTTGCAAAGTGGCCTTCTTGTTCTTTGAACATGGTCAACTCAATATTTATCAAGTGAGTTTGTTTGTCATCATCACCATGATAAAAGGTCTCTACACAGGTGAATACCTCATCCATCATAACATCATCCAAAAAGATGGAGTCATCACGATAACTATAATATGGATTCAAGAAGTATGTGGTCAGGTGCAATGGAGTATCAAGTTTATCCTTCATCTTCTTGTTAATAATATTTATGATGGGATTGTAGGTGTTCTCTACATTGTTCATAGCCTCCATGATTTCTTTCTTTGCCTTTACTATTTCTCCATAAAGAAAGGCCATGATTATCTTGCTATCTCCATAAACCATGCGAAGAACTCTCACCGATGGCTCAAAAACCCTCAAGCAAAGAGAAACTCCGTTCCAAAAGGCCCTACTAACCAATGTTGTCGTGGTTACCCTTCCTTTGCCTTTTTTACAATGGTTGCAACTTTCCCATTCTTGGCTAAATGCCATCACTCTTAGTTAGACCTTTTTCTCAATCAAGCTTTGTAAAGTAAGAAAAGAGGAAGCAAATCTAGTCACCCCTACCCTTATGATACCTCTCTTCTTGGTATATTTCCTTATTAATGCCAAGGTTCTATGGTGTGAATAGATAAAAATGGTTAATGCCTTGGCCTAATCAAGTGTCTTCTTGAACCTTGATATGTTACCAATTTCTTGTAGCATCAATTTGATGGTGTGACTTGCACATGAAGTCCAAAAGATATTTGGCCTTTTGCCCTTCATTATTTTCTTCGTTGCCATGTTGTTTGAAGCATTGTCCGTGACTACTTGGACAATATGAGCTGCACCAACTTTTTTAATATAATCATCCACATAGTCAAAGATGACTTGTGCAGTATGTGACTCATCTAACGCTTCCTTTGATCCTAAAAAACATGACCCCAAGCTACAATGCACACACAAGTTCATGATACTCCTCCTTTTTCGATCAGTCCAAGTATCGATCATAATAGAGCACCCAGTTTTGGCCCTCTCATTTTCATGGTCCTTCAACAAAACCTTGGTTCTATCCATTTCCTCATACCAAATTTCTCTCACACATAATGTTGAGAAGGGCGAATAAAGCCTGGGCCAAAACGTCTTATGGCTTCACACATTTGTGAGAATGCATCATTGTTGATGGAGTTGAAAGGCACACCAGATTCATAAATCCACCTTGCAACATATTGCCTCACTTTATTGGTTCTCTCCTTCCAAAGTGCATCACTAATATTTTGTTACTACAACTCTTGGGAGGTCATAGTACTTAGATCAATAGGCGTTGTAAACTTATCCATGGGTCCCAACTTCCAACGGGCTAAGTTACCAACTTCTTCAAGTTCAAGATCTTCACATGTGGCATCCTCTTGAATTGCCATTTCATTTCTAACCTCTTCATCCCTATCTTTCTTGGCCTTCCTCGCTTTTTGTGCATTCTTGATGGATTTCTTGCACTTCTCTTGATCTTCTTTAGTGGAGAGTGTGCATCTAGCAACATTGCCTTTGATGTGAGCATATATTATTTTATCCTATACACTCCTTCAGAAACAATCTTGTTACACAGCTTGCACCTCACTTTATCCAAGTTGTTTGGATCAATCAACACTCTATGCTCCCACCCTATGTCCTCTGACTTCTGCTTAAGGCTGTCCTTGGCGACCTTCGTCGTGGCAGGTGCCATGGATGACATCCTACAAGTCAATTCATACATCCAACACGCAAGTCAATAGCAATAAGCAGCAATAGCAACAAGCAGCAGCAATACCCCACTGCTATAGTTCCATAAGCACTTAAACCAGCACATCTCTTGTTCTTAGCTGATAAACCCTACACATTTTCACAAGCAGTAGCAGCAAGCGGCAAACCTAGCAGAGCCAATAGCAGCAGCAAGCCATTGCACAGCCAACAGCAGCACAAATCAGCAATAGCAGCCATAGCACTGATAGCAGAGCATGAAGCACAAATAAGCAATAGCACAAGAATCCATTAGCAGTAACACCAGCCAGCATCTAGTGCAGAGCAAAGCACGAGCACAAGCACATCCACAACAAAGCAAAAGATAGAGGTACCTGGAGGATGGAGCAGAGGAGGTTGATTCTAATGTGGTGAGGACTAAATCAGGGGCGAGGAGGCTGATTCCGATGGCGAAGAAGATGATTCCAGCGCTGGGGAGGTTGATTCCGATGGCTTGATGCCTCGATTTGGGGCGTGGAGGTGGAATCGAGCCGATGTCGATGTCGATCCGGCTAGCGGCAACGTCGCTTTGGCCGTCGACGGTGATCGACAAGGCAGTGATGCAGGGCAGAAGCCAAAGTTGTGGCGGCTTCCCAAGTTCCAACCCCAACCCTAACTCAAACGGTATTAGGGTCATAGCGTTGCATCTTTTCTTCCCCGAGTCCCCAACCACGACGTTGCCTAGCTCTAGTCGGTCCCCTACACGCCGACTCCAACGCCTAGCCACCGCCACGCCTAGCTCCGCTGGGCACCTAGTGCACGCCTTGCACCTGCCTAGGCACTCCCCTACCAAGGGGACGGATTACATGAGAATCAGGGCGGGCTAGCGCCTATAGGTGGTGCCTGGGCAGCCGCCTAGGTGAACACTGCATGAGAGTTATTGTCCATGCCAATGTCTAACCCGGTGATGGCGATTATTGCTAGGAGCAGGGAATTGAGACTGAATAAGGCAGTGGTGGTGATAAAGGGATCGGTGACCCACTTGAAACATGTTTAGATTAAGAATGAACAACTAAAAATGATAAGAACTCCTCACACCTTTATTGATCAATGCATATATATATACAACTTGAAAAGGTGCGAATAAAGGATGCGTATGCATCCGAACACTGTTGAGAGGATGAGATCATCGTTTTGCAACACTCCCCCTTGATCGAGTCCATCATGAGAAAAACTCCTCAAAAACCATATAGGAAAAATAAGGAGAAATCATGATATATATATCTAGTTTATCATCTTGATATGATATAAAAACTTGTGGTAATATTGCCTCATTAAAAACTTTTAAATGAGGAAAAATCCTTTTTGAAGGAAAAACCTCATAAAAGAAAAGAGTACAATATGATATGGAATAAGGTTTCTGATCAGAGAGAATCTCCCCCTGATCCCTGCAAATGTCTGAATCTTCTCATACCTATTCTTTCAACATATTTGTGAAAGAGGGAATATGGTAGAGACTTAGTGAATAAATCTGCAAGATTATCACAAGATTTAGTTTGCAGGATGTTTATCTCCCCATTCTTTTGCAATTCGTGGGGATAAAACAATTTAGGAGCAATATGTTTAGTGATGTTGCTCTTAATGTAACATGTTTCCATTTGAGTAACACAAGCAGCATTATCTTCATAGATAATAGTAGGGATTCTAGAGAACCAAGACCACATGATTGTAAGATGTGATTAATCATTCTCAAGAAGCCATACGCATTCGCTGATGCCTCATATAATGCAATTATTTCGTAATGATTAGTGGATGTAGCCACTAGGGTCTGCTTGAAGACTTCCAGAAATTGCTGTACTATTTTGTAAAAATACAAAGCCTGCTTGTGATCCGGCATTATGGGGATCGATAGATAACCAAAGATCGGTGTAACCCAATAATATTGGATCGTGGCTCCTTATGAAATAAAGACCAAGATCTCTTGTGCCATTAAGATATCAAAAAATATTCTTAACTCCCGTCCAATGACGTTTAGTAGGAGCGCACATCAGTATCTTGCCAAATAGATTGATTTAAACGCAATATCTCGCCGGTGCGTTTGCAAGATACATAAGTGCTCCTATGGCACCGAGATATGGAATAGTAGGACCCAAAATATCTTCTCCATCGTCCTTAGGTCTCGAATGGATCTTTCTCTATATCTAGAGATCGAACTACCATAGGAGTTTTTGATGGATAAGATTTATCCATATTGAATTTCTCCAATACTTTCTGGATATAAGTGGCTTGATGTATAAAAATTCCTGAAGGTAAATGCTCAAGTTGTAAACCTAAGCAATATTTAGTTTGACCCAAATCCTTCATTTCAAACTCCGTTTTTAAATGATGACGTGCTTCATTAATATCCGCTTCATTACCAATGATGTTGAGATCATCAACATACACTGAAATGATACAGAATCCTTTGGGGATTTCTTAATGAAAACACATGGGCAATCATCATTATTAGTGTATCCCTTAAGTTTAAGGAATTCACTTAACCGATTGTACCACATTCGGCCTGATTGCTTTAATCCATATAATGATTTTTGCAATTTTATACAATACATGTTGCGATTTGCATTTGGTATACATTCCTTCCGGAACCTTCATGTATATATCAATCTAATGACCCATATAAATATGCGACTACGCCCATTAACCGCATAGATAGATGATTTTGTACTGCCAAAGATATAAGATATCGAAAAGTTATGCCGCTTTGAATATGTCTCATTGAAATCGATGCTGTTTTGCGAAAAACCTTGTGCTACTAGCCTTGCTTTATATCTCACAACCTCATTATTTTCATTTCGGGCGAAAACCACTTGTATCCCACAGGAAGATACGAGGAGGTGTAGGCATTAGAAAACTTCTCTTTATAAAGTGAGGCTATTTCTGCTTCGATTGCTTCTTTCCATTTGATCCAATCGTTTACCATGGATTTAGGATTCAAAAATTTCAGCAATTGCTCGAAAAAAATAAGTGTCGACAAATGTAGCTCGTCGATCAAAAGACTCTCCACAATAAAATTGATGGCAATTTCATTTATCTTTAAAGATTCATCATTATTTCCCAATATGATGGATCTAGGATATTCAGATGTTCCAACCTCATTGCATAAATGCACTTGTGCTTGAGAGCTAGATTGTGGAACAAAATGTTCCAAATGTTGTTTTCTAACTATTGGTTGGGATGCAATTTCCTCTTCATTTGGAAGAAGTAGAATCTGTTTCTTGGCCATGCTTCTCCCCTCTTATTACTAGTCGATGAGTGGTTTTGATTGGTACCTCCACTCTTTACGACATTAATGGCGATTCAAAGATTTTGTAACACCTTTGTAATTAGTGAATGCATCGGCATATTATTTGCAATGTTTTGCAAATCAATAATTTTCTCAACTTGTTGTTCAGAACCTGGATCAATTGAAATGCTTGTGGCATTCCAATCAATTTCCGAATTCTTTCGGTACTTGAAGTCTCCCCTAATGCCGGAAAATGATCTTCATTAAATATAGAATCATATAGATCCCCGTAAGAGGTTCTAAATACTTAATGATCGACGAGAATGATATCCCACGATCCCGGCTTCTGTGTGCACCCATAGTGGTACGTTTGAGGTGGTGAGATGGAGTACGCATAACCGCGCACACCAAATTTACGCAAATGGGAAATATTTGGAGGATTTCCACGCACTAACCGCATGGGAGAAGATTCATGATATGCAGCTTGGTCGTAGTTGTATTAAGTCAATGACATGTAAGACTGCATGACCCCAACATGACGTGGGTAAATTCATCGCTCAATAATATGGGTCTCGCAATGAGTTTGATTCTTTTAATCAAGGATTCACCAAACCATTACGAGTATGGACATATGGTACAGAGTGTTGAACTTGAATTCCCAAAGCCATGCAATAATCATCGAAGGCTTGAGAAGTAAATTCGCAAAGATTGTCCATGCGAATTGATTGAATTCGATGTTCAGATAATGAGCCTTCAACTTGATAAGTTGGGACATTATCTTTGCAAATGCATGATTACGTGTGGATAGAAGATGCACTTGAGACCATCGAGTAGATGCGCCAATCAAAACCATGAAATACTTGAATGGTCCGTAAGGTGGTGAAATTGGTCCACAAATGTCACCTTGAATACGTTCAAGGAACTTAAGTGGTTACGCAATAATTTTAAGAGGAGATGGTCTTAAAATCAACTTCCCGAAGAGCACAAGATGTGCACATAAAATCGTAAGATTGTGGGAATTTTGCGAGATTTAAAGTATGACCAATAGAATTGGTAATAATCTTTCTCATCATCCCTATACCAGTGGTGCCCAAGTCGATCATGCCAAGTTTGAAATACATTGACATTTTGAAAGATTACTTTATATGCAACAGTTGCAATGGGCTTAATGTATGTGAAGTACAATCCAGATTCGAGTGATGGAATTTTCTCACAAATGTGTTTGCCGGATCCAGTAAGTTTAGTAAAAGAAGAAATTCCCTTTTTATTCTCTATATGGGTTTCAACATGAATCCCATTCTTACGGATATCTCTATAACTTAGTAGGGTGCGAGTTGAATCAGGATACAATAAAGCATCCTCGATTACAATCTTTGTACCCATTGGAAGAGAGATAGTGGCTTGACCAGAACCAACTATCAATGCATCGCGTCCGGCGATGGTCAAAATATTTCCTTCTCTTTTCTTAAGAGTTTGGAAATATTTGATTTCTCTAAGTATAGAGTTTGTGGTACAACTGTCCACAAGGCATAATTCCTCCTCCAGGAGATTGACTTCATGAGACATCTATAGTGAAAGAAGAAATAAAATTCTTTATTCAACAAATAGAAGTACATTCATTATTTGCTATATTAAATATTAAATATAAAAAATAAGATATTACAATATAGGAGAGTTTGTATAACTTCCAATTTACAAGGAAGTTAATACAACTCAAATAAGTTTATATGGTATGCATAAAATTACAACAATATACAATAAAAACCATCACCATCAGGGAGCTTCAATTTAGATCTCCAAACATGTCATTAGAAGCATATTCTATGATCATGTCATCCGTGGATGGGAGATTCTTTTGTTGAAGAAGAGAGGATATTTTGATTAATATCCATTGGTTTTGCTTGTGAGCAACCAACCTCCGGAGCAGCCTCAGAAAGATTGAAATGCGCTTCATAGGTCTTTGCTGGTGCTTGTTTTGTTTCCTTAAGGTATTTCTGATAGAGATCAACCAAGTGCTTGGGGGTACGGCACTTATTGGCAAAATGAGAAGTACCACCACACTTGTGACAACGCTTGTTGTCATTTGATGGCTTCACATTACCTTTCCTCTTGCATTATGTTTTCGCCCATTGTGGTTGCGCTTACCACTGTGTTTCTTTAGATTACCAGAGGTAAATCCTTTGAAATTCTTTTATGCTTAGATTGATCTCGTACATTGTGGACCTCTGTGCATTTAGCACCAATAGGACGCTTATGATGATTCTTCAAAAGAAGTTCATCATTAGCACCGTATTTTGAGCACTGTATTGTCGCTTACGATCTCACGAGATTAGAGTCTTTTCTAAAAGAAGTTCATCAGTTCCAAAAAAATTGAACATACAGCAGCCCAATGCCTAAGACTCTACCACCAAGTGTATAACCAAAATTAATAAAAATAAAAGAAAATTTGGTAATCACCACAAAGGGTGTAGACCATTGGATTATTCCAAAATATTTAATTTGGATGGACATAGTAGAGGTAATCATCAAGTTTTGTGAAAACATGATGTAGACCAAAATAATGGGTGAATTTCATCTAGGCATGGTCTCCCTAATGAACATATCGCACCAATGCCTTAGACTCCATTATCTCTATGTCACAAGCCAAAAAAAAATTGAGATCAAATGTTTATTTCATTATGGATTACATGAGAATACACATATATGCAATGAAGGCTTAAACATAAGAAAATAGATATATTTACAAAAACAAGAAATTACAAGGATCTAAAAGCTTATTTTGTGAAAATGAACTGAAATGTAAATATCTTTGGAATTTATGGATGAAAAGTAAAATTTCATAAATATGAAAAAAAATTTAAAAAAATTCATCATGCGTGGTGGTGCCTGGGCAGCCGCCTAGGTGAACACTGCATGAGAGTTATTGTCCATGCCAATGTCTAACCCGGTGATGGCGATTATTGCTAGGAGCAGGGAATTGAGACTGAATAAGGCGGTGGTGGTGATAAAGGGATCGGTGACCCACTTGAAACAGTTCAACGACCTAGATACGCAAACAAGTTTAACGACCAGATATGCAGTTTAGATGTTAGATAGCCTACTTAAATCAGTCGCCCACTCGTACGCTTTTATTTGCAAAGGTCAAATCTCGTCAATCACGTGAAAAGGCAGCTTTGTACAGCACGTCGAACAGATAGGAGAGCGCTACATCGTTGACTCAGCAGCTCAAACTTAGATAGTAGAAAGCCTCGATTTTGGCTTTCACTCTCACAAAGAACGTTTGTTACCACATACATTTTCTATGCACACTTTGATAAAAATATTAGGCTATGCATCCAATTGTTCTGACACACAAACTAAACTACCTTCATAATCATGCTCAATTAAAAAATCGACCGCCAAAGTTATGACCACTTGAAGAAAATGTGCTCCTGCAGTTCTGGTGTCGTACATGTATTTTGTAACCTTTTGCAACTGTCGAATATATTCCAGTTATTCTCACCAACAGCGTTGCTGCCTTTTCTTGGTTATTAGCTCCAGACAAACTGTTCCCTGAGGTTCCACTAAAAAAATCCTGACCACGCAGGTCTCCATGCTGCAAAGTGACCTCTATCGTTTGTCCAGGGGAAATTATACCAACTGCTGGAGAGACCTGCGTTGAATACATGTTCAGTTCTCAAGAGTCAAAGCGTCGAATATTGGATAAGTACTAATGAGCAAAACCAGTATTTAGGACCATTTCATCCATACAAGAAAAAATAAGGTCTGCTAGTGAAGTATTTGCAGTTACTAACAACGCTGCAGGTGCAGGTGCAGGCACATTCAGTCAGCTTTAGGCCACCTGCCCTGTCGGTTGATCATAGCTGAACTCTTAATACTGATATTAATTGATTGCAGTTCCTATACTTTCTACTGCTCTACAGTTAGTGTCTACCTAAATCTGAGGAAGTCATCTGTACAAAGTTTGTATCATGCTATAATTAGATCATTTAAATGAAATGAAGAAATATAAGGAGAGTCGCGCAAAGCATTAACCCACCTTTAGCCATGCAGGGAAACCAGCAAAGTCTGTACCAGAGGGATTTGGTGCTTGACCAATGATCTCAAAACAGGCTCTATCTGCTGTACTTTTATTTTGTAGTTTCAAAACAGAAGGAGTTTGATCTTGCAGAATGATGTCATTAGTACTAATATTTGCTTTAGGGAATGCTTCAAGACCCTGAACCAAGTGCAACACTTTCTTATTTGAACTCATTATATCTCCATATTTCTGCCTCATTATCTGTTTGTCAACATGTGCAATATCCAAATTGAAAACACATTTTACAGGTTTGTGATCACTGTCTGTTGCTTCCATGCAAGAGTCATACCTGGAAAAAATAGAATAGTAAGGTATTATAATCTTCTTTTATTAATGGCATGCCTATCATGTGAGATAATCAAACAACGAACAACTTACAGTGATATTGAACAAACCACAGGACAATCCAAAGAACACACAGTCCCTGAACTTGCTCGGCTGTCACGATATATAATTCTATCACACCAGGCAGGAATGCGCCTCTTCTCACTACAATCATACCCTACATGACAAATAAGAGTGAAGATCCTTGTGTTTCAGGAGTTGAGTAATATTAATATCAAAATGGCACCATAAAAAAGTTATTTCAGTGGCTGGTTTATGATAATGTAAATGATGCATCAGCTATGATGCACGGACATGGATACGTCAACACGACACTGACACGGAATTTGCCATTTTTCAAAAAATGCCGACACAACTATATATATCTAAATAATAATAATAATAATATACATATGTATTATTCTCTATTTTTCTATGTAATTATCAAAATGAAATAATGTAAAGTGTAAACTACGAATATTTACCTCAGCCTTTACAACTTCACTTTTAACCTGAGCAAGAATAGATACCGTCACCTTAGGATATATTTTTCAATCACCATTAGTAATTTTCAGCAAATGCACTTTGATTCTAGAGTAGCTACTAGTGCCAATATATTTACAATACTTGCATCTCCATTTCATATTTCCTCTAGATGGACCACCATTATCTAGAACATCGATATGGTTCCACAATAGAGCCTTGATATTGGTGTTTTGCTCCTCTTAGGTAGCTAGGGTTTACCATTTAGGTTGCTGGGCTAGGTCAGGCTATGTCATTGTATGTGTTAGATACGTGTCAACGAAGCGTCGAAGCTGTGTCGAACATTAAAATTATTTATTTTGGCTATCTAATTGTCCAATACGTGACTGAACGTGTCGAGTGGCGTATCGGTGTTGTATCTATATCGGACACCGATAAGGCACCAAACCGACGTGTTGGTGCTACAAAGTGCATCAGACTGATCTTAAACAGAGAAAATTTTGTTCATATACCTGATAAGCCAGCTATGTTTTTCTCAAATTTGTAAGTAGGGGGGAACTTGAAATCTCCTTCACGTAATCCCTGGAAGACTCTCCCAGATCTCATTTCTGCTCGCAGCTGGTCATTCTCTCTCAGCCAGTCAAAGCATCTTTGGGAAACCAAGCCCATCGCCTCATCATAGGAAATATCATAAAGCCGGTAATTAAAATCACCAAGAAATACAATCATGTCCATATCTGACAACTCAGGCATTCTTGATCCCTGTCATAGCAACATTTTGGTATGTTTACGATCTCAGAATATGGATCTAGCAATTACTCCATACACTAAAAAAATGAAGATGAGCCAACAGCATACATTTGCTCCACGAAGAAGATGACCAGCAGAACCAGAAACTGTATCATCAAAACAAGTTGAGTAATATTGTATGACATTAAGAAGTCTTGCATTTCCATGAGATGATTGCTGATTGTGATTAGCAAGTTTGCAGGACATTTGCAAATTCAAATGGCCATTATCAAATCCAGAAAAGTAAATGGGATAAGATTGAACAAATACCTGATGTTGTCAATAATCCACTTGAAGGGGCAGCAAAGCCCATTGTTCTAAAGACATGGTCAAAGTCTTCATTCCGTCGGTTTACAGCTTCCATATGTGCAGCAAAATGACAATTTACAAAGCAAATGCTTCTATCATGTATTCTCATCCGCAATCCCACTGCTCCCTGCCATAATGATATACATTAACAAAACAGTAATCTAAGTGAAAATAAAATACATCCATTAATCATATGCACAACAATCTACAGGCAACATTTAACAAGACTAAGAAAACAATGATTTTATTGCATTTTCAACGTAACTGCTATCAAATCAGTACGAATATAAATGCATGCTAATGCAGGAGAATGCTGTCTATCCAACAAACAAAGCCTTGTTTTTGTGATTTTATGATATAATAAAAACTACATCGTCATTTTTTAATTTTATCCACTGGCGGCAAACTTTCCTTGAAAAAATGTAAACCAGTAGATAAGACAGCACAATAAACGTGTCATACATAATTAACTCATCATTTTCCATAAATTCGGGGACATATCTGACAAACTCATATCTAGGTGTGCAATCATGTAAAATCGCACATGGACCGTTGGATGAGGGATGGACGGAACATATTTGGGAGGTCCTGGGAGGGTACAAGCCATGAAACTTAGGGTACATATCCAGTGTAAACTCATATCTAGGTGCAATCATGCAAAGTCACACATGGACCATTGGATGAGGGAGGGATGGATCAGATTTGGGAGGAGTTGGGAAGGTGGAGCCCTCGTAAATAATTTTCCAATATGTAAGGAATTACACAGAAAGTTATTCATCAGGTAATCCTCAAGTCCCACCAAGTCTGATCCGTTCAACACTCATCCAACAATAGATGTGAAAAGTTTGCATGATTAAATCTAGATATGGGTTTGCAATAGTTGTCCCCTATAATTTTTACTCAAAGAGTTAAGGACTTAAGGCCATTTATATGCCACCTAAAGAATGACAAACATGCGAGTTATCACACATTTGCACAAAAGGGGACAAGATGTGTTTCCTTCCCTTCCTTTTGACTGGTCATGTAAGCCCTTACATGGATTTCAAGAAATGTTAAAACACTGCTGATCATGCAAACTGTAATGACAGTTGACATAACTCATAAACGCATATTTCTTGGTCAGATTCAGATAACAAAATTACCTTGTTGCCAATTGCTCGCCCTAATCCACATGCTACTGCAGCATTCTCAATGTCACCAATGAATTGCTTAAAATGTGCTCTGACCCTGAGGAAAGAAGAAACTAAATACTTTCCACAAAAACAGAAGGCGGAAAAAGCTACAGGGAAAAATAGTCTTAAACAGATTACCATACAGAAATAAGTAATCCAGCCATTTGCCTTGATCCGACATGCTCAAAAGAGTGTCCCTTCAAGATCTGCCCAATTATATCCAACCACCACTCTCCATTTGGGCTTCCCTCCAGCCCTACCTAAAAGCCAGTGGAAATGATATCAGGATTACAAATCGCAAAAAATGTTGTGGCATTTTTTTTATGTTTATGTTAATTAATATTCTTGAAAATTCTAAGGGAATGAACTCTTAACAGGTAATAAACAAGGTACCTCTTCACAATGACCTTGCAGCAAGGGCATTTATATAACTCTATTGAAAAGCAAGTCATATTAATATAGAACAGCCAATCAAATAAAATCTGGTAAAATTAGTCAAGTTAAGAAGATTGTACAATGAAGTAACTTATGCATAATTACAATGAATCTTCAAATACCAGTTGATTACAAACCCTAAAATTCTGAGCTTGCCATTCTTACCTTTTGTTTAGCTGCAGACATTGCAAGAAAACCTGCACCCATGTCCAGCTCCTGCAATCCAACTACTACTACTCCAATCTCTGGTGTCGGGAATTTTAGCCAAGCTCTTAGTGACTCAAAAGATGCTTTTTCTTGCCCAACATTCCAAGAACCAACTAACACTTTCATATATTCAAATTTTTTGTATGATGCCTCTTTCTCAACTAATTCAGAATGCATAATGCTGTCAATTGGCCCTGGGGATGACAAATTCCATCCACGAACTCCCCCATGACCAGCCAATGTAAAGATATATGAACCTCCAACAGCCATACTCAGAATTGGACTACTATGTGCAATCCATCCCGCTAGCAAGTTGCCTTCCAGGTCCAACAGCTGGATGCTGCCATCCATGTAACCCACCCACAATCTTGTTCCAAAGTTGAAAATGCTTTGAATAGAAGATGAATGATGCTGGAACTCTTGCAAACGATTACCATTGCCATCCCATTGAGCAAGAGAGCCATTTGCAGATCCTGTCCAGATCATCCCATCCATTGACATTGCTAATGCTTCTATTCTTCGAGAATCATCTCCAAATCCTGCTTTAGCAGCAACCCTCCGGACGGCATCAGCTGCTCCCATCAAAGTATTACGTGATCTCTGGAAAAAACTAACAGGACTGCCAGCTTTTTCTTTCCTTGCAGAGGAGAAAAGGTTTTGCTTTGTTTCATAGCCATATGGGTCCAGTGCAGATAAGCTGTCAAACCGAGTATCAACTTGGCCATCCACATTTATCACCTTCAGAAGCTCCTTACTGCGAGAATCCCTATATGCCAAAGTAGACAAGAATATAACACAAATATATAAACAGCTGGACTAATGTCAGCCAAATGCAACAATAACAGATAAATGGACACACGAAGTGTACCAGAGTGCAAATGAGAGGTAACTGGCACTCCATACTTTTGATCTAGAATTGTCAGACAATAGAAGTTTTACATCTACGGCAGGCAAGGGACAGACCCCTCCATCACTGACCATGGCCCTAAGGTCAATGAATGATCTTTCAACTAAAAAGGAGGTCTTACGCTTTTCTTCTTTTTGTAAAGCAAGTGACTTCTCAATTGCTTCTCCATACCATACTTTGATTACTCCCCCTTCAGATCCAGACCACAAATCACCTACAATGCATACAAAAATCAATGCTGCACAATTCAAACTGCGAACAGTTCACTCAAAGAGATAAGTTTAACTGCTGAAAATATTATAACTATGAAGGAGATCTGTGAAAATGAAAACAGCAAGTTCCCACCTTAAAGATACATGCTAGTTAAACAACAAAGTTCACGCCTGACAGTTGCAATTTGACAGAAATCCATTCCTGTCCACATGTTGGACATGAAAAAGTAACCTATTATGCCTCTCTAGCCCATCAGATTATAAGTGACAAATAATTCAATTTTGCACCTTTATGCAGCTTGTGCTGAACATTTAATAATCGCATATCATATCAATCTTGTAGATTTAATGCTAGTACGATAATGACATTTGAATATTTTAAACTGGTTGGGGCGATTTTCTCAGCAAAGTTAAAAAAATAAAATTAGTACTCTTTGTTAATCTTATAGCAGTTTGGAGAAGGCAAAATGAACCATTTCTTAGCAAGTACTGATATTTCACTGACAACATCAAAATCTCTGCACAGCAGATTATCCACAAGATGCCGATACCAGAGAGTCAAGCTTTTGGAGTTGGTGTTAAATGCCTGCTACTGTCAGCATGCTGCCAGGCTCGTTTTTTCCGAATAAAAGTTTCCTTTAGGCACTTAGCAAGCCAGTTTGCTGAAAACAGTATGAAACTATTTTCTTTGGCAGGTGAAACTGTTTGCATTCTGTCTTCACTAAAACATAAAAATCCATTTTTACTAAAATAGAATTGTAAGCACCGTACAAGTCCAGGGTTGACTTTTTCGTTTGCCTCTCGAAAACCGAATAGAGCTCGGTACTGGTTTTTCGTGAATTTAGACCAAAGTTCGGTAAAAATCGAACGGTTTGCAAAAGTCAAACCGGCTGGTCAAACCGATTCAAAAAAACAAAAACCGGTCGAAAAGGTCGAAAACCGGTCGGTTTTCGTCGAAAATTGACGACAAAAGGAAAAATGGTGAAAATGCAAGAAACAATTGGAAAAATTGCAAAAAAAATTGAAAAAATTACAAAAAACCAAATTAATCTATCAAACACCTCAGAGAAATTTAAACAATTTTTGAAATCATTTATTACTTCTAAAAAATCCAAAACAACAATTAATGAAAAGGAACAAAGACACTGTCAGATTTTTATAAATATTTAAAAGATTTGTTATATTCTGAAATTTTAACGTAACCATAAATATTGCCAAAGGATCATGTACTAAAATTTTCAGAAATATTAGACCTCATTTAGTGCTCATAAAATCAAAAACAGAGGAGCATATACAATGATAATAGCACTTTCAGAATTTTTTAAAAATACACATATCTGATCATCATCTGAAAATTTTACAACATGATTGTAATTACATTATAACATCACAAAAATATTTTAAGAAATATTAGACTTCATTTTGTGCCCCTAGAAAATAAAAAACTGAAGAGCATATATTGTGAAAGTATCACTGTCAGAATTTTTAAAAAATACACAGATCTGATAATCATCTGAAAATTTTATAGCATCATTAGCATTGCCCTCGCATAAAAAATTCCAAAACATTTTAACACTTTTTGCTAAATTTCTTCAATTTCTTTAAATTTACATTTGAATTCCACGGTTTACCGCTCGGTTTTTATTGCCGAACTGGCTTGGCAAGGTCGGTTTTCGCGAAAACCGATCGGTTTTCGTCGGCTTTTTGAACCCTGTTCCAAACGGACCAAACTCCCAAGTTCATCTTACAGTTGTAGTCAAAATAATATGAGGCCAATTTCATGGCTTGTTTTCTTAGACTTAAATCACTCTCTCAAAGAGAAGTTCAAGATAGTGGAGGGTGTTAAGGGTATAGATATTGTCATATATGGACTCTCCATATATAGGTTTTCCTTATATAAGTTTTCCTAGTATAGGTATTGCCTTATATAGACTTTCCTTTTATTCCCGCTTGTACAACTATATATTCTGGTTATTGGCCTCATATTGAATACAACAAGTGCTATTCATAACATGATATCAGATCGAGGTTTTTTTTAGGTTAGGGTTTAGCGGCGTGCACTTGCACCAACCCTAGCCGCCACCCCGTTTCTTCCACTATCGCTGCCCCCGGGAGAAGAAATCTCCCCTCTCGGGGGCGGCCTCCTCGATCTACTCCGTGCGGTCTCTACGCCACCAGCTCGCGTCGGCTCGGCCTCCACCGCCAGCGCGACTCCATTGCTGTTCGGCCGCCGCCACCTTCGGTAGTGGCTCTGGCCGCCCTCCTGCCGGTCGACGCCGACCCTCGGTCTCTGTGCGGCCGCCGCGCGCTTTGGGCGCGTCCGCCACCTCGGCTTCCGTGGCCACCCGCCGCTTCGTCGCCATCCCTGGCAGCCACCCGCACCTTTTTGAGCCGCCTACGCCAGCCTCTGCTCCATCTTTGTGAGGCGCACCCTCTCTCCGGCTCCGGTCAGCCCCTCCCGTTCGGCGGTCGCTTGTCGCTCCGGGCCGCATCAACTGGCATCTTTCTCAGCCGCCTTCATCGCTCCGTGCGACGGCCGGCCACCTCCGGTGCGCACCGCGGTCACCGCTCCTTCGCTTCGGCCGACGCTCTGAGCTTCCTCCGTGCTCGTGAAGAAGCACACCAACCAAAACAAGACTTTGTTTGTACTCATGAAGGACTAGAGAAGCTCCCGTGAACTCGTGAAGGACAGCCCCATCCGGACCCGAATCAGATCTCAGTACCGGATTGGATTTTATTTTGAGTCACGCTCACGCAGCTTCAGTCCAGAGCCGATTGTTTTTAAAGTCACGTGGCTTCGGTGTTGCTTTTCCTTTAGCACGTTTGGCTCCAGCTCTATAGCAGTTGTGGCTTTTTCTTCTGGCTTTTAGCTCTAGCTTGACTTTTGACTTCGGCTCCTTGGCTCGGATCCGGCTTTTCTAATCGGCTCTCTGTTTTCTAGCTATTGGTTCGTTTTCGGCGGCTCGGCTCCTACTCTTTGGCTTTGGCTCGGCTCCGGTTCTTCGGCTCTCCGTTGAGTCTTTTATTTTTAGCTCCGTTGCGTCCATCCAAGTCCTTAGCATCTTGGCTCTTTCGTCAGCCCGACTCTTTTTATCAACTCGACTCTTTTTGTCGACTCGGCTCCTTTGTCGGCTTTTCTTCGTCAACTTGGCTTCTTCGTCGGTTTTCCATCGTCGACTCGGCTCCTTCATCGGTTTTCTACCGTCGACTCATTTATTCAAGAGTTGGGTACTACAACAACTACTTCAAGAACATGACTTTGGATTTTTCCTATTTTAGTGTCAACCCTTCCAAATGCAATGCTATTGCATACGCTTTGCATTTGTTGGGGGGAGGGGAGTGTTAAGGGTATAGATATTGTCATATATGGACTCTCCATATATAGGTTTTCCTTATATAAGTTTTCCTAGTATAGGTATTGCCTTATATAGGCTTTCCTTTTATTTCCACTTATACAACTATATATTCTGGCCATTGGCCTCATATTGAATACATCAAGTGCTATTCATAACAGAGGGCACCTCAAGAGGCTTAGAAGTTCATAAGAGCTAATAAGTTGTTGTTTTCAACAAAAAAAAAATCCATTTCTTGTCTTATGCCCTAGTTTATTGGCAAGCATCTAGGCCAAAGATGGTCAATATTTGATAGGGCAAAAATGACTGCCTGCCTACTGGACATATGCTCCAATTGCAGTTTTGCTCATATAAAACACCAGTTAAAGGTAGATTCCTTAGTAGCTTGCTTTGACAAACATGGAGAGGTCTAACATCCTTATGCCAAGATAGTTAGATGTAGATAATTGATTTCAGAGGATCCATTGCATTGCTCTGATTGAGTTATAAGCTAGATAGCAGTTTAATATTTTATAATTAACTGTTTCGATGATCAGCACGATAAACATTATATTCTAAAAAGTAAGCCACTCAAGGTCACTTCTACGTTGATCAGTTACAAATTTCTGCTGATAGTCAGTAGGCATTGGTTGTTTCAACCATCTTGTACAAGTATGCCCCTAGACCTAAGAATTACATGAAGTACATTATATAGCCACTTGTTTACATAAATGATGGTGAAGTAAAAAAAATGTCATTAACATATTATGTTTCATCACGTTAGTCAATAAAAAAGAAAACAACAAAATGTGCAATTACAGCAATAAAGTAAATAAAATGTGGCTGTAAATGCGACTAAGCACAAATACAAGAATGGATTGGACTGAGATCTTTTAGTGGACCACAATACAAAAGAGGAAAGTTTACAGTAACATCTTGATGGTTACTAGCTCAACACCTTTACTAAGAAAGAGGAAGAGCTCAACACATTTCGTTCCATTCTCCTACAATACGGTAGGATTAATCTGGTTCTCCGTTGAAGGAAACAAACCCATCCCACTTGCAAGCAACACTGGTCATGATTCTCGAATGGCCACGACAAATAGTGCAACTTTTAATCCGAATTGAGGAAAAACTCCATACTGATTGACACAAAATAGAGACAAGGAGAATTAGTAAATTACCATAGGAAGACACAGTCAATGCATATACCGCCCCATGGTGCGCGTCCCACGGGAAGCAATGCCCTGCCACCGGGCCTGGATCCGCGCTCCACCCCATGATCCACCCGTTGGCGTGGCCACTCCACACCACGCCGCGGCCAGGGTCGGCTGCGAGGCAGAGCGCCGGTGGCGTCCTGCGCGACTCCCGGAACGGGGCGCTCGCCTCGTCCCCCCACCGCTGCAGAGACGCAGGTGATCGGAAGGCATCCGCGAGGTCCCACACCCTGACGCCATCCTCGCCCGCCGCCCAGAGGTGAGTGGCGTCGCCGGGAGCAACGCAGCAGGCGAGAACGCGGAGGGCGGTGCCAGCCTGAGACTCCCTCGGCGGCCGCGGGCGCAGCTCTAGCGGCGGCGGGCGGTCAGCGCGCACTGCGGCGCGCGGGGGCGGGCGGTGGACGCGGGATGCGGGGGCGGAGGCGGCGAACTCCGGGAGGGAGTTGGAATGATGCGGCCCCTGGGGCGGGGGCCAGACGTCGGCGGCCGCGGAGAAGGTCGGGAGGGAGTGGCTAGGGTGCAGGGGCTGCGGGGGAGGGGCGCGGGGGAGGGCGTCGGAGAAGGATGAGGAAGCGGAGGGGGTGGAGGCGGGAGGGAGGGATGCGGAGCGGAGAGTGGCCGGGGCCGCGCGGGGGGAGGTGGAGGCGATGGGGGCTGGGGCCGGGGCCGGGGCCGGGGGTGGGGAGGGGTAGGAGATGGAGGCGGAGAGGAAGAAGTCGTCGGGGAGGTCGTCCCACGAGGAGGATACGGCGGCGGGCGTTGCGGTCTCGCCGGGATCCGCCATTGGGGAGATCGGAGGAGCCGCGCGAGCCAACAGGTAGGTATAACGTCACACTGTCACACAAGCGTTTGTCGTTTCGTTTCGGGGTCAGATCGGAATGGGTTTGGCCGTGCGGGGTGGTGGGCCGGCCGTTTGCGTTTACAGTTGAGTCCTCTTCCTGCTCATGATTCTCCACCAAAAGCCCATACCGATGTCGTGCTTCCCACGTCCTTGCTCGCGGTCTCACTTTCTTTTCAGACTTGCTATAAATCACTCGGTAAAATTTTTATGAAATAAGTTAAATTTGTAACCTTTTGATCTCCTCAAGATTCGTACTCTGACAGGTGGTTTGTCATCTTCTCCAGCTCCAGCGGTGGCAAGTTAGAATAGGGGTTCACCGGGTTAGGATCCGGAGTTCACCGGACCACGAATTTAGAGAGACGCCATGGTGGCAGAGGATCGGCAGTAGGTGGTGACGGTGGTGGGGTGGTGGAGTGGCGGTGGCGTTATCCAGCACAGGCCTAGCAGAGGGCGGTGGGTGATGGAGGTTGGCGAGGATAACAAGAGCAAGAGAATATTATAAGGCGATAGGATGTGCTGGCGGATCCCTGCCAGAGATGAGAAAGAAGACGAGGTGGTGCAGATGGAGGCTGTGCTATGAAGGACGATGTCGGTGACGACTGTGGCGTGGGGGGAAGCTTGGGAGAGGATGACGAGAAGGATGAGTTGGACCTCCAGTGGCCTCGTCGGCGCCGACGAAGTGGCGCGTGGGTGGCGGCGCGAGCAAGAGAATGGAGAGAGCAGGAGTGTGAGGCATGGACGATGGAATGGAGTGCTCAGGAGGCTTGAGTCTCGAAGGGATAGACTTGGTTCTCAGGTCTAGATGTGTGAATCTAGACAGTCCAATCTTTATCTAACGGTTCAAAATTTGACTGAAGTTTTTCAAGAAATTAGTTGAATCCTGTGTAGACAGTCCCCTTTTCATTCTTGAGAAAGTCCTTGCTCACGGTTTTGCTCAGGCCTCAGATTTATCTTTTTGTACGAGATACTAGATGCACACACACGCAGTATTGCATATGCACACATAGGATGAAATTCACCACCATGAACTGCAGAAAAATAACCTATGAAAATCATCACTATTCCTTAGCTATTTATTCAATTTAGTACAACAATTCTAAATCGAAGGTCCGATTACAGAGTTCATTACGTATTTAATTATCTAGCAGAAAGGTCCTACCACTAACGGACTAAGATTAGCCTGGTACTCCCTCGTTTCTAGAATAAATATCATTTTAAAATGCATGCACTTATATTTTATGAAAGTTAATAATTTTGATGGTTAATATATAGAAAAGAGTTTAGGTCAGTCAAATGAAAATGATAGTACACACTCCATATACTTTTTATAACATATAATTAAAAAGGTAATAGTTAAATATGTTTATTATTGATATATAAATCTACCAAGTAAAAATGAACAAAGTGAGCACGATCTTTTCAAGGCCGTCATTCTCGATTGGAACATGCCATGCAGGGTTCCAAATCTCACCGAATTTCGGCGAAATTTCGCCGAAATTTTGGATTTCGCGCCTCCACGAAATCTAGACTACCGGTCGGATAAAAAAATAATTTTTTTTGAAATTGCTACGATCGGCTTCACTAAATCTTTTCTCTCTTATCGTGGTTGCCTCAATATTGTTATTTTGGTTCTCTCTACAAGATCAAAGTGTAACATAATACATGCAGGATCTCTCTCAGTCTATCATGTGGACACTTTCACACTTCTCAAATTAGATGGGAATAAGGGTAATCTTTGATCTTAGCTTTGGCCTAACGAATTTAGGAATTTGAATGGACTTAATTGGAGTTCATATGAAAGAGAACGGACTATCAGAATATTTATCAGACAAATAAATCCTATAAATTGAGAGAGAAATGAGAATATTCCAAGAATACTCCTCTTTGAGAGACTGACAAGTAGGCCTGGCTAGTTTTTCAAATTTTATTTAATTTTTGAAATATTGGATAATTGCGAGAGACTAACATGTGGGCTTATAGTCTATAGACTAGGTCCATGAACATTGTGCATGTTCCATGGTGGACACGTTGCAGTGACATGTGGACCCCATATGACATTGACACAGTTCACGACGAACCAAGCCTACTCAGATTGAATCTAGGGTTCGGGTGAGGTAGCACCGACATGGTGTCGATGTGGCGATGGCGTGGCATCCACATTGGAGGTGACGGCATTGGAATGAACAATCACTGACGGCAATGTCTGGACGCACTCGAGACCTCATCTAGAAGGTCTTGGCGAGGCGAGGTGGTTTGACTTGGTGCGATATCCAAACTAGAAATTTGACCGTTAATTTTTTTTACAATACTTTTTCATTGCTACAAAATCATAATCATAAGAAAATATTTTTAAATATGAATCCTACGGTATTACTTCTGTGTCATGTAATATATATTTTGTTGGACTAGTTATTGGTCAAAATTTACAAACATTGAATATCGAAATACTACGTGGAATAGTGGATGCCCTAAAATTTTCTACGGATGTACATCTTGAGGCAAAACCTTTCTAGGGCAGCTAGAGATGCCAAGGCCTGGTTCAATTCTAGTCCAAATCCAAATTCAGTAAATAAAAGGTTGATCCAGTCTAGGTCCAAATTGTGAAAGCCCAAGCCTTATCTAGGCCCAATCTCTGGCATGGGCATAGCTTGGACTTATCCTTGTTCCCTTCGATCTCCTTTAGTTGGGCATTGGTGGTCGTGATCTCGTCGTAGAGCATGTCCCGTATGCGCAGCTGTGTGGTGGCGCTGGCAAGATCGACTTGGAGGGTGTACTTATCGATGGTGTTGTCGGCGATATATGCGGCATCGCGGCCTACCATGCCATCCTGGCCGTCGCAGCCTCGTGCAATGACCGAGAGGGTACCGCCAAGTTCACCCACCTGTCGCCTACATCCTCAATATTGATCCCTGCCATGGCACCCTTCGGGCTCTACAAGGTCATGTCACCTTGTCGGCCCATGCCCAAGAAGACCCTCTCAAATCTCTCGCGCGTCTTCGCCATGCTCTACCCGGACGACCTGCCCTGTCCTTCCTTGTTCTGCCTCCGGTAGCCATGGCTTCGCAAAGGTGCGGCACGGACGCATGGTAGAGGCAAGTCGAGATACAGTCTTGGCGGCAGGTGGAGGCGACGCAAGCGGAGGCATGAAGTTCCTCGCTTCTGCCTTCTTGTGAACTCAAAACGAGAGGCTGCATCTACTATCCAGTAAAAAAGGAGGCCTACAGCTACAGCTCGGTCCAATCCAGCCAACTCTGGTCTAGAAAATAACAAGCCTGAAATTGATCCAGTTTATTTACAATTTTAGACCAGCTTGGTCCAAAAGTCTGGACAGCCCCAAGCGCATTAGCAACCCTCAACATTTCCGATGAGCTCTATCTTCGGGACTACGAAAACGCATCTGATCGATGCATTTCTTGATGGTCTCAAACTGGTGCCAGGGAATTAATATATGTTCACACGAAGGAAACAGTGCGGTACTGTACTCATGTCCTTTTATGTGTAGGCTGTAGATAGTCTTGCCGTGCATGATGAAAGACTATGTAGAGGTCTACCTATGTTTGTGATGATCAATTGATTGTATTTTAGTTGGTGGTGTACAAGTTTGAGTTTGATCAGTTTGTAAACTAGTTGGGACTAGTTGTGAACTGGTCGGGACTAGTTGTAACTGGTTGGGATTAGTTGTGAACTAGTCGGGACAGTTTGTAAGCTGGTTGAGACTGATTGTGAACTAGTTTGGATGTGTTGATTTCAGTGGCGAATATAGGATTTAAACCTAGGGTATGCCGATTAAATAATAATTCGGTAAACGATTTAAAATTTATTGAGCAATTCGGTATACAAGTAAAAAATAATTAAAAACAAGATGATATATTTTAAAAAAAGCTTTTTTACCTATAATATTGCTTCTTCTTATTCGGTCTATGCCTTCTAATAGCCATAAAACTCTTGATTATATCATCTTCTTCCACTTTGAAGAAAATATCTCACTCAATGTTGCGCCAGACGGAGGAGAGGAGGTGAAGCAACAGCAGCCGCCTTCTTTACTGCATGTTTCCGAAAAAGAGATGCAATGTCTCCGTTCCTCCTCATAATTTAAAAACCTTGCAAATAAAATACGTCCATTGGGTGGTTAAAATACTAACTAAGATAAGCAAAAAATAAAGATATAACCATATCAGCTATAGTAGAAGTCGAATAAAGTATATGTGTAGGATCGAAATATACTAAACTAGCAATCAGATGGGGGTGAATGATTGCACGGAAGCTAAAATCAAATTTTTGATCTACAAAAAATTCACCCCAATTCAGACTCAAGTAATTGCTTCGTATTCAACAAAACAGAGTAGATGTGTTCGGTAAATCACAAATTCTCAGAGATCCAACCGTTGGATTTACCTGAAATTTCAACAGAATAAACTAGATTCCAATACGCATCTAACTAAAAAAGAATTAGCACGATCAGACCTATGGATCAAAAGTTATAAATCCTACAAGGTTACTGTGATAGATTATGACGAGAATCATGTATGAGTTGGGCCAAATCTACAGGGTATGCCGCGGCCCACCCGGCATACCCTGTAGATCCGCCCCTGGTTGATTTGATTGCATATGTTGTTGGACATTGCTATGTGTTGTTTTTCCCTTGTCTATGATAATTACAGGACTTCGGAGCTAGGTCATGGTGAGGCAAAGGAGATCGAGACTAGACTGAGAGAGCTGAGGTTCAAACGATCAAGATGTCACCAAAGATGACTGAGGCTAGGGAGTAGCTGCAAGCTGAGAAGACAAGGAATGGATGAGATGCTAACTTGGAGCTGCTCGAATCAAGGAGGATCGTTTGATCGCGGTCAAGAAGATAGAGTAGCAGGTCAAGTTAGTATGCTTTGAAAAACATGCAAAACCCGTTAAGTTGTTAGGTTTCGGGTCAGCCCATATATGGTTGAGTGAGTGAATCTCAACCTTTGATAAAGTTACTTATGTGAGAAGGAAGTCATCTAAGGGTGGAGTTTGCTCCCAGTGTGCTATAAATAAAGGGGGATAGGGGTGTCTCTCCCCTGAAGGTTTTGAGGTTTTTGTACTCTTTTGAGTTTTGCCCACTTTGTAGTGTGGCTTTGTAAACCTGCCTTTCAGAAATGAAATATTTATTTTCTCAAGTCTGAATTTAGATTTACCATTTGCATTATGATTTAAATTCAACATTTAATATCTTGCAAATTACTTCCTGCACATCTGGATTTTCCTCCTCTCCTTCTAAGTGCTTTTGGATCTTGTGCCAAGGATGAAAAATTGTTGGATGAATTTTCTATAGATCATATCCCAATCATCTAGACAATCTACAACCTCTTCTTTTCAGTTTCTACAAGAAATCGATCTTTCTGCTTGAAAGAAGAAAGATCCTTGTAAATTGTGTTCTTATTTGTTTGAAGGGTTGTTCTTTTGTGTTCTTACTTGCTGAGATATGTGGAAGGTCATCTAAGATCATTCTGATCATCAATTCCCTACGAGCAAGTTATGCGTGAAGTTTGTGTTCTTGACCTAGTGTTGGTGCAGCATTTGTTAAACTGTAAAAAAGTCAGAACTTTTACATCAATCCTTGCGATTGAAGGTTGGAATAGGTTTCTGACATCTATAGGAAGGTGCACCCCAAGTTTCACGGGTTTTGGATCAGCCGATCAAAAGTTACATCGATTCTTGTTTTTGAGAACGTGTTGATTTACTATTCACACATGTCGGAGATCGGTCATCCTGACTCGTGTCCAGGCCCCCCCGGGGCTTTAGGCCGTCCTCCCCCAAGCTCGGGGGACTGTTCCCGAGCTCGGGCGAGGATGGTCCCGAGCTCGGAAGGCTATTCTCGAGCTCGGGCAAGAGCTTCCCTAAACTGCTACAAACCTCGATGACCTCCTCGACCTCGGCACCCCCGGTCCAGACTTCAATGTAATAGGTCTCCTCTTTTATGTATGGATGACCTCCATCCCTACGTGGGAACTAGGGTCAACCGCTCTTGTCAGTCCCCCCGCGTGGGGACTAGAGGCTATCTGCCCCTGTCAGAATCCCCTGCGTGGGAACTAGGATCAATCACTCCCCAACAGCTCCTGTCAGTTCCCCGGCGTGGGAACTGGGGTTAACTGCTCCCGTCAACTCGCAAACAGCCACCTAACGTCAGCCTCGAGATCAGCACCAGAAGCCTATAAAGCGCCCGACCGCCCCGGTCGGAAATGGGAGGAGAGAGGATCCAAAGAACCGCAACGACAACAAGATCGCACAAGGCAACACACCAAAAAACCTAAGGGCAACACTTGTACATCCCACCGTTCACCGAGCCCCTCGTGGTTGCCTCCCAGCGACCCCGAGGCCGGCTCCCCTGTAGTTCTCTCCCAAGAGCTCTTAGACATCTTCCGCCACGGCAAGACGGAGTAGAGCCGTTACCCGACCTAGGGGGCTCGAACCAGTATAAGCTTTGTGTCCCCTGCTTGCTCGTCCTTCTTCCTGTCTTTGCACGTCTCCTAACCCTCTTCCCGACGAACGCGACTGGGCCTCGCCCTTCAGGCGATCCTCCCCCCTCTTTGCGGTCGACGGTCCCGATCGTCGACAGCTGGCGCCCACCGTGGGGCCCGAAGTTTCGTTCGTCCAAAGTTCATCGCCTCAGCGGCATCAGCACCTCCAACTTCGCCATCGACACCTTTTCGAAGTGAATCGAGGCGGAGCCGGTCTCCGCTATCACAGCCAAGGCCACGTTCACCAACAAGCTGTCCCCGCTATGGGAAGGCCCCTACAGAGTCATCTCAGCAAGTCGCACGGGAGCTTACCGCTTTGCGGCCCCCGATGGCAGGGAGCTCACGAGCTCATGGGATGTGGACCAGCTCTGGAGGTTTTATGTCTCATGCTCCTCCTTCGTCTGTTTTGAGATAGAGTGATTCCCCTTGCCATTATGCTTGTCTCTCGTATCTCGAGCAAACGCGACCTGGGCCGTGACCCGGACACTTCTCTCCAGGGGTCGAACGCGCAGTAAGCCGATCCTCATCGCGGTAAGTCGGCTATCCCCCCGTCGCAGGGTCCGTCTCGTCGGTCACGCCCGTCGGCTCGCCAAACTCGAGATACTCGAGTTTCGGCCCTCGGGCCCCCTACTCGAACCACCGTGATAGTCCCGTGGTTCACCTCTAGGGGTCGGATACGTGGTAAGCCGATTCTCATCGCAATAAGCCGATCATTCCCCCCATCACAGGGCCCGGGCCCGGGACCATCACCGGTAAGGGCTCCGAGCTAAGGGGCTCAGCTTAGTTTTTTCCTCACAATAAACTATGCTGCTTTGTCATCTCTTATTTCCTCTTATGCTATCTCGCATCTTGAGTAAGCATGTCCAAAGGTCGCCATGCGAGGATCGACACCAGGGGGTCGAGCGCACAGTGAGCCGACCTCCCCCCTGTCACCTCCTCGACCCCAAGACGCAGGAGGTCCCGGCCTGGTAGCTCACCTCCGGGGGTCGGTTGCGCGGAGCGCCTAGATCTCTTAACCCTTATATCGCCGCACTCTGGTTCGGCCCAGGTATGCACCCTTGATAAAGATCTCCTTCGCTTCCGACACTAACCTCCTTCGGTCTCCAGGGGGGCGTGACGTCCAGTCATGGTCCTGAGTTGCAGGTTCTTTGTGGAAGATTGCGCTATCTTAAAGTCCTCGGTTCCGAGGCTCTGTTGGCTTTTTCGGCCGTAAGTCCTCTTTTTTACCATAGAACGCCTCGAGCGACGTGACCTCGCGGCGTGGCCATAAGAGCAACCATAAGGTCACGCGGCGAGCTTGGTCTCGAGGCGTCCATGCGTGTTCTGTTTTGCAGCGCCTAGGGTCGCGTTCTCTAGGTTCGCCTCGGGGATGACCACCCGAGCCTGGGCATTCTCAGGATCGGAGGCTGCAATAAGGCGATCATTATCGGGATAAGCCGGCCATTCCCCCGTGCTGCCAACCATTGAACGTCCTCAGAGGGCGCCCCGAGCCCGATGACATTCCCCGGGCTCGGAGGTCGCAGTTTTTAATTCACCACCGGGGATGACTCGGTCGCGATAAGCCGGCCTGCGCACTAAGCCGACCTTACCCCCGGGGCCAAGTGGCCAGGTTCGAATTTCTAAACCGCCCTCTGAGGGAGCCCCGCCGAGCTTGATGCATTTCCGAGCTCGCCGGGCTGGACCCAAGGCCCAAACCTGGTCTGAAGCCTGAGTAACCCCAGGCCGACCAGTCCGAGTTGTGCCCAAACCTGAGTACTGCCAGGCGAGGCCTCGGTCAAGTTGAGGCCGCGTTCTCTAGGTTCGCCTCAGGGATGTCAGTATCCCGAGCCTGATGCATTTTCTAGGCTCGGAGGCCGCAGTAAAACGATCCTTATCAGAGTAAGCCGGCTATTCCCCTGTGCTGCCGACCATTGAACATCCTCAAGGAGCACCCCGAGCCTGATGACATTCCCAGTTTGAGGTCGCGACCCTAAAATTACCTCCGGGACGATCTCAATCGCAATAAGCCGCTCTGCCGCAAAAAGCCGGCTGATTCCCCCATGGCCAAGTGGTCAAGACCGATCAACCCGAGTCGTGCCCGAGCCCGAGTGATTTCGGGCGAGGCCTCGGTTCATCTGACCTCGAGCATCAGTTAGCTCGGTCAGCCTTCAACCCGAGTCGTGCGAGCCCTAGTGATTTGGCGAGGCCTCGATTCATCCGACTCGAGCATCCTTAGCTCGGTCACCTTCAACCCGAGTCGTGCCCGAGCCCGAGTGATTTGGGCGAGGCCTCTGGCTCATCCGACCTCGAGCATCGCTTAGCTCGGCCACCTTCAACCCGAGTCCCGCCTGAGCCCTAGTGATTTGGCGAGGCCTCGGTTCATCCGACCTCCAAGATCCTTAGCTCGGCCGACCTTCAACCCGAGTCGTGCCCGAGCCCGAGTGATTTGGGCGAGGCCTCGGCTCATCGACCTCGAGCATCGATTAGCTCGGTCGACCTTCAACCCGAGTCGTGCCCGAGACCTAGTGATTTCGGCGCAGGCCTCGGTTCATCCGACCTCGAGCATCCTTAGCTCGGTCAGCCTTCAACCCGAGTCGTGCCCGAGCCCGAGTGATTTCGGGCGAGGCCTCGGTTCATCTGACCTCGAGCATCAGTTAGCTCGGTCAGCCTTCAACCCGAGTCGTGCCCGAGCCCTAGTGATTTCGGGCGAGACCTCGGTTCATCTGACCTCGAGCATCCTTAGCTCGGTCAGCCTTCAACCCGAGTCATGCCCGAGCCCGAGTGATTTCGAGCGAGGCCTCGGTTCATCTGACCTCGAGCATCCTTAGCTCGGTCAGCCTTCAACCCGAGTCGTGCTTGAGCACGAGTAATTTCAGGCGAGGCCTCGGTTCATCTGACCTCGAGCATCAGTTAGCTCGGTCAACCTTCAACCCGAGTCGTGCTCGAGCCCTAGTGATTTCGGGCGAGGCCTCGGTTCATCTGACCTCGAGCATCCTTAGCTCGGTCAGCCTTCAACCCGAGTCGTGCCCGAGCCCGAGTAATTTCGGGCGAGGCCTCGCGATGTCGACCTCGAGCATCGCTTAGCTCGGTCGACCTTCAACCCGAGTCGTGCCCGAGCCCGAGTGATTTGGGCGAGGCCTCGCTAACCGACCTTGAGCATCGCTTAGCTCACCAACCTTCAACCCGAGTCGTGCCCGAGCCCGAGTGATTTCGGGCGAGGCCTCGGTTAATCTGACCTCGAGCATCAGTTAGCTCGGTCGACCTTCAACCCGAGTCGTGCCCGAGCCCGAGTGATTTGGCGAGGCCTCGATACATCGACGACGAGCTTCCTAGCTCGGCCGACCTAATCTAAAGTGGTTCAAGCCGAAAGCAATAGCTCGCCCTTGAGGCCCCGCCGAATAATCCTGCTCCGTACGTCTCGACGCGGCGTTGCTCGGGATCTTCTATAAGAGCGGGCTAAGCAAGCTTATAAAGGCAACGCGGGTAAACAAGCAAGCTAAGTCTTCTAAGGAACACGGCTTTATAAGTTTGGGCAAAAAGATACGTTGTCTTTACAAGGGGTGCGAATCTTTCGACCCCCACTTGTCTACTAACTTAATTTCCTAGTCCACAGACATGTCCCGAGCAAGCTTATCCTGCTTAAAGTTGGAAACCCTCCTCCGCAGAGCTAGCACCTCGGCCTCCGCTTTGTCGACCCGATCGCGGTCGCTCTGAAGCTGGGCCAGGGCGGTCTTCCCCACTTGAGTCACCCGGGCCAGCTTCTTCTCGAGCCCGGCGACCTTCACCTCGGACTTGGCGGCCTTCGCGTCCGCCTTGGCCGCCCGCACCTCGACTTCGGTGGCCCTCGTCCCGACCTCGACCGCCTTCGCCCCGGCCTCGGCGGCCCTCGTCTCCAGCTCGGTCTTCCCCGTTTGAGTCACCCGGGCCAGCTTCTCCTCGAGCCCGGCGACCTTCGCCTCGGACTTGGCGGCCTTCGCGTCCGCCTCGGCCGCCCGCGCCTTGGTTTCGGTGGCCCTCGTCCCGACCTCGACCGCCTTCGCCCCGGCCTCGGCGGCCCTCGTCTCCAGCTCGGCCGTCCAGCCCACTCAAAGACAAGGCTTTAAAGCTCAGTCATTCCCGAGCTCGGCCAAAAGGGCGATCCCTCCTCGAAGACTTCAGACTCAAGAACGCCTAGAGTCTCAAACCGTTTCTTGAGCCTCGGGGGCTGGTTGTCAGGGATCGATCATCCTGACACGTGTCCAGGCCCCCCCGGGGCTTTAGGCCGTCCTCCCCTAAGCTCGGGGGACTGTTCCCGAGCTCGGGCGAGGATGGTCCCGAGCTCGGAAGGCTATTCCCGAGCTCGGGCAAGAGCTTCCCTAAACTGCTACAAACCTCGATAACCTCCTCGACCTCGGCACCCCCGGTCCAGACTTCAATGTAATAGGTCTCCTCTTTTATGTATGGATGACCTTCATCCCCTGCGTGGGAACTAGGGTCAACCGCTCTTGTCAGTCCCCCCGCGTAGGGACTAGAGGCTATTTGCCCCTGTCAGAATCCCCTGCGTGGGAACTAGGATCAACCACTCCCCAACAGCTCCTGTCAGTTCCCCGGCGTGGGAACTGGGGTTAACTGCTCCCGTCAACTCACAAACAAACACCACCGACGGCACTCGAGATCAGCGCCAGAAGCCTATAAAGCGCCCGACCGCCCCGATCGGAAATGGGAGGAGAGAGGATCCAAAGAACCGCAACGGCAACAAGGTCGCACAAGGCAACACACCAAAAAACCTAAGAGCAACACTTGTACATCCCACCGTTCACCGAGCCCCTCGGCCGTTGCCTCCCAGCGACCCCGAGGCGGGCTCCCCCTGTAGTTCTCTCCCGAAGAGCTCTTAGACATCTTTCGCCTACGGGCAAGACTGGAGTAGAGCCTTTACCCGATCTAGGGGGCTCGAACCAGTATAAGCTTTGTGTCCCCTGTTTGCTCGTCCTTCTTCCCTGTGCTGCACGTCTCCTAACCCCTCTTCCCGGACGAACGCGACTCTGGGCCTCGCCCCTTCGTGCGATCCTCCCCCCTCTTTGCGGTCGACGGTCCCGATCGTCGACAACACCGAATACTATTCACTCAAG
The DNA here is from genome assembly GCA_036346275.1 of Otatea glauca. Taxonomy (NCBI): domain Eukaryota; kingdom Viridiplantae; phylum Streptophyta; class Magnoliopsida; order Poales; family Poaceae; genus Otatea; species Otatea glauca. The sequence goes on along the minus strand of CM070713.1, from coordinate 37,609,381 downwards.
CACTATTCATCCAACCTCTACCGGGTCGGGGGGTACTGTTCACCGACCTCATCTGGTCACCAAACACTGTTTTCGCACTGATGTCCAAACATTAATGTAATGGATTATTATTATCGTACATCAAATAGCCTTTACAAATTATTTACTCCATGTTAGAAATTATATGATATTTTAGACATCGACACAATCTCTGATATGCAATTTTGACCATTATTTTTATATAAATATGTTTATTAAAAAATATAAAAATAATATATTAAGAATTTTTTTTCATAATTAATCTAACGATACTATTTTCATTTGACCGGGCTGTATATAATTTGTCAAAGTTAAAAAAGTCCTCCACTCTTCGCTGCCTACGCCTGCGCTGTTTGAAGGTGGGGAGGCAGCTAGGCAAGGCATGGAAGGTTCCTAGACAGCGACTGTGCTGCTGCTTTCCCCCTTCTTTTCGTTTTTTCTTGGATCTGTTTGTATGGTCAATCCTCTGATGAACTCCAACCCTATTTTGTTTTTGCCTATTGTTTCTTGGTGATCTTAGATTTGGCCAGGCAACTTGGCTGATTTGGAAAACATAAGAGTTTGTTTTGAAATGTCTGGTGGAAACAGACCTGATGTAAACAAAGATGAAAAAAAATCCAAATGTTTTGCAATTATTTGTTTGAAATGTGTTTTTAACGTGGTAATGCTTGCACAAAATTGACCGGAAGAGATGTAATACTTTCGTGAATTAGGCAGAAATGTTGTAGCATTTGCTTTCTCACTTTGTTGCTGGGTGTGTGCTTGGATCGTTGACGTGTAGTCGGGCACCCGACGCTACGGGCATGAGTGAAGATCTCTACCATCATCCTTTGCTGGGATGCCCGCAAATGATAAAATAGCTAGCGGGCATGAATATAAGAGCACTACTTGTGTCCGATTGTCATCTCAGGTTGAGCATAGATAGAGTCCTACAGTAGCTTGCAAATAAGGTTAATAACGGAATGGAAAGTTTCTGACCTTTCTAAAAAAAACAGAAACAAAATTATTTTTGCTGGAAACGGAAACGGGAGAGCCTGTTCTAACGAAAACGGAAATGGAACGAAAATTCTATAAATGAAACTAGAAAATCTTGTTGGGCTGGGAAGTAGAGTGGGCCAACGAGAAAGAAGAATGGGTTTAGGCCGGTAAGTAAAATGGAGGTTTTAAATTCGTTTTCTAATTTGAGTAATAACAAAAAATATATTGCTTTATATAAAATATCAAATAGAGTTCAAAGATTCTATAAAAATTCTTAGAAATATTTTATAACATTTTGAACTTATACAAATTATTTCTAGTAAGATTTTGGGTTTTTTTATCAAATAAATTAATTATTTAAATCTAGAAATCATTAATTAAATGCTAAAAATTCAGAAAAATTCATAAAATCCGAATTAAATGCTCAATTAAAGAATTTGCAAATTTTTAGAGTGTTACAACTGGGAACATTCTTGGATGGAATTTTTTGCTTTCGTTTCCGTATCAACTCCGTTCCATTCGTATCTGTTTCCGTCACTATCCGTTTCCGTATACGTTTTCGGGGTTTCCAATTTCTTTTTTGGTTTCCGTTTCCATTTTGTTTTCATCCTACCTACGATGCGCTCCGCCCACCTGGCCATGCATGTTGGCCAGCCACTTGAAACCGTAAAAGAAAAATGCTCGGGCCGCAAATGATCCTATTTTCTGTTTTTTTTTCCGCCACCTGCATGCACCCCTAATATCTTTTTTCGATCTAGAGGGGTACCGCGACTTCATTTATTGTGACCATAAATCAAGCTACGGGGTCTGAGTTTTCTCAAAAATAAAAAGAAAGAACTGCAGTGTCTACTACGACAATATAACAGTCGTAGCAATTGCTTACATGCATAGAAAAGAACTACATACATGTTAAACAGAGTTCCTGTCTATAGCTAAGCTGACACCGTATCATCAACTCGCTCTCCGACAACAGACTACACAAACACAGGAATGATCGATAGAACAAGCTTGCCGCAATCAGAATGCAGCAGTCTTCCCTTCAAAGGCGCCCACCCATGCGTTTCTTCGGAACACTTCCATTATTGCAACTCGACGCAGTTGTTCAAACACCTTGACGAAGCACCGCGCGGCCCTCCTCTTGACGCAACAAAGACCAGCAACCAATCCGATAACAGATATTATGAACCAAGCAAATAAGATCTTGCAAACGCTTGTTCTGCTGCATTTATAGTTTTCCAGATGGAACAACAGATGGCAGCATGTAGAGCAAACCAGAACTGAGCGCCTGAGACGCAACGTGATTAATCGCGGACGTCCTACCACAGGTAAGGGAGAAGCAAGTAAACACAGTTGAGGGCAGGGTTAACAAAACCGAATTTCGAAATTCGCGGTACAAAAACCGCAAAAACCGCTCGAAAAACCGCCTAAAAACCGTCAAAAATCGAAGGGTTAGTAAATCAAATTTTTCTGAAAAATTCCAAAAAAATTAGAAAAACCGCGGTTTTTCGTGAAAAACCGCTCGGTTTTTTTTCGAAAAAACCGCTGCCAACCGGATATTCGTCGCAAAACGGTTTTTGTGAGCGGTTTTTGACGAAAACCGCGGTTTTTGGCGAAAAACCGCGATTTTTGACGAAAAACCGAGCGCATAAATTTTTTCAAAATTTTTAAATTTTTAATTTTTTTTTTGAATGGACCGGTTTACCGAACGGTTTTTGATTTCGAACCTCAGCGGTACACTCGAAAACCGCGGTTTTCGAGCGGTTTTCGTCGGTTTTGTGAACCCTGATTGAGGGCCTATTACGGAGAATAAGTAAAGTTCAGATAATGGGTCCTCGCAGCAAACCAGCTGATGAAAACTGGGCCCGCGATGCGTAAGGTGTAAAGAATAGCGCGACACGTTTGGTTTAATTGTTATAAGATTAGGGAATTCTGTAGGTTATGGTAGGTTGTAAGATCTATCATGGCTAGTAGTAACCGTTTGTATCATACCTCTACTATATCTGGTAGAGCTCCCGTGCGTAGGGGCGTTTGAGCCCGTGCGCTCGTGGCTCGGCTCGCGAAAAAATATTTACATCTAGGTTCTTTTTTCTGAAAAAAAACACAATCAAGTCCTTTTCGAAATTAGTTACGTTCAGGTCCTTTTCTCAAAAAAAGGATGTATATTACGTCTAGGTCCTTTATGCGTTTTTAAGCGTTGCGCTCAGGTCCTTTAACGGAAAAAAGGAATTACAATTAGGTCCTTTTCGGAAGAAAAAAAATCGGGTCCCTTTTTTTTTAAGAAAAAATATATATTTCGTTTAGGTCATTTTTGCGTTTTTCTATCACTACGTTTAAACCCTTTTGCGGAAAACACAAAATCCTTTTTAGGTTTTTCTCACGCGTTTTCTCGGTTTACTCGGGTAGAAAGCGTCGATCGCGCGTTTTCTCGATTTGCTCGCGTAGGAAGCGTCGCCCGCGGCGTATCACGCAACGTATATGTACCTAGTTTGTCTGAATGTCATGTGCCATGGCCATCTATGCTTCCGTGTGATATTATGTCTTTACGGGGCGGGCAGGGACCAAAGAGAGTGGGGCCCAGTGATAATCCAGATGCAGAGGTCAGGAATGCTCGTGGCCATCGCTGGGCGCAATAGAATCGTGTGTAGAGCGTCTCTGGGTCGAAGAACAAAAATATAGCTGGAGGTTTACGATTGGGCTGGAAGGAACCAAGGAGAGTACTGTAGCGGCTAACTGGAACCGAGTGTGCAACGGGAATCCACGTTGTATTTATTAAGAAACCAGTATGAATATATTCGCATTGATCCTGTGGTTTGGATAGGGTATAGCGATGCATGTGTAGGTATAAATCGGTGGTCTATCCAGAGGAGAGCAGAGAGGGCATGCACTTGTTCGATGTTTTGTAGAGACGTTACGGTAGGAAATGTGCTGCAATGTGGAAAGAGTGTTTACTGTTAAAGAACCTCGCTATCGAATAGTTCAGGGTTTTCGAACAGATCTGAAGTGAATAACAGAGAGTTAGAGAGATGAACACAGAATATAGGAGGAACGGCTCTGTAATTCTTTATTGCTACAAAACTCTGTACAATGGGGAACCCCCCTCCTCCTTATATAGTAGTCGCCTAAGGTTTGGCTAAGGGGCCATCGTGGGCCTTCGTAGGCCACATGGTTTCCCAACACTCCCGCTTGGGCCCTTTGCCGCGAGATGCATATGCCTCATTAAAACTCCAGAAAAATCAAGTGGGAAAAATACATGGAGAAAGAGTACATAGCATACGCTTACTACGTTGCACGAATTGCCTCATTAAAACCTTATGCAAGAAAATTTCATGAAAAACCTGCTAAGGAAAAAGAGTACCATTCACCCAAACTTCAATTGCTAATCTTCAATATTCATGTTGGGTACTCAAATCTCATGTTCAAGGTTTATGTGGGAGTATATGACATATCTCCCCCTTAAATCTGCACTTCTCTGAGTCTCATCATCCCAATCCCTTTAACGCACCTCTCAAAGGTAGATGCTGGGAGTGATTTAGTGAACAAGTCTGCAAGATTTTCACATGACTTAGTATGCAGTATCTTAATCTCGTTTATCTTATACAATTCATGAGCATAGAAGAACTTGGGGTTAATATGCTTCGTGAGATTGCTCTTCACATAACCCATCTGCACTTGAGCAACACAAGCTGCATTATCTTCAAAAATGATCGTGGGAGTTTGCTCAATGTTCAAGCCACATGACTTCTGGATGTGGTGAACCATTCTTCATAGCCATGCACATTCACGGAGGCTTCATATAAAGCAATGATTTCCGAGTAGTTTGTCGATGTCGAGACAAGAGTCTGTTTAGACGACTTTCAGGAAACTGCTGTTCCTCCACACAGGAAAACATACCCAGTCTGGGACTTGCCAGAATGCGGTCTGATAAATACCCAGCATCGGCGTAGCTAACCAAATTCAGTTCATTGTTACTTCTGTAGAACAAGCTGAGATCTTTGCTTCCTTGGAGGTAACGAAAGATGTCCTTGATCCCTTTCCAATGCCTTTTGGTGGGTTCTACACTGTACCGGGCTAGCAAATTCACGGCGAACGCAATGTCCGGCCTGATGCTATTCGCAAGGTACATGAGCTGTCCAACTGCACTCAGATATGGGAATTCTGCTCTCAGAACTTCCTCCCCCTCTTCTCTAGACCTGTATGGGTCTAGGTCTGCTTGGAGTGACCTTCCGACCATTGGACTCTTTACAGAATATGCCCTTTCAAAACCAAATCTTTCCAACACTTTCTGCGTGCAGGTTGATTGGTGTACCAAGATTCCTCCTTGGACATGCTCAAGCTGCAAGCCTAAACAAAACTTGGTTTTACCCAAATCCTTCATTTCAAACTCAGACTTCAAGTATGAGCAAGCTTCTTCAATTTCTTCATCCGTCCCAATGATGTTCAAGTCATCTACATAGACGAAGATTATACAGAATCCATTTGGGGATCGCTGTATAAACACGCATGGACAATTTTCGCTGTTCGTGTAGCCTTTCTTGCAGAGAACGTCGCTCAAGCGATTGTACCACATTCTTCCTGACTGTTTTAGCCCAAACAGTGATTTCTCCAATTTCACACTGTACAGATTTCTATTTATTCTGTCTTGGTTCGGGATAGGAATACCTTCCGGTACTTTCATGTATATCTCCGAATCCAAGTTCCCATACAAATATGTTGTGACAACATCCATTAGCTTCATTTTCAACTTCAAGTTGACTGCCATTGAGATCAAATATCTAAAGGTAATTCCTCCCATGACCAGAGAATAGGTTTCTTCATAATCAACCCCAGGACGTTGAGTGAAACCTTGCCTTGCCTTGTACCTTACAACTTCGTTGTTTTCATTTTTCTTCCGAACAAAGACCCATTTGTGACCTACAGGGTTTATATGGGGAGGTGTGCAGCATACGGGCCCAAACACCTCTCTCTTGTTCAGAGAGACTAACTCTGCAGTGATTGCCTTCTTCCATTCTTCCCAATCTAGCCTTTTCTTGCACTCTGCGAGAGATGCAAGCTCGGGATCATGATCAATGATTAAGGCAATCTTCTTTGTAAAGTATGCATCAACATTGGCTGTTGCTCTATTTAGGGATTCTCCTGTTATTACAAAGTTTATGAACATTTCATCATGGGGTGCTTCATGCACTTCTACTTGCTCTTCGCTGCTATTTCCCATCGCAGGAGCAAGTTCCTTTAGCTTTTCATTGCCCATGTGTGCACACACATTATTTCCGGTGGCTTTCTGCAGTGAAAGATCCAAGTCTGGAATTGCCTTTTCCGCTGGCTTCTTTCCAGTGCTAGGTCTCAACTGGCTCCCCTTCTTTCCTTAGGGCATTTTCATGATTGGTTGTGGTAAGTCCTCTCGCCCAGTTTTCTCCAGACGTCTCCGGGTATTTTGGTTTGAGGAGCCAGATTTCTTGTTCTTTTTCTTTGAGGCCTCTGAACAGGATGAGGGATACCTTCTGCTTTCTTTGGTATTTCCACTCTCTGGTGTATTTTTGCGGGTACATGCGACTTAACCACGCCCTTCAGATCACAAAATGATCAGCAAATCATTTGCTAAATTCGCAAATCAATTATCTTCTAGACTTCTTGATTTGCTTCATTAGTGTGGGGGTCATGCGCGGGGATCCCAGTGGAATACCATATGATTTCCGGCATTTTTCATCTAAAGGTTGATTTCCTCCTCCTAATGACAGGAAACGATCCTCGTCAAATATGCAATCAGCGAATCGGGCTGTATGCAAGTCTCCAGTCATGGGTTCCAAATACCTGATTATAGATGCACTCTCATAACCAACGTATATCCCAGACTTGCGGAGAGGGCTCATTGCAGTCCGTTGAGGGGGTGGTATAGGAACATATACCATACACCCGATTTCCTGAGATGGGAGATTTTCGGGATGATCTCGTGCACAAGCTGCATAGGAGAATGGATGTTGTAGGCCGAAGGTCTGAAATTGATGAGAGCTGCTGCGTGCAGGACTGCGTGTCCCCAACAAGTGTTGGGCAAGTTACAATTTTGCAAAAGCGGTCTAGCAATTAATTTAATCCTCTTTATTAGTGTTTCAGCTAGTCCATTCTGCGTATGGACGTGCGGTACGGAGTGCTCAACTGCTATCCCTGTTGCAGTGAAATAATCATCAAATGCCTTTGAAGTAAATTCACTGGCATTGTCCATTCTGATGGACTTCACGCGATGATCAGGGAAGGTTCTTAATTCTTATGATCTGCGAGATCAGCTTTGCAAAAGCATGGTTTCTTGTTGACAATAAGCATACATGCGACCATTTTGAGGAAGCATCGATGAGCACTGTGAAGTACCGAAACGGCCCTGACAAGGGCTGAATCGGGCCGCAAATATCCCCCTAGATGCGTTCCAGGAATGCAGGGATTTTACTTTGCACTTTCATGACAGAGGGTCTAGTTATTAATTTCCTGGTGGCACATGTAGGACACACAAAATCTTCATAATTCGGGAAATTTTTAACATTAATGCCATGACCTTGTGAGTTATTCACTATATTTCTCATCATTCTAAGACCAGGATGACCTAATCTACAATGCCATAAAGAAAATAACTCAGAGCTTCTAAAGACAGTCTTCAAGGAAGTATACCCTTCTGGTGCATGAATTTTCGTGTAGTACAACCCAGATTCATATGAGGGACATTTTTCTAATACCATTTTTTCACATACCGCGTGCTTCACAATGCACAAGTATTCTTTGCTATTTTCTTCGTTGGTTTCTACATGAAACCCATGGGCGCGGATGTCTTTGAAACTTAAGAGAGTGCGCGTTGATTCAGGGTATAAAAGGACTTCTTCAATTACCAAAGTTGTACCCATAGGCAATATAATTGTGGCTCTTCCGGAGCCTATTATATAGGAATCGCTTCCTGCGATCGTAGTAATCCTTCCAACATTCTTCGTGATCGACTGGAAGTATTTGGACTCTCTTAAAATGGTATTTGTTGTGCCACTATCAACAATACATATCTCATCCATTTGGGCGCTACACGATTTCTAAAAAAAATATAACTTCAATCAGACAATGGCAAAATAATTCAAACATTGCTTGCAAATTAAAGAATACTGGAATAAAGAATAAATTGCATATTTATTCATGAGAAAAGGATATGCTCTTCTAGAGCTTACAATTCATTATTCAAAATAAATTTGCTAACAACCATAATCTAAAAAAACAAATAATGTGATTCATGCATTAAACGGAATCTGTAAAATAAGCATTGACTTCTGCTTCTATGTTATAGACATAAGTTTTCTCTTCATTTGCCATAAGCTTGGCTGCAGCATCGATGTCCAAGCTAGTCTATGAGGATGAGGCAATTGGGGTATCTACATCCATGGCATCGTTATCACCAATCTTGGCGAAGTGCGCCTTTACTGGGGCGTTTTCTTTTGCCTTCTTCTTAGCCTGATATGCATTGATCACTTTCATGAATTCCCGGTATATCTTTGAACAGTGTCCCCAAGTGCCACACCTGAAGCACGTTTGGTTCTGCTATCCATACGGCTTAGCATGCGCCTTTTCCTTGTCATCCTTCTTCACTTGGGTTTTGGACTTTTCCTTGACCTGATACCTCTCTTTTCCACCCTACTTACCCTTCTTTTTATGAGTGGGTTTTTTCACCTTATAGCTATTGGCATTGACTTTTGTGTCAGTGCCCCTTCCAGGTGGCTGTGAGATGAAGTTCTTGCGTAGAACATCGCCTTGTGACTCCGCAACTTGCATGACATCAATCAGTTTGCTATACTCCTTGTATGCGTCCTGACGATAGCTGCGAGCACTCTGGATAGCATTTGGGTGAAATGTGGAGAGCCTTCTCAATCTTCTCCTCGTTAGTGATCTTCTTGCCACATAGGGAGAGATTGGTACAAATTCTGTGCAAGGCAGAATTGTACTCGGCCACTGTTCTGTAGTCTGCAAGCCTTAGGCGGACCCATTCTAGCTGTGCATGGGGCAAGATGGTGTACTTGAGCTTCTAGAACCGCTTCTGAAGTATAGTTCAAAGCTCAAGTGCACTCTCCTCAGCTATGTATTCATTCTTCAAAGTAGCTAAGAGGTGATGCCTGAGGAAGTGTAAGGCTTGATCGTTCTGCTCGGCGGTAGGTTGCACGTCCTTCGAGGACCCTAGACCGATCATAGCACGGAGCTTCTTGCCCCTAAGTACGATCTTCACGTCCGATGCCCAAGTGAGGTAGTTCTGACCGTGCAGGGCCAGTTCTTCAAACTCACGGTTCACGATGCTGGACATTTGCATGATTTCAAAATTCCGGCATTACATTACTGCGTGTAATCTAATAGAAAATAGTTGCAAAAAAACATAAAATACAGAAAATAAATTGCCATGTATTTCCAGTATACTAAATAAAGCAAATAATTCAAAATTCATAAAGAATATTCATAAATGCAGAGAATAAAGCTAGAAAAAATAAAACAGAGCCATACAATTTTTTTAGATTTTTCTAGCAATTTTCCAAATTTTTTGCTATTTTCCCTCCTTTTTTTTCTTTTCTTTTCCCGGCTGGAAAGCCCTTTGGGCCTTGCCCGTTTCTGGCACATAAGGTTCGGCGGCTAGGGTTCCCACCCATAGCCGCCATAGCCCTACCTCCCGAAAAATCCTCCGCGCGGCGCCTCCGTCCCTCCAGCTTCCTCCCGCGCCAACCCAGCCCACGGCTCTTCTTCTTCTCACGCGCGCCGCCACTTCCACGCGCTGCCTCGCCTTTGGCCGTTTCGGCTTCTTCCCCGTGCCGACCCAGCCGGCGACTCTTCTCCTTCCCCACGTGCCACCTCCGTCCGAAGCATCTGCTTCCACCGGTGCTACGAATGGCACGGAGATGCGCGAAGGTGGGGCGGCCGGCGAAACACTGAGCGGCCTGCGAGGCGCGGAGAAGGCAAAGCATCGGCGATGGAGTTTCGTGCGCGAAGGCCATGGCTCATGGCGGCTTCGTGCGTTAGCGGAGCCAAGGCGCGCACGGCGACGGTCGGCGCTTCGAGCGGCGTGCGTTGGCAGAATCGAGGCGGCGGCGACGGCTCCAAGCGCGCTCGGCGGAGCCGAGGTGGCGGCAGTGCTTCGGGCGCGGCCGACGAGGGCACTGCTGGTGCCACGTCGCCGTTTTTTCGGATGAACGGTAATTGTAAACAGTAAAACAACGTTCTGTACTGTAGCTTCGAGCCATTGCCGTGTAGCTTATGCCACGTGACGAACAGCACCAAATACGTAGGATAGATGCATGCATAGAATCAACGAGCGATTAGATTCAATCGCCGAAACCCACCTCTTCTCACCTTTTTCAATCCGTTCGCCGGTAGAGCTTCGTGCTGATAACGTGTTAAGGAACCTCGCTATCAAATAGTCTGGGATTCCTGAACAGATCTGAAGTGGAGAACAGAGAGGTAGAGAGATGAACACAGAATATAGGAGAAATGGCTCTGTAATTCTTTATTGCTTCAAAACTCTGTACAATGGGGAACCCCCCTCCTCCTTATATAGTAGTCGCTTAGGGTTTGGCTAAGGGGTCATCGTGGGCCACATGGTTTCCCAACATTTACCAGGAACGCAAGATGGAGGAAAAGACGACGTGGTTCTTGCAGGAGGCTCTCCAAAGAAACCGTAAAGAAGTTCGATAATAACGCGGATTGATATATATGTTATTGCATCGGTAGCAGTATACAAATGCAGTATGACGCATCGATAATTGTAGAACACAGTTAGGCTATGTAGGACGACATAAATCGACAACGCATAGAATGTATGAGCACGATTATGCCAGTGGTTGTTGTTAAGAAACCTCGCTATCGAATAGTCCGGGATTCCCGAACAAATCTGAAGTGGAGAACAGAGAGAGAAAGAGAGACATAGGTTTAGGGAGAAACGACGACAGAATTCTTTATTGCTTTTGTGATTGCTTGTACAATGGGGGGACCCCCTCCTCTTTATATAGTAGTCGCCTAGGGTTTCGACTAAGGGACCATCGTGGGCCTTCATTGGGCCACGTGGTTTCCCAACACTCCCCCTTGGGCCTTATGCCGCGAGATGCATATGCCTCATTAAAACTCCAGAAAAACCCAGTGGGAAAAATACTTGGAGAAAGAGTACATATCATATGCTTATTATGTTGCACGAATAGCCTCATTAAAAACCTTATGCAAGAAAACATCATGAAAAACTTGCTAAGGAAAAAGAGTACAATTCACCCAAACTTCAATTGCTAATCTTCGAGATTCATGTTGGGTACTCAAACCTCGTGTTCAAGATTTATGTGAGAGTATATGAAATATCCCCCCCTGAAATCTGCACTTCTCTAAGTCTCATCATCCCAATCCCTTTTACGCACCTTTCAAAGGTAGATGCTGAGAGTGATTTAGTGAACAAATCTGCAAGATTTTCACATGACTTAGTATGCAATATCTTGATCTCGTTCATCTTATGCAATTTGTGAGCATAGAAGAACTTGAGGTTGATATGCTTCGTGAGATTGCTCTTCACATAACCCATCTGTGCTTGAGCAACACAAGCTGCATTATCTTCATAGATGATAGTGTGAGTTTGCACAATGTTCAAGCCACATGACTTCTAGATGTAGTGAACCATTCTTCGGAGCCATGCACATTCACGAGATGCTTCATACAAAGCAATGATTTCCGAGTGGTTTGTCGACGTCGAGACGAGAGTCTGCTTAGACGACTTCCAGGAAACTGCTGTTCCTCCACATAGAAAAACATACCCAGTGTGGGACTTGCCAGTATGCGGGTCTGATAAGTACCCAGCATCGGCGTAACCAATCAAATTCAGTTCATTGTTTCTTCTAAAGAACAAACCGAGATCTTTGCTTCCTTGGAGGTAACGGAAGATGTCCTTGATCCCTTTCTAATGCCTTTTGGTGGGTTCTGCACTGTACCGGGCTAGCAAATTTACAGCGAACGTAATGTCCGGCCTAGTGCTATTCGCAAAGTACATGAGAGCTCCAATTGTACTCAGATATGGGAATTCTGGTCCCAGGACTTCCTCCCCCTCTTCTCTAGGTCTGTATAGGTCTAGGTCTGCTTGGAGTGACCTTCCGACCATTGGACTCTTTGTAGGATACGCCTTTTCAAAGCCAAATCTTTCCAATACTTTCTGCATGTAGGATGATTGGTGTACCAAGATTCCTCCTTGGACATGCTCAAGCTGCAAGCCTAAACAAAACTTGGTTTTACCCAAATCCTTCATTTCAAGCTCAGACTTCAAGTATGAGCATGCTTCTTCAATCTCTTCATCCATCCCAATGATGTTCAAGTCATCTACATAGACGGAGATTATACAGAATCCATTCGAGGATCGCTGTATAAACACGCATGGATAATCTTCGCTGTTTGTGTAGCCTTTCTTGCAGAGAAAGTCACTCAAGCGATTATACCACATTCTTCCCGACTGTTTTAGCCTATACAGTGATTTCTCCAATTTCACACCTTCATGTATATCTCCGAATCCAAGTTTCCATACAAATATGCTGTAACAACATCCATTAGCTTCATTCTCAACTTCAAGTTGACTGCCATTGAGATCAAATATCTAAAGGTAATTCCTCCCATGACCGGAGAATAGGTTTCTTCATAATCAACCCCAGGACGCTGAGTGAAACCTTGAGCTACAAGCCTTGCCTTGTACCTTACAACTTCGTTGTTTTCATTCCTCTTCCGAACAAAGACCCATTTGTGACCTACAGGGTTTATATGGGGAGGTGTGCGGCATACGGGTCCAAACACCTCTCTCTTCTTCAGAGAGACTAACTTTGCAGTGTGCCTTCTTCCATTCTTCCCAATCTAGCCTTTTCTTGCACTCTGCGAGAGATGTAGGCTCGGGATCATGATCAATGATCGAGGCAATCTTCTTTGCAAAGTATGCATCAACATTGGCTGTTGCTCTATTTAGGGATTCTCCTGTTATTACAAATTTTATGGCCATTTCTTCATGGGGCGCTTCATGCACTTTTACTTGCTCTTCACTGCTATTTCCTATCGCAGGAGCAAGTTTCTTTAGCTTTTCATCGCCTATGTGTGCGCACACATTATTTTCGACGGCTTCCTGCAGTGGAAGATTCAAGTCTAGAGTTGCTTTTTCCGTTGGCTTCTTTCAAGTGCTAGGTCTCAACTGGCTCCCATTCTTTCCTTGGGGTATTTTCGTGATTGGTTGTGCTAAATCCTCTTGCCCAGTTTTCTCCAGACGTCTCCGGGTACTTTGGGTTTGAGGGGCCAGATTTCCTGTTCTTTTTCTTTGAGGCCTCTGAACAGGATGAGGGATACCTTCTATTCTCTTTGGTATTTTCACCCTCTCTGGTGCATTTCTTGCGGGTACATGCGACTTAACCACGTCCTTCAGATGACAAAAATGATCAGGCAGTTCATTTGCTAAATTCTGCAAATCAATTATCTTCTGGACTTCTTGATTTGCTTCATTAGTGCGGGGGTCATGCGCGGGGATCACAGTGGAATGCCATATGATTTTCCGGTATTTTTCATCCAAAGGTTGATTTCCTCTCCCTAATGACGGGAAACGATTCTCGTCAAAAATGCAATCAGCGAATCGGGCTGTATGCAAGTCTATAGTCAAGGGTTCCAAATACCTGATTATGGATGCTCTCTCATAACCTACGTATATCCCAGACTTGCGGAGAGGGCCCATTGCAGTTCGTTGAGGGGGTGGTATAGGAACATATACCATACACCCAGATTTCCTGAGATGGGAGATTTTCGGGATGATCTCGTGCGTCTCTACTAGGACGTTTTCTTTTGTCTTCCTCTTAGCCTGATATGCGTTGATCACTTCCTTGGATTCCCGACATATCTTCGACCAGTGTCCCCAAGTGCCGCACCTGAAGCACGTTTGGTTTTGCTGTCCATACGGCTTGGCGTGCGCCTTTTCCTTGTCATCCTTCTTCATTGGGGCTTTGGACTTTCCTTTGGCTTGAGACCTCTCTTTTCCACCCTGCTTGCCCTTCTTTCTATGAGGGGGCTTTTTCACCTTATGGCTACTGGCATTGACTTCTGTGCCAGTGCCCCTTTCAGGTGGCTGCGAGACATAGTTCTTGCGTAGAACATCGTCTTGCGCTTCCGCAACTTGCATTACATCAATCGATTCGCTATACTCCTTGTATGCGCCCCGACGATAGTCGTGCACTGGATAGCATTTGGGTGGAAGGTGGAGAGTCTTTTCAATCTTCTCCTCGTCAGTGATCTTCTTGCCACATAGGGAGAGATTGGTACAAATTCTGTGCAAGGTAGAATTGTACTCGACCACTGTTTTGTAGTCTACAAACCTCCGGCGGACCCAATCTTGTTGTGCTTGGGGCAGATGGTGTACTTGAGCTTCTCGAACCGCTTCTGAAGTGCAATCCAAAGCTCAAGTGCACTCTCCTCAGCCATATATTCATTCTTCAGAGTGGCTGAGAGGTGGTGCCTGAGGAAGTGCAAGGCTTGATCGTTCTGCTCAGCGGTAGGTTTCGCATCCTGCGAGGACCTTAGACCAATCGTGGCACGGAGCTTCTTGCCCCTAAGAACGATCTTCACGTCCGATGCCCAAGTGAGGTAGTTCTGACCATGCGGGGCCAGTTCTTCAAACTCACGATTCACGATGCCGGACATATGTATGATATCAAAATTCCGACATTAGATTACTGCGTGTAATCTAATAGAAAATAGTTGCAAAAAGCATAAAGTGCAGAAAATAAATTGCCAGCATACTAAATAAAGCAATGAATCCAAAATTCATAAAGAATATTAAAAATACAGAGAATAAAGCTAGAAAAATTTAAAACAGAGCCAAAAAAATTTCTGGAATTTTGTAGCAATTTTCCAAATTTTCTGCTATTTTTCTCTTTTTTTTCCTTTGTTTTCTTTCTTTTCTTTTCTTTCTTTTCTTTTTCCAGCCGAATGGCCTTGGGTCACCTTTCTCTCTCGCTCTTGGCCTCTTGGAAACCCTAGCCGCCATTCTTCCCACGAGCGCACGGCGGGCCAACGGAGGCGCGGCGGCACATGGCGGAGAGGCTTGGCCGGCGGCGGCGGCCGCCGGGCGCGGGCGCACGACGACGGCCTCGAGCGAGGCGAAGCGGCGCCGGGCGATTCTCACGGCGGCGGCGCGGCTTCGAAAGGCAGCACGACGGCGGCGGCGGCTGCGGCGCTGATCGCCGAGGCAAAGAATCGACGAGGCGAGGCGCGCACGGCGGCGACCGAGCACGCGACGACGGCAAAGCAAGCTGCGGCAAGCGGTGCGGTGCTGCCCGAGACGCGATGGGTCGGGGCGGCGATGGTCGCAAGCCGGCCGGAGGCCGAGGCGGCCGGGAGCCGAGCGCCGGGCGGCAAGCGGTCGGGTCGGTATTGTGCGCGCGAAGGCCGAGGTGATAGCGGCCGATCGCAGCTGCAGCGCGAGGGTCGAGGCGACGACGCGACGGCCGAGGGGACGGCGTGCGTGACGGCAGGCCGCGGCGCGAGGGCCGAGGCGACGGCGGTCGCAGTCAAGCGCGGCACAGGCGCACACAAGGCTGCGGGCACGACGGCCGCGGCGAGTGCCGTGGCGCGCGGCGGGCCGGGCGCGGCCGTCGCCGGGCGGCGAGGGCACGACGGTGCGGCGGCGCGCGGCGGCGCGAGCCGGAGTGCCGAGGCCGAGGCGACGGTGTAGCGCCGAGCGCATCGCGGCGAGGCGATGCGGCGTCGGCGGTGCTTCGAGTGCTATACTGTTGATTTTTTTTTGGATGAACAGTAGATTCGTGTATTGTAACTTCATGTCATTGTAGCTTCTTGCCACATGACGGACAGTACCAAATGCGTAGGTTAGATGCGTGCATAGAATCAACAAGCGTTTAGATTCAATCGTCGATTCTCACCTTTTCTCACCTTTTCAATCCGTTCGCCGGTAGAGCTTCGTGCTGATAACGTGTTAAAAACCTAGCTATCGAATAGTCCGGGGTTCCCGAACAGATATGAAGTGGAGAACAGAGAGAGAAAGAGAGACACAGGTTTAGGGAGGAACGAGGACAGAATTCTTTATTGCTTTTGTGATTGCTTGTACAATGGGGGACCCCCTCCTCCTTATATAGTAATCGCTTAGAGTTTCGGCTAAGGCATCATCGTAGGCCTTCATTGGGCCACGTGGTTTCCCAACCGTTGTCTCTATTTAGATTAAACAGAACAGGTGTTACTGGCGTGGACATAGGTAACAGAATATAATTTCTTGATGTACAGCTATCATTCGAGGCACGGGGAAAAGGTCTGATACACAATGGTCTGAAACAGTAGTTATATTTTATCTTACAGGTACATATGGCGTTCATAGGATAATCGAAAAAAACCATACAGTTTATGCACATAGTTACTATGATCTGATTACAGAGAAAGGAATAATAACATGAAGGGGCGACGATAATGCAATTGTAAAACAGGCATATATAGGACAATATACAAAATATTTATCGGGAGAACGCACAATCGGATCCAGAATGCTTATCTGATGTGATTTGTTGCGGTTGTACTGAATAGGCCGGTTGTTGAGGCGAAAGCAAACCTGCGGCAGAATATCTGTTCTGCATGCATAACAGGGAGTTGAGTCAAAACGATTATATGCTGATAGCAGGCAGGGAAATAGTATTTTGGATGCATAGTATAGAAATAACCATGCGCATTGTCTAGTATATGTAGTACTGTGACGCCATGTTCTGAGACCTGTCTACTGTTATGCTGTCGGAATAAAATCTTCACTGATAGGGTTGTGGTGGAGGAGATCGACAAGACTATGAGCTAAGATCCCCTGCAGAGTGGATGCTGGATATTTTCCAGAGTAAAACACCGATACTTTGTATGGTTCGATGCTGCGATTTTCCCATCCTGTGGTCTCAATAGGGGGAAAACCAGTATTTTCGACACATATTCGTTTTATTTCATAGAGCAAACTGTCGTGCTTCCGTCTAAGGATATGAGCTACATCACCTGTAGAAACAGCGCTGTCATGAAAGAGATTTGCCCAACACTGTTCATTTCTAAGTCTCTTACGTGCAGCGTTCAGCGGCTCGTAATTGGTATCTTCAATCTTTACATTTCTTTTGGTCTGTACATGCAGGATGGCTGCGTGAGCTGCATTCTCCATTGCGTTGTAGGATGTGTCAGCCAGTTCTCCATAGAACATTTCTTCTTCCTTTTATCATGTCTGAATGTAAGTGGCATATCCATTTTTTATCCAACCTCTAATTTGGTCGCGTTCCTCGTAGACTGTGCCTGCTGAGCGTATCGTTAAAAACAATTTGCTGACTATTTCTTTTAACAACAACTGCCTTGAAATATACACAGTTGTTTCCACCTATCGAAGATGCAAACAGAAAGTACCTCATTAGAATCAGAGATGTGAATAGTGTTGTTTGCACCAAAATTCGGCAATATATCTAAATCAGGCAATAAAATCAAAGGTATGGAAACAAATTAAGGATTGGAAAGAATCCAAGATATTTGGTAACTGCAAGGTTTTTAAGGAAACAATCGTCCAAGATAAGGCCGACGCAGATACGGACTCTGAAGCGTGTTGTAGTAGGATACGATCGGCCGAAGGGTATAAAAGAAGAGCCAAAGCAAGTTGCGAGACATCATCAACACAACACAATCAACTAGCTTTTACTTTTCATCTACTTTTCCTGTCGACTAGGAGTAGTTCTTGTAATTTAGCCTTTGTAATCGATTTTGATCAATAAAGTTGCGCATCGCCGATTGTTGATCATCCTCAGTTACACCCCAGGTTTGGTTTATTCTGATTTTGTTGCGCATCGCCTTCTTCAGAATTGATCTGCCTTTATCCTCTGATTAGCCTTAATCGGCTAGTTAGATTTATCCCTTGATCTTGATCGGCTTTAAGCTGATCGAGTTTAAGCCGATTGATCTTAACGATCGGCTTTGTTTGAATTTTATTGTTTTTACCTTGTCGATTCTGAGTCAAATCGACCGCACGCTCAACCGGTGTTAAATGCGGTGTCTTCTTTGTCGTAAACCCTACATCAAGTTTTTGACGCCAACACACTTGGCACGCGCCGGTGGGACAATGTCTACGCGGAAGTCGATTCCGCGTCGATCTCAACACGAAGCTATAATCGTCCCAACAATGGACGATTTAACCGCAGAACAACGCCAAGAGATTGAAGATCGGAAAGCCGCGTTAGAAGAGATGATGCTAAATTGCTACCAAAAGACTAGACGTGGCGTTACGTAAATCCGCCTGCCGACGGTCAATACCACGGGAGACACAGTGCGCGAAACGGTAAGTCGATATCTACCCGCCAGCCGAATTATCGCTATGATTAACCAATCATGCACCATGCTTTAATAAACCAATCATCGGCTCTGGTAACGACTCTTAAGTCGATGATAGCAAATAGCGTTAAATCTATAGCCCAGGAGTTAGCCTCGTCAGGAAGCCTGCATGACCCACTACAAGCTCTGCCAAATTATCCTGTTTTTCAAAGATCACAAAACACGCAGAGCACACCAAATGATCCTAAACCATCGGCTATGACCTCACCTCCCACGATGATGCCCACACAACCTACGGTCATATTGCCTAGGATCCTCGGTCAAGTGGGGTGAGCCATTACCACGCCTATACCGACGCCGCTAAGTATGATCCATCCATCAATCTACCACCGTCGGCTCCTTTTTACGCTTTTCCCCAATCGGTTTCACAGCCGATTGGCTCCGAGAGATATTCCCAAGAGCCTACCACGCTTAGAAACCCGGTCCACACAGGTAGTAACGCACTCGTAACCATTTATCCGGTCGGAACCACAAATTAGGCATAATCGGCACGATCAATATAATCGAATGCCGACGGCACGGCATAATTGGCAACCCGAGCTTGCACTCGGGGGCAGGATGCAGATTATGATCGACATTATCAAGGGCCTGCTGTGCGAGTGGCCGATAATGCCAATTGGACCGATCAGATCTGTATGCTTTTGAGGATCGATTTGGCATACAACCAAAAGGAAAAGTGATCGGCTATAGAAAGCCGTACTCGATTACATAGATCGCATGCCTTACCCTCATAATTTCGAGTCCCTGACTTTGCCAAATTCTCCGGGATGATTCTATCACTACCTCGGAGCATGTTGGGCGCTTTATCGCACAATGCGTGAAGCGCCCATCCGACGGGTTAAAAATTAGGTTATTTCCGTTATCTTTATCTCGGCAAGATTTACTTGGTTCACTTGTTTGCCTCCGAATTCGGTCCATTTATGGAACGATTTGGAAAGCCGATTCCATGAATACTTCTTTTGGGCGGTTTAGAGTTAAGAATTTCAGATCGAGTTCATCGCCAAAAGTTTGGAGAATCGTAACAGATTACATCAAAAGGTTTAGAGAAATCGAGAATCGGTGTTTTAGCGTTACGTTACGACAATCAACTCGCCGATTTAGCATTTCAAGGTTTGATCCTCCTCTTAGGGAGAAATTCAAGGTGAGCGAATTCATCGATTTTAGCCACTTATTGCATCGCGTAACGGCTCAAGAAAGCCGATTCACTGACAATAAGGTGTTTAATGGTAGATTTAAAAATAGTAACAACAAAGAAAAGGATAAGGCTAAGGTCAATATGATTGAATATTGTCCTAGTGATTCGTCGGAAGACGAGGAAGCAGAAATAAACATAGCCGAATGGGTAAAAGGATCCAAGAAATCCTTAGTCTGTTCTTGGCTTAAGCCGACTAGGAACAAATCGGAGGTCAAATACTCTTTCGATGTTTCCAAGTGCGATCCTATTTTTGATTTACTTTTGCAAGAAAAGATAATACGATTGCCGGAGGGACATGTGATACCGTCGCCCGATGAGATCAAAAAACGCAGGTATTGCAAGTGGCATCATTCTTATTCACATAACACTAATGACTGCAATATCTTCCGTCAATGATCCACCGCTATTGAAGATGGTCGGTTGAAGTTTGCCGATGAGCCGACCATGCAGGTAGATGTCGATCCGTTTCCTATCAATATGGTACATTGCTCGGCTAAAGGAAAAGAGCCGATGCAAGACGAACAGAAAAAAGATCGACAAGTCGACATACAATCAAGCTCGGACGGCGGCCAGACACTGAAAATTACCATCGGTTCCTTACAAATAGAAGCCGATCGAGAAGGAAAAAATTCAAGGACCATCAAACCCAAGGGAATCCCGGTGGGTAAATGGTACAAAGCGAGAAATCTCCATCTAGACGGCCCGCGAAAAGGTTTGGTCCAACGCTCTCACAATTAATGGAGAAGTATGAAAGGATGAACACCGACCATCGCATCATACCCACGGCTCGGATAATTTGTACCGCATGAGAACGTGGAGAGGGCACATAGAAAGTGTCCTTTGGCAATTTTGTTGGGAGAGGAGAGTAGCGTTGCCATCACCGTATACCGCCTGATGGAACATTATCCTCGAGACGATTATTAACGCAATCGCCGGACATAGGCTATCCGGGCCGATTAGAGAGCAAGACAAAAGTCACGTAAGGCGGTCCATGAAAGATTATCTAAACCGAATCAAGAACAAAGTCAAGCCAAGACACACAAGACCGATTCGATCAAGGAGACTTGGTGGCCGATACGAAGCCGGTGGAACCTAAACCTGTGGTGCCCATCGGCCCGAGCAAATCACAACGACGACGGCTTCAGAGGCTAAGGACACAAGAAATTCGTGAAGCCGATGCCGAGAAGAGAGAGACGGTGTTTAATGAACTTCGCCCAATGAGATGCGCCAAGAAAGAGTGGAGAAGAAAAGAGCAAGCGAAGAAGATTTCAATCGGTGGACGACTTGATTCTCCCATGATTCGATGACACACCTCCCATGGATGTCAACATGGTGTTCACATTGCCGCCGAGTTCAAAGTCGAATCGAATCGCCAAAGAGGCGCTTGCTCGCTTATGCTCCGAGTGCAGAGCGCCATCTTTGAGAAACCCAAAGACGATCACCGGCATCTGAAACCTCTGTACCTGAAAGGATATATAAATGGCAAGCCGATATCAAGGATGCTGGTAGACGGAGGCGCCACAGTGAATCTAATGCCATACACAACATGTAAAAAACTGGGTAAGTCTGACGAAGACTTAATCAAAACTAACATGGTTCTGAATGACTTCACAGGCGACCCTACAGAAGCAAAAGGTGTCATGGTCACAGAGCTGACTGTCGGTAGCAAGACCTTGCCGACAACGTTCTTTGTAATTGATGCCAAAGGAAATTACGCAGTCGCTTTCGGGCGGATTGGATTCATGCAAGCCGCCAGTATCCCATCGACCATGCATCAAGCGCTCGCTCAATGGAACGGAGAAGAAGTCGAGGTCGTTACCGATACATCGGCGACATCGCCATGGCTAGCTCCGGCGCAAATTGGCAACACGAAGAAGCCGGGTCAGATATCGGGTAAGGCGCCGACGATCGCGATTTCATATCGTAAGCAAATACGACTTATGCCGATCGCTGTCAAGCTCGACACCTTTGATCGAACAAACGGCGTTGCGCCGATGGGGACAAGAAAAACATTGAAGGCGCTACAGACAAAATGCAAAGCTATCGGCAAACAACGGATAGCTACGAAGCCATAGAAGACTTTGAAGAAATAGAAAAGTTGGGGCAAGGGTTCACGTCACCGATTTGCTTGAAGAAGTCGATATAGGTAACGGTGATAGGAAAAGACCAACTTTTGTCAAGACAAATTTAGATGTGAAATACAAAGAAGAGCTAATAAAAATACTTAGAAATTATAAAGATTGTTTCGCTTGGGAGTATCATGAAATGCCCTGATTAAGCCGTCAATCGGTGGAACATCGGCTACCTATAAAATCGGGCTATCGGCCGCTTAAACAAAGATCGAGCGTTTTAATCCACCTTGTACCAAGTCATAAAAGAAGAGATAGAACGATTGTTGCAAGCAAAGTTTATCGTGCCTTGCCGATCTGTTGAATGGGTTTCCAACATCGCTCCAAAGAATGAAGAAAATGGAAAACTTCGAGTATGTGTCGACTTTAGAGACTTGAACAAGGCGACGCCAAAAGACGAATACCCTATGCCAATAGCCGATATGCTTATCGATGTTGCATCGAAACAAGATCATAAGCTTTACGATGGTAATGCCGGTATAACCGGATACTCATGGCGTAAGTCGATATACCAAAGACAACCTTCGATGTCCCGGTGCAATAGGGTTATTCGAGTGGATCAGAATGACTTTCGGCGAAAACGCTGGAGTAACCTACCAAATGAGCAATGAATCTGATCTTCCACGATTTAATCGGCCACATCGTTGAAATTTATATAGATGATGTAGTGGTAAAATCTGCGAAGATTTCCAACATCCGGTGACTTGGAGAGGGTGTTCAAAAACATAAAAGCGCACGGTTTGAAGATGAATCTTACAAGTGTGCGTTCGTGTGTCGGCAGGATGCTTTTAGGCTTTATGGTACATGAAAGGGGAATCAAGTCACCAAACAAGGGTCAAAGCCATAGCCAATACTAAGCCACCAACATGTAAAACGAATTACAAAATTGATCGGCAAAATTAACTACCTCCGCTTGTTCATCTCGAACCTCTCTGTAGGATCCGTGCTTTTACCCCATTGTTTGAAGTTAAAAGAAAACGAGGAATTTATATGGGGAGCCGATCGTGAAAAGCTTTTGACGAAGTAAAAGGTATTTATCCAACCCTCCAAATTCCTAGTCGCACCAAAAAGGTATTCCTTCTTGATTGTATGTCTCACCAAGAAGATACTATTGAGCTGTTTTGGCGCAAGAGGTACATGGTAAAGAGAAGGTTATCTTTTATTTAAGCCAACGGTTGCTAGATGCGTAAGTCAGTACCCTTTTATCGAAAAACTATGTTTATCATTGTACTTCTCATGCACAAAGCTAAGGCACTACATACTAGCATCGGCTTGTAAAGTTATCTCAAAACCGATATCATAAAATATATATTGTCACCCAATTTTGCGAGGTCGACTTGGCAAATGGGCTTACGCCTTGGTCGAGTTCGACTTATCATACGAATCGGCCAAAGGTCAAAGGACAAGTCCTAGCCGATTTCATAACAGACATGACACGCCGCAAACTTAGTCTTGGTGGCACCATGGCGCTTGTTCTTTGATGGATCGGTATGCGAGGAAGGATATGGTATCGGTATTGTACTCACTTCACCTAGAGGACATAGCTTCGAATTTGCATTCGGCTAAATAGCCGATGTTCAAACAACTGTGCCGAGTACGAAGCATTACTCAAAGGCTTACAGTTGTTGGAAAATATTGGAGTAAGTGCTGTTGAGGCATATGGTGATTCACTATTAGTAGTACAACAAATAAAAGGAGAATACCAATGTCGAGATGAAGTGCTATTAAAATATTTAGGGCAATGCACATAAATCATCGACTCTTTTGCATCATTTTCTATCGGTCATGTTCCTCGAGAATTGAACAATAGAGCCAATGCTTTGGCCCAACAAGCATCAGGGTATAAAGATGTTGGCCGAAGTCAGGAAACCGAACTGGTAGATAAAGCAATAATGTGCACGGATATTGCTAATTGGAGGACGCAAATAAAAGACTATCTAGTCGACCCATCTAAGCCGATTTAACGAAGGATACGGCAACAAGCATTGAAGTACGTTATCATGGACGATATATCGATTATCGGACTATGGAAGGCTTGTTGCTAAGATGTCTTGAGGTCAAGAAGCCCGAGTGGCGATGGGTGAAGTGCATGAAGGCATTTGTGGTTCTCATCAATCGGCACATAAAATGAAATGGATGCTTAGGCGACATGTTATTTTGGCCGACAATGCTAGAGGATTGCTTCAAATATTACAAAGGATGTCGACATGTCAAAAGTTTGGCAACATACAACTAGCACCAAAGATCGGCTTTGCATCCAATTATCAAACCTTGGCCGCTCGGAGGTTGGGAATAGATATAATCGCCAAATATTTCTGCTTGAGTAAAGGCCATAAATTTATTTTGGCCGCAACCGATTATTTCTCAAAATGGGTCAAGCTATACCGCCAAGAAGGTGACTAGCGTTGAGGCGATTAATTTTGTGAATGAACATATCGTCCATCGGTTTGGAATACCACAAACAATCACGACCGATCAAGGTACGGTATTCATGTCTAACGAGTTTCAAGGTTATGCAACGAGTCTAGGGATCAAATTGTTAAACTCTTCACGTATACGCCGGGCCAATGGACAGGCCGAGTCGCCTAATAAAACACTAATCAAGTTAATCAAAAGAAAAATTGATGAGAAACCAAGGAATTGGCATTCAACTCTATCGAGTCACTTTGGGCTTATCGGCTATCTTATCACGGAGCGACAAAGCTTTCACCTTACCAATTGGTGTATGGACATGAAGTCGTTTTACCCGTGGAGATCAACATTAAGTCGATACGAATAGCCGCACAAAATGGTTTATCGGCTCAAGATTACAATGATTTAATGGTCGATAGTTTGGATGAGTTGGCGGAGTTACGCTTGTCTACGCTGATCGGCTTAAAAGAATAAGATCGAGTTGCAAGGGCATATAATAAAAAAGTCATGTTTAAATCTTTCGATTTAGCCAATTTGGTGTGGAAAACAATACTGCCTGTTGGTTCTAAAGATAATCGATTTGGGAAATGGTCACCTACATGGGAAGGACCATACAGAATTAATCGGCTAGTCGGCGGAAACTCATACTTACTGGAAACACTCGAGGGGTTTGTGCTACCAAAAGCTATTAATGGAAAGTATTTGAAGAAATACTACCCTAGTGTTTGGGTCGGAGCCTAGCCGACTAAAGGTCTTGTTCAAAAACCGAGGTTAACACGATGCCGTTAATCGGTTGAAAGGATTGCAAACTCAAAGATGAGCAAAATATAAATCGGTTAAACAAATTGATTATAAACATAACGAGTTACAAAACATTCCATAAGCATTCAGAACAAAGTGTTTTCAAAACAATCAGCAAAGTTTGACAGATCAGAAGTTCGATCATAGAATGCCCGATCCAGGGAGAGTTGCGCCCAAAGCCGACAACGCGCCTGCAGCCCTTGCAATCACGTCTTGGATATCATCAAGGATTCGCTCGTCTTCTTTGGCGCTACCCGGGACTGGTACCACTTTAGCCGATTGATCCTTCACGCGTGCCACAGCCGTTGCAATCTCAATTTTTTCACCCTGTATTTCCGATATTGTTTCTTTCATGGAGACTTGGCCTTCTTGAATTTGTTTCTCTGCTTTGGCCAATTCTTCCGTAAGAAATTTCTTCAGAACTTCAAGTTTAGAGAGGACTCCTTGGTCGATTTCACCTGCGCGTTGGCATCAAATTTGCGCTTTCTTTGCCTTTGCATCCGCGACCGCTCATCCAGAGTTTCTTGTCGGCTTCTTGGGCTTCACGTTGATCCTTGCCCGGCCGCTTCCACTTTGGATCTTCCGTCGCCTAGATGGCAAATATTGAGGAGAGCCGCCATGGCTTCGGGGTAAGTCGGCTTCAACGGAGGCCATGGCGCCTCGGATCGGTGGTTATTTGACGAATTTCCGATCGAGGCCTTGTAACCAAGTCGAAAAGCTTGTTAAGTTTTTCTTTCATGCCCGGCAGAGGTAATGGCGCCGATGCTTTTTCGATCTTGAAGAATTTACGATTCAAAGACTGTGGTCTGACGCCATGATTTCGGATCTTCAAGATCACCAAAGAAAAGCCTAATAGATCGATCGGTCCGATGGCTCGAGAGAGAGTGACTACGTGCTCGACATCGGCTTTGGTGGGGAGACAGAGTTGTGATGCTTGGAAGGTTTGCTAAAATGTTTGCAACCAGGCGCATTGAGTCGACTGCAGGAGATGCATGGACGGTTAGTTTATATATTCGAAGAAATAATAGCCGACACATATAGCCTATTGATAATATGACAAGTTCACCTGTACAGTGGCCGAAGTATGAGAGCTCTCACCACTTTGCTCCTGAGGTTTAGGCCCTTTCTTTGCTGGAGCTTTAGTATACTTCGTTTTCTTCTTTTCTGGAAACATAATCGGCTATAAGTTAGTTAAAAAAAAACAAGGATAAAATATCAGCCGATTGTTTTTACTTACTTGGTTGCTTCTTCTCAATGTCCGATAGAGATGGACTTTGAATTCCCAGGGTACCTAAGGTATACCCTGTAAGGCCAGTCATCTGAAGTGACCTCTTTGCTTGGCCACTACTTGATTGGCCAGAAATCGGCTTTTTGCCAGCAGCTTTAGTCTGAAAATAAGAAACAAAGATTAAGAGTATACTTAAAGAAATTAATATACGTAAGAGTATTAATCGATCCGATACCTTATCAAGATCTATAAGACTTGTGTTAGTATAACCCAAGAGTTAGTTTCATCACTTGAATCATTGTAGTCTCTACCGCGGTTCGTAAAGATTTGGAAGAAACTCATTAACAATAGCCGACAAAGACTTGTCGAATATAACGCACTTGCAACGGATGACCACCATAAAGAGAAACGCTGAGCGACGGGTATTCAACACAAAATGAGGCAAGTATTTGATCCGAGCTCATCGGCAATCTCAATTACAAGGTCGGCCGCGGTGGCATTGCGGACCCTAGCTCTTGGTTGAAGCCGATCAAGCAATGGCGGTCGGGATGACTCGACCAAAGCCTAATCGCGAGCATAAATCAAGGATTATAGAATTCATATGAAGGTTGGAACGTCCGATTCTCGGTGTGCGTAATCGACATGTAGAATGATGGCGATATGAAAATCTTGAACAAATCTAAAGTATCATGCGGCATCGTGAGCGCCTGCCGGCTTCAAGGTGAAGAAAAGAAGGCCGGAAAATCGGTGTATTTGTATAATCAAGAAATCATTCTGTTTGAATTCATTGCTATCAAGTTGAAGAAAAAATAACAGATATTTCTTAGAGCCGATAGGGGTAACCTTTGTCTCATTTCCAGAGCACATCATGAACCTTTCCCCGTACGATCGGATAGCTATGAACTGAGGTATCATACCTTCTGGGGTATCTTCTCGGGGGAAAGCCGTATCTTCAGAAGGATTTAACTCAAACGATCGGCTGAATAAGCAATATAACCAAATCTGAATAAACCAGAGAGGTCCTCCTACATTTCCGACGATGAATTTTGAAAACCCAGTGAATAGCCGACACCTTATTATGTGCATCATCTGATAAACTGCGCCTAGGAATATCTTTCCAAGTGCCACCACACCCTCTACCAGTTGTTCTGCTATGGTTTGATATACTTGAGTTGGTCCTAGAGAAGCGCCACAAAATAAAAATCGGTCTAGCCAGAGATTCAAGAAAGCAACATGCTCCTCATCCGACACTATCCCATTGACCTTATTGTTATTTCTGATATATTTCACCCATCCTTCACCCTTGGATTTAATAAGTTTATACTTGGGCTTGGCACTGTAAGCCGATACTTGATCTCCATCAGGTCTCAAGCAATATAATTGAGCAACATCCAAAAGGGTTGGGCCGACAAGACCGGTGCGGAACATGAAGGCATTAAAAGTGTCCACTGTATAACAAGCCGTGGCCACTAAGGGCTCATTGGCCTCCGGATCGGCTAAAGAAAGGGGGAGACATTCAACTATGCCCATTTTTTCCCATTCAACCCTCTTTTGAGCTGCTACACGAATATACCATGATCTCCACCCTTTAAGAGCCGTCGGCCAAGCCCTGAAACTCTTAGTCCAACCCTCTATGTTGTGTCCGAAGCCGACAAAGGAAGACGAGGGATTTCTTCGTTTATTACTGAATCAGACTCTAAATTTCCTACTGGACCCAGATAAAATTGGTCTTTGCTGTTTGGGATCGGAATGAATACCTGGGAAGGATCCATAGAAGCAATTCTGGCAGCCGATTGGAAGCAGTGCGCAAAAGCCGATTGGAACCTTGACAAACAAAGCCGATTGTGGATGAATTGAGAGCTTGTACGCGTGAGGAATGGGTCCCGGGAGGCTATATATTTATAGCACGATAAAATTTTTGAAACGGCGGAAAGTGAATTTCAAAGGACATAGTAATTAAAGCGCACTACCCGCATGTCAGAGATTTACGGCGAGAATAAAGCAGCAGTTAATGGGTGAAGTTTAAACGTTAGCCGATTTAACAAGCCTATAATTGTGATTTTTGATAGATGACAAGTCATCTTTCAAAAATGGGGGGCATATGTTTGCACCAAAATTCGGCAATATATCTAAATCAGGCAATAAAATCAAAGGTATGGAAACAAATTAAGGATTGGAAAGAATCCAAGATATTTGGTAACTGCAAGGTTTTTAAGGAAACAATCGTCCAAGATAAGGCCGACGCAGATACGGACTCTGAAGCGTGTTGTAGTAGGACACGATCGGCCGAAGGGTATAAAAGAAGAGCCAAAGCAAGTTGTGAGACATTATCAACACAACACAATCAACTAGCTTTTACTTTTCATCTACTTTTCCTGTCGACTAGGAGTAGTTCTTGTAATTTAGCCTTTGTAATCGATTTTGATCAATAAAGTTGCGCATCGCCGATTGTTGATCATCCTCAGTTACACCCCAGGTTTGGTTTATTCTGATTTTGTTGCGCATCGCCTTCTTCAGAATTGATCTACCTTTATCCTCCGATTAGCCTTAATCGCTAGTTAGATTTATCCTTGATCTTGATCGCTTTAAGTCGATCGAGTTTAAGCCGATTGATCTTAACGATCGGCTTTGTTTGAATTTTATTGTTTTTTACCTTGTCGATTACAGGTCAAATCGACTGGCACGCTCTGAACCCGGTGTTCGTCTGGTGTGCTGCTGTCAGAAACCCTACATCAAGTTTTTGACGCCAACAAGTGTATATGAGTAATCTTACATAGAGCCTACTAAAATTTCTGAACTAAACTGTTTTGCCGGCGAAAAGCAAAACGTGACTCATTCTGATTAGATAGCATACCTAATACCAGGAACATCGGTTATGTAGGAATCAGTTGGAAACCAAAAGGTCGTACATAATAGGATCTGTACTTTAGGTGTAAAGAATTCAGAGGTGCCGAAATGGACTATTTGCGTAGCATGAATAAGAGAGCTAAACATTTAGCACTTCTAATAGCGTAAGGACTTACACCAGGCACAATGACGTGACTCTCTGTGTCGATAGGTTGATTGTCGGATCCAGGGAAAGGCGATTGCTCTGCGTCGCATGGTCTTTGCCCAGATCCAAGATCTTGCTCTGGGCGAATGTCCTGTCTATTGACCACCATGCCTCTGCTCCGAGGAATGAGAGACCGAGTTGCTTCTCCAACAGCATAGAACCGTAGCGTAGCCAATGCAGAATCCTACAGATCGAAAGGAACGTGATAACTATGTATGCTGAGGCAAAGGTGCAAGGGTAGCGCATAGGCAAGTAAGGACACAAAAGCATATTATGGAAGGAAAACACCAATGCCGCAATGCCAATAACACAACAAGAGTAAAGCAAAGCAACAGGCATATCAATATATCATCAAGTAACACAACTCTTATGTCAGAGCAACAAGAAAGCAGAAAAATATGTATAAAAGGGTTAGACCAAAAAAAAGGCATGGCTGAGTGTATCCCATCTTTTCTGAAATCTTTTTTCCACAGCGGCTGCTCGATCCTGAACTCCATATGCAATAAATCAACCACGAATAACAATGGGAGCTATAATACCCCAGTACACAACAATGGTTCAAGTAATGAAATGAAATATTTTAAAACAGGTTTCATACGCTGACCTGGTGAAGGCCCGAAGACTAACATGACAGATAGACTCCTCAATACTGAGCAGTAAAGAAAAACCTCATCTTCAGTCAATTACATGATGACTTACCTTCTTTACCTTCATGAGCACAGCAATAAAGAATAACCATATCCAAACAAATATGCAATGACCTATCTTCCTTATCTTCATTAGCAGAACGTAAAAGCTAATAATCCAATTGACATGGATCTAGATTTAAAAGATTAAAGATTAACTGTAGCTTCTGACAACCATAGCCATTGAAATGATATTCCACAAGCCGAAAATTTTCAGAACTATAGCCATCGACATTAACCACATTTCCACCGCAATAAAATACCTGATTAGACTAAAAAATACAAAACTTGTTATACTTTTTGTTGCGATTACATAATTTAAGAAAACAATTATGTAAGACAAGAGAAAGTCAAGCACCACGTGTATAGGACATGGGTCGAGCACCTTTGATGCATCCAAAGAACAGCGTACTCATGAGAAGAAGACGTAGCAAGAGAGTGGGGCTCGGAGCACTGTACATACCTGGAGGTTGTGGGCGCCTCTTGGCAGTGGACAACCAGAGAGGAGTGGAGCATGATCTAGCTCCGTGAATCCGTTGGTTGTGTGACATACAAATAAACACACCGCAAATTAAGTCAAGCTGTTGTTGAGGAATATATCAAATACAGGGACGCTATTACACAAATGCAAACAAAAAAAGCACTACAGAAATGGAATAACTACAGCCAAGAGCTATCCGATTCTAGCCGATTCTTTCCAACCCATAAACCCAGCTAACGTAAACACAATGAAGGCACTTTCCAGTAGAAAGCAAATCATCATGGACGTTGAAACTTCGGACCTTTGTAGCACTGCACCTTAAACAGCCATTCTGGTAAAAAAGAATAAGGTGATCATCTATATCACCTATCACCGAGTATAACATTCGAATCCAAACTACCAACCAATTCACCTATCAACATTGAAGTATTATGGACAAATCACAGCCTGGATAAAAATCTTGTATCTGAATGATAAGACAATGCAGTACAGGGCTTGCAATAAAAACATGACAGATCTAAGACACTTGTATTGGACAAACAAAACCTTGGGCGTCACATGATGGCATCCCATAGCACAATTATTTCCATTGCAGATCGCAGCAAGCATGTAAAATGTATTACAGTGTAGTGCACGGACTATCGTAAAGAATCTCAAGTTTACATGATCCAATTCAATTAGCCAATATAATCAATAACTTTTTTTCTCCCAAGATCCCAGCTAGATCCCTCACGAACCAAAGAAAGCGCGGCACCTTTTTTCTCCCAAGATCCCAGCTAGATTCCTCACGAACCAAAGAAAGCGCGGGGGCACAGAGACAGAGAGGGGCGGGCCGACCTGACGGAGAGGATCTGGAAGTCGATGTCGGCGAGGCGCTTGAGGTGCTCCCTTACGAGGCGCTAGGAGCCGTACTCTTGGATCTTCTTCCGCATCATGACCGCCCTACCAAAGCCTCTAGAAGCCGCCTCGCTCTACTCTCGGATGCGAAGAGGAGACTGAGGAGTAGGCGGTGGTAGTGCGGAGGCTCTGGGAAGGCGGGGATTCCTGGCCAACGACTCAGTCTTCGTTCAATCATCCAACAGAATCAATCACTTTTTTTCTCCCAAGATCCCAGCTAGATTCCTCGTCAACCGAAGGGTGGGGGCACAGAGAGAGACCGAGAGGGGCGGGCTGACCGGACCTGTCGGGACTCGATTGTAAGAATCTCGTATCTCTTTGTATTCTGTGCTAGTTCAAAATCACATTAGCACACACAGTCATTACAAGGTTGAACATGACATACGATCACGACAATACAAAAATAATTAGTGCAAACATTTATATAAACTGAGTTGTACGACCTTATGGTCCTCCTTACATAAGATCAGCCATGCAGAGCTTACATTATCAGAGTAAACAAAAGATAATAGCAGAAAGCAAAATAAACTTCGTGAAACCATCAATTTGCCACAGGCAACAGACTGGGCTTGCTCCCTAGTTGTCCGGTTCTTCGATGAACTCCTCCTCCCATACTGGCGTTGACTCCTCCACTGATGTTGTGTTGATAAGCAAGGGGGTGAGTACTCAAAGCACTCAACAAGTAATGCACAGAATGCAGTGCTAACACTATATGCAAGGCTTATTCCAAAGAATTGGCTTAGTTGGTTCATTTGCATCAAACAACATTTTTAAACTTATATCTTACTTAGATTAAAGGTGGTGAAATAGATAATAATAGTACTAAGTTGTTTAAACAGTTTTTCTTCGTAAACTTGGCACATAGCCTTAATCAGTTTATTCTTGACACTGGCACACAGCCACCCTTTCTACATTTTATTTTTGAAGATCTAACCCTTGACTGTAATCCCCGAGCATTGCTCAATACCGCGAGCACGGCTATTCGAATAGATTTTACACTCTGCAGAGGTTGTACACTTTATCCACAAGATACAACCGCTCACCACACAGGTGATTGCCCGTAACAAAGCCTTTCAGGAACCTTTACCTTAACCAATGAACCTCTCCGATATTGCCTTCACTATCACTCCCCTCACACAAAGTTGAAGTATAGGGTAGGCCAACACCGTTGGATGGGCACCAAGCCGTAGCATAGGTACGCTCCCTCACATAGATACACTCCTGTGTACTGTCACCCCGAGGTATCAGAGGAAAGATATCAGAACCGTAATTAACTAGGTCTGTCCCGTACCAGACATGTGGTTGTATGGGTGACTCAGTTCAAAGACTTGCAAGATGAAGTCCTTAGCTGACCAAGGCAAGACTTTCATCTCTCAACAGTGGCACACAGCCCCATGTGGCACACATCATCACAACTATCATCAACCCGTTGCCACACAGCCCCACCTGGCACAAAGCCTCTTGCCACTTGCCCCAGTCTAAATTATTTCCCACCCAGTTAATTATTGTGCAACATATGCCAACGATAACTCAATATCGGTACAGAACCACACAGATCTTCCTACCTCAGTTTCATTAAGTAGCATCATCACACCATTTCCGAAATACATTCAATATTTCATTAGTCAGCATTAATATGTTTTCCAAAAAGTCATTCATGACCCATGGCAGGGCTAAGCATCTAATCACGGTCTAGCCTTCCCCGTGTTGGCATCATATTAACATCCAACCAATACAAGCAATCCTAGGGTGACAATGATTTCAGGGCACATAAATAATAATTTCAAGGTGGCAATAATAATATAGGTTGATTAACTACATTACCCAAATTAATTTAAATTTATGTTTAATTAATTTAGCATGAATAATTTCAAAGCAAAATACACTTCAAAACTGGGATCAAAATGGTCAAAGCATCACTTGCCTTCAAAGAGTTGCTGGTCGTGCTCCGAAGCTTGATCTTGAGTGATGAACTCTTTCTCGAAACTTTCCGGCAAACTTGCTTCTACGCGTAAAAAATTATATATGCAATAAATAACTAAAATAGTAGACTAAATAACATCAAAAATTCAAATAAAATTCACCATTAAAAATAACACAATTTTACAAATTTTAGAAACTGGAATCACCTCAATCGGAGTTCAAATGCAAAAGTTATAGCTTTTCAAAGTTTACAAATATATTTAAAAGAATAAACCGAATTAATATAATTATTTTTCAAAAGAAACTCGATTTATTGCGTCATCATGACGTCAGCCGACACGTGGCGTTTCCTGGTGCTGCCACGTTACCTCACTCCATGGACTGGGTCCATGGTCCGGCTTTGGTCCACGGTGGACTCGGTCAACAGAACAGTGCACCTGG
Organism: Otatea glauca; assembly: GCA_036346275.1. Lineage (NCBI taxonomy): Eukaryota > Viridiplantae > Streptophyta > Magnoliopsida > Poales > Poaceae > Otatea > Otatea glauca. Next base: position 37,575,755 of record CM070713.1, on the reverse strand, counting down.
CCCCACCAGCTGACGTCACCCATCTCGGGATTCGCGCAAGGACACATGTCAACATCTCGGCCATTCCCAACCAACGGCCAGATCTCAGCCACGTGTCGCTTCGTGGTCGTCAAAAGATCAACGATCAGATTTCACGCGCTGCACCGAGGCACTTAGAAATCCACGTGACACGTGTCGATCATCGAGCGGGCTTTCGGATCCAACGGCCAGCACACGTGCAGACCTGACGACGCTTCGCGCTCCACGCCCCCACGCGTCACGCATCCAACGGCGCTCACAAATCCAATGGCCAGCTCACGCACCGACTCGGCGACGCCTCGGCTCACGCGAAGACACACGGCGAAATCTCGGCGGTCTGTTTGAAACCAACGGCCAATATTCGATCGTGCCTCGGTCAACTCACACACACGTCCGCACATGATTTGGCGAGGGCGCGGCGTCATCCGTGCCACACGTTCAAATCTGAACAGCGCAGATTCACGCGACATAGCTCGAACTCACAATCATCGCACAGATTCAATCCAACGGCCCATGGTACCCGAGCGGTTTACTGTTCACCCTAGCAACATGGCACTATCTCACGCGTTCAAAAACGATCCAATGGCCCAGATCTAATCTAGAGCACAAAACGCCAGATCTAATCTAAACCGCACGTATCAGATCTAACGCTACAACTAAAGCCAGACTAGCACAGGATTGGGCTACGTGGACTCACCAGAGTGGCTTGATGAAGATTGGACGGCTGAGAAGACTCGCCGGAGACAGCGGTGACGCGGAAAGGAGGAGTCGCCGGCGCTGAAGAAGATGAAGTCGGTGACAGCGCTGTAGTGGATCCCAGGCGTGAAGAACTGGCTTGATCGACGCGGCGCACTTCGGTGAACTCGGAACAGGGTCGCAGCTCGGCAGAAAGCAATGGACGGCGGCGAGGTGAAGCAAAAATGACGGCGGCGCAGAAGAGCAACTTCGGCGAGCTTGCACGGGGTCTCTGGAGCGTATCGGTGTGCGTGCGAGGAGTCAAAATGAGCGGCTTCAAGTCCTCTGCAAGATGCGCCAACCGACGCACTTAAAAGAGCATCGACGTGCGTGAAAACGGCCACGGAAAGAGCGAAGACATGGGCGACTTTCACTCCGGTGATGTCGCAGGGAAGAAGCGACATGGCACCATCCTGATCGTCCGCGTGTGCTCGGATCAACGATCCACAAACGCTGACGACGTGGCAAACCGAAGAATGTTCGATCCGGATCCAACGATGACAAATCGCAAGGTCGGCACAGTGCTGGGCTAGGCTGAGCACAGTGCTGGGCCGGCTCAGTACTATTAAAATGGTTTTTAAAGCATTTTCGATTTACAATAAATCAAATAAATAAACAAAGCCAAATAAATAACAAAAATACCCTAAAAATTCCAGAAGAATTCTGGAAAATATTTTAAGACATTCTAAACTTAAATAAAATATTTCTAATAAAACTTTGCATAAACTTTTATATTATTTTAATTGATTTCAAGAATGACCATATTTGAATAAATCCAAATAAATCCCAATAAATTTCAAAAAAAATTCTCAAAAATCAAAATAACTCCAAAATTTAAAATATGGCAAATTTTAGGGTGTTACAAACCTCACCTCTTAATGTAATCTCGAATTCAGAGATTCGTATCGACTACTTAATAGGTCAGGAAACTCCTTCAGGTCTTCTTCTCGTTCCCAAGTTGCTTCACTTTCCGAGTGATTGCTCCACTGGACTCTGCAAAAGCGCGTCGATTTGTTCCTTGTTTCTCTGTCCATTGTGTCTAGAATCTTCACCGGATGCTCCTTATAGGTCAAATCTTCTTGCAACTCGATTGCTTCCAAAGGTGTTTGTTCTTCTGGTACTTGAAGACACTTCTTTAATTGTGACACATGGAATACATCATGTACTCCTACCAGTGACTGCGGCAGCTCCAATTGGTATGCAACTTTGCCTCTGCGACTCAGGATCTTGAATGGTCCGACATATATGGGTGCAAGCTTCCCTTTTGCATGAAACCTTCTGACTCCCTTGAGTGGCGTAACTCTGAGATATACAAAATCTTCAGGTTCAAAGCTCAATTCCCTGCGACGATTGTCGGCACAACTCTTCTGCCTTGATTGAGCAATCTTCAGTCTTTCCCTGATCATGGCGATCTGTTCTTCCGCTATCTGAAGTATATCCGAACAAAAAACATGTCGTTGACCGGTCTCATTCCAATTCAACGGTGTTCGACTGGATCGACCATACAGAGCTTCGAATAGAGACATCTGTAAACTTGCCTGATAACTGTTATTATAGTTGAACTCAGCATAGGGCAAACACTTGTCCCAAGAAGTAGAATATGCTAAAGCACAAGCTCTCAGCATATCTTCCAATATTTGGTTAACTCTCTCAGTTTGACCATCTATCTGTGGATGGTATGCTGTGCTGAAATTTAGACAAGTTATCATTGCCTCATGTAGTTTACCCCAAAACCTTGAGGTAAATTGAGTACCTCTGTCAGACACTATTTTCTTTGGTACTCCGTGTAGACAAACAATCCTTGCCATGTATAATTATGCTAACCGGTCTCCGGAGTAAGTGGTCTTTACCGGTATGAAATGTGCAACTTTAGTTAAACGATCTACTATGACCCATATGGAGTCATATCCCCTTGAGTTCTGGGTAAACCAGTTATAAAATCCATTCTGATTTCTTTCCATTTCCATTCAAGTATCTTCAAGGGTTGTAATAGTCCTGCTGGCCTCTGATGCATAGCTTTGACTCTTTGACATATATCACATAATGCAACATATTCGGCCACTTCACGCTTCATGCTTGGCCACCAAAACCTTTCCTTCAGATCTTGATACATTTTGGCACTTCCTGGAAGAATTGAATACTTGGAGTCATGGGCTTCCTCCAGAATTAACCGCTTTAACTCCTGGTTCGGTACACAAATGCGTCCTTTAAACCACATAGTGCCTTGCTTATCCAGCTTGAAATCCTTTGCCTTGCCCTCATCCATTTTAGACTTAATTCTCTTGATCTTATCGTCATCTTTTTATCCTTCTCTGATCCTCCAGAGTAGGTTTTACTTCCAAGGTAGCCAAAAATCCTTCTGGTACAACTTCCAACCTCATCTTCTGAAATTCCTTACTCAACCCGTCCTGACTTGTTTTCAATAGCATATTTACACTGTGGCTCTTTCGACTCAAGGCATCAGCCACAATGTTGGCTTTACTAGGATGGTAATGGATTCCAACATTGTAATCCTTAATCAACTCTAGCCATCTTCTTTGCCTCATATTTAAATCAGCTTGTGTGAAGATATGCTTGAGACTTTTATGATCGGTATACACTTCACATCTATTTCCGATGAGGTAGTGACGCCATAACTTCAGTGCATGCACTACGGTGGCCAATTCCAGATCATGGGTCGGATAATTCTCCTCATGTGGCCTCAATTGCCACTACGCATCCCAATCCTTGACGCGATGCATCACAGTAAATGTCGAAGCTTTGATGAACATCAGGTAAGACCAATACCGGTGCTGACGTCAACTATTTCTTCAACTCCTGAAAACTCTTTTCACATTCTGGTGTCCACAAGAATTTTTTTCCTTCTTTAATAATTGTGTAAGGGGTCTTGCAATTGTAGAGAATCCCTCTATGAAACGACGGTAATATCCTGCCATCCCAAGGAAACTACGGATTTGGGTTACCGACTTCGGTGGCTCCCAATGTAGTATCGCCTCTACTTTCTTTGGATCTACTGCAAATCTTTCAGCAGTCATTATGTGCCCAAGAAATTCAACCTTATTCTTCCAGAAGTCGCATTTGCTAAATTTAGCAAACAACTGCTGTTACCTTAACTTTTCAAGGACTAGCCTTAAATGCTCGGCATGATCCTCCCTTGTCTTGGAGTAGACAAGGATATCATCTATAAACACGACGACGAACTTATCCAGGTATTCCATAAAAACCTTATTCATTAGGTTCATGAATTATGCTAGTGCATTCGTCAATCCAAAGACATAACTGTGAACTCATAGTGCCCATATCTCGATGAAAATGCAGTCTTCGGTATATCCTTTGATCGGATCTTCAACTGATGATACCCCAATCGGAGATCAATCTTGGAGAAGACTCCTGCTCCTCTCAACCGATCAAATAGGTCATCAATCCTGGGTAGCGGATACTTATTATTTATCGTCACATCATTGAATGCACGATAGTCTATACACATCCTGAAACTCCTGTCCTTCTTCTTGACGAACAGGACTGGCGCTCCCCAAGGCGATGAACTAAGTCTTATAAATCCCTTTTCCAATAGCTCTTCAATTTGTTTCTTCATTTCTACCAACTTATCTGTGGACATCCGGTAGGGTCTCTTAGCTATTGGAGCCGTTCCCGGTACAAGTTCTATAACGAACTCGATATCCCTATCTGGCGGCATCCCAGGTAAATCCTCTGGAAAAACATCCGGATATTCATTGACTATCGATACATCCTCTAGACTAACGGTCTTCATGTTGTTGACCATCAACTGTCCATCCCGCACTGCTGTTGCTTCAAATTCAATCTTCTTTCCATCCGGGCTCTCGACTGATATGAATCTTCGTCCGCAGTCCAATACTGCCTTGTGTTTGGTTAACCAATCCATTCCCAGGATAACATCCAGGGTTTGGGTATTCAGTATAATTAAGTTCTCTAGGAACTCTATTCCATTAATTATTAGTCTTACCCCAGAACATCCCACTTTGGATTGGAGTTCTGATTTAGGGGATTGCACTACAATCACACATTTAAGATTCACAATATCTAAATCATTCTGAATAGCAAAATCTCGGGAAAAAAATGAATGTGAAGCTCCAGAATCAAATAAAATAGTAGCTGATACTGAGTTTACTAGGAACTTACCCAGTACAACGTCCGTAACATTCTGGACCTCATCCGTAGTGATGTGGTTGACTCGGCCTTGCGTGTTTGCTTGAGACGGAGTTGCCGATGACGTTGCTCCGCGGTTCACATTCGACGCTAGAGTCCTTGCGGGTGTGTTCCCTAAGTTAAAGCGGACGGGGGTGACACCTCCCTTCTTAGGGCAGTTATTGGCAAAGTGCCCCAGTTCGTTGCAGTGATAGCAACGCCTTCCGCTGTTCGGGAATTTCTCCACTTTGTACCACCGCTCGGGCCGGGTTTGAACATTCTGGCCCACTGGACGGTTTGCTGGTAGTGGTGCCCTATCACTGCCTTTGGGCTGGAATCGAACAAATTGTTGTGGTGCCGCCCTCTACCTCTGCTGGCCCTGACGACCTCCTTGTTGTACCATTCTGCGCTTTCGGTTGTCGTCCAACTCTCGACGTTTATCTTCCAGGATAAGGGCCTTGTTGACCAGCTCCTGGAAGTCAGGAAATGTGTGGTGATCGGTCCACTGCGATCCGCGCTCAATCCTTCATAAAGCGGGATTGTCTAGCCTTATCCGTCGCTAAGTCTTCTGGTGCGTAGCGTGCCAACTGGGTGAACTTATTCAGGTAGTCGGCCACTGATTGGCCACCCTGCTTGAGATTCCTGAACTCTTCCTTCTTAAGATCCATAATACCTTCTGGTACATGGTACTGACGGAAGGCTGTAGTGAATTCCTCCCAAGTGATTCCTTGAGGGTCCTCATGTGCTGCATAGAAATTTTCTCACCATTCTGCAGCAGTTCCTTCTAATTGATGAGAGGCATAGAGTACCCTCTCATGTCCTACACACTGGGTTATGTGTAGTTTCCTTTCGATCGTCCTCAACCAGTCATCTGCTTCCAATGGATTGGAATTGCCTGAGAATGTGGGTGGATGAGTCCTCATGAATTCTGACAATCTGGAGTAGGGGTGTGGTCCCTGGTTACCCCCTGGTTGATCATTCGCAGCAGCTTGATTAGAGATCTGCTGCATAGTTTGCATCATTGTGTTCATCAACTGGGTTTGAGCAGCCAGAAAAGCTCCCAGATTATGCAAATCAACCTGCGGCGGTTGAGGAATTGGTTCCTCATTCTGGTTTTCTGCTTGATTAGCTCCACTTCCGCTAGCTCCAATATTACCGCGAGTCCTCACCATCTGTTGAAAGCTTCCAAGGTTAAGAAAAGAAGAGGAAAGCACAGACAAGAAAAAGAACTTATACAGGGGAAATAGGTGTAACCTAAATTCTTTAACAATTTTATTAATTTAGTGAAATGGTATGGTTGCTCACAAGTGCCTAAGGGCAATGCAACACATACTAGACACTTACGAAATAAAGCAAGCAACAATCAAGCATTAAGACTCAACAACGACTCACACCTAATGGTGATTCTAAAACAAAAAGATGCGACTCAATCACCCTGAGTCTCAACACTACACCAGACTAGACCCGACCACTCATCGAGCCAACCCGGCTGTGGCTCCCCAAGAGCATACACCGGCGGGTGCTCCGGCATCGGGGCGAACTGGTCCTGGTGACCACCCCCCTCTGCTACTGTTGGCCTTGAGGAATCCTACCCCTCTAGCTCAGCCTCCTGGTCTGGGACCGGCTCCTCCGGCTCGGACACCAGCTTCTCAGGATCCTCCTCCTCGTCGAGCTCCATCTCAACCTCTGGTGGGCCGGCGTAGAGTGCGTCCTCCAACTCTCCAATCCACTGAAAAGCGAAAGCCCTGGTCTCCTGAAGGGTTTGCTCAACTGCCTCCAAAGCGGCGTAGCCGGCCTGAAGCTCCTGGACAGTTTGGTCCATCACCTGCTCCTGGGCGGCTGCAAATCGTGCCAGATGCACGATCGCCGCATCACCTTCCAAGTGAAGCTGTCCTCCCGGGACTCCTCCTTCCTGAGGGTGCAGACGAAACACCGAGTCGTGAAGCTCTCTGGCATATGCCTGACCAATCCTCCTCATGGCCAGACGCGCGGACTCCTGAATCCCGGCCTCAAAGGTAACCCTTCGGACCGTGATGTTGAACGACCAGCTTGCTCCCGCGTGCTCCCTTGAGTATACAGTGATCGTCGTAGCCATGCCTCTGACTCTACTGTTGACCGCCCAGGTGCAACCACGGTAGAGAGGCCTGTCGAAACCTCCAAGAACCTGAAGCATCCTCCAAAGCTCCGCGGCGTAACCACCAGCACGCTCGCCAAAGGTGTGGATCCTCCTCACATCTGCCAAAACAACTTTGGACAGACCTTAGTTAAAAATAAACAAAGAATAATAGTAAGAATTCAGCATAGATATGAAGTAAGAGAGAAAAGATAAGTCGAAATTTCATTAATATTCTTGCTCAAATTGTTAATTTTTAGAAAATAGTTTTATCCTCCTAGACACAGCTAACCTAGTTAGGTCAAGACTCATACCAACCTTCTCTCGATATTAACTCTGCCGGGACCCGATTCCGAGAATCGTCCTCTCAGGTATTCTGCGATCCCAGGATCACACTAGCACACACAGTCATTACAGGGTTGAACATCACAGACGATCATGACGATACAAAAATAATTAGCGCAAACATTTATATAAACTGAGTTGTACGACCTTATGGTCCTCCTTACATAAGATCAGCCACGCAGGGCTTACATTATCAGAGTAAACAAAAGATAATAGCGGAAAGCAAAATAAACTTCGTGGAACCATCATTTTGCCACAGGTAACAGACTGGGCTTGCTCCCTAGTTGTCCGGTTCTTCGATGAACTCCTCCTCCCATACTGGCGTTGACTCCTCCAGTGATGTTGTGTTGATAAGCAAGGGGGGGGGGTGAGTACTCAAGGCACTCAACAAGTAATGCACAGAATGCAGTGCTAACACTATATGCAAGGCTTATTCCAAAGAATTGGCTTACTTGGTTCATTTGCATCAAACAACATTTTTAAACTCATATCTTACTTAAAATAAAGGTGGTGAAATAGATAATTATAGTACTAAGTTCTTTAAACAGTTTTTCTCCGTAAACTTCTCACATAGCCTTAATCAGTTTATTCTTGACACTGGCACACAGCCACTCTTTCCATATTTTATTTTTGAAGATCTAACCCATGACTGTAATCCCCGAGCATTGTTCAATACCGCGAGCACGGCTATTCGAATAGATTTTACACTCTGTAGAGGTTGTACACTTTACCCACAAGATACAGCCGCTCACCACACATGTAATTGCCCGTAACAAACCCTTTCAAGAACCTTTACCTTAACCAATGAACCTCTCCGATATTGCCTTCACAATCACTCCCCTCACACAGAGCCGAAGTATAGGTTGGCCAACACCGCACCTCCGGCTTCGAGCGCACTTAATTCCAATTCCTCGTTGGATGTGCACCAAGCCGTAGCACAGGTATACTCCCCCACACAGATACACCCCTGTGTACTGTCATCCCGAGGTATCAGAGAAAAGATATCAGAACCCTAATCAACTATGTCTATGCCATACCAGACATGTGGTTGTACGGGTGACTCAGTTCAAAGACTTGCAAGGTGAAATCCTTAGCTGACCAAGGCAAGACTTTCATCTCTCAACAGTGGCACACAGCCCCATGTGGCACACATCATCACAACTCTCATCAACCCGTTGCCACAGAGGCCCACCTGGCACAAAGCCTCTTGCCACTTGCCCCAGTCTAAATCATTTCCCACCCAGTTGATTATTGTGCAACATATGCCAACGATAACTCAACATCGGTACAGAACTACACAGATCTTCCTACCTCAGTTTCATTACGTAGCATCATCACACCATTTCCAAAATACATTCAATATTTCATTAGTCAGCATTAATATGTTTTCCAAAAAGTCATTCATGACTCGTGGCAGGGCTAAGCATCTAATCATAGTCTAGCCTTCCCCATGTTGGCATCATATTAACATCCAACCAATACAAGCAATCCTAGGGTGACAATAATTTTAGGGCACACAAATAATAATTTCAAGGTGGCAATAATAATATGGGTTGATTAACTACATTACCCAAATTAATTTAAATTCATTTTTAATTAATTTAGAATGCATAATTTCAAAGAAAAATACACTTAAAAACTGGGATCAAAATGGTCAAAGCCTTCAAAGAGTTGCTGGTCGTACTCTGAAGCTTGGTCTTGAGTGATGAACTCTTCCTCGAAACTTTTCAACAAACTTGCATCTACGGGGAAAAAAAATCATATATGCAATAAATAACCAAAACAGTAGACTATATAACCTCAAAAATTCAAATAAAATTCACCATTAAAAAGCGCACAATTTTAAAAAATTTTAGAAACTGGAATCACCTCAATCGGAGTTCAAATGCAAAAGTTATAGCCTTTAAAAGTTTACAAATATATTTAAAAGAATAAACCGAATTAATATAATTATTTTTCAAAAAAACTCGATTTATTGCGTCAGCATAACGTCAGCCGACACGTGGCGTTTCCTGGTGCTGCGACGTCGCCTTGGTCCAAGGACTGGGTCCATGGTCCGGCTCTGGTCCATGGTGGACTCGGTCCACAGAACCGTGCACCTGGCCCCACCAGCTAACGTCAGTACTGACGTCACCCATCTCGGGATTCGTGCAAGGACACGTGTCAACATCTCGGCCGTTCTCGACCAACGGCCTGATCTCAGCCACGTGGCGCAATCGTGGCCGTCAAAAGATCAACGATCAGATTTCACGCGCTGCACCGAGGCGCTTCGAAATCCATGTGACACGTGTCGATCATCGAGCGGGCTTTCGGATCCAACGACCAGCACATGCGCAGACCCAGAGATGCTTCGCGCTCCACGCCCCCACTTGTCACTCATCCGACGGCGCTCACAAGTCCAACGGCCAGTGCACGCACCGACTCGGCGACTCCTCGGCTCACGCGAACACAGGCGGCGAAATCTCGACGGTCCGTTTGAAACCAACGGCCAAGATTCGTTCGTGCCTCGATCAACTCGCACACACATCCGCACATGATTTGGCGAGGGCGCGGCATCATCCGTGCCACACGTTCAAATCTGAACAGCGCGGATTCACGCGACACAGCTCGAACTCACAATAACCGCACAGATTCAATCCAACGGCCCATGGTACCCGAGCGGTTTACTGTTCACCCTAGCGACGTGGCACTATCTCACGCGTTCAAAAATGATCAAACGGCCCAGATCTAATCTAGAGCACAAAACGCCAGATCTAATCTAAACCGCACGTATCAGATCTAACGGCTACAACTAAAGCCAGACTAGCACAGGATTGGGCTACGTGGACTCACCAAAGCGGCTCGATGAATATCGAACGGCTGAGAACACTCGTCGGAGAAAGCGGTGACGCGGAAAGGAGGAGTCACCGGCGCTGAAGAAGATGAAGTCGGTGACGACGCTGTAGTGGATCCCTGGCATGAAGAACTGGCTTGATCGACGCGGCGCACTTCCGTGAACTCGGAACGGGGTCGGAGCTCGGCGGAAAGCAACAGACGGCGGCGAGGTGAAGCAAAAATGACGGCGGCGAGGTGAAGCAAAAATGACGGTGGCGCAGAAGAGCAACTACGGCGAGCTCGCATGGGGTCTCTGGAGTGTCTCGGTGTGCGTGCGAGAGTCAAAATGAGCGGCTTGAAGTCCTCTGCAAGATGCGCCAACCGACGCACTTAAAGGAGCATCGACGTGCGTGAAAACGGTTGCGGAAAGAGCGAAGACATGGGCGACTTTCACTCCGGTGATGTCGCGGGGAAGAAGTGACGTGGCACCATCCTGATCATCCGCGTGTGCTCGGATCAACGGTCCACAAACATTGACGACGTGACAAACCGAAGAACGTCCGATCCGGATCCAACGACGACAAATCGCAACGGTCGGGACAGTGCTGGGCCAGGCTGAGCACAGTGCTGGGCCGGCCCAGTACTGTTAAAACAGTTTTTAAAGCATTTTCGATTTAAAATAAATCAGATAAATAAACAAAGCCAAAATAAATAGCAAAATTACCCTGAAAAATACAGAAAAAATCTGAAAAATATTTTAAGACATTCTGAACTTAAATAAAATATTTCTAATTAAACTTTGCATAAACTTTTATATTATGTTAATTGATTTCAAGAATGACCATATTTGAATAAATCCAAATAAATTCCAATAAATTTCTAAAAAAATTCTCAAAAATCAAAATAACTCCAAATTTAAAATATGGCAAATTTTAGGGTGTTACATGCCCGGAGAGGATCTAGAGGTTGATGTCGGTGAGGCGCTTGAGGTGCTCCCTGAGGGGGCGCTAGGAGGACCATGGGGTGGGAGCCTAAACCTAGGCAGGCCAGTGACTCGGGATTCGGCACAAAGAACTCATCGCAGCCTGGGTCACGCCACCGCTGTCGCAAGTGCTCCCGCTCTGCCATGTGTAACCGGAGAAGGGCCCTCGTCGATCCCTCCGCCAACGCGGGCTGCCTCACCGGTGGCTGCAATGAGAGGATTGGATCGGGAAGGAACAGAGCTGAACTGGTCGTGACTGAACTGCGTCGGCCGCAGCAGCTTCGAGGCAGCGGGGTGCTGTAGGGATGGGGCTGAGGAGGGATCTCGGGGAGAAATGCCAGCGAAGGCGGTGTGGCATGGAGGTGGAGTGGTCGCGGAAAGGGGAGACGGAAGGGGAAGTCGAGGAAGCCCATGACCTCGCGAGGGAGGTTAGTGCGGAGCAAGGCGTAGAGGCTGGAGTGGGTGGCGGCGACGCCAAGCGGGTTGATGGCTGCTGTGGTGGTAGGTGCAGCGTAGAGCCAGGTGCCCTCCACGGCGGCGACACGCTCGAAGAAGACGGGGGCTGTACGCGCGAGCAACGACAGGAGTGGGAAGTAACGACGTGTTATCAACCATCGTAGCACAACAGACGTGAAGCAACGGAAGATAACGATTCGAGCAAACATCTGCTAAAAACTGACCAAGGACCTAAACGCAATTTCGAAGTTTCCGAAGGCCCTTTTCGGGAAGACGATGATGTGGCTTGCGTGGTGGAGCGGCATTCCTCTCGACTATAATGTAACAGGAGCTCCACAGTTTCATCTCCCCCGCAAAATATAAGATTTTAGAACCTTGCTACCTTTGTGCATGGGTGCATGCATGTAGCATGCAAATTAGCTAACGATCCTAGCGAGAAGTCACCGAACCGACTCCTACTCCGTATGGCATCGACCTCGATCTCCAGTTCTCCACCTATTAGAGCCAAAAACATGGAGAGAGATCTATCGGCCACAACACACATGACAAATGCTGGATTCTGAGATTCGAAACGTTCCAATCGATTTAATCCTGCAATCGGTAAGATGAATGGAAAATATGCTCAAAGCTGATATGAAATTACAATCGGCAAAAGATCTAAATAGTCAAAAGGCTGATAAGATCTAAGGTAACGATAAATCTAATTAGCCAATTAGGGCTAATCAGATGATAAGAGGTAGATCTTCCTGAAAAAGGTAATGAGCAACAAGATCGGAGAAAACCAAACCTGATTGGCGTAATCGACAAAGATCAATAATCGGCGATGCACAACTTTATTGATCGGGATCCGATTACAAAAACGATCTAAATTACAAGGCTACTCCTAGTTGACAGAAAAATAAAAGTAATGCGTGTTGATTGATTTGATTGTGTTGTTTCCTTGCTCGCCCTTGACAATATTTTATAGAACATCGACCGATCGTGTCCACCTCCGACACGTTGTCCACCATGACCCGTATTGGCCTCTACTCGGATAGATCTCTTGTTTAGAATCAATATCGGTTATAATACTTCTTTAAATTACCATTTCCTTATCCGATATCGACCAAAATATCTCCTGATCCTTAGCCTGACAATTTGGCCACACCTTGCCAAATTCTGGTGCAAACATATACTCCCATTTTTGGGAGATAATATGTTGTCTTTCAAAAATCTTTTCCATCAGCTTTCATTTCCATCGACTTGACGCAACATTCCCGTTAGTAACCGCTCCATTTATGGCGCCGTAAAATTTTAAGGTGCATATTTTCACCATTAACTGCACATGTCCCCTGAAAAATTATTCCTGTCGTTTCACTTTTTTCACCTCCCTATAAATATGAGGTCCCCACACTGTCATTTTCGTGCGCACGAGCTCTTGAATTCCTTGCAATCGGCTTCACCATCGTCTTCAGGACCTCAAACTCTCTTCCAACTTCTCCATATTTCATCAATCGGCTTCCATGGACCCAAATCAGGTACTCATTCTCATCCCCAACAGCGACAACTAGTTCTATTTAGGGCCGCTAGGAAATCTTGACTCGTCAGCTATAATAGATCAGGAAGTACCTTCCATTCCTTTGTCAGCTTCAGAGTACAATATAGAAGGATGAACGAAGAGAGGACCTGGTCGACAATGTTGAGAGGTTGGAAGGATTGGTTTAATCAGCTAGCAGCCCATAATATGGCTGAATGGGGGAAAACATGGGTATAGCATAGTGCCTTCCCCTCTCCTTAGTCGATCCAGAGGCCAATGAGCCCTTAGTGGCCACAGCTTGCTATTTTTGGTCGGACACTCTTAATGTTTTTCTATTTAGAACTGGCCTCATCGGCCCGACCTTTTAGATGTAGCTGAACTCTGCTGTTTAAAGCCAGACGGGGAGCAAATATCAACTTTTAGTACCAAGCCCCAATACAAGTTGATCCGGGCTAAAGGAGAAGGATGGAGCAAGTACATCGGCAACAATAATAAGGTCACTGGGCCCATATCAGATGAAGAACATATAACATTTCTTAACCTGTGGCTTGATCGATTTGTCTTCTACGGAGCTTTCCTTGGCCCAACTCAAGTCTACCAAATGTTGGTCGAAAAACTAGTGGAAGGACGTTAGCTAGCATTGGGCAAGATGTTCCTTGGAGCCGTGTACCAGATGATGCATGTAATTCACAGTCAACTATTTACTGGGATGGGGTCACATTCAGTCGGCAACGTTGGTGGTCCTCTCTGGTTCATCCAGACCTGGCTCTACTACGTGTTTAGCTAATCTTTCAATTTGGATTCTGCCGAAATGACCCCTTTTCCCTTGGATGAAGTCCCTGAGGAACAGGATGTTTATAGGAATAGCTGATCTTTTGGGGAGGGATTTATCCTTTGTTCTAGCAGCGAGTCCAAGATAACCCCAATCGGCTCAAACAAATATCTGGAGTTTTTTCTTCAGCTGGATTGTGACAACTTCGGCCAACGTGACTTCTTTAGTTACAATGATTCTGGCGATTTTCTTTGCACTTCTTTTCTCCATCTATCAGTCGACAGCAACAATATGCCTGAGAGTACTCTATAGTTATACAAGATCTTTCTCTCCCCATGTACTCTATCTGTCGACTTCAACACAAGGAATCACACTTTTCAGCCATCATATGAGTTCTATCATCCATCGGTCTATACAAGACAGTTGCGGTTTGGCCAAGTTCCACCATCTTTCTAGCTGCTCGATCGGCTCCAGCCCAGGGAACATGTTTGTAGAGCTTTAGGAGCCAACATTATCCTACATTTAGCTCACGACCTCCATTTGCAGTCCTTGCCTCATTTCTATCTGAACACCCGGAGGGCAGGTAATTCCTCCACGTGGTGATCGGCTATATCTATGGTCGTTTATCCTGTGGAAAGATCTCCATTGGCTATTGTAACTAGATTTTTCCCAAATCTCCCTGATAAGCCCACGGAATTGTTTGATGCTGGCAACACTTCAAGTTCCAGCAGCGAGACTAACACCCAAGGCTATACTAACACGATCCTTGTCGATATTACTTGGGAGGTATCGGCTAACGTAGACTCTCATCTTTTGCCTTTTAGAACCTTGAATATTTTTGAACTTTACTAATCGGCTATTGTTCTTGCTTCATAGGCTAAGTCAGCTAGAAAGAAACCCATGGGCGATGCATCTACTACTACTCCCCCTGCCAAGAGACCTTCCTCTAGTACGACCATTACTGGCTACTTGTCGGGCACACTGGGAGTACAATCTCGCTGACAAAAAGCGTGCTCGCATGAACAAGAAGGTGCTGGCTGTGAGGGGTAGCAAGCCCCAAGAGTAATCGGCTGAGAGCTCTCCACGCACATCTCAAACAACCGACGTAAGTATCTTGTCACATTTCTCCTCTTAAACATTATCGGCTTTTTTCACTTTGCTTCTCTGCAGCCCACACTTTCTCCTGCAACTCAAGTGGCCAGTATTTTGGCCAATTTGCTAACTACTGTATCCGAGCCTCTGCCACCATCTTCCCAACCGACACCACTACTCCCTGCTACTCTTGCTCCAAAGACATCCAATCCGACCGATTCCCTGCTGGGTTTCACCTTGTCAGATCTTGATGACGACGAGGTGATAGCAACAGACAACTACCTAGCGAATATCCAGCAGATTCTCGACGTCTCCGTAGGTTTGTCAGTTGCTGTAACATTGGCTTTGGGAATGCAGCAAAGATTGAATCGGCTTTTTGATCTGGTGATGTCACCATCGGCCGAGCTCCTCGAGAACACTTGGCCGCTTCGTGATGCCATGGCCATGGTGGAAGCCGATCTTCCTTCAGAGACAATGGCAGCACTTCTGAACGTCTACCATCTAGACGATTAGACAGTGGAGGTCGCTGTGGCCAAATCCAGAATCACTCTGAGGGAAGCTTAGAAAGAAGATCAAAAGGCTTTGGACAAAATGGTGGTCGATACCAAGGCGAAAAAACTCAAGTTTGATGAAGACACTAAGGCCCTCAAGGTAAACAAGGAAGCAGCTCTAAAGTTCCACTAAGAAATTCCTTGAAGCCGAGCTGGCCAAAGTAACTCTGCAATTGTCTGAAGGGCAACAGATACTAGCAGAATCGGCATTGGCTATCAAAGCCCAAAAGCTTGAGCTTGCCCTGGCCATGGCAGAAGTGAAGAAAAAATCGGCCAAGTTTACTCCTGTACCTGGAAGCTCCAAAGAAGATGACAAGATTCTTGACATGGTGCAGGAGACCATTGCGAAGGTTGCGGTTGCATTGTCGACTCTTGGAGCCAGACTTCATAATTCCAGGCTTTGATCAACTTGCTACAAATTTCTTGTAATGGGGCCCTTAAACAATTTGGGATGTCTGTAATGTTGGTTACCTCAAAACAACTCTTTAGAATATTTCAAGTATTTTGTAATATCAATCGGCTGTTTAATCGACTGTTTATTTATTTCTTAATTCCTTCATAACGTGTGTAATCGGCTTTATACTTCTAGTTTAGCCAGAATTAACCGCAACGAGTTAATTTGGCCTTTCTTCAATCGATAACCCCTTGTTTAACCAACTAGGAGCCAATCCAAATGCCAGGGTAGTATTTCTTCAAGTATTTTTTGTTAATTTCCTTGAAAGAACAACACCTTCTAGCATCGCTAAGATGTAAGAGTTTCCATCCACAAGCCGATGGATCTTATACTGTCCCTCCCATGTTGGAGACCATTTGCCAAATCGGTTCTCTCTTGAACCAACAGGCAGTATAGTTTTCCAAACCAAATCGGTTTCACAGAACGACTTAGGTATTACCTTTTTGTTATAGGCTTTTGCAACCCTTGCTTTATTCCTCTTAAGCCGATCCAACGTATATAAGCGTAACTCCTCCAAACCTTCCATATTGTCAATCATCAAATCCTTATAATCTTGACCCGACAAACCATTTTGCCTAGTTGTACAAATGGAGTCGATATTGATTTCTACAGGCAAAACAGCTTCCTGACCATAAACCAATTGATAGGGTGATAATTTTGTTGCACCATGATATGCAAACCGATAAGCCTATAACGATTCCGACAACGTTACATGCCAATTCCTTAGTTTTTCCTCGATATTTCTTTTAATTAACTTGATCAATATTTTGTTAGACGATTCAGCTTGATCATTAGCCCTGATCGGTCGTAATAGTTTGCGGTATTCCGAACCGATGGACAACATGTTATGTAACAAATCCGATAGCTTCAACACTTGTAACCTTCTTGAGTAGGATGGCTTCAACCTATTTAGAAAAATAATCGATCACAGCCAAAATAAACTTGTGGCCTTTACTTGATGTAGGAAATATTTGACCGATTGCATCTATCCCCCATCCTCTAAATGGCCAAGGCTTAATAATCGGATGTAAAGTCGATGCTGGTGCCAATTGCACGTTGTCAAATTTCTAATAAGTTTGGCATCCTTTCTAATACTTGAAGCAATCTTCCAGCATTATCGGCCAAAAATATCCAGTGCGCCTTAGTAGCCACTTCATTTTGTAAGCCGATTGATGGGATCCACAAATTCCTTTATGCACTTTACCCATAGCTACTTTAGCTTCCTCGGCTTCAAGGCACCTTAGCAACACACTTTCCAAAGTTTGATAATATAATACATTATCAAGGACAACATACTTCAAAGCTTATCACCTAACTCTCCAATCAGTAGGTTTCGAGGGATCAATCAAATATTCCTTTTTCTTTGCTCTCCAATCGGCGTCAGTGACACACATGATCGTCTTCTCAATCGGCTTACTTCCCAAATTCGGCCAAAAACTTTATAGCATGTTGCTTGTTGGGCTAACAAGTTAGCCTTGCCGTTTAGCTCTCAAGGAATATGAATAATTGCAAAAAAAGGCAAATGAGCCGATCACAGTGAGACACTGCTCCAAATATTTAATCAAAATTTCAGCATAGCAGTTATACTCTCCCTTAATCTGCTGGACTACAAGCAAGGAGTCGCCATAAGCCTCAATAGAATCTACTCCAATATTATTGAGTAGCTGTAGACCTTTGAGCAATGCTTCATACTCAGCTTGATTATTAGAACATCGATAATTTAGCCTGAATGCGAACTCAAAACTATACCCTTTTGGCGACACCAGCACAATTCCAATACTGTCACCTTCTCGACATATCGATCCATCAAAAATAAATTGCCAAGGGGCGACAGATATTAGATCGGCAGTAGTCTCATGTCCTGTTAGGAAATCAGCAATTACTTGACCTTTAACTGCTTTAGCCAATTCATAAGTTAGGTCAAACTCGATTAGTTTATAGGACCACTTACCAAGTCGACCTCACAAAATTAGGTCTAATAACATATATTTTATAACATCGGTTTTACAAATAACCTTACAGACGATGCCAAAATATAATGCCTTAACTTTGTACAAGAAAATATAATGATAAGCAAAGTTTTTCTATGAAAGGGTACCTGGTCTCTGCGTCAATTAACCATCATCTTAAGTAGAAAATAACTCGCTCTTTTCCATTGGCTTTTTGCGCCAAAATAGCCCCAATAGTCACCTCTTCAGCCAATATGTATAACTTGAATGGTATACCTTTTTAAGGTGCGGCTAAACCAAGAGGGTTAGTCAAGTATTTCTTGATATTATCAAAGGCTTTTTGTTGATCAGCTCCCCACACAAATTTTTGGTTGTCCTTCAACTA
The DNA here is from genome assembly GCA_036346275.1 of Otatea glauca. Classification (NCBI taxonomy): domain Eukaryota; kingdom Viridiplantae; phylum Streptophyta; class Magnoliopsida; order Poales; family Poaceae; genus Otatea; species Otatea glauca. Next base: position 37,557,406 of record CM070713.1, on the reverse strand, counting down.
CAATAGTGGGGTAAATGAACCAATTCGGCCAGATAGGTTTGAAATAAATTGCCGCAAATAGTTAATCTTGCCGATCAACTTCTGTAAATCCTTTTTACATGTCGGCAGCTTGATTTTGGCTATGGCTTTAACTCTTTCTTGGTTAACCTCAATCCCTCTTTCATGAACCATGAAGCCCAAAAATTGCCCAGTCGACACGCCAAAAGTACACTTGTATGGATTAATCTTCAAGCCGTGTGCTTTTGTATTTTTGAACACCGTTTCCAAATCGGCCAAATGCTGCAAATCTTCTTTCGACTTTACAACCACATCATCGATATAAATTTCAATAATATGGCCGATGAGGTCGTGACAAATCAAATTCATAGCACGTTGATATGTTGCACCAGCATTTTTCAAGCTGAACGTTATAACCACCCACTCAAATAAACCTAATGCACCAGGGCACATAAAGGTAGTCTTAGGTATATCGGCTTCTACCATGAACATTTGATTATATCCGGTATTGCCATCAAGAAAACTAATGATCGTATTCCTTGATGTAGCATTGATAAGCATATCGGCTATTGGTATCGGGTATTCTTCCTTTGGTGTGGCTTTATTCAAATCAGTAAAATCAACATACACCCTAAGTTTACCATTTTTATTAATAACAGGAACGATATTGAAAACCCACTTAGCGTATCGTAAGGCCTGATAAACTTGGCCTCTAGTAATCGTTCAATTTCTTCTTTTATAATATTGTACAAAGTCAGATTAAATCATCTAGGAGATTGTTTAAATGGCCGATAACCTGGCTTTATAGGTAGCCAATGTCCAACCAGTTGTCGGCTTAAACCAGGCATCTCATGATATTCCTAAGCAAAACAATTTTTAAATTCTTCAAAATATTGACCAACTTTTCCTTATAATCTGAAGCTAATCTCGAACTAATAAAAGTTGGTCTTTTTCTATGACCATCGCTTATATCAACTTCTTCTAATAAATCAGTCGATGTGAAACCTTGGCCTAACTTCTCGATTTCTTAGAAATCTTCAATGGCCTCATAGCTATCCGTTATTTACCGATAGTTTTGCATTTTATCTTGTAAAGCCTTCACTGTCGACTTGGATCCATCGGAACAAGATTTTGTCAGTTCGATCAAGTGTGCTTGGTCTCACGTTAATTGGAATAAGCCCTATTTTATTGATGCAGATGAAGTCGCAATCGTCTAGAGCTTTGCCCGATATACACTCAACCTCTTCATGCTGCCAATTTGCATCCGAACTCGCCATGGCAATATGGGCCGATGTATCAGCTTGAATGACTTCAACCTCATCCCTGTTCCATTGAATGAGCATTTGGTGCATAGTCGACGGCACGCAGTAGTTTGCGTGGATCCAATCTCGTCCAAGCAGGACACTGTAGTTACCCTTGGTGTCGACTACGAAGAAGGTAGTCGGCAATGTCTTACTGCTGACTGTTAGCTTTATCACCATGACTCCCTTGCGTCCGTGGGATCACTTGTGAAATTATTTAAAACCATATTAGTTTTAATGAGATCTTCATCGGACTTACCCAACTTCTTGCAGGTGGTGTATGGTATTAAGTTGACATTGCTCCACCATCGACCAGTATCCTTGATATCGGCTTGCCATTAATGTACCCTTTTAAGTACAGTGGTTTCAAATGCCGAAGAGCATCTTGAGGTTTCTCAAAGATTGCATCTTGAGGCCCCAGACATAATTATTCCTCAACCGGCTGCCTTTTCCTCCACTCCTTTTTAACAGTTTTAATCGGCCGTAGCTCATTGAAAGCTTGATCTCTCTATTTTTCTTGCTCAGACTCTTGCATCTCTTCGGTCCTTAGCCTCTGAAGTCGTCTATGTTGGGATTGGCTCAGACCCGGAGAGCACCACCTCGGCTTTGGTTCAATCGGTTTTCTTATTTTTCCAACCAGATCAACCTAAGCCGCAGAGCTTGACCCTTCTTCCGCTTGTACTTGGGCCTGATTTGGTGCGAAAATCCTTTCATGGATCAGCCTTCTCTGACTTTTATCAAAATATTCTTGCACTGGCTTAGACATTTTGTCTTTAGCCAATCGCCTTGGCCAGTCATCTTGAGGGTAGTGCTCCATCGGGCACGTGTATGGCAACGGCAAAGCCGATCTCCTTTCCCAATAAAATTACCAGAAGGTGCATCATTGATGAGCTCTCTCCAAATTATCAGGACAATATAAGTTATCTGGCCAACGCACAGGATAACGCGGCCTATTGTTTCTCCTTTCGTATTTTTTAAGCAATTGAGAAAAAGTTAGCTTGGACTTGTTAATCGGCTGTCATGGTGGCAATAACCTCTCTGCCTTATACCACTTGCCGATTTTCAGTTCACCTTTAGGTTTAACGGTCCTTGAGCTTTTTCCCTCACGGTTGGTGTCTATTTGGAGTGAACTGACCATAATTTTTAGGGTTTCCTTGCCGCTAGGAGTCGATTGAACATCAACATGTAACCTTTGACCCTTCATCGTGCATCAGCTCTTTCCCATTTCCAGAGCATTGAACCATGTTTATCGGAAAAGGATTGGTGTTGACTTGCATTGTCGGCTCCTCCGCAAACTTGAGTCGGCCGTCTTCTATAGCCGATTGTATTTGTTGTCAGAAAATATTGCAATCATTAGTATTATGAGAAAAAGAATGATGCCACTTGGAATACTGTCTTTTTTTGATCTCATCAGCCGATGGAATAACATGGCCCTCAGGTAACCGTATAATATTTTCATATAGTAGTAAGTAAAATATACGATCACACTTAGAGACATCAAATGCGTACTTTATTTTTAACGTATTCTTAGTCGGCTTTAGCCAAGAACAAACTAAGGACTTCTTAGATCCCTTAACCCATTAGGTTATATTTATCTCAGCCTCATCGTCTTCAGAGGATTCACTTGAACAATACTCGACGAGGTTAACCTTAGCCTTTTCCTTATCTCTACTGTTGTTATTAACCTTGAATTTATCCCTAAAGGCTCTATTATTGTTAAAACAGCCTTCTTGAGCTGATACCCTATGCAGCAGATGGCTTACATCGGTGAATTCTTATTCGTCGAATTTTTCCCTCAGCTGGGGAATTAACCCCTCGAAGGCCAAATTGGCTAGCTGATTGTCAGGTAAAGTGAAGTTAAAACACCGATTCCTCACCTCCCTAAATCTTTTAATATAATTCGTTACCGATTCCCCAAACTTCTGGTGAACAGAGCTCAAGTTGGAAATCCTAAGTTCCAGACTGCCAAAGAAAAAGTATTCATAAAATCAGCTTTCCAAATCGGTCCAAAAGTGAACCTAATTTGGGGGTAAGCTAGTAAACCAGGTAAAAGCGGCTCCTGATAAAGACAACGGGAACAACCTAATTTTTAGTCTGTCGGACTGAGCAGCCTCACCACACTTTGCAATAAAACGTCCAATATGCTCTAATGTGTTCACGGAGTCGTCCCCAGAAAATTTAGCAAAATCAGGAACCTTGAAATTGTTAGGGTAAGACATGCGATCGATGTAATCGGGATATAGCTTTCGATAGCCGATAACCTTCCCCTTAGGCTGTATGCCGAATTGATCTCTCAATACGGTAGATATTTGGTCAGCCCAATTTACTGTGTTGGCCGACGCAGTGTTGGGAACCTGCCAATTATGCTCATAATTGGCATTCTACCCCCGAGCGTAAGCTCGGGTTGACGAGCTGGTTGGGCCGATGCATATAGAGGGAATACTTCGTATCCATTATTCCTTCTAGCAGTTGGCTCTGGTACCGAAACAAAGGGTTCCGAATATGTTACCACTTTGTACGGATCCTGATTCCTCTACGGAATTGGCTCAGCATATTGTGAATGCCTAGGGGGTTCAATCGGATGTGGAACCGATTGGGGAAAAGCACATAATGGAGTCGATGGTGGCAAATTGGCCGACATGTCCAACTTAGCAGCATAAGTGTACGCTTGGTAACGCGCAATCCCACATGCATGAGGGTCTTGTGGAAGTATAACAGTGGGCTAGGTTGGCATCATAGTTAAGGGTGAAATTATAGTCGATGTTTTAGGATCGGCTACTGTGTCTTGAGTATTCTGCGCTACCAAATAAACAGGATAATTCGGCAAGGCTTACATTGGGTCGAGCAAGCTTCTAGCCGATACCAACTCTTCAGCTATGATTTTTATGCTATTAACTATCAACGGCTTAAGTGTCGTGACTAGAGTTTATGATTGATTTGTTAGTGTTATGCCCTTGAGGCAATCATTTAAATGATTGTAACATGACTATGTTTATGAATAATAATATGATTATTGGTCCAATGAATGTATATCATTGTATTGATCAACAAGTATGTGACTTGCTTATGAAGCTCTTTACTTAATGATGTAATTTGATAAATATCTCTGATCGGATATCATCGATATAGACAACGATGAATAGATCAAGACATGTAGTGATCGATGATCATGCTTCATAGATCATGGGATATGGAGATATCATCTATACATTGTGGACGCATGTTGAAGAACATGGGTTAGATAGACCCGCAATGGGACACTGCGAGAATGTTTCATTCTTATGTGTCATCAGTGTATCTCATACCTAGTAGATGTATGATCCTTAGACCTGAGATTGTCATATTCCCTACATGTGTAATAGTTTTCCTTGGGGCTATCAAACACTACTTCCTAACCGGATAGTTATAAAGGTAGCTTTCATGTTTACTATGAAACGTGCAGAGGAAAGTGAGCAGTCAAGATGGAATTCGCCACTCCAATGAAACGGAGATATATGACAAGGCCACTCGTGTGATATGATTAAGGAAGTGCATGGCCATGCCGTGATTGAGGAGTCAATCACAACTTATTAATATATCACGGATACGAGAGATGGATTGAATCATCAAAGGATGACATGCTTCTCGCCTTGAGATCAATCTTCATATACTTGGCAAATGGATTATTACATGAGTACTTTTGATAGGTTCTGTCCGATTTGATCATAGTATGTTTGGGAGTTGGCATACTTTGCAAGAAGCCACTACCAACTATTGGATTGAAAATGAGTTTTCCAATCCACGCCCAAACGTCGTGAACCTGCAGGTCACACACTTAATGGGTGAGACGCATTAATTTGGATTGGATCCGTAATTAATGAACTCGTGGGCTTAGCACGATGGGCCCTAGTTTAGGTTTCATCTCGTGGCTATATAAGGAGGGGAGGAGGGAGGGCGCAGGTGTGCTTTCCCACGGTTTAGGAGTGATTCACTCAAACCCTAGCCTACTCCTCTGCTGCCTCGCCGAGCGACTAGGTGCTTGCACACGACGCACGGCGCTCCATCTCGGACGTGTGGACTCATCGGTGACGCCGCTGCGATCGCGGCGTGGGAGGACGATCCACGGCAAGGCGAGGACGATCCACTACATCGACGCAACGACTGCGGCGAGGACGATCCACTACATCGACGCGCGAAGGATTCCGCAACTGCGCGTCTAGTGGTAATCTTATCTATGATCCTCTTCTTGCGAGTAGCTTTCTGGTTACGCGGTAGTTTTTTTTTTCTGCTAGCGTAGCATTCCGCGTTCCTCTTCATGATTAATCAAAGCATAGTGTATAGATTGATTAATCATAGCTGATAATTCGACTTGAACGGGCATGTATTGGCTTACTGAGGTGTCAGTGATCCCCGTGTCGCCGAGGGCATTAACGGTCGACAATGCAGCCTTTTGAGTGACGCCGCGTCGGGTTTTTTGATAACATCTCAGCATCATTTCTTCAAGTTTGGCTTTCCGATCTTCAATCTCTTTGCGTTGTTTTGGCATTAAATCATCCAATGTAGGGACGATTATAGCGTCGGAGTTGAGATCGAACGGTGAAATTGATTTCCCTGACGAAGACATCGTGTCCCACCAGGCGTGCCAGAGTGTCATGGCGCCAAAAATGTGAAGAGGGGTCTATCGGCCACAACACACGCGACGAACGCCAGGTTCTGGTGATCGAGGTGTGCCAACCGATTTAATCCTGCAGTCGGTAAGATGAATGGAAAATATGCTCAAAGCCAATATGAAATTACAATTGGCAAAAGATCTTAACAACCAAAAGGCCGATAAGATCTAAGGTAACGATAAGTCTAATTAGCCGATTAGGGCTAATCAGATGATAAGATCTTCCCGAAAAAGGCGATACGCAAGAAGATCGAAGAAAACCAAACTTGATTGGCGTAATTGACAAAGATCAATAATCGACGATGCGCAACTTTATTGATCGGAATTAGATTACAAAAATGATCTAAATTACAAGGCTACTCCTAGTTGACAGAAAAATAAAAGTAATACGAGTTGATTGATTTGATTGTGTTGTTTCCTTGCTCTCCCTTGACAATCTTTTATAGCACATCGACCGACCGTGTCCACCTCCGACACGTTGTCCACCATTACTTGTATCGGCCTCTACTCGGACAGATCTCATGTTTAGAATCAATATCGGTTATAATACTTCTTTAAATTATCCTTTCCTTATCTGATATCAGCGAAAATATCTCTAAACCCTTAGCCTGACAATTTGACCACACCTTGCCAAATTCTGGAGCAAACACCACCATTCGCATGTTCCTGCTCCTAGCTGTCCGTAGCCCCACGCCACGCCACGGCGTGCCCAACGGAGCTCGTCGGTGTGACTGGTGCCCGGTATACTTGGCGTCGGCATCCTAGCCGCGTGTTGACACCAGAATTTGATTGGAATACCCTATTTGGGAAATAGAGTCCAAGTATGGATAGAGTTCCAGTATGGATAAAGGACTCTAGTTGATATCGGCTCAAAGAGTAATTTATTTTCCAAAAGTTGAGGCCGATATGCATTGGGATCTTAAAGAGTCAGAGAAGGATACGATCGGCCTTGGTGCTATTATTGACACCAAGATTTGGCAGGTGTAACCGATTTAGGAAGATAAAGTTAAACATGGATAGAGTCTTAGCTGATATCGGCTTAGAGAGAAGTTTATCTTTTAGAAGTTGAGGCCGATACAAATTATTTGTTTGCAAGAATCGGAGGAGAATACGATCGATCTAAGTGCTATATAAGAGGTTCAGAGGTGAGAAGAAAAGGTGCTCAGAACCAACCAATCAACTAGCATATATATTTTTATTTACTTTTCTGTGGACTATAAGTAGCCTTTGTAACTTATAATCTTCCTTTTGTAATTCGTTTTTGATTAATAAAGTTATGCATTGTCGATTGTTGATCATCTTCGATTACGCCAGTTATCCCATGTTTATTTTTGCCGATCTTGTTGCGAATCATCTTTTCGGGAAAAACAGATCTTTACCTATCATTTAATCAGCTCAAAAGGCTATTTAGACCTATCTAGCCAATCGTACCAGCGAATCGGCTGTGGAAGTAATTATTTCGATCTATCTTGCCGATTGTAGGATCAAATCGACTGACACGTCATGAACCAGGATTAAACCTGGTATTTACGTGTGTTTAAATCGATCAATCTTTCATCATATTTTTCAACATCAACACCGTGCTAACGCGGCTACGCGCGCTCCGGATCGCCAAGACCTCGCCCTCACAGGGCGATCCTGGCGTCACTGAGATGCTGAGCTGCGCCGAGATAGTCTGAGAGAAGGCTGCGCTGACCAGGTAGGCCCGAGACGAGCTCCTGGAGCCAAAGTCTGACTCGGACTGGCCAGCCAACGCGCAGTCGTGGCTGGCCGCCACACCGGCGTTCTAACAGCGGTGCACGGCCGAGCTGGGGTCCGATGCGGCGAGTTCATCGACGCGCTGGTCGATCGGCTGCTGGCGGGTGGAAGCGTCCACGACGGTAACTCGCCGCAGAAGATCCTGCAGGAATTTCCGTGGCTTCAAGTGCGGCCTTTTGAAGTTTGAATACTGGTTTGCCTAGGTGCTTAGGCCAAGTAAGCAACGCTTGTGTTAAGCAAGGCATTATTTCAAATCTACTGGGTTTTCGTTTACAGTTGTTTACGTGTACCATTCATCCGTGTGCTGCTGCGAATCTAATAAAAACTTTCGCAAATGTGAGAGTAGAAATGTCTTACACATCTTATTTTCATGTATTAAACAGTGGGCAATGTACTTGTGCGTATAGCGCAATAATAATTCTATTTTCGAAATAAAACAATGTTTGAATATTAAGATACATGTTTTATATATGTTTACTACTTAAAAGGAAGGTAGCGGTGGTTGATGTGTCATTCATTTCCTCCCCTCTCGTTCTCACCAAGACAATGCCAACATGTGAGTCTTGCTCCTTGTCGAATATCTAAATATAGGGTACATGTGCATGCCCAGTTTACGAAGACCAAACTGTATATGTTTGGGAAAGCATATAAGGACTCGGATATCACGGGCCCAATTTCGGTGGGATACGATATACATGGAGAAGATAGTATCACATTAGGAAGGACTTGATCGAGTTTCTCGTTACGAGGAAACCCAACTTGAGTACGCCTGATATCTATGGAAGTTTGGATACACGATGAGGATGACGCGTCGATAGAATCTCCATCAGTTACTATCTGGAACTCCAAGATGGCTATGACTCGGATAAAGGCAGGGCTACCTCCACTATAAAATGCCCGGGGTAGCGCCCTCAAGGGAGGAGGATTTTCTTCGGCAACAAGCATCTCATAGTCGCATAGTAAAGCATCTGCTTTAGCCTAGGGTTCATATTCTTTGTACTTAGGCTTGAGTGTTTCGATCTGTATTTCATACTCAATATACAAGCATCCACCATACAGGAAGTAGGGTTTTACTAACTCGCGAGGTCCGAACCTGTCTACATCGTGTGTCTTCGATCCTATGCTTAACTCTGCTCCATGAATGTACTCGAAACTTAAAGTTTATTGTCGATTTCTAATCCTTCGACAGTTAGCACGCCGTAGGGGCCTTTAGCTGTTTTTTGCAGACTAAAAGCATGTCTTTGACACACGCCGACAACAATTTCCCGGGTGACTGCCCATGTGATGGACTCAACTCGGTCACCATCATCGACCAGGGCCCTACGATCGAGTCAGAGATCGCCTTCAGGACCATGCTCTATCTATGGGGGCCCAATAAGCATCTGCTGCATGTCGGTTTCGTCGGATCGCATCCTCGTAACCCTCGCCGAGAGGTGGGATTTATCGACTTTGATCCGACGGAGCCAAATGTCCTCATGTGCGTCGACACGGGAAGCAAAAGCGAAAGCGACGCTCATACCGGCCAGAGCAGCAGCCGAATGGACCGATACATTTTCGCAACGGGAGCCAACGATGGCGACACTGCCGAATGTTCCCACGACAGGAAACCCGAAGCAGACGCCACAGGAGGCTAAGGGCTCTCGATCCCTTTGCATGCGCCTCAGGATCCCGCCGCATTAACGGCTACACATGCCCTGGCACCCGATACCACGGGTCATCGTCGTGTCCTGGAGGCCGCGGCCAGGGCCAAAATCGTGGCCAACCTGACGAGGAAACTCGACCTCGAGGATCCAACGACACCCCGCCCGTGGGTGCCAGCGATTTAGGGGCAGCAAGCTCCTCAACAACACAGCCGTAATAGAAGGCCTAGCCGCGCACAAGGGGCAGCATCCAACCAGAGCCACAATAACGACATCTTTAGCACTCCTAAAGCGAATGTCCAATGCGCTCATATGCTGCTAAAATCCCTTCCACCACTGGATCTGAGCAACCCGATGACTCCAGTATTTGACCAGATGAAGATGCTCCTCGATGCAGCGCAAGCTCAGACCGCTTGAGTAATCAACTCGAGGCTTGAGTGCCCTAGCCAACAGGGTGTTAGAAGCCAACAATCAGAGCAATCCTACCGCCACCGAGCTATCGGGTCGATGGCAGCTAGCTCCAGCCAACGAGCTTCCAAGACCGTTCGCTCCAACCCTCGTCGAGGGCCCCCGAAGATCTCCGCGAATGTATCCCATACGATTGAAGAGACCTGCGAGAGGTCTTGCAAGGTCGGAGGGAGGAACGCGACAGGGAAACTTCAAGCGATAGGACAACATGTCCCCACCTGCGAGGGGCCAAGCTCCTGGTTGCCTCGTCCAACAAGATGACTCTCGCCCCACGGGGACACTCTCCCGCACGGGGCAGGCTCATCCGTCGATGAGGTCCGCGAGATGACCCCCGAGGATGCCGATGAAGGATGCAGGACCTTCACTCCCGAACTACGCGAGGTCAGGTGGCCTGACAAGTTCAAGCCAGGCCCGGTAGAAAAGTACTCGGGTAAGATCAATCCTGTTGAGTGGCTGCAGATCTACACTACGGTCATGAGGGCGGCTGGAGGAAACAAGAAGGTAATGGCCAATTACCTCCTCACCACCCTCGATGGCGCGGCGAGGTCTTGGTTGCTCAACCTCCCGCCCCATTCAATACCCTCTTGGGAAGAGCTGCGAGCCCAGTTCATTGCCAACTTCTAAGGTACATATGAACGCCCCGGAATGCGCAACGACCTGCATCGAGTAGTATAGAAGCCGGGAGAGTCGCTGCGAAGTTTCATTCGGTGCTTCAGCGATAAACGCAACTCAATCCCCGACATCTCGGATGAGATCGTCATCGTCGCCTTCGAAAACGGTGTAAAGGACGGGGACCTAAAGGGAAAGTTGGCCACTTGCAAGATCCGGACCATTTCGGAGCTGTTCGAGTTAGCCGACAAATACGCCATACGTGCCGAAGCTTGGAACCCCATCAATGATCCCAAGATTGACGACGACAAGCCCGAGTCGTCCAAGCAGGGGTCGAAGAAGAATAAGAGGCGTGGGGAAAGCGTAAAGGCGACTCCACCATAGCCACGGTCGAGAGAGGCAAGGCGCGCAACACCAACGACAACAAGGGTCGAAGTCGAAAGGGTGGCAAGTAATGCCCGATCCATCGTTCGGACAAACACGACTTCGACGAGTGCCAGGTAATCAACAGGAAACTCCAGGAGAAGCTCAAGGCCGCCCTTGCCGAGTGCGGGGTGGAGCTGCCCAAGGAGGATCCCCAGGACGATGAGCTCGAGTACCATGGGGCCGATCACCTAGCGCACATCTTCGGAGGATCTGCCATGTATGAGTCCAAGCGGCAATGCAAGGCAGTCGAAAGGGAAGTTAACCTGGCCCTGCCAGTTCTCCCCAAACACCTCGAGTGGTCGGAGGTGCCGATCACTTTCGATCAACCGGATCATCCAGCCACGGTCCTCCACCCGGGCCGATACCCGGTGGTGGTCGAGCCCACCATCATCAACAATAAGGTCGCCCGAACCTTGATCGATGCCGAGAGCTCGCTAAACCTCATTTTCGCAAAGACACTGAAGAATATGGGAATTCCATGGACTGAGATCAAGGCTGGGGCTGAGCCGTTCCACAGCATCACGCCTCATTCCTCGTTAGTGCCCCTCAACCAGATCCAATTGCCAGTCACATTTGGCACGCTAGAAAACATCCGCATCGAGAAGATCCTCTTCGATGTGGCGGATTTCAAAACTGCCTACAACGTGATCCTAGGATACCCAACGCTGGCCAAATTCATGGCAGTGGTACACTACGCATATCAAACTATCAAGATGCCGGCACTAAGAGGGATCCTCACCATCAAGGGGGACCAACGCACCGCTGTCTGGTGCAACAAGAAGAGTCTAGAGATGGTCAAGATCACCGAAGAATCTACGTCTGTCGTCGGTGGCAAGGTGGCCAAGCGCCAAAAGTCCAAGGAAGTCGACAAAGGTTGGGACGACAACGGCGAGGCGAGCAAAAGGACCCAGGGAGAAGTCAAGACAGTGCCCCTGGACCCGACAGAGCCCTCTAAGAAGGTCAAGGTAGGCGCCGGCCTCGAACCCAAATAAGAACTCGAGCTCGTCACCTTTCTTCGGGTAAACCGTGACGTGTTTGTGTGGCAACCGTCCGACATGCCCGGAGTCCCCAGGGAGGTGATCGAGCATCGATTAGCTGTGGAACTAAGTGCCAAGCCTATGGCGCAGAAGCAGCGAAGATTCGCAGAAGATAGGAAGCAAGCTATCCAAGAGGAGGTCGGCAAACTCCTGAAGGCCGGCTTCATCCTGGAGATTCGTCACTCGACGTGGCTGGTGAACCCCGTCCTTATCAAGAAGTCGAACGACAAATGGAGGATGTGCGTCGACTACACATACCTCAATAAAGCTTGCCCTAACGACCCTTTTCCTCTACCCCGCATCGACCAAATAGTGAACTCCATAGCGGGCTGTGAACTATTAAGTTTTCTAGACGCCTATTCGGGGTATCACCATATTAGCATGTTTGCGGAGGATGAGGAAAAGCTGCTTTTATCACTCCGTTCGGAGACAGACAGCGCTGCCTACATGCGAATGAGCTTCCGAGGTCGAGCCTTGAATCCATAAAAAAAGAAATTCCATCGAGTTTCCGGTTGATTGACCTTGAAGTCCATATATAAATAAGAATTTCCATACCATCCGGGAGGTGAAGCAGAGGAGAGGAAAGCCCTCATCCTACGGGAGGATCGATATTTTTCAATTTCTCATATCTCAAAATATTAGATTAGTTGAAGCCTCCCCTCCTTTTTTGGTAAGGCGAGGAAGATTGTTTGATCAGGGGTGGAGTTATTTTCTTGTCAAGATGCCTTTCAGTTTGAAATGTGCTGGAGCTACGTATCAACGTTGTATTCAAAATTGCTTAAAATCCCAAATCGGGCACAATGTCGAAGCGTACGTCGATGATATCGTAGTGAAGTCAAAAACTGGGAGAGCCTTAATCAACGACCTCGAGGAGACATTCGGTAACCTCAGGAGGTATCGGATGATGCTTAACCCCGAGAAGTGCACGTTCGGTGTTCCGTCCGGCAAACTTCTTGGTTTCCTGGTGTCTAGTCGAGGCATCGAGGCCAACCCACGCAAGATTGAGGCCATCAACCAGATGTGTTCTCTGTGGACACTAAGAGACCTGAAAAGGTATCTATCATCTCCATCTATCCTGATCTCGCCTAACGAAAAAGAAAAAGCTATTTTTGTATATTGCAGCTACCCCTCAAGTGGTGAGCACCATCCTGGTAGCTGAACGGGATTACACAGAAAAGAAAGCTAAAGTCCAGAAGCCGGTGTACTACGTGAGCGAGGTTTTGCATGACGCAAAGCTACGATACCCTCAGGTACAAAAGATGCTCTATGCCGCCCTAATGACTTCCCGAAAGATGCGGCACTACTTTTAGGCCCACAAGATTACGGTCATGACGACGTACCCGCTCAAGGAGGTCATACGCAATTGAGAGGTGACAGGGAGGATAGCGCAGTGGGCGGTTGAACTCAATGAGTTCAAGGTCGACTTCGCACCACGGACCAGCGTCAAGATGGGAGTCTTGGCAGACTTCATCGCGGAATGGACGAATGTCGAGGAAAAGGAGCAAAAAGTGATCGATGATCACTGGACTATATTCTTCGATGGTTCGCTCATGCTCCAAGGCTCGGGGGTTGGCATTGTAATCAAACTCCCGACAGGTGAGGAGTTTAAATATATCATTTAGCTTAATTTCCAAGCTTCAAACAATGTTGTAGAATACGAGGAACTGGTAAACGGGCTTCGCATATCAACGTCACTTGGGATCAGACGATTACTCATGAAAGGGGACTCATAGCTAGTCGTGAACCAAGTGCAGATAGAGTACCAGTGCTCGGACGACAACATGGCAGCGTATTTGAACGAGGTTCACAAGCTAGAGCACAAGTTCGAAGGGCTCGAGGTAAAGCACATCAGGCGTTGTGATAACTACGCCACCGATGAACTTGCTAGGCTCGTTTCGTCTCGCTCGACCGCGCCCACAAGAGTCTTCGTCGAGAAGCTCCTCAAGCCTTTCATATCTCCCGTGCGAGAAGCGGATGTTGCCCAACTCGATCAACAGCCTGGTCGAGTAAGCGAGGTAGAACTGGCAGAAGCGGAAGCTGCACTACTCGAACGCGAGCCAACTTGGATGACTCCATTCCAGGCATATCTCAAGGGTCGGGAGGTCCGTAACGATGATGCAACAACTGAGAAAATTGCGTGTAAGTCCAAGCTATACGCTTTGGTAAACGGTGAGCTCTATTGAAAAGGGAGTAATGGAATCTTGATGAAGTGTATCACAGGAAGAGGGCAATAAAATATTGCTCGATGTTCATGGAGGCTTCTGTGGCAATCACGCGTCCTATCGCACCCTAGTCGGAAAGGATTTTTGACAGGGGTTCTATTGGGCAACCGCCCTTCAGGATGCTTGTGAGCTGGTAAAAAAGTGCGAAAGCTGCTAGTTCTACGGCAAGCAAACCACCCGACTAGCCCAATCACTGCAAACTATTCCTCTATCTTGGCCTTTCTCCGTTTGGGGTTTGGACATCTTAGGACTGTTCCCAGGAGCCCAAGGAGGTTACAAGTTCTTGTTCGTGGCAATCGACACGTTCATTAAGTGGATCGAAGCCGAACCAGTCAGGAGCATCACCTCAGAAGCGGCTAACAAGTTCATGAGGAGCATCATTACTCGATTTGGTATCCCTAATCGGGTGATCACAGATAACGGTAGCCAGTTCAAGAGCAATGCTTTCACAGTCTTTTACAAAGAATTGGGTATCAAACTTTGTTTCATCTCCATAGCTCATCCTCAAAGCAATGGTCAGGTCGAACGTGCCAATGGTTTAATTTTGCAGGGGATCAAGACCTGCGTGTTCGACAAGCTTAGGGCTTACTCAACCCGGTGGGTGAAGGAGCTCCCTCGGTACTATGGGCTGTTCGAACATCGACCAGTTGAGCCACAGGTGAAACACCATTTTTCTTAGTCTACAGAGCCGAAGCAGTGCTTCCGACTGAGTTAACATTCAGATCACCCTGTGTGGACAACTACTCGGAAGAGGAACAGGAGCAGATGGGAGTAGACGACGTAAACTTACTCGAAGAGTATCGGGATTGAGCATCCATTCGAGCGGCTAAGTATCAGCAAGCCCTAAGAAGATATCATAGAAAATGAGTCTGGGACAGAGTGCTCACCGTCGGAGACATAGTACTACGAAAGGTGCAGAAGTAAGACAACCGTAATAAGCTTTCACCCAAGTGGGAAGGTCCCTATGAAGTGGTCGAAGCAACTCGGCCGGGATCGGTGTGGATATCGACATCAGAAGGCGTGATACTAGAAAACTCGTGGAACATCGATCAGTTGCGAAAGTATTACACGTAAAACGATTTTGCATCGCAGCCGAAACTCAGGTAAGTATGATTCCATTAATATTCAACTAACAAAAACTATTATATTGCATCTTAGGCAGGTATCCCACTACTACTTGCCCTCGAAGGCATCGCGCCGCCTCCTTTGCTCACTCGGGGGCTGGCAGCTGATAGTCCCAGGGATAGGCCTGCGCCCGCAGTACGGGCCGGACGAGACGACGAAGGCACGGTCGCTTGTCGACGAAGTAGGCGGCCTCTCCATCGTCAAAAGCCTTCTAGCGCCAGAAGCACTTGGAGTACGAGCAAAGGCCAGGTTGATGAAGCTGTTTTGAGCTTCACCCCCGGCGCCGACAGCATCACTTTCTTCCCCTCGTGCCCCAGCGGTGGCATCTGCTCTCGCGAGGGAAGAAGAAGTGGATTCATCTTTCCCGACGATGACGCACAACCTGCTGGTGACCTTTTCCTCCTCCTCTGGCCATACTTCATCCCCGATAGCCTTCCAGTCGATCTCGTTCTCTTCATCCGAGGAAATGATGATCCTCCCTGGAGAAACTATCGCTAGCAGTGTCCGGAGAGATGACTCTTCAAGGATAATCACAGATGGGGGAGATGGTGGAGGGGAGGCCATAAATGAGGCCGAAGGTCTAAAGTATTATGAGCAGAAGGCAAGAACGAAGTTAGTTTGTGATAAGAGATTGCGAGTCCCATCTATGTATATAGCCTAGGGAACAAGTCGCATTGAAGTCGCAAATCCGCTAAGATCCACATCGTTTCCATTTCATGAGGTGTCTGTTGCGCTTTTCACACAAGTGCAGAAACCGAGGAGACGCCGACTCCCATCATTGACCAGATAACGCACTGTGTGGAAGCCGAACGAGCGCAAAGGTGGCAACAATACACAACTATTGAAATTGATGTATTACTCTGACCGTTCCAAGTGTACGGACGGAGGCCGATATGATCGATGCTCAGGCTCAACTCATTACTCGATGATGTATCATCGACTAAGGAGTCATGAGCTACATTGTTCGATTTTTTTCTTTACATGTCTTCACTCTCAGGTCGATACACTATTCGAATAAGAGGTTCGGAGAGTCAGCGAGTATCTGTGATGCTAATGCCTCATTTATTTCGCTTAGTCCCGCAATCAGGAAGAAGATCGAGGGCTACATCGCGATGTTGTGCTTACGTCATTCTACTCCCTACTCGATGACATATCATCGAGTAAGGAGTCGGGGGCTACAGGTAACCCAGTACCTTGCTTTATTTTCTTGGTCGATACTGTTATCAAGCGGGGCGTTGTAGGCACAATCTTTTTCTCTTCTTAATTCCTTTTTACATGTGATTTTTTGCACGCATTTACTCGATCACGTACTTAGAACGTTAGTGAATGAAAACCAAAAGATGGTCATGCCTGAATTCGAATTCGAGCAATTCTATCCTGCGTGATCCTGAGCACCAGATTGTCAGACATCTAAAGCTCAGCAAACGGTGAGAGACGAAGCCTCTAGTCAATTCTACATGTGTTACTCAGCAAGTTTACGTTCACTACAAGGTCTAAGTAGGAGGATTGATAAAGACATGCAAAAGACGTGTAATTTTTTACTTGTATAGTGTTCATATTATATGCAACCTCTTCGAGCAACTGCTCGGGGGCTAAGCTATCTAATGAGCATTTTTTTCCAGTCTTGTATGCAGATACTATCGGGCACATGTTTCAGGCCTGACGAAATTTATTAAGTGCTAAATTGGATTTGCACCTACTTGAGCTACTTGGTTTCGTCGACAAAGAAATAGAAGGCAGAGCTCAGTAGGCAGGCAAGTTGATTAAGTGCTACTGATAAAATGTCGGTCTGTACATTTGCATTTTCATGCAGAAGGATCCCTGGGAGCGTTGCCCTCGTCAAGCGAAAGTTCCAAGTCATTCACAAACCTTCTAGCAAGATCCTCAAAGGATGTGATGTAGTCGACAGCCTTGCGTACATCGCCCGCGAAGCCTTCATCGAGTCCTGAGAAGTCCAGATCTGGATGGTGGCTCCTCACTATGCCGAGCATGTGAGAAGTCGCAAGGCGGGCCGAGGTATTCATGTGTTAGAGTGTTTTCGACCGTAGAACAGCCAGTGTCACATCTGTTATAGTCTTTTCGACCTTGATTTTCTTTCTGTTCGCCTCCGCCTTGTCTCGACCAACTTCAGCCTCAGCCAGTGCATTTTCGGCAGCGGCCTTTTCAACCGCCAGCTTCTTGGCCTTAGCTTCAGAAGCCCTCAACCTGTCCCTGAGCGCCTCCAACTCGGTATCCTTCATTTTGACTATTTGATTTTGAGAAGCGGTGAGGCGCTTGACTCGTTGTTGGGTTTGTTCACCGAAGGTTTGGCCCTCAAGAAGGATGTCGGCTGCACACTATGATTCGAAGCCGAGGAACATCAAAAAACAGAGTAAGGAGAAGGCTGGACGGCATAGCTAGGTGGTTTGTGTTCATATACCCGAGCCAAGTTTCAAGATAGCACTGCTGCACCGTCTTTGCCAAGAAATTAGAGGGTCGTGGACGTTCATCATTGCGGGCTGGCTGGTATGTTCGGCAAGACCCTTCAGGCCAGGGGTGGTGGCCGTGTCGGCCGTGCCGAGGGATGACGATGCTGCCACAGCCGCTGTATCAACGGCGCCATTGTGCGCACTCTTCTTGCAAAAAAAGAGGCTTACTCTGCCCGATCGATTTTGACGAACAAAGAGAAAGAGCTGGCAATAAGAGAGTAAGACCCACCTCACCATGCGAAGTTTAACACGCACATTTCCCGGTGGAGCTTGTTTAACTCCGATAGCTGTTTTCTCAAGCAAAATTGCCGACAGGGAACACGGCGCCGGCAGGACAACAGTTGGTGAAAATTCCATTCGAGGAGACGCCTGTGGAGGAGTCATTGCTCTTCGTGCCTCGACCCTCACGGCAACTTGCTGATCATCCAGCATGTGTTGGATTATTACAGGAGAAATTTCATAGCAACCAAGAGAGTGGTTGAAGGTCACCTGGTTGGCGGCCCTGACGTTAGAGTCCGTGACCGTTTGGCTGGTCGAGGAGGTGTTGGAGATGCAGATCTTCTCTCAGATGCCTCTTCATCCTCGCCTAGCGGACCAGGTCGAGAAGAGCTTGCTTCGGTAATGGCAGCACCGAGCGCTGGATCGACATCCCGAACCAGCTCCTCGTCCTCCAAATCGACCTATCCCTCAACCGGTCCGCCTTCACTCTCGAACTGAGCCTCCTAAAAAGCTGGTAACTCAGAAAGTGGACAGCAGATGCTCGAAGTAAATTATTGCAGGTTGAAGCAAAATCACTAACCTCCGGTCGTGGGTTATCGAGTGAGTACGCTTCGATACTGCACGGGCTTGGTTCTGAGCCTTGGAAGATCCGACTCAAGCGAGAGGAGATTTTTGCATCTGGCAGATCTGGTACGTAAGAAAATTTATATATCATTCATCGAATAAAGAAAGAGTACAGCAGGCGGTACAAATCCTTACCTCCAAGGTTGTCCCTTGTGGCGTCGTCGGCACCCGAGTAGTCCCATGCGAGATGATCTCTGCACTTCAAAGGACTCGATCAGCGTGTGAGGAAGTCCTTGGCGATGTGCCACCCGGTCAACCTAGCCTTCCTTAACTCCTTGATCTTTTGAGCGTAGTAGACGGTTCGAGCGGTCGCAGGAGGAGACTTCTTCCAGAGGTTGATTGGAAAAAGGAAGAGTGGTCAATAACCAATAGGAAGGTTCACAGTGTCTGGAGAAGTGATATAAAACCATCTCTTCTTCTAGTCCGATTGCCAAGAGGAGGTAACGGGAACAGGAATTTATGAGCTGGACACGCCGCTGCGAAGGTGGAACCTGGCACCCCCAACAGCATCATTTTTAATCGCCCACTTCAGGCTATAGAAGTGGCGAAACAAATTGAGGCTAGGGCTAATCCCTAGATACGCCTCACAAAGGTGAACAAATACACTGAGCATTGTGATCGAGTTGGGGCTTAGGTGAAAAAGCTGAATCTGATAGAAGTCGAGGACTTGTCGAAGGAATTGAGAAGGAGGAAAGCTGAGCCCTCAGTGAAAAAAGGCCTCGAACACAACTGTCTCATCTTCATTTTCAGGAGTGGGGAACAGTTCACCTTGCGATTGCCTCCAATGGAAGAACTCCTGCGAAGGGACGAAGCCATCTTTCTCCAGCTCTGTGAGATGCTTCTCCATCATCATTAATTTCTACCACACTCGGTTAAAGGCCCCGACATCAATGGCTGCCTCGTCGCCGCGAGAAGAGGTCGAAGTCACATCGGGCTTCCTTTCCAATGCAAGGTCTTTGCCACCAAATGAAGGTTTGGATGCCATTGCAGCAGGAGGAGAGCTAGGTTTGTGCAAAGGTGGTAGCGCTAGGGCTCGAGAAAGGCTACGGAAGAACAGATGTAGCAAAAATATGACGGTAACTGTTCCAAGCCTGGGAGATTTATACGCCAATACCTTCTTCTCGAAGCAACGGTTCATTCCCCTTGTCCGGTCGCCTCGAACGGCGAGAAAGGCGGAATGATGATACTGCATCCATCCTGACAACCGCAGACGGCGGCAATAAATGCTCCACTGCCTAACGTTTAGATTTTTTGAAACTGCTCAAACTCTGTTCACAATCGAGTCGATGAGTCGATGTCGAGTAATCATGGCTATCATAAGGTTTCGAGGTGGGATGGCGGCTAGGTGCTCGACCCAGCGTGTCCCTACTCGATGACTTAGCGATTCCCAACTTACTTGACTTGTTCGACCGTAAGCCTGCGAAGTGTTATCCACCAAGCCAGGGCTTGGTGGTAATCGTCCGACAGCTTGAACAGACTCTCTATTGAGCAGAGTTCGGGGGCTACTGTCGAATATCTAAATATGGGGTACATGTGCATACCCAGTTTATGAAGACCAAACCGTATATGTTCGAGAAAGGATATAAGGAATCTGGATATCACGAGCCCAATTTCGGTGGGATACGATATACATGGAGAAGATAGTATCACATTAGGAAGGACTTGATCTAGTTTCCCGTTACGAGGAAACCCAACTCGAGTACGTCTGATATCTAAGGAAGTTTGGATACACGGTGAAGATGACGTGTCGATAGAATCTCAATCAGTTATGATTTGGGACTCCAAGATGGCTACGACTCGGATAAAGGCAGGGCTACCTCCACTATAAAAGGCCGGGGGTAGGCGCCCTCAAGGGAGGAGGATTTTCTTCGGCGCCAAGCATCTCATAGTTGCATAGTCAAGCATCTGCTTTAGCCTAGGGTTCATATTCTTTATACTTAAGCTTGAGTGTTCCGATCTGTATTTCATACTCAATATACAAGCATCCACCATACAGGAAGTAGGGTTTTACTCCCTCGTGAGGCCTGAACCTGTCTACATCATGTGTCTTCGACCCTGTGCTTAACTTTGCTCCACGAAGGTACCCGAAACATAAAGTTTCTTGTCAATTTCTGATCCTTCGACACCCCTCGTGCACACGTCTCACCCATAAAAAATCAGAGAAGAAATCATACCAAGCAAACTACAAACAAACTCTAAACTAAACAAACTCAGTCTTATCAAGAACTCAATCCATGCCTCTTTCTTACTAACAAATTCATCTCAGTGTATAAAAAGAAACACTTTTTCTTTCAAAAACCATATCAAAGCACCATTTCTTTAACTTTTCTTTAAACAACTTTGTTGCGCCACCACCCATCATCGGCCACCATCGGTGGAGAAGAGCGAGAGCGAGAGAAAAGTACCATGTCGCCGGCTACCATCATCGCCGCCGCCACGTCTAGCCTCCCCCCGCCGCTACACTGTGCCACCACTAGCTGGCAACCTCCATCGGTGGAGAAGAGCAAGACAGAGATCTTCTTCCGCCGGACTTGGCAGATAGGACGGCACACTAGGGTGTGTTGGTGATGGTGCTTGCGAGCTATGGTGGTGCAAGAGAGTGAGGGGATCAGCAAGGGAGGATGAGGGGAAGCTGGGGAGGCCGCCTGAGGAGTGAGAGGCTGCTGGAGGTGGTAGATCCAGGCAGTAGTGTCAGAGATAGAGAGAGTGAGTGAGAGAGAGGAGAGAGAGATGTGGTGGTGAAGGAGTGAAATGGGGGGAGACTGAGGGTAGGTAGATAAGGTTGGCCACCCCACGCTGTCATCAATGGAGAAGAGTGAGGGAGAGAGCAGCCTCGTCCCCAGCCGCCGCCACCGTATCCTCCCTCCTCCCGCCACTGGATTCAGTCCCCCCACCGCAACGCCATGCCACCACCTACCACCGGCTGCCAGCAGTGGAGAAGAGCGAGAGGGAGATCTATCTCCTGTTGGGCAAAAAGGTTGCCAGACTTGGCGTATCCGCCAGTGACGCTAGGGTGTGTTGGTGATGTGCTTATGGGCCACAGTGGGAGATTAGCGGAGGAGGATGAAAGGAAGCCAGGGAGCTCACCGGAGGTAGCGACACCCGAGACAGAGAGAGTGAGAAAGAGATAGAGAGGCGACAGTGAGAGAGGAAATAGGGGGAGAGAGAGTAAGGAGTAGGTAGATAAGGTTAGGTTTAGGGTAAGTGCTCAGCTAGTTCTGCCAATGCTATTTTGTACAAAATCTCTCAGATTTTTTGAAATTACTTGTATGTCCTTGGTTTAGTTAAAAATAAGTCCTTCTGGATGCAAAAATTGAAAAAAAAACACCCCGGAACATCTAAAGTTTCAATTTGTATCATGACATCTTAATCATATTCGTTACAACGCACGGGCACTTGGCTATATAATAAAAATACTATGTTTCCCGTACAAAGGTAACAGTATACTGAGCAAGCCATCTTGCACACAAATTCATCTCGTCATAAGTTATAGTTTCAAAGATACATAACTTTTACAGTTAGAAGTCCAAATTTTGTGAGAAGTGTTCAATCATTTGTTTTGGAGTTGACGCTTAGTGTACCAGAAACCAAACAATCCTCGAATTAATGGCCCAGCAAGTGTCATTTTAAGTTTTTTGTGGTTATAATTTCTTACATGCATGGCATTGCTATATACAGATGCCCACGTGTGCAGTACACCCACTACTACAGACTATACCATCACGCATTTATTCGAATTATCATCACGTATGGTTTTTAAACCATCTGTGACCATGTGTCGCTGATATAACAAAGATATCACGATTTGTTTCAAACCGCTTTGATATCAACATCACAGACGGTTCTAGTTAGAAACCGTCTGTGATACTGCAATATCATAGACATTTTTATACTAGAACTGTCTGTGATACTTAAACATCATAGACAGTTTCTAAATAGAATTGTGTGTGATCCTCTTTTTTCCCAACACCCTATCAGAACTTTCATCATTAGTATCTGTTGTTCAAAATTTTCTTCTGCTTAGGTATTTCTGCAACGACATTTATAAGGCACAACCAGTTATAGATTTAGCAATTGAATATCTAAACTTCCTAGATGCATCGAGGCAACAGCTTGTTGATCAAGGTCGTCTTAAAATATGAAGTTTTGTAGCACTTTTATCTCTTTCTTATTATAATATTGATGGATTCTATGGTAAAATCCATTTCATTCCACAGTTCGTCATGAACGCTGTCATGCTCTGATTTATCGCTTCTACTTCAACCTCATGTCCGAACGAGAATACCATAGGGAGCCTGCTTCTTGAATTATAGAGTTTATTAAGTCATCGTATGGACTCTATACGATAATTTAATCAACTCCATATGATGACTTAATAAACTCTATAATTTAAGAAGCATGGCTGCCTATGGTATTCTTATTCGGGGATGAGGATAAAGTAATAACGATAAATCAGTGCATGGCACCTTTCAGGTCGAACTGTGGAATGAAATGGATTTTACCTTAGAATCCATCAATACTATAATAATAAAGGAGATAAAAGTGCTACAAAACTTCATATTTTAAGATGATCCTGATCAGACAAGCTATTGCCTCAATGTATCTAGGAAGTTTAGATATTCAATTACTAAATCTATAACTGGTTGTGACTTATAAGTGTCATTGCAGAAATACCTAAGCAGAAGAAAATTTCGAACAACAGATACTAATGATGGAAGTTCTGCTGGGGGTGTAGGGGAAAAAGAGGATCACAGATGATAGCGTGCTAGAGAATTGGATTAGGTAAGAAAGATAGTTTTGGATTAGTTAAGAAATGGACTAGGTAAAAAAGAGGATCACATATGATACTTTTGCTACGGCCATGGGCATTAGGGTTTTTTAGAGGTGAAGTAGAGGAGAGCAAGTGCAAGAGTAGCCATGTGAAGAGAAGAGAGGCTAAGAGAAAAGATTGCAATGGAATCTTGTATAAGCAATCTGTTTAATTAGCAAGTCAACTTAATTTGGTGATCGACAATAATTATATTCTTGAACTAGTTTGATTTCAAGTCATTAGTATTTTTAGAGCAGGGACAATTGGCTAGTGTAATAATCTTTCTCACAACCCATATGTCAAAGGTTTTAATCCAAAACTTAACATGTGGTTGCCTCTGTGATTACTTCACACAACATGTACTTCACATGATCACATATTCACATCCAACAACACATGGTCACATATTCTGCATGCATATGTAATCCATCCAAAATTCCATATAATATGTAATTCTCATGACAGCTGTCTACTCTGCACCAATGCAAGAAGCTTGTTTCCTCCCTGCACCAGTTTTACACAAAGCTATGCCCAAGCAAGTTCCTCTTTCTTGATCAATCATCAAACACAACGACAAATATACTCACTGGTTCTATAGCTCTTTTTTCATGTACATGAGCAGACATATCCATGTGAAATTGATAAGACAAATGCAAAGATGTCTATGATAAGTGAAAGACCACGTGGAGGTCTACCCTTATTTGTGTTGAGTATTTGACTAAATTTAAGACTGGTATGCTCTGGTTTGAGTTTGATTTGAATTGGATTTTCAATTTGAAGCAAATTGAGCTCTGTCTGTTTTTCCCCGTGCTACCGGCCATGGTAGCATGGTGCTACCGATCGAGGGGTAGCACCGGACCCCAGAGCGGTGTGAAAAAATCTGAGGGTGTTTTTAGGGGATCAGGCAAGCCGGTGCTACCGGCCGAGCGGTAGCACCGACCTAAATGGTCGGTGTGAAAATACTAGAGAGGATGTTCTGCTGTTTGGATTGAAGGGCGATGCTACTAGCCATGGCAGCTCGGTGCTACCGGCCGAGCGGTAGCACTAGCCCAATTGGCCGGTGTGAAAATTCCAGAGAGCATCTCTTCTGGTTTTGGGATGAAGGGCGGTGCTACTGGCCAGGGGGCGGTAGCATTGTCCTTGATGAGCGTGAATGATCCAAAAATTGTGATTTTGGGAATTTAATTGCAGATCTTTTTGGACATTGCTATGTGATGTGTTTCCTTATTTTTTATGGTTGCAGGACGTTGGGTTTTGACCATGGTGAGGCGGAGGATGACCAAGACTAGGCGGGAGCGTCGGAGGTCCAAACAGTCGAGGATCGCCGGAAGATGATCAGAGACAGAGTTGGTGCAAGGCAAGAAGACAAGGAAAGGATGAGATGCTAGCTAGACACTGCGTGGATCAAGGAGGGCCGTCGGATCGCGGTCTAGTTCATAGGATAGCGGGTTTTAGGTTAGCCCTTGCATGGCTGTGTGAGTGGATCAATCCTAGCCCTTGATGGAGTGCCTTAAGGTTAAGAGACTCATCCAAGGGTGGTAGGTGGCCCAAGAGTAGTATAAATAGAGGGGGAGGGGTGGCCTTCCTCCTCTTGAAGGTTTTAGAGGTTTTGTGCTCCTTTGAGCTTTACCCACTTTGTTGTGAGGCTTTGTAAACCTCCCTTCTAGAAATGCAAATCATTTTCTCTTATGCTTGAATTTATTTTACCCGTTTAAATTTAGCATTTAAATTCCGCACTTAAATTCTTGCAATTTACATTCATGCAAGTTGGATTTGCCTCCTATCCTTCCAAAATGCTTTTGCTTCTTGTGCCGAGGATGTTGATTGATGGATGAATCTTCTTCGAATCATATCCCAATCATCTAGACAATCCATGCATCTTTTCTTGCAAGAAACCAGTCTTGAGTTCTTGAGTAAATCATTCTTTTAGATCGTGTTTGATGGGTTTTTTACTTGTGTTCTTGCTTGGTGTGACATGTGGGTAGTTATCCAAGATCAACTTGATCATCAAAACCCCACAAGCAAGTTCAAGATCAAGTTCTCCAATTTTGCTCAAACTTAGTGTGTTGTTCCTTCAAAGTGAAAAAGGTCGGAACTTTGACGTCAATCCTTGCGATTGAAGGTTGGAATAAGTTCCTGACATCCTTAGGATCACATCTACCATGTTTCATGAGTTTTTGTCCAGCCGATCAGAAGATTCCTCAAAATTTTCTTTTGAAGTTCGTGCTAGTTCTTCAACTGTTCTTGAGCCCGATGGTATCGCCCCTGGTGTGGTACTACCGACCTCCGGTGCTACCGGCCTTTCAGGGGTAGTACCGGTCGTCTAGAACAGCTTGCTCATTTCACTTGCTTCCTTTTGAGTATTCTCTTTGAGGGCTTGGATGGATTATTTTGTGTGAAAGGAAATTTTATTTGGGATCATTCACCCCCTCTCTGATCGTCATCTTGGTCCTTCAATAAGGAACCATGATTTTTTTGAAACCGATAAACCATACTATGATAAATAAAAACATGAATCAGATGAACGAATCTTTAGACCCATATTTTATCAAGATCTATTCTGAAATCCAGAGTTATTCCAAATTTTAAATAAAAGAATCACATAATATATAAAAACATTTGTCTTCAGGAATCATGTATGTTCTAAGAGATACTTTGGTCACCCTTCGAATGATCCATGGTATCAATCCTTGCAACATATATCAATATTAACAACTGACAACACCAAAATATAGGGTAGTGATCATCCATGCAAGCAACTCACCGACAGGGAAGAGAAGGAGGAGTAGCCGACGGGGAGGAGGATGCTCATAGCCGGGATGGTCGTCGTTGCCCCCACAGCCTCGTGCACGCGGGATTGTTGTCTTCGCCCTCATGGATGCCAGGGAGGAGGATGCTGATCGAGGAGGCCGAAGTGCCGGGGAGGAGGATGCAGGGGAGGACTTTGCCGGGGAGGAGGTCGCCCAGGAGGAGGATCACTGGGGGGCTAGGGTTTGCGGAAGACGAAATGCATAGGTCCGCGCTACGAACCTCTATTGGTTTGTTTATATAGTGGTCTGAGGTCATATCACATACAATTCGTAGTTAGAACCGTCTGTGATGTGAACTTATCATAGACGGCTCGTATTTAAAACCGTCTATGATATTATCACAGACAGTTTTTAACTAAAACCGTCAGTAATATTGATGTATATCAGTGACGGTTCATGAAGAGTATCGTTTGTGATTATATCACTGACGATTTCACTATAGAACCGTCAGTGATGTTCTTTATCCCAGATGGTTTTTCCTAACCGTCTGTATTGAGGCGTCTAAATAAGCCTTTCTGTAGTAGTGACCACAGTTCGTGCACGTAACAATTTCTAACACGCCTGGTGATTAGAAGGAAAAGCATAATTCCTGACATAGTGAATGAAACTGTACGGGGTATTTTGCCACATACATTTAGCAGTGTCTCTTAGTTTGGTGAAGAGATAATCTAAGAGCACAATATATCGGCTATGGAATGGTTCTATAGCAAATCCATCAGACATTTGACATTTCGAAGATGATGTGTCTTAGGCTATGTTTGGATAAGTGGTAATGTTTTAGGAGGTTTTGAGATTTAGTTTAAATTTGAACTAGGTTTTAAAACATTTCAATAAAATACCCTTAATCCAAATAACCCTTTTGAAAGACCATGTGGAGATCTATCCATATTTGTGATGAGTTATTGACACTGTTTGAGCATGTGGTGCTTAAGTTTGAGTTTGTTTTTGAATTCAATTGTGAATTTGAAGCAATTTGAGGGCTGTTAGGTCAGGGTGGCTAGGCTGGCCGACTAGGGTTGGCGGTAGTGTCGGCCTTGCGGAGCTACCGAGCATATGTGTGGTAGCCTTTTCACAGAGGTGTTTTCTCTGGGGTTAGAGAAGGACGGCACTACTGGAACTTGGGAGCGGTAATACCGGGGGTGCAGTACTACCAGCCTCCAGTGGCAGTAGTTATCTTCTAGAGAGGGGTCTCTCAGGTTTGTTCATTGGAAGCGGTACTAAAGGCCAACCAGGAGCGGTAGTACGAGACTTGCGGTACTACTGACCTTTGGTTGGCGGTAGTACCGGGTTTTCAACGAATTAAAGTTTGGATTTTTTTATTTAAATGTATATTATTGTGAACAGTGCTATGTGATGTGTTTCTTTTATGTGTGGCTGCAAGACTTTGGTGCTAGGTCAAGGTGAGGCGAAGGCGAGACCGAGACTAGGCTAGGAAAGTTGAGGTCCAGATGGGTCAAGGGACGCCGAAAAATGATCGAGGCTGGGAAATGGTTGCAAGCCGAGAAGACAATGAAGCTGAGCATGAAGCACTGGTGATGGACATAACAGGCAACGGCATGGATTGGGACTAGGCTCAAGAAGGAGTTGAGGTCCAGAACGATCAAGGAAGCTGGTGTCGCCATGGTGAAGCGATCAAGGACACGTGGCGCCTCAAGTGACTTGGACCTGTTTGCAAGCAAGGACGGTTCGGGGGAGTACGGACACGTGAGAGGCTTGACGGCAAGTCATTGAGGCCACATGGAAAGCGCGAAGTATGGCAATGCTTCGAGGAGAAGGAAAATCGGTTATTGGGGGCAAATTGGTGATTTATTCAATATCGCGGCTGAGGCGGTTTGGAAAACTGCGGTGGTGGTCTAAGTGGTTTAGGTCAAGCCAAAATGGACATTAACTCAAATTCGGGCTCGTAGAGCGAATTGGGCATCAAGGTGAAGGCCGCTTTGAGAAGCGTACTTGTGTGAGTGTAAAACCCAGTATGGTGTTGGGTTTTCAGGTTAGCCCATGTAAATGTGGATGATATCCACATTTGTGTCTAGGTTTCAGGGTTACTATTGCCTCCACTATATGAGGAGATGTAGTGAGAGGTGAGGCTATAAGCCACTAAGCCTATGTTAGAAGGATTAGGGTTTTCACAAGATTTTTGGTTTTCTTGTGTGGGTGTGTGAGTGCTCCTTGGGAGTTTTTCCCTCAGGTGAGAGGCTTTGTATACATCCTCATGATCTAAAATGGAATCAAAATTCGTGCTCAAGTTTTGTCTCTTGTTTTGATCTTCCATCTTCCTGAGTTTTTGATCTTTCTTGGTGTTTTCTTCTTCTCTTGATCTTGTGTTGCCAAGGATGAATGATTGATGTATGAATCCTCTGTGGATCATATCCCAATCATTTAGTTAAGCTCTCACATAATCATTAAGAAATCATTTTTTGGCTTGAGAAGGAAGGATTTGAGGTAGATTCTAATCTTGCAGTTTGAAGGCAATTTCTTTGGAGTTTTTGCTTGCTGTGACATGTGAGAGGTTATCTAAGGTCATCTTGATCATCAAATCCCCACGAGCAAGCTCAGAGCAAAGTTTTGGGTTTTGATCTAGTTATGGTGCAACTTTCGATAAATTTAAAAAAGGTCAGACCTTTTACGTCAATCCTTGCGATTGAAGGATGGAATAGATTCCTGACATCCTTAGAAAGGTGCATACAATAGAAAGGTGCATACAAAGTTTCACTAGTCTTGGATCATCCAATCAAAAGTTACATCAATTTTTGGATTTAAACTCATGATGATTCTACTGTTCATTTGCATGATTTTACTGTTCACCAGTAGTACTGCTGCTACATAGGCGGTAGTACCATCCCCGGTGAAATTCTCCGAAAATTTGCTTCTCCACACTTCTTTGATCTAGAGATGTTTTGGTTGGTTTTTTTGGAAGAAAAATTATTGTGTGATCATTCGTCCCTCCCCTTCTGATAACCATTTCCGATCCTTCACCTTTAATGTAGAGGCTTGTTTCGTTAAAAAAAAGAATTTGCCATAATGTTCACAACAAAGATTGGCGCTCCAAGATTTGCCATTTGATATCTTCCTGGTGTGTGTACTATGTAGTGTCACGTGTCAGTAAGACAGTAGAGTGACAAATCCTCGAGACTTTATCTGAAACAGTAATACCTTGCTTTGGAGTTTTGTAATTTTTTCCATCTGAAATGAAAAGCCGCTTGTAATTTGCTAGGTACAAGAAATCCATTGGATTCCTACTGTGGAAATCCTCCCTTGGATCGGACTCTGGGACTCGCCCACAGCTTCGTCAACCTTAACAACCCTTGGCCGGCAGTGGGAAGGCTATAGAGGAGAGGAGAGGACATGAGGCAGCTGTGTGGTGCAGGAATTTGCGATACTTAGGAAAGGACGACAATATATAGGGGACCCGGAACACGCCCCTGACGCCTCCGCTGCTGATGAGCTTGCCGTCGGTGCCAACGCCAATGAGGTTTGCCCTCGTCATCGCCACTAATGAGGATGCCATCCCTATCACCGCACATGTTGCGCTACCACTGTTAATTAAGGTGATTTATATGTGGTCTTTTAAAATTTAGAAATATATGCTAGATGAATTCTAGTAGGATTATAATTCCTAATTTTTTTTCGAGGTAGGATTCCTACTGGTTGCTTTGGAGGAGAATTAGAGATGCTATATACACCTAGGGGTGGTCATGGAGAACTCAAGCAATCAAGAAACCACAAACCAACTCATCCAAATCAAGAGGTGTACGAGAGGATTAGAGACTAGGTTATTCTTTAACACTAGATTCTTTGTATAGAGAAATGATCCAAAAATCTTGAAAGATTTGAGAGGATGTAAGAGAGCAACAATCCCATATACTTTTTTATGGTTGTGCTTAAAGAATTTACGGTCGGCTTCGTCAAATCTTCTTTCTTATCATGGTTACTTCAATGTCACTATTTTAGTTGTCTCTACGTGATTCATTATCTTCATTCTTTATACCGTGCACATTCATACCGTATCTCACAAAACTAATCTAATCCAGAAGCTACTACGCATAAGGAGTATTAGGGTGTAACAACCACTACTACAGAACAGGCAATCCTTGCCGGCATATCACTGCCAGTTAGGACCGAACCGGCAGTGATAACATATCTCTGCTGGTTCGAAACTTAAGTTGGGGGGGAGACCTTATCACTGCCGGTTCAAGCAACCATCCGGCAATAAAAAGCAAGATATCATTGCCGGTTTGAGACAACAACCGACAGAGATATATCACTGCCGGGTCGTCCTTAAACCGGCAGTGGTACTTGACTTTTCACTGCCGGTTTGAGGCTAGAACCGGCAGTGATATTATTTTCCGCGCAATATGATTTTCCCATCGCAGATCAGAGCTTATCACCGGTTCTGCGCAGAACCGCAGTGATAAGTCGTTTATATATCTGAGACCCCTGCCTCCCGACCGATCGAGCAAAGACAGAGAGGCGCTCTGTCTTTGCTCGATTTGTAGATTGCGACGATTTGCTACTGAAAAATTTATTAAAATTCATATTGTACTTCTTTTCGAGGTTAGTAATTTGATCTCTATTTTTGTAAATAATAAAAAATTGCCACATGGATATTTACATAATGAAAAAAGGTTCATGTATTTTTGAATTTTGAAATAATAAAAACTTGTTAGATGGATATTTACCTAAGGAAAAAATGTTGATGTATTTTAATGTACTCAAAGTATATCCTAAGTATTTACAATTTTTTCAAAATTTTAAATAATAAGAAATTGCATGGATATTGACGCAATGAAAAAAGATTGATATATTTTAATATAGTCCAAATATATCCTAACTATTTACAATTATTTTCATTTTTTACAATACTAAAAAATTGCTACATGGATATTTACATAACGGAAAAAGGTTGATGTATTTTAATATAGTCAAAATTGCTACATATGTTTTTAAATCTAATCGTTTACAATTATTTGTTATTTGCAATTATATGCTTATGTAATGTTTGATTTAATTAATTGTAGATGGACCGAAGGTGGATGTATGACATGGACCGTTGCGGGGCAGAGTTTTTTAATGGTGTGAGTTATTTTCTAAACATGGCGCGGCGCTAAAGTCGAAGAATCGGCGGACTACATGTGTTGTCCATGCGTTGATTGCAAAAATCGTAAGTCGTTTTCTACCATAGAGTCGATCGTGCACACTTGCTTCAAGAGGTTTCAAGGTGGCTATACCTGTTGGACCAAGCACGCGAAGATGAGATTGTACATGAAGGGCAACACATTACTAAAGATGACGGGACAACGATATGACGGCAGCTTGAAGATACGCTTGTCGATAGCTACGACGACGATCCGATCAAATGTTGCGTGATGGGAGGAGACTTCACGAGTGAAAGAGAGTTTCAAAAGTTCCAACATATGGTACAGACTCCACAACACCATTGTACCAGTGCGCAAGGAGGAGCACAAAAAATTGCAGACCGTTCTTACACTACTGCAGTTGAAGGTAAGCAATGGTTGGTCCGATAAGAGCTTCACTGAGCTGTTATGTCTCTTGGGGGATTTGCTTCCAGAGGGTAACGTGTTGCCTACAAGTACGTACCAGGCCAAGCAGGTTGTCTGCCCGTTGGGACTGAAAGTACAAAGGATACACGCATGTCCAAACGATTGCATGTTGTATCGTAATGAGTTTGCGGACTTGGATGGCTGTGATGTTTGCAAAGCAAAGAGGTATAAGGGCAACGATGATGACATTATGATGCCACTACAACCTTCCTCCTTGGCTTTGTATGAAGCGAAAGTACATTATGATGCCACTACTGATCCAAGGGCCTAGGCAACCTGGCAACGATATCGATGTGTACCTCAAACCATTGGTTGAGGATCTTCTAATCTTGTGGAATGATGGAGTACGATATGGGATGAGTATAAAAGAGAGAACTTTATCCTACGCGCATTGTTGTTCGTAACCATCAATGATTACCCTGCCCTTGGTAACCTGTCGGGCCAGACGACAAAAGGCTTCAATGGATGCGTCCAGTACTTAGATGGTACAGCTAGTCGGTGGCTGAAAAACTGTCGAAAAATGTCTTACATGCGGCATCGTAGGTTCCTCCGCAAGGATCACCCATACCGCAATAATAAGAGAGCTTTTGACGGGACAAAGGAGACCGCTTAGCTCAAGAATCACACTGGGAGAGAGATATTTGCGGCTGTAAAGGATCTTAAAATTATTCACGGAAAGGGAGTAGGAAGTACATCTATCCCGAGTTCCCGTGATAAGGCTCCTTTGTGGAAAAAGAGATCAATATTTTGGGTCCTACCTTACTGACAGCACTTGGAAGTTCGACACGCAATCGACGTCATGCACATAGAGAAGAACGTGTGTGACAGCTTGCTTGGTATCTTACTGGATATACCTGGCAAAACAAAAGATACTCTCCAAGCACGGATGGACCTTGAAGATATGAAACTCAGGAAGGAGCTGCATCACAAAGACATGGATACAGGGAAAAAGTACCTTCCCGCAGCCTGCTACACTTTGAGCAAGAAAGAAAAATTAGCTTGTGCGAATGCTTGCACGGAGTGAAAGTTCCGTCCGGATACTCTGCCAACATAAAGAGACTAGTCTCAATGAAAGACTTAAAATTAATTGGCATGAAGTCTCACGATTGCCACGTGATGATGACGCAGATGCTTCCAATTGCAATTAGGGGTGTTTTGCCAGAGAAAGTCCGAGACCCAATTATAAAGTTGTGTTCATTCTTCAACGCGATTTCACAGAAGACCATCGATCCATTGAAACTAGATAAGCTGCAGGAAGACGTGGTCCACACTCTCTGCAAGCTCGAGATGTGTTTCCCTCCATCTTTTTTTGATATTATGGTCCATCTCATTATTCACATTGTGAAAGAGATACGGATTCTCGGTCCCGTGTTTCTACATTAGATGTATCCTTTTGAGAGGTTCATGGGGGTTATAAAGAAATATGTTCGTAACCGACATCGGCCGAAAGGTTGCATTGCAGATGGTTGGGGAACCGAGGAGGTCATTGAGTTCTGCGTCGATTACATGGATCTCAAAGCGATTGGTGTGCCTACATCACGGCATGAGGGCAAAGCTACGAGGAAAAGGGACATCAAGAGAAATCACTCCGTACAAACAATCTAGCTTCATTCACACAAGCACATTTCGCGGCTTTGGGACAATCGGTTGTGGTGGCCCGTATGTCAACATGCACAAGAGCATGCTATCGAGAACAAACCAAATAAGTCGAGAGTTGGATCGCAAGAGAGCATAGACATAGCTTCGGTGATTGGTTGCGTAGGCACATGATGCATCTGAGAGGCAGTGCGCTCGGTTGAAAGTGTTGGCTCGTGGACCGTCAACAACAATTCGGACATTCCAAGGATACGATATAAATGGTTTTACATTTTATACAAGAGCACAAGATAAAAAGAGCACCAACCAAAAATGCGGTATCCGTATAGATGCCTCGACGACAGAACGGAAATAGGAAAACCTACTACGGATTCATAGAAGAGATTTGGGAGCTTGATTACGGACCTTTGAAGGTCCCTCTCTTTCGAGCCAATGGGTAAGACTTCCAAGGGCATGAACATCGACAAGTGCGGTATCACTACCGTGGACGCCAAACTGGTCGGATCTGAGAGAAGAACCATTCGTACTTGCTAATTCAGTTACACAAATCTTTTTGTAACCGATCCAGCTAACAAGGAGCGCCACGTGGTTATTCAAGGAAAAGGAAGGATTGTCGGAGTTGAGAATGTTGTCGACGAGGAAGAGTACAACCAATTCGATGAGCTTCCTCCTTTCGGAGAGGACGTTGACCTAGGTCTCATGGAAGAGAGTGAGGACGAAGCTACGTACATACGCCGCGATCATAACGAATGTCGAATCGTAGCTTAGTTGTCCTAATTAAATACATGTTTATTTTCTCATATGTAACAATTAATGTATTCTTTTCTCATATGTAACAATTTGTGTGAATTAAACTTCATCTGTGTGAATATTTGTATTTGTGTGAATTTTTGAAGCAATGGTTGGTCTACCGCATTTGTGCGAATTTTTTAAGCATTATTTGATATCGAAGATATTAAAACTATTAAAACAATGAGCAATCTGTATTTTTAGAATTTTAGACGAAGGTCAAAATCAAGGGGAAATATTTAAGAGAAATATTACATGTCTTGAAGTTTGTTAGGATTTCAAAAATCCCAAAGCAATCAGCCTCTGAAAAAGAAATAAATTGAAAGTTTGACTTCATTGACCTGAAATTACATATCACTGCCGGTTATCTCATTAACCGACAGTGATAGTGGCCTTATCACTGCCGATTAATGAGATAACCGGCAGTGAAATTTAAATATCACCGCCGGTTCTATATATTACCCTACAAAGATATTTTATTACTTGCCGGTTAATTAGATAACCGCGGTGATATTTAAGTATCACCGCTTCGTTCTACATATTACCCTAAGATGCTATGTCAACTTCACCGCGGTTATAAATGTGACCCAAGCGGTGATATTTAGTCATTCCGATTTTTGGGAGACCCGGTGATAGTCGATCCCTATATGTATTGAAACGCCGCGCGCCCTCCACTCAGTTCCACTTTGACCTAACGCCGCCACCTCCTCGTAGCTCCCCGCCATATCCCCGCCGTCACCTCGAGTGCGCCGCAATCTCCCCGCCGTCGCCTCGGAGTTCGTCGTATCCCCTCGCCGTCGTCGCCGTCGTCGCACCCCCTCCCTACTACATCGCTGACTCTGCCCCCTGGTCGCCGCCCCCAGCTCGCTGCCTCCTCTCCCCACTCCGTCGTCGGCACCGGTGACCTCCTCGCTGTTCTGTGGCTCACCGAAGGTAGGAACGGCTTCATTTGAGACATAATGTTAAGCAGTTTGCTAGGTTTGATGTGTATGTAATGTGCATATGTTTATTGTTGTATGTTTGATTTGTGCCGTGAGACATAATGTGTATATGCACTTATTCAGAAAATATGTGCTAACACATCGACAAATGATTATACTAGCGGAATCTTTTGCAACAATATCACAACTCTTAAAAATCTAAAGTTCTAAAATAGGGCTTTGCTTTGCTGGAAAATCCATTGGAGTACACATTGTATCATAAAGGCAGAATGATCCTTATTTAAGGCTTCCAAGTTTTCTGATTAAACAAGCACATGAGTAGACTTTAATGATAATCATAATAATGGTGTCTCTTAAATTGTTCAAGCTTTTGAAGTATTTGTTAGGTTAATACTCCTGTAAGAAAAAACTTTTAGCGATTTGATTAATATTTCAGTTTTCCTCACAGTTTACATGCACTAGAAAAGTGCACTGACACAACAAAATGTGATTTTAGAGAAATAAAACTTGGCAAATAGGCAACCTCACTGATTTACTCCACCAATTAAAGTTAAAGTTTTAGGTTATAGGATGATTGCTTATATTTATTTTTTATCTATCTTTAGTGCTAATTCTTGCCTTCTGATGAACCATTATCTTGTTATATCACATATCAATGCTTCAAATTTAGTGTGTCCTACAGTCAATTCTGTCTTTAGCTTAGCATGTGAATCTAGAACAATAGGAGTTTATTAGTGAAAGCATCAAGAATATTTATGTGTTGCTATTTCCATCAAAAGTTCAATACTCCTAGCTTGATGATAATATTTACCAAGTGTGACTGAGGTTGTACTCATAACTTTTTTATTCGTTGAGAAATAGATGCATTTCGAAAAAAATATGTATATATGTATGTGTAGATCTCCTGCGTATGTGTATATATCTTGTGTATGTGTATGTTTATATTTGTGTTCATGGTCAAATTATTCTGGAGCATGCAGATTCAAAAAAAGTTGTATATGTGTATGTGTCCTTTAAAGATGTTTGTGTATACAGATAAAAAAAATATGTGTACATGTTCTTTAAAGATGTGTATGTGTCTTTCAAATATGCCTATTAATTTTATTTCGTTGAATTGATAAGTTCGACAATTGTTATGTATTTGTCGTTGAATTGACAGCACGAAATGTCTGTACATTATTATTGAGTACTCCCTCTTTCAATAAATATTAGTCGTATTTTAATATTGAGTACTGCCTCTAAGTTTAAGCAAAAATAATATCAGTTTGAACAATTTTGAGTTAAGTCCATACTAAGCCTAATCTATATACTACCATAATCTGGAAAAAGATCCTAATTAGAACTTGCTTTGCATCTGAATCTAATCACAACAAAAACCCTAAATGTTCACAAATTGCGCAGATTTGATATCACTAAAGCCTTTTCGGCGGCTCATAAAACAACTCGTAGAAGAATAGTATAGCCAGCAACGTGGCTATACATAGGCTCATATGCTTTTACATCTATGTACATTCGTTATGTCTATCTTCATTTGTACGTGTCTTTCAAAAATGACCTTGTTAATTTGAAATTTCCGATAAACTTGCTAGGAATGGTCTCTGACCAGGGACAAGTGTCAGAGGGAGTTGGGCCCTCAAATATGGACGAAGGAGGAAGGGGTAGCCCAAACCATAGCCCAACGTCCTATCTGAACTTGCAGGATCCTGCCATGGACCAACCTGACGTTACTAACGTAGGCGAGGTAAAGTTTTAGTACACTGTGGTTCCCAAAACATTGTAGGCCCAGACGACTAATAATTAAGAAGATCAAATTGCAGGCTCAGACGTCTAATCAACGAAGGCAGCACGCAAATCGTGGTCCAAACAAGATGCCTAAGGGAATTTTTAACATAGTGGAGCTCTCGGCAGTCGGGGAACCTGCTATACTAGAGTCATCATTGGGGCCGTACAGGACAACCTGCGGGGTTCTTGCTAGGGATGATGTGCCCATCAGCTATAGGTCATGGATTGGCCTCGGAGGTGACCCATGGGTGGTACCCAATGACCTGAAGAACTCATTATGGGACAAGCTGAAACAAGTTTTCCAGTTCCCCCAAGGGACCGAGCTGGTTGCAAAGAAGCAAGCACTCTGCATCATGTGCACAGCGTGGAAGAATTGGAAGACAGCACTAAACAAGAATTATGTGAAAAAGAATGAAACGCCGAATTTTGACACGTACCCAAAGTTAAGGGAGTTTTGGGATGAATTTGTATGCGTAAGAGGTCGAAGAGGCTCACATAGTAAGTCAAAGGAACAAAGTAAACGCGGATAAGAATATTCACCCTCACAGACTAGGAACAGGAGGGTACGTGAAGAAAATACCAGCATGGGATCGGTCCGAAGAAGAACTAACCCGCAAGGGTATAATTCCTGCGACGGTCACCTTAAGCGAACGATCGAAGCACTGGTTGCTTGGGAGGGGTGCTACTATCTCGGATGATGGCAGCTTAAGCTTTAGAAGCGATAGAGAGCAGGAAGTGCTGAGCAGAATCACATATGCTCACATGCAGTCTTCCCAAGGATATTTCGCGCCACGAAGGGAGAATGACGAGCTAACCGTAGCCCTGGGTAACAAGGAGCATCCAGGTCGCACCAGAGGAGTTGGTTTGGTCACGTGGAAAGAGGCCTTCCCCGCAGACGCATGGTTGTACAAGCGTTCAAAGAGATTAAGAGAAAATCAACTGGAACGTCAGATAAAAGATGCTGTGGCGAGAGCGTTAGAGGAACAGAGAGCGGAACTAGATAAGGCTGTGGAGCAAGCCGTACAGAAAGCTCTCAGCTCACGAGCGCCACCCAGTGAAAGCCCTGAGCTCATCAGTCCCGGTGCTTGTAAGAGCAGCTGCGCGTCCACAGGGATTCCCGAAGAGCATGGACTGCATTTTCCTGTGGATGACATCAAAGAATTAACACCGTGCAAGCTACATTTGGCCTCACATGGCATTACCATAAAGGTGGCTGAGGCAGGGCTTGGCCATGCCAGGAGTCACAGGTTTTGCACTGTCGCCCGATACCGCAGGGATTCGCCACGGTCGAAGTGGACAGTGTAGTCCGCCAATACCGAAAAATGGAGGTAGAGATCCCTGGCGAGGATGGAAACAAAAAACTAGGAGAGAACGTGCATGGCTTCCTCGCTTGGCGCAAGAGCTTGATTAAGTTTGGCTCGGACGATGAGGGCGACGAAGATGATGATCAGCCGCACTCTCCACACAGAGACCTCCCGCCCTTCTCGCCACCAACCAGAAAAAGTCCAACTCCTCCGCCGGCACCAACCACAAAAAGCCCGACTCCTCCGCCAAAATCTAAAAAGAATCGAACACCAGGAACATCTCGGCAGTCGGCACCGTCCTCGAAGAAATCTCAACCATCTGCGAACCCAGGACAATCCTAGAAGAAATTATCAGCTGACATGACTGAAGAAGAACGGAAAAGGCATGTAAGCACATGTGTAACATCTCACTTTAAAAAGGTGCCATCATGTAAGAAGACTAAAGTTGATGCTGACGCGCAAAAGTTTTTCTTGAGTATGGCAAAAGTGCAAAAGATGGGGCAGGCTTCTGAACCTTGCAAAATGTCGGACTACGAGCTCATATCCAGAAAGCAATACTTGCAGACGGCTAGTGCCGAAACGTTAAAGCGGGATGCTCAAGCGGATCTTGCTCAACTAGATGCTCGGCGCACGCCTAAGGTGGAAGTTCGTTATGGGAAAACCGCCGGTTGAACCAAATCATTTCGACAACCTTACAACACAAGCGCGGCGCGTCCATCGCTGGTACATGCAAAGACTCCAACGATGGTATGGAGGCGTTCGCGATCGATACACGAGCAAGATTTCCACAATGGGGATAACATCTGCTGGGTTCTTTTCACGGAACTGTATATGTTGTACCAGCAAGATGCCCTGGATGTGAATATACTTAGACTATGGACTTTGTAAGTTTGTCCATATATCGTTGAGCATTTCTATACTGTTTAATTGCATGTCTAATTTTTTTCTTATGTAGAATGGAGATACAGACATGTAGAAGAAATAACAATGACAATCTAGCATTCCTAGATCCGGGGCTCGTCAACGAGAAGCTTGTGAACGACAATCCACAGGTCATTGAAGACTATTTATTTAATACTTTTTTGAAGCTGCAATACAAAACCTCCGTACTTTTACCCTATAACTTCAAGTACGTATCTCCTTACTTCTAATATCGTTTTACTATTTTTGCGTAATACGTACGATGTGGGAGTAATTGACTACGTTGACATATATGTGCAGTTTCACTGGTCCTCCTCGTCATCCATTAGATGCTAGCGGATTTTGTCTTGGACTCGTGAGAAAACAAACTAATCTGCACCAAGACCTTTGGGACATGCTGAACAGGTAAACTCGATCGTTGCATTATTACTCTAGCAAAACTCCATTCTATTGCATTTAAGTTTAATTACTATTCAAAATCATTCACACAGGGCTTTCGCACGCTACTGCAAGAAAAGTGTTCGGTATTGTCCATACAGGAAAATTTTTGAAATAATAAATGACTTTCCATGCATGAGGTAGGACCCCGGAAACAATTTATGTGCATACTATGTATGTACAAATATGCATTCAATTGTCACGGAGAGTGTCGGCTATAACATTGATGCCTTTTTTTCATTTAACAAATATCATCATTAATTAACTTCCTTTTTTCTTCAAAAACAGCGCTCCAAACTGAGACCAATAAGTTATTGTTGACAGAAATTATAGCAATTCAAGAACAGATCGCGGATTCATTCATGATGAGATCATCAATCCAAACGGCGAGTTCCATGAGTAGCCTCATCGCCCTCATTCCTTCGACCTAGACGCGTGACATGTCTACTTCGACTCTTCGTACTGTTGTCCTTGCAGAATCAAAGCGAATGGGATGAGATGTAGTTGAGCTACATTAATTGTAAACAAATCATTGTAAAAACAAAATATTGTGATGCTTAATTTAATACATTTGAATTATGATTTTAACGATGCTTCATATATACATGGATATATTTGAATTATGATTTGAACTATGCTTTATATACTACATATGGACACTGTATAAACAATTATATAAAAATATATATATTGCACAAAAAATATGCAAGCTTGTCACTGCTGGTTCTTGAAGAAAACCGGCAGTGATATGTACATATCACTGTCGGATTATGGTACAACCCGGCAGTGATAGTTCGATATCACTGCCGGTTTTATGTATAACCGGCAGTGATAATGATCATCACTGTCGGATTTTGGTTTGATCCGGCAGTGATAGTTCAATATCACTGTCGGTTGTAGGTAGAACCGGCAGTGATAATCCTTATCACTGCCGGATTTTGGTTTGATTCGGCAGTGATAGTCCAATATTACTGCTGGTTGTAGGTAGAACCGGCAGTGATAAGGATTCCTGAGCCGGTAGTGATAATCCCCGAGTATTACTGCCGACCAATCACTGCCGGCGCCAATGACCGGCAGTGATGGGGTTTTGGAACCGGCAGTGATGTGCTGTTCTGTAGTAGTGAACCACTGGTAAGGTTGCTATCACTACCACTGTCGACGTTGTTGCTCCCACCAATGAGCTTGTTGTCGCTTCTACCGCCGATGTTACTGTTGCCGCCGAGATCTGCCTCACAGTCTAGGGTTCCTCACAACAAGGACACGACTCTAATCACGGTTCACGAGACATCACACGATAAAAAGTGTCGCCTCCCCACATATATTTTTTGCTAAACATACGTCCGTGGATCTCTCTCGCATGTACCTATCGTGTACGTACGCGCGTATCTCGCTTGGCCTGCCGTACTTATCTCCTTCCCTTTTCTCTGGTCTCCTTCCCTTTCCCTGGTGATTTGTTTCCATAAACCAGATGTGGCAAGGCTTGCATGGCAATATTGCCCTTTATATGTAACCTGTGTAATCAATCGCACATATGCTAGATTACTTTTCTCTATCATGGTATCAGACGCCGTTGCTCCTGTGACCGCTTCCGCAGCACCCTAACCGGCTGCCGGACTCCACCGCCGGCCGTCCCCTTCCCTAGGTGCTGTTCCCTCTACCGGTCGCCACCTCCCACCGCTCAACATGAACCATAATGGTGACGCTGCTGTGTAGGCCGGCCCAAACTATGGTTAAATTTAGTGGGTTACCGGCCCATTCAATCAGGTTTTTCATCTTC
Source organism: Otatea glauca (assembly GCA_036346275.1). Taxonomy (NCBI): domain Eukaryota; kingdom Viridiplantae; phylum Streptophyta; class Magnoliopsida; order Poales; family Poaceae; genus Otatea; species Otatea glauca. Next base: position 37,516,135 of record CM070713.1, on the reverse strand, counting down.
GCATGGAAAACTTTTAGGGCTAGTATTTTACACTGATTTGGGTAAAAGTTGGGCTTCCAAGCAGATCCGAACGAATAGAAAGAGTGTAATGCTTCTTAGTCATAGCTTCCCTACCAAGAATTATTAATACAGTAGGCAATAATAAAGGGTTACGATTAGTTTGAGGTTACTTTCAAATTAAAAAATTTGATGGCACTCTCTTAAGATGCCATGTGTCATCTTTTCTATCCACCTCTACCTTTTCCATTCCCTCTTCCCTACTCACTTCCTCTACCTTTCTTCTTTTCTCTATAACACAAAAAAAATTTAAATTAGAAAAATTTAAATATGAAGTTTCAACTCGGAACGAATTCAACTCAAAATTTTCAACTCGAAAAATTTCAGGTCGAGAAGTTTCAACTGAAAAAAATTTAAATCGATAAATTTCAAAATAGAAAGTTTCAACTTAAAAGATTTCAAATCAAAAGGTTTGAAATTAAAAAGTTTCAACTGAAAACATTTTAAATAAAAAAAACTAGATTAGAAAGTTTCAACTAAAAAAGTTAAATAAAAAATTATCAAACTAGAAAGTTTTAACTAGGAATATTTCAATTGAAAAGTTTCAACTTTGAAAACTTTTGATTTGAAAACTTTCGGTTCAAAAGTTTCAATTCAAAAAACTTTCGGTTGAAATGTTTCGATTCAAAAACTTTTAAAAGTGGTTAGAAATACTTCTTACTCAAAATCTTGGGGAGGGGGATTTGATAAACAAAAAATATTTTGAATTTGGGGAGAAAGGGAACGGGGCACAACGTGGTGAAGGAGATAGCGCTAAGTGTCACGATGAGAGTCTTTGTGAGGAAGGGAAGTGAGGAAAACAAAAAGGTACTGCACTTGTTACAGCGAGAGGGTGTTCTCATCAAAGATTTTGTAAGGACACCCACAAATTAGCAATTTCGATAATAAACAATAGAAAGAGCGCAATGTTTCTTAATCCTAGTATCTCTACTATTTAAGTGCTGGCTGCTGCACCATCTTTCGAAAAATAAGTAGTGTCATTTTTTTCCTTCTAATTAAATTGGAGTTTCTTTTGCAGGATACTTACATTAGGATTGACTATCCTGATTAAGTTCATAGTTCAACTCTACAAATCAGCGGAAAACGTAGGTGTTACCGTCCAAAAATAACTCAAATATAATGTTTTTTATATTTGAGTTATTTCCGGACGGTAACATCATTTAGAAATGAGCACTTTTGCTATACACAATATTAAATATTAGCCGTCCATTCTATTTGATCTAACGGATTAGATTAGTTAGGATTTAGTTATACTTCCGCTTGTAGTATTGGTAGTAGAAATCATATGGTGGTGGTATTATAATTAGCTATTTTTTAATTTTGAATGTATGTGTATTTTTTTTATGCTTTTGTGTAAAATTCGAATTGCTTCGTGGGTTGCACAGGACAGAATGCTCAATGTGTTAGTGCGAGGCCACGGCGTCGTCACGAATCAGGCGGGAGGGTGCCAGCCGCGGCGTGATCATAATCTAAGAGGGCAACGACAGGAAGGTAGAGGCTACGACGTCAACAGGACAGGACTAGCGGTGACGGCGAAAAAAAGAGGGCAACGATAACGAATAATGCAACAAAGGGCTGCGCGGCGAAAAATAAAAGTCAGCGATAATGATTAACGAGTAACATAGCATAGGGTTAATAGTCCATAATACTTCTGAAAAATATACCACTAGATCTGATTTCTACTACTATTATTTTCTACTCATATTATCCACGGTAAATTTGCTCTTAGAAATACTTTTTTTACCTCTACGTGGCCTATGTTTCATCTAGACGTACATGTGGGATTTTTAACTGTAGTCCTGCATCGTTTGACAGTGTAGACTGTAGAGCGCATTGTTAAGGAACCTCGCTATCGAATAGTCCGGGGTTCCCGAACAGATCTGAATTGGAGAACAGAAAGAGAGAGAGACACGTGTTTAGGGAGAGCAACAACGGAATTCTTTTATTGCTAATGATTGCTTGTACATAGGGGGACCCCCCTCCTCCTTTTATAGTGCTCACCTAGGGTTTCGGCTAAGGGGCCAACGTGGGCTTTCCATGGGCCACGAGGGTTTCCCAACACTCCCCCCTGGGCCCTTTGCCGCGAGATGCATATGCCTCATTAAAACTCCAGAAAAACCTAGTGGGAAAAATACTTGGAGAAAGAGTACATAGCATACGCTTACTATGTTGCACGAATTGCCTCGTTAAAACCTTATGCAAGAAAACTTCATGAAAAACTTGCTAAGGAAAAAGAGTACAATTCTCCCAACTTCAATTGCTAATCTTCGAGATTCATGTTGGGTATTCATAATTCATGCTCGAGATTCATGTGGGAGTATGTGAAATATCTCCCCCTGAAATCTGCACTTCTCTAAGTCTCATCATCCCAATTCCTTTCACGCACCTTTCAAAGGTAGATGCTGGGAGTAATTTAGTGAACAAATCTGCAAGATTTTCACATGACTTAGTATGCAATATCTTGATCTCGTTCATCTTATGCAATTCGTGAGCATAGAAGAACTTGGGGTTGATATGCTTCATGAGATTGCTCTTCACATAACCCATCTGTGCTTGGGCAACACAAGCTGCATTATCTTCATAAATGATTGTGGGAGTTTCCTCAATGTTCAAGCCACACGACTTCTGGATGTGGTGAACCATTCTTCGGAGCCATGCACATTCACGAGATGCTTCATACAAAGCAATGATTTTCGAGTGGTTTGTCGACGCCGAGACAAGAGTCCGCTTAGACGACTTCCAAGAAATTGCTGTTCCTCCACATAGGAAAACATAGCGGTTTGGGACTTGCCAATATGCGGTCCGATAAGTACCAAAGATCGGCATAGCCAACCAAATTCAATTCATTGTTTCTTCAAAAAATGAGACCGGTCTTTGCTTCCTTGGAGGTAACGGAAGATGTCCTTGATCCCTTTCCAATGCCTTTTGGTGGGTTCGCCTTTGCATCGAGCTAGCAAATTCACAAATGACGCAATGTCCGGCCTGGTGCTATTCGCAAGGTACATGAGCGCTCCAACTGCACTCAGATATGGGAATTCTGCTCCCAGGACTTCCTCCCCCTCTTCTCTAGGTCTGTATGGGCCTAGGTCTGCTTGGAGTGACCTTCCGACCATTGGAGTCTTTGCAAGATATGCTTTTTCAAAACCAAACCTTTGCAACACTTTTTGTGTGTAGGTTGATTGATGTACCAAGATTCCTCCTTGGACATGCTCAAACTGCAAGCCTAAACAAAACTTGGTTTTACCCAAATCCTTCATTTCAAACTCAGACTTCAAGTATGAGCATGCTTCTTCAATTTCTTCATCCGTCCCAATGATGTTCAAGTCATCTACATAGACGGAGATTATACAGAATCCATTCGGGGATCATCAGTATAAACACACATGGACAATCTTCATTGCTTGTGTAGCCTTTCTTGCAGAGAAAGTCACTCAAGTGATTGTACCACATTCTTCCCGATCGCTTCACCCATACAGTTGATTTCTCCAATTTCACACTGCATGTTTCTATTTGCTCCGTCTTGGTTCGGGATAGGAATTCCTTCCTACTTTCATGTATATCTCGAATCCAAGTTTCCATACAAATATCTTTGTGACAACATCCATTAGCTTCATTCTCAACTTCAAGTTGATGCCATTGAGATCAAATATCTAAAGGTAATTCCTCCCATGACCGGAGAATAGGTTTCTTCATAATCAACTCCGGGACGTTGAGTGAAACCTTGAGCTACAAGCCTTGCTTTGTACCTTACAACTTTGTTGTTTTCATTTCTCTTCCAACAAAGACCCATTTGTGACCTACGGGTTTATATGGGGAGGTGTGCGGCATCGGCCCAAACACCTATCTCTTGTTCAGAGAGACTAACTCTGCAGTGATTGCCTTTTCCATTCTTCCCAATCTAGCCTTTTCTTGCACTCTGCGAGAGATGCGTGCTCGGGATCATGATCAATGATCGAGGCAATCTTCTTTGCAAAGTATGCATCAACGTTGGTCGTTGCTCTATTCAGGATTCTCCGTTATTACAAAGTTTATGGCCATTTCTTCATGGGGTGCTTCATGCACTTCTACTTGCTCTTCACTGTTATTCCCTATCGCAGGAGCAAGTTCCTTTAGCTTTTCATTGCCCATGTGTGTGCACACATTATTTCCGTGGCTTCCTTGATGGAAGATTCAAGTCCGAATTGCCTTTCTGTTGGCTTCTTTCCAAAGTGCAGTCTCAACTGCTCCCCTTCTTTCCTTGGGGCATTTTCGTGATTGGTTGTGGTAAGTCCTCACGCCCATTTTCTCCAGACGCCTCCGGTACTTTGGGTTTGAGGAGCCGATTTCTGCTCTTTTCTTTGAGGCCTCTGACAGGTTGAGGGATACCTTCTATTTTCTTTGGTATTTCCACCTCTCTGGTGCATTCCTTGCGGTACATGCGACTTAACCACACCCTTCAGATCACAAAATGATCAGGCGGTTCATTCGCTAAATTCGCAAATCAATTATCTTCGGACTTCTTGATTTGCTTCATTAGTGCGGGGTCATGTGGGGATCCCAAAGGAATGCCATATGATTTCCGGCATTTTTCATCCAAAGGTTGATTTCTCCCTAATGACGGAAACGATCCTCGTCAAAGATGCAATCGAATCGGTCAGATGCAAGTCTCCATCATGGGTTCCAAATACGATTATGGATGCACTCTCATAACCAACGATATCCCAGACTTGCGGAGAGGGCCCATTGCAGTCCTCTGAGGGGGTGGTATAGGTACATATACCATACACCCAAATTTTCTAAGATGGGAGATCTTCGGGATGATCCCGTGCACAAGCTGCATAGGGAATGGATGTTGTAGGCCGATAGTCCAAATTGATAAGAGTCGCTGCGTGTCCCCAACAAGTGTTGGGCAAGTTACAACTCGCAAAGCGGTCCGCAATGAATTTAATCCTCTTTATTAGTGCTTGGCTAGTCCATTCTGCGTATGGACGTGCGGTGCGGAGTGCTCAATCGCTATCCTCGTTGCCGTGTAATAATCATCAAATGCCTTTGAAGTAAATTCTCGGCATTGTCCATTCGATGGACTTCACGCGATGATCAGGGAAAGCATTCTTAATTCTTATGATCTGCGAGATCAGCTTTGCAAAAGCATGGTTTCTTGTTGACAATAAGCATACATGCGACCATTTCGAGGAAGCATCGATGAGCACCATAAAGTATCGAAACGGCCCTGACAGGGGCTGAATCGGACCGCAAATATCCCCCTAGATGCGTTCCAGGAATGCAGGGATTTCACTTTGCACTTTCATAACAGAGGGTCTAGTTATTAATTTCCCGGTGGCACATGCAGGGCACACAAAATCTTCATGATTCGGGAAATTTTTAACATTAATACCATGACCTTGTGAGTTGTTCACTATATTTCTCATCATTCTAAGACCAGGATGGCCTAATCTACAATGCCATAAAGAGAATAACTCAGAGCTTCTAAAAACAGTCTTCAAAGAAGTATACACTTCGGGTGCATGAATATTCGTGTAGTACAACCCAGATTCATATGAGGGACATTTTTCTAATACCATTTTTCCACATACCGCGTGCTTCACAATGCACAAGTATTCTTTGCCATTTTCTTCATTGGTTTCTACGTGAAAACCATTGGCGCGGATGTCTTTGAAACTTAAGAGAGTGCGTGTTGATACAGGGTACAAAAGGGCTTCTTCGATTACCAAAGTTGTACCTATAGGCAATATAATAGTGGCTCTTCCTGAGCCGATTACATATGAGTCGCTTCCTGCGATCGTAGTAATCTTTCCAGCGTTCTTCGTGATCGACTGGAAATACTTAGACTCTCTTAAGATGGTATTTGTTGTGCCACTATCAACAATGCATATCTCTTCCATTTGGGCGCTACACGATTTCTAGATAAAAGAAATATAATTCTAATCAGATAGAGGCAAAAACAATCCAAATATTGCTTGCAAATTTGAAGAATCTTTGGAATAAAGAATAAATTATGTATTTATTCATGAAAGGAGTATGCTCTTCTAGAGCTTACAATTCATTATTCAAAAGAAAAAGCTAACAACCATAATCTAAAAAATGCATTAAATGTAATCAGAAATATGCATTAATTTCGCTTCTATGTCATCTGAAAGTTTTCTTCATTTGCCATAATAATGACTGCAGCATCGATGTCCAGGCTATTCTGTGAGGATGAAGCAAGTGGGGTATCTACATCCATGACATCATCATCACCGATGTTGGCGAAGTGTGCTTCTAAGAGGGGTTTTCTTTTGCCTTTCTCTTAGCCTGATATGCGTTGATCACTTCTTTGGATTCCCGACATATCTTCGACCAATGTCCCCAAGTGCCACACTTGAAGCACGTTTGGTTCTGCTGTCCATACGGCTTGGCGTGCGCTTTTTCTTTGTCATCCCTCTTCACAGGGGCTTTGGACTTTCCTTTGGCCTAGGGCCTCTCTTTTCCACCCTGTTTGCCCTTCTTTCTATTAATGGGCTTTCTCACCTTGTAGCTATTGGCATTGACTTATGTGCCAGTGCCTCGTCCAGGTGGCTGCGAGACATAGTTCTTGCGTAGAACATCGTCTTGCGATTCCGCAACTTGCATTACATCAATCAGTTCGCAATACTCCTTGTATGCGTCCTGACGATAGCTGCGTGCACTCTAGATAGCATTTGGGTGGAAGGTAGAGAGAGTTTTCTCAATCTTCTCTTAATCAGTGATCTTCTTGCCACATAGAGAGAGATTGGTACAAATTCTGTGCAAGGCAGAATTGTACTCGGCCACTGTTTTATAGTCTGCAAATCTCAGGCGCACCCAATCTTGTTGTGCTTGGGGCAAGATGGTGTACTTGAGTTTTTTGAACCGCTTCTGAAGTGCAGTCCAAAGCTCATGTGCACTCTCCTCAGCCATGTATTCGTTCTTCAAAGTAGCTGAGAGGTGGTGCCTGAGAAAATACAGAGCTTGATCGTTCGCCAGCGGTGGGTTTTGCATCCTGCGAGAACCCTAGACCAATCGCTGCACGGGGCTTCTTGCCCCCAAGAACAATCTTTACGTCCGATGCCCAAGTGAGGTAGTTCTAACCGTGCGGGGCCAGTTCTTCAAACTCACGATTCACAATGCCAGACATCTGCATGATTTCAAAATTCTGGTTTAGATTACTGCGTGTAATCTAATAGAAAATAGTTGCAAAAACACAAAGTGCAAAAAAATTAAATTGCTATGCATTGCAATATCTTAAATAAAGCAACGGATTAAAAATTCATAAAGAATATTCATAAAACAAAGAAATAAAGCTAGAAAAATTGAAAACAGAGCCAAATAAACCTTCTTGATTTTCTGGCAATTTTTTCAAAAATTTTCTGCAATTTTTTTCTCTTTTTTCTTTTCTTTTTCTTCTTTCCTTTTCTTTCTTTTCTTTCTTCTTTTTTTTCTCTCTCCTCCCGACCGAACCGGCCTTTGGGCCGTTCTTTTTTGTTTCTCTCTCCCCGCTGGCCTCTTGGGCCTTCATCCATTGCACTGCCCAAAACACCCCGACGGCTAGGGTTTCACCCTAGCCGCCATTCAACTCGCGCGTGCACCGAAAAGAAACGCGGTTTCGGGCGATGGCCGGTGGCCGGGGCGGCGAGGCAGAGGGGCTTTGGGCCGGGGCGCGGCGCCGTGGCTCCCAGCGGCCGCGGGCGAGTCTTGGCGAGGCGATCGCGGGCGGCGGCGGCGCGCCGGCGGGGGCGGAGCTCGGCCGGATCGACGCGGCGGCAGCAGGTCGGGCGTCGGAGAGCCACGGCCGTGCGGCGGGCTGGTGCTGCGCACGACGGCCGTCGTCGACGGTGGCCGACGCGGATCGAGGCGGCGGCAGCCAGACGCCGGAGGCCGAGCCGGCCGAGCGGCGGGTCGTCGCGCTAGGCGGCCGGGCGGCGGCACGACGCGCCGTCGCGGGCCAAGGCGAGCGGGCGACGGCGCGGCACGCGCCGCGTCGCTGGCCGAGGCGATCGGGCGGCGGCACGGCGCGGCCGAGGGGCGACGCGGCGGCCGGCGGCGCTTCTACGAGGCCGAGGGTTGCAACCGGCGCTGCACGCGCGGCGCGGCGAGCCATGCGCCGGTGGCGGGGCGCGACGACGGCGGCTTCGTGCCGGATGGCCGAGACGGTAGCGCAACGACGGCTAGCCGGGATTCAAGTCGGCGAGCGCCGGAACCGAAGCGCTCCTTTTTTTTTGTGTGTACAGTAGCTTCGTGTACTGTAGCGATTCTGTAGCTTCATGCCAAGTCGCTTTGAGTGATCGCCGTGTGGCTTCGTGCCACGTGACGAAAACGATACAAGATGCGTAGGATAGATGCATGCATAGAAACGACAAGCGTTTAGATTCAATCGCTGAAATCCCACCTTTCTCACCTTTCAATTCTGATCTCCGATAGAGCTTCGTGCTGATAACGTGTTAAGGAACCTCGCTATCGAATAGTCCGAGGTTCTCGAACAGATCTAAATTGGAGAAAAGAAAGAGAGAGAGACACGTGTTTAGGGAGAGCAACAGCGGAATTCTTTTATTGCTAATGATTGCTTGTACATAGGGGGAGGACCTCCTCCTCTTTTTATAGCGCTCACGTATGGTTTCGGCTAAAGAGCCAACGTGGGTTTTCCATGAGTCACGAGGTCCCAACACGCATGAATACTAAGTACTAACTGCTATGGCGTTCGGCGTACGCGTGACTTGGGCCAATCGAGAGTGAACGCGGCCAATTATGGGGAGAGAGACGCGAGTGCATGACAGGTCTGTTGGGAATTAATCACGTGCTATTTTGTTACTCCTAAGTTCTAACCAATAAAGTTTATCAATTTGATCGAAAGGTTGCTAACTAGCGAAGATTATATCGAATGGTTGTTGATTACTTGATGGTGTGGCCTTCAAAGTTGGCCTCGCTGCTTGTTAAACTCTCTTCGTTTGGAAATATATGTCATTTAGCTTTCAAATTTGTTATAAATACATGTCATTCTATAATTTTAAACTGATTTTTTACCATCTTTCTTTCTCTATCCTCCTCTTTTAATTATTTTCAATATTACTATAGGCTAGAATAAGAAATAGCATCTAAAGATACAATAAAAAGAGATAATATAGTTTTTTTAGATGTCCCATTTTAAAAGTACAAGAACCTAAAATAATAAAAGGATGGAGTAATACGGGGAGTAAGATTTCATCAGAAAACATGCAACCTGGCTGGCGCATCGGATTCGAACGTGATGACAGTGAATTCATATATATATATATATATATATATATATATATATATATATATATATATGTATGTATATATATGTATATATATATGTATATATATGTATATATATGTATATATATATATATATATATATATATATATACGTCGGATTCGAGTACGAATTTTATGCTTACTTGATACAACTTTCTTGTTTAATGAAGAAGAACTTGATACGACTTCGAACCGATCGACTACTATAACTCACTGTGGCTAGGTTTGAGCATGGGGGGATGTTGTCACTTCCTCCGTTCCCAAACACACGTTATTCCAGCTTTAATATCATTCTACAGTCTTGGGATAATTGATTATCAATTTTTTCTTTCCATACCCCTCCTATACATTATGCATAGGTGTTTTTAAGGTAATACTACTATAGATTAGAGAGTAAAACACCATCTAAAAGCAATAAGTAATCCAATAAAGAAAGGTAATATGTTTTTTTCATACATACATATTGTTATGCAAAATTTAGAATGGTATATATTTACGAACGAGCGAGTAAATAACTGGACAATAATAACCTTACACACTCACATGAAACATAACCAACCATTTTAACATCCTAAATTAAGGTATATTGTTTGGCACTAAATTGAATATAAGTATGTTTAATTATTAATTAGTGGTTTACAACAAAAAAATTGGTAAATTTATTGAATTTGAATAAAAATGCGGATTCATGTAGCGTAAATTATTATTTGAAATTAGAAATCAAAACCATATTTACATCCAAATTCTTATGTGTAACATTCCATTTTTCTGTCTTTTTAAAATTTTGGTGAATTTAAAATTTTCTTTTAGTGCTAGTAAATCATTTGATTAAATTTTATGTTTAAACGAGTTCAAAATAATTTATCTGGGTTCCAAATTCTTTAAAGTATTTTTGAGATTTTTCTTGAATTTTTTCTAATTTATTTTGGTATTTTTGCTTTTCTGGAGTTTTCTTAAAAGAAAAATCTTTTCTTTTTCCTTTTCTCTCGCGCAAGCCGATTTCCTCACGGCCCACCTCCCTTTTCCCTTCGCTCGGCCTGGTTCGGCCCGAGTTTCCCCGGCCCAGCCCACCTCCTCAAACGCCACCGAAAACCCTAGCGCCATGGGTGTTGGATCCTGATCTGGCGGTTGAGACTCGCTCGCGTGGCCATGCGCGTGTGAGCCGTTCGATACAAGCTGCGTGAACGGTCCATATCAAATCGCGTCGCGCCGTCAGATCTCAACCGAGCTCAACCGCCGCCACCCCCGCCGCGCAAATCTCGCATCGAACACGGCCGCTGAGGCCTATTTAAAGGCGAGCCGCACCCCGTGCTGTGTTCTCGGTTTCGCGCCGCTTCTTTTTCCCCGCTCCTCACCGTCCGAACTGTAGCCGTTGCACGTTGGTTGCTCGTCGGTGTTTGCAAAGCTGTCGCAACCTTCTTCTGCGCTGTTCGCCGCCTTTGGTGAGTTTCTGAGGCCATCGTCGCCTCCGATGAGATCTTCGCGACGCGCTCTTTTAGATCCGCACAAACCCGCATCGAATCTGGTGAGGAAACTGGTCATCTTCCTCACGTCCGACGAAGTGCCACCGCTGTGCTTGCCATCGCCTCCTGCCGCGTCTCAACTGTCCAATCTCCCTTCGATTCATTGAATCGTCGCCTCATGGTAAGACCAAATCAAGCCGCATCTCCCCATTGACTATGCCATGTCAGCGGCGGCGTGGTAGCCATGTGGCATGCCACATCGGCCCTAGCGTCGCGTGTCATCCCACCTCAGCCGACCTACCACGTCGCACTTGAGCCGCCTCGGTGCACCCGGTTTACCGTGGACCGTTCCACTGGCGCGTGGGCCCCACGTGTTAGTCGGCTTTTCTTTTTTCTATTTTCCAGAAATCCCAAAAATTCTAGCCAATCATATTGTGCCATGTGTCACCTCTTTTTCATTTTCTCTGATTTTCTGATCTGAGGATATTCCAGGAGCCCGTTTCCTTCGTTCGAGCTCCGATTTCAGTTATTCAAATTTCTAAATTCATCTAAATTCAAGATCTACCTTCAAGTACCACCCTTTTAATTTTTGAATTTTGTTTGAATTTATTTTATTTATTTGTTCTCGTTTCGCGTGTAGACGACGCAGTCAAAGCTCAGTCAAATCAACAGTCGAAGGTAGATCCAGCAGGAGGCAGCGAAGGCAAGTCTTCCTTGAACATATTGATCCCAAATTTACAAAATGCCTATGTTGTTTTTAAATTATGCATGCTTACTTTATGCAATGTACTTTAAATATAGTTTTAGGGTATAGTTAAATACCAGAATTTGTTATACCCTCATTGGTATTAATCATGTCGAACCTTTATCACCCTAGTTGATAGTAGATATTTTATTTGATGATAACTAGTAGATTAGCATGGGACAGTAGAATTGCTTAGTCCAGCTTAAACGTTTCGATATTATGCCGTTATGGGAATCATCTCAAACGTTGTTTAAACTTATTTGTGAAGTTGCGGCAATCGATGTTGCTACTGTTATTTAAATGAAATAAAGAGAAAAAATGGTTTAGACCAGGGTGGATGGATGTTTGACGGGTGCAAAAGCACGAGATCTTGGAATATGAATGTTCCGCCCTAGTCAATTAAGGACCAAAGTGTGTGTTATCATGGACCGAGCACTACCGTACAACCACAAGTCTATATAGGTACGACCTGGCTAAATAATTTGCGCGTCTCATTATTAGCTTCGTCAGTTGGTGGATGCCAGATGATGGCAGACGCAAGAGGGGGCTTCCTACTGTGCAGCTAGAACCCATCGACGGTGAAACCTTAGCGGGCGAGATTAGTAGCGGGGTTGTACTTTGTAAAGGTATTTTCATGATCTCTCTGCCGACACACCAAAGGAAGTGTGTTAATTGCATGGCAACAAGATATGATCATGTCTTGTGGATAAAGCTGTACACACTCTGCAGAGTTAAAACTACTTAAGTAGCCGTGCTCACAGTCAAGGGCAGACGAGGTACGCTTGCACATTGTAGATTTTATGGTTTTATTTTAAATGAAAATGATGGTTTGAGAATCCGTGAGTAGATGGAGCTCTCGGGTTATGGTTTGGCAGATAGAGCCAGTCAGGTAGAAAGAACCTGCTTTAGTTATCATATCAAATTCAATTATTATTCAATTACATTTTGGTCAAACAATGCTTTGTGGAATTACTATTCATATTTAAAGTTAAACATTGCTTTATGCTAAAAGAGTCATATTATGCCTTCAATTATTTAGCCTTGCATATAGTTATAATGCATTATGTTTTCAAGACTTGTGGAGTACATTTTGTGCTCACCCTTGCAACATCCCCACATCCCGCAGAGGAGTGCGCAGAAGCTGAAGGTGACTACGAGTTCTTTGCTTGTGGTTATAACGAAGGTGATCCGAATTGCTAGGACGCGTACCCCAGTCGGTTGTCTGTTGGGCAAATGGATGGGCTTATCCTGCTGTTGTTATTTCATTTCCGCTGCTGCTTTATTTAACTTAAGCCATGAGGCTGCTTATTTGTAATAATCAGCCATAAGGCTGATATCTTTTTGCTTAATTAATATTATTTGATTCGTGATATGGATATGTTGTCATCATTGTTTCCACTGTGTGTGCTAGCTTTTTCTGGACTAACACAAATTATACACAGAGGGTTCGGATTTGAAAATCCGGTCCCAACATTAAGCCGCATTTGGGTAGGAACTTGAATATACAGAAAATTCATTATTATTCAAATGTGACAATGTAAAGTCTTTACAATTTTTTTCGAATTCAATAATGGAATATTTAGTGCAAACCAATAGGTAGTTAGACGCAACGACATGAACCATTTTGTTTCTGGCATGAAATAAACATAATACGTTCGTAAATAAATAAATGAGGTGCTCTGGTTTGGGCTTCAAGTTTTCCTTTAGGCATTTTAATTCGATTGTTGTTGAGAGATAACATGACAGTGTAGGAGTTTCTCGCAACTGTAACATAGCTGAGCAGTGTGGGTGCATTTTTTCTTTAGCTAACAACCAGAGATCCTGTTCAACTACTTCGTATAGTTATTTCCTATAATCCTAGAGTAGACATTCTAAATGCAAAATTCTAAAAAGAAACGAACAATCGGCAGATCCGTCAGGCTAGATATGTTGGTGCCTTGCCAGAATCAAGCCATTAGGCTAGTGATGGCCAGATGGGCCGTGCCAAATGGACGGCCCGAGGCCTAGCACTATAGGCACAGTATGGCTCGATCGTAAACGGATCATGCCAGCATGGCCCAATCGGTCGAGCCGTGTTTGGGCGGACATCCTGGCATGGTGGAACGACATAGCATGGCACGCACAGTGCTGGGCTGGCACAACATGGTCCGATATGACACGGGCTGTTTATGTCACGACATGGTCCGGCCTGGCACAGTTCGTTTAGCCTGTTTATTCGAAAAAAAATCTAAAAAATCTAAAAAAATTCTAAAAAAATCTCAAATTTTTTCTTATAAATAGGGTAACACCCCCTCATTTCCCCACTAGTAAACTTGCAATCTCTTCTCTGCGTTCTCTTCTGAAAATTCTCTTGCACTTATGATAATTTAGCAAAATTCAAAATAGTTTTGCCAAAAATCCGAAATCCAGCTTCCAGCTTCTGTCAAAAAATCAAGGTAAGAATAGTGATTTAATTTTTTATTATCCTTATTATTTTCAATAAGATTAAATTAATAATAGCATACTTATTTCTTGCAATTTTCTTCATAGAGAACTAGGATTTTGCGTCCTTCCCAGCTTGTGATTTCGGGATTTCACCTAAAGAGTTTCTTGCATCCTATCAAGCTGAAGAATCTGCAGTACATGTACCATCCTTAAGCTCTACAAGTGCTACTGCGTCGGCAAGCACCAAGGCAAAAATATCAAGACGCAATACATCGGGAGTTTGGGAAGATTTCGAGCAGGTTTTTGAGACATCAAACGGCGTTCAAAGCAGGTATGCTATTTGTAAATATTGTAAGTATAAATTAACTGTGAAATCTTCAAGTGGAACGGGTCAATTGAAGAGACATACTGAGAGCTGTAAACAAAAATAGGGTGGCTTTGAGACAGACGCAGCTATAGTACAACCCTGACGGTATGGTACGTCACTGGGACTACAATTCCGAGGTAACTCGTGAATCTTTTTGTCGTTTAATCGCTTCTCAAGATCTACCTTTAAACTTTGGTGAGTCACCAACACACACTAGTGAGAATATTGCTAATTGTATTGTAAAAGTTGTGAAAGATTATGGCCTCACAGATAATTTTTTTGCAATAACATTAGATAATGCTACCGCAAACACTTCTGCAATGACCATTCTTACTCTACTTTTTAATTCGTATACCGAATCTTTCTGTTTACATCAACGTTATGCTTGCCATATTATTAATCTTATAATTAAATCTAGTTTGAAGAGGTTAGAATAGTACCTTGAACCTTTTTGCACTGCAATATATTTCTTAAATAATTCTATTAACAAGTAGCAGCATATAAGACTTATTGTATTGCAATGGAGGTACGTCGATGCAAGTTTGGTTTGGATATGCTTATTAGATGAAACTCTACTTACTTGATGCTTAAGTCACTCATATCCTATGAGAGCACTTTTTTTATTAACATGCACTATCGTAGCTAGGATGGTCTACCACTACTCACAGAGCAACATTGGTATGTTGCAGAATACTTGCTGTCATTTTTGAAACTTTTTTATGATTCTACTGTTGCTTTATCTGGAGTTTATTACTCAACCTCTCCTTTAATTATATATCATATTCTAGAAATTGCTACCTACTTAAGGAACCATGAAAATGATAATATTTTGCATGAATCTTTTTATGCTATGAAAACTAAAATTTTGAAATATTGGAATGAAATTCCTATGTTATATGCATTTGTATTTATTTTAGATCCTAGAGCTAAAGTTCGAGGATTTGGTAATGTTCTCTCACTTCTAAGTGATGCGGTGGGTACTAATTATTTTAGTTATTTTTAAAATATTTATGCTAACTTATCTCAAATTTATGCTTAGTACGATCAGAAGTTTGCTAGAGTTCACCTGCAGCGACCTCCACCAGCACCCACAACAGGTAAGAAGAAAACTGTGTGGGGAAAGATATGGGGTGCAAGTGGCTCTACCTTAAGGAGTTCGAATATGACAACGCTAGGTGTGGACAAAACAACAAGTGGTGTGGAGCTAGCTGTCTATCTCAACAGCGACACTATTAACTATCAAGAACAGCAAGAGGAGGACTTCAACATTTTACAGTGGTGGCATGAGCACAAGATAACATATCCAGTGCTTTTCATATTAGCACGGGATGTACTAACATTTCATGTCTCCACGGTTTCTTCGGAGTCTGCTTTCAGTCTATCCAGAAGAATAATCGAGGAGAAAAGAACAAATCTGACCAATGAGATGGTGAAAATACTTCCCATTGTGAAAGATTGGGAACAAGCTGATCAACGAGCTCAACACACTACAGAAAAATGTTGAGTTGGCGGCGACGTTTGAAAATCTTTATCTAGAGAGTTAGGAAGAATAATTGTAATGTTCACTTTTTTCTTGTATCATTGAGTTATAGGTTGTACCCTTTTTTCTTTGCCAAGGTTTTCTCATGTTGAGTTTTTAACGAGACAACCAAACATTAATAAACTCATTATTTAACTCCAGTTATTTGTCTCCTTTTAGATTTTATTTCATATTTTTTGCTCTTCTTAATTTACATAGATTTTTTTAAAAAAATTCTAATTATTCTAGATTGTTTCCTATTTTTCTCCTTTTTCTTGAAACTTTTACAATTTTTCTAACTTTTTTTTCAATTTTTTGGGCCAAACGGGTCGGCCTCGACCCGTCAACCCGTTTGGACCTGTGTCGGCATGACACCGCCCGGGAGCCACCCAGATCGTGCTTGGTCCATGGCCTCGATCTGTGAGCTGGAACTGCCTATCCCATTTACTACCCGAGCCTAAATGAGTCATGCCTAAACGGGCTGTGCCACTTTTTAAACGGGCTGCCCGGCGCCCGTTTGGACACCACGGGATTAGGCCAAATAGAGTAATTACACCTCGTCTTGGTGGGCATGCTCTCAGGTCATCCTCACCCCTACTAATAGCATTCTCATCAAGGTGAAATGTGTTGGGAAACCACGTGGCCCAATGGAAAGCCCACGATGGTTCCTTAGCCGAAACCCTAGACGACTACTATATAAGGAGGAGGGGTCCCTCTATGTACAAGCAACCAGAATAGCAATAAAGAATTCAGTCGCCGTTCTCCCTAAACTTGTGTGTCTCTCTTTCTCTTTCTGTTCTCCAATTCAGATCTGTTCGGGAACCCCGGACTATTCGATAGCGAGGTTCCTTAACACGTTATCAGCACGAAGCTCTACCGGCGAACAAATTGAAAGGTGAGAAAAGATGGGTTATGTGAAGAGCAATCTCACGAAGCATATCAACCCCAAGTTCTTCTATGCTCACGAACTGCATAAGATGAACGAGATCAAGATATTGCATACTAAGTCATGTGAAAATCTTGCAGATTTGTTCACTAAATCACTCCCAGCATCTACCTTTGAAAGATACGTTAAAGGAATTGGAATGATGAGACTTAGAGAAGTGCAGATTTCAGGGGGAGATATTTCACATACTCCCACATGAATCTCGAACATGAATTATGAATACCCAACATAAATCTCGAAGATTAGCAATTGAAGTTTGGTTGAATTGTACTCTTTTCCCTTAGCAAGTTTTTCATGAAGTTTTCTTGCATAAGGTTTTGACGAGGCAATTCGTGCAACACAGTAAGCGTATGCTATGTACTCTTTCTCCAAGTATTTTTCCCACTGAGTTTTTCTGGAGTTTTAATGAGGCATATGCATCCGCGGCAAAGGGCCCAAGAGGGAGTGTTGGGAAACCACGTGGCCCAATGGAAAGCCCACGATGGTCTCTTAGCCGAAACCCTAGGCGACTACTATATAAGGAGGAGGGGGTCCCCCTATGTAAAAGCAATCAGAATAGCAATAAAGAATTCAGTCGTCGTTCTCCCTAAACTTGTGTGTCTCTCTTTCTTTTCTGTTCTCCAATTCAGATCTGTTCGGGAACCCCGAACTATTCGATAGCGAAGTTCCTTAACAAAATGCTCTCTAAGCCTTTAAGGGCAAAGCAAGCAATTTTCTCGCAACGTTGCAAGAGAATGTATAACATTTTTGGAAGCAGCGCCTAATTAAGAACCTATGCTAGTGTGGGTTATGAATTTGTAGGACATTGGTTACTCATAAGAACTTAAGAAGGTATATTTAGCATTGGAGCGTATAACACAGCACAGCTGTGCCATCACATCCGGTATTCAACGATTCGGATGAACATGGATGAGATTTTGAGATTTCCAATTTCTCACGGGATAATGGAACTTGTTTTCGGCCTCACCACTCATATCTGAATCTGATCCACTGAACGTTTGGATTTACAGAACGGCAGAGGATACAGTTCCAATTCTAATATATTGGAGATACAATTCCATTCATACTTAACGACGTGTCACTCCTTT
Organism: Otatea glauca; assembly: GCA_036346275.1. Classification (NCBI taxonomy): domain Eukaryota; kingdom Viridiplantae; phylum Streptophyta; class Magnoliopsida; order Poales; family Poaceae; genus Otatea; species Otatea glauca. The sequence continues at coordinate 37,498,259 of CM070713.1, read as the reverse complement.
AGGATCCTAATATATTGGAGATGCTCTGGAGGGAAATTAGATGAATCGATTTAAGTGTACAACAAATTTTTTTCACTTGTTGCAGCTTGTTTAGATGCTTCTAGTGGATAGAAAAGAGCTGAAGCTTACGTTGGAAAATAAGCTTCCTATCTGTCTAGCCAAGTTTCATCTTCATAATTCCTTGCAACTAACCTCACCTTACATGGTCAATTTATTAGATCAATAACCTATAACTCGGTAGAAAAGAAGTCATCTCAGAATTTACAAGCAGATTCTTGTAACACAGCAAGAAGAATGAATGGAGCATTGTCAATACAGTGCTCGTTGGTTTATTGTCTGTCCTCTATACACTTTCTATAGGCCAAAAAATCAATAACAAATTCTTATACTAATGCTGCTTCCAAAATCCTGAAATATAAAAGATCATCAAGCTGAGGTATCTACAATGATCAGCTGATGATACTCTCATCCAGTTGCTGCGTATCATAGTTGAGCAGAGCAAACTTCACATGCAATCCGATTTTCCCCCCTTCCTTGACAAGCTTCGCAGCAGTCACCAGCCAGTGCCCTGGAACATCATGCGGCCCCTTCACCACCTCCGACATGTCGACGAACTTCAGGAGCTTCCTCGACTGAAGCGGGACAGGTGGGCCCTCAGGGTAAACACCTGAATTCAGCTGTGTCGGCTCATGCTTCTGGGCAGGATGCGCATCACGCTGCATGAATGGAGAGCTCAAAGTTGTGCTTATTGTCGTCAGCAAGCTGCCCTTTTGAGAAGCTGCCGGTGCTCGGGTCCACTCGGTTCTCTGTATAGTGCAGGTTGGGATGTGTGTGTAGAGGAGCCGAAGATGGAGCACCTTCCTTGCCCAGGTTCCCTTTGTGATGAGCTGGGCACCGGTGACGATGAAAACTCCACCAGAAACTTTCTTGTGCCACTCGGGGTTGTAGTCAACGACGGATGTACAAACGCAAGAGTAACTCTTCCACTGGATGACCTCAATGTACCCTGGATCAGTGTCGTCCAACTCGCGCCACTCTGACATCGAAGATGCAATTGAGTCTCCAAGCATGCTTGGGACACTAGAGAGGTGCTGAACATGGATGGCCAACCGGTTGCACTTCCTACCCTCCAGATATAACCGTAGGCCAACTACAGGCTTCTGGGAACTAGATACCTGGAACAATAAAAACACATGCAGTAGTCCTTCAATTCTAAATGAACAGATAAATGAGAATTAAGACTCTAGCAAGTAGGGGTGAAAACGGATCGGATACGGACGGATAATAGCTCTACCATATTTGTTTTCATATTTTTTCTCGGATGCGGATACGGATAGTCCGGATACAAATACAAATACGGATAATATCGAATACAGATACGGATCGAATACGAATCGAATCGGATACGGTTTCGAATATTTTATCGGAACATGATAACCCCTTAGATAACTAGTTGATTTGATGAAAACATTATTGAAAATTGAACAAATATAAGCATTTTCATTCACTTAGACAATAAGTAGATACCATGTCGCAAATAAAATTATATAAGACTTAGTTTATCACACACATACAATTAGTTCACTATACACGTAGATCAAAACACAAAAATGAAGGTAATCTTTACTCAAAGATACAAATGGAGGCAAACACATAACACACTAAAAGTTTGATAATACTTAAATATCACGTCTCTAAAAAAAGTATATAACACTTATATGTAATGATACAAGATTTATATTCTTTGTTGAATTATGTTAAAAATAATAAATTATGTATTTATGAGTTTTTATGATTTTTAGCTACTTATTTAAATATTTTTCTATTAATAATAGGAATATTTGAATTTTTTGAGAAAATTTAAAATCTGATAAAATCTTGAAAATAATTTTTAAAATATTAGATTATTTCTGGAACTTTCTCAAAAAAATTCGTAATTTTTGGAGTTGGTTTGCTAATTTTAATAATTGAAACTTACTTTATGAATTAATTAAATTAGAAAACAATTTTGAAATTAAGAAACATTTTTGGGCCAGAAGAGTAGTTTTGGCCCCGCCCATATGTATATCCGGATATCCGATCCATCAATATCCGGATTATCCGAATCCGTATCCGTATCCGACGGATAGTGAGCTACCGAATCCGTATCCATATCCGACAAAAAAAAATCCGTATCCGTATCCGATCCGATACTATCCGACAAATATCCGATCCGACAGAATCCGTATCCAAAAATATCCGGATCGGTCGGAAACTATCCGATCCGTTTTCATCCCTACTAGCAAGGCTCCAATTGTTGAAATGCCAATTTGTCATCCCAACAACGTATTTCTAACAAGAGCTGTATTTACAGCGCATACTTGTGTAAACTCCAAAAAAATCATAAGGAAGAAACGCACCTGAAAGATAACCACTAAACCTCATTGCATTCTATTAAAAGTCTTATCTTCTTTCCATTTTACGCTTTTGGGCTTCTCTTGTAAATATGTTTTTTTTAAAATACTACAGTATAAACCATCCGTACTTTCTCAAAAGAAAAATGTAGCTCGAATAAAGTGTACGTGTGTGCAGTTGCTAGCATGAATTCCAGGTTCAGATTTGTTATCTTGTCATGTTCCAACTAAGGATCAGAGTGAGACAGCAAAAGGTTATAAGGGGCTGTTTGATCCTGAGTTTTAGGGCAACTAGGTTTCTTTTTATGTTGGGCATGAACTTGTGTTATTAGAATATTGGTTTTATTACTAAAATGATACTCCCTCATTCCAAGTTTTTAAGGTGTGTTTTTTGAATGGTCTTGTCCATAAATATATGGTGTATTTCATATTCCAATGCAAAATTAGTGTGATGTTCCCTCTATACCCCTACTAAATATCCATCTTTACTTTTCAATATCTTATTGATCTATGTGACAACAAGAAATACGCCTTATAAACTTGGACAAAGGGAGTAATAAGCTATATTAAGTTTCATAAAACCCAAGAAAGCAAGTTTGACCTTTTTCTTTTCAAATAACTGAAAACTTCTTGTCTCATTGAAATAATGTAGTTAAACAAACACTACCCTAACAGAACTATCAACCTAAAAAGCAGTTTTGCTACCCCGCACACCTAAAAATAAGAGAGGTGCTTCTATACATCACTATTTGAATATTGCACAAGTATAAATGAAAGGTAGATGGTGATTACTTATCCCTTTGCTTGCTTCAAGATTAGTGCAAATTGTATTGAGAGGGTGATGCATAAAAGCACTACTTCAAAAAATTGCACACTATATTTAGCATTAATCATCTTAGTAGAGCAATTATGCAAGATATGACATACATAGGTCCTCAAAGACTAAATTTAAAGGTAAATGGATGAACGAACTGATACCTTTCAAAAAACTACTATGCAAATTAATAATCTGGTACCTGAGCAGTGCTAACTTGAAGTTTGGGGCCAAGAAATCTGAACTGCAATGAAGGGTAGGAGCCTTTTCTCTTTTGAGGCCCAAGGACAAGCTCATTGAACAAAGGTGCCCATTGTAGAGGCACTTGAAACTCCAAGAAATGTTGTAAGTCGCTGAGATCAGGTTTATCTGAGAGAACAAATTTTAAAAGAATTTACTTAAGCATATAGAATTCTGAGCCAGATCTTCAATTAAAGTTATAATAATGCAGTTAATCTGAAACAAACAATTATATGATAACAGTTGAAGTTGCTAAGCAAAATGTAACAAAAGATCAAGCAAGAATTTGTCTCCAGGACTTACAGCGAAGATATAAATTAATGGCATGGCTGAGGTAACCACTACCAGGAATACCGGTAAGAAGAGAGGTAATAGGAACAAATTTAAACATAATAGCATCAGGTTTCTTTGGAACTGTTTGTAGCCATATGGAGTGACCGGATATATATACATCTCCACCCCTTTTCGAGCATGTAATAGTCAGGCCCTGTTTGGAAAAGCAGTTATGTTTCAGTATGTAGAGAACTAGAGAGCCAACTGGCACGGTAAGGTAAGAAAGTACTTACATCCTTGGTTGATGATTCTGAGTAGCTAGAAAGATGTAGGTTATTAGTCTGATGCACTATCCTGACGAAAACATCAGGCACCTGAATTTAAATAAATCCAGTCAGCTAATTTTTATTCCAATATATGGGGACAAAGGCTGAGGATAGAAATATATATACCTTGCTCTTACCATCCTTGGTCTTACGAAGTATGGGGGAGAGGCTCTTCCCATCAGAAAATAGAAAATCGCCAAGATCCTCCAGATGTAGCTTTAGGTCAGAGGATGAAATGGTTGAAGAATGACTTTGCTTGACACATATCACATCCTGACCTCCAACTGCCATTTCAACAATTATGTGTGTCCCATAAGTTTTGATAAACCTGAAAAATTCACAAGATCTAATTGGTTTTACTCACATATATACATCACATAACTTGGTTCTTCGATTAACTAAAAATTTATCGTCAGATAAATATATCTGGCTAATTGATAGAAAAAGACATCAAACACCGAAAAACCTCTATAATTGTCCTCATCAAAAGTGCATACGAGAATATAAAACAATCAAAAACACATTGTAGGTAAACCAAGAAAGACGAAGACAGGCCACTTAAGAAGATAATCCAATATAAAACTATAGGTAATTGATAAAATGAGCTTCTCCAGAAAAGAGTTGTCAAAGTGTTTTACCAAGATAATGCAGTAGGATCCCACTTGGATGGAACAGCCTTTTTGACTTCATCTCGAAGAACCAATGAAGAAGCTTTTAGGTGCAAGTTGTACAATGAAATGAAATATCCATCAAATGCTAGATGCTTAGTCTCTTTGGCATCTGTTAGCCAAGCTCCACTTAGATAAAAAAGAGCGTTAAAATAGCCTGAGGGCACTTTCCCTTGGACTGAAGATTTCTGATTAAGTAATTCAGACATCTGTCAAGAAAATCAAACTGTGATCAACAGAAAAATGATCTAATTTGCAGATGGAATGCACTAACTGTATTCATCATAGAAATAGAAATAACCACAGTTGGCGTGTATCATCAACCTTCACTCTACTGAGATATTAATGAACTATAGTAACAAACAAAATAATAGCTGTTGACCAAACAAGTGATGACCATACCAATCAACGCTCTTGTCACTAGTTTTAAATTGAAAATGGAAAAAAAATATTTGTTGGAGAGCTAGAATTTTTTTTAAAAAACAATTATGCAGGGGGAAAAAGGAAAGGAACATCAAATGAGCATACAAGGGTTGCAACTGTTGAATATCACCATCATACATAAATTGAACTTACGTATAAAGTGTTAAACACAGAGATGAAAGAAAAACAGCCAAATTTTATTCATGGTGTCAAAGGGAATGTCCCTAGTCTACCATGTGAATTGTACTTAAATCTAGCGATAAACTAAACCTGCTTTTAATCTTTAAAAGCAAGAATATTCTACAAATTTATGAGGCTACATGGTCCAATGAAATGTTGTGAGACATCATAACTAGTCTCTTCTGAAGCCACATCCAAAAGGTTCACAATATTTTGTCACGGTATTAATATAGTACCAGCTTCCATGACAGGGACTAGCTTTTCTTTTGCCACGGGGTTACGCATCATTTGCTTCTTGCTAAACTTCAGTGAGAAACAACTAAAAAAATGAAACACATGTAGGAGGAACTAAATGTTTTAGTAACAAAGCAGGAAAAGACATCCAAATTCAAGTCAAAGGACTTGGGCCTGGGGTGATAGGGGTATACACCCACACCCCTGCGCCCCCACCTAACCGAGCTAGACTCAGTTCCCAAACAACTAAAGCACTGTTTATTCTTCTGTGCTAAATAATTTTTTTTGAGGAAAATTCTCTGCCAAATAAAACCCCAAAGATAAATGAACATATCTTTAGAGGCAGCTATTTCTTGTTTGGAAGTGGTAATACTTGAGGCATTACAACAAAAAAAATGTTTAAGAATGACCATCAGATCAAATGGTAAAAAATTTGCTCCTCAACAGCTAGCAATTCTAGAATCAACTTCTACGTGAAAACTAAAACTATAAACTGCAACCATGACCATTATTCCCCCATTTGCTCGACAGGATAATTTCAGTAAAGGAAAAATAGACGATTCTTTTCACCCTGGGACTCTGGGAGTGGCTTTAGATTGGAATTTTAACCCAAGAATTTACCAATATACTCTGTCAGTGCGTGACCCTGCAGCTAGAATGACAGAAATTCAAGATATTGAGTTCCAGCTGGTCGTGAAGTTCACCTAAGAACCATTAATTAAAACCATGGTAGAACACCCTAAGCACGTCAGCATGATGCATCGTACATAAATGGTTGAGCGATATATGCAAACTTAATTCCTGCCAAAGAGCCATCGTTAAGACAATCTTTCCAGCTGATCCAAGAGGACAAAAACCGGTAGGCTGTAGGCATCAGGCATGCGACTAAAAGGATTTGAGGACGTTAAATCCATTCTCTGACGTTAATGAAGGAAAGTACACCTGCTAGGTAGGAAAGTTAAGCTGGTCGGTGGGGGCGCAAATCGGGTGGTAAAATGTGCCGAAATAAATCGAAACTGCGTGATATCCTAACCTGTGATTTAACAAATTAAGCAGTAGAATAAAAGTACTAGACAAAGTAAATTTGCAAAGAGAAAATTAGTAGTGGAAGCACGACGGAACGGAATCCTTCACACGTATATATGCTCCACTACCCATGGAGTTCCCCACAAAGAAAGGTGTTTTCAAAATAAAAATGGTGAATTTCAAGTAACCAAGAACAACGAACATGCAATCCCAATCCCAATTCAACCCGGACGATCAAGCAGTAATTGAGTTCGGCACGATTAGTACAAGTTGCCAACCTCCCATCTTTCCAAGCATCTCGCTCGCAGGGTTTCAATCGCGAAAGAGCACCCGACGAACCAAGAACACGAGGAGAGGTCGGCATGCGTCCTCTAGATCCCCAAAACTCCCGACCCAACCACAGCACAACAGCAGAAAGCCGGAACCGGGCAAAGCAAACTGAGACCGCGCGACGCGACGAAGGCGCGCCTACCTGGTTGAACTCGAGGACGTCGGAGCGGAAGCGGATGCGGTCGCCCTTGTCGACGCCGACGTCGCGCGGCACCCCCCGCAGGGCCGCACCGCCGCCGCCGGGCACGGGGACGTCCCTGGCCCCGGACTCGTCGAGCTCTACGAGCCGCCGCCGCACTTTGGCGAACCGAAGCCGGAAGTCCGACGTGAGGTCGAACCCCGCCCCTAGAGCCCGCGCCACCTCCTCCCCCACCTCCATCCCTCCCTCAACGCACACACGCTAAGCTACTCACCGCCACCTCCTCCAAGAACCACCTCCCGACGATGAACAGCTAGAGCCTAGCCTTGTGGAATCCAGCAACTGCTACCCAAGTGTATGCGTTTCTTGCATCTGATGCGTTCTTGGATAGAAGAGAAGAGGAGAGCAGGAGAAGTAGAAGGGAGGTCTGAGTCTGACTATTGAAAAGTCGGAGGAGAGAGAGGGGAAAAAAAAGGAGGAGAGGCGGAGTTTGGTGTGAATGCTGCAGGTGGGGCCCAAGTGGTAGAGGAAGCGGGAGGAGGTGGGGTTGGTGAGGAAATAAAAGCGGGCGGATTGTAGTCGGATGGGTGGGCTGTTCGGTGGAGCCAGGGGGATTGGCGGACTGGTGGATCAGTCGGGTCAACCACGGGGTTTTCGGCCGCCGCAGGAAGCGCGTATGGTGTTGGAGCCTGTGATGATGATCTACTCGCTAGGCTACCTATGTTAACTTGATGGTGTTTGGATTAATTGCATAGCATATTTTAGTTCTAGGAACAAATGTATCATATTTGGCGCTCCAAAAGTGAGCAGTTTGGCATTTGATACTCCAAAACAGCTATCCATGTTTTAAAAAATTTAGGAACAGGCGAGTGTTTGACACTATTGAAATGAGTATTCAATTTAAAAGCCTAAATTTGACAAGGTTGTCATCGCCGTTAAGCCATCGGTACGTTACTGGCATTTGGATTTGAGCTCCTCACCAATTGTTGGAGTTACTTTTCTCCCCTGGTCACCTATGGGATTCGTGGCCAATCACCAACATATACCTTCGTCACAATAGCACTTTGTAACTTATGTACGTCATGGCAATTAAACACTATTGTTGTGGTTGACATTAATTATGGCATGTAGGACTACTATTCCCACCCACCACCCAACACATTCATTTCCAGAGTATTGACATATTTTCGGTACCGCTCGACTTAACAATGTTAAGATTAATTGGTCGGCTACTAGAGGAGGGTGAGTGGTAGACACAAATTTTTACTCTTAAGTCTTGCAAAATTCTTTCACTCCAATAGTTAAGAAAAGCTATGAAGATCAGAGTCTTGACCCACACAGTGGAACATTTCAAGAAGCTGAGATAAACATACCAAAACTTGCTGAAAACTGTGAAAATGATAATTTGTTTGGAAAGGATGATTTGAACCGAAAGGATGATCCGACTGGATTGAAAGAATACTAACCCAAACCAAATCGAACCAAACTTGGTCCTCGGTGTTCAATCAATATAAGATGAAGCATACATGTTCTTCACCCATCACAGCATTCAAAAGGAAATCAAAATTGAAATATGATGGAGAAATATTAGTAGATCTAACAAACCCTAATCAAGAAATAGGAAATCGGGCGCAACATCAAACATACAATTAGGATTTGCTCATGGGTAAATAATGGTTAATGTGATCTTAGATCAACTCCTACGCGTCCTAGCAAGACTAAGAACAGTAAGATCCAAACCAAAACCTTATGAATAAAGATGGGACAAGATTTACCCAAAACATCACGGTAAAAAAAAGATTTACCCAAAACAAGACCAAACACAAGCATCTTTCAAGGATTGCTAAGCGAGGTGCCTAGACGGATAGGATATAACCTCCAAGAGGTTTTTATATGGCTTACACGTTCTTGTCACAAAAGCAAGACCAAGAAAAGAAAAAAGAGAGACAAATAAACATCCAACTCATGAAAGCAACACTTTAAACAATAACACAACTTTCAGAAATTGAATGTCTATTTCTACTTGAGGATGGAGCGATACAAGGACTCCCTTAGGAGTAGAAGAGCCCCAAGGGCAACAATCAATCATACAAAGTTTTTTTTAGTCCTAATACAAACTACTTACTTGAGGCTTGAAAAGATGAGAGGCATCCTCTCCATCCTTCCCTTATATAGAGGAGACAAGCACCCCCTATAATGGACCATAATCTGAACCCTCAGTGGATACCATCTACTTTACAAATGTAAAAACCCGCAAACCCACATCTTTATGAATTTTTCACTTACACATCTCTTGTGCACACTTCTTAAGGCATATAAGGCCTGTTATATCTTGATACTCATCTTCTCCATGGTCTAAACTACCTTTGCCAAGTGCCACAATTTTAGTCTGTTCACTTTTCTAGTATTTGGCAAAGTACAAAAGACCCATATCTTGACCCGGTTACATCAGTCACTTGTAAGCAATTTCAATGCTTGACACGTGTAGGTTCACCAATGGCTTGCCTTGCATCGCCAAGTCTGTCCATTGTCGCTTGAACCTTGCCTTCAACGTCCTTGTCCACTATGTGGCTTCCTTGAGCTCAACCATCTTATCTGGCATCCATGACCATTATGGACCTTGGTTCTCTCAACCAATTTCCGGTCCTTTGTACTATTAACCATAGTTTTCCCCAAGCTACATGCACATCCAGTGACCAAGAAACTGTGTCGAGGCACATGTTCTTCACAACTTGACCCACGTTAGTCAAAAACATGCATCATGCAACCATATGCACTTAACCCTAAAAGCCTAAAGCCATCTAGCCATCCAAGCTTACCATTTTGCCAATTTTGCTCACCATATAAGTAAAATATTTCATATCATGGTCTAATCATAATCAATTCACAATTAAGCTAAAAATATCATCACTTAGCCCGACCTGGACAAGAAGACCACTATAGTCTATAGCAATGTTTCAAATTTTGGTTTAAATTATTTTAGCACTCACTGAAAATCACCGAAATTCAAATTTCAGAAATTTTAGTGGAATTACGAGAGGAAATGGTTGTAACTTACTGAAAATTTCAAAAATAAGGAATTTTTTTTTTGAAATTTGAAAATGAAATTAAATAAAAAAATTTAGTTGAAAACAAGATTATGATTTAAATCATTATCTTTTCCACATTTTCTTGAAAGCCAATTTTAATAAAAGGATGAACTGTTATATAAAACTCAAAATTAAACAAAATATGAAAATGAGTTGGAAATAAAAATTTACTTCGAAATTCCATCTAATATGAAATTTTCCTGAATTTTGGCTCTTAAGAAAATCTTTTCTTTATATTGATTTCTTTTCTCTTCAATGAAAAACTTAAAATACAATAAGGAATTAAATTTTAAAATTTAATTATATTTATGGATGCATTTTATCAATTTTCTGGATTTTCTTGACTTTTCCTGGATTTTCTTGATTTTTGCTCTAAAGGAGAAATTCTTTAATATAATATTAAGTAATAGATAAAGAAAAGAGTAAAATCTTATAATAAATAAATAAATAATTTTTTTAGTTAAAATAAAGAAATATCCAGAGACTAAATTATAAATTTTAAAAGTCATTTCAAAATAAATAAATATGAAATGAAAGGTCAATTAATGATTCTTGACTAACAATAGTAATAGTATCAGAATTTAATAAACATAATCTGACATTATCTCGACATGAAAATTTTATATTATCTTCTGGATGCATAGAAACATTAACAATAAAAATATTAAAAATTAATAACCTGTTTTGATATATTGAAAAATTGAAAAATTGAAAAGTTGAAAATCCAAAAATAAGAATGTCAAAATTTAAATAAATTAAATAAAAAATATATCAAAGTAAAAATTTTACTGAAGTGATGACGGGAAAATGGGCGTGGACCCGTCTCCACGTCATTAGAGACAAGTTGTTTAAATTTTAATTGAAAATGAGACTAAGCAACATCAAGTATCAAGTATTGCGGGTACATTACTTCCAGAATTCATATATTTACATAAAAATTCTCTTAATTACATCTCTTTGCGAGAAAACCCCTGATTAAGAATTTCAACATAAAGATTAACACCAAATTGCAACATATGACATTACAAAAAAATAAAAATATAAAAAGAAGAAAAGTCTTCAATCTTGGCGTCGCTGACGGATGCTTGGGGTATTTTTAATTGTTTTCACCTTAATCAATTTTTTTTGTTTGGTGCATAGTATCCATTTTTTTAGAGAACCTATACACGCAACACAATAGGAGTTTCAACCTATTTTACCATTATTTATTTATTTTTATCTCGCCTTGTTCCGCCTTGTATTACACTAGCATTTCATAGCGCCAGAATATTGAGCGCTTGCACGAGTGTAACCAAAGCGAAATTGTCTTTAATATTTGTGTTACTACTAGTGCGTTATACATTTTATGCACGAGTGTAACTGAGACGATAGTTTATTTATTTTATTATTTCTCAGATTAAACAAATGCCGATTTTTTGTGAGATATCTCTTCTTCTTTTTTTAACACAGGAGCTTTTCTTTTCTTTCTTCAATTTGCTAATCAGCGGTTTGCGCGATGTATTGATCAGCAGTTAAGTAATGCACACGTCCTACATGCTTGACAAAGTCCCGCGTGCTTGTTTCCATTTAGTCTTGCACACAACATAAACCTTGACTAATTAACTAGTGTGTGTTTTACTATGTGCATGAAGCTTTGACGGGATAGTGGGAGGTTGTGGCACCGGTCAGGCTTGCGCCAGTGCATGACGTGCGCCACTTTGACTAATTGCAATCCGCATGCATGGCGCAGCTTGCTTTGCTAGTGATCATTCTCATTTCTTGTTAATTAATTAATTCATCGGAGACATTAATTAGTACATGCAATAATTAATGAAAAACACTAATGACGCTGTGGGATGATGGGTTTCTTTTCTTTTTGTTTTGTTTTCTACTTTCTTTCTTTACTTTGATGATCCACTAATTGATTATTTAGCTTATGCATGTATGCACACAACCATGGTATGGTGCATGGACGTGGGCTAGTAGCCAGTCTATTTCTTCTTCTTTTTTTCAGTCCATGCTATTACTCATGACATGGTATTCGCGAATACGGAACCCATGTGCAAGCATAATCATGATTTAAGATTAATTTAGTATGGATTTTTTACTTTCTTTTGTAGATATACCCGCCATAATTCAGATCCGCTTGAAGGACCGAATCTAAGAAGCGGGTCTTGAATCTTCTCATCCTTGATTCGCTTCAAGCGTAGTGCCCGATACTAAGAAACGAAGATTTTGGATCTTCGCTCTTGTATCCATGCCCACTACGGGACCGAATTAGGAAATGAGATCTTGAAACTTCTCACCCTTGATTCGTTTCGAAACGTAGTGCCCGATACTAAGAAACGAAGATTTTGGATCTTCGCTCTTGCATCCATGCCCACTACGGGACCGAATTAGGAAGTGAGGCCTTGAGGAGAACACATCTTGACTTGGAGGAGGATGGGAGGAAGAAGAGCACCTTGGCTTGTATCACTTGATCAAGCCTAAGCGCTAAGGAAGAACATAATTCTCACCTTCTTTTACCTTCTTGCTTTCTCCCGATGGCGCTTGTTTGCTCTCCTTTCCTTTGGTTTCCTCTCAAGTGTTTTCTCTCAAAAGTTCTCTAGTCTTTCCTCCAAAAGGTCTTTTTCTCTCTACCCTTTACCTCCTATTTATAGAGCAGGATTGGAGCATGGTTCCAGGAGAAGGCCTACGGCAACTCCCTTTTTCATTTTCTTTTCTCTCGAATTTATCTCTCGCTTGTTTGTTAACTGCTCAGCTCCAACCACTTTGCGCAGAACGTGTGTATGTGGGTTTCACACCTTTTTCTTAGGATACGACCTTGTAAATATTAGCACTATGTAGCGATGGCCACTTCCGCTGCATGCGCGAGCTATGACGTGGGAGAGAGATTATGTTTTGGCCGCCGTGTGGTATGCTTAATAACTGTCATTTCTTTGGTCATGGATGCTACGCCATGCACGCGAGCAAATAAGGTGCCATGTAATCAAGACCCCATGCATTCTTTGGCTGCCATGTGGGCCATGATTTCTTAAAGAAGCGATTAACTACTTCATGCATGCAGCAACCTGTTTTGATACGTGGGATTAAGTGTGGACCATAATCATTTCTCGTTAACTTAAGCAATTAAAAGGGTAATTAACCCTCAATGCATGCATGCAACCACTTCCTTAAATAAAAAATGTGAGAGAGGTGCTATATGGGCCATTATTATCTTTGACTAATTAGCTAAAGAAGTGCTTAACTCATGCATGCATGCACACGACCATGGTGTCATGCTTGTATTCTTTCCGACGCAGCTAGTATAGCTCATGGCACCATTTTTTTTGTTGTAAATTAATTGGAGAAGCATAAATTATTTGATTTGCAAGCACTTAATCCGTGCACATATGTCTCCTTGATTGATTTTATTTATTTATTTATTTATTTATTTGAGTCAGATTGGTATAAAAGGCCTCATGCGGAGCCGCTTTGTTTGCTACCTAGCCATGAGTGTGAGCTCGGCCTAAGAGCTTAGTTAACCCATGCATACATGTGTATGTTTATTTGCTTCACGTATGACTGAGATATCATCACATTAGTGCAATGCATATAGGACTTTTAAGTAAAATATTTAGATACACTGACATTTTTCATCGCTGAAATATTGATTGTCAGACTATTTTCTAGTCTTGTAGTTTACGTATGTCATAACGATTGTTATTTAAATATAATTCACACCCTTTAGTCATTTTTTTTGTGTTCTAACGGATTTTAGCCGTCAGTGTATTTTATTTATTTAATGTTACTATTTTTATGTAATTATTTATTTTTATTTAAGCTCAGGACAAAATCGTTGTCAACATGAAGAATTATATAGCTTTGTGGAACTCATACAAAAAGTTTCATAAAGTTTTGATAAGATATAAACCTCCACATAAATTAAAAACAGAAAACAAAATTCTGAGCACAGTGTATTTTCATATCTTTTAGAAATTATATGCATAATATTTTTGCCTAAAAAGTTTACAGGATAAACAAAATTATCTGATCATCAGGCAGAAAAATTATTAAATTTTTTTGGACTAACCGATTGAATGAATCTGATCTAGATCAGTCGCGGTAAAATCTTCCAGAGCTTGTCTCTTCTCGCTGGCGCGTGGGGCCAATTCCCTGTTTGGGCCCACTCGTCGGTCTCTGCCCTGATCCCCTTTCTTCCTCCCTGGGCCGAAGCCCCGAAGTAGAGCTTCGCCGGCTGTAGCTTGCGCCATGCCCTGCCAATCGCGCCGCCCAAGGCTCCAGCTCATCCCCTCTTCTCATCACCTCGCCACGACATCGCCACGCAGTAGCCTCGCCGTATTTCACGTTGAATCGGCCATCTCTTCCCTTGTGTGGATGCCGCTGGAACTGAGCCAAGTTCATACCAGGGCCGGGCTTATCTGCGCCATCTTTCCGGATATAAAAGCCACCTCCGAGCTCGTAGAAACTATGCCCTCATTTTTCTTCATCTTCCTCACTTCCCCCTTAACCAAAACACCCTAATTCCTCATCAAATCCGCCATGACCAAAAAGCTCTGAGTTTGGATCGTGACCAAATCGAAGTGGTACATTAGTTCTTCTTCAAATTAATTTGGGCAGTAGCTTCTAAGAACCCTAAAAAATGTATCCCCTAACTCAATTTTATTCCCTAATGCCTAGAACACCGTCGCCCCTGGACCCGTCTTCCCCACAGCTGGTGATAGGTGGTAGCTCATTCTGGCCGATATCAGATCAAGTTTTTAGGTAAAATGGAAATCTTATACCCCACTGATACTCAAAAAATCAATTTACAAGATTAAACGCTAGACTCTTGGGCTCAAGGCCGACGGCCATGCCGGACGGTACTAGCGCACGGTGGCGCGCTGCTCTGGCCATCATCGCCAGTGTTAGGACTCTCTAGAAGATGCGCCTCGGCGTTCTCATACCAATCGCGTTCTCGCCCAGACCGGAGCTTCGCCGGAGCGCAATCGCCGGCGAGCCCTAGAGTTTCCCCTGCTCCGGCCCTATGACAAGCTGGCCAAACTCGTCTATGATTCGCTCTCACTGCCCATGGGCCAGCCATGTCAGCGCGCTCTTAGTTTAAAGGAAGCCAGTGAATATAGAAAGTTGTTTCCCTTTTGGTGAAAGCGTATATCACAATTTGTAACCCATTTTCTTAATCGAGGCACTTTAACTATTTGTAACTTTCGCATTTTTAATCCAAATGAGATGAAACAAAATTATAAATTAATATAAAATCAAGTAATTTATGAATATGTAAAAATATTTTGGAAAAGATCGCTGGGTAAATTTGAAATTTAAATTTAAAAAGAAGACCTAAAGATAGGCTATATATATATATATTTTTTGCAAACAAACTTGAAATTGAATGAGACCAACTTTATTGAATTCATTATGCTTTCAGCAACCCGAATATATAAAAATACAGGAATTTCAACTTTGTTTGAATAATTTTCTAATAAAGGTTAATTTCAATAACCTAAATATTCAAATATGCATAATTTGTGCAAAAGAAATCTAAAATGAGTAGAATTGATTTCTATATACTAGTATGTCAGTAGTTTACCTAAATAGGCCAAAATGTTTAAGAAATGAACTTGTTTTGAATTTGCTTTATGAATAGAATATGACCCAAATGTATTGCTATTTATGAATAGAATTTGCTTTAAGAATAGAATATGACCCAAATGATTGGGTCATGAAACCAACTTATTGCTATTTAATTTTTTTAAATAAAACAATAAAATGTCACATATGCATGAATTTAACTTATATAAAGACCATCAGCTTTATCCATAAGAATATATATGTATATTTGAGAAATTAAAAAATATATATATAACCTCGTAAATTAAGTATCAGATAAGATAGGGATAATCTTAATATATTCTAAAAGATATGATCATGATGGTCGGCAAAAAGAACTAATTTGAATCAAGTTTATAAAATACTTTAATCTTCATATGCTTATAGACTATCGCGGCTAAAATCAAAATGATGCAAAACCAGATTTAAAACACTTCTAAGGTCGTACCCTACTAATGCCAGAAAAATGGTTTCATAATCAGGTAAAGTGCAGTCGCAAATCTAAAATGAAATCTGATCTCTTATAACATCAACTATAATACCATATATGCTATTTCAGCATCGAATAAAACATCTCATCTAAATACTAAAATTTATAAAGTCAGCTGTCGAATATCTAAACATGGGGTATGTGTCCATAGAGGATACGTGAAGGATACGTCCTGACGACATGGAGAGATTTCAGATATCACGGGCCCAGTTCATGGGATAAGATATGCGCGCAAAAGATAACTCAATATTAGGAAGGATTCGATCATGTTCCCGTTACGAGGAAACCGACTCGAGTACGCTTGATATTCAAAGAAGTTTGGATACGCTACGAAGATCATGCAACGATAGACTCCTCATCGGCTATGATCTGGTACTCCAAACCGACTGCAACTCGACTTGGGGTCGGGCTACCCTGACTATATAAGGCCGGGGGTAGGGGTCCTCAAGGGGAGAGCAATTCTGAGCATACAAACTATTCTGAGCAGACAAGCCGTCCAGAGCTTCCAAGCGAGAAGACCTTTGGCGCAGAGCAACCCGGAGCTGGTGAAGCACGCTTCGCCTACCTCCAGCCGTAGTTTAGCCATAGCTTTGATCCCATCTTCCTTGTAGCTAGGGCTAGACACATTTCTCTGTACTTTGTTCATCGACTCCCTACATCATCTATACTGGAGTAGGGTATTACTCCGCCAGAGGGTCCGAAGCTGTCTACATCGTGTCCCTCCGATTTTGTGCTTTACTCTGCTAACCCGAAGGTACCCGAAAGTATAAGTTTATTGTCGATTTTCTAACCTTCGACAGTTGGCGTGACAGGTAGGGGCCTACAACTATTTTTTGCAGATCAAACATGTCTTCGGTGCGCGCTCACATTGGATTTTCCGACGACTACCCATGCGATAATTTTCGTTCGATCACCGCTATCAACCTAACACCTCCGATCGGATCTGAGATCGCATTCGGAACCATGCTCTATCAACGGGGGCCGAGCAGAGATCTAGTGCACATTGGCTTTGCCGAGTCCCGTTCTTGGGACCCATGTTGAGAGGTAGGCTTCATCAACTTTGACCCAAAGGAGCCCAACGTCCTCATGTGCGTTGACACGAAAAGCGAAAGCGATGGCCATAGCAGCCAGAGCAGCAACACGACAGATCGATGCGAGTTCATGGTCAGAGCCAACAATGATGCTACTGCCGATAGTTCCCAAGAAAGGAGCCCAGGGGTAGACGTCGCAGAAGGTCAGGGATGGCAGATCCCCCTGATCACGCCTCAAGATCTTGCAAACGCTGTTGTTCCCAACACCACAGATCATCGGTGTGATCTAGCAGCTACGGCCACAGTCGGGATCACGCTCAATCTGTCGAGGCAACTTGACCTTGATGATCCAATGACACCCCACTTGCGGGCATGCGCTCTTTAAGGACAACAAATTCCTCAACAGCTCGACCACAACGGTAGGCCCGACCGCACTCCTAGAGCAGTGTCCTATCAGAGCCACAACATCGACATCTTCAGCACTCCTGAGGCAAATATCCAATGTGCTCATATGCTGCTTAAATCCCTTCCATCACTAAAGGATCGTGATGGCGAACTAGGGGGGTGAATGGTCGCAAATAAAATTTCCCCCCACTCAAAATAAACCAAAACAGGTCCTCACACAAAACAACCAAGAGATGCAAGTTAAAATGAGGAATTTTCCCTGTGAGGCTGGTATGACCGGAGAGGGTGTGGTATGACCGAGCTCAAGAACAGCAGGGAAAATCAGCGTGACCACCAAGAGCAAAAATAATCCAACTTTTGATTGGATGGTCAAAAACTCATGAAACTTGGTAGATGTGATCCTTAGGATATCAGAAACTTATTCCAACCATCAATTGCATGAATTGACGTCAAAGTTTCGATCTTTTTCGATTTGAAGGAAGAACACCTCAAGTTTGAGCAAAACTCAAGAACATTATCTAAAACTTGCTCGTGGGTTTTTGGTGATCAAGATGATCTTGAATAACTTCCCACATATCATAGCAAGCTATAACACATACCCAAAACAACAAGAACACGATTTTAAAGGATGATCCATTCAAGAACACAAAACCGGTTTCTTGCGAAAAACTTGAACGAATTTGCCTAGATGATTGGGATATGATCTGAAGAAGACTCAATCACCATCCTTGGCACACGAACCAAAAAGCATGTAGAATGAGATGAGGCAAATCCAAATTGTAAGAATGTAAATTGCAAGAAATTAAGTGCAGAATTTAAATACATAATGTAAATGCGTAAGGTAAATTGCACATGAATGAAAATCTTTTCATTTCTAGAAGGAGAGTTTTACAAAGCCTCACAACAAGTGGGCAAAGCTCAAAGGAGCACAAAATACCTCAAAAACCTTCAAGAAGGGGAAGGCACCCCTACCCTTCTATTTATACTACTCTTGGGTCGTCCTCCACGCTTGGATGAGTCCTAAACCCTAAGGCACGCCATCAAGGGCTAGGATTGACCCACTCATACAGCCATGCAAGGGCTAACCCAAAACCCAACAAGCAAATGGGTTTTCGTGCACGGTTTTCAAAACGTACTAACTAGACCCGCTAACCTATCAACTAGACCAAGATCCAATGGCCCTCATTGATCCATGCAGCGCCTAGCTAGCATCTCGTCCGTTTCGTGTCTTCACGGCTTGCCACGACTCCATCTCCGATCATCTTCTGGCGATCCCCGATCGTCTGAACCTCTAGCGCACCTCGCTTAGTCCCGATCATCCTTCGCCTCACTATGATCTAGCATCGTCGACCTACAACCATCCAAAACAAGGAAACACATCACATAGCATTGCCCAACAGATATATGCAATCATCACCCAATTGCATCGCTCACCAAGTCGACACCACTGACCACCGTATCGACTATATCGAGTTGCCACCATCGAGTAGGATCCTCGCTCGAGTAGAAACTCGACCATTGTATCGACCGCATCGAGTAGGTTTCTCACTCGAGTAGTAACTCGTCCATCGACAAAATGCTAGACTTGCTCGACATAAACGCATCAGCTCTATCAATCACTATGTCGAGTCTATCGAGCACATGACCAACTCGATACCAAGTCGATAAAGCAATATCGAGTGACAATTGGTTAAACTAAGGACTCGAGTTGAGCTAACTGCAGAGTGCTCGACCCAGCAATATTTCTACTCGAAACTTAGTCTACTACCAATTTACTCGAATCATTCGACCACAAGACTACAGGGCGATACTCGAGGCCGGTAGAGCCGCTCGAGACTAACATAATTCAAATTGCTTCAATTTGACAATCCAATTTAAATCAAACTCAAACCAGAGCATACCAAGCTCAAATTTAGTGAAATACTCATCACAACCATGGGTAGACCTCCACATGATCTTTCAATCTCCCCCTTAATAAGTATATTGACAAACAACACAAAATGCATACATTTTAGTTTGAATGAGTGAAGAAGAAAGCAATTTGATAGCAAAATTAAACATGGTCTAGAGAGAAGAGATAGAGAACATGACCAAGTTGGTAAGACTAATTTTAGAGCAAGGCAATAGAAAGAGTAAGTTTTCCACAAAAAGCTCTCAAAATCCAATAAAAGCTCATAAAAGTTTATAATTCTTAAGATTTGCAAATTTTCAAAAAAAATCATAATTTATTCTTTTAATGATGCTTTTTCTTCAAATTTCCCCCCTTTTTGGCAATATAGGCATCAAGATTTCATATTGTCTCCCCCTTACTCAACATGTATGCATGAAATGCATCTAAGGAGCTTTGAAGATTATTCAAGAGATCATAATGACAAGATATGACACCAAGCTAGTCAATTTTAGATTATGCTAGCCTAAGACATGTCCAAGTGCAAATACAAGCTTAGTTTTGAATATTTTATTTTTAGCATAGAAAAGATAGAAGAGACTCACTACGGCTCAGACTCGCTCTCATCTTCCCCAGTGACTGACATAGAGAACCTGACTCTAGATCCCAAACTAAGGAGTGCACATAGACCTTGTCTACCCAGGGGCCCAACACCTGCTAGACTTATAAGACTGTGAGGGAACTCAACCTAGAGAGAAGAGAGAACAACTAATCACGCATGATAGCAACCTAAAGCACAAGATGAGAGGTCCATGCAAAGCATGCCAGAAGTCTAAGTGAAGTGAACTCAACTCAGGAAAATAAGCCCATAATCACCCGAAAAAAGCAAAAGAAAGGAAATGCTGGAAGAAAACATATAATACATAATATGCAAACTAGATCCCCCTCACAATAGGCCATAAGGGCACACGACTCCAAGCTCACTTCTCAAGGCAATAAACCTGGAGCTATCCAAAGGCTTAGTATAGATATCAGCTAACTAGTGGTCACTTTCTACAAACTGTAGCACAATATCCCCCTTCTCCACATGGTCTCTAAGGAAGTGATATCTAACATCAATATGCTTGGTCCGGGAATGCTGCACTAGGTTCTTAGCAATGCAAATAGCAGAAGTGTTGTCACAGAAAAGTGGAACACTCGCTATTGCTAACCCAAAGTCACGCAGAGTCGAACGCATCCAAAGCACTTGACTACAACAACTCACTGCAGCAACATACTCGGCCTCTGCAGTGGACTGTGCAACCCCAGACTGCTTCCTAGACGACCAAGAAACAAGAGAAGTGCTGAAGGACCATGTGGAGGTCCATCCATGTTTGTGAGGAGTATTTGACTTTATGTGATCTAGGATAGCTTAGATTTGAGTTTGGATTTAAAATGGATTTCAAGTTGGAAGTATTTTTGTGCCGGCATGATAGGTTACACCAGACCAAGTTTAATCGGTTTCATATTTGCGTCGGACCGGGGTAGAAATGATTTGCATTTGCATCGGACCGGAGTAGAAATGATTTGCATTTGTGCCGGACCGGTGTAGAAATAATTTGCTTTTGCGCCGGATCAAGGGAAATGAGAAACAGAGAGTTTTCCTTTTGCGTCGGACCAAGGAAAATGAGAAACAAAGAGTTTCCCATTTGCGCCGGACCAAGGGAAGAGGGAAATAGAGAGTTTCCCATTTGCGCTGGATTGATTTTTTTGCGCCAGACCAAGTCTCAGTGAGTTTCACGTTTATGCCGGACCGGTTTTGACAGCCGACAGTAATTAGTGTTTTTTTAAGGTCTTTCCTTGCTCAAAAAAATTATTTGGTCAACATGAAAGTTGTAGAGAATTTAGAAACACATCTTTTTCATGTTGATAAGTTTTTCATTTGAGCAACAAACAAAATCATAGAAAATCGGGAAGGTTCTCAGTGAATTTCACGTTTGAGGCGGACCAGTTTTGACGGCGTGCAGTAATATGCCTTTTTGAAGGTCTTCCGTTACTCAAAAAATTATTTGGTCTACATGAAAGTTGTATAGAATTTCTAAACGCAACTTTTTCATGTTGACAAGTATTTCATCTGAGCAACATAAAAAATCATAAAAAAATAAGAAGATTACTGCTGTATTGAAAACAGGATGAAGAGTTTTGGTCTGTTCTAACCCCAATTCGTGATCGAATTGATGCGCTGGGTTCATGGTGGAACCAATAAGGGTTTTCTTATCTTTGTGGATGTAGGACTTTATTTGGTGGTCATGGTGAGGCGAAGGGAGGATGAAATTAGGCATGGGATGGCCGGAGGTTCAAGTTGGCTGGATATACGTCGGAAGATGGTCGGAGATGAAGTCGGTGCAGTCCCAAGAGACAAGAGATCAGTGGAGAAGCTAGCTTATCAATACTTAGATCAAGGAGAGCTGTTGGGTTGTAGTTCTGGAAGATAGAGTAGTGGATAAGTGTAGTTTGCTTTGAGATCCGTGCAAGAAAACCCATGTTATGGTGGGTTTTGGGTTAGCCCTTGCATGGCTGGTTGAGTGGGTTAATCCTAGCCCTTGATGGATGCTCTAGGGTTTAGAGGCTCATCCAAGGGTGGTAGGTGGCCCAAGAGTTATATAAATAGGGGTGGAGGGGTAGCCTTCCCCCCTTGAAGGTTTTGAGGTTTTTGATGCTCCTTTGAGCTTTGCCCACATGAATGTGATGCTTTCTAACCTCTCCTTCCAGAAATAAATTTTTCTTCATTTATGTTCATGTTTCATTTCCTTTACGCATTTAAATTACGCAATTTAAATTCCGCATTTACTTTCTTGCAATTTACATTTACACAATTTGGATTTGCCTCCCCTCCTTCTAATTGCTTACGAATCTTTTGCTGAGGTTTATGATTGATTCTTTCTTGAAATCATGTTTCAATCATCTAGGCTATCCAAGCGTTCTTGTTGTAAGAAGTTGATCTTTTGCGTTCTTGAATGCTTGACCTGATAGATTGCGTATCCTTGAGTTTCTTTGTGTTCTCTTGCTTGTTGAGACGTGTGGGAAGTCATTCAAGATCACTTTGATCATCAAAACCCCACAAGCAAGCCTTGATCGAAGTTCTTTCGATTTTTTTGTCGAAACTTGGTGCGTTCTTCCTTCTCGGGCAAAAAGGTCAGAACTTTGACATCAATCCCTTGGATTGAAGGTTGGAATAAGTTTCTGACATCCCGAGGACCTTATCTACCAAGTTTCATTAAGTTTGGATCAATGGATAAAAAGATTCACCCATTTTCCTTTTGAACCCATGCTGAAAACGCTGTTCATATGCCTAATTTTACTGCAGCTACAGTACCACGGTAGTACCGGCCCCAGAGTGCGATAGCACCGGCCTTAGGCTGATTTTTTTGAAATTGACCCTTTCGCTTCCATCTGATTTCTAAGGGTTTTGGCTTGGTTTCTTTGGGTGAAAATCTGCATTTGTGATCTTCCTTAGGGGATATATTTTAATTTGGGATCATTCACCCCCCTCTGATCGCCATCTCGGTCTTTCAAGTGCCAATGAATTGGCAAGTTCTCGAAGTGCTCTTCCTATCTATCCTACAGCCAGCAAAGTCTACATCGAAAAAGTCTCGAAGGGATAGACAAGAAGAAGAAGAGTACCAAATACCATAATCAGTGGTAGCACGAAGGTACCTGAAGATGCGCTTCACCGCCTGACGGTAAAAGGCGCGAGGAGAAGCCTGAAATCGAGTGCGCAGACACACAGCAAAATGTATGTCTGGCCTCGAAGCAATGAGGTACAGGAGGGAGCTGATCATACTCCGAAACTCCTTTTGATCAGCAAGCTCACCATCCTCATCCGGCTCGAGGATAGCAGTGGTGGCAATAGGAGTCATTACCGGCTTCCCGTTAGACATGTCGAAGCGCCTCAGAAGGTCCCGAGTGTACTTGCCTTGATGCAAGAAAGTGCCCTCCCGAGTCTGCTTGATCTGGAAGCCAAGGAAGTAGCTCAACTTGCCCATCATACTCATCTCAAATTCTGTGCTCATCACTTCAGAAAACTAAGACACAAGAGAATGAGATGAGCCACCAAAAATAATATCGTCCACATAAATCTGGACGAGAAGAAAATGAGACTCATGGTGTCTGATGAACAGAGTCTTGTCTACTATGCCTATCTTGAAGCTATGGCTGAGAAGATAAGACTTGAGCCTCTCATACCATGCTCTGGGGGCCTGCTTGAGTCCATACAAAGCTTTGGAAAGCTTGTATACATGACTCGGAAACTTGGGGTTCTCGAATCCTGGAGGTTATTTGACATAAACCTCTTCCTCAATATAGCCATTGAGGAATACACTCTTCACATCCATTTGATAGAGTTTGAAGCCTAAGGATGCAGAAAATGCAAGCAGGATCCTAATAGCCTCTAGTCTTGCTACAGGGGCAAAGGTCTCCTCAAAGTCAAGACCCTCAACTTGAGAAAATCCCTGTGCAACTAGCCTAGTCTTGTTGCGAATGACAACCCCGCCTCACTCTGCTTATTTTTGAACACCCACTTGGTCCCAATGATATTATGACCAGATGGGGGCTCTATAATCTGCCAAACTTTGTTCCTCTCGAAGTTTTCAAGTTCCTCATGCATATCATTAATCCAAGACTTGTCAAATAATAAATGAGTCACATCCTTCGGCTCAAACGAGGCAACAAAGGCAGAGTGAAGGTAGAAAGAAGATAAGCCTAATTTTGAGCACGTCACTTGCTCAGATAGATCACCAATGATCTAATCAGGTGGATGAAAATGCTGAATATGACGAGGAGGTCCAGAAACAGAAGTAGCCTCTACCTCATGCATAGAAGAGGTAGAAGCAGAGACACTAGCTGCATGAGAGTCAGAAGGGAAGGGTTGTGTGGAATATATGGAACCAGGTACATTCATGACAGGCTCAACGTCACTTAAGGAGACAACAGGCCCATGTAGAAGGCCCAAAGAATGAACCCCGCTCCAAGCCTTGCTGCCGTATGGAAGGGGGCACATCCTATAGACAGTTGAATACGTATTTAGATATAAAAGATACGGTTGTAATCCGAGTCATTAATAGGGTAGATAAAGATGTAAACTCTATCCTGTAACCGACTAGAATCTAGTAACCGATCGGAATCTCCTAACCGATCGGGACTCTGTAAGCCGCCCCACCCCCGCTATATAAGGGGGAGGGCAGGCAACAACATAGGCATCGAGCAATCGCCTCAACACACACATATTGCCTTTCGCGCAGAGCATGTTGCGCTTTGAGCGATCTTAGATCCAAGAGATCCATATAATCCCAGCACACAGGATTAGGGTATTATCTCCTCCGTGAGAGCCTGAACCTGTCTAAACCCTTGTCTTGTGAACCCCATAAATTTATTGCCGACTACAAAAGTCGACAGTTGGCACGCCAGGTAGGGGAAGCGCTATAATCTTTTCCTACAGACTTGATGGCAGCGATCGGCGGAATCACAACCACCTTCATCTCCGGCCAGGATTTTCGCTTCGGAAGCCTTGACTTCGTCGCAGATGCACACGGAGAACTCGTTCGCCTAGACCTAAACCGCATCCAACTGTAATGGTCCACCGATCCGTCTCAGTATGTCGCCCGACTGGCTAGTAAACCACCAAGGCCATAGGAATTTGCTGCGATCTACGTGGCATCTTCTCGATAGAAGAACATAAGACCGATCTCCAACGCCAGCAAGAGATTCAAGAGGCTGCGGAGGAAGATCGTCTACTCCGTAAGGGAAAGGAGGTACAGACGCGATCGCTTCGATCGCGCGGCCGCCATATCCAGAGGGCATCCTGCAGTCCAGGTTGGGAGACCAAGCTGTCTTCCATACACCGCTGCAGAACGTCGTCGCCTCCAAGATGCTTCTTGACACATTGGATTCAATGATTGCGTCTGACAGCTCGACAGCCCCGATCGTGGCCCAGATCAAGGCCATGGTGATGGTGGTAGTGATTCAGCAGAATCAGGAGAAACCGGTAGGGGAAGCGCATTCACGCTCCCACACGGCCACTCGTGTCGCTAGCGCCGGATCGCAACCACCGAATTGTGCAATGACACTCACACCACCACGGAGATGCTCGCCGAATTCTCAACCGCGACTTCGGCCAAGACATCACCGCCAGACGGCAAGAGCAGGACGAGGAAGAACGACGCGGGCACCACGACGACTATGAGCGCTTCGGCACCGGCCACGATCGATGAAGTGATTGAAGGTACGACGACTACGATGACCATAGAGATCATCATCGCCGGGGGCGGAACGATGACGATCGCCGAGTCATGAACTCACCGCGCCGAACTCCACCCCGACACGTTGAAGACGATCACCGAGCCAGAGGCCCGCCACGCCGTTCCCCCCTCATCATGACGAGAGATCCATTGACGGGATCCGAGCATTCACTCCTCGGCTACACCGAGTGGTATGGCTAGAGGGTTTCAACCCAGTGCATCGCCAAGTTTGACGGGAGCGAGATCCGCTTGGTCGCAGCTTCTATGCCCTCGCGATCAAAGCGCCGGGTCAATCGTAACGCCATGGCGAATTACTCGCTAGTCAATCTCACCTCGACTTAAGCATGGCTCACGGACTTCGCGAACTCGCGGACTCTCGAGCGATCTTTGCGATCAATTTATCGCGAACTTCCGTGGAACCTACGAAAGACCCGCACCCGTGGATCCGTACATCACCACCGTAAGAAGGACGAGACGAGAGATTTCATCCGCGCTTGATGCGTAAGAAGAACACCATCGTGATGTATCCGATGCGGGGTGGTGGTGGCCTTTCGTAGGGGTAAGTGATCCCGACTTAATTAAGAAAATGTCCAGGAAACCCCTGGTCTCCGTGAAGGAGATGTTTGCATTGGCTGACCGCTACGCCACGGCCTCAGACGCCCTGGCCGAGCGCCAAGAAGATCGCCCACAACAGAAGAGTAAAGGCGACAAGACCGAGTCCTCCAAGCACAAAGACAAGAAGTGGAAAGGCGAGGAACTAGTTGCGGTAACAGAACGCAACCGGCCCCGAGCCATGCGGAGGGAGGCGCCCGATTATAATTCTGTTATGGATGCGATCTGTCCTTTCCACCCTAAGGGAAAGCATGCCGCCAAGGACTGATTCACCTTGAAAGTTTTGCGCGGGAAAGGAACAAGCAAATGCCCAAAGCCAAGGATGAGGCACCAAGAAAAAGACCTTCCGCACGAGGATGACTACCAAGAGCCCGAGCAAGAGTCGAACTACATCTACGAGGCTCCACCGATACGAGTCCAAGCGAAGCAAAGCTCACCGCCGGGAGATCAATGCGTGGAACCGCGACTTCTAGTATCTTAAGTGGTCCGAGGTCCCGATCACCTTCGATCGTCAGATCACCCCAACCGGTTCTACATCCGTAAGTACCTCTAGTGCTCGACCGCTGCTCGCAATATAAAGCTCAAGAAGGTGTTGATCGATGCAGGAGCAGACTCAACGCCTTATTCGCCAAGACCTTCGACGATATGAACATCCCCACCCGAAGCTAAGGACGAGCACTCACCGCTCCATGGGGTGATCCTTAGGCGTCTTCGCTTCCACTCTGGTAGATTTCTTTGTTCGTCACTTTCTGCACCAAAGACAACTACCGGACCGAGTATGTAAGTTTTGAGGTGGTCGATTTCGAGACAACGTACCACGCTATCTTGGGAAGGCCCTGGCCGCTAGATTCATGGCCATTCCGCACTACACCTACTTGATGATGAAGATGCCGACCTGTGAGCGCCATTACGGTCCTCGCAGCGACGTAAAGCGATCTTTGAATGCGATCGAGAGAATTGTGAACTTGCCGAGTCAGAGGAGGCGACACCGCCAAGGGAAGAAAATCCAAGTAGAGGCTGCCACGCTGTAAGAAGAAGGCGACGCCCCGCCCAAGAAGCAAGCCACATCGTGATGAAGCCCGCGAAGGAACCAAGAGAATCATCTCGACCCATCCGACTCGCCCAAAACGACTGATCGGGTTAGGGCTCGGGATAAATAGGAAGGCACGCCGCCACCTTTCTCCAAGCTAACAAGAACATCTTTGCTCGAAACCATCCGACATGCCGGGTGTTCCTAGGAGGTGATCGAGCATTCCTTGCATCGCCGATGAAAAGGCAAAGCCTATCAAGCAAAGACTCGCGGTTCGCTCCAGATCGCTTCTAACGCCATCAAGCGTGAGATCACCAAGCTATTAACTCGCAGCTTTATAAAAGAAGTATATCATCCGCATTGGTTGGCAAACCTCGTAATAGTTCAAAAGAAGAATAAAACTTGGCGCATGTGCGTTGATTATACCGATCTCAACAAGGCATGTCCGGGATCCTTTGGGCTACCTCGAATTGATCGTGGTTGACTCGACCACGGATGCAAAATTCGAGTTTTCGATGCCTACTCAGTGGTACCATCGATTCGCCTAAAGGCGGAAGATCATATCAAGACTTCATTCATCACGCCTTTCGAAGCCTTTTGCTATACCACGATGGCGTTCGGGTTGAAAAATGCTGCTGCAACGTATCAGCGTGCAATACAGCGGTGTTTTCACGCCCAGCTTGGACGCAATGTGGAGGCATACATGGACGATGTCGTGGTGAAGACTTGGGAGAGGAAGGACCTTATCGCCGACCTGACCAAGACGTTCGAGAGTCTAAGGGCTTTCAGCATGAAGCTTAATCCTGAGAAGTGTGTTTTCGGAGTATCTTCGGGAAAACTACTCGGGTTTATCGTATCCCAACGAGGCATTGAGGCCAACCCAGAGAAGATCAGGGCCATATCAAGTATGGAAGCGCCGACTTGCTAGAAGGACGTCCAAAAGCTTACAGGATGCATGTCCGCACTCAGCAGGTTTATTTCTTGATTGGGTATGCGAGGTATGCCATTCTTTAAACTCCTCAAGAAGCAGGACAAGTTCCAATGGACGCCAGAGGCACATCAAACGTTTGAAGATTTGAAGACCTTCTTAACAACGCTCCCGATCTTGGTTTCGCCGATGCCAGAGGAACCTCTCACATTTTTACATCGCGCGACGACTCATGTAGTCGCCACATGGTCATCGTGAGAAAGGAGGAGCCGAGCCACGCGCGTAAGATCCAACATCCGGTCTATTTCACGTGAGGTCCCGAGTGAATCTAAGGTGCGGTATCCGCAAGTACAGAAATTATTATATGCCGAACTTCTTACATCTCGCAAGCTCAAGCACTACTTCCAAGAGCATACTGTTTCGATGGTCACCTCCTTCCCAATAGGAGATATTCTTCGCAACCGTGAGGCCACCGAGAATTGCAAATGGGCAATGAGCTTGAGCTTTGATATCCTTTTCAAGCCTCGCACAGCCATCAAGTCTCAAGCGCTCGCCGATTTCACTGCCGAGTGAACGAAACTTCAAAATCCGGCGGTCATCAAGGAACTCGAGTATTGGACGATGTACTTCGATGGTTCCCTCATGCTCAGCGGTGCGGGGGCTGGTATTGTGCTCATATCACCAAGTGGAGAAAGATTGAGGTACGCTCGCAGATACTTTTCCCGCATCAAACAACACCGCCAAGCACGAGGCACTCATCTATGGGCTCAGACGCCATATCGCTCGTGATCCGACGCTTACGGTCCGCAGAGATTCAATGCTCGTGGTCAATCAAGTGCAAAAAGAATGGTCCTCGCATCGAAGACAACATGGTCGCCACGCCAGAGGTATGGGCAACTCGACGGTCAACTCGCTCATGTCGGCGGGATAATGAAGCGCCAAGAGTTGGCAAAATGGGATCTTGCTACCTACGCGCCCGTGGGAGTATTCATCAAGAAATTCATAAGCCCACGATCGAGACGGTCAAGTCGACGTCCCAAATGGAGAA
This sequence comes from Otatea glauca, assembly GCA_036346275.1. Classification (NCBI taxonomy): domain Eukaryota; kingdom Viridiplantae; phylum Streptophyta; class Magnoliopsida; order Poales; family Poaceae; genus Otatea; species Otatea glauca. Next base: position 37,468,831 of record CM070713.1, on the reverse strand, counting down.
GAACGCTGAAGTCAAGTCCTAGTCATTACCCCGATTGACAGCCAGATCCGACTACTTGACGAAGGATGAACTACCCGAAGACCGAGTGCAAGCCGAACGAATAATGAGCCGAAGCAAGAGCTACGTGGTGATCAGGGAAGAACTCTATCGCAAAAGCTCCTTTGGGGTACTACGGCGGTGCATATCAGAACAAGAAGGAAGAGATCTCCTTAAGGAAATCCACTCGGGAGTTTGTGGAAATCACGCGGCGTCATCAACTCTAGTTGGCAAGGCTTATCGTCAGGGATTTTTCTTGCCGAATGCTGTTACCGATGCAGAGGACATCGTCCGAACATGCGAAAGATGTCATTTCTTTGCGCGACAGATGAACAAACCAGCACAAGAGCTACAAACCATCCCAATCACCTGGCCGTTTGCGGTCTGGGGGCTGGATATGGTGGGACCTTTGAAGAAGGCCCAAGGCGGTTATACTCATCTCTTCGTGGTCGTCGATAAATTCACCAAATGGATTGAGGCCAAGCCAGTCGCCACAATCACAGCTGCAAAGGCCAAATAATTCTTCCATGAAATCGTGGTTAGATTCGGCGTACCAAACCGAATCATCACGGATAATGGCACCCAATTCAGTGGCGACGTATTTCAAGACTGCTGCGGCGAACTAGGCATAAATATTCGCCGCGATCGCAGCACACCCCGGCGTAATGGGCAGGTTGAGCGAGCCAACGGCATGGTTTTACAAGGCCTAAAGGCAAGGATTTTCGATCGTCTCAAACTATACGCCACTCGGTGGGTCAAAGAATTGCCTTCGGTACTCTGGGGGCTGCGAACTACCCCCAGCAGAGCAACCGGGCGGTCACCTTTCTTCCTGGTGTATGGCTCAGAGGCGGTCCTCCCCACTGAGTTAGAATTCGGATCCCCACGGGTTCGGAGCTATGAAGAAGTCACTTCGGAAGAGAGCCGGCAAGAAGACCTCGACCGACTGGAAGAAGCCAGGGACATCGCAACAATTCAGTCGGCAAAATATCTTCAGGGTTTACGTCGCTATCACGAATGCAATGTGAGGAGCCGCGCGTTCTCTAAAGGAGATCTGGTCCTTAGAAAGAATCAGAAGCGCCAGCATAAGCTCTCGCCAAGCTAGGAAGGCCCTTACGTCATCGATGAGGTGATACGCCCTGGAGCTTATAAGCTCAAGCGTGAAGACGGCACGACATTCAGCAACACTTGGAACATAGAACAACTACGTCGTTTTTTAACTTGAACTTTGTAATTCAATTGTTTCTTTATGAATGAATATTCGCTCTTAAAGTTATTTTCGTTCAAACTTCTTGTGATTTATGCGTCCGAGTGCTTTGCTCCTACGATGTTAAGACTCTGAGACATGCGTCATGAACCACGCCTCAGAGCCTGGGGGCTGGACTAGTCGGACAACGACATGTCAAAACCACTCGGACAAAGCAGCATATTTGAAAGACAAAATGCAAGAACAAAGTGAAATTTTCATATATCTCGTTTACAGCTCCAGAGTTTCTACAGTGGCCGTAGAGGCGTCCTTGACTTCCTCCCAGAGCTCGGCGGCCCGATCTTCGTCTACATTGCAGGCGTAGTCTTCCTTAATGGCTTCAAGATCCACTCGGGGATAGAGCGACTTGGTGATCGCCAAAGCCTGGCTAGCACCATTGGTCGTCGTCTCCTTCAAGAGTCTCTTGAGCGCCTCGGGGGCTTCTTCCAGTCGAGAGATGACCTGGTCCCTGCCGAGTGGCTTCTCGTCTCCGGGATGAAGCAAGCTCAACAACGGCTTGGAGGCCTCACGAAGCTTAGCGTAAGACGCCTCAAGGGTTTCAACCTTCTCATTAAAAACGGCGTATTGCGCCCTAGTTTTGACTTTATAATCTGCAAGACAGAGTATTAAGAAGTACCAAGAAAGCAATGAAGACATGGGAGGGCCAAGCTGCCGACCGTACCTTCTAGCTCCTTCTCTGAAGCTTTAAGTTGCCCCTGGAGCTTTACATTAGCAGAGTCCCGAGCTGACACGAAGATAAGAAGATCAAAAACCAGACTATTAAATGAAAGCATGAGATGGTCCGGGAAATATTTACCTCGATGGGAGCCGACGACATCTATCTTCTCTTGCCGAAGAGTCTCCTTCTCAGCCCGCAGCGCCTGGACCTTTGACCGAAGAGCCCGCAACTCGGCTGCATGTCCAGCCTTGATCTGCTCCAGTTCGGCCAGATATTCCTGGCGTGTCCGAACCTCCGGAAGCATTTTCTGGAGGTACTCAGACTTCTTTTCGGAGCGCTCCCCTAATTTCTGTAATCATCACAGGAAAAGGTGACTACATGCTGACTGATGTAAGCAATAAGACGGCGAGAGTAGAGAAAGTTTTACCCGGGCTAGGCGTGCACAAGCAGTGGCATGACTGTAAAAGTCATTCCTCTCCCTCTCCTCCTCCAAGTCGTCCAGGAGCTTCAAGCCATCCTCCTCATCAACTCACGCAGCTTGCATTATGAGCTGGGGGCGAGCAGGAGTCAGCGGAACCCGGGAGATCTCTTCAACCTCGAGGGATATGCGAGGGATGGGCTCCTGAGTAGCAGAGCCTAATACTGAAGCACGAGGCATCGGTGAAGGCGGCTGAGGCTCGGGGGGCGCTCCTGTGTCCCTGGGCGAGGCCCCCTCAACCGAGACTTGAACCTCTGCGGGACCAGCCTCTTCAGGAGCCCTAGACGGTGTCTCGATGGAAGCATCGAGCGAAGGATTCCTATGAGAAGATCTGTCAGTAAACAAGCCGACGAAACGCATCAAATAAGAGTCGATAGAGTAACAAACCCGTCGGACTTCTTCATCCTCATCGGGGGCTTCTTCCGAGTGGCCGAGCCGCTCCCGGAGGGACCACTCGGGGCACCGCCGACCGGTACTCTGGGCTCCTCTCGACCGCCTGAGTCCCCCGGAGTTGGACTCGACCGGGTCGCGGGCTCGCTGGAAAGGGGAGCCGAAGGCACTGGGGCTCGTGCTGACGGTTCTTGGATCTTGGGACCACCAGTCGGGCGCCGGAGCTTCGCAGGGTCCTTGGCCACCGTCTTCTTCCCCTTCTTGGCGACGGGATCTCCCGCAGGAGAGCTCGCTAGCTGCTTCGGGGAATCGCCTATGCGAGTGGGCATTTTCGAAAGAGGCGCGTCGTTGAAGAAGGCCACTCGATCCTGGAAAGGAAGATTAAAAGTTAGAAGTCATTCAAGAGACAGATGTGAAAATCTATCAACAAAACTTCCTCACCTCAGGAGGAGGATTCGATGCAGTAAAGGCCTTAGGGCATCTGGTGGGCATCTCGACGCTCGGGGTAAAAAAATCGCCTACTCGAGCAAAAATCTGCTCTTTCGTTATTAAATCGGGCAATTCCCGGGTCGAATCATCCTTTCCCTCAAACTGATACCCCAGATAGTTGCGCTCCTTCAGGGGCTGAATCCGGCGAACAACGAAGTGAAGGGCCAGACCAACCCCTGTGAGGCCCCCTTCCTTTAATTTGCCGATGAGCACCAAGAGGTCCTGCACTTGATCCATGTTGCAGGCGTCACCGACAGAAGACCAAGAGAGGGACACCTTCGACCGTGGCGCCCGATGAAAGAAGGAGAGCCGGATCGGATTGGCACAATAAAACCACTCCGGTGCCACCTTTATTCAAGACTTGAAAGGAATAGCAAAGTACGATTTCTTTAGCCCTCCCGGTTAATCTGCCCCCAATTACCTTGGGGTCGCCGAGGATAGGGCTTCGAAGGTAAAATGTCAAACAAGATCAAAATAAGGACGGATGCCCAAGAAAGCTTCGCAAAGGTGAATAAAGATAGAGATTAGCAATATAGAGTTGGGATTCAAGTTCACCAACTCGATGCCATAGAAGAAGAGAAGGTCAGGAGAAAAGCGCAGTAGGAAGACCCACTCGTCTTGGAAGAAAGACTCAAATACCACGACTTCTTCAGACGAGGAGTGGGAATGGATTCACCGCAATGGGCCGAGCGGAGATCAAAGCCAAGTCCAGGGAGAACCCGTCATTCACCATGGATCGCAGCTCCTGCCGCGTGATCGAGGTCATCCAGTCCTGGGGCAAAGGCTGCGAGGAGGAGACCTTGGAAGGATGAGAAGACATCTTCAGAGGAGAGATCAATGGTGGCGCAAAATTGCGGGCACAAGCAAGCAGTTAACCCTAGCGGCGGAGAAGGCGAAGAGACAAAGGAAGCAGAAGAGGCAGGAGTAAGCGATGAGAAAAATGAACCATCGGCTCAGTCTTAAAGGGGGGAAAATCAGGTTTTTGCCATAACGGCGGGAAAAAGATTGCGGAACCCCTAGCCCTACTCTATGCTTCGTAATGATTTGCTAGCCGGGCGTCCTGACATATCGGGACAGTAGTGGTTTGACCAAGTCATACTGGGGACACGTTGCTCCCCACGATGAGACGTTTAACCACTTACCGTGCTAAGCGGGACGTGGATATCCTCTAATTTGGATAAAAGTATATCTTCTTGTGATATGCCCCACGCTGGGTCGCTAGGTGGTCACCGCATGACGGAATCATATATCACAAGTTGAGCCTAAATTGGCACGAATGCAATGGTATACCCCATGAGGGTCGAAAAGCTGTGCGTCGTAATAAACGAGTACGGATACCGTTCGGATGAACCTCGATATGTCCCAAGTGGGACGGAGTCAGATCCTACACCGCCTGGATATGGTATCACTCGGCCATGAGCTGAGAAAATCTCGATACGCTCCAAGTTGAGACTAAGCTATATCCTACACTAGTCGGATATGGGTGTCAATCGACCAAGAGCCACGTATGTACGGTACGCTCCAAATTGAGCCCAAGCTATATCCTACACCAGTCGAATATAGGTATCACTTGGCCACGAGCCAAGAAAATCCTGATACGCTCTGAGCTGAGCCTAAGCTATGTCCTACAGTAGCCGGATATGGGTATCACTCGGCCAAGAGCCACGCAAATCCTGATATGTCCCAAGTCAGACCTAAGGTGTATCCTACGACGGTTGGGTGCGAATATCGCTCGACCAAGGAACCATGCAAGCTTCGATGTGCCCCAAGCTGGGTTCAAGCTACGTCTAAATGACAATCATGGAAAAATGCTTGGAAAAGGTACTACTTTATTATATATACAAAGTTCACCAGGCATTATGCCTGGGAAAGTATTATATTTATAGGGCCCTAAACTTCTCCCCGGCGCACGCGGCCGAGCGCCTCCACAAGAGCCTCCCTAGCCCTGTAAAGGATAGGGAAGATCTCCAGGAAGGTGTCGACGGCGACGCGGTCGAGGGCGGCGGCCTTATCCTCCGCCCACTCCGCCATGGCGAGGTCAAAAAGTGCCCATTCTTCAGCAAGATCGTAGTCTTGGCCGGCCATGGAGGTCCCTCGGAAAAAAGGGTGGAGCTCAGAGCAAGGAGATGGAGAACTAAGCGTGAAGGAATGCATTCTACAAGCGCTGGTTCACCTTTTATAGCCAATGCGATGAGGTTGAAGTAAATGCGAAGATATGAAGACATCAGAAGCCGAGGAGACAAAGTTAATACAGTTTCAGAAGCCAAAGGGGTTTTCGGAGAAGGGGTTGACACAGAAAACCAAAACAGTCTTGAAGACCGTCCAGTATTGATCCACGAAGAGAATTAAGGTTTCGCTCGAGCGGGAAGAGATATCTAATCCACATCTGAAATATGGGACAAATTCATGAAGTCACCCACAATAAACATGCAAGATAGAAGATTATAATAAGAAACGGGGGTTATATTTGAGTCCTTCATAATCCCCTTGTTGCAAAGAAAAGCGCTCAAATCAAAAGAGAAATCAGTAGGAGGTTTACACTGAAAGCTAGAGATGTTGATCAAGAATCAAGGCCCGGATAAAAATGTAGCAATCGGATTATGAATCACATAGGGGCTACTATGGAATATATGGAACCAGGTACTTTCATGACAGGCTCAACGTCACTTAAGGAGACGACAGGCCCAAGTAGAAGGCGCAAAGAATGAACCCCGCTCCAAGCCTTGCTGCCGTATGGAAGGGGGCACATCCTATAGACAGTTGAATACATATTTAGATATAAAAGATACGGTTGTAATCCGAGTCGTTAATAGGGTAGATAAAGATGTAAACTCTATCCTGTAACCGACTAGAATCTAGTAACCGATCGGAATCTCCTAACCGATCGGGACTCTGTAAGACGCCCTACCCCCGCTATATAAGGCAGAGGGCCGGAAACAACATAGGCATTAAGAAATCGCCTCAACACACACATATTGCCTTTCGCCCAGAGCACGTTGTGCTTTGAGCGATCTTAGATCCAAGAGATCCATATAATCCCATGTCGGGACCCGATTCTGCAAATCCGGACCCTCTGTGTATTCTGTGCCAGTCCAGGATCACGCTAGCACACACAGTCATACAGGGTTGCACATCACAGACATTCACAAAGATATAAGAATAAATAGTGCAAACATGTATATAAACCGAGTTGTACGACCTTATGGTCTCATTACAGATAAGTCAGCCACACAGGGCTTACATTAATCAAAGTAAAGGAATAGCAGCGGAACATAAATAAAAGTCGTGGAAGCCTTCATCTTGCCACAGGCAACCGACTGGGCTTGCCCCCTAGTTTTTCGTGTCCTCGATGTACTCCTCCTCCCAAACTGGTGTAGTCTCCTCCACTGATGTTGGGGTTGATAAGCAAGGTGGGGTGAGTACATAAGGCACTCAACAAGTAATGCACAGAATGCAGTGCTATTACTACATGCAAAGCTTATTCCAAAGGGTTGGCTTAAAAGGTTCTTTTGCATCAAACAGCAATTTTAAACCAATATCTTAATTAGATTAAAGCATTGGAACAATTATAAGTAATACTAGTTTCTTCAAATGGTTTTTCATCAAGATTCTCGACACACGACCTTAATAGCCATTTTAACACTTGGCACACACCACCCGTCCCATATTTTGTTTATGAAAATCTACCCTTGATCAGTAATCCCGAGCAATGCTCAATACCGTGAGCACGGCTATTCAATAGTTTGACACTCTGCAGAGGTTGTACACTTTACCCACAAGATACACCCGCTCACCACACGTGTGATTGTCGCAACAAAGCTTTTCAGAACTTCTACCTTAACCAAAGAACCTCTCCAGTGTTGCCTTCACTATCACTTCCCTCACACAGAGCCAAGTATAGGACCGGCCAATCACCGTTGGATGGGCACCAAGCCGTAGCACGTACGCTCCCCATACAGATACACCCACGTGTCTTCACACCCCGAGGTATCGGAGGAAAGATATCGTAACCCTAGTCAACTTGGTCCATCCCATATCGGACATGTGGTTGTACGGGTGACTCGGATCAAAGGCTTGCAAGGTGAAGTCCTTAATCGACCAAGGCAAGACTTCCAACACTCAACAAAGGCACACACCCCCAATGTGGCATACAGACTCACATCACTCATCAACCCACTGCCACACAGGCCCACCAGCACACACCTCTTGCCACTTGCCCTAGCCTAAATCATTTCCCACCTGGGCTTGATTATTGTGCAACACATGCCAAAATAACTCAACATCGACTGAACCACACAGTCGTTGTACCTCAATCTCATCATGTGGCATCATCACACCACTTTTCAAAATACATTCAATATGTCTTTAATCGAGATTGTAGCATTTTTCCAAAGATCACTCATGATTCGTTGCAAGGCTAAGCATCTACTCACGGCCTAGCCTCCGTGTTGGCACAATATTAACATCCAACTAATATAATCAACTTAGGGTGACAATGATTTAGGGCATACAATTAATAATTCAAGGTGGCATAACAAAATGGGTTGATTAACTACATTATCCCAAATTAATTTAAATTCATTTTAAATAATTAGCATGCATAGTTTCAAAGCATAAATTACATTTTAAAACTGGGATCAAAATGATCAAAGCATCACTTGCCTTCAAAGAGTTGCTGGTCGCGTTCAAGCTTGGTCTTGAGCGACTAATTCTTCCTCGAAACTTTCCTAAATTTGCGTCTCACGCGTACATAAATAAAGAATGCAATAAATAGCTAATACAGAAGACAAGATGACCTCAAAAATTTAAATAAAATTCACCATTAAATAGCTCACAATTTTATGAATTTTTAGAAATTTGAATCACCCAATTCCGAGTTAAAATGCAAAAGTTATAGTCATTTGAAGTTTGAATAAAATCTGAAAATACAGAAATTAAGAAAATCCGATTTTTCTGAATTATTTTTATACTGGAAATTCGCATTTATGACGTCAGCACCGCGTCATGATGACGTCAGCACAGAAAGGAAAAACGGTCGAAATATTTTTATATATAAAAATATTTATGACGTCAGCGATGACGTCAGCTATGACGTCAGCTTGACACGTGGCACGCCCAGAGGCTACCACGTCGCTCCGGTCTATGGACTGGGTCTACGGTTTGGCTCTGGTCCACCGTGGACTGGCAGCACTGTGCTCATGCACCGGGTGACATAGGCCGTGGCGTCAGCGACGGTGCGCAGCCAATCCCGACGCGACACGCGGCAAGATCCAGACCGCTCGCTCAACCAACGGTCGGATCTCACCCCCGCGCGGTTCGGCGACGTTTCGCACTCCACGCCCCCACGCGTCACGCATCCAACGGTGCACCAGAAACCAACGGTTGGATCTGGTCTCTCCCTCAGTCAACGCGCACACGCGTCCGCACGGGATTTGATGGGGTGCGGCGTCATCTCCGCCGCACGTTCAAATTTGAACGGCACGGATCCGCGCGCCACCGATCTACTCACAGCCGCCGTTTAGATCTAATCCAACGGCCCACGGTACCCGAGCTATTTACTATTCATCATGCTACGTGGCACAATCTCACGCGTTCACTAACGATCCAACGGCTAAGACAAAAATATAGCGCAGAAATTAGATCTAATCCAAGCCGTTCACTCTAGATCTAACGATCAAGATTCAACTAACGTGCAAACCTTAGGGTTAATCCAGACCATCCATTAACAGATCTAGCGGTACAAAAACAACTAAAGGAAAACAGAGAAGGGCGACGTGGCACGATCCTTACCCCTCCTTGCGGATCCGACGGTCAGCGATGCTCGGAGTCCGACGATGGCGTGCGGCGGTGCAAGCTTGCTGGAGATGAGGAGGATGACGTAGTCGACGGCGTTTCGGTGGTTCCTCGACGAGAAGATCTAGCGCATTCAACGCGGCTTGTCTCGGCGGTGTTCGGTGACCTCGGCGACGGCGGAATGCACCGACGCGAAGGAAAAGGCGAAAACAGCGGCGACGCACGAGGCAACTACGGCGAGCTCTTGTGAGCAAAGGCGGCGCCGGGAGGTGTGCGCTAGGGCTACAGACGCATCTAGGAGTGCGCGTCAGCGGTGGCGATGGCGCGCTAAATAGCGCCGACGCGTGCGCGAAATCTTCGGTAAACGAGCGGACATGCAGCGGCCGCTGTTCGGCGATCTCGCGAGGAGAAACGACGTGGCGAAATCGGCGCCCACGCCGCAGCGATCCAACGAGCGAAACAAGCGGAGAGACGTGGCGATCCCTTGATCGCACGATGTTGATCCAACGGCTAAACGCGGCGGCGGCTAGGTTTTCGGCGAACGGGCGCATGGCCGTGACGCGAGCCGGCTAGAGCACGCGATCGGGCGGTCGAGGTTTCGCCCAAACACTGCTCGATTTTAAATCCTTTTGAATAAAAATAATTCGAGAAAATAGTTTTGGCCAAAGAAAATGGTAAAAATCTCTGAAAAATTCCAGGAAAATTTCTAGAAAATACTTTGAGTTAATTGGGACTCAATTAAAATATTTCCAATAGAACTTTGCAAGAAATTTTCCATTATTTAATTGTTTTCAAAGAAGGCTATATTTGAATAATTCTAAAGAAATTTCAATAAATTCCCAAAATTTCACAAAAATAAAAAATACTCCAAGATTTAAATTAAAGCAAAATTTTGGGTGTTACAAACCTCCCTCCTTAACAGAATCTCGTCCCCGAGATTCAGGGCTGTCTACAGAAATAGGTTAGGAAACTCCTTCTTCAGATCTTCTTCGCGTTCCCACGTGGCTTCACTTTCCGAGTGGTTGCTCCATTGAACTCTGCAAACGTGTTGACTTGTTCCTTGTCTCTCCGTCCCTTATGTCCGTAATCTTCATCGGATGTTCTTTGTAAGTTAGATCTTCTTGCGCTTCGATTGCCTCTAACGGTGTTTGCTCTTCCTGCACGAAGACACTTCTTGATTGTGATACATGAAATACATCATGCACTCCTGCTAAAGACGTGGTAACTCAAGCGATAAGCAACTTCACCTCTGCGGCTCAAGATCTTGAATGGTCCGACATATCAGGTGCGAGCTTTCCTTTGCATGGAACCTTCGACTCCTTTGAGAGGTGTGACTCTAAGATACACAAAATCTTGGGTTCAAAGCTCGCCTCCTGCGACGGTTGTCGGCATAACTCTTCTGTCTTGATTGTGCAATCTTCAATCTCTCCCGATCGTATGTCTGTTCTTCCGCTTCTGAAGAATGTCGGTCCAAAAACATGCCGTTCGCTGTCTCATTCCAATTCAATGGTGTTCGACAGACCGACCATACAAAGCTTCAAATGGAGACATCTCAGAACTCGCTCGATAATCGTTGTTGTAACTAAACTCGGCATAAGGCAAACACTTGTCCCATGAGGTGGAATATGCTAAGGCACATGCCCTCAACATATCCTCCAATATCTGATTGACTCTCTCAGTTTGCCCATCCGTGCATGGATGGTATCTCAGATTGAAGTTCAAGCGAGTTCCCATCGCTTCATGTAGCTTACCCCAAAATGCGAGGTAAATTGGGTACCTCTGTCCGATACTATCTTCTTCGGTACTCCATGCAAGCAGACGATCCGTGCCATATAAAGTTCTGCTAACCGGTCTCCGGAATAAGTGGTCTTCACGGGTATGAAATGTGCCACTTTGGTTAAGCGATCCACTATGACCCATATGGAATCATATCCACTTTGCGTTCTGGGCAATCCGGTTATGAAATCCATACCAATTTCTTCCCATTTCCATTCAGGTATCTTTAAGGGTTGTAATAGCCCTGCTAGTCTTTGGTGCATAGCTTTGACTCTTTGGCATATGTCACATAATGCCACATATTCGGCGACTTCTCGTTTCATGCTTGGCCACCAAAATCTTTCCTTTAAATCTTGATACATTTTCGCACTTCCTGGATGAATTGAGTACTTGAAGTCATGAGCCTCCTCGAGTTAATCGCTTCAACTCCTTTTTGTTCGGTACACAAATGCGCCCTTTAAACCACATAGTACCTTGTTCATCCAGTTTGAAATCTTTTGCTTTGCCTTCATCCATTTTGCCCTTAATTCTTTTGATTTTATCATCATCTTTCTGCCCTTCCTTGATCGATCTTCGAGGTAGGTCTTACTTCCAAAGTTGCTAGGAATCCTTCCGTACTATTTCGAGTTCTAATTTACGGAATTCCTTACACAATTCGCGACTGTTTCCAACAAAGATATTTACATCGTGGTTCTTTACTGCTCAAGGCGTGTGCCACTACGTTGGCTTTACCAGGATGGTAGTGAATTCCCACATTGTAATCCTTGATTAACTCTAACCATCTTCTTTGCCTCATATTTAGGTCAGCTTGTGTGAAGATATACTTAAGACTTTTATGATCAGTATACACTTCACATCTATTTCCGATGAGATGATGACGCCATATTTTTAGGGCATGCACCACGGCAGCTAATTCCAAATCATGAGTCGGATAGTTCTCCTCATGTGGTCTCAATTGCCTCGATGCATAGGCAATTACCTTCCTATTTTGCATCAATACGCATCCCAATCCCTGACGCGATGCATCACAATAGATGTCGAAGTCTTGATGAACGTCAGGTAAAACTAGTACAGGTGCCGATGTTAATCTCCTCTTCAACTCCTGAAAACTCTTCTCACACTCAGGTGTCCATAGGAATTTCCTTTCCTTTTTCAACAATTGCGTAAGAGGTCTCGCAATCGTAGAGAATCCTTCGATGAATCGACGGTAATACCCCGCCATTCCAAGGAAACTACGGATTTGGGTTACCGACTTGGGTTGTTCCCAATGCAGAACCGTCTCCACTTTCTTTGGATCTACCGCAACTCCTGCTGCAGTCATTATGTGTCCAAGAAATTCAACCTTATTCTTCCGTAAATCACATTTGCTAAATTTACGCAAACAAGCGTTGTTCTCTCAACTTTTCAAGGACTAGCCTCAAATGCTCGGCGTGCTCTTCTCTCGTCTTGGAATAGATAAGGATATCATCTATGAATACGACGGCGAACTTGTCCAAGTATTCCATAAACACCTTATTCATTAAGTTCATGAAATATCTTTGGTGCATTTGTCAAACCAAAGGACATCATCAGAAACTCGTAGTGCCCATATCTTGACGAAAATGCGCCTTGAATATCCTCGATCGGATCTTCAATTGATGGTATCCTCGATCGGAGATCAATTTTGAGAAAACTCCTGCTCCTCTCAATCGGTCAAACAAATCATCGATCCCGGTAGAGGATACTTATTCTTTATCGTCACATCATTGAGTGCACGATAGTCTATACACATCCTAAAACTTCCGTCCTTCTTCTTGTGAATAAGGCAGTGCTCCCCATGGCGATGAACTAGGTCTTATAAATCCTTTTCCAGCGACTCTTCAATTTGCTTCTTCATTTCCACCAATTCCTCTGTGGACATCCCGTAAGGTCTCTTAGCTATGGGAGCTGTCCTCGAACCACTCTATCACGAACTCGATATCTCTATCTGCGGCATTCGAGTAAATCTTAGGAAAACATCAGAATATTCATTGACTATGGACACTTCCTCTAAGTCGACGATCTTCATCTTTGTGACCATCAATTGTCCATCCCGCACCGATTTTGCTTCAAACTCAATCTTCTTCCCATCCGGGCTCTCGACCGATATGACTCTTTTCCGATCTAGCACCGCCTTGTGTTTAGTTAACTAATCCATTCCTGTGATAACATCCAAGGTTTGGGTATTAAGGACGATTAAGTTCGCTAGGAACTCAACTCCATTAATTATTAGTCTTACCCCAGAACATCCTACTTTAGATCGGAGTTCTGATCCAGGGGATTGGACTATGAGCACACATTTAAGATTCACTATTTCCATATCATTTTGAACAGCAAAATCTCGGGAAATAAAAGAATGCGAAGCTCCGGAATCAAATAAAACAGTAGCTGGTACTGAGTTTACTAGGAACTTACCCAGTACAACATCCGTGGCGTTCTGGACTTCATCTGTCATAATGTGGTTGACTCGGCCTCGTGCAGTTCCCTGGGATGGAGTTGCTGCTGTTGATGCCCCGCGGTTCACGATTGGCACGGGAGTCCTTGCCGGTGTGTTCCCTAGGTTAAAGCGGACCGGGGTGACACCTCCCTTCTTAGGGCAATTGTTGGCAAAATGCCCCATTTCATTGCAATGATAGCAACGTCTTCCCACTGCCTGAGAGGTTCCTCCATGCGCTACCACGATTCTGGGCCGAGTCTCGAACATTCACCCATCGGCGATTTGCCGACAGTGGTGCTCTATCATTGCCTCTGGGCTGGTACCGGATGAACTGTTGGGGTGCCGCCCTCTGCCTCTCGCTGCCCCGACGACCTCCTTGTTGCGCCATTCTGCGCTTCTGTTGTCATCCAACTCTCGCGCTTGTCCTCTAAGATAAGAGCTTTGTTAACTAGCTCTTGGAAGTCGGGAATGTGTGGTGATCAATCCCACCGCAACCCTCGCATTCAATCCCTTCATGAAGCGGGATTGTCTAGCCTTATCCGTAGCCACGTCCTGCAGTGCGTAGCGTGCGGTTAGGTGAATCTGTTCGTAATCGACCACCGATCGCCACCCCGCTTGAGGCTCGGAATTCCTCCTTTTGAGATCCATGATACCCTCGGGTACATGGTACCGGGCGAAAGTCGAGGTGAATTCCTCCCACGTGATACTCTGTGGGTCCTCATGAGCTGCGCAGTTTTCCCACCATTCTCGCGCAGTCCTTCGAGTTGATGAGAGGCATAGAGTACCCTCTCATGTCCTACACACTTTGGGTAATGTGCGCTTCCTTTCGATTGTCCTTAGCCAATCGTCCGCCTCGATGGATTGGCGTTGCACGAGAAGGTAGGTGGACGAGTTCTCATAAACTCCGACAACCTTGAGTAGGGTGTGGTCCATGGTTGCCCCGGCTTGAACATTCGCAGCAGCTTGGTTGGATATCTGCGCATGGTTTGAACCATCGTGTTCATAAGTTGAGTCCGGCGATCAAGAAGGCTCCTGTGTTACGCATATCGACTGCGGCGGTTGAGGAATCGGCTCTTCATTACGGTTATCCGCTGGTTAGCTCCACTTCACTGGCTCCAACATTTCCACGTGTCCTCACCATCATTGCAAGCTTCCAAGGTTAAGAAAAGAAGAAAGCATAGACAAGTAGAGGAATTTATGTGGGAAAACAGGTGTAACTTAAATTATTTAGCCACTTTATTGATATAATATAAAGCAGTATGGTTGCTCACAAGTGCCTAAGGGCAATGCAACGCATACGAGACACTCACCACCAAAACAAGTAAGCAAACATAGGAATCCATGACGACTCACACCTAATGGTGACTCTGAAGAAAAAGACGCGACTCAACCTTCAAGTCTCGACACTATACTCTACTAGACTCGATCACTTATCGAGCCAACCCGGCTGTGGCTCCCCCGGAGCATACACCGGTGGGTGCTCTGGCATCGAGGCAAACTGGTCTTGGTGACCTACTGCAGCTGGTGCAAATGACCCCATCGACTCGGCGGTCCCGGGCTACTGCTCGCGACCTTTGGTGCCTCTGCTCTGGCTCCTCGGATCTCGATCGTAACTCCGGGATCGCTCGGGCTCGGGTCCATACAAAGCCATCTCCAACTCCCGGATCTTACGCATGGAATGAGCTAAGCCCTCCCGCACCGGATCCTCGCCTCTGTGACCTCGGCGCGGTCCTCTGCAACTCCCGGACCGTCTCGTCCAAGGCATCCTCCCGGGCGATGGCGTACCTCGCCAGTGGGTGATAGTGGCGTCCTCCTCCACAAGCTCCATCTGTCAAAATGATTGTCTCGACGCGGATGGTGACGAAAGACGGTGCCCTCAACTCTGCGGAGTAAGTGCGGGCAATCCGCCGCATCGCTTTGACGCGCCGATCTCGGATTCGGCCTCAAAAGAAGACCTCGACCGTGATGTAGATAGGACGGCTCGCCTCGTCCTCTCCCGAGCATACACTTGTGATCTTGACATCCCGGCGACGTCAAGTCCGCCCATACCACCAAGTCCTCGATCTGATGATCTCATCAAAACCTCCGAGCAAGCGCATCATACGCCATAACTCTGCGGCATATCCTCCTAAGGCGCTCTCCATAGGTATGGATCATCCTCATCTGCCAAAATAAACCTTGTTTAAATTAAACAGAGAATAATAAAAATTCAAAGATAGGTATGAATAAGGGAGAAGAGATAAGTCGAGATTTCTTTGACATTCTTGCTCAAGTTGATTAGGTCTTTAGAAAATAGTTTTACCCTCCTAGGCACAACCAAACTAGGGTCAAGTCCTACAGTCAGCCTGCTCTGATACCACCTCTGTCGGGACCCGATTCTGCAAATCCGGACCCTCTGTGTATTCTCATGCGACCCGAGATCACGCTAGCACACACAGTCATACAGGGTTGCACATCACAGACATTCACGAAGATATAAGAATAAATAGTGCAAACATGTATATAAACCGAGTTGTACGACCTTATGGTCTCCTTACAGATAATTCAGCCACACAGGGCTTACATTAATCAAAGTAAAGGAATAGCAGCGGAACATAAATAAAAGTCGTGGAAGCCTTCATCTTGCCACGAGCAACCGATGAGCTTGCCCCTAGTTGTTCGTGTCCTCGATGTACTCCTCCCAAACCGTGTAGTCTCCTCCACTGATGTTGGGGTTGATAAGCAAGGTGGGGTGAGTACACAAGGCACTCAACAAGTAATGCACAGAATGCAATGCTATTACTACATGCAAAGCTTATTCCAAAGGGTTGGCTTAAATGGTTCTTTTGCATCAAACAGCAATTTTAAACCAATATCTTAATTAGATTAAAGCATTGGAACAGTTATAAGTAATACTAGTTTCTTCAAATGGTTTTTCATCGAAGATTCTCGGCACACAGCCTTAATAGTTCATTTTTAACACTTGGCACACAACCACCCGTCCCATATTTTGTTTATGAAAATCTACCCCTTGACTGTAATCCCCGAGCAATGCTCAATACCGTGAGCACGGCTATTCGAATAGTTTGACACTCTGCAGAGGTTGTACACTTTACCCACAAGATACAGCCGCTCACCACACAGGTGATTGTCCGCAACAAAGCTTTTGAGGAACTTCTACCTTAACCAAAGAACTTCTCCGGTATTGCCTTCACTATCACTTCCCTCACACAGAGCCGAAGTATAGGACCGGCCAATCACCGTTGGATGGGCACCAAGCCGTAGCACAGGTACGCTCCCCATACAGATACACCCACGTGTCTTGTCACCCCGAGGTATCGAGGAAAGATATCGAACCCTAGTCAACTAGGTCCATCCCATATCGATATGTGGTTGTACGGGTGACTCGGATCAAAGGCTTGCAAGGTGAAGTCCTTAATCGACCAAGGCAAGACTTCCAACACTCAACAATGGCACACACCCCAATGTGGCATACAGACTCACATCACTCATCAACCCATCGCCACACAGGCCCACGAGCACACACCTCTTGCCACTTGCCCTCATCTAAATCATTTCCCACCCATTGATTATTGTGCAACACATGCCAAGAATAACTCAACATCGGACGGAACCACACAAGTCAGTACCTCAATCTCATCATGTGGCATCATCACACCACTTTTCAAAATACATTCAATATGTCTTTAATCAGATTGTAGCATTTTTCCAAAGATCACTCATGATTCGTTGCAAGGCTAAGCATCTACTCACGGTCTAGCCTCCGTGTTGGCACAATATTAACATCCAACTAATATAATCAACTTAGGGTGACAATGATTTAGGGCATACAATTAATAATTCAAGGTGGCATAACAAAATGGGTTGATTAACTACATTATCCCAAATTAATTTAAATTCATTTTAAATAATTAGCATGCATAGTTTCAAAGCATAAATTACATTTTAAAAACTGGGATCAAAATGATCAAAGCATCACTTGCCTTCAAAGAGTTGCTGGTCGTGTTTCGAAGCTTGGTCTTGAGCGACGAATTCTTCCTCGAAACTTTCCGGCAAATTTGCGTCTACACGTACAAATAAAGAATGCAATAAATAGCTAATACAGAAGACTAGACTACCTCAAAAATTCAAATAAAATTCACCATTAAATATCTCACAATTTTATGAATTTTTAGAAATTTGAATCACCCAAATCCGAGTTAAAATGCAAAAGTTATAGTCATTTGAAGTTTGAATAAAATCTGAAAATACAGAAATTAAGAAAATTCGATTTTTCTGAATTATTTTTATACTGGAAATTCGCATTTATGATGTCAGCACCGCGTCATGATGACGTCAGCATAGAAAGGAAAAACGGTCGAAATATTTTTATATACAAAAATATTTATGACGTCAGCGATGACGTCAGCTATGACGTCAGCTTGACACGTGGCACGCCCAGAGGCTACCACGTCTCTCCGGTCTATGGGCTGGTTCTACGGTTCGGCTCTGGTCCACCGTGGACTGGCAGCACTGTGCTCATGCACCGGGTGACATAGGCCGTGGCGTCGGCGACGGTCGCAGCTAATCCCGACGCGACACGGCAAGATCGATCCGCATCGCTCAACCAACGGCCGGATCTCACCGCGCGTTCGGCGACGTTCGCCTCCACGCCCCACGCCACGCATCCAACGGTGCACGAAAACCAACGGTTGGATCTGGTCTCTCCCTCACCAACGCGCACACAGCGTCGCACGAGATTTGATGGGTGCGGCGTCATCTCCGCCGCACGTTCAAATTTGAACGGCACGGATCCGCGCGCCACCGATCTACTCACAGCCGCCGTTTAGATCTAATCCAACGACCCACGGTACCCGAGCTATTTACTATTCATCATGCTACGTGGCACAATCTCACGCGTTCACTAACGATCCAACGGCTAAGACAAAAATATAGCGCAGAAATTAGATCTAATCCAAGCTGTTCACTCTAGATCTAACGATCAAGATTCAACTATTGTGCAAACCTTAGGGTTAATCCAGACCGTCCATTAACAGATCTAGCGGTACAAAAACAACTAAAGGAAAACAGAGAAGGGCGACGTGGCACGATCCTTACCCCTCCTTGCAGATCCGACGGTCAGCGATGCTCGGAGTCCGACGATGGCGTGCGGCGGTGCAAGCTTGCCGGAGATGAGGAAGATGACGTAGTGAAGGACCGAGATGGCGAACAGAGGGGGGGTGAATGGTCGCAAATAAAAATTCCCCCAAAATACTCCAACAAAAACCTCGACAAGATCGTTTAAAAGGAATTGTGAAAAACCCGAAAAACTAGACAACTATGTGTACCCCAAGCTTGCATGGATAAGTACCATAAAATATGTGGGGATTTTTGAGTCACAATCCTGGTTGTCTAGTGTCCAAAAGAAAGAGGAATCAATTCAAACTCTTGCTTATAGAAAGGACATCAATTCAAATCACAAAAGTCACTTTCAGAAAAGCAAAAGCAGGATTTCCAGAACTTGTCCTCAATTTGCACAGGAGCTTGGTGGGTTTCTGTAGCTCAAAAATTTTGAGACTTTTTCTCCCAGTGAGCATTAGAGTCTTGAAGAACTCCACCAAATTTCTCCTCAAAATCCTTACAGAAAAAACAGGAAAAATCGAAGAACACAGTCTGGTCAAGAACTTCGAGCAGAAAGTTTGGGGCTCAGTTTTCACCTCATGGCGCCCAAACGGTGCAACAAGTGAACTCAAAATTTTTCTGCAAGCGGATATCAGAGTCCCGCACCTCCTCCAACAAGAATCACTCAAAAGGATTTTCTATATTTTTACAAAAATCAAACACTGACTGCTGCGCGAAGAACAAGTTCAGAACAAAGTTGGAACTTGAAAAAAGATGTTCTCTACTCAATCCAAGAGTGCAAAAGAGATGTAAAACCATATGAACACACTCAAAACATCCAAGAACAGCAGCATTTAGAAGGAGGGGAGGCAAATCCAAATTACTTGAAAGTAAATTGCGGGAATGTAATTGCGGAAAGTAAATGCTGAATTTAAATTATGTAAAGTAAAGACATAATGTAAATGCAAAAATAAATTCAGAGGTGGATGAATAAAACTTTCATTTCTGGAAGGAGGTTACAAAGCCTCACATTCATGTGGGCAAAGCTCAAATGAGCATCAAAAACCTCAACACCTTCAAGGGAAGGAGGCTACCCTCCACCCCTATTTATACTACTCTTGGGCCACCTACCACCCTTGGATGAGTCCCTCAACCCTAGAGCACTCATCTAAGGGCTAGGATTAACCCACACACACAGCCATGCAAGGGCTAACCCAAAACCCACACACATACCGGGTTTTCTTGCACGTTTTCAAAGCATACTACCTAGACCCGCTAACCTATCAACTAGACCTCAATCCGACGTCCTCATTGATCCACGCGCATCTAGCTAGCATCATCTCCTTTCCTTGTCTTCTTGACTTGCCGGACTCCGTCTCCGATCATCTTCCGCGATCTCCCAACCGTCTGGACCTCCGACGCTCTCGCCTAGTCTCGGTCATCCTTCGCCTCACCATGACCTAGCACCGTCGTCCTGCAACCATCAAAACAAGGAAACTCCTCACATAGCAATGCCCACAAAGATGTGCAATAAACCATGCAACTCATCACTACCAGAGTCCATACGTGGCGGTAGACAACTCAAATTGCTTCATTTTGAAAATCAATCCAAATCAAACTCAAACTTGAGCACACCTTGCTCAAATAAAGTCAAATACTCATCACAAACATGGATGGACCTCCACATGGTCCTTCAATCTCCCCTTGATGAGTATATTGACAAACCACACAAAAGGCATAAATTTGAGTTTGAAGAAAATGAAGAAGAAAGCAATTTTTAGTTGCAAAGTCAAACTTGGTCCAAAGATAGAAATTAGAACCATGACCAAGTTGACGAAGAGGAATTTAGATTTTAGAGTTAAATTTAAGAAAGAGCAAGTTTTCAACAAAACTCTAAAATCCAACTAAACATGTCAAATGTGATTATGAGATTATGATCCAAATGAAGTAGTAGCATAGTTTTACAAAGATCATAATAACCAAATAAGCATTCACATTTTATCTTTTAGTGATGCCTTTTCTACGTTTTCTCCCCTTTTGGCAATATAGGCATCAATTTTTTTATGTATGCATGAAATGCAATCGAAAGAGCTTTGAAGATTATCCAATTGATCAAAATGAAGGATATTACACCAAGCTTGTCAATTTTTAGATTAGACTAAACTAAGACATGTCCAAGTGCAAATACAAGCTTAGTTTTGAATATTTCATTTTAGCAAGATTTGACAAGTGCAACACTTAGCTTTAGTTTCAAAAATAGAAGAATAGCCACTCTAAGGATCAAAAGGAAAACCTAGAGTTCAACCTACTCAACACGTTGGGGAATCTAGAAGAGCATACAAGGTCCTTCGGCTCATTTATCACTTAATGCAAATTTTGATTTATCATCATACAAGACATAGCGGGTGCAAATGTTTGACATTATTTGCATTCTTTACCCACATATGTCTTTGTTTTTAATTTATTTGCATTTTCTTTTGACAACCAATTGACTCAAGTCGTATGCGACCATCTCAAGATGAACTCTTAAGAGGATGGTCTAGGTCAAACACGATGTATTCCAAGTTCATCCCAAGTGCAATGGGAAGCGGTCTTGTGAATACAAGGTGTTGAGTCGAATGTGCACAAGAAGAGTCAATTTTGTTTAATTTTCATTTTTAGCACAATGATTCATGAGCAATTGAAGGACTCTAGCATGGATCAAACTAGTTTCACCCAAGTTGCTATAGGGACTCTAGAGAACTCCTAAATTTCTCAAATTATGGCACAAACCTCTAGAGAAGAAACCTAGCAAGTAAAAGCAACAAGTTTCATCAAGTTTTTCATTTAAGGCTTATTTCATTTTTAAGCTTAGCAAGTTAAATGAACTTGGACATACCTAAGCTAGTGATTTTCTTCAAATGATGTAGCATGGTGTATAGCATGAAGAAGAAATCAATTGCATAATAGACAAAGCTCATAAAATGTAAAATGCAGTCTAAATGCAATGCATGAACAGATTCCCAAACTCCCCTCAACAAATGAATCAATTTTAAGCTCAAATCTGGTTAAAGTTGAGTTATTATCAAGATTAGGCATAAAGAAAACCCAATGAACTCAATAACAACCAGAAAAACATAATGAGGAGAAGAAGTCGAGAAACTGCAAAGCTGGATGGCTATAGAGCATAGAAAAGATAGAAGAGACTCACTACGGCTCGGACTCGCTCTTATCTTCCCAGTGGATGACATAGGGAAGGCGACTCTAGATCCCAACTAAGGAGTGCACAGACACTGTCTACCCGGGAGGCCCAATACCGCTAGACTTATAAGGCTGTGAGGGAACTCAACCTAGAGAGAAGAGAGAACGACTAATCACGCATGATAGCAACCTAAAGCACAAGATAAGAGGTCAATGCAAGGCATGCCGAAGTCTAAGTGAGTGAACTCAACTCAAGAAAACAAGCCCAAAGTCACCCGGAAGAAACACAAAAAAAGAAAAGTTGGAAGAAAACATATAATACATAATATACAAACCAGCTCCCCTCACGAAAGGCCGTAGGGCTCACGACTCAAGCTCACTCCTCAAGGCAACAAATCGGAGCTATCCAAAGGCTTGGTGAAGATATCGGCTAATCAAGGTCACTCTCTCGAATGAGCGCGATATCTCCCTTCTCCACATGGTCTCTAAGGAAGTGATATCTAATATCAATGTGCTTGGTCCGGAATGTTGCACTGGGTTTTTAGCAATGCAAATAGCTGAAGTGTTGTCACGAGAAAAGTGGCACACTCTCTATCTCTAACCCATAGTCCCGTAAGGTCGATCTCATCCAGAGCACTGCTCGACAAGAATCGGTGCGACAACATACTCGGCCTCGGTGGATCAGTGCAACCTGATCGCTTCCTAGATGACCAAGAAACAAGAGAAGTGCCAATGAATTGGCAAGTGCCGGTGCTCTTCCTATCTATCCTCTGACCCGACAAAGTCGGCATCGGAAAAGGCTCTAAGAGATAGACAAGAAGAAGAAGAGTACCAAATACCATAATCGGTGGTAGCACGAAGGTACTGAAGATGCGCTTGATCGCTTTGGCGGTGAGAGGCGCGAGGAGAGCTTGAAATCGAGCGCCACGGACACACAAAGAAATGTATGTCCGGCCTCGAAGCAGTGAGGTACAAGAGGGAGCCGATCATGCTCCGAAACTCCTTTTGATCAGTAGGCTCACCATCCTCATCGGGCTCGAGGACAGCAGAGGTGGCCATAGGTGTCATCACCGGCTTCCCATCAGACATGTCGAAGCGCCTCAGGAGGTCACGGGTATATTTGCCTTGATGCAAGAAAGTACCCTCCCGAGTCTGCTTGATTTGGAAGCCAAGAAAGTAGCTCAACTCGCCCATCATACTCATCTCAAACTCTGTGCTCATCACCTCGTAAAACTGAGACACAAGCGAATGAGATGAGCCACCAAAATGATATCGTCCACATAAATCGACAAGAAGAAAATGAGACTCATGGTGTCGATGAGCAGAGTTTTGTCTACTATGCCCATTTTGAAGTCATGGTGAGAAGATAAGACTTGAGCCTCTCATACCATGCTCTGGGGCTGCTTGAGTCCATACAAAGCTTTGGAGAGCTTGTATACATGACTCGAAACTTGGGGTTCTCGAATCTCGGAGGTTGTTTGACATAAACCTCTTCCTCAATATAGCCATTGAGGAATGCACTCTTGACATCCATTTGATAGAGCTTGAAGCCCGGGATGCAGAGAATGCAAGCGGGATCCTAATAGCCTCTAGTCTAGCTACAGGGCAAAGGTCTCCTCAAAGTCAAGACCCTCAACTGAGAAAAGCCCGTGCAACTAGCCTAGCCTTGTTGCGAATGACAACCCCATCCTCACTCTGCTTGTTTTGAACACCCACTTGGTCCCAATGACATTATGACCGGATGGGGCTCGACAAGCTGCCATACCTTGTTCCTCTCAAAGTTCTCAAGTTCTCATGCATAGCATTAATCCACGATTCATCGGATAATGCATGAGAAACATCTTCGGCTCAAAGGAGGCAACGAAGGCAGAGTGGAGGCGGCGGACAAACCTGATTTTGAGCGAGTGACGCTCAAGCAGATCACCAATGATCGATCGGTGGATGAGCTTTGGATATGACGGGAGGACGAGCGTATGGCCTCTACCTCATGCACGTAAGAGGTAGGAGCAGAGCCACTCATTGAAGGAGAGTCGGAAGGCAAGGGTGGTCTCCACGAGGTGCGAGAAATGGAAACAGAGGCACCTCGGTATAGAGGAACTGGATCCGGTGGAACACCATCATCTCCATCATCCTCATCTTCTACAAAGATGGTCTCGGAGGGATAAGAAGAGCTCAAACATCGTGTCTAGCTCTGGGCTAGCCTCATCAAAGGTCACATCACGTGTCTCTATGATCCTATGCGCATCAACACTCCGCACCCTATAGCTACGAGAAGAAGTCGAGTAACCTAGAAAGATACCATCGGAAGAGCGAGACTCAAACTTATCTAGGTTACAGGACTTCAAGATAAAACACTTGCAACCGAAAGCGAAAATGAGACACACTGGGCTTTCGCCCATACCTCAACTCATAAGAAGTGCGATGCAAATGTGCTCTCAAAACACGCGATTAGAAACATGGCAAGCAGTAGCTATAGCCTCACCAAAACTTCCTAGGAGTCTTGTGACTCGTCTAGCATCGTCACAGCCATCTCAACGAGGTCTGTTCTTCCTTTCCACTCGCCATTCTGGCGAGGGCGTAGGGAGAAGAGAACGATGCTCTAAACCAGACTCCACAAAAAACTCTCAAAGTAGGAATTCTTGAACTCCGTGCCATTATCACTGCGTATAGCTCAGAATGCACAGGGAGCTCAATAGACAACCTCTTGATCAAACCCACAAGTGAGAAAAGTCTCATCCTTCGAGGCCATGAAGAATACCCAAGAGTATCTAGAAAAATCATCAACGATGACAAGAACATACCACTTCCCTCCTGCCGATCGCACTCTAGCCGGACCAACAAAGGTCCATATGTAAAAGCTGTCTGGTGCATCGACCATCACTACGGTGGTCGGAGGATGAGAAGCGATAACCATCTTGCCATGTCGGCAAGGAGAGCAAACTAAGTCTTTGACCATCTTGAGTTTGGGCAAACCCGAATGAGATCGTGGTCGCTAACTCGGGTCAAATGATCAAAACCAATGTGACCAAGTCTCCTATGCCGGAAGAGAGATCACGGGACTCGAAGCAATCAAACATCGAAGAGAGTCTCGGAAGAAGCGGAAAAATCAGCACGAAAGACTCTCCCAAATCTAGAAATCCCAAAACTAACCCTCCGATGAATCAAGGATTCTACAGCATTACTCTTGAAGCTTACCTCGAAAGAGTCATCGATAAGTCGAGAAACAGAGCGATTGTATTGCGACTTACTTACTAAGGCAACATCTTTAAGAATGAAATTTTGGTTAATGCAGATGGTACCTTTAGCAATGACTCTACGAAGATGCATCCCCAAAAGTGATTAACTCATCACGGGGGCTCGGACTAGGAAGAGAACCAACGAGAATCTCGGTCATATGGCGAGAACAACCGAGTCAACAATCCAAACATCGCCCTTCCCCATCCGGCGAACCCGATCAAGACACAAGAGAGAAAGATGACTCGATCTTGGGATAGAGTGAAGACTTAGGAACCCAATCTCAACCATCGACACCTCAGTACCGACCACGGAAGAAGGCGGACTCGAGTGTCTCTCGACGCTCAACTCTCACGATCGGAGCAACTCGTAGATAATCTAGGAGTCAAAGCGGGTTGGCACGCCGTGGTGCAAAAGCCGGACCATCCCAATAAGGTGCTGGATCTCCTACCAGAAAACACCTCACGCCACGATATCTACCTCGATGGGAAAAGCGAGGAATATCAAGAGGACGGCGGAAAGATCGACTCTGAACAGCTCGGGACTAAAACTCGAAGAACTAGCATGAAAACCAAGTCACGGGCGCCCAAAAAAGCAGCGACTCTCTAACTGTCTAGAAGCGGTGTGTGTCTTAGGAGCACTCAAAGTGCGGGATGACCACGAATACCCCTAAGAGCGACAACACGCTCACGCCGAGTGATCTTGGCGCGCTGAAGCGAAATCTACTAGGTGACCATCCTTCTTCAGAAGGTGCATGTGTGCCAGCCTTGCTAGAGGCAGAAGCAATAGGAGTAACACCCTTCTGGTCAGAAGTCCTATGGACAACCCCAGCAGACCTAAACACGGTGGTACTCACTCTGGGAGCTACCACAATCTCACCACTCTTGGAGCCGCGCACTATGGTGGGAGGATGCGCCCGAGCGTGCTCCAAGGGATCAAATCCTAGACCTTGATTGAATCTACTAATCTTGGATTGGTCTAGAATAAGATTGAGCTTCTTCTTGCCTCCAACAAACTTCTCGAGAGTGCTCATAAGATACTGGCAATCTCGGAAGAAAGAAGCACAAGAAGAACAGGGGGAAGGAGAGGAAGAAGAACCGGAAAGATGAGCTCTCTCGACGTGCATTTTCTCCTCAAAGACTGCCGCCTCAATCTTGAGGGCCTCACAAGAAACGCATAGGAGCATCTCTAATTCTATGGGCTTGGTCTTCTAATTTCTTCCTAAGCTCGACATGGATTTTATCCAAGTCCCCCACAATCTCAGTACATCGCAAGCAATATTTTTGTGACTTATCTAGTAAGTCCTTAGCAAGTTTAGCACACTTGACATTCAGGGTTTCATTGTCAAGTTTTAATTGCTTACAGCCCTCACATGAGCTGACTGGGTCCTTAGAAGCATGTGATTCAAGTTCATTGTTTCTAGCAGAAAGCTTCCTAAGGTGTTCGCTCATGGCATCAATTTCGGCAAGCAATTTAGGGCAATTAGAGCATGATGGAGTGGAGTGAGCATGAAGAAAACTAGCCTCAACAGGAATAGCATCAACAGAACTAGTGCTAGCATTCTTCAACCTAAGACCATCAAGTTCAACAAGCACACTATCATGTATGGTCCTTAGGTTCTCCAACTCCACAAGAATAGCATCACACAAAGAGCAATCATCAGTGACTCGGGAGGGAGAAGATCTAAGTGAAGCTAACTCCCGAGTCAAGGTACCTACTTCCTTCTCAAGCTCCGTACACCTAGCTCTAGCTCTAGCATGAAATTTTCCTAAATTTGCAGAAAGCTTCGTTGAGTGGTCATAGGAGGGTACCTCGTCCGAGTCATTGTAGAGCTCGGAGTCGCCGATGTCGTTGGTGTCGGCCATGAAGCACATGCCGGGAGAAGTCGTCGCGCCTTTCTTCTCTTGCGGATCATCCTCGCCTCGTCGCTCCATGTCTCCGTGTCGGAGAGGTTGATGTCGTCAAGCGCGGCAAGGACGCGGTGGAAGAGCTTCTTGTTCTTGGAGAAGTTGCGGTACTTCTTCTCGTGCGCGGTTCACGAACCTGGAGGCTTCTTGTTGCGGTTCTTGTCGGTGTAGTCGTTCTTGCCCGAACCGCCAACGTCATTCTTGCCCTTCTCCAGCTTGGGACAGTTCGCCCGAATGTGGTTGGGGCCACCACACTCGAAGCAGGTGATCATGCCACCTCTCTTCCTCTCTCACCCTCTTGTATGCATGAGAAAACTTGCGAGCGAGAAGAGCAAGCTCATTTTCCGAAATTTTTCCGAGTTGGTCATCGCTTAGCTCGCAAAGGGCGGAAGAGAGAAACCAATAGAAGGATCGGAAGAAGAAGATCCAATGGGATCGGTGACCAAAGCCATCGATCGAGATTTCGTCTTCCGAGAGACGACATCGATCTCATGAGTCTTGAGGCGGGAATAAAGCCCGTCAAGAGTCAGAGTCGATAAGTCGGTGGTGTCCTTGATGGTGGTCACCTTCATCTCCCAAACCCGAAGGTCGAGTGCGGTCAAGAAATGCCGAGCATTGTCCGAGGTATATGCAACCAAGCTGCTCGGAGGTCGCTCAAAATCTTTGTAAACCGACCAAAACACTCGTCGAGACTCTCACCGGTAGCGTTGATCAAACTTGTTGTACTCGCTTGAACTGATCTGCCTCACGGTCTTGATTTGAGTAGAGCCCTCATGGTAAGCATCGAGGTTACCCAAATCTCGTGAGCGGAGCGAAGGTGAAAATCCTATCATACTCACTGGCTAAGACCACAGTATGAGAATGTTCCTTGCCTTAGCATTCGCCTCAACGTCAACCATATTGATGGCCGTGACATTTTCATCAGCAGGAACCTCATACGGGAGTTTCACCTTCTGCCATATCAGGTAGCCCTGGGCAGTGATGTATGACTCCATCCGGGATTTCCAAAAAGGAAAATCAACTCCATTAAAGATGGGAGGCTTGGTGGAATATTTGTCCGTCGCCATGGCTCTTGAGACCGGTCAAGATCTAGAAAGAGCAGAACCGGCTCTGATACCAATTGAAGGACCGAGATGGCGAACAGAGGGGGGGTGAATGGTCGCAAATAAAAATTCCCCCAAAATACTCCAACAAAAACCTCGACAAGATCGTTTAAAAGGAATTGTGAAAAACCCGAAAAACTAGACAACTATGTGTACCCCAAGCTTGCATGGATAAGTACCATAAAATATGTGGGGATTTTTGAGTCACAATCCTGGTTGTCTAGTGTCCAAAATAAAGAGGAATCAATTCAAACTCTTGCTTTTAGAAAGGACATCAATTCAAATCACAAAAGTCACTTTCAGAAAAGCAAAAGCAGCATTTCCAGAACTTGTCCTCAATTTGCACAGGAGGTTGGTGGGTTTCTGTAGCTCAAAAAATTTTGAGACTTTTTCTCCCTGTGAGCATTAGAGTCTTGAAGAACTCCACCAAATTTCTCCTCAAAAATCCTTACAGAAAAAACAGGAAAAATCGAAGAACACAGTCTGGTCAAGAACTTCAGCAGAAAGTTTGGGGCTCGGTTTTCACCTCATGGCGCCCAAACGGTGCAACAAGTGAACTCAAAAAAATTTTTCTGCAAGTGGATATCAGAGTCCCGCACCTCCTTCAACAATAATCACTCAAAAAAGGATTTTTCTATATTTTTACAAAAATCAAACACTGACTGCTGCGCGAAGAACAAGTTCAGAACAAAGTTGGAACTTGAAAGAAAAGATGTTCTCTACTCAATCCAAGAGTGCAAAAGAGATGTAAAACCATATGAACACACTCAAAACATCCAAGAACAGCAGCATTTAGAAGGAGGGGAGGCAAATCCAAATTACTTGAAAGTAAATTGCGGGAATGTAATTGCGGAAAGTAAATGCTGAATTTAAATTGCGTAAAGTAAAGACATAATGTAAATGCATAAAATAAATTCAGAGGTGGATGAATAAAACTTTCATTTCTGGAAGGGAGGTTACAAAGCCTCACATTCATGTGGGCAAAGCTCAAATGAGCATCAAAACCTCAACACCTTCAAGGGAAGGAGGCTACCCTCCACCCCTATTTATACTACTCTTGGGCCACCTACCACCCTTGGATGAGTCCTCAACCCTAGAGCACTCATCTAAGGGCTAGGATTAACCCACACACACAGCCATGCAAGGGCTAACCCAAAACCCACACATATACCGGGTTTTCTTGCACGTTTTCAAAGCATACTACCTAGACCCGCTAACCTATCAACTAGACCTCAATCCGACGGTCCTCATTGATCCACGCGCATCTAGCTAGCATCATCTCCTTTCCTTGTCTTCTTGACTTGCCCGACTCCGCCTCCGATCATCTTCCGCGATCTCCCAACCGTCTCGGACCTCCGACGCCTCGCCTAGTCTCGGTCATCCTTCGCCTCACCATGACCTAGCACCGTCGTCCTGCAACCATCAAAAACAAGGAAACTCCTCACATAGCAATGCCCACAAAGATGTGCAATAAACCATGCAACTCATCACTACCGAGTCCATACGGCCGGTACAACTCAAATTGCTTCATTTTGAAAATCAATCCAAATCAAACTCAAACTTGAGCACACCTTGCTCAAATAAAGTCAAATACTCATCACAAACATGGATGGACCTCCACATGGTCCTTCACGTAGTCGACGGCGTTTCGGTGGTTCCTCGGTGAGAAGATCTAGCGTATTCAACGCGGCTTGTCTCGGGCAGTGCTCCGGTGACCTCGGCGACGGCAGGAATGCACCGATGGCGAAGGAAAAGGCGAAAAACAGCGGCGGCGCACAGAGGCAACTACGGCGAGCTCTTGTGAGCAAAAGGAGGCGTTTCGGGAGGTGTGCGCTAGGGATACAGACGCGTCTAGGAGTGTGCGTCACGCGGGTGGCAGCGGCGCACTAAATAGCGCCTTGACGTGCGCGAAATCTTCGGCGAAACGAGCGGACATGCAGGCGGCCGTTGCTCCGGCGATCTCGCGAGGAAGAAACGACGTGGCGAAATCCTGGGCGTCCACGCGCAGCGAATCCAACGAGCGAAAACAGCGGAGAGACGTGGCGATCCCTTGATCGCACGATGTTGATCCAACGGGAGAAACGCGGCGACGGCTAGGTTTTCGGCGGAACGGGCTGCATGAGCCGGCGACGCGAGCTGGGCTAGAGCACAGTACTGGGCCGGTCCCAGGGTTTCGGCCCAAACACTGTTCTGGGATTTTTAAATCCTTTTCGAATAAAAAATAATTCGAGAAAGTAGTTTTGGCCAAAGAAAATGGTAAAAATCTCTGAAAAATTCCAGGAAAATTTCTAGAAAATACTTTGAGTTAATTGGGACTCAATTAAAATATTTTCAATAGAACTTTGTAAGAACTTTTCCATTATTTAATTGTTTTCAAAGAAGGCTATATTTGAATAATTCTAAAGAAATTTCAATAAATTCCCAAAATTTCACAAAAATCAAAAATACTCCAAGATTTAAATTAAAGCAAAATTTTGGGTGTTACAATTTTGGCCTATAAATTCCTAGACCTAGACCTAGAACTGTAGCCATTCCCTCCTTTTCGCCTCCATCCTTACTCTCGAAGCCTCCGTCGTACTCCTGAAGCCCTAGCGCCGCCACCTTCAAAGAAATTGTTCCACATTCTCCTCAATGGCATCCAAACCCTCAATAGCGTTGGGGTTACTGCGCCGCTGGAGAAGAAACCTGAGACAGCTGAGGCGGCCTTTGAGGATGAAGCCCTCAAAAAGGTTTGGCAGAAATCAATCATGACGGAGAAGGACGACTTTGTCCCTCTGTGGGAGTTCTTCCACTAGAGACCATCAAAAGGTGAATCATACCCCACCTTTGAGAATGAGGATGAGGCCATCGTTTTTGAGGCCTTTTTCCACTGCAGGTTAAGCTTTCCTCCTCTGCTTTTGCTCTCGGTTCTTGAGCTCTACCAGATTTAGCTTTTGCACCTGAGCCCCAATTCTATCACAATGCTCAGCGTGTTCGTCCACCTTTGTGAGGCTTTTCTAGGCATCAGCCTGAGTCTCAACCTATTCCGCTACTTCTATAATCTAAAGAGGGCGATGAAGGATGAAGCTGTTGGGGGTGTCGGTTTTCACCTCTGTAGCGGCGTGTCAAATTCTTATATTTCTGTCCCCGTTACATCCTCCTGGTAGTCGGACTGGAAGAAACGGTGGTTTTACATCACCTCCCCGGACACCGTGAATTACCCCATAGCTTATCGACCACTCTTTCTTCATCCGATTGACCTCTAGACTGGGGTCCCTCCTGCGACTGCTCGAACTTCTTATTATGTTCCGAAGATTGAGGAGCTAAGGAAAATCGGGTTGACCGGGTGGCACGTCGCTAGGAACTTCCTCACGCGCCGGTCGAGTCCGCTGAAATGCAAAGATCACCTCACTTGGGACAACTCCAGAGTCAATGATGCTACCAGGGACAATCCTGAAAGTACGCATTTGCAATACTTTTGTTTTCCTTACTTTAGTCGATGAATAGCGAACTGACTTGCCTTTCGCCGGATCTTCCAGACTCGGACATCACCTCTAGGCTGAGCAAAATGTTCCAAAGCTCGGAACCTGGCACTTGCAGCATTGAAGCTTACTCACTTGCCAATCCCCGGCTAGAGGTGAGTGTTCTGCCAGAGACATCTTCGCATCGCTCGTGCATCTGTTGTCTGCTTTGACTTAACATCTCCTCAGGAGGCCAAGTTCGATGATGTCAGTGAGCCAATCGAGGAAGTCATCGGCCTGGATGACGACGTCCCCGCTGACTTCGAACCTTCTTTGGATGATCCAACGCCTGTCATTGACCCAAGTGGGGGCGAAATGGCTCTAGAGCAAGAGGTGGCTCATCTTGCGACCTCATGAGCTTTTGCACTTCCCTTAGCATCCGCAGAGAACTCATCTGATCGATGACCTCGATTTTATGTGGGTTTGCCTCGATGCCTCGACTGGACACCAGGAAACCGAGAAGCCTGCTGGACGGAACGCCGAACGTGCACTTCTCGGGGTTAAGCATCATCCGATACTTCCTGAAGTTGTCAAGTGTTTCCTTGAGGTCGCTAATTAAGGTGTTCCCGGTTTTCGACTTGACTACGATATCATCGACATACGCTTCCACAATGCGCCCGATTTGGGACTTCAAGTAGTTTTGAATACAGCATTGATACGTAGCACCAGCACACTTTAAACTAAAAGACATTTTATCATAACAGAATACACCAAGAGGAGTAGTGAAAGCAGTTTTTTCTCATCCTCCGTAGATATGCTAATTTGGTGATACCCCGAGTAGGCATCTAGAAAACTTAGCAGCTGATAGCCCACAATAGAATCCACTATCTGGTCTATGCTGGGGAGAGGGAAAGGATATTTAGGACAAGCCTTGTTGAGGTCGGTGTAGTCGACGCACATCCTCCACTTGCCGTTGGGTTTCTTGACGAGGACAGGGTTCGCCAGCCATGTCGGGTGACAGGCCTCTTGGATGAAGCCAGCCTTTAGGAGTTTGCCGACCTCCTCTTGTATGGCTTGCTTCCTACCTTCCGTGAATCTACGCTACTTCTGCACCATAGGCTTGACGCTAGGTTCCACAGCCAATCGATGCTCGATCACCTCCTTAGGGACCCCGGGTATGTCGGACGGTTGCCATGCAAATACATCACGGTTTACCTGAAGGAAAGCAACGAGCTCGAGTTCCTATTTGGGATCAAGGTCAGTGCCTACCTTGATCGTCTTGGAAGGTTCTGATTGGTCTAGAGGCACTATCTTGACAACTCCATCAATCTTCTTATCCTTCTTGCCGTTGTCGACTGAGTCTTTGGCGATGCTATTGGACGTAGAGGCCTTGTCGGTGCCCTTGGATCTTTGGCACTTAGCTCCTTCATCATCGACACTGGTTGCCAATCCGCAGAGATGCTCGATCATCTCCAGGCTCTTCCTGTTGCACCAGACCGCAGCGCGCTGGTCCTCTTTGATTACAAGGACTCCCTTTGGCCCCCGAATCTTGACAGTCTGATACGCATAGTGGACCACGGCCATGAACTTTGCTAGCATTGGGCGGCCTAAGATCACGTTGTAGGCGGTCTCAAAGTCTGCCACGTCGAAGAGGATCTTCTCGGTGCGAAAATTGTCAAGTGTGCCAAACGTAACTGGTAGCTCGATCCGGCCAAGGGGCATCAAAGATGATCACGGAGTTATGCCATGGAACGGCTCTACTCCGGCCCTGATCTCTGTCTAGGGGACTCCATGTTCTCCATTGTCTTTGCAAAGATGAGGTTTAGCGAACTTCATCGATCAAGGTTCGAGTGACCTTAATGTTGACGATGGTGGGTTCGACCACCATGGGCTATCGACTCGGGTGTGGGACCACAGCTGGGTCATTTGACCGGTCGAAGGTGATCGATACTTTTGACCACTTGAGGAATCTAGGGAGAGCTGGTGTGGCCAGATTGACCTCCCTCTCGACTGCCTTGTATTGCCTCTTGGACTCATACGTGGCAGATCCTCTAAAAATGTGCGCCAGCTTGTGGTCAACCCCGCGATATTCGGGCTCATCGTCCTGGGGCTTCTCCTTGGCTTGCTCGACCCCGCGCTCGGCTAGGGCGCCTTGAGTTTCTCCTGAACCTTCTTGCTGATCACCTGGCACTCGTCGAAGCGTGTTTGTCCATGTGATGGACTAGGCAGTATTTGGCTCCTCCATGGCTTCGACCCTTGTTGTGACCAGTATTACGCACCTTTCCTCTTTCAACCTCAACTATGGTGAAATCGCCCTTGCACTTTTCCCCACGGTTCTTATTCCTCTTCATCCTCTGCTTGGACAACTTGGGCTTGTAGTCGCCAGACTTGGGGTCGTCGAGATGGTCTTGAGCTTCGGCACGTATGGCGTATTTATCCGCCAACTCGAAGAGCTCTTTGGGAGTTTGAACCTTTTGAGTGGCCAGCTTTCCTCTCAACTCCCTATCCTTAACATCGTTCTCGAAGGCGACTATGATCCCCTCATCCGAGATGTCAGGGATCGAGTTACGCCTGTCACCGAAGCGTCAGATGAAGCCACGCAATGACTCACCTGGCTTTTGGATCACCCGATGCAAGTCGCTGTGTGTTCTGGGGCGTTCATATATGCCTTGGAAGTTGGCGATGAACTGGGCTCGCAACTCCGCCCATGAGGATATTGACTGAGGCTGGAGGTTGAGCAACAGGACCTCGCGGCACCATCCAGGGTGGTGAGCAGGTAATTTTTCATCACCTTCTCGTTTCCCCCAACAGCCCTCATGACTGTAGTGTAAATCTGTAGCCACTCGATGGGGTTGATTTTTTCCAAGTACTTCTCGACGGGGCCCGGCTTGAATTTATCTGGCCACCTTACTACACGTAGCTCGGGGGTGAATGCCTTACATCCTTCATCGACACCCTCAGGGGTCACCTGTTGCGGACCTTGCCGAGGAGGGAGCTTGTGCCGTGCAGGTGAGTGAGCCCTCAAGGGCGAAAATTCGCCCCATCAGGCCCAGCGCGCGGGAGATTGGGCCCTTGAAAGTGGGAGCTCGTTTTCCCATCGCTCATGGTCTTCCTAGTCACGTTCCTCCCATCGTTCGCATAGGGCATCACGCAAGTCTTGTCGATCGGGAGGAATTCGATCTCGAAGATCTTCGGGATGTCCTCGGTGGAGGTTGGAGCGACCTGACTTGGAAACTCTCTGATTGGAACTAGCCACCGCCGATCCTGCTACTCGATGGCGGTGGGATGGTCCTGACCATTGGCTTCTGGCGCCCTACTGACTGGGACGCCCTAGCCTCGAGTTGGCAACTCGAGCGGTTTGCGCATGCACTGCATCAAGCAGCGTTTTCATCTGGTCGAACACTGGAGTCATCGGGTTGCCCGGATCTAGTGGCTGAAAGACCATGTGGAGGTCTACCCATGTTTTTGATGAGTATTTGACTAAATTTGAGCTTGGTATGCTCTGGTTTGAGTTTAATTTAAATTGGATTGTCAAATTGAAGCAATTTGAATTGTGTTAGTCTCGAGCAGCTCTACCGGCCTCGAGTATCGCCCTGCAAGCTTGTGGTCGAATGATTCGAGTAGATTGGTAGTAGACTAAGTTTCGAGTAGAAATGTTGCTGGGTCGAGCACTCTGCAGTCAGCTTAACTCGAGTCCTTGGTTTAACCAATTGTCACTAGATATTGCTTTATTGACTTGGTATCGAGTTGGTCATGTGGTCGATAGACTCGACATAGCGATTGATAGAGCTGATGCATTTGTGTCGAGCAAGTTGAGCATTTCATCGATGGACGAGTTACTACTCGAGTGTCGACTTTTGTAGTCGGCAATAAATTTATGGGGTAGGCGCTAGATCTCAAACTCGAAGGTCACACAAGGCAAGGGGTTTAGACAGGTTCAGGCTCTCGCGGAGGAGATAATACCCTAATCCTGTGTTCTGGGATTATGCAGATCTCTTGGATCTAAGATTGCTCAAAGCGCAATATGCTCTGGGCGATATGAGGTGGGCTATGCTCTATGGCTTGATTGCTCTATGCTTGGATGATCGGATCCCTATGTTGTTGCCCGCCCTCTCCCTTATATAGCGGGGGTGGGGCGGCTTACAGAGTCCTGATCGGTTAAGAGATTCCGATCGTTACAAGATTCTAGTCGGTTCTGAGGATAGAGTTTACGCCTTTATCTACCCTATTAACGACTCAGATTACAACCGTATCTATCATATCTAAATATAAGTTCAACTTCCTTTAGGATATGTCCCCTGCGCATCGCAAATGGGTCCGACGCGTGAGTATCTTCCGGCCTCCTCTTGGGCCTGTCATGAGGGTACCCGGGTTCTTATATTCCACATCGAGTGAGAAACCTACTCGATGCGGTCGATACGATGGTCGAGTTTCTACTTGAGCGAGGATCCTATTCGATGGTGGCAACTCGATGTAGTCGATACGATGGTCAGTGGTGTCGACTTCCTTAAAAGCTTCCCAAAGAATGACTTGATTTGGAGGCACCATGGCTTGAAAATTTTCCCACCAAGCTACTGCAGCTCCTTACAGCTGGTAGGATGCATAGAGTACTTTCTCTTGGTCATTGCATTGTGCAATGGCCAACTTACTTTCGACTAAACGAAGCCAGTCATCAGCTTCCAATGGATCAGTTGTGGAGGAGAAGACGGGTGGCCGAGTTTTGAGAAACTCATTTAGCTTGGAGTAATGGGGAGTGTTCCCATTGCCACCTCTTGCAATGGCTGTGCCTATATTGGCAGTATTCTGAACCATTTGCTGGAGAAGGATAGTCTGAGTTTGATGGTTTTGTTCAATCATGGCGAGAACTTGAGCCATGGTCGGGGGTTCAGGTAGTTGATTTTCTGGGATTGGATTTGGTTGATTTTGTGGAGGAGGAGGATTGTCGCGACTTGCGGGTTGGGACGATGAGGTTCTCGTTGAGGGATGCATTGGATTTAGTTGGGCCGGTGTCGGAATTACGTTCCTTTGAGATTGGGTCTCGGGGGTAGCCTCACTTTCCAAAATATGACTAAGCGATCGCGTTACTGGCATCCTGTAATATAATGAGAATTATTTTATTAGTACTGATAAATGTTAAATATATAGTAGTTGTTTGCGATAAGCAATAGGTTTATATACTCATGCTACTTCAAGGATTATCTCATCGAAAATTTTCACCTCAAAGCTATATTAGCGAGAGATATCCATAAGATAACACAAAGAGAATTTTCGAACAAAATGTCATACAATACCAAAAGATCACATAAGATTACATACATCTGCATAGATATTACAAACTGATTGACTTAACTACTACCTTAAACCTATAACATAAGGCTCTACCACTTCCTCAATTGGTATCGCTAGATATGATCCCTACGCCTCGAACTACTGGGTATGAAGGTGGTGAATCGACATCACAGCTACTTTCTGAACTGGAAGGTAGGAGTGGAGGTTTTGCACTCCAACTGGTTGAAATTAGCACAAATATTCGCGTCGATTTCCAACCCGTTGCCTTGGTTCTCTTGCTGGATTTTGAGACTCCATATAGGCCTCATATGAGCCGAGATATGCCTTCATATTAATATGGTGTGCTTTGCATATCCGGAGCATAAGCTTACGACCTGATTCCTGAATTGCTTCATGCTTAGATTTATTATGGTGCTTCACATTATGATGCAATTTTTGGCCTTCAAGAATCGTAGTGGCATAGCTAGGAACTTTATATCCAAATTGTGTTTGCTTGATATCAAAAATAGGTGCATGCTTTTTATGACCTAAATTTTCAGCCAGCTCTCTTGCAATATCAGACCAGTTTATGTTCTTAGCCATCTGAAATTATTATAAAAGAAAAATAATTAGTAACCACATAAAAATATAATATTTCAAATGAGAAGAAAATGATTACAATAGTTATTTTTCTCTCACCATGAATCTTTTGTTAGAAGGTTTGTAATATCATAAAAACTTAACTTTTATGTTAAATATTTATGAATGCAATCCAAGGAATACGAAAATTTCTCAAAACCCAAAAGTTTTCATTCATATAGATAATATTTTACATTCCTACTGGTACAATACACTAAGGACTTCCTTGCTGAATATATTACATAATACAATACCATACAATACCAAAAGTCTGCCTTGCTAAGTATATTACATAGGGTCACCTCTTATTCCTACGGGGTCTAAACTATCCTAATCACTGGTTTCAAGCCAACCAGCAAAACCCGTGTTGAGGTCATCTTCATTTAGTGGTGGAAACTTCTCCGAGGAGCTTCCTGCTGAAGCAGAGCTAGCATCTCGGGTTGTCTGAGTTGTCTTGGGGCGACAAGAAGAAGAAGGTCCGGATTCTGCTATGCGTTTGGCAAGGCGGGGTTAGCTACCTCCCACTGACATACGGGCGGTGCGATGAAGGCTAGTGGGTGCAGCAGGGGCAGGTGGTGCAGCAGGTGTGGCTGGAACTTGAGGTGCCTCTGGTGCGGCATTTCCCAGGACTGAGCGAGAAATAAACCCCATGTTTACAAATGGGGCGATTACTTCCTCCAGATAGCCTACACGACGGTGACAGACAACTGCATCCTGGGCTATGCGGCGATGATGCTCATCAGTAGCATTACTAAACTCCACCAAGGTGTGAAGTCTATCCAGATGAATGCTTGAAGGATCTGGGTAAGTAGTATCTCCAAGCGAAGGATACAAGCGATAGGCAGAATGCAGCTTAGGGAGGGCATGGTGCAGGCGGACAACAGCGGTGTAAGCAGCATCATTCATGGCAACATCCATAGTTGAGCCATAGCCCTCGAAATTGCTCTCCCCTTCATCATACGAAGCGCGGGCGGGAATATGCAGTCGGGCTGCATACTCAACTGTAGAGGAACTGAGAGCCACGTAGTACACCATATAGCGAGGATTCTCGGCATATTGAGCCACGTCCAACATCTTAGCTAGCACTCCCTTAATTCCCGCTTCCTCACGAGCATTCGACTCGTAGCATAGGATAATATTCATCTGATTTAAACAAAGAGAAGATTAGAATTTTTCAATTTAGAACAGATAAGGAATGATAACAGATATCTAAGATAGAGAGAAGTATTAATAAAGATATATTTGTGAATTAAACACTAGTTTTTAAGGTTATTAAATTTTTCCTTGACTAGCGACCATGCTAACTAAGGTTTTCCTACAGTCTGCATGGCTCTGATACCAACTTGTAAGGCCCCCATTTTTGATAATAAATACCAACAATGGGTTCCCTGTGCATACAGTACTAGTCCCATGATCAATGGCTAGCACGCACAGATTACAAATTAAAATCACATCCATACACAATAATATTACATACGCTAAGCGTCTTGAAATTACACAATAGTATTACAAGCCAAAAACTTGTAAAACAGCAGCAGAAATTTTATTTCTCTTGTAGTATGCCCATTCACCCTCAGATCATAACCCCCGAATCCTGAATCATCGTAAAGATCATCGGGATATTCGATATCTTCACCTAAAACAACATTGATAGCAAGATTGAGTACATTGTGTACTCAGCAAGTCTTATAGTGTATCACAGATGCAAATATAGGTATATGCAGGTTAAATCAAGGGAAAGGTTTCTACAGTTATTTTTGCATTAACAAATTGACGCATAATCATATACTAGATTGCAACCGAAGTTTGTAAAAGAACATTTGTTGTAATAACAAGTATTGTCAGCATAAATCATCTTAACACAATCTACCTGACTGATTCAATCCAATTCCATGTCATCCCCTGGCATGAAATGTACATATTGCAAAACACCATTTTCCCACCAAATCATTTTGGAAATATTAAAATTCTAACCATGTGATGACTTTACCAAGTGCCTTTAACCGTAGGCGTAGCTAATTAATTAGATTTACACTCTGCAGAGGTGTACAGCTTTACCCATAAGAAATGATCTGCCACTTTTGCCAGGCCAGTTGACACTCTTCCTTTGGGGTGTCGACATGGTGATCATGACATAACCGTTACATTGTTTAAGCCTAACTTTGCACCAGCCCGATGACGTTAAATCCTTATTATGGAGAAGGAACATGACAGTTGTGAAAACCTACCCGAATCTATTCCCTAAACTTTCCTTAGTATCATGGCAAGTTAAAATGAAACAGTAATCTACAATTTGGTTCTCCCTAATGGATAAGACTATAGCCTCATAAAAAATAGTACATTTGAAGGACCATGTGGAGGTCCATCCATGTTTGTGATGAGTATTTGACTTTATTTGAGCAAGGTGTGCTCAAGTTTGAGTTTGATTTGGATTGATTTTCAAATTGAAGCAATTTGAGTTGTCTTTGCCAGGAGTGGTAGTACCGGCCGTATGGGCGCGGTAGTGATGAGTTGGATGGTTTATTGCATATCATTGTGGGCATTGCTATGTGATGTGGTTCCTTGTCTTTGATGGTTGCAGGACGACGGTGCTAGGTCATGCTGAGGCGAAGGATGACCGGGACTAGGCGAGG
The DNA here is from genome assembly GCA_036346275.1 of Otatea glauca. Taxonomy (NCBI): domain Eukaryota; kingdom Viridiplantae; phylum Streptophyta; class Magnoliopsida; order Poales; family Poaceae; genus Otatea; species Otatea glauca. The sequence continues at coordinate 37,428,988 of CM070713.1, read as the reverse complement.
AGCGTCGGAGGTCCAGACGGTTGGGAGATCGCCGAAGATGATCGAAGATGGAGTCCGGCAAGTCAAGAAGACAAGGAAAGGAGTTGATGCTAGCTAGATGCCGCGTGGATCAATGAGGGCCGCTTGATTGAGGTCTAGTTGATAGGTTAGCGGGTCTAGGTAGTATGCTTTGAAAACTGCAAGAAAACCCGGTATGTGTGTGGGTTTTGGGTTAGCCCTTGCATGGCTGTGTGTGTGGGTTAATCTTAGCCCTTAGATGAGTGCTCTAGGGTTGAGGGACTCATCCAAGGGTGGTAGGTGGCCCAAGAGTAGTATAAATAGGGGTGGAGGGGTAGCCTCCTTCCCTTGAAGGTTTTGAGGTTTGTGAATGCTCCTTTGAGCTTTGCCCACATGAAAGTGAGGCTTTGTAACCTCTCCTTCCAGAAATAAAAGTTTTATCCATCCACCTCTGAATTTATTTTGCGCATTTACATTATGTCTTTACTTTACGCAATTTAAATTCAGCATTTACTTTCCCGCAATTACATTCTCGCAATTTACTTTCATGTAATTTGGATTTGCCTCCCTCCTTCTAAATACTGCTGATCTTGGATGTTTTGAGTGTGTTCATATGGTTTTACATCTCTTTTGCACTCTTGGATTGAGTAGAGAACATCTTTTCTTTCAAGTTCCAACTTTGTTCAGAACTTGTTCTTCGCGCAGCAGTCAGTGTTTGATTTCTATAAAAATCTAGAAAATTCTTTTTCAAGTTATTCTTCATGGAGGAGGTGCGACACTCTGACATCCACTTGCAGAAAAATTTTGGAGTTCGCTTGTTGCACCGTTTGGGCGCCATGAGGTGAAAACCGAGCCCCAAACTTTCTGCTCAAAGTTCTTGACCAGACTGTGTTCTTAGATTTTTCCTGTTTTTTCTGTAAAGCTTTTTGAGGAGAAATTTGGTGGAGTTCTTCACGACTCTGATGCTCATAGGGAGAAAAAGTCTCAAAATTTTGTGAGCTGCAGAAACCCACCAACCTCCTGTGCAAATTGAGGACAAGTTCTGGAAATTCTGCTTTTGCTTTTCTGAAAGTGACTTTTGTGATTTGAATTGATGTCATTTCTAAAAGCAAGAGTTTGAATTGATTCCTCTTTATCTTGGACACTAGACAACCAGTATTGTGACTCAAAAATCCACACATATTTTATGGTACTTATCCATGCAAGCTTGGGGTACACATAGTTGTCTAGTTTTTCAGGTTTTTCACGATTTCCTTTGAGCGATCTTGTCGAGGTTTTTGTTGAAGTATTTTGGGGGAAATTTTATTTGCGACCATTCACCCCCCCCCTCTGTTCGCCATCTCGATCCTTCAACATTCACCCAACATTCTCTTTTACCCAAAATTTCAGCAATCTAGATAATGCTCAGTAGTATCCTCAGATTACTCAGGAAGAATAATAATGAACTCATATATATATGTATGTAAACACACAACTTTAACCACTAACGCGGCTAGATCGCGAAATCATATTCAGATCAGCCATTATTTCAAAGATTCAAGAGCAGTTAACAAAAAGAATTAGCATCACATAATTATATATGCACATTTAATTCTCTTGATCAATCAAAGATCGTAACAAATACAAGTGTATGTATGTGTGTATATATATAAGTCTTTGCTCCTGCTCTTTGAATCAGATCAAATTCATGTCACTCCCAATCAAGACTCAATCATCTTCTCTTAAATAGCAGGTTAACCCAATAATCAGACTACAACCTCATACCTACCCATTCGAATCATCAAAGGGATTAACCAAGTTCAAGATACATATACACCAAGATTACATCAAAATGCAATAGATTATATCTCAGTAGAGCTCGGATTTGCTGCTAGCAGTCTCATCAGGAGATCAAAAATCTTTCTTTAGGCATTGAACCGACCTTCACAGCCAGCCTCCACCCATTTCTCTCACTGCCCATCCTCCCAGCCAGTAGCTAGCTTGCACTCGTGCCCATCCTCTGCCCATCTCTCCAACTTGCAGCTAGCTGCTCTTTGGCCCATCCTGTTGGCCAAATGGCAAGGCAAGACACTGCATGCACTCCACCTAGCACTCAGCCACGGTTTAGTTTTTCCTAAAGTAGAGGCTGAAATTCAGCTACTTCAAAGTGGCAAAAGAGGGCAGTATAAATAGGAGTCAAAGAGAACACCCTAGAAGCTTTACTGCTACCTCATTCACCCACCTACTAGGCACGGCTGTCCTTGCTTAGCTTTTACTATCGAGTAGACAAGGATCAAGCCTAGGAGGAAAAGAAGGCAGGAGTCGAACATCTGTCCCACTTTCTCCTGCCTCAACTTTCCCATTTCCAGTTGTTCCTGCATCATGAGGTGCCAATCATTAGATGTAATTATCTTTTCTTCTCTTGGCATGAACAATAGATAATGATGACAAATAGTTATAAGAATATTTAAACTTCTGAATGCAATGAATGGAATAATGTTTTGAGCATCATTTGGCACTTAAGAAAACCTTGAATTGACTACACCAACATAATTTGATATACATGTCTAATTTAGCCGTATTCTCACTGTGGTAGTAAATGGTTTTCAAATCATTTATTATAAGAAAATCATTCAAAATCAAGTGCAGTCTCTATTTTAAGTTTGAACACGCAAACCTCATAACACGCATACATAAATTTCATTCACAGTAGACTATACACAAAAGTGATACTCTACAATCTGGAATTTAGACTTGAACTTCCAATCGGAGTAGTAATTCAAGCTGTACTCATAAGGTATTAAGAGTTATAGTTTCTACTCAAGCTTTTGCATGCAATATACTCAAGAACAAAAACCCCTCACCTATGCAGTTCTAGCCACAAAAGAAATCTGAAGCCAAGCATGCTTTTATCATGAGGTAGTTACAGGATCTAACAAGAATATGGGAAAATTTTAGTTATGAGAGTCTTGGTTACATGCTCTAACTTTACACTTTAAAACATTTAGAATGCATAACTCCAGCAAGAAAATAATTAGTCAAGATCAATGCAAAGTAGCTCATACATATATATATAAGTAATACCTCTAATAATCAAAAAGGAAAAATTAACTAAAGCATATATCAGCATCACAACTTAATTTGAACTCTCTCTATCAAGAAAGGACTACTCATGTACTTAAGTAATAAGATTTCTTGCATCAGTGTTTCATCCAAAATAAATCACCCTCTGTTAATCACTGTATATGCATGTGTTTGATTTAATAGAACCATATTAAGGTAATACCACTCAGAGCACATTTAAAGGGTCAGAGCAGTATTAAATGAGAATGCATAACTCAAGCATACACCTACACTTACTAAAACAAAAGAACATCCATGAATTTTAATCAGTCAACCCCAAAGTAAATCTATTTTATAGCAAGAGTTGTTTAGTTTAGACCGACGTAAAAGAGAACACGATAAAGTTACTAAATCACAAACCATCTGTTCAATACGTATAAATCAGTGACCTAAATGCTCTCCCTGTCATGGGCAAGATTATCTATAGAACAACTGAGATGCTCATATGAATATCTGAATTTCGCACAAAAATCTAAAATATCATAGTTCTTACAAATCTACATCTCGGCACAAATTGGCCCCATAAATGTATTAGTGCTGAGCCTCGAAGTAAAGTATCAGTCCTAGCGTCCAGACAAAGGTTACAGATACATAAACAACCATTAATCCCTTACAAATAAATACATCAAACTCTATCATACATCAAGTTCAAACTTCATACAAGATTTATGTACTGAATTCTATACAAAGGCTGTACTTACGAAATCATCTCATAAGGTTTAACTCTGTCACATTCAAGCAAAGTCGACAGGATTCAATACACAAGAAACTTCCTTTTTCTCGGTAGCTAATACATCTCAGTTGACCGACACGTTATACACTTAATCAACTCAATACTTAAGCATCTGAGAACATGAAAAGCAGTAGATGGGGAGAAAGTAGAGCTTAGCTTTTTCGGTTTGGAGGAGGAGAGGGGGGTTGAGCCGGCAGTGGGCGAGGTGGGCACTCTCAGCGCTGCCGAGGGTGCGGCCCGTCGCGAGACCCATCTCTTGAGGTCGGTCAGAACGTCGGTGACCTTGAGCACAAAAGGAGGGAGAATAGGGTTAGAAAGAATGAAAAAGATGAAAAAAATAGAGTAGTAGCGCTTAGCTTGGGGGTGGCCGGGGAAGCCGTCGGCGTCGGGAGCGCCAAATCCGGCACAGGAGAAGGCAGCGCGGCGCTGAGCCGAGATGGCAGTGGCGTGGGGCGGAAGCGGTGGTGCGCAGGGGAAAGGCCGAGGGCCAGCGTGGCGCAAGGGGGAAGAAAGGTAGAGGGGGGAAGCCAAGGAGGGGAATCGGTGGCGGCGGTGGCGCGCGGCGGAGCCGAGAGGCGGTGGCGTGCGGCGGAGCCAAGAGGTGGCGGCGCTCGGTGGATCGGGCGGTGGTGGAGATGGGGGGCAAGGGCAAGGGCAAGGCGGTGCACGGGGTGAAGAAGGCGAGAATCGGGGAAGAAAAGGAAGAAGAGAGGGGGACCGGGAGAACCAACGGCCACCGGAGGCGCGGGGAACCGAAGGCGGCGGCGCTCGGGAGATTGGGGGCGACGCTCGGAGAGGAGGAAAGTGAGGGAGACAAAGGTGCGGCCGGATAGAGTTGGGGAGAGAGAGGGTGGGGATTAGAGGTAGGGTTAGGGTTGGAGTATGTCGCCGGCCCGAATGGGCCAGATTTTTGGGCTGACGAAAAAAATAAATAAATAAATATATATATAATCTCTAAAAAAAGTGATAAACAAATAAATTGATGAATAAATAAACATGAAATAAAATAACTTATGCTGTATTCAAACCAATGCATATACCAGAATAAGAAAACAGATCAAGAAAAATAATAGGAAACAAATCCACAATTTATTTCTTGTTTTTCTCTTTTTCTTTCTGTGAAATAAGTTAAGATCCAACTACCATGCATACATATATAGATAAATCGAATGAAAAGTCACTGATCCCAAAATACAGGCATTAGTAAATTGTTTTACAAATCGCTTGTTGGAAAATTTACATTAGGATTTAAACCCAATTTGAGAAAAATAAATATTAAAAGCTTGATACTCTTAATAGGAAATCTCCACAATAACAACAGGGGGCAGCTAGAGCCACTTCATGCTGTGGACAGCTCTGTGATCATACATCCAGGCAAGTCGCCCTTCGACCATGTTTGTGAACTTATTTTGTGGCTTGGGCTGTTTGAAACTCTTGCATTCATCTCCAAAGCTAATTTCTAAAAGAAATTAAATCACACTGATTGGATCAGCTAGATCCAGTGTTAGAACCATAACCTTGGTGAGGTTATGGAGTAATTAGTGGGTGGAAGAGCTCAGGGTATGAGCAACCCCAGTTGGGTTGCTATGAAAGTCAGGGCTCCTCCACATAGGATATCATTTAAGGACAAACCAAACTGGCGCTTACCTCAAAACTGGCGCAAGCCGTGATGACCATAGACCCAGTATGGGACGGGCTGAACTAAGTAACCGACAAGTAGCTGGCTCTGCCAAGGTGAGAAAGGTGACTGTGCCAAGTGAGGGCAGTCTCCCTAGGGCGAGACGTCGAGGGAGGAGTCTCGACCCGCGTGCCTTTGGTGAGGCAAGGCGGTATGGCAGAGGTCAGTGTACGGTTGGCCAAACGTTCCGTTTCCTTGTTTTATTAGTGTGCCTAAGGAAGCGCACTGTGACAATAAACCAAAGCGATGCTATGGGCAAAGCAATACACCTCTGATCAGAGTTAAATGTGATATCACTCCTGGCTTCCGGGTTTTGGAAGTGCGTCGTGTGGGTTTTCCTCTAACACAGGATGTAAGACCCCACGTTGTTCTGCTGTCAGTAGATTTAAAAGTTAAAACTTGACACTTTCTAACAAATGGGTAAAGGGGTACTTTGGATAAAGTACTACTTTGGAGTAGCGGCTTGGTGGCCGAAAGGTATATTTTTATACCCATGCATAAGGGTTCCGCGACTTGCTGAGTACTGGTGTACTCAGCCTTGCTTTCTCTGTTGTTTTCAGAACATGTCGAGTCCACCCACCCAGATGAGGTAGAAGGCGATTTTCTTGATGATATGAATTTTTGTGATGATACTGATGTTGCTGTGGAGGGATATGAATACGAGGGGGCTGACGACCAAGACCTGGCAGAATAAATCTACCCTCAGGAGGGAGACATCTAGAATAATACTGTAATATTAGGCGGGCGATGTAAAATCACCGTAGCCGAACCTAAGACTGTACTACATGTACATTAAGAATAATCCTCGATTACTATTCGGTGGAAATTTCTATCCATGCATGTGTTGTTTTCCTTAGCCTGATCTTGGCGCACTCTGCTCTGTGATGTTTCCACTGGTTCTGGCCTGGTCAGGCGAAGTGGGGGCGTTACAAAAGTGTATCCCTGTCATTTAAAGTGGTAGCACAGGCATTAATTCCCAACATTAAAGGCAGTAAATCCCTACAATAGGGTTCCTTCCCATATCAAGGCGTATATCGTTATACCGATATGCATTTACCCACAACGAAGTGTGAAAGCCCCTCGTAAGCAAACCTAGAAAGGATTGCTCATACTATCTCCCACCTATCAATGTGCAAAGCCAGACCTAAACAACTTACTAGGTTAAGGCTGCCCCATATCAGCACTCGTGGTTGTATGGTTTTCTTGGCTTGAAAACAACCCATAGCTCGGTCCTTAATCTGACACGGGCAATGCTCCACCCTACACTACGTACAAGTCCAACCCTTGCACATCCGGCTAATGCCAATAATTGCCCGCATCTAAATCATAGTTTTATTTTGGGGTTTTATAGTCAAAATACCAACAATTGACATCATGTCGTACCCATCATTTAAATTCTCAAGAATCAACTTTGATCATTAACTTTATAGCTAATGAGCATGGCTAAGCATGATTATTAATCGTGTATACCCACTTTGACATTAAGTAGTGTCTACCCCTTTATCTATGGTTAACAAGGTTCACATGTTCATACTTATCAAGGGGGTTCCATGAAATATCAGGTTTATCTACCAATATTCCAACATAGCATTTTTATGACAAGTACGTGTGTGCATAATAGTTTTGCAAGCATTGAAAGTAAATATTTGAAGTACTAGGATCGAGATGATCAAAGGGGGTGCTTGCCTTGCGGATCGCAGTCGGGTATAAAGTCCGGGTCGTCGGTGAGGTCGTCATCTGCTAATTCTGGTTCATCAGAATCTACTCATCGATCATCAAGGATAACATACAATAAATAGCAAACCAGTATAAGGGCAAAAAGAAGACAAATAGAAGATCTAACTAAAAACTTACAAAAACAGGGGTGTTTCTTAGTAAGATTATAATTCATGTTGAATTGGTTATACTGTTTCTTTTTGTTCATGTTTACCTTTATTATTCTTGGACTAGATGGTATCAAGTATTTCTTGCTTCATGTGAATTATTCATTTTATTTTAGCGAATTCTAGATGCTAAAATTATTTGAAGTAGAAAGATTTGACTTACAGTGATATCATAACACAGTATGTTGTTAATAGGATTTAGATGCAAAACAATGTATTTAAAGACTTTTGAATTAAACATTTATCACTATATTTCTGGCTGCCATTTTATCAGGCATAACATATTAAGTCATCTACCCCATTTTTATGAACTAATTGCTAGATGCAAGCATGGTCTCATATGAACACATACTCATATATATATACACATATATACCTATTATGCTCTTCACACTAAATCACATCCTATTTGCATAAACCATTATTTGTTCAATATTTTTACCTAGCCTAACATTATTCTGCCATCATGCTGAAAAGAATATGTTTAACAAACTTCCAAAAATTCTTTCCCTATCAATTTAGTTATTAGTGCATAGCTCCTAAATAATGTTAGATTTCAATAGAAAAGACATAAAACAACTGGTTACCCAAATATTTTTATAGAAATGGGTTCATAGCAGAATGAGAGTTATGATAAAATTGGTTCCAAATAAATTTAACTTTATTTGCAAAGTTTCTACATTTAGTCTTCTTTCATATATACTATTCATCTTTGTATTAAAATATTTTTCTGAAACAGATTTTCAACAATCTTTGCATATTCTGGAAGCTCTTGCTTTTAGATGAATTTAGAAATTGGTTTCATCTTATTTGGATTTCAAATGCGAAAGATATTCAAGTTTGAATTTTTAACCGATTCAAAAATCTAATGAAAATAGCAAAATACGCTTTCGCTGCGCTAAAAGCGTCTTTTGCTTCGTGCCAACAACGCGCGCGTTCAAATCCATCGCAGCCGCTGACATCCCGAACCCAACCATCAGCGACTCAAGGTGAAATTGCGGTGAGCCACTGACAAATCGGGCCCTCATGTCATTCGGCCGAGACAGAGCTCGACCCTGAGCTCGCCGGCAGCGAGGATCCGGTGGTGCTCCAGTCCGGCCGAGGGCATGGCTAGCATCAGTACGCTATTGCGCATCTAATGGTGGTACCCATTCCTACCGGCGACTAGCCGAACCATCCCGCCACCGTGGACATGCGGCGGCGAAGGAGGCGACGAGCCGTGCCGACAACAGAGAGCTTCTCCGTCGGAATCGGTTCCAGTTCTAGCATTAGGGTAATCTAAGCATTCCATTTTTGCTAGCTAGAGGTTCAGGGAAGAGACGGATTGGCTCACCACCGATCGCCGGTTTCGGAGAAGAAGGGGGCGCAGTGGCGGCGGAGCTTCGGTCGGAATTTCCTGAAAATGACAGAGGGTTTTTGATGCTTGTGAGCTGGAAATGCTATAGCAGAAAGCAATTGAGGAATGGTTGCTTGTGCCACCTTCAATCGATCACGAACCAAAAGCTAGGGTTCTTCGGCTGATTCAGGAAAATGCGAAATTGGCAGTGATCAGTGGAGTATAATGGATGAAACAAGAGGGGTTTTGATGAGCAGTCTTTGGCGATCATGCTTCGGTATTTATAGGCTGGGGAGACGCTGTAGACGAGCTTGCACAGGATGTGAATTTGATTGAGTTTTGCGGCGCCAGAACAGGAGCTGGGATGGGCGGTTTGCGGAAAATCCGGGCAAGGACGATGCGTGGCAGAGTTTGGCAGAGGCGGTTTCCTCAGGAGGAGCGAGATTGCAGCGGTGGCGATGCTACAGCCGGCGAGATGATCTCAGCCACGCGTGAGCTCACCTGCGGGAGGAAGAAGACACAAGTCGAGGCTGACAGGTGGGACCACACAGTGATTCGGGCCCACATGGCAGAGAGAGAAAAAGAGAATTCCGGCTTGAACTGCAAGAAGGCTGATTTGATTCAGTGAATCCATTTCCTATCCAATCGGTAAATTAATGAGGAATTTACTGAGTGTACCTGAGCTCGTTTAGGAGCTACCATAAAAATTTTAGACCTGTTAGACACCTGAGGATTTTATAAAAATTCTGAAAGTGTACTGTGCACATATTCAAGCATTTTGCTTCTTATTTATTTAGGTACATATAGCTTACTCCAAAATTTAGAAACATTTTTAACACGTTCCTTATATCCACATTATACTTCTATAAAATTTATAGCTTTAGATTCTTGACAGTTTATTTAATGAAATTCTGACATTGAAGTTTCCAGATTTTTAACTATTTAGTTTTTGAATTTTTATCAATATCAAACCTAAAGATCATCTCCTGATATTTTTACTGAAGATGAATCTATCCAAGGAGAAGATAATATAAATATTTTCACATCGAAATTATGAACATTTAATTTCTAACATTTTTACTATTGCTAGTCTTGCTTCATTAAATTACCTTTCTTTTCATCATTTAATACTTTGTCATGATTTTAAAATTATATTTTGAGTTCTGGACAGCTCCACGAATTTTTATAGCAATTTTTCTTATTTTTTTGTTTTACAAATCTTTTCTTATTACTTATGTAATGGTTGATTGATTAGAAAAAGGAATTTTCCTTTTAAGCAATAATCAAAAGAAGTCAAGAAAATTCATAGAAAATTCAAAAAAATCTAGGGAAAAACAAATTAAAACTTCTTAAAATATATCATTTAATTTCTTATTATTGCTCATTTTTCGGGATGTTACACTTAATTTCTTGCAATTTGGATTTGCCTCCTCTCCTTCTACATGCTTTTTGGTTCATGTGCCAAGGATGGTGATTGAGTCTTCTTCAGATCATATCCCAATCATCTAGGCAAATTCGTTCATGTTTTTCGCAACAAATCGGTTTTGTGTTATTGAATGGATCATCCTTTAAAATCGTGTCCTTGTTGTTTTGGGTATGTGTTCTAGCTTGCTATGATATGTGGGAAGTTATTCAAGATCATCTTGATCACCAAAAACCCACGAGCAAGTTTTAGATCATGTTCTTGAGTTTTGCTCAAACTTGAGGTGTTCTTCCTTCAAATCGAAAAAGATCGGAACTTTGACGTCAATTCATGCAATTGATGGTTGGAATAAGTTCCTGATATCCTAAGGATCACATCTACCAAGTTTCATGAGTTTTTGACCATCCAATCAAAAATTGGATCATTTTTGCTCTTGGTGGTCGTGCTGATTTTCCCTGCTGTTCTTGAGCTCGGTCATACCACACCCTCTCTGGTCATACCGGCCTCACAGGGAAAATTCCTCATTTTAACTCGCATCTCTTGGTTGTTTTGTGTGAGGGCCTATTTTGGTTTATTATGAGTGGGGAAAATTTCATTTGCGACCATTCACCCCTCCCCCGCGCTGTTCGCCATCGCGATCCTTCAATTGATATCAGAATGGTTTTGCTCTTCCATAGATCTTGACCGGTCTCAAGAGCCATAGCGATGGACAAATATCCCACCAAACCTCCCATCTTATCTGGAGTTAATTTTCCATTTTGGAAGTATTGAATGGAGTCGTACATCACTGCCCAAGGCTTCCTGTTATGGCGGAAGGTGAAGCTCCCATATGAGGTTCCTGCCGATGAGCACGTCATAGCCGGCAATATGGCTAACGTTGAGGCAAATGCTAAGGCAAGGAACATCCTCATAAAAGGCCTCAGCCGCAGTGAGTACGATAGGATTTCTCACTTGCATTTTGCTCACGAGATTTGGGTAACCCTCGATGCTTACCATGAGGGCACTACCCAAATCAAGATAGTGAGGCAGGATCAGTACAAACGTGAATACAACAAATTTGAACAACACGCTGGTGAGAGCCTTGACGAGTGTTTTGGTCGATTTACCAAGATTTTGAGCAACCTCCAATCATTCGATTGCATATACCCTGACTCGGACAATGCTCGATATTTTTTGACCGCACTCGATCTTCGGGTTTGGGAGATGAAAGTGACCACCATCAAGGACACTACCGACTTGTCGACTCTGACTCTTGACAGGCTCAACTCCCGACTCAAGACTCATGAGATCGATGTCGTCTCTCGTAAGACGAAATCTCAGTCAATGGCCTTGGTAACTGATCCCGTTGGATCTTCTTCGAGCTTGCTTGTTGGTTTCTCCTTCTCTGCCCTTTGCGAGCTAAGCGATGACCAACTAGAAAAAATTTCAGAAAATGAGCTTGCTCTTCTTGCTCGCAAGTTTTCTCATGCCTACAAGAGGGTGAGAGAGAGGAAGAGAGGTGGCATGATCGCCTGCTTCGAGTGTGGTGGCCCCAACCACATTCGAGCGAATTGTACCAAACTGGAGAAGGGCAAGAACGACTCCGACGGTTCGGGCAAGAACGACTACACCGACAAGAACCGCAACCAGAAGCCTCTAGTTCGTGAGCTGACACACGAGAAGAAGTACCGCAACTTCTCGAAGAACAAGAAGCTCTTCCACCGCGTCCTCATCGCCCTCGACGACATCAGCCTCTCCGACACGGAGACGTGGAGCGACGAAGGAGAGGATGATCCGCAAGAGAAGAAAGACAGTGATGACTTTTCTGGCATGTGCTTCATGGTCGACGCCAACGGCGTCAGCGACTCGGACGAGGTACCCTCCTACGACCAGCTTAATGAAGCTTTCTACAAACTAGGAAAATTTCATGCTAGAGCTAGAGCTAGGTGTACGGAGCTTGAGAAGGAAGTAGGTACTTTGACTCAGGAGTTAGCTTCACTTAGATCTTCTCCCTCTCGAGTCACTTATGACTGTTCTTTGTGTGATGCTTTGCTTGAGGAGCTAGAGAACCTAAGGACCATACATGATAGTGTGCTTGCTGAACTTGATGGTCTTCGGTTGAAGAATGCTAGCACTAGTTCTGTTGATGCTATTCCTGTTGAGGCTAGTTTTCTTCATGCTCACTCTACTCCCTCATGTGAAAATTGCCCTAAATTGCTTGTTGAAATGATGCCATGAGCGATCACCTTAGGAAATTTTCTTCTAGAAACGATGAACTTGAATTACATGCTTCTAAGGACCCAGTCAACTCATGTGAGGGCTGTAAGCAACTAAAACTTGACAATGAAATCTTGTATGTCAAGTGTGCTAAACTTGCTAAGGACTTACTAGATAAGTCACAAGAAAGTTGCTTGCGATGTGCTAAGATTGAGGGGGACTTGGATAAAATCCATGTCGAACTTAGGAAGAAGTTGAAAGATCAAGCCCATAGTATTAGAAATGCATCTTGCGTTTCTTTTGAGTCCCTCAAGATTGATGCAGCCGTGCTGAGGAAAAAAATGCACGTGCTGAGAGAGCTTCTCTTTCTTATTTTTCTTCATCTTCTCTTCCCTGTTCTTCATGTGCCTCTTTCTTCCCGGGAGTGTGAGTATCTCATGAGCACTCTCGAGAAGTTTGTAGGAGGCAAGAAGATGCTCAATCTCATTCTAGACCAATCCAAGATTAGTCGATTTAATCAGGTCTAGGATTTGACTACTTGCAGCACACCCGAGCACATCCTCCCACCGTTGTGCGTGGCTCCAAGAGTGGTGAGATCATGGTAGCTCCAGGGTGAGTACTACTATGTTTAGGTCTGTCAGTGTTATCCATGGGATCTCTGATCAGAAGGTTGCTCCTCCTGCTATTTCTGCCTCTAGCAAGGCAAAGTATACATGCAACTTCTGTCAGAAAGATGGACATTTGGTAGATTTCTGCTTTAGGCACGCCAAGATCACAAGGCGTGAGCGTGTTGTTGCTCTTAGGGGTATTCAGGGTTATCCCCAGACTCTGAGTGCTTCTAAGGCACGCACTGCTTCTAGACAAAGTTAAAAGTCGCTGCTTTTGGGCAAAGATCTAGACTCGGTTTTCAGTCGCTCACTTGAGGTTTAACTCAAGTCGCCATGGTCGGGCCTATCCGCTTTCCTCTTGATATTCCTCATTTTTCTCATCGAGGTAGATATCAGTGGCGTGAGGTGTTTTCTGGTAGGAGATTTAGGCAGCCACACTAGGATGGTTCGACCTTTACACCACGGCGGGCCAACCCAGTTTCAGCTCCCAGATCCTCTACTAGGGTTGCTTCTAGTCGTGTGAGAGTGGAGCATCATGTAGATGCCAGAGTCCAGTCTTTTTCTTCTGTGGCTGGCACCTCTAGGCGTCGTGAAGTTCAATATTGGGTGCCTAGATCTTCTCTTTGTCCCAGTACTGACTCATCTTTCTCTTGTGTACCTGTCGACTTTTGTAGTCGACAATAAATTTATGGGGCAAGCGCTAGATCTCAAACTCGAAGGTCACACAAGACAAGGGTTTAGACAGGTTCAGGCTCTCACGGAGGAGATAATACCCTAATCCTGTGTGCTGGGACGTAACACCCAAAATTTTGCTTTAATTTAAATCTTGGAGTATTTTTGATTTTTGTGAAATTTTGGGAATTTATTGAAATTTCTTTAGAATTATTCAAATATAGCCTTCTTTGAAAACAATTAAATAATGGAAAAGTTCTTGCAAAGTTCTATTGAAAATATTTTAATTGAGTCCCAATTAACTCAAAGTATTTTCTAGAAATTTTCCTGGAATTTTTCAGAGATTTTTACCATTTTCTTTGGACAAAACTATTTTCTCGAATTATTTTTTATTCAAAAGGATTTAAAATCCTGCACAGTTGTTTGGGCCAAACCTCGACCGCCCAAGATCGCGTTTCAGCCCACCGCGTCGCCGCCCACGCAGCCTGCTCGCCAAAACCTAGCCGCCGCCGCTTTCGCCTGCTGATCAACATCGTGCGATCAAGGGATCGCCACATCTCTCCGCTGTTTCCGCCGCTGATTGCTCGCTTCGCTGGATTGCCGCGCGCTGACGCCGGGATTTCGCCACATCGCTTCTTCCTCGCGAGATCGCCGAGCAACGATCGCTTGCATGTCCGCCGCTTACCAAGATTTCACGCACGCCGAGGCGCTATTTAGCGCGCCGCGCACCCGCGGACGCGCACTCCTAGACGCTGCCTCAGAGCCCTAGCGCACACCTCCCGAAACGCCTCCTTTTGCTCACAAGAGCTCACCGTAGTTGCCTCTCAGCGTCAGAAGGACCCGAATCCACCGATTCAACCCACCGTGTTTACCGCACTAGTCCCGTGATCAACGCTTAGTGCACACATGCTTAACATTGGTACATATCACATCATACACAACGATAATAGAATAATAGTTCATTTATTGATATAGCTAAATGTACGATCTTATGACCAACTTACATTATTAAGCCACGCAGGCAAGACCAAAATATAAACTAATAATTAAGCAAATGGAAAGTAGAAACGTAGATGGCTCATCATCACCACAGTGCAACCGACAAGGCTCTAATTCTAATGACTCGTGGTCTTCTTGGACTTCATCTTCCATCACAGTGTAGATTCTTCAACTGTTGATTATTGTTGTTTGGCAAGGGTGAGTACTTAAAGCACTCAACAAGTTGTGCATGTAATGCAATTCTATGTATCTATATGTAAGGTTTATTCCAATGGATCTGCTATCTTGGCTATTTTGCAATAAGCAGATTTATGAACATATATAATAAATAGATTGTAAAGAATGTAAACAAATAACAATAGTAAATAAGTTCAATATTTCATTGGCGTAAAAACTTGATGTAGGGTTTCGACAAAGAACACACCGCATTTAACACCGGTTCAGAGCGTGCAACGATTTGACTCAGAATCGACAAGGTAAAAACAATAAAATTCAAACAAAGCCGATCGTTAAGATCAATCGGCTTAAACTCGATCACCTTAAAGCCGATCAAGATAAAGGTATCGTGATAAATCTAACTAGCCGATTAAAGCTAATCGAGGATAAAGGCGATCAATTTCAAGAAGGCGATGCGCAAGAAAATCGTAATAAACCAAACCTCGGGTGTAATCGAGGATGATCAACAATCGCGATGCGCAACTTTATTGATCAAAATCGATTACAAAGGCTAGATTACAAGAACTACTCCTAGTCGATGTGAAAAGTAGATGAAAAGTAAAAACTAGTTGATTGTGTTGTGTTGATGATCCTTCCGCAGCCTTGCTTTGGCTCTTCTTTTATACCCTTCTACCGATCGTGTCCTATTCCAACACGCTTCAAAGTCCATATCCGTGATCGGCCTTATCTTGAGAGGTTGTTTCCTAAAATCTTACAGCTTTACCAAACATCTCGATTCTTTCCAAACCTCCGTTAGTTTCCGTGATCTTTAATTTTATTTGCCCGATCTAGATTAACTTGCCAATTTTGGTGCAAACATATGCCCCCATTTTTGAGAGATAACTTGTTATCTGTCAAAATCACAATTATCGGCTTGTGCAATCGGCTAACGCTTGATCTTCACCTATTAATCGCCGCTTTATTTGCGCCGTATTTCTCGACATGCGCTAGTGCGCTTTAACTACTCCCGCCCTTGGGATTCACTTCCGCCGCTTTCAAATTTTTACCATGCTATAAAATGCGCCCCACCTTGGTCATTTCTCACGCGACAAGCTCTCTCAACTCGCATAATCGGCTTTTGTTTATCCATTGCTCGCTTCCATCACCGGCTTGCATACATCTTCTCCAATCGGCTTGCTAAGATCGGCCAAATGGACGCGAGTCGTACTCATTCCGATTCCTAACAAGAAAGATCGTATTTTCTTGGTCCGATAGGAAACCTAGACGCCAAAGACAAGAATTAGCCAAGATATTCCCGCCTTCCTTTATCGCCATGTGATTCAACATAGAGAGTCGATAAGAGCTTGTGGCATGGCCGATAGCGCTTAAGGGATGGAGATCTTGGTATATCCGTGTGGCCACCAAAAGAGGGGAATGGGAAAATGGGTATAGCTGAGTGTATTCTCTCTTTAGCCGATCCGTAAGCCAATGAGCCCTTAGTGGCCACGGCCGTTATTTCCGGTCGGAGACCTTCAATGCCTTCTTGTTTCAAGACCGGTCCCATCGGCCCGACTCTCATGGACATAGCCCAATTGTGTTGCCCGAGGCCGATGGTGAACAAATATCGCTTTAGTGGCAAACCAAATACAAGCTTATTCAATCTAAAGGAGAAGGTTGGCGTAAGTACATTAATAACAATAATAAAGTGAACGGGCTGGTATCGATGAAGAACATGTCGCTCAACTTATGGTTAGACCGATTCTTGTTCGTGGTGCTTCTTTAGGACCAACACAAGTGTATCACCTAATGGCAGAGCGACAGGTAGAGGGTCACGGCTAGCATTGGGAAAGATGTTCCTGGAGCAGCTTTATCAAATGATGCATGTAATTAGAGTCGGCTTTTTACCGGTTTGCCAAATTCTCGTCGGCAATGTAGGTGGTCCCCTTGGTTTATCCAAATTTGGTCTGATCGCTTATTTAGCCGATCTTTCAAACTCGATCCTCTCAAGATTCAAAGATTCTCGCGAAGATACACCGTAAAATGCAAGACTGCATTCATTGAGCCACCGATCTTATGGCGAGAGATACATAATGTGCTCGCAAAGAAGAGGATATCTCCAATGGGCTTGAAAAATATTTATCTTTCTTCCCGAACTCGATAGCAATGATTTTAACCAACAAGATTTCTTTAGTTATACCAAATAAGCAATGATTTTGAATGGCCATCATTTCTTCATCTAGATTCGATAGCTCAAATGCCCGAATCGACTTTGGATTTTATCAAAATTTTATATCTCCGGTATCTTTCACGCCGGCTTCAATACCAGTGAATCGTACTTTTCAACCTTCTTATGAATTTTACCATCCTTCCATCTTTGCCGACAATTGGGTTTCGCCAAGTGATCCTCACCTTTTCCACTTCTCGACTGGTTCAACCTAGGACTAGAGTGCGATCCTTAGTCAGAGCCAACATGGTCTTAGAGATAGCCGATGATTTGCGATCAAATCTTGCCACATTTCATTTTGAACAATCGTCGCTTCTAGCCGATTCACTTCATGGTGGTCTTCAATTGTCGACGACTTCTCCTTGATCGCACTCCATCGGCTATTATCGATGCCCTCTTCCCGCATTCCCGAGCCGATGGTGACTAATGATTCAAGTGACGACTCGAGCCCGTATACGATAATACGAGTTTTATAAATATTACTAGCGAGGTATTTAATCGCTTTAGCTTTTCTTTATCGTAGCCCATATGAATCAATCTCATTGGTCGCCTTCTTTTTGCAGACTAAAACCGCCGCAAGAAGCCGATTGATGCTCCCGCGACTAGCAAAGGGAAACGACCACGACAGTAAATCGCACTTATCCGTTATACATCCGCTCCTTGGGCATTCAAAGCCCATCTTTATCGATGAAAGGCAACAGCAACCAAGTAAGTCAT
The DNA here is from genome assembly GCA_036346275.1 of Otatea glauca. Lineage (NCBI taxonomy): Eukaryota > Viridiplantae > Streptophyta > Magnoliopsida > Poales > Poaceae > Otatea > Otatea glauca. The sequence goes on along the minus strand of CM070713.1, from coordinate 37,411,264 downwards.
GCTCAATCATCTTTTGTTCTTTTTCATTGTTTCGTTAACTGACTTTCAGCCGATGAATATGTAGAAAAGAAGAAGTCGAAGTCCACCAAAGTCCCTGCCAAGAAGAAATACTCTAAACTACAGGAACAAAGTGGCGAGAGTTCACCTCACGAATCGGCTACTGCTCAGGTATCTACAAATACAAATCTCGATTCAGCCCATCGGTCTAGATTTAGATCATTGGTTCTTATTACATTCTTTTTCCAGCCTGCCGCATCGGCACAAGTGGCAGACATCCTGGCAAGCTTGCCAGATATATCGGCCAAAGAGCCATTGCCTCCTCAGCCGATGCCAGCACCAACAACTCCCGCCGTCCCAGACTTCGATCCATCCAACGCCCTGGCTTCAACTTATCCGACTTGATGATCCGAGATCTTGCACCGATGATTATATCTCGCAATCCGTAACATCATTGCGGTTTCAAAAACGATCGGCCGCTGTCTCATCGGCTCTCGGAATGCAAGATCGCCTCAACAAGCTCTTTGATTTGGTGTCAAGGCCTCAATCGAGATCCCGAATAATAATCACCGATTCGAGATGCTATGGTCGCAATAAACCGAACTACCGCCGTAAGCCATGGTCGCACCGCTGAAGTATGTCATTTGATGCTAAGAAGGCTCGTGGAGGCGGTCAAGAAAGGAAGAAAAAGAGAGCAGCCCAAGAAGCCGACCAGAGAATCTTGACAAAATGATTGCAGAGACTAAGGCAAAAAGAAAAATTTGATGTGACCATGGAGTCTCTCAAGGCTAACAAAACTTCTCTTCAAAAGTTAGAAGTCACTAAGAAATTTCTTGAGGATGAATCACAAAGACAATGAAGCTTATCACCGAGAGCCAAGATTCTCTCGAGAAAACATCATCGGCCGCCAAGGAACAGAGGGTAGAAATAGCATCACCGTGGCGGCCTTTAAAGAACAAATACTAAACTTGTACTTATCCTGTGCAAGGCAATGAAGATGACAGACTCGATGAAGTATAAGAAACAATCGCCAAAGCTGCCGGAGCAATCGCCGGCTTTAGGAGCACGACTCCTGTGTTCGGGATGTAAAACTTATTTGGTCGCTTCAAAACTTCAATCTTATGAATGCCTGTAATTTTGTTATGTGTACAATCGGCTGCTTAACCGATTTTATTTTGCTTATATCTTGAGTTTGTAATCCTTTCACCGATTAACAAGATCGTGTTAATCCCGCTCAACAAGGTTTTAGTCGGCTAAGCTCCGATCCAAATGCTAGGATAGTATTTCTTTAGGTATTTCCCATTAATTGCCTTAGGCAAGACATGCCCTTCCAAATGCTTCCGAGAAGTACGAAGTTTCCACCGACCACCGATTAATTTTATATGGCCCTTCCCACGTAGGCGACCATTTTCCAATCGGTTATCCTTAGAACCAACAGCAAAGATAGTTTTCCATACTAAATCGGCTTGATCGAAAGATTTAGGCATGACCTTTTATTGTACGCCATCGCTACTCGATCTTGTTCTTCTTAAGCCGATCAAGTGTAAACAAACGTAACTCGCTAACTCGCCCAAGTTGTCTATCATTACGCCATTGTAATCTTGAGCCGACAAACCATTTTGTCCGCTATTCAGACGACTCAATGTTGATCTCCACGTAGAACGGCTTCCTATCCGTACACCAACCGGTAAGGTGAAAGCTTCGCCGCTTCCATGATAAGATAGCCGATAGGCCCAAAGTGACTCCGATAGTGTTGAGTGCCAATTCCTCGCTTTTCATCAATCTTTCTTTGATTAACTTGATTAGTGTTTTATTAGACGACTCGGCCTGCCCATTGGCCCGAGCGTAATACGGCGAAGAGTTTAACAGCTTTGATCCCCAAACTCGTAGCGTAACCCTCAAACTCATTAGACATGAATACCGCATCTTGATCGGTCGTGATTGTTTGTGGTATTCCAAACCGATGGACGATATGTTCATTCACAAAATTAATCGCCTCAACGCTAGTTACCTTTTTGAGTGGTATAGCTTCACCCATTTTGAGAAATAATCGGTTGCGCCAAAATAAATTTATGGCCTTTACTCAAGCAGAAATATTTGGCCGATTATATCTATTCCCAACCTCCGAACGCCAAGGTTTGATAATTGGATGCAAAGCCGATGTCGGTGCTAGTTGTACGCTGCCAAACTTTTGACATGCCCGACATCCTTTGTAATATTTGAAGCAATCCTCTAGCATCGCCGGCCAAAAATAACTCGTCCGCCTAAGCATCCATTTCATTTTATGTGCCGATTGGTGAGAACCACAAATGCCTTCATGCACTTCACCCATCGCCACTGAGCTTCTTCACCTCAAGACATCTTAGCAACAAGCCTTCCATAGTCCGATAATACAAGATATCGCCCATGATAACGCATTTCAATGCTTGTTGCCGTATCCTTCGCTCCGCCGGCTTAGATTGATCGACTAGATAGTCTTTTATTTGCGCCCTCCAATCAGCAATATCCGTGCACATTATTGCTTTATCTACCGCTCGCTTTCGACTTCGCCAACATCTTTATACCCCGATGCTCGTTGGGCCAAAGCATTGGCTCTATTGTTCAATTCTCGAGGAACATGACCGATAGAAAATGATGCAAAAGAGTCGATGATTTCGTGCATTGCCCTAAATATTTTAATAGCACTTCATCTCGACATTGGTATTCTCCTTTATTTGTTGTACTACTAATAGTGAATCACCATATGCCTCAATAAAGACTTACTCCAATATTTTCCAACAACTGTAAGCCTTTGAGTAATGCTTCAGACTCGCCCGGTTGTTTGAACATCGCTATTTAGCCGAATGCGAATTCAAGCTATGTCCTCTAGGTGAAATGAGTACAATACCGATACCATATCCTTCCTCGCATACCGATCCATCAAAGAACAACCGCCATGGTGCCACCAAGACTAAGTTTGCCGTGTCATGTCCTCGTTATGAAATCGGCTAGGACTTGTCCTTTGACCGCTGGTCGATTTGTATGATAAGTCGAACTCGACCAAGGCGTAAGCCCATTTGCCAAGTCGACCTCGCAAAATTGAGCCGATAATATATATTTTATGACATCGGTTTTGCGATAACTTTACAAGCCGATGCTAGTATGTAGTGCCTTAGCTTTGTGCATGAGAAGTACAATGATAAACATAGTTTTTCGATAAAAGGGTACCTGATTTCAGATCTAGCAACCGCCGGCTTAAATAAAAGATAACCTTCTTTACTATGTACCTCTTGCGCCAAAACAGCTCCAATAGTATCTTCTTTAGCCGAGACATACAATCAAGGGAATACCTTTTTCGTGCAACCAGATCGAGGGTTGGATAAATACCTTTTACTTCACAAAGCTCACGATCGGCTCCCATATAAATTCCTCGCTTTCAACTTCAACAATGGGGTAAAAGCACGGATCCTACCAGAGAGGTTCGAGATGAACCGACGGAGGTAGTTAATTTTGCCGATCAATTTTTGTAATTCGTTTTTACATGTTGGTGGCTTAGTATTGGCTATGGCTTTGACCCTTGTTTGGCTGACTTCGATTCCCCTTTCATGTACCATAAAGCCTAAAACTGCCCCGCTGACACACCAACGCACACTTGTAAGGATTCATCTTCAAACCGCGCTCGCTTATGTTTTTGAACACCCTCTCCAAGTCGGCCAGATGTTGGAAATCTTCTGCAGATTTTACCACTACATCATCTATATAAATTTCAACGATGTGGCCGATTAAATCGTGGAAGATCAGATTCATTGCTCGCTGGTAGGTTGCTCCAGCGTTTTTCAAGCCGAAAGTCATTACAGTCCACTCGAATAACCCTATTGCACCGACATCTGAAGGCTGTCTTTGGTATATCGGCTTCGCCATGAGTATCCGGTTATACCCGATTACCATCCGTAAAGCTTATGATCTTGTTTTCGATGCAAGATCGATAAGCATATCGCTATTGGCATAGGGTATTTGTCTTTTGGCGCCGCTTTGTTCAAGTCTCTAAAGTCGACACATACTCAAGTTTTCCATTTTTTCACATCGAACGATGTTGGAAACCCATTCAACAGATCGGCAAGGCCCGATAAACTTTGCTTGCAACAATCGCTCTATTTCTTCTTTTATGACTTGGTACAAGGTCGATTAAAACGCTCGATATCGTTTAAACGGCCGATAGCCCGATTTTATAGGTAGCCGATGTTCCACCAGCTTGACGGCTTAACTGGCATTTCATGATACTCCCAAGCTAAACAATCTTTATAATTTCTAAGTATTTTTATTAGCTCTTCTTTGTATTTCACATCTAAATTTGTAATCGACAAAAGTTGGTCTTTTCCTATCACCGCTACCTATATCGACTTCTTCAAGCAAATCGGTAGACGTGAACCCTTGCCCCAACTTTTCTATTTCTTCAAAGTCTTCTATGGCTTCGTAGCTATCCGTTGTTTGCCGATAGCTTTGCATTTTGTCCTGTAGCGCCTTCAATGTTTTTCTTGTCCCCATCGGCGAACACTTCGCTTGTTCGATCAAAGGTGTCGCTTGACACCGATCGGCATAAGTCCGATTTGCTTACGATATGAAATCGCAATCGTCCAAATACTTTACCCGATATACACCGCTTCTTCGTGTTGCCAATTTGCATCGGAGCTAGCCATGGCGATGTGCGCCGATGTATCGGTAACGACTCGACTTCTTCTCCGCTCCATTGAACGAGCGCTGATGCATGGTCGATGGGATACAAGCAGCTTGCATGAATCCAATCCCGTCCGAGCAAAGACATCGTAATTTCTTTGGCGTCAATTACAAAGAACGCTGTCGGCAAGGTCTTGCTACCGACAACTCTCGTGACTATGACACCTTTTGCTTCAGAGGGTCGCCTGTGAAGTCATTCGTAACCATGTTAGTTTTGATTAAGTCTTCGCCGACTTACCCAGCTTTTTACATGTTGTGTATGGCATTAGATTCACTGTGGTGCCTCCGCCTACCAAAGATCCTTGATATTGGCTTGCCATTTATATATCCTTTCGTGTACAGAGGTTTTAGATGCCGTGATCGCCTTTGGGTTTCTCAAAGATGGCGCTCGCACTGAACATAATCGAGCAATCGCTCTTTGGCCGATTCAGCTCGACTTTGAACTCGCCGGCAATGTGAACACCATGTTGACATCCATGGGAGGTGTGTCATCCTCAATCATGGAGAATCTAGTCGCCACCGATTCAAATCTTCTTCGCTTGCTCTTTTCTTCTCCACTCTTTCTTGGCGATCTCATTGGACGGTTCATTAAACACTTCGCTCTCTCTTTCTTGGCATCGGCTTCACGAATTTCTTGTGTCCTTAGCCTCAAGCCGCTGCTGCTGTGATTTGCTCAGCCCGATGGGCACCACTGGTTTAGGTTCCACCGCTTTCGATTCGCCACCAAGTCTCCTTGATCGAATCGGTCTTGTGTGTTTTGGCTTGACTTTGTTCTTGATTCGCTTAGATAATCTTTCATGGACCGCCTTCGTGACTTTTGTTTTGCTCTCTAATCGCCCAGATAGCCTATGTCCGCCGATTGCGCTGGCCAATCGCCTCGAGGATAATGTTCCATCGGGTAGGTATACGGTGATGGCAACGCTACTCTCCTCTCCCAAAGAAATTGCCAAAAGGGACACTTTCTATGTGCCCTCTCCACGTTCTCTGCGGCGTACAAATTATCCGACCGACGGTATGATGCAGTGGTCGGCTGCTCATCCTTTCATACTTCTCCATTAATTGTGAGAACGTTGGACCAAACCTTTCACGGGCCGCCTAGATGGAGATTTTCCGCTTGTACCATTTACCCACCGGGATTCCCTTGGGTTTGATGGTCCTTGAATTTTTTCCTTCTCGATCGGCTTCTATTTGTAAGGAACCGATGGTAATTTTCGTGTCCGCCGCTCCCGAGCTTGATTGTATGTCGACTTGTCGATCTTTTTTCCGCTTCGCCTTGCATCGGCTCTTTCCTTTAGCCGAGCAATGTACCATATTGATAGGAAACGGATCAACATCTACCGCATGGTCGGCTCATCGGCAAACTTCAACCGACCATCTTCAATAGCACCGGATCTGCTGACTAAGATATTGCGCCATTAGTGTTATGCGAATAAGAATGATGCCACTTGCAATACCGCGTTTTTGATCTCATCGGCGACGGTATCACATGTCCCTCCGAAGAATCGATTATCTTTCTTGCGTATAAATCAAAATACGATCACACTTGGAAACATCGAAAGAGTATTTGACCTCCGATTTGTTCCTAGTCGCTTAAGCCAAGAATGACTAAGGATTTCTTGGATCCTTTTACCCATTCGCTATGTTTATTTCTCGCTTCCTCGTCTTCCGACGAATCACTAGGACAATATTCAACCATATTGACCTTAGCCTTATCCTTTTCCTTGTTGTTACTATTTTTAAATCTACCATTAAACACCTTATTGTCGCTGAATCGCTTTCTTGAGCCGATACGCGATGCAATAAGTGGCTAAGGTCGGTGAATTCCTGCCACCGAATTTCTCCCTAAGAGGAGGGATCAAACCTTGAAATGCTAAATCGGCGAGTTGATTGTCGTGTAACGAACGCTAAAACACCGATTCCTGATTTCTAAACCTTTGATGTAATCTGCTACCGATTCTCCAAACTTTTGGCGATGTAACTCGATCCAAATTCTTAACTCTAAACTACCCAAAAGAAGTATTCATGGAATCGGCTTTCCAAATCGCTCCATAAATGGACCGAATTCGAGGCAAACAAGTGAACCAAGTAAATGTCTGCCTCGCATAAAGATAACGGAAATAACCTAATTTTTAACCTGTTGATTGGGCCGCTTCACCGCATTGTGCGATAAAGCGCCCAACATGCTCCAGGTAGTGATAGAATCATCCCTGAGAATTTGGCAAAGTCCGACTCAAATTATGAGGGTAAGGCATGCGATCTATGTAATCGGGTACGGCTTTCTATAGCCGATCACTTTTCCTTTTGGTTGTATGCCAAACCGATCCTCAAAACGGCACATATCCGATCGGTCCAATTGGCATTATCGCCACCGCACAAGAGCCCTTGATAATGTCGATCATAATCAGATCCCGCCCCGAGTGCAAGCTCGGGTTGCCAATTATGCCGCGCCGCCGCATTCGATTATACCGATCGTGCCGATTATGCCTAATTTGTGGTTCCGCACCGGATAAATGGTTCGAGTACGCATTACCCCGTGGACCCGGTTTCTGCGTGGTAGGGTCTTGGGATATCTTTCGAGCCAATCGGCCAGAAACCGATTGGGGAAAAGCGTAAAAGGAGCCGACGGTGGTAGATTGATGGATGGATCATACTTAGCGGCGCCGGATAGGCGTGGTAATGGCTCACCCCACTTGACCGAGGATCCCTAGGCAATATGACCGTAGGTTGCGTGGGCATCATCGTGGGAGGTGAGGTCATAGCCGGCGGTTTAGGATCGGCCGTGTGCTCGCGTGTTTTGTGATACCAAAAACAGGATAATTTGGCGAGCTTGTAGTGGGTCATGCAAAGCTTCCCGACGAGGCTAACTCGGGCAATAGATTTAACGCTATTTGCTATCATCGCTTAAGAGTCGCTACGAGCCGATGATTGGTTTATTAAAGCATGGTGCATGATTGGTTAATCATAGCCGATAATTCGCCCGAGGTAGATATCGACTTACCGCTTCGCGCACTGTGTCTCCTGTGGTATTGACCGCCTCGGCAGGCGGATTTTTGTGTAACGCCACGCCTAGTCTTTTGGTAGCAATTTAGCATCATCTCTTCTAACGCGATTTCGATCTTCAATCTCTTGACGTTGTTCTCATGTTAAATCGCCCATTGTTGGGACGATTATAGCTTCGTGTTGAGATCGATGGCGGAATCGACTTCGACGTGGACATTGTCCCATCGGCGTGCATAAGAGTGTGTTGGCGCCAAAAACTTGATGTAGGGTTTCGACAAGAACACACCGCATTTAACACCGGTTCAGAGCGTGCTACCGATTTGACTCAGAATCGACAAGGTAAAAACAATAAAATTCAAACAAAGCCGATCGTTAAGATCAATCGACTTAAACTCGATCAGCTTAAAGCCGATCAAGATAAAGGTATCAGGATAAATCTAACTAGCCGATTAAAGCTAATCAGAGTATAAAGGCAGATCAATTCTGAAGAAGGCGATGCGCAACAAAATCAGAATAAACCAAACCTGGGGTGTAACTGAGGATGATCAACAATCGGCGATGCGCAACTTTATTGATCAAAATCGATTACAAAGGCTAGATTACAAGAACTACTCCTAGTCGACAGGAAAAGTAGATGAAAAGTAAAAACTAGTTGATTGTGTTGTGTTGATGATCCTTCTGCAGCTTGCTTTGGCTCTTCTTTTATACCCTTCGGCCGATCGTGTCCTATTCCAACACGCTTCAAAGTCCATATCCGTATCGGCCTTATCTTGAGAGGTTGTTTCCCAAAAATCTTACAGTTTTACCAAACATCTCGGATTCTTTCCAAACCTCCGTTAGTTTCCGTATCTTTAATTTTATTTGCCTGATCTAGATTAACTTGCCGAATTTTGGTGCAAACAATTTCTCAAGTAAATCAAGTTCCCAATCCTAAGTCAAATTCCATCTTCCACATGGCATTCCACCATCCCAACCAAGTTGTCCAATTTATTAAGCTAACCCTTAATCAGAATTCCGAGCATTGCTCAATACCGCGAGCACAACTATCCGAATAGTTTCACACTGCAGAGGTTATGCACTTTACCCACGTGATACAACCAAACACCACCAAGGCGAGTGATTATAACAAAGCCTTTACAATGCTCAATTAACCCGATACTACCCGCTAAGGATTCAACACCGTGGACTGGTTACTACATCCGTGGCCCTCTTGCGCCATGTGAATTACACCATAACTCGAACTCACACCGACCACGATAGTACCAAAATTAAGACATTGCAAATTACTCACCTAGGGTCGCCCATACTGCATATGTGGTTGCATGATAGACTCAGTCAAATGCTTGCAAGGTTAAGTCCTTAGTGTGATCGAGGCAAGACTTCCACATACCCTCTCGCCCATCGTGCCCACCTTGGCATCCTCGCCTTGGCACTTGCCCCAATCTAAGTTATTATCACCCGCTTGGTTACTACACCACGTGCCATCAACAATTCAACATCGCTATGACATGATTCGCCACAACAACTCAATCTCATCGTGTGATCCCACATAGCACACAAGTTCATAACATTGTTCCATATTCCATTAATCAAGATTAATTATCAAAGATTCGCACATGTGATGACGTGGCAAGGCTAAGCAACTATTACGACTAAACCTCCAATGTTGATTATAATTATTAACCAACTATATTAAACCAATCTAGGTGACAACGGATCATGGCATACAATGACAAGGTAGGGTATAGATCAATCTGTATATTAGCTAAGCCCAATCTAATTTGAAATGATGTATACTTGAAATATATGCACTAGTGTAAATCAAACATAGCAATTTTATAAACATGGGTTCGATATGATCAAAGCACAACTTGCCTTGAATAGGTCCTGATCTTGATCTGAAGCTTGCTCTTGGGTTGCTAGGTCTTCCTCCAAGCGCCGCACAATTCAACGCCTACGCTGCATCAAGAAGAAAAGCAAATAAATACCAAAACAGAGAGCAAATGAACTCCAAAAATAAAATAAAATTCACCATTAAATAGATCTAAATTTTACAAATTTTTAGAAACTGGAATCACTCAAACCGAGTTACGATGCAAAAGATATAGCCTTTTGAAATTTGAAATAAATATCAAATCAAAAATCAGAAATTGAAATTAACAGATTTATTTTTATTCAAAACTGATTATCGCGCCATCATGACGTCACGCTGGCGTCAGCGCTAGACCGAACTAATCGGTGGCGACACGCTGCTCGGGCGATGGACCCGGTCCACGAACTCGCTACTGCTCACTGTAGACTCGGCTCACGGCGCCTAAGACCAGCGCCGACACGCCGGCGACGCCGATTGGTTGCGGCGACGGCGCAACTGGTGCACCCAGATTCCATCGGACGGCCGCCGATCGATGCACACGCGGCAAGATCACGAGCACGGGTTTTAGATCCAACGGACGGCGGTTAAAGAAGGTTTTACACCACCGAGGACACGCGTCAGATTCGAGACGCCGACGAAGATCCAACGGACCAAAGCTCTCCGCGCTAATGGCGCCGCCGAGACAAAATCCACGGCGCGAAGAAGACGACGATATCCGCGAGACGCCCGGCGAAGTTCTCGACGACGAGGTCTTGCGATTCGATGCGCGCGAACGGGAACTCAACGCACCCAAGGGCTCCTTAAATAGGCGATCGGAGGAGCGTGACGGGCGATGGACACGACCGAGTCCACCGAGATACGGCGCGCGCGACGAAGAGTCCGAACGGAGACGATAACCGACACCCTACGATTTAAGATCAACGGCCAAGCCTCGCCGCAACGTGGCACAATCCACGCCGATCCAAAGATCTAACGTACCGAGAGTCTAGGGTTTCCTATACGCACTCGGCCGTCGGATGACGATCTAACTACCGACGCTACGCTCGAAGCTGGGCTTCGCGGGCTGCACGAAGGGCCGCCCGCTACGAGATGGGCTACGCCCGCCATCGCTCTGTGTTTTTCCGAAGGTTTTTCAATTAAATTAATTCCAAATTCATTTAATTTGTTTTAGGCAATAAAATAATCCGAAAAATCCAAGAAAATCTCATAAATACTTTGAGACATTCTCGACTTAAATAAAATATTTTTGGCAAAACTTTATTTTAACTTTGCACCGATTTAAATACTTTTGAATAAAAACAATAAACTTGAAATAAGAATTCAAATAAATCCAAAAATCCAAATAAATTCCAAAAATCAAAATGCACAAATAAGAAATAAAACTTAATTAAGCCAAATTTTGGGATGTTACAAACCTCCTCTAATGTAATCTCGACCGAGATTCGTGGCTAACTAGAGAGTAGGTTTGGGAATTCGACTTCAAATCTTCTTCTCGCCCCCAAGTGGTTTCACTTTCTAATGATTGCTCCATCAACTCGCAAAGCTTAATAGACTTGTTTCGGTCTTGCGATCCATAACATCCAAAATTCGACCGCTGCTCTTTATAAGTCAAATCTTCTTGCACTCTATTGCATCCAATGGGGTTTGCTCGCTGGCACTCGAGACACTTCTTAAGTCGCGACACATGGAATACATCATGCACTCGCCAAGGACCGAGGCAATCTGTAATTGATAAGCCACCTCCTCGACGGCTCGTAATCTTGAACGGACCGACATATCTTGGTGCAAGCTTCCTTTAACATGAAATCTTTAACGCCCTTAAGAGGGGTAACCTCGAGATACACATGATCTTCTCGTTCAAAACTCAAATCTCGCGACGGTTATCTCGCGTAGCTTTTCTGCCTTGACTGTGCTATCTTCAACCTTTCTCGATCATTGCAACTTGGCTTTCGCTTCCTCGAGAATATCCGCCCAAAACCAAACGCTCTCCTGCTTGCTCCAATTTAATGGAGTACGACAAGCACGCCCATACAATGCCTCAAACGGGACATCTGCAGCTAGCTTGATAACTATTATTGTAATCGACTTCGCATATGGCAAACATTTATCCCATGACGTAGCATAAGCTAAAGCACAAGCTCTCAACATATCCTCTAAAATCGATTCACTCTTTCTGTCGACCATCCGTCTCATGGTGATATGTCAGATCAAATTCAGACGAGTTCCCATGGCTTCGTGCAACTTATTCCAAAATCTTGAGGTAAATTGGGTACCTCGTCTCGACACAATCTTCTTGGGCACTCCATGCAAGCATACAATCCTTGACATGTATAGCTCGCTAAACGATCTCCGAGTAATTGGTCTTTATCGATAAAATGGGCGACCTTGGTTAGACGATCCACAATAACCCAAATGGAATCGTAACCCTCCGAGTCTTAGGTAACCCGGTGATAAAGTCCATTCCGATTTCCTCCCACTTCCATTCCGAATTTTCAACTACCGCAATGCATCAATGGTCTTTGATGCATAGCCTTTACCTCCGCATACGTCGATAATGCAACATGCTCACTACTTCACGCTCATATTAGGCCACCGAATCTCTCTTTCAAATCTCGATACATCTTAGCACTTCCTAGATGAATCGAGTACTTTGAATCGTGAGCTTCCTCTAGAATTAGCTGCTTTAGTTCCTTTTATCCCAGCACACAAATTCGCCCTTGAAGAACATAGTTCCTTGCTCATCCAGAGTGAAATCTATGGCTAGGCCTTCTTCCTTTTAGCCTTGATTTTAGAAATTTTATCGCCATCCTTCCGACCTTCTCTAACTGATCTTCCAAAGTGTTGGCTTTACTTCTAGTGCAATACACTTCCTTGCGAACGACTTCCAATCTTAGCTTCGGAATTCCTTGCATAATTCTCGTTGATCCTCCATTGTTAACGATTGGCGCTATGGCTTTTCCGACTCGAGCATCGGCTACTACATTGGCTTTTCCGGATGATAATGGATTCCTACATTATAATCCTTTATTAGCTCCACCACCTTCGCGCCTCATATTCAGTCCGCTTGGGTGAATATGTATTTGTGCTCTTATGGTCTCAGATATATCTCACATCTATTTCCTATGAGATAATGACGCCATATCTTTAAAGCATGCACTACGGCGCTAACTCCAAATCATGCGTTGGGTAATTCACTTCATGTGGTCTCAATCGCCTCGACGCATAAGCAACGACTTTGCCCTCTTGCATTAACACGCATCCCAAGCCTTGCTTCAAGCATCGCAATAAATATCAAATCCATTCTACACATCCGCAACACTAATACGGGGCCGTTGTTAAACGCTTCTTTAATTCCATGAAACTTTTCGCACTCAAGCGCCCATGCAAACTTCTTTTCTTTCTTCAACAACCGCGTAAGGGGTTTAGCAATTGTCGAGAATCCTTCTATGAACCGACGGTAGTATCCCGCCATTCCCGTAAAACTACGAACTGAGTAATGCACTCGGTGGCTCCTAATGCAACATCAAGGCCCACTTTATCGGGTCAATCGCAACTCCTTTAGTAGTCATTACATGACCAAGAAATTCGACTTTTCCTTCCAAAACTCACACTTGCTAAACTTAGCATATAGTCGATGTTCTTGCAACCTCTCTAAAACCATTCTTAGATGTTCTCGTGCTCTTCCTCCTGCCTTCGAGTAAACCAAGATATCGCCTATGAAGACTACAACAAACTTATCCAAATATTCCATGAAAACCTTATTCATCATGTTCATGAAATATGCCGGGCATTAGTCAATCCAAATGACATGACTATGAACTCATAATGTCCATATCGCGAGAAAACGCAGCCTTTGGCACATCCTCCGCTCGGATCTTCAATCGATGGTATCCTCGAACGAAGATCTATCTTGGAGAAAACTCACTCCTCTTAATCGATCAAATAAGTCGCCGATCCCGGGCAACGGATACTTATTCTTGATCGTTATTTCATTAAGTGCACGATAATCGATGCACATTCTAAGACTTCCATCCTTCTTGCGAACAAACAAAACCGGCTCCCTACGGCGATGAACTAGGTCTAATGAAGCCTTTTTCTTGCAGCCTCAATCGCTTTTTCATTTCCACTAACTCGCAAGAGGCATCCGATATGGTCTCTTTGATATCGGTGTTGTCCCCGGCGCTAACTCGATCACGAACTCGATATCACGGTCCGTGGCAATCCCGCAAATCTTCCGAAACACATCCGGTATTCTCTCACCATCGCACATCTTCCATGCCGATGGCTTTCACACCGCTGACCACTAATCGCCCATCTCGAATCAAGGTCGCTTAAAACTCCACTTTCTTGCCACTAGGGCCTTCCAAAGTTACAATCCTTCGCCACAATCCAAAATAGCCTTATGCTTCGACACCAATCCATTCCAAGGATGACGCTTAGGATTGCGATTTATCAAGATAAGATTCGCTAGAAATTTATCCCATCCATAAGCAACTTAGCTCCCAAACACCCAAGGCTAGATCTAAGCTCGATCCCGGGCTTGGACTAAGAGCACACACTTAAGATTCACCACTTTAAATCGATTCTTGGTTGCAAAACTTTGAGAAACAAACGAATGCGAAGCTCCGTAATCAAACAAAATCAGAGGTGTAATCGAGTTAACCAGAACTTACCCAAGACGACGCCCGTAGCTTCCCGAGCTCCATCTGCGTGATGTGGTTGATCCTTCCACGCACTGTTGATTGCGGGGTTGCTCCAGCTTGTCCTGGCACCCGATTTCCTCCTGAGGCTGGTGCCTTGGCGTGTTGTTCCCAAGTTAAAACGAAATGGCGTGATGCCTCCTTCGTGGACACCTATTAGAAAAGTGCCCTGCTCGCTGCGTATAGCACCTTTTCACCGCAGATCACCGTTTCCTCCCGTGCATTGTTGCCCCGCGGCCGTGTCCGAAAGTTCGCTGGCGGGCGTGGTGCGTGGGTTGATGTCTTGTTCACTACCGTGGGTTGAATCTAGCAAATTGTTGCGTGACATCCTCAAACGTAGGTGGTTTGGGCGCCCACCCCGATTATTCATCAAGCGCCACGGTTTTCACCCAACTCCTTGCGCTTATCCTCTAAGATTAAAGCCTTATTCACTAGCTCCTGAAAATCTGGAAAGTTGTGGGTAATCAGTCCCACCTGCAGTCCTGAGTTCACTCCCTTCATGAAACGAGACTGCTTAGCTTTATCTGTCGCTACGTCTTCAGGGGCATAGCGAGCTAACTGGGTAAATTTATTCAGGTACTCGGCCACTGGTTGGCCTCCTTGCTTCAGAGCCCTCTGAACTCTTCCTTCTTGAGGTCCATCATTCCCTCCGGACATGGTAATCGCGAAAAGCATTAGTAAACTCTTCCCAAGTGATCTCTTGTGGGGCTCCATGAGCGCACATAATTCTCCCACCATTCTCGCAAGCGTTCCTTCCAATTGATGAGAGGCGAGAGCACCTTCTCATTGCCTTCACATTGCGTGATATGCGCTTCTTCTCAATAGTCCTAAGCCAGTCATCGGCTTCCAAAGGATTCACATTTCCTGAGAAGGTTGGTGGCCTAGTCCTCATAAAATCTGATAGCTTTGAGTGAGGTCGGGGTCCACCATGGTTGTTCTGAGCTACAGGGTTGTTATTGTTGGTCGCGCTGGTCATCCGCTGCATCCGCCGATCATAGTCTGCATTAGTTGAGTCTGTGCGGCAAGAAACGCTCCCAGATTCTGCATGTCAATTGGTGGTGGTTGAGGGCTGCCTCCGTCATTGGGGTTGTCGTTCTGGCGCAGTCCGCTTCCTGAAGCTCCATTGTTTCCTCGAGTATTCACCATCTGATGATTGCCTCTTAGGTTAGGAAAGGTAGATGTAGCATAGATAAGAAGTAAGAATTTCTAAAGCGGGGAAAATAGGTCATACCCAAACTGAAATAATTCTTTATTTAATCTTGGTATGGCTGCTTATTTAAGCCTACAAGGTTTGCAACACATACGCACACACTCAAAGAATACAAAGAAGCAAACTAAACACTAAACCTTAACGCCAACTAGAAAGGTAAAGACTAACTTAAAGACGCGACTCACACTCGAGTCTCAACACGCCTCCAAGGTCGACACTCACTCATCCAACCAACTCGCCGAGGTCGATCCGCGATACACCGCGGATGGGCCGGCATAGGAGCGAACCTATCCCGATGACCTACTACGGGTCCTCTCGCAACAACGGGTCCGCACTCTCCTCGCTCCCTCTCGCCTCCTGGATCCTCCTCGACTACTCTGCTGCTCCTCGAACTCCTCGAGTCACGCGCTCCACTCGCCCTCATCGCCTCCGTGGCCTCTCCCACCTCGCTGATCATCCCGATGGTCAAGCACGGTCACCTCAAGCTCCCGCTCGCTACTCGAGTGCCTCGCATACGCCTCCACCTCCCGGGTAGTATCTCTCATATGATCCTCCCGGCAAGGGCGAACTCCGCAAGGTGTGTGGTCAGTGGCACACTCGCCCTCCACGATCCGCTTGGCGCCGGCATGCTTGCACATCCGGGTGAAGGCGAACATCGAGTCGTGAAGCTCGCCGGCGTAGTCGCGCAGACACGGGCCAAGAGCAAGGCGAGCGACCTCCTGAATTGCAACCTCGTACGAGAATCTTCTGGCAGAGATGTTGATTGGCCTGCTAGCTTCCTCGTTCTCTCGAGCGTAGATAATCAGCTTGCAAATAAATCCTTGGTGTACACCATTCACTGACCAACTGCCTCCTCGGTAAGCGGACGATAGAAGCCTCCAAGCGTCTCAAGTATTCTCCATACCCATGGCGTAGCCGCCACCGACTCTCAAAGGTCTGAACGATCAGATCCGCTCCACAAGAACTTTGAATAAGTTCTCCACCCAAACGGCAAGTAAAACTGTAAATTCAGCAAAGGCGAGAAGTAGAGAATGAGATGAGTCGAAAGTGTTTTATTAGTCAAGTTTAGATTTTCTTTAGAAAATAGTTTTGGACTCTCACAAGACACCTCCACTATCTAGGCCAAGACCTACAACAAGATGCTCGATACCACCTCTCAGAAGGACCCGAATCCATCGATTCAACCCACCGTGTTTACCGCACTAGTCCTGTGATCAACGCTAGTGCACACAACTTAACATTGGTACATATCACATCATACACAACGATAATAGAATAATAGTTCATTTATTGATATAGCTAAATGTATGATCTTATGACCAACTTACATTATTAAGACACGCAGGCAAGACCAAAATATAAACTAATAATTAAGCAATGAAAGTAGAAACGTAGATGGCTCATCACCACCACAGCAACCGACAAGGCTCTAACCCTAATGACTCGTGTCTTCTTGGACTTCATCTCCCATCACAGTGTAGATTCTTCAACTGTTGATTATTGTTGTTTGGCAAGGGTGAGTACTTAAAGCACTCAACAAGTTGTGCATGTAATGCAATTCTATGTATCTATATGTAAGGTTTATTCCAATGGACAAAGCTATCATGGCTATTTTGCAATAAGCAAGATTTATGAACATATATAATAAATAGATTGTAAAGAATGTAAAACAAATAACAATAGTAAATAAGTTCAATATTTCTCAAGTAAATCAATTTCCCAATCCTAAGTCAAATTCCATCTTTCACATGGCATTCCACCATCCCAACCAAGTTGTCCAATTTATTAAGCTAACCCTTAATCAGAATTCCGAGCATTGCTCAATACCATGAGCACGGCTATCCGAATAGTTTCACACTCGCAGAGGTTATGCACTTTACCCACGTGATACAACCAAACACCACCAAGGCGAGTGATTATAACAAAGCCTTTACAATGCTCAATTAACCCGATACTACCCGCTAAGGATTCAACACTGTGGGACTGGTTACCACATCCGTGGCCCCCTCTTGCGCCATGTGAATTACACCATAACTCGAACTCACACCGACCACGATAGTACCAAAATTAAGACATTGCAAATTACTCACCTAGGCCGCCCATACCGCATATGTGGTTGCATGATAGACTCAGTCAAATGCTTGCAAGGTTAAGTCCTTAGTGTGATCGAGGCAAGACTTCCACATACCCTCCGCCCATCAGCCCACCTTGGCATCCTCGCCTTGGCACTTGCCCCAATCTAAGTTATTATCACCCGCTTGGTTACTAAGCACCACGTGCCATCAACAATTCAACATCGCTATGACATGATTCGCCACAACAACTCAATCTCATCGTGTGATCCCACATAGCACACAAGTTCATAACATTGTTCCATATTCCATTAATCAAGATTAATTATCAAAGATTCGCACATGTGATGACGTGGCAAGGCTAAGCAACTATTACTGACTAAACCTCCAATGTTGATTATAATTATTAACCAACTATATTAAACCAATCTAGGGTGACAACGGATCATGGCATACAATGACAAGGTAGGGTATAGATCAATCTGTATATTAGCTAAGCCCAATCTAATTTGAAATGATGTATACTTGAAATATATGCACTAGTGTAAATCAAACATAGCAATTTTATAAACATGGGTTCGACATGATCAAAGCACAACTTGCCTTGAATAGGTCCTAATCTTGATCTGAAGCTTGCTCTTGGGTTGCTAGGTCTTCCTCCAAGCGCCGCACAATTCAACGCCTACGCTGCATCAAGAAGAAAAGCAAATAAATACCAAAACAGAGAGCAAATGAACTCCAAAAATAAAATAAAATTCACCATTAAATAGATCTAAATTTTACAAATTTTTAGAAACTGGAATCACTCAAACCGAGTTACGATGCAAAAGATATAGCCTTTTGAAATTTGAAATAAATATCAAATCAAAAATCAGAAATTCGAAATTAATGATTTATTTTTATTCAAAACTGATTATTGCGTCATCATGACGTCACGCTGGCGTCAGCGCTGGACCGAACTAATCGGGTGGCGACACGCGTCTCGGGCGTATGGACCCGGTCCACGAACTCGCGCTGGCTCACGGTAGACTCCGGCCACGGCGCCTCGGCACCAGCGCCGACACGCGGCGACGCCCGATTGGTTGCGGCGACGGCGCAACTGTGCACCAGATTCCATCGAACGGTGCGCCGATCGATGCACACGCGGCAAGATCACGAGCACGGTTTTAGATCCAACGGACGGCGGTTAAAGAAGGTTTTACAGCTCACCGAGGACACGCGGCTGTATCTGAGACGTCGACGAAGATCCAACGGACCAAAGCTTCTCCGCTGCTAATGGCGTCGCCTGAGACAAAATCCGCCGGCGAAGAAGACGACGATACTCCGCGAGACGCTCCGGCGAGTTCTGGACGACGAGGTCTTGCGATTCTGATGCGGCGCGGAACGGGGAACTCAACGCACCCAAGGGCTCCTTAAATAGGCGGTCGGAGGAGCGTACGGGCGATGGACACGGACTCCGAGTCCACCGGAGATACGGCGGCGCGACGGAAGAGTCCGAAACGGAGACGATAACCGGACACCCTACGATTTAAGATCAACGGCCAAGCCTCGCTGCAACGTGGCACAATCCACGCCGATCCAAAGATCTAACGGCCCGAGAGTCTAGGGTTTCCTATACGCACCCAGTCGTCGGATGACGATCTAACGGCTGACGCTACGCTTCTGGAAGCTGGGCTTCGCGGGCTGCACGAGCGGGCCGGCCTGCCACAGAGATGGGCTACGGCCCGCTACTGTTCCAGGTTTTTCCGAAGGTTTTTCAATTAAATTAATTCCAGAAATTCATTTAATTTGTTTTAGGCAATAAAATAATCCGGAAAAAATCCAAGAAAAATCTCATAAATACTTTGAGACATTCTGGACTTAAATAAAATATTTTTGGCAAAACTTTATTTTAACTTTGCACCGATGTAAATACTTTTGAATAAAAAAACAATAAACTTGAAATAAGAATTAATTCAAATAAATCCAGAAAAATCCAAATAAATTCCAGAAAATCACAAATGCACAAATAAGAAATAAAAACTTAATTAAGACAAATTTTGGGATGTTACAGCGTCGCCGCTGTTTTTCGCCTTTTCCTTCGCCGTCGGTGCTTTCCCGCCGTCGCCGAGGTCAACGGAGCACTGCCCGAGACAAGCCGCGTTGAATGCGCTAGATCTTCTCGCCGAGGAACCACCGAAACGCCGTCGACTACGCCATCTTCCTCATCTCCCGCAAGCTTGCACCGCCGCGACGCCATCGCCGGACTCGAGCATCGACCGCCGGATCCGCAAGGAGGGGTAAGGATCGTGCCACGCCGCCTTTCTCGCTTTCCTTTAGTTGTTTTTGTACCGCTAGATTTGTTAATGGACGGTTTGGATTAACCCTAAGGTTTGCACGTTAGTTGAATCTTGATCGTTAGATCTAGAGTGAACGGCTTGGATTAGATCTAATTTCGCGCTATATTTTTGTCTTAGCCGTTGGATCGTTAGTGAACGCGTGAGATTGTGCCACGAGCATGATGAATAGTAAATAGCTCGGTACCGTGGGCCATTGGATTAGATCTAAACGGCGGCGTGAGTAGATCGGTGGCGCGCGGATCCGCGCCGCTCAAATTTGAACGCGCGCGCGAGATGACGCCGCACCCCATCAAATCCGTGCGGGACGCGTGCGCGCGCGGATCGAGGAGAGACCAGATCCAACCGCTGGTTTCGTGCACCGCTGGATGCGTGACGCGTGGGGCGTGGAGTGCGACGCGAACGCGCTGGGTGAGATCCGACCGCTGGTTGAGCGAAGCGATGGATCTTGCCGCGTCGCGTCGGGATTGGCTGCGCACCGTCGCTGACGCCACGGCCTATGTCACCCGGTGCATGAGCACAGTGCTGCCAGTCCACGGTGGACCAGAGCCGAACCGTAGACCAAGTCCATAGACCGGAGCGACGTGGTAGCCTCTGGGCGTGCCACGTGTCAAGCTGACGTCATAGCTGACATCATCGCTGACGTCATAAATATTTTTATATATAAAAATATTTCGACCATTTTTCCTTTCTGTGCTGACGTCATCATGACGCGGTGCTGACGTCATAAATGCGAATTTCCAGTATAAAAATAATTCAGAAAAATCGGATTTTCTTAATTTCTGTATTTTCGGATTTTATTCAAACTTCAAATGACTATAACTTTTGCATTTTAACTCGGATTTGGGTGATTCAAATTTCTAAAAATTCATAAAATTGTGAGCTATTTAATGGTGAATTTTATTTGAATTTTTGATGTCATCTAGTCTTCTGTATTAGCTATTTATTGCATTCTTTATTTGTACGCGTAGACGCAAATTTGCCGGAAAGTTTCGAGGAAGAATTCGTCGCTCAAGACCAAGTTTCAGAACACGACCAGCAACTCTTTGAAGGCAAGTGATGCTTTGATCATTTTGATCCCAGTTTTTAAAATGTAATTTATGCTTTGAAACTATGCATGCTAATTATTTAAAATGAATTTAAATTAATTTGGGATAATGTAGTTAATCAACCCATTTTGTTATGCCACCTTGAATTATTAATTGTATGCCCTAAATCATTGTCACCCTAAGTTGATTATATTAGTTGGATGTTAATATTGTGCCAACACGGGAGGCTAGACCGTGAGTAGATGCTTAGCCTTGCAACGAATCATGAGTGATCTTTCGAAAAATGCTACAATACTGACTAAAGACATATTGAATGTATTTTGAAAAGTGGTGTGATGATGCCACATGATGAGATTGAGGTACAAACACTGTGGGTTCTGCATCGATGTTGAGTTATTGCTTGCATGTGTTGCACAATAATCAATCGGGTGGGAAATGATTTAGACTGGGCAAGTGGCAAGAGGTCTGTGTGCTGGTGGGCCTGTGTGGCAAAGGGTTGATGAGTGATGTGAGTCTGTATGCCACATTGGGTCGTGTGCCACTGTTGAGTGTTGGAAGTCTTGCCTTGGTCGCTAAGGACTTCACCTTGCAAGCCTTTGATCCGAGTCACCCGTACAACCACATGTCCGATATGGGATGCACCTAGTTGACTAGGGTTCGATATCTTTCTTCCGATACCTCGGGGTGACAAAGACACAGGGTGTATCTGTATGGGGAGCGTACTGCTACGGCTTGGTGCCCATCCAACTGATTGGCCGGTCCTATACTTCGCTCTGTGAGGGAAGTGATAGTGAAGGCAATACCGAGAGGTTCTTTGGTTAAGGTAGAAGTTCCTGAAAAGCTTTGTTGCGACAATCACCGTGTGGTGAGCGGTCAGATCTTGTGGGTAAAGTGTACAACCTCTGCAGAGTGTCAAACTATTCAATAGCCGTGCTCACGGTATTGAGCATTGCTCGGGATTACAATCAAGGGGTAGATTTTCATAAACAAAATATGGGACGGTGGCTGTGTGCCAAGTGTTAAAATGAACTATTAAGGTCAGTGCGAGAATCTTCGATGAAAAACCATTTGAAGAAACTAGTATTACTTATAACTGCTCCAATGCTTTAATCTAATTAAGATATTGGTTTAAAATTGCTGTTTGATGCAAAAGAACCATTTAAGCCAACCTTTGGAATAAGCTTTGCATGTAGTAATAGCACTGCATTCTCGGCATTACTTGTTGAGTGCCTTGTGTACTCACCCCACCTTGCTTATCAACCCCAACATCGCTGGAGGAGACTACACCGCTTGGGAGGAGGAGTA
This sequence comes from Otatea glauca, assembly GCA_036346275.1. NCBI lineage: Eukaryota > Viridiplantae > Streptophyta > Magnoliopsida > Poales > Poaceae > Otatea > Otatea glauca. The sequence continues at coordinate 37,389,009 of CM070713.1, read as the reverse complement.
CATCGAGGACATGAACAACTAGGGGCAAGCCCACTGGTTGCTCGTGGCAAGATGAAGGCTTCCACGACTTTTATTTATGTTCCGCTGCTATTCCTTTACTTTGATTAATGTAAGCCCTGTGTGGCTGACTTATCTGTAAGGAGACCATAAGGTCGTACAACTCGGTTTATATACATGTTTGCACTATTTATTCTTATATCTTCGTGAATGTCTGTGATGTGCAACCCTGTATGACTGTGTGTGCTAGCGTGATCCTGGACTGGCACAGAATACACAGAGGGTCCGGATTTGCAGAATCGGGTCCCGACAGAGGTGGTATCAGAGCAGGCTGACTGTAGGACTTGACCCTAGTTTGGTTGTGCCTAGGAGGGTAAAACTATTTTCTAAAGACCTAATCAACTTGAGCAAGAATGTCAAAGAAATCTCGACTTATCTCTTCTCCCTTATTCATACCTATGCTGAATTTTTATTATTCTCTGTTTAATTTAAACAAGGTTTATTTTGGCAGATGAGGATGATCCATACCTATGGAGAGTGCACCGGAGGATATGCCGCAGAGTTATGGCGTATGATGCAGTTGCTCGGAGGTTTTGATGCACCACCATGACGAGGACTTTGGTGGTACGGCAGACTTGACGTCGCTCGGGATGTCAAGATCACAGCAGTATGCTCGGGAGAGGACGAGGCGAGCCGTCCCATCTACATCACGGTCGAGGTCTTCTTTGAGGCCGAATCCGTGAGACGACGCGTCAGCGATGCGGCGGTGCCCGCACTTACTCCGTAGAGTTGGAGGGCACCGCCTTTCGTCACCATCCGCCGAGTCAATCATTTTGACAGATGGAGCTTGTGGAGGAGGATGCCACTATCACCCACTGGCGAGGTACGCCATCGCCCAGAGGATGCCTTGGGCGAGACAATCCGGAGTTGCAGAGGACCCGCGCCGAGGTCACAGAGGCGAGGATCCAACATGGAGGGCTTAGCTCATTCCATGCGTAAGATCCAGAGTTGGAGATGGCTTTGTATGGACCCGAGCCCGAGCGACCCCGGAGTTACACGATCCGATCCGAGGAGCCAGAGGCAGAGGCACCAGGTCGAGCGGGTAGCCCCGGGACCACGGAGTCGATGGGGTCATTTGCACCACCGAGAGGTCACCAGACCGCTTTGCCTCGATGCCGTGAGCACCCACGGTGTATGCTCCGGGAGCCGCACCGGGTTGGCTCGATGAGTGATCGAGTCTAGTAGAGTATAGTGTCGAGACTCAAGGTTGAGTCGCGTCTTTTTCTTCTTCGAGTCACCATTAGGTGTGAGTCGTCATGGATTCCTATGTTTGCTTACTTGTTTTGGTGGTGAGTGTCTCGTATGCGTTGTATTGCCCTTAGGCACTTGTGAGCAACCATACTGCTTTATATTATATCAATAAAGTGGCTAAATAATTTAAGTTACACCTGCTTTCCCCATAAATTCCTCTACTTGTCTATGCTTTCTTCTTTTCTTAACCTTGGAAGCTTGCAGCAGATGGTGAGGACACGTGGAAATGTTGGAGCCAATGAAGTGGAGCTAACCAAAGCGGATAACTGTAATGAAGAGCCGATTCCTCAACCGCCAGAGGTCGATATGCGTAACACGGGAGCCTTCTTGACCGCCTGACTCAACTTATGAACACGATGGTTCAAACCATGCAGAGATATCCAACCAAGCTGCTGCGAATGTTCAAGCCGGGGCAACCATGGACCACACCCCTACTCAAGGTTGTCGGAGTTTATGAGAACTCGCCCACCTACCTTCTCATGCAACGCCAATCCATCGAGGCGGACGATTGGCTAAGGACAATCGAAAGGAAGCCGCACATTACCCAAAGGTGTAGGACATGAGAGGGTACTCTATGCCTCTCATCAACTCGAAGGGACTGCGCAGAATGGTGGGAAAACTTCAGCGCAGCTCATGAGGACCCACAGAGTATCACGTGGGAGGAATTCATCTTAGCTTTCCGCTAGTACCATGTACCCGAGGGTATCATGGATCTCAAAAGGAGGAATTCGAGCCTCAAGCGTGGTGGCCAACGGTGGCGACACCAACAGATTCACCTAACCGCACGCTACGCACTGCAGGACGTGGCTACGGATAAGGCTAGACAATCCCGCTTCATGAAGGGATTGAATGCGAGGTTGCAGTGGGATTGATCACCCACACATTCCCGACTTCCAAGAGCTAGTTAACAAAGCTCTTATCTTAGAGGACAAGCGCCGAGAGTTGGATGACAACAGAAGCGCAGAATGGCGCAACAAGGAGGTCGTCAGGGCCAGCAGAGGCAGAGGATGGCACCCCAACAGTTCATCCTGTACCAGCCTGCAGGCAATGATAGAGCACCACCGCCGCAAATCGCCCGAAGGTCGTAATGTTCGAGACTCGGCCGAATCGTGGCACGATCGAGGAACCTCTCGAGCAAGTGGGAAGACGTTGCTATCATTGCAATGAAATGGGGCATTTTGCCAACAACTGCCCTAAGAAGGGAGGTGTCACCCCGGTCCGCTTTAACCTAGGGAACACACCGCAAGGACTCCGTGCCAATCGTGAACCGCTGGGCATCAACAGCAGAACTCCATCCTGTGGAACCGCACGAGGCCGAGTCAACCACATTATGACGGATGAAGTCCGTAACGCCACGGATGTTGTAATCGGTAAGTTCCTAGTAAACTCAAGCATCACCATCGCTTTATTTGATTCCGAGCTTCGCACTACCATCGCTTTATTTGATTCCGAGCCGCATTCTTTTATTTCCCGAGATTTTGCTGTTCAAAATGATATGGAAATAGTGAATCTTAAATGTGTGCTCATAGTCCAATCCCCTGGATCAGAACTCCGATCTAAAGTAGGATGTTCTGGGGTAAGACTAATAATTAATGGAGTTGAGTTCCTAGCGAACTTAATCGTCCTTAATACCCAAACCTTGGATGTTATCCTGGGAATGGATTGGTTAACCAAACACAAGGCAGTGCTAGACTGCGGAAAAGAGTCATATCGGTCGAGAGCCCGGATGGGAAGAAGATTGAGTTTGAAGCAAAATCAGTGCGGGATGGACAATTGATGGTCAACAGCATGAAGACTGTCAGCTTAGAGGAAGTGTCCATAGTCAATGAATATTCGGATGTTTTCCTGGAAGATTTACCTGGAATGCCGCCAGATAGAGATATCGAGTTCGTGATAGAGCTGGTTCCAGGGACAGCTCCCATAGCTAAGAGACCTTACACGATGTCCACAGAGGAATTGGTGGAAATGAAGAAGCAAATTGAAGAGCTGCTGGAAAAAGGATTTATAAGACCTAGTTCATCGCCATGGGGAGCACTGCCTTATTCGTCAAGAAGAAGGACGGAAGTTTTAGGATGTGTATAGACTATCGCACTCAATGATGTGACGATAAAGAATAAGTACCTCTACCCAGATCGATGATTTGTTTGACCGCTTGAGAGGAGCAGGAGTTTTCTCCAAAATTGATCTCCGATCGTGATACCATCAATTGAAGATCCGATCGTAGGATATTCAAGATCGCATTTTCGTCAAGATATGGGCACTACGAGTTTACAATGATGTCCTTTGGTTTGACAAATGCACCAAAGATATTTCATGAACTTAATGAATAAGGTGTTTATGGAATACTTGGACAAGTTCGCCGTCGATTCATAGATGATATCCTTATCTATTCCAAGACGAGAGAGAGCACGCCGAGCATTTGAGGCTAGTCCTTGAAAAGTTGAGAGAACAACAGCTTGTTTGCGAAATTTAGCAAATGTGATTTACGGAAGAATAAGGTTGAATTTCTTGGACACATAATGACTGCAGCAGAGTTGCGGTAGATCCAAAGAAAGTGGAGACGGTTCGCATTGGGAACAACCCAAGTCGATAACCCAAATCCGTAGTTTCCTTGGAATGGCGGGTATTACCGCCGATTCATCGAAGGATTCTCTACGATTGCGAGACCTCTTACGCAATTGTTGAAAAGGAAAGGAAATTCCTATGGACACCGAGTGTGAGAAGAGTTTTTAGGAGTTGAAGAGGAGATTAACATCGGCACTGCATTAGTTTTACCCGACGCTCATCAAGACTTCGACATCTATTGTGATGCATCGCGTCGTGGATTGGGATGCGATTGATGCAAAATAGGAAGGTAATTGCCTATGCATCGAGGCAATTGAGACCACATGAGGAGAACTATCCGACTCATGATTTGGAATTAGCCGTGGTGCATGCCCTAAAAATATGGCGCCATCATCTCATCGAAATAGATGTGAAGTGTATCTCGATCATAAAAGTCTTAAGTATATCTTCACACAAGTGACCTAAATATGAGGCAAAGAAGATGGTTAGAGTTAATGAAGGATTACAATGTGGGAATTCACTACCATCCCGGTAAAGCCAACGAGTGGCGCACGCCTTGAGCGTAAAGAACCACAGTGTAAATATGTCGTTGGAAACAGTCAAAGGAATTGTGTAAGGAATTCGAAATTAGAACTGAAATAGTACGGTATGATTCCTAGCAACTTTGGAAGTAAGACCTACCTCGAAGATCGATCAAGAAAGGGCGTAAAGATGATGATAAAATCAAAAGAATTAAGGGCAAAATGGATGAAGGCAAAGCAAAAGATTTCAAACTGGATGAACAAGGTACTATGTGGTTTAAAGGGCGATTTGTGTACCGAACAAAAAGGAGTTGAAGCAATTACTCGAGGAGGCTCATGACTCCAAGTACTCAATTCATCCAGAAGTGCGAAATGTATCAAGATTTAAAGGAAAGATTTTGGTGGCCAAGCATGAAACGAGAAGTCGCGAATATGTGGCATTATGTGACATATGCCAAAGAGTCAAAGCTATGCACCAAAGACCAGCAGGGCTATTACAACCCTTAAAGATACCTGAATGGAAATGGGAAGAAATTGGTATGGTTTTCATAACCGGATTGCCCAGAACGCAAAGTGGATATGATTCCATATGGGTCATAGTGGATCGCTTAACCAAAGTGGCACATTTCATACCCGTGAAGACCACTTATTCCGAGACCGTTAGCGTAACTTTATATGGCACGGATCGTGCGCTTGCACGGAGTATCAAGAAGATAGTATCGACGAGGTACCCAATTTACCTCCGCATTTTGGGGTAAGCTACATGAAGCGATGGGAACTCGCTTGAACTTCAAGATGAAGATACCATCCGCATGATGGGCAAACCGAGAGAGTCAATCGATATTGGAGGATATGTTGAGGGCATGTGCCTTAGCATATTCCACCTCATGGGACAAGTGTTTGCCTTATGCTGAGTTTAGTTACAACAACAGCTTATCAAAGTAGTTTACGATGTCTCCATTTGAAGCTTTGTATGGTCGGTCCCGTCGAACACCATTGAATTGGAATGAGACAGCGTAACGACATGTTTTTGGACCGTACATTCTTCAGAAGCTAAGAACAGACGCTCGATCGGGAGAGATTGAAGATTGCACAATCAAGACAGAAGAGTTATGCTGACAACCATCGCAGGGAACTGAGCTTTGAATCCGAAGATTTTGTGTATCTTAGAGTCACACCTCTCAAAGGAGTTAGAAGGTTCCATGCAAAAGGAAAGCTTGCACCCGATATGTCGGACCATTCAAGATCTTGAGCCGCAGAGGTGAAGTTGCTTATCGCTTGAGTTACTACGCCTTTAGCAGAGTGCATGATGTATTTCATCTATCACAATCAAGAAGTGTCTTCTGCACCGAAGAGCAAACACCGTTAGAGGCAATCGAACTGCAAGAAGATCTAACTTACAAAGAACAACCGATAAAGATTCTGGACATAAGGGACGGAGAGACAAGGAACAAGTCAACACGTTTCTGCAGAGTTCAGTGGAGCAACCACTCGGAAAGTGAAGCCACGTGGGGACGCGAAGAAGATCTGAAGAAGGAGTTTCCTAACCTATTTCTATAGACAGCCCTGAATCTCGGGGACGAGATTCTGTTAAGGGGGGGAGGTTTGTAACACCCAAAATTTTGCTTTAATTTAAATCTTGGAGTATTTTTGATTTTTGTGAAATTTTGGGAATTTATTGAAATTTCTTTAGAATTATTCAAATATAGCCTTCTTTGAAAACAATTAAATAATGGAAAAGTTCTTGCAAAGTTCTATTGAAAATATTTTAATTGAGTCCCAATTAACTCAAAGTATTTTCTAGAAATTTTCTTGGAATTTTTCAGAGATTTTTACCATTTTCTTTGGCCAAAACTATTTTCTCGAATTATTTTTTATTCGAAAAGGATTTAAAATCCTGCACAGTGTTTGGGCGAAACCACGACCGCCCAAGATTGTGCTCTAGCTCACCGCCGCCGCCCACGCAGCTCGCCCGTTAAATCGAAAACCTAGCCGCCACCGCGTTTCGCCGTTGGATCAACATCGCGCGATCAAGGGATCGCCACGCTCTCCGCTGTTTCCGCTCGTTGGATCGCTGCGCGTGGGCGCCGGGATTTCGCCACGCCGCTTCTTCCTCGCGAGATCGCTGAGCAACGGCCGCTGCATGTCCGCTCGTTCGCCAAGATTTCGCGCACGCCGAGGAGCTATTTAGCGCGCGCCGCCACCCGCTGATGCGCACTCCTAGACGCGCGTCAGAGCCCTAGCGCACACCTCCCGAACGCTTCTTTTGCTCACAAGAGCTCGCCGTAGTTGCCTCGTGCGCGCCGCCACGCCGCTTTTCCTTCGCCGCCGTCGGTGCATTCCGCCGCCGCCGAGGTCACCGAGCACCGCCGAGACAAGGCGCGTTGAATGCGCTAGATCTTCTCGCCGAGGAACCACCGAACGCCGCCGACTACGCCATCTTCCTCATCTCCGCAAGCTTGCACCGCCGACGCCATCGCCGGACTCGAGCATCGGCGACCGCCGGATCTGCAAGGAGGGTAAGGATCGTGCCACGCCGCCCTTCTCTGCTTTCCTTTAGTTGTTTTTGTACCGCTAGATCTGTTAATGGACGGTGCGGATTAACCCTAAGGTTTGCACGTTAGTTGAATCTTGATCGTTAGATCTAGAGTGAACGGCTTGGATTAGATCTAATTTCGCGCTATATTTTTGTCTTAGCCGTTGGATCGTTAGTGAACGCGTGAGATTGTGCCACGTAGCATGATGAATAGTAAATAGCACGGGTACCGTGGGCCGTTGGATTAGATCTAAACGGCGGCTGTGAGTAGATCGGTGGTGCGCGGATCCGTGCCGTTCAAATTTGAACGTGCGGCGGAGATGACGCCGCACCCCATCAAATCCCATGAGGACGCGTGTGCGCGTTGACTGAGGGAGAGACCAGATCCAACCGTTGGTTTCTGGTGCACCGTTGGATGCGTGACGCGTGGGGCGTGGAGTGCGAAACGCCGCCAACCGCGGGGTGTGATCCGACCGTTGGTTGAGCGAGCGGTCTGGATCTTGCCGCGTGTCGCGTCGGGATTGGCTGCGCACCGTCGCTGACGCCACGGCCTATGTCACCCGGTGCATGAGCACAGTGCTGCTAGTCCACGGTGGACCAGAGCCGAACCGTAGACCCACTCCATAGACCGAGCGACGTGGTAGCCTCTGGGCGTGCCACGTGTCAAGCTGACGTCATAGCCGACGCTCATCGCGACGCCATAAATATTTTTATATATAAAAATATTTCGACCGTTTTTCCTTTCTGTGCTGACGTCATCATGACGCGGTGCTGACGTCATAAATGCGAATTTCCAGTATAAAAATAATTCAGAAAAATCGGATTTTCTTAATTTCTGTATTTTCAGATTTTATTCAAACTTCAAATGACTATAACTTTTGCATTTTAACTCGGATTTGGGTGATTCAAATTTCTAAAAATTCATAAAATTGTGAGCTATTTAATGGTGAATTTTATTTGAATTTTTGAGGTCATCTAGTCTTCTGTATTAGCTATTTATTGCATTCTTTATTTGTACGCGTAGACGCAAATTTGCCGGAAAGTTTCGAGGAAGAATTCGTCGCTCAAGACCAAGCTTCGGAACACGACCAGCAACTCTTTGAAGGCAAGTGATGCTTTGATCATTTTGATCCCAGTTTTTAAAATGTAATTTTTGCTTTGAAACTATGCATGCTAATTATTTAAAATGAATTTAAATTAATTTGGGATAATGTAGTTAATCAACCCATTTTGTTATGCCACCTTGAATTATTAATTGTATGCCCTAAATCATTGTCACCCTAAGTTGATTATATTAGTTGGATGTTAATATTGTGCCAACACGGGAGGCTAGACCGTGAGTAGATGCTTAGCCTTGCATGAATCATGAGTGATCTTTCGAAAAAATGCTACAATACTGATTAAAGACATATTGAATGTATTTTGAAAAGTGGTGTGATGATGCCACATGATGAGATTGAGGTACAACGACTGTGTGGTTCTGCATCGATGTTGAGTTATTGCCGCATGTGTTGCACAATAATCAACTGGTGGGAAATGATTTAGACTGGGCAAGTGGCAAGAGGTCAGTGCTGACCGTGGGCCTGTGTGGCGGGGTTGATGAGTGATGTGAGTCTGTATGCCACATTGGGTGTGGTGCCATCGTTGAGTGTTGGAAGTCTTGCCTTGGTCGGCTAAGGACTTCACCTTGCAAGCCTTTGATCCGAGTCACCCGCATAACCACATGTCTCGATATGGGATGCACCTAGTTGACTAGGGTTCGATATCTTTCCTCCGATACTCGGGGTGACAAGACACGGGGTGTATCTGTATGGGGAGCGCACTGTGATACGGCTTGGTGCCCATCCAACGGTGATTGGCCGGTCCTATACTTGCTCTGTGTGAGGGAAGTGATAGTGAAGGCAATCTGAGAGGTTCTTTGGTTAAGGTAGAAGTTCCTGAAAAGCTTTGTTGCGACAATCACCGTGTGGTGAGCGGTCAGATCTTGTGGGTAAAGTGTACAACCTCTGCAAAGTGTCAAACTATTCGAATAGCCGTGCTCACGGTATTGAGCATTGCTCGGGATTACAATCAAGGGGTAGATTTTCATAAACAAAATATGGGACGGTGGTCTGTGTGCCAAGTGTTAAAATGAACTGTTAAGGTCGTGTGCGAGAATCTTCTATGAAAAACCATTTGAAGAAACTAGTATTACTTATAACTGTTCCAATGCTTTAATCTAATTAAGATATTGGTTTAAAATTGCTGTTTGATGCAAACGAACCATTTAAGCCAACCCTTTGGAATAAACTTTGCATGTAGTAATAGCATCGCATTCATGCATTACTTGTTGAGTGCCTTGTGTACTCACCCCACCTTGCTTATCAACCCCAACATCGGTGGAGGAGACTACACCGCTTTGGGAGGAGGAGTACATCGAGGACACGAACAACTAGGGGGCAAGCCCAGTCGGTTGCCTGTGGCAAGATGAAGGCTTCCACGACTTTTATTTATGTTCCGCTGCTATTCCTTTACTTTGATTAATGTAAGCCCTGTGTGGCTGACTTATCTGTAAGGAGACCATAAGGTCGTACAACTCGGTTTATATACATGTTTGCACTATTTATTCTTATATCTTCGTGAATGTCTATGATGTGCAACCCTGTATGACTGTGTGTGCTAGCATGATCCTGGACTGGCACAGAATACACAGAGGGTCCGGATTTGCAGAATCGGGTCCCGACAAAAATCCTCTCTCTAGGCAAACGGTTCATTCCCAAGGCACGGCATGTCGATCGGCGCAAAAGGCAAAATGATGGCGCTACACCAATCTTGGCGCTGCAGACGAGAGCAATAAATGCTCAACTATCCAGGATTTAGATTTTTTGAATTTCTAACTCTGATCAAGGTCGAGTCGATAAGTCGATATCGAGTAATTTGCGGTTACCCTGAGGACTCGATTCGGGCTGATGGCAGGGCGCTCGACCTAGCACATCTCTAGTCGATACTCAGCGATTCCCAATCTACTTGAATCGTTCAATTACAAGCAGGCAAGGCGTTACTCGACCAAGCAAGGCTTTGGCAGTAATGAACCAAGTGCTTAAGTAGACCCTTCGCTGAACAGAGCTCGGGAGGCTACTGTCAAATATCTAAACATGGGGTATGTGTCCACAGAGGATACGTGAATGATATGTCCTAACGACATGCAGAGATTCTGGATATCACGGGCCTAGTTCATGGGATAAGATATGCGCGGAAGAGATAACTCAATATTAGGAAGGATTCGATCATGTTCCCGTTACGAGGAAACCGACTCGAGTACGCCTGATATTCAAGGAAGTTTGGATACACTACGAAGATCACGCAATGATAGACTCTTCATCGGCTACGATTTGGTATTCCAAACCGACTGCAACTCGACTTGATACCGGGCTACCTCGACTATATAAGGCCGGGGGTAGGGGTCCTCAGGGGGAGAGCAATTCTGAGCAAACAAGCCGTCCAGAGCTTCCAAGCGAGAAGTCCTTTGGCGCAGAGCAACCCAGAGTTGGTGGATCACGCTTCGCCTACCTCTAGCCGTAGTTTAGCCATAGCTTTGATCCCATCTTCCTTGTAGCTAGGGCTAGACACATTGCTCTGTACTTTGTTCATTGACTCCATACATAATCCATATAGGAGTACGGTATTACTCTGGCAGGGGGCCCGAACCTGTCTACATCGTGTCCCTCCGATTTTGTACTTGACTTTGCTAACCCGAAGGTACCCGAAAATATAAGTTTATTGTTGATTTTTTAACCTTCGACATCAGCTTAAAAATGCTCTCCAAGGTAAAGACTATCCTATTCTGAAGAAAGAATCTTGTTTCGTCATGTTTTGCATATAAATCCTGTTAAAAATATAACCCTAAGTATTATGAACAGTAAAACTCGTAATATGAATAAACGAACTTAATAAACAAGAAATGAGTGATCCAAATATTTGTATCACCAGAACCTTCTTAAAACATTATAAAAATCCAGTAACCTAAAACTAACATATCTAACTACTTCTCATGCGAAATCATTTAAAGTTGAGTACTATTCATGCATAGCATACAACATAATGACTAATGATTTAATTCTATAATCCAAACAATTTTAGCGTCTTGAATTTAAAATTATAAATATAAGAATACATAATTTTAGCCTCTTGAGTTTCTATAATAAGAATAAATAATCCATAGGCGGAATCGTGTTATCATCCAACCTAAAGATATAAGTAACATATATATATATATGCAAGTATATATATATGTAATCAACTAAAGCATGAGAACGTGAAATCATTCAACCCAAACCATAAACCACACCTATTTTTTGATGTAAGTCCTTATTTGGTCTTCTACCTATATTCTTTTTGCCCTTATTAAAGTTGTTACTTGCTATATTTTCAATGAACAACGTGAAGAACCCGACGTCAATGATTCCATCGCGACAACGCCGACTGTGACCTCGACTTCGTTGTAAACGACAATCAGTAAGCAAGGCAAGCACCACTTTGATCATATTGATCCTAGTGTTTTAATTTTTATTTTGTTTTACCAAATCAATTTATGCATGCATTTATTTTATGTAAAAATTTCTATATTGTGGTAGTGGTAGATATACCCGTTTATCTCATGGAACTTCCTTGATAAAGTATTGACATGTGAACCTTGATAAACCTAGAATTAAGGTTAGACAATATAAAATGTCAATTTGGGTATATGTGATGATTAATAATCAAGCTTAGCCATGTTTTAGATTTGGGATGAACAAATTGGATAAACTAATCATTGGAGATATTGAGACATCATGATGGTTGCTGGTATTTTGTTATAAAAACTCAATAAAACTATGGTTTAGATGCGGGCGATTATTGGCAATAGCTGGAGGTGCTGATGTTGCATGTAGTGTAGGGGGAGATTATTGCCCATGTCGAATTAAGGACCGAGCGTAGTGCACGTTATATCCAAGAATTTTCGTACAACCACAAGTACTGGTATGGGATAGCCTTAAACCAATTAAGTTATCTAGATTAACTTTGCACATTGGAAGGCTACAGTAGTATAGGTTGTTCCATTATGGATTGCTTGAAGGGACATCCACACCTGTAAGATCGAGGATGCCGACTAGAGGGGGGTGAATAGGCGGATTTAAAAATTCTTCTCACTAAATACACGCTCTATTTATCTCTATATCAAAACCTAAACAAAAATCAATACGGAAGCGATAAACTAAGGTTTTGACAATTAAGCCTAAGTCAACTAGTCTCACTAAGTGCATTAGCTAATTATGTCTCTAACAAGAGTATGCAATCCTAAAGACAATAAAGCAATTCAATTATAGGAATGTAAATTGCAACAATATAAATAATAATTGCAAGCATACACAGGGAGACACAATACTTTTTACTGTGGTGTTCAGAGACTTGCCGGTCTCCCCTAATCCACGTTGAGGTTAGCCCAAACACATTGGAACGAATCCACGAATTGAGCATCCACCTCGAATCCACTAGTGGTTGCTTCTTTACCCCTCCGGGTAGGCAAGCACCAACCTTCACAAACTATTGTCGAGGCTTCTCACAACCTCCGTTGAGAGATCCCGCGCACGACGCTCTACGCCGTTTAGAAGGCGACAACCTCCAAGAGTAACAAGTCAAGCCTTCCGCTTGAGCTCCACCAAGTACAACACATGTACGATGTTGATCACCGAGTGCAACACATGCACAAGGCTTCCCTTAAGTGCAACACATGCACAAGAGGCTCTCAATCCTCTCCTAATTACAACATATGCAATTAGAGCTCCCTCTTAGCTCAAAAACCAAATTGAAGAGTGCAACATATGCACAACTCAACCACAAAGGGCAATGAACTCTCCAAAATCATAGCTACACCCAAATGCTAGCCCCCAAAACTTCTTATATAGTCTCCACAAGAAAAACTAGACGTTGGGGGATAAATAGGACAAAAACGCCCAGGAAACCTGGTCATACCACACTAGGGTCAGTATGACTGGCCTCTGGTCCATCAGCTACAAAAAAACTAGCTGTTATTCAGAAAATCCAATCATACCAGAGAGGGTCCGGTCATACCGGACTTATTTTCAATTTTTTGGGCTAAAAAACCTCTTCTCTGGAAAAAAACACACCGAGGTGACCCCGGTCATACCGGACTTGGGGCGGTATGACCGGGGTCTCCGGTCATACCACTGCTATAGCCAGTAAAACGCTCATAACTTTTTTACTCCAAACTCCGATTTAGGTGATCTTGAACTCTATGAGAAGCTTATCACGAGGGCTACAATCTCCACCCATTTTCAAGATTTAAGCAAATATAGATATTTTTAAATATCACAAAAACAAAGAATCTAATGTAGTCATTCAAGTCTAAAATCTGATTTCTCGAAATCCCTCACATAGACTTGATCAAGAGCGTGACTACAATCTAGAGAGAGTCAATAAGATCAAATATTGAGCCATGTGATGATCAACTCATGATCAAAACAATTTTGCAAAACACATTTGCAAATTCTAATCACATGCTCCAATATCAAATGCATGAACACCAATATTTTGCAAAACACATTTGCAAATATAAATATTTCAAACAAGAGCAATCAAGATCATATCTTTGAGCCATGTGATGATCAACACATGAGAAAAACCAATTTGCAAACACATTTACAAACCCTATTCACACGCTCTAAGATAAGATTCAATTAAACCATATTTTCAAAAAACTCATTTTGCAAACATAAAGCATAAACCTATCTTAGCCTTTGTGATGATCAACACATGATCAAGTCACAAGCTAAGATTCCGGTGCATGAGCTCTCTATTTGCAACACATGCAAATATATAGCTCTATACAAACAACCACTTAAACCAACTTGCATAAACTATCTCCCTTTTGCAACACATGCAAATCCATAGCTCTATGCAAAAACCAAATCAAGATTCAATAAGAAGCAAGCATGAGCCCATTATTTGCAACACATGCAAATACTTAGCATAAGCAAGAACCAACTAAGAGAGTAAGTTCGAGTGAACCGGATTGAGTTCATCAACACATGATGAAGCTCAAGCTATAAGACTCGACCCCTCTTAATAGTACGGCAACCTATACTAGCAATCCGGTCTCCTATTTAAACATCGAGACCGGTAAAAGACTAGGAACACATCCTTAGCCCTAGCTAGTTATACCTTTGCCTCTCACAACCACTTGGAGCTTTCATTATGACCAATCATCTTCTCTCCAAGTTGGGATCTTCATCTTGTTCATCAACACATGATGAACTCCTGTAACATCCCAAAAATTTGCTTATAATATTATTTTATTGATATTTGTGCATTTTGTGATCTTTCTGAATTTATTGGGTTTTCTGGAATTTATTTGAATATTATTTTAAATTAAGTATATTGGACTCTTACGAAAACTAATTAAATGTAGATAAAAGTTAATATAAAGTTTGGCTAAAAATATTTTATTTGAGTTCAAAATGTCTTAAAATATTTATGAGTATTTTCTTGGATTTTCCTGATATTTTTATTATCTAAAACTAATTAAACTAATTTTTGGAATTATTTTAATTAAGAAAATACGAGGAATATCAAATAAACAGTATCGGGCCGGAGCCTAATGCTGTGCGTGTAAGGCCCAGCGTTGTGCAGCCCGTTTGGCCCATCTTCTAGAAGCAATCGCGGTAGCCGTCTGATCGCCATCGGACGGCCAAGTTCAGAATCAAAACCCTAGCGCTTGCGAACTGTGGGATCAAGATCGGACGATAAAAAATGAGCCGTATCGGTTTAGGTAAGTAGAGATCGTGTTCGTTGATTAGATGCGGGCGGATCCGATCTAGCCACGTCAGCATGGATCGCAGTCGTTTGTCCGCCATCGGACGGTTGTTCGTTGTCATGTTCGCGTGGGTCTTGAGCGCCGCCGCTGTAGCGGAGTTGGACACCGCTGCCCCATCGATTGGGTTTCCTAGCGTCGTACGTGACTGTCGAGGGGTATTTAAGGATGCCACAGCCTCTCCGAGGTTCACCTTCGTGCGCTGTAGCTTTTGGTAAGAGCCGTTTCGCGAGAGCCACTGTAGAACACGCCCAGGAGCTCGACGTGGTTTGTCGTAATCGCCGCCGCTCATTTCTTGCCATTGTGTCACCGTCAAGCCATCTTTCGCTGCATGGATTCCAGATTTGGGATCTCCGTGTCAAGACGCATCGGATCCATGAAGTTTTATCGCCGTTACGTCGCCGCAACGCCGTCACTGAGGTCATCGTCTTCGCTTCTCGTAAGAAACCGCGGCCGCGTCGCCATCATCGTCGGGAGAAGCTTTCAACCATCAGATCAGAAGTGAGCGTCTGAGATCGAGCCATGTCGCCACGCCAGCAGTGAACCGCACCGATAAGGTGAACCGTCGCGCTGAATCTGCAGCCGTTCGATTCATCGCGTGCGGGGTAGATTGCGCTGCATGTCATAGCCAATCAGGTGCAGATGCGTGGCGAGCACAGGAAGCGAGGCGCTGTGCGCCGGGTTCATGGTGGGCCGCCATGGATTCGTGAACTGGGTGAATATGCTGAGGCCACGTGTCGCTCTGTGATTAGTCCTGAGCATCGCTAAGGTCATGCTGACGTCATAACAGGAGATTCTCCATTGAAAAATATTTCATCTGGAAATTCATCGGTGTTGACGTCATAAATGCGGTTTTTCAGTATAAAAATAATTTGGTTTATTTCGGATTTCCTATTTTCAGAATTTATTCAAACCTTGAGTAGCTATAACTTTTGCATATGAACTCCGATTGAGGTGATTCAAATTTCTAAAAGTTTATAAAATTGAGATATATTTAATGGTGAATTTTATTTGTTTTTTAGAGATTATTTACTCTCTATTTTGGTATTTATTTGGTGTTCTCTCTCGTTTCGTGTAGACGTTGAATTGTGCGACGCATCCGAGGAAGATTCATCGACTCAAGCCCAAGGTTCAGAACAAGAATAAGGGATTTTCTAAGGTAAGTTGTGCTTTGATCATGTTGAACCCATGTTTACAAAATCACTATACTATTTTTACCTTATTGCATATTATTTCACATGTACAATTGTTTTCAATTAAATTGGGACTTGGCTATTATACCAAATTGATCTATACCCTACCTTGTCAATTGTATGCCATGATCTATTGGTACCCTAGATTGGTTCACTATAGTTGGTTGGTAATGAAATCAACATGGGAAGGTTAGAACGTCATAGTTGCTTAGCCATGCCACGTCATCATATGTACTTGAATCATCAATGTTTAATCTTGATTAATGGAATATGGAACAATGATATGAAATTGTGTGTCATGTGTGGTCACACGATGATATTGAGTTGTTGTGGCAATGGATGTCACGCAACGATGTTGAATGGTTGATGGCACGTGGTGCTTGGTAATCAACTGGGGTGGTAATCACTTAGATTGGGGCAAGTGATAAGGGGCAAGTATGCCAAGGTGGGCCCGATGGGCAGAGGGTATGTGGAAGTCTTGCATCGATCATCCTAAGGACTTAATCTTACAAGACTTTAACCTCAGTCAATCATGCAACCACATGTCTGGAATGGGACAGCCTAGCTGACTAATTAACAATGTATTTAGCTTGGTACTACCATTGGTGGTGTGAGTCCTGGGTTTACAGATTAACACACATGGCGCAAGAGAGGGGTCCTATCGTGGTGGTTTAACCCTTCAGTGTTGAAACCTCAGCGAGTATTACTGGGTTAAGGTAGAACTTGGTAGGCTTTGTCATGATCTCTCCGCCGACACACCAAAGGAAGTGTGTTAATCCGGAAGGCACCAAGAGATGATCATGTCATGTGGATAAAGTGCATAACCTCTGCAGAGTGTAAATCTATTCGGATAGCCGTGCTCGCGGTATTGAGCAATGCTCGATAATTACAGTTAAGGGTTAGTTTAATTAAATGGAAAACTTGGTTGGGATGGCGGGATTGCCATATGGAAGGTTGGAACATGACTTAGGGTTGGAAACTTGGTTTACATGAGAATTGCTGAATCTATCTACTACTGTTATTTGTTTTACTATCTTTACAATCTATTTATTGTATTTTTTTATAAATGCTGCTTTGTTGCAAAATAGCCATGATAGCCAATCCTTTGGAATAAGCCTTGCATATAGTTATGTTAGAATTGCATTATGTGCACAACTTGTTGAGTGCTTTAAGTACTCACCCTTGCCAACAACATCTTCAGTGAGGAGTCTACATCAGTGCTGGAGGAGGAGTACCAAGAGGAGACGAATATTTAGGGTGCGAACCTTGTCAGTTGCCTATGGTATACTGAGGGGTTTATCTACGTTTTCATTTCGCTGCAGTTTAATTTGTTGTTTAGCCTTGCGAGGCATAGTCATGTAAGTTGACCGTAAGTTCATTCAACTAGTATTATTTTATATATGATGTCTTTCATAATGTTTCCGCTGTGTATGATTATGATATTTACCTATGTTGAGCCTGTGTGCACTAACGTGATCCTGGACTAGTGCAGTATACACAGAGGATCCGTATTTGCATATTCGGGTCCCGACAACTCCCTTTGTCTTAGCTTCAGGATCCTCTCTTGACACTCATCAACACATGATGACGTACTTGTCCCGTTTATCCATCTAAACCTTGGACTTAACCAATTTCAATCTCATTGAATGTGTTAGTCCAAAACACATGTGTCGGGACCCTCTGTGTATTCTGTGCCAGTCCAGAATCACGCTAGCACACAGTCATACAGGGTTGCACATTACAGACATTCACAAAGATATAAGAATAAATAGTGCAAACATGTATATAAATCAAGTTGTACGACCTTATGGTCTCCTTACGTATAAGTCACCACACAGGGCTTACATTATTCAAAGTAAAGAAATAGCAATGAACATAAGTAAAGGTCGTGGAAGCCTTCATCTTGCCACAGTAAACCGATCGGGCTTGCCCCTAGTTGTTCGTATCCTCGATGTACTCCTCCTCCCAAACTGGTGTAGTCTCCTCCACCGATGTTGGGGTTGATAAGCAAGGTGGGGTGAGTACACAAGGCACTCAACAAGTAATGCATGTAATGCAATGCTATTACTACATGCAAAGCTTATTCCAAAGGGTTGGCTTAAATGGTTCTTTTGCATCAAACAGCAATTTTAAACCAATATCTTAATTAGATTAAAGCATTGGAACAATTATAAGTAATACTAATTTCTTCAAATGTTTTTCTTCAAGATACTCGGCACACACCTTTAATAGCTCATTTTAACACTTGGCACACACCACCCTTCCCATATTTTGTTTATGAAAATCTACCCTTGATCTGTAATCCCGAGCAATGCTCAATACCGTGAGCACGGCTATTCAATAGTTTGACACTCTGCAGAGGTTGTACACTTTACCCACAAGATACAACCGCCACCACACGTGTGATTGTCCGCAACAAAGCTTTTCAGAACTTCTACCTTAACCAAAGAATCTCTCCAGTATTGCCTTCACTATCACTTCCCTCACACAGGCCAAGTATAGGACCGCCAATCACCGTTGGATGGGCACCAAGCCGTAGCACGTACGCTCCCCATACTGATTACACCCCGTGTCTTGTCACCCCGAGGTATCAGAGGAAAGATATCAGAACCCTAGTCAACTAGGTCTGTCCCATATCAGACATGTGGTTGTACGGGTGACTCAGATCAAAGGCTTGCAAGGTGAAGTCCTTAACTAACCAAGGCAAGACTTCCAACACTCAACAGTGGCACACAGCCCAATGTGGCACACAGACTCACATCACTCATCAACCCAAAGCCACACAGGCCCACCAGGCACACAGCCTCTTGCCACTTGCCCCAGTCTAAAACATTTCCCACCCAGTTGATTATTGTGCAACACATGCTAGCAATAACTCAACGTCGGTACGGAACCACACAGGTCGCTGTACCTCAATCTCATCATGTGGCATCATCACACCACTTTTCAAAATATATTCAATGTCTTTAATCAGTATTGTAGCATTTTTCCGAAAGATCACTCATGATTCGTTGCAAGGCTAAGCATCTACTCACGGTCTAGCCTCCCGTGTTGGCACAATATTAACATCCAACTGATATAATCAAACTTAGGGTAACAATGATTTAGGGCATATAATTAATAATTCAAGGTGTCATAACAAAATGGGTTGATTAACTACATTATCTCGAATCAATTTAAATTCATTTTAAATAAATAAGCATGCATAGTTTCAAAGCATAAACTACATTTTAAAAACCTGGGATCAAAATGATCAAAGCATCCCTTGCCTTCAAAGAGTTGCTGGTCTTGTTTCGAAACTTGGTCTTGAGCGACGAATTCTTCCTCGAAACCTTCCGACAAAATTGCGTCTACGCGTACAAATAAAATATGCAATAAATAGCTAATACAGAAGACTAAATGACCTCAAAAATTCAAATAAAATTCACCATTAGATAGCTCACAATTTTATGAATTTTTAGAAATTTGAATCGCCCAAATCCGAGTTAAAATGCCAAAGTTATAGTCATTTGAAGTTTGAATAAAATCTGAAAATACAGAAATTAAGAAAATCCGATTTTTCTGAATTATTTTTATACTGGAAATTCGCTTTTATGATGTCAACACCGCGTCATGATGACGTCAGCACAGAAAAGAATTTCGGTCGAAATATTTTTATATATAAAAAAATATTTATGACGTCATCACTGACGTCAGCTCGACACGTGGCACGCCCAGAGGCTGCCACGTCGTTTTGGTCTATGGACTGGGTCCACGGTTCGACTCTGGTCCACCGTGGACTTGGTTCACAGAACAGTGCAGCCACGCGGCAAAATCCAGACCGTTCGCTAAAATCGACGGTCAGATCCTATGCCTACGCGGTTCGGCGACGCCTCGATTTCCGCACGGCCACGCGTCACGCATCGAACGGTCCCCTCGGATCCAACGGCCAACGCACGCGCGGACTCGGCGACGCTTCGGATACGCAGCGACACGCGGCGCAATCGCAACGGCTCGTTTGAAATCAACGGCCGAGATTGGTCACGCTTCGGTCAAAGGAAACACGCGGCCGCACGCGATTGGTTGGAGGTGCGGCGCTATCACCGCCGCACGTTCAAATTTGAACGGCGCGGATCCTAGGGCAAAACCAGATCTGAACTCAACCGTTCAGATCCGATCCAATAGCTCAGGTTACCGGAGCTGTTTACTATACATGGCGCGACGTGGCTCAATTCTACGCGTACACTAACGATCCAACGGCTGAGATGTAACCAAGTTAAAGAGACTAGATCTAATCTCTACCGTTCAATCCAGATCTAACGGTACAGATCTACTCTAGAAGAACACAAGGAAAAGTGACGTGGATGAACCAGAAGCGTGCGATGAAGATCGGACGGACGACGAAGCTCGGTGAAGGCGACGGCGCGCGAAGAAAAGGTCACGGAGTTGAGGAAGATGACGCAGCCCACGCCGCTACGGGCTTCTCGGTGTGATGAAGTGGCTCGCTCGACGCGCTTGGCGGAAGGATTACTCCGGTAACCTTGGCGACGGCGGAGAGAAACCGGCGGCGGTAAACGACGAAAACCGCGGCGGCACAAAGACGCAACTTCTGGCGAGCTCGCTCAGCGCTAGAGAGGGTCTCGGCGTGCGTCGCGAGGAGTCAAAAGACGCGCGCGAAGGTCTCGCACGACGCCATCAACGGAGACTTAAGGGCTGCCTCGACGCGCGCGAAATCGCGGCGGAAATCACGGCCATCAAAGCCCACGCCTCTCGGCGATCTCGCGGCGAAGTGGCGTGGCGCAATCCTGCGCGTCCGTCGCGGCGACGATCCAAGGCTCACGCATGCAGCGACGTGGCGCACTCACGGGCGTTCGATCCGGACGGACGACTTGGGTGAAGCGGCGCTAGGGTTTCGGTGCGCGGTTGGGCGGCGACACGCACGAGAATGGGCTCGGCCCATTCTCGCTCATCCGATTTTTAAAACATTTCACATTTAAAATAATTCTAGAAATTCAATTAAATCATTTGGAGCTTTTAAAATAGCAGAAAAATTCCAGAAATTACTTTGAGATGTTTGGAATTCCATTAAAATATTTGCAATAAAACTTTGCAAAAACATTTCCATTATTTAATTGTTTTCAAGAAAAGTCCTATTTGAATAAATCCAAATAAACATAAATAAATTCCCAAAAATTAAAAAAAAATCAAAAATACTCCAAAATTTAAATTAGAGCAAAAATTAGGGTGTTACAACATGGTTGTCTCAATCATCAATGCACTCCATTAACACATAATGGATACTCCCAAGATTCTTTGATCTTTTCTTTTGATGATTGAACACAACCCAAAGACAATTTGATGAGGACATAACTCCTATGGATACAACTTTAACTCTTGGTCCAATAACATGAGCCCGAGCAAGACAACTCAATTACAAGGTGAGCTCGTTCTTAGGTGATAATACTTGTTCTAATGAGAATGTACTAGAGCATAATTTTCCTTGTGATGTGTTGTTACTTAGGAGCATGGGAGAGGAGATGTTAACTCAAGGAGATCTCATACACAACTTGAACATCTAAAAGCCACGTTTAACTAAAGTACAAGCCCAATTGATGCCTCCCGTGCACTTCAATTCGGACTACAACTCGCCTCGGAGTCAGCCTGACAGCGCCGAACTAAAAAGGCCATAACTTCCTCATACGAAGTCCGTTTGGGCTGACCACCACTAGTTGGAAAGATTATCTCCAGACCTATCTATTGCATACAAGCCCACCTCCATATTCATTCAGGAAGGCCTCCAAATCAACACGAAAAGTTCCTGCTGTTGCATACTTCGAATCAGAACCGTTGATTGATCACTTTTTGTAACTCACCCTTATATATACTTAGCTACCGCTACTTTTAGGGTTAGGTTATTTGCTATATTTGTTCCCCACGTGTGTGAAACACTTGTTCATCGGAGTAGTGTCACAAGACCTGGTTTGGTGAAAGAGATAACCTCAACTTTGATCGTTTGAATTGTCAGATTGTTTTCTTTCTCGTTCTTTCTCGTTTCTTCTACTGCGTGCAGGAATTAACCTTCGTGGTTAGGTCATCCGGGCGTGAGCATGGTTGATAACGACAGGTGCGTGGGAGTAGCGATTGCAAGGATTCAATCTTCGCTGATTGGAAGCCCTTGGAACGCGAACGTCTTCGTTCCGCAAAAGTAGAACTTATCAGAAGATCGGGCCGTTGGCACATCAAGTGGTATCAGAGCTGCGTTGCCCATTAGGTAATTCGTATTTTCCCCATTGGTTAGTTTTCCATCATCCAAGTGTCCAAAA
This sequence comes from Otatea glauca, assembly GCA_036346275.1. NCBI lineage: Eukaryota > Viridiplantae > Streptophyta > Magnoliopsida > Poales > Poaceae > Otatea > Otatea glauca. Next base: position 37,366,735 of record CM070713.1, on the reverse strand, counting down.
AAAAATTGGCTCCAAAACTACTTGCGTTCATTGCTGTCCTTGTTTTCGCTGTCCAAACCCCTTTGATCCTTTGCACTTTCTTTCGGTTTTTGCTTTATTGAATTGTTGTCCCCCGCTGTGTCTTCTCCTGGTTGTAGCGGTCGAGTTTGTTTGCCGCGAAATCCTAGGGCATCAGTTCGGATTTTGTGTCCGCGAAGAAGAAGGGTTCGTGCAGCGTTCAGTAAAACAGGCATAACTTTTGCATACGGACTCCGATTTGGGTCTATTTTTTTTGTTTCAAAGAGGACGATGACGCGCATCTAAAAAATCCACATGTCAAAAGACTTGTGCACTTTTTGACCCTCAAAATCGGCCTCTAAGACTGAGTTCTGGGCCCTGGAAGTTTCGGTGCCATCTTTTTGTCATCTTTCAGTCATCTGTTTAGCATTTTATCTAGTTCGAAAATGTGGGATTGTTGTTTTTCATCCTTTTTTTTATTTGAGAGGGATAGTATACCTCTGAGAAAAAGAAAAAAAAGAGAGCCGCACCAAAAGAAGAGAAAAAGGCCAGTGCAAAAAAAAAAAAAAGCCGCACTGAAAAAAAAATTCAGAAGTGCTGGAATCCTCTGTGTCCTTTGTATATTTGTGTGCTTCACTTCGCATAACAAGGTCTGTGACGAGTTTAGGCCAGCAACACAGACTAGCTTGGGACTACTTTTCAGTTTTGCAATTTCTGATTTGAATTGTTGCATAACCTTTGCTACTCATACATAGCCTTCCGAGCTCCACTCTCTTCCTATTCAGTTGCAGGTTTTACTTTGCAATCGCATACCCCACCATTGTCACAGGTTATCATGAACCAGCCTACCGGATTGCACCACCTGTCACAGTTGGTAAGAAACTTGCAAGAGCTTGGTAAGAAGCTTGAGCGAGAGTGATCTTTTCCCTTTTGTCCACCACCTAGTAGTTGATAGGAAGAATATATACTCCATTTTTCCTTCTTGTTTTCTACTAACAATGACAGAATAACATAAAGAAATTCCAGATGGAGACGAATGTGTTGCAAAAATTGAGCTCATGAAGTACGTGGAGGATCATCAAAGTGCGTTGAGAGGCATCGATGCAAACCTCACCAAGCTTGCTCAAGACAATGAACATAGGATGGAGCGAATTGAGCGGAGCATTGCTAACCTCGTCACCAGAATGGAGTACCTAGAGAGGCAGCCGCCTCCACCTGCAGATCTTGCACCTCTCAATGGAGGTTGAAGGGAGGGCAATCTTGCTGCCCCTAGAGATGAAGAAGCATTCCCTGCCGACAACATAGAGGATGATGAAGGAGAAGAAAGTGTCGGCAATATGGATCAAGATGTTGAACGGAATGCCTGTTTTCGCGATCGTCTTCGCCGCAATCGTCATGGTATGGGTGGTAACAATGGTAATGCTAATTGACATCATGGTAATGTTAATGATGCATTTTCTAAAGTTAAGTTTACCATGCCATCTTTTGTGGATCTTTATAATCCGGATGAATATTTAGAATGGGAGCTATCTGTGGATAACATTTTTTCATGCTTTGAAGTCTCGAAAGAACAAAGAATAAGACTTGCCACTAGTGAATTTACTAACTTTGCATCTTATTGGTGGCATGAAATTAAACAAACAGATAATGTCCCAACCACTTGGAATGGTTTGAAAGAATGCATGCGAGTTAGATTTGTACCCTGATATTATGCTAGAGATTTATTGAATAAATTGCAGCTCTTGAACCAAGGTAATAAGTCCGTAGAAGAGTATTATCAGGAGTTACAAATTGGTATGCTGCATTGTAAAGTGCAAGAAGATGAGGATGCAAAAATGTTTAGATTTTTTGGGGGCTTAAATCGTGAAATTCGAGACATATTAGAGTATATGGATTATCATAATATCACTCGTTTGTTCCATCTTGCTTGCAAAGCTAAAAGGGAAGTACAGGGACGACAATCTCGATCACGAGGAGTTACTTCTGGAGGATCTGCTCCAACTTGGGCCACACCTAGGGCGCCACTTGAGGCACCTTCTGCTGGTCGCTCTACATCATCTTCTTTCCGTGCACGTTCCGTTGATTTCACGCCACAACCACGTGCTTCCGCTGCAAGCAAATCAGCGACGGTGCAAGCACCGGCAAAGAACGCGTCATCAGTTGCTTCCACAGGTAGGACATGTGGCACGCAGTGCTACCGCTGTAAGGGATGGGGTCATGTGATGAAAGACTATCCAAATCAGCGAGCTCTCATTGCCAAAGATGATGGTGAGTATACTAGTGCTAGTGATATTGATGATGAAGATTTGGCGCTAGTTTCAGCTAACCCCGCAGGTGACGAACATGCGACGGGTAGTGATGATGATGGAGTGGACAGATTTGGAGCTGAAATTTCTGAGAGGTATATGAGTATTGTAGCACAACGACTACTTAGTGCTCAAATGGAGAGAGCAGAGCAAAATAAGCGCCACACCTTGTTCCAAACAAAGTTCGTTGTGAAGGAAAGATCATGTCGTGTCATCATCGATGGAGGTAGTTGCAATAATCTTGCTAGCATTGAGTTGGTCGAGAAGCTTGGCTTGACCATGCAGCAGCACCCGCAGCCATATTACATTCAATGGTTCAACTCCTACGGTAAGTTGAAGGTAAATAAGATTGTGAGAGTGCATTTTTCAATTGGTACCTACCATGATCATGCAGATTTTGATATCGTGCCTATGCAAGCTTGTTCTTTGCTTTTAGGTAGGCCTTGGCAATATGATACCGATGCTTTACACCATGGTAGAAGCAATAAATACACTTTCATACATAAAGGAAGAACCATTGAATTAATTCCAATGACCCCTGCTGCCATTTTGAAAGGTGAGTTAGAAAGAGCTGAAAAAGAACGTCAGGTGAAGGAAACTAACACTGAAAATCAGGATGTAGCTAAAGAAGTTTGCCCACCTAAAAAGGAAAAGGAAGCACCAAGTGTTAAGAAGGTGGGAATTAAATTGAAAGGTGCTAACATGCTTGCTACAAAATCTGATTTACATGCGCTTGATGAGTCTGATTTGGCTTGCTATGCTTTGATTTGCAAAGAGGCTTATTTTTCCCTTGATAAATTGCCTAGCTCTTTGCCTCCTGCTGTCATTAATCTTTTGTAGGAGTATGAGGATGTTTTCCCGAATGAACTTCCCCAGGGCTGCCACCTATGAGGGGAATTGAGCATCAAATTGATTTGATTCCGGGGGTGACTTTACCAAACCGTGCGCCTTACCGAACCAACCCCGAAGAGACTAAGGAAATTCAGCGCCAAGTCCAAGACTTATTGGACCGAGGGTATGTACGAGAGAGCCTTAGTCCTTGTGCCGTTCCTGTTATTTTGGTTCCTAAGAAAGATGGTAGTTGGCGAATGTGTGTAGATTGTAGAGCCATTAATAATATCACAATAAGGTATCGTCACCCTATTCCTAGTTTAGACGACATGCTTGATGAGTTAAGTGGTTCTATCATTTTTTCTAAGGTAGACTTGCGAAGTGGATACCACCAAATTAGAATGAAGTTGGGAGACGAATGGAAAACTGCAATCAAAACTAAGTTTGGGTTATATGAGTGGTTAGTCATGCCTTTTGGGTTAACTAACGCACCTAGCACTTTCATGCGGGTAATGAATGAAGTTTTACGTGTTTTCATTGGGAAATTTGTGGTGGTTTATTTTGATGATATTTTAATCTATAGCAAATCACATAGAACATTTACGTGCTATTTTTAATGCTTTGAGAGATGCACATTTGTTTGGTAATCTTGAGAAATGCACCTTTTGCACGGATCGAGTCTCTTTTCTTGGATATGTTGTTACTCCACAGGGGATAGAACTGGATGAAGCGAAAATTGAAGCAATCAAGAGCTGGCCGACGCCTGAGACAGTCACACAGGTGAGAAGTTTTCATGGTCTTGCAGGATTCTATAGGCATTTTGTGAAGGATTTCAGCACCATTGCGGCACCATTGAATAAGTTAACAAAGAAAGGCATTCTTTTCTACTGGGGACCAGTACAAGGACATGCTTTTAATGTATTAAAGGAGAAGCTAACCAATGCCCCTCTACTTCAACTCCCCGATTTCGGTAAGACTTTTGAGTTAGAGTGTGATGCTAGTGGGATTGGCATAGGAGGAGTGTTACTACAAGAAGGTAAACCCGTTGCATATTTTAGTGAAAAATTGAATGGCCCTGCTCTGAATTATTCTACATATGACAAAGAATTGTATGCTTTAGTGCGTGTGTTAGAAACATGGCAACATTACCTTTGGCCCAAAGAATTTGTTATTCATTCCGATCATGAATCTTTAAAATATATTAGAAGCCAAGCGAAACTGAATAAACGACATGCTAGATGGGTTGAGTTCATTGAATCATTTTCCTATATCATCAAACATAAGAAAGGTAAAGACAATGTGATTGCCGATGCGTTGTCTCGGAGATATACTTTGTTATCACAACTTGATCATAAAATTTTTGGTTTAGAAACAATCAAGGACTTGTATGCCACTGATCTGGATTTTACAGATGCTTATCTGAAATGTAGAGAAGGAAGAACTTGGAATAAATATGTGCTAAATGATGGATTATTATATGGTGCTAACAAGCTTTGCGTTCCAGCTAGTTATGTTCGCCTTTTGTTTTTGCAGGAAGCGCACGGAGGTGGTTTGATGGGACACTTTGAAGTGAAGAAGACAGAGGATGTACTTGCTGCCCATTTCTTTTGCCTATGATGAGGCGTGATGTCGAGCGCTATGTGTCACGGTGCACCACTTGCAATAAAGCTAAGTCCCGTTTGAATCCACATGGTCTTTATATGCCTCTTCCTGTCCCTAGCATTCCTTAGGAGGATATTGCAATGGATTTTGTGTTAGGATTGCCTAGGACTAAGAGGGGAAGGGATAGTATATTTGTGGTGGTTGATCGTTTCTCTAAAATGGCACATTTTATACCTTGTCATAAGAGCGATGATGCTACAAACGTTGATGATTTGTTTTTCAGGGAGATCATTCGTTTACATGGTGTGCCCAATACCATCGTTTCAGACCGTTATGCAAAGTTCTTGAGTCATTTTTGGAGAAGCCTATGGAATAAATTGGGGACAAAATTGCATTTCTCCACTACTTGTCACCTGCAAACCGTCGGACAGACGGAGGTCGTCAACCGCACATTGTCTACTATGCTACGGGCGATTCTCAAGACAAATCTGAAGATGTGGGAAGAGTACTTACCTCATATTGAATTTGCTTATACAGGTCCAAACACTCCACAACCAAGGTAAGTCCGTTTCAGATCGTATATGGGTTTAATCCACATGCTCCTATTGATTTGTTACCTTTACCTCCTTCTGAAATATTAAATTTTGATGCTAAAAGCCGTGCTGAATTGAGTTTCAAAATGCATGAATTAGTTAAAGAAAATATTGAAAAGATGAATGCAAAATATAAAGCATATGGTAGCCAGGGTAGAAAACAATTAACCTTTGAACCTGGTGATCTTGTTTGGTTGCATCTACGCAAAGATAGATTTCCTGAGTTGAGAAAGTCTAAATTAATGCCTCGAGCTGATGGTCCTTTTAAAGTACTTGCAAAGATTAATGATAATGCATATAAGCTTGAGTTGCCTGCAGATTTCGGGGTTAGTCCCACTTTTAACATTTCAGATTTAAAACCATACATGGGCAAAGAAGATGAGATTGAGTCGAGGACGACTCCAATTTTAGAGGGGGAGAATGATGAGAACATAACTCCTATGGATACAACTTTAACTCTTGGTCCAATAACATGAGCCCGAGCAAGACAACTCAATTACAAGGTGACCTCGTTCTTAGGTGATAATACTTGTTCTAATGAGAATGTGCTACTGCATAATTTTCCTTGTGATGTGTTGTTACTTAGGAGCATAAGAGAGGAGATGTTAACTCAAGGAGACCTCATATACAACTTGAACATCTACAAGCCACGTTCAACTAAAGTACAAGCCCAATTAATGCTGCCCGTGCACTTCAATTCGGACTACAACTCGCCTCGGAGTCAGCCTGACAGCGCCGGACTAAAAAGGCCATAACTTCCTCATACGAAGTCCGTTTGGGCTGAGCCACCACTCGTTGGAAAGCTTATTTCCATACCTATCTATTGCATACAAGACCACTTCCAGATGCGTTTGGGAAGGCCTCCAAATCAACACGAAAAGTTGCTGCTGTTGCAGACTTCGAATCAGAACCGTTGATTGATCACTTTTTGTAACTCGCCCTTATATATACTTAGCTGCCACTACTTTTAGGGTTAGGTTATTTGCTAAGTTTATTCCCCACGTGTGTGAAACACTTGTTCATCGGAGTAGTGTCACAAGACCTGATTTGGTGAAAGAGATAACCTCAACTTTGATCGTTTGAATTGTCAGATTGTTTTCTTTCTCGTTCTTGCTCGTTTCTTCTACTGCGTGCAAGAATTAACCTTCGTGGTTAGGTCATCCGGGCGTGAGCACGGTTGATAAAGACAGGTGCGTGGGTGTAGCGATTGCAAGGATTCAATCTTCGCTGATTGGAAGCCCTTGGAACACGAACGTCTCCGTTCCGCAAAAGTAGAACCTATCGGAAGATCGGGTCGTTGGCGCATCACAATTGATTGAAAGATTAATTGTGTCTTGATTATACTAAGGCAACTAATGCTTTAATATACTAAAGAACTTTCGATTGCCCTAGGATCAACAAAGTGAACCATCAACACATCACTAGTTCTTTGTTGATTGAATGGCAACCGAACATAATTTAAATTGAATTTAAATTATCATGAGTATATATTAACTACACAAGTTTTATATACTCATTTTGATGGAATCTAAAAGTAATGATCAGATTTATATGGAGTGGTGGAAAGGGATCAATACTCTTAAGACCATTAATTACATAATAAACTCTGTTAGATGTGTGCATACAAATAATTGAACTTGAATCAATATGCACATATTCAATTTTTGATTGTCTTGGAGTTTATCCTATATTGCCATGAGTATACTATAACTACACAAGTTAAATATACTCAAATGGTTGTTTCAAAGTAATGATCCTTAATATAGAAAGATGAATTAGATCAATACTATTGAAACTTCAAGATTAAGCATGAACTCCCCTAAATGTGTGCATTCATGTATATATGGAGTCGGAAACAAAATGCACATCTTTAAGGTTAAAACAATGGTGTAGTTCACCCTTATCTTGAATCCAAAGAATGTATCTAGAAATAATAAAGTTGCATTGGATGCATACCTTTTGGATTTCCATTTTTCATGAGATTAGACTAATCAAAGATATACTCAATAAAAGAGTTAGTCTCATATTTAGATTTATCAATATGATCATGAATATCATATCCAAGGAATGCAACAAGATATGATAATATGAACTCGAATGAATACCTTTGATATTTCCATCTTTTTCATCCTAAAGAAACTAATAAGAGTTAAGCTCAACAAAAGAGTTAGTCTCATAAAAGGATTTGTCATTAATTAACAATTGAGACTAATCAATATTATGATTATCAAAAGAGTTAGTTTCAATATTAGATTTGTCATTAACACCAAAACCAAACTAATGGAGCTTGAACTTTCAACACCGAGGTGATTATGAAACAAACGTTTATCGATACAACAGTGTACGCCATGCTATGGTTGTATAACCATTTATGTCACCATGTTTACCGATATCTTCCGCCACCATAGCATGGGTTTATCATCACTGGGCTGGTGCAAAGTTAACCTAGGTAATTTAAATGTTTTCTTCATGAACTTTCTGGCCACACACTAAAGGTGCATGAAACATACGTAAAAAGAAAAGGCTATAACTTGCGGGTAAAGTTGTACACCTCTGCAGAGCGTAAATCTAATCGATTAGCCGTTCCCACGGTCAAGGGACACTTTGTGCATCTGCACTAGTTAGAGATTTTGGTATTTTTAAATGTTTTGGATTGAAGACATTTGTTGGTAGGTGATTGTTGCAGATTTGTGCCATGTGTTGGTAATGGACGATTTGATGTTCACATCATGAAGGACTGTGAGTTATTACTTATGCTTTACTTACGTTCATATCAGTCAAACTTGCTTTACAAATTCCATTTGTAAATTACAACTTGATTTACAAATTCAATCTTGCTTTATGCAAATTAACTGTCGAAGCATCCTTTGACATAGCTTGCATTACTGCACTTTGCAAATACCACCTTAAGTCTTGCTGAGTACGAAAGTACTCAACCTTTCTTATTATGTTGTTTTAGATGGAAAAGAAAACGAGGCTCTGAAGATTACTTTTTGTCACAAGACGAGGGAAATTCAATGAAATGGTCTTTCTAAGGATTTATGCCTTGTCAATTGCCTTAACGTTTGATGGGTACACTACAAGACTTTGCTTCTCTGCTGCTATATACTCTGAATTGTATGAATACATCATATAAAGAGCTTTCGCTTAGATAATATGATGTATGGTTGTGATTCCAATTGTTGTAATGTGCGTACTAGCCACTGATCATGAGACTAGACTGTATGCATATAAGATTCTCATTTTGGTATTTTATGCTATAATGAGGGTCGTTACAGTTGGTACCAGAGCTATACTAACCGCAGGATAAACCCTAGGTAGAATGGTAGTTATTATTAAATTGAGCAAATTCAAAATCTTATTTCAAAAGTTAATATATTTGCAAAATGTGGTTCTTGCTAATCTTTCCTCTTTATTAAGATCTTATCCTTACCCTACTCTCATTTTGTTTTATATCAAATTCGTCTTTCCTTAAAAATAATTCTCGCCCATAGTTCATCTTCGCTATTTGCTTCTGAAGATGTTTGAGATATGATACTACAGTTCTTCATACCCAGCCAAAGAAGACTACAACGACTACACTGACATCAAGACGGTCATAACGCTCTGCTACATCTAACAAGGCAGAAGTAAAGCTTGAAGATTCTACTTCATGAAGAGCTAGTATTACCCAATAATAAAATGCGAAAGATTAGAATATATTAGGTTCCCTCTTACGTGTAGCAATATTATACCACTTTAGCTATATAAAGTATTCTTATGTATTGTTTATATCTTGCTACTTGTAATTGGTTTTTATTTTCTTGTCTGGGCTGATTTATATGTGAACTTAATCCTTAGGTAAAAGTTTCAAGATAAGTTGCCCTCATGTATGAACCTAGAAACTTCAACCCATATTTTCTAAAAAGAAAAAGTTCATAAGATAACTTATCTTTTCTTTCTACTTCTCACTTGTGTATTCTTTTAATCTCTAGCCTTCCTCAAAAATCCAGTCCCATTAGAATTAATAGCATAGCTTCCATTACATACTTGAGCCTTATAGCACTAATAGGGAGAAATGCCTGTCTTTTGCCAAATTCTTGTACAACAATAGTTTCCAAACAAGCCTCCAGATGTCACCCTTTGAAGCACTTTATGGGAGAAAGTGCCAAACCCCTCTCTTTTGGTCCGAAGTGGGGGAAGACAATTCTTTGGTCCAGACCTCATACAAGAAGCACAGGAACATGTGGATGTAATAAGAAGCCGACTCAAAGAAACACAATCTCATCAAAAGAGTTACGCCGATAATCGTTGATGTGACCTGAGCTTCGAAGTTGATGATTATGTCTATTTGAAAGTCTCGCCACTTCGTGGAATCCATCTTTTCCAAATCCGAGGAAAATTGGCTTCTTGATATATTGGACCATATCACATCCTTGAGAAGAAAGGCAAGAAGGCATACAAATTGGAATTGCCACCTCAGTTGTCTGATATACATGATGTCTTCCACGTGTCTCAACTCAAGAAGTGTCTTCATAGTCCTACCGAACTCACTCAATTGGAAGAAATCGATCTCCAACCTGATCTGACTTATTAAGAGCACCCAGTCCGAATTTTAGAAGAAGATGAGCATGACACTCGGAATCAGTCACATAAGGTGCTGAAAATCCAATGGAGCAATCATACCGAAGATGAAGAGATATGGGAACAAGAAAACCACCTTAGAAAAGAGTTCCCTGATTTCTTTTAAACCCGTAAAACCTTGGGGACGAGATCTTTGTAATGGGGGTAGATTTGTAACATCCTGAAATTCAAATAAAATGAGAAATGGAAATTCTAAATTTTGAATGTGCTTAATTTTGAATTCTCTAGCATTGTTTGGTTTTCTTGGATTTTTGCCTCAACCTTCTTAATATTGAATTAGTGAGAGATAAATACACGTAAATAAAAATATATGACAATAAAATTGAAAAAAAATTATAATTAAATATAGGATATTTCCAGAACTCTTTTTCTGCAGTCCAAAGCTATATGAACATATTTATTAATAAAAAGAAGTAAGAATTAATGAAGTTGGATGCAAATAGTGAAATTGTCAGATTAAAGCAGACATTTACCGACCTTATCTTGGGCTGAAATTTTTACCTTATCCTCTGCTGGGATAGGTAAATATCTAGAAAAAATATTAAAAATAAATAATCAGATTTGTTGCCTATAAAAATTTCAAAATAGAAAACGAGAAAATTTGGAATTGGCAATGTCAGAATTAATGCAAACAAAATACAGAAATTCTTAACCTGAAAATTTTACAGTAAGACAATTTACCATAAGGAAATTTCAGAAAAAGAATAAAAAAAATTCAGAAATGTTTCAATCCTCAAATAAATTAAAAACAGAAAAATTCAAAATGAGCAATCTAGATTGTCAGAATTACTGTAAATTTTGGACGCAAGATTTTATTTCAAAAATTTTACTGGATAACGAAACTTATCCTAGGAATCCATTAAAAAAGTTTCAAAAAGTTTAGACTTGGTTTGACCCCTCATTTATTGTGAAGAGTGTGGTCTGTCCAGCTAAGAAAGTAAGTTGGTTTCCATTTTCTACCTCTGCCATGTGGGACTCAACCTTCAGTGACATAGAGCCAGGCACAGCTGACATCACCGGCCCACATGCCAGCCAACCAATTCTTTTTCTCTGCTACCTAGTTTCTTCCTCAGCCTCGCCTTGCAGAGTGCTTTCCACAGCAAATGATCAGCCGCCAACTCCCTACCTTGGCAAGCAATCCACCGCCTCTGCCACGTCCAGCAGCAGGACTGAGGCGCCAAAACTTCTTTGCATTCCCACATGGCTCGAGCTCTTCTGGCATGCCCTCTCTCCAGTCGAGATAGCCACTGCTGCCAATTGTTTGTCATGACAGGCCGAGCCAACTGATTTTGCCTCCGTGGCAAAAGAGTTGCAGCGCCAACCTCCTGACCAACGCTGGAGCCATTTACTGCGACAAAGTGTGCGCCATGCCCTGCTATCCTTTCATCTTGGCCACTGCCCTGACTTCTATTCCAGTGAGCACCGCTATCTTTGGATAAACTAACAAATTGACCAAGCATATTGATTAACCTCTTTCACATCATCAATTGTAAGCAATGGTTCACCTTTGAGCGACCTCCTAGCGTTACAATTCATGAATTCAATTGTTCATTATATTTTTCAATTAACAGCATCAAATAGAATATGAACAATTGAAATTCTCAACTAAATATCTATGATCCTTTTTTTAAGCAAGGCCACTTTGGTGACAAACATGCTTTCAATAATATAAATATTTAATTAGCATATCACTTTTAAGTATGATCATAAGAATAAACTGTGATCTTATGAACAAAGAGAAAAATCCGTCTTTAAACATTACAAACCAACACAAACATATTTCTTTTATGTTATCCAAATAACAATACTGGAAAAGAAATAATATTTTACTGCTTAAAATAACATGACTATGATGAATCACGCAATTGCATAAGGAAAAACTATGAACAAATGCAATTTCACTTATGCGCTTACACCATACTACAAAAGAACAATTATAATAGTGAATCAAAAGTGCTAAAGCCATGCTCTGATACCAAATGTAAGTTGAAATGTGGAAGCTATAAGATCATTTAGAACAATTTGATTCAACCGAATAAGCAACCTTTATATGTGCAAAAGCACAAACCCACCTTGAGACGTGTTAGCAACACCTTGCATATCGAGTTTTTCTCTCCTCTCTTCCTTTCTACTAATATTGTTCTTTTGATGATTAAAGAACTATGAACCTTTGATTTGTATGTATGTGCTAACACTTTCCTTTTATTTGCTATTTCTCTTTCTTGTTCCTTTACTGAGAGATCAATAGCAATATCTCTAATACACACACTGTTGTTCTGTTAGATCAACCATTTGACATGCTTATATAGAGGATGCCCTGACCAAGCCATAAAATTCCAATGGAAACAGTTCAGCATCTTTAATGGCTTACTGTTTAATTCCAATGGAAATGGTCTTTATCTTTAATAGCATCACTTCAAAACTGAAGCACTAATACCACCATGTGCATGTAATAACTAATTAGCCATAGCGTCACTTCAAAACTGAAGCACTAATACTACCATGTGCATGCAAGAACTATTAAGCCTTTATTTGATCCTAACAGCAAATGGTAGATCGTTCCTTGTAACGTGCTGCTCAGATCTGAAGTAACAAGGCTACAAGTTAATTAGCACACATTCAATTTACAATATTTTAAAGGGAGAGGAGTGGGAATTTAAACCCATAATTCTTAATCTTTTAGTCTAGCAACCATCACACTTAGACCTTTTATAATAAGAATCTCTCTGTAATTTACAGGGCCATATTACGTTAAAATAATTTAACACCAAAAACTAAACACCACCCACAAAACCGTGACCCCATTCCCATTTTGGCCAAGATTGTGAACTCTGATGCCACCGCCTTTCTCTTTTATAAAAGGCCGGCCAAAGCCTCTCATGACACATAACTATACCTCTCCTTGAACACTAAAGCCAAACTCGGCACTAATATCCTCTTCTTCTGTAATTGCCACTGAACACTCGAAAAGGGGGCAAATCTTTGTCAAGGTGATTCGGTGAGAATCTTTCAAATTATTTTAACCCGAATCATTCTAGTGCACTCCTGAGCTCTATTCCATCTTCATTTTCAGTTCCGAAAGGCTATAGCATAGTCACACATCCAGTCTTCTTCCTTAGCTCAAGCGCATGGTGGTAGCCAATCTCGGCCAGTGTCTACCGCCACCAGAAGGTAAAATGGAATTCGTGAGGCTCATTGATGCCCAAATAGCGTTTGCCCGGAGATAATGCGGCATTTACTAGCTTTCGCCATTGCTTAGCCATGGCACCGTCACATGCCCATAGAGGCAGGGTATCTCTGACCATCACCGACGGTGATTGAGCCCGCCTACGGGTGCTCCTTGATGCCCTAGTGCTAACTAGACCGTTGCCGAGAACATCCTTGGTCGAAGCCTCGCCGACGTTAAGCCCTAGTTCTTGCTCTGCTTTGGTGTCACTGATGGGTGGGGTCGCTCTGTTTGATGGCGTGAAGGAGCGCAGAGCTATTCAAATGGCAAATGCGTTTTATCTGCTGCGAAAACGTACTTTGTCAATTTCTTTGATTTAGCAAACTAGTTTGAATTCACAAGATTATATTTTGTGAATTTTAGGTCCAAATTGAGTAAAATAAATTCCTTAATTTGTCTAAAATCATGTAGTTTTAGAATATACAAAAATATTTAATTTTTGAAAAACAGTGGAATTATTTGAATTAAACTTGTATTAACCCTAATATGAATGTTAAAAGAAATGTGTAAACCATAAAACATAAAATAATAAAATAATTTATATAAGCTTATGAGATCCCTAGAATTTTTTTTACAAAAATATTTAAAACCAAACTTGACTTGCATCTATTTGGTAAATAGATCATATTTCTATGTACTAGAAAATTCAAATAATAACAACTAGTTCACATAAGTTCAAAAATAGACAAAACCATTTTCTAAACCCTAATGGTCCTGTAACCACTTTGGGTAATAAAAAATATTTCAAATTTGTATAAGTTGAACAAGAAAACTTAAATAGCCATATACCCTTTGCATATAATGGTACATTACAAAATTTCTATAAATAAAAGCATATGAATAAAGAAACCATTGCTAGAAATCATGAGGACCAGATTACCTTATAATGTAAAAATAACCTTAAAATAGCCATATACCCTTTGCATATAATGGTACATTACAAAATTTCTATAAATAAAAGCATATGAATAAAGAAACCATTGCTAGAAATCATGAGGACCAGATTACCTTATAATGTAAAAATAACCTTAATATAATAAGCTTTGCATATGAATCCTAATAAAAAGCCTAACCCTTAAAAAACAAATTCTTAAATTCTTAACATAGGTAAAGGAATAAAAATAATGAAAAATAAATATTTAAAAATATTTTTATCACTGAAACCTCCTATTGCAATTCATTTTAGTTTTTTTTATTATTTGATTTCTTTTTGCCTTTTATTGTTATTATTGTTGTTTTGCGCCTTATGCATGTAGACATCAACGCGCCCGAGAACACACCTATTGACATCGATCTTGAGGTAGAATCAGAACCAGCTAAGCAAGGCAAGCACCCCCTTGACTATATTGACCTTACTATTTCAATTGATTTTGCCAAACTATTATGCATGTGCGTACTTTTCTATGAAATTGCTATATTGAGATACTGGTAGTTGTATCTATTAACTCATGGAACTTTCTTACTAAATATTGGATTAAAAACCTTGATAACCTTAGAAGAAGGTTAGGCAATACGTGATGTCAACATGGGTATACACAATTACTTAATAATCATGCTTAGCCATGCTTAGTAAAGAACCATGTTGCTCTCTATAACTTAAAAAGCGTGGATTTGATTAAAAAGGTTAGATGTGACATTAAAGGTTGATGGTATTTTGGTTAAAAAAAACTTTGATTTGACACGAGCGATTATTGGCAATAGCCAGATATGCGTGTGACTTGCACTAGTGTAGGGGGAGATTATCTTCTGGATCAGATTAAGGACCGAACTATGAGACGCTATCGAGCCAAGAAATAACTGCAACCACAATTGCTGGTATGGGACGGCTTTAACCTAATAAGTTACTTAGATTTAACTTTGCACAATGGATGGCTGGAGTAGCACAGGCATTTCGGGTAGGTCTGCTTGTAAGGGTTTCTACATACCAATGCAACAGTGTATGCCTTGCTATGGGGGAGAAACAATGATGATAGGAGCGACTGCCTTGGTTACTGTATGAATGTTATCATGTCTTGGGTGTGTTGTTTCTATCGCCATAGTAGGGGTTTAACATCACCGTGCTGGTGCAAAGTTAGATCTAGATAATGTAATGGTTATGTTATGATTACCATGCCGACACACCATAGGATGTGTGTTATTGGCCTGGCAAAAGGGGTTGATCATATCTTGTGGGTAAGGCAATACACCTCTTCAGAGTTTAAATCTTTTCTAAAAGACACACCCGTGGTCATGGGAACTTGGTAAAGTCATCACATAGTAAGATCTTTTGGTATTTTCAAAAATAAAATTAATTTGGAAATGTGTTCCTAAGTTATTGCTTCATATCAAGGGTTGGCATTGAATCAACACAAAACAATCCAGGTAGACTGTGATGTGTGTGGAATATAAGAACCAGGTATCTTCATAACCGGCCCAGAAGTGCCTAAGGGAGAGATAGGGCCGAGAGGAAGGCCCAGAGGATAAGCTCCGCGCTAAGCCTTGCTGCCGTGCGGAAGGGGATACATCCCAGAGACAGTTGAACATATATTTAGATATAAGGATACGGTTGTAATCCAAGTTGTTAGCAGGGTAAGATAAAGATGTAAACTCTATCCTGTAACCGATTAGTATCCAATAACTGATTGGAATCTCTTAACCGATCGGGACTCTGTAAACCGCCCCACCCCCGCTATATAAGGGAGAGGGCGGGCAACAACAAAAAGATCGAGCAACCTTAGATCTAAGAGATCCACATAATCCCAGCACACAGGACTGGGGTATTACCTCCTCCGTCGAGGGCCTGAACCTGTCTAAACCTTTGTCTTGTGTGACCTACGAGTTTGAGATCTAGCGCCTGCCCCATAAAATTCATTGCCGAACACAAAAGTCGACAGTTGGGGCGCCAGGTAGGGGAAGCGCTATAATCTTTTCCTACAAACTCAATGGTAGCAATCAGCGGAATCATCGCCACCTTCATCTCCAACCAGGCTTTCCGCTTTGGAAGCCTGGACTTCGTCGCAGATGCGCGCGAAGAACTTGTTTACCTGGACTTAAACCAGATCCAATCTGGTAAAGATCAGGCCGACCCATCTCAGGTATGCCACTCTGACTCATCCAGCAAACCGGTCGGCGTCGCGAGGAATTGCTACGATCTTCGTGGCATCTACGCAATAGAAGAGCAGAAGACCAATCTTCAACGCCAGCAAGAGATTCATGAAGCTGCGAAAGAAGATCGTCTTCTTCGTAAGGGTAAGGAGGCACAAACGCGATCGCTTCGATCTCACGGCCGCAATGTCCGCGAGGACATCCTACAATCCAGATTGGGAGACCAAGCTATCTTCCACACACCGCTGCAGAACGTCGTCGCTTCCAAGACGCTTCTCGACACACTGGACCCAATGATTGCATCTGATAGCCCGGCAGCCCCGATCGTGGCCCAGATCAAGGCCATGGTGACGACGGCGGCAATTAAGCAGAACCAGGAAAAGCCGGTAGGTGAAGCGCACTCGCGCTCCCGTGCGGCTACTCACATCGCTAGCAGTCGGTCTACTACCAATCGGAATACAGGCAGTTGGCGCCCCACACAACCAGTCGGAGATGCCTGCCGGAATCTCAACCGCGACCTTTGCCAAGACATCACCGCCATATGGCAAGAGCGGGACAAAGAAGATCGACGCTGGCGCCATGACGACTACAAATGCTTCGGAACCGGCCACGGTCCACGAAGCGATCAAAGGTACGACGACTGCAACGACTATAGAGACCATCATCACCGGGGTCGGAATGACAATGATGATCGTCGAGTCATGGGCTCGCCGCGCCAAACGCCACCCTGACGCGTTGATGACAATCGCCGAGCCAGAGGCTTGCCACGCCGAACTCCCCCTCATCATGACGACAGATCCATCGACGAATCCGAGAGTTCACTTCTCAGTTACGCCGAGTGGTATGGCCCGAAGGTTTCAACCCCAAGGGCATCGTAAAGTTTGACGGGGAGCGAGATCCGGAAGCTTGGCTACAGGTCTATGCCATGGCGGTTAAAGCGGCTGGGGGCAACCAAAACGTGATGGCAAATTATCTGCCAGTCAATCTCACCCCCTCGACTCAAGCATGGTTCACAGGACTTCCTGCGAACTCGGTGGACTCCTGGAGCGATCTTTGCGATCAATTTATTGCGAACTTTCAGGGAACCTTTGAGAGGCCTGGCACCCCATGGGACCTATATCAGCTTCACTAGAAGAAAGACGAGACGCTGAGAGATTTCATCCGGCGTTTCATGCAGAAGAAGAACACCATCAGAGATGTATCTGATGCAGTGGTGGTAGCAGCTTTTCAGAAAGGGGTCAGCGATCCGGATCTGATCAAGAAAATGTCCAGGAAACCACCGGCCTCCGTAAAGGAGATGTTCGCATTGGCCGACCGCTATGCCATGGCCTCAGACGCCCTGGCTGAGCGCCAAGAAGATCACCCGCAACAGAAGAACAAGGGCGACAAGGCCGAATCCTCAAAGCACAGAGACAAAAAACAGAAGGGCGAGGAGCTAGTTGCGGTAGCAGAATGCAGCCGGCACCGAGCCACGCGGAGGGAGGCACCCGATTACAATTCTGTCATGGATGCGATCTGTCCTTTCCACCCTAAGGGAAAGCACACCGCCAAAGACTGCTTCACCCTGAAGGGAAAGCACAAGCAACTGGCTCCAGCGAAGGATGAGGCTACCAAGAAGAAAGACCCTCCCGGCGAGGACGATTACCAAGAGCCCGAGCACGAGTTGAACTACATATACGAGGGCTCCACCGGATACGAGTCCAAGCGGAAGCAAAAGCTTACCACTTGGGAGAGCAATGCGATGGAACTAGCAACCGCCCAGTATCTAAAGTGGTCTGAAGTTCCGATCACCTTCGATCGCTCGGATCACCCCAACCGAGTTCTACATCCGGGTAAGTACCCTCTAGTGCTCGACCCTGTTATTCGCAATGTAAAGCTCAAGAAAGTCTTGATTGATGGAGGGAGTAGACTCAACGTCCTGTTCGCTAAGACCTTCGACGACATGAACGCCCTTGCTCCGAGCTAAGGCCGACCTCGCAGCCGTTCCACGGGGTGATCCCTGGGGCGTCTTCGTTTCCTCTCGGGTAGATTGCTTTGCACGTCACCTTCGGTACCAAAGACAACTATCGGACCGAGTATGTAAATTTCGAGGTAGCGGATTTCGAGACAGCGTATCACGCTATCTTGGGAAGACCCGGTCTAGCTCGGTTCATGGCCGTCCCGCACTATAGCTATTTGATGATGGAGATGCCAGGACCCAAAAGCGTCATCACGGTTCGCAGCGACATCAAGCGATCTTTGGAATGCGACCGAGAGAACTATGAACTTGTTGAGCTATAGGAGGCAACCGCTGAGGGGAAGAATATCCAGGCAAAGGCTACCACATTGTAGGAAGAAGGCGACTTCCCATCTAAGAAGCAGGCCACGTCAGGGATAAAGTCCAGCGAAGGAAACAAGAAAATTATTCTCGACCCATCCGATCCATCCAAAACGACTCTGATCGGGATAGGGCTCGAGGATAAATAGGAAGGCATGCTTGTCACCTTCCTCCAGGCTAACAAGGACATCTTTGCTTGGAAACCATCCGATATGCCGGGTGTTCCTAGGGAGGTGATCGAGCATTCTCTACACGTCGATGAAAAGGCAAGGCCAATCAAGCAAAGACTCCGGCGGTTCGCTCCAGATCGTCGGAACACCATCAAGCAGGAAATCACCAAGCTATTAGCTGTAGGTTTTATCAAAGAAGTGTATCATCCCGACTGGTTGGCGAACCCTGTAATAGTTGAAAAGAAAAATAAAACTTGGCGCATGTGCGTTGATTATACTGATCTCAACAAGGCATGTCCGAAGGATCCCTTCGGGCTACCTCGAATTGATCAGGTGGTTGATTCAACCGCCGGGTGCGAGATCCTGAGTTTCTTCGATGCCTACTTAGGGTACGACCAGATTCGCCTAAAGGCGAAAGATCATATCAAGACTTCATTCATCATGCCCTTTGGGGCCTTTTCCTACACCACGATGGCGTTCGGTTTGAAAAATACTGGTGCAACATATCAACACGCAATACTGTGGTGTTTTCACACCCAACTCGGACGCAATGTGGAGGCATATGTGGACGATATCGTGGTAAAGACTCGGGAGAGGAAGGATCTTATTGTCGACCTAACCGAGACATTCGAGAGCCTAAGGATTTTCAGCATGAAGCTTAATCCCGAGAAGTGTGTTTTCGAAGTATCTTCAGGAAAACTACTCGGGTTTATCGTATCCCAACGAGACATTAAGGCCAACCCAGAAAAGATCAAAGCCATATTAAATATGGAACTGCCGACTTGCCAAAAGGACGTCCAAAAGCTTACGGGGTGCATGGCCGCACTCAGTGGGTTTATTTCCCGACTGGGTATGCGAGGTATGCCATTCTTTAAACTCCTCAAGAAGCAGGACAAGTTCCAGTGGACACCCGAGGTGCAGCAAGCGTTCGAAGACTTGAAGACCTTCTTAACGACACCCCTGGTCTTGGTTTCACCGATGCCAGGGGAACCTCTGTTACTTTACATCGTGGCAACGACTAATGTAGTCAGCGCTGCAATCATCGTAGAAAGGGAGGAGCCGGGTCACGTGCAGAAGATCCAACACCCGATCTATTTCATCAGCGAGGTCCTGAGTGATTCTAAGGTGCGGTATCCACAAGTGCAAAAATTATTATACGCCGTACTTCTCACATCTAGCAAACTCAAGCACTACTTCCAAGAGCATACTGTTTCGGTGGTCACTTCCTTCCCAATAGGAGATATACTTCACAACTAGGAGGCCACTGGGAGAATTGCAAAGTGGGCAGTCGAGCTTCGAGCTTTTGATATCCTATTCAAGTCTCGCACAGCCATCAAGTCTCAAGCGCTCGCTAATTTCACTGCCGAGTGGACAGAACTTCAAAATCCGGCGGTCGTCAAGGAACCCGAGTATTGGACCATGTACTTCGGTGGTTCCCTCATGCTCAGCGGCGCAGGGGCTGGTATAGTGCTCATATCACCAAGTGGAGAACGGTTAAGGTACGTTCTGCAAATACTTTTTCCTGCGTCGAACAACACCGCCGAGTACGAGGCACTCTTCCATGGACTCCGTATCACCATATCGCTCGGTATCCGACGTTTGTCGCTTCGCAGAGATTCAATGCTCGTGGTCAATCAGGTGCAAAAAGAATGGTCCTGCATCGAAGACAACATGGCTGCCTACTGCCAGGACGTACGCAAGCTAGAAGGCAACTTCGACGGCTTGGAACTTGTTCATGTGCTCCGTCGGGACAATGAGGCGGCTGACGAGCTAGCAAAGATGGGATCCGACCGGACCACAGTGCCCGTGGGAGTATTCATCGAAGAAATTCATAAGCCCACAATAAGCGCTCAGCCAAAATCGGACATCCCAGTGGAGAAGAACGTAGAGGCAGAAGTCCTGATCATTACCCCCGATTGGACAGCTCCGTATCTGGATTATTTGACGAAGGACGAGCTACCCAAAGACCGCGTGCAGGTCGAGCGAATAATGCGCCGAAGCAAGAGCTATGTGGTAATCAGGGGAGAGCTCTATCGCAAAAGCTCCTCTGGTGTACTACGACGGTGCATATCAGAACAAGAAGGAAGAGATCTTCTCAAGGAAATCCACTCGGGAATTTGTGGGAATCACGCGGCGTCAAAAACCCTAGTCGGTAAGGCTTATCGTCAGGGATTTTTTGGTCGATCGCAGAATCGATGCAGAGGACATCGTCTGGACATGCGAAGGATGTCAATTCTTTGCGCGACAGATGAACAAACCGGCGCATGAACTACAGACCATCCCAATCACCTGGCCATTTGCGGTCTGGGGGCTTGACATGGTGGGACCTTTGAAGAAGGCTCAAGGTGGTTATACTCATCTCTTCGTGGCCGTCGACAAATTCACCAAATGGATTGAGGTCAAGCTAGTCGCCACAATCACAATCGCAAAAGCCAAAGAATTCTTCCATGAAATCGTGGTTAGGTTCGGCGTACCAAACCGAATCATCACGGATAACGACACCCAATTCAGAGGTGGCATATTTCAAGACTGGTGCGGTGAACTCGGCATAAAAATTTGCTTCGCATCAGTAGCACACCCTCGAAGTAATGGGCAGGTCGAGCGAGCCAATGGCATGGTGTTACAAGGCCTAAAGGCAAGGATTTTCGATCGTCTCAAACCATATGCCACTCGATGGGTCAAAGAATTGCCTTCGATACTCTGGGGGCTGCAAACCACCCCCAGCAGAGCAACCAGGCAGTCACCTTTCTTCCTGGTGTATGGCTTAGAGGTGGTCCTCCCCACCGAGTTAGAATTCGGATCCCCGCGGGTTCGGAGCTATGAAGAGGTCACTTCGGAAGAAAGCCGGCTAGAAGACCTCGACTGACTGGAAGAAGCCCGGGACATTGCAACAATTCGGTCGTTAAGATACCTTCAGGACTTACGTAGCTATCACGATCGCAATGTAAGGAGCCGCGCATTCTCCAAAGGAGATCTGGTCCTTAAAAAGAATCATAAATGCGAGCATAAGCTCTCCCCAAGCTGGGAAGGCCCTTACATCATCGATGAAGTGATACGTCCTGGGGCTTATAAGCTCAAGCGTGAAGACGGCACAATTATCAGCAACACCTGGAACATAGAACAGCTACGTCACTTTTTCACTTGAACTTTGTAAATCAATTGTTTCTTTATGAATGAATGTTCGCTCTTAAAGTTGTTCTTGTATAATCTTCTCGAAATTTATGCGTCTGAGTGCTTCGCTCCTACGAATTTTTAAGACTCTGAGACATGAGTCATGAACCATGTCCCAGAGCTTGGGGGCTGAACTAGTCGGACATAATATTTAAGAAGTCGAAACTACTCGGACGGCCTCATCAAGCATAATAGCATATGTAAAGAAAACTTGCAAGATCAAGGAAACACTTTCAAAGATTTTATTTACAGGTCCAAAGTCTATGCGACAGCCAAAGAAGCATCTTTAACTTCCTCCCAGAGCTCGGCTGCCCGGTCTTCATCCGCGTTACAGGCATAGCCATCTTTAATGGCCTCAAGATCCACTCGGGGATAAAGTGACTTGGTGATCGCCAGAGCCTGGCTAGCGCCATTGGTCGTCGTTTCCTTCAAGAGTATCTTAAGCTCCTTGGGGGCTTCCTCCAGTTGGGAGATAACTTGGTTCCTACTGAGCGGCCTCTCGCCTCCGGGATGGAGCAACTGCAGCAATGGCTCAGAGGCCTCGCGAAGCCTAGCACAAGACGTTTCAAGGGCCTCGACCCTCTCGTTATAAGCGGCGTATTGCGCCCGCATCTTGAACTTGTAGTCTGCAAGTGAAACAGATTATTAAGAAGTACCAAGAAGACAATGAAGGTAAGGGAAGGCCAAGTTGCTGAGCGTACCTTCTAGCTCCTTCTCTGATTTCAATCTGGAGACCTCCGAGGCCTTAAGTTGCTCTTGGAGCTTTACAATAGAAGAATCTCGAGCTGACACGAAGAGGAGGAAATCAAAAGACCAGACGATTAAACAAGGACACGGGATGGTTTAGGAAATATCTACCTCGAAGGGAGCCAACAACATCTAGCTTCTCCTACCGCAGGGTTTCCTTCTCCTCCCGCAGGGCTTGGACCTCTGACCGAAGATTTCGCAGCTCGGCTGCATGTTTAGCTTTGATCTGCTCCAACTCGGCCAGATATTCCTGCCGCGTCCTGACCTCCGGGAGCATCTTTTGGAGGTATTCGGATTTCTTTGTAGAGCGTTCTCCCAATTTCTGTAACCATCGCAGGGATAGATGACAACATGCTAACCAGCACAAGCAAGAAGGTGACAAAAGTAGAGAAAATATTACTCGAGCCAGACGAGCGCAAGAGGCGGTGTGACTTTAAAAGTCATTCCTTTGTTCCTCCTCCGCCGTGTCGTCAAGGGACTTCAAGTCGTCTTCCTCATCAACCCACGCGGTTTGCATTATGAGTTGAGGGCGAGCAAGAGTCGGCGGATCTCGGGGAATCTCTTCAACCTAAGAGGATGGACGGGAGACGGGCTCTTGAGTAGCAGGACCCGATGCCGAAGCATGGGGTGTCGGTGAAAGCGGTTGTGGCTCGGAGGGCGCCCCTGAGTCCCCGGGCGAGGCCTCCTCAACCAAGACATGTACGTCCTGGGGCTCAGTTTCCTCAGGGGCCCCGGACGGTGTCTCAACAGGAACATCATACGAAGGATTCCTATAAGAAGAGTGATCGGTGACTAAGCCGGCAAAATCCGTCGAATAAGAGTCGATAGGACATCCAACCTGTCGGACTTCTTTATTCTCATTGAGGGTTTCTTGCGAGCGGCAGAACCACTTCCGGAGGGACCAGTCGGGGTGCTACGATCTGGAACCCTAGGCTCTTCCCGAGCGGTCGAGTCACTCGGAGTTGGACTTGGCTGGACCACGGGCTTATGCGGAAGGGGAACTGAAGGCACCGGGGCTTGCGCTGATGGTTCCTGAATTTTGGGACCACCAGTCGGGCGCCGAGGCTTCGGGGAATCCTTGACAATTGTTTTCTTCCCCTTCTTAGCGCTGGGTTCCGCTTGGGAGCTCGCAGGACGCTTCCAGTGAGCACTCTTATGAACAGGCATTTCCGGGAGAGGCGCGTCACTAAAGAAAGCCAATCGATCCTGAAAAGGAGTATTATAACTGTTAAAAAGTCATTCAGAGACGAACGAGGGAGTCTATCAGCTAAACTTTCTTACCTCAGGAGGAGGATTTGATGCAGATGAAGGACTTCGCATCCGCGCCGACATCTCTACGCTCGGGATGAAAAAGTCGCCTACCCGAGCATATACTTGCTCCTTTGACGTAGATTCGGGCAATTCCCGGGTCGGAACGTCCCTCTCTTCAAATTCATAGCACATATGGACTCGCTCTTTTAGCGGTTGTACCCGGCGAGCAACAAAATGGAGGGCTAGACCGACTCCTGTGAGACCGTCTTCTTTTAATTTCTCAATCAGCGCCAAAAGATCCTGCACATGGTCCATGTCGCCAGTATTGGGAGGAGATACCCAGGAAAGGGACACCTTAGGCCGACGCCTGGCGAAAGAGGGGAGAGTAGGATTAGGATTGGCACAATAGAACCATTCCTGGTGCCAGCCTTTATTGGAAGTTTTGAAGGGAATGGCAAATTAGTTTTTCTTTAAACCCTCCCCAACTGAAATCCGGCTCTCCCAATCACCTTGGGGTCGCTCTTTGAGGGATAAGGTTTTAAAAGGTAAAAATGGCGAAAGAGATTGAAATGAGGGTGGATGCCGAAGAATTCCTCGCAAAGGTGAACAAAGAGGAGATCTGCAGGATGGAATTGGGATTCAAATTCACCAATTCAATACCATAGAAAAAGAGAAGACCGCGAAGAAAGGCGCAGGCAGGAAGGCCCAGCCCGCGTTGGAAGAAAGATTCAAAACCACAATCTTTTCGGAGCGAGGGGTAGGGATGGATTCACCTGCGGCCGGTCGTGCGGAGATCAAAGTCAAGGCTGGAAGAACCCCGTCGTCCGCCATGGATTGCAACCGCTCTTCCGTCGTGGTCGAGGTGGTCCAATCTTGAGGCAAAGGCTGCGAGGAGGTGTTCTTGGAAGAATGAGAAGACATTTTTGGAGGAAAGATCAGCGATGGTGCAAAAATGCGAGCGCAACAGTAGTTAACCCTAGTGGCGGAGAAGTCGGAGAGACAAGGAAGCAGAAGAGGCAGGAGTGTGCGATGGGAAAAATGAACCATCAGCTTAGTCTTAAAAGGGGGGAAATTTAGGTTTTCGTCGAATCGACGGGAAAGGGATTGCAGAATGCCTAACCCTGTCCTATGCTTCGTAATGATTCGCTAGCACGGCGTCCTGACATACGGAGGCAGTCATGGTTTGACCAAGTCATATTTGGGACACGTTGCTCCCCGCGATGGGATGTTTAACCACTTATCAAGCTAAGTGGGACGTGGATATCCTCCAGTTTGGATTAGAAATATCTTCTTGCGATATACCCCACGTTGGGTCACAGATTGGTTACCACATGGCGAAATCATATATCGCGGGTTGAGCCTGATAAGGCACGGTTCCAATGGTATGCCCCAAGATGGGTTGATAAGATGTGCATCGTAATAAACGAGTACGGATACTGTTCGGATAAACCTTGATATGTCCCAAGCCGGACCAAAGCTATATCCTACATCAGTCGAATATGGGTATCATTCGGCCAAGAGCCACATAAATCCTGATACGCTCCAAGTCGAGCCTAAGCTATATCATACAGCAGTCGGATATGGGTATCACTCGGCCATGAGCCAAGAAATTCCTGATACGCTCCAAGCCGAGCCTAAGTTATATCCTACAGTAGTCGGATATGGGTATCACTCGGCCTAGAGCCACGAGAATATGATATGTCCCAAGTCGGACCAGAGCTATATCCTGCAGCAGTCGGATATAGGTATCACTCGGCCAAGAGTCGCGCAAATCCTAATATATCCCAAGTTGGACCTAAAATATATCCTACGACGATTGGATACGAATATCACCAGACCAAAGTGCCATGCAAGCTTCGATATACCCCAAGCTGAGTCTAAGCTATATCAAACGACAATCATGGAAAACACTTGGAAAGGTATTTCTTTATTATATATAAAGTTCCCCAGGCATTACGCCTGGGAAAATATTTTCTTACATTTACAGGGGTCCTTTACTTCTCCACAGCGCATGCGACCGAGCGCCTCCATAAGAGCTTCCCTAGCCCTATAAAGGGCGGGGAAAATCTCGAGGAAGGTGTCGAGGGCGACGTGGTCAATGGCGACGGCTTTGTCTTTTACCCATTCAGCCATGGCGATGTCGAAGAGCGCCCACTCCTCAGCGAGTTCGGGGTCCCAGCCGTCCATGAAGATCCCTCGGGAAGAAGGTGGAGCTCAGAGCAGGAAGATGGAGAACTAAGCGTGAGGGAATAAATTCCAGAAGCACTAGATCGCCTTTTATAGCTAATGCGTTAAGGTTGAAGTAAATGCGAAGATGTAATGATATCAGAAGCAAAGGAGGCTTGGAGTTAAGATAGTTTCAGAAGCCAAAGAGGTTCTCGAAAAATGAATTGGAATAGAAAATCAAGACGACTTCAAAGACTGCCTGGGGCTGATCTTTGAAGAGGAAGGACATTAAGGTTTCGCTTCGAGCATTCAAACCAAAAAATCAAGGGTTATATTCGAGTCCTTCATAATCCCCTTGTTGCAAAGAAAAGCATTCAAATCAAAAAAGAAACCAATCAGAGGTTTATGCTGGAAGCTGAAAACGTTGATCCAGAGTTGAGACTCAGATAAAGATATAGCAATCGGATCATGAATCACTCGGGGGCTACTGTGGAATATAAGAACCCAAGTGTAACACCCCAATTTTTGCTTTAAGTGTTATTTTATTGTCATTTATGCAATTTGAGATTTATTGGGATTTTTCTGGATTTATAGGAATTTATTTTGAAAATTAACTAATTAGCCTCCTTGAGAAAACTAATTAAATATCTACATAGTCAAAATAAAGTATTGCCAAAAATATTTTATTTAAACTCAAAATGTCTCAAAGTATTTATTAGAATTTTCTGGGATTTTTCCTGATATTTTAATTGCTTAAAACTGATAAAACTAATTTCGGGAATTATTTTAAATCATAACCCGCGAAAATCCTTCGGAACAGTGTTGGGCCGAGCCCAGCACTGTGAGTGCGTTCGGCCTGTGCTGTGCGGGTCGCCAGCCCATTTCCCCGCCGCCTCGCGTGTGGCCTTTGGATTTCCATCGGACGATCTGCATCTCGCCGAAACCTTAGCGCCTTCGGCCGTTGGATCAAGATCGAACAGAGAGGATTCCTCGCGTTGTTTTTGGAAGGCCAAGATCGCGCCCGTCGGTTTTGGAAAGAACGGATCGGATCGTATCGCTTCGGATCTAATCCTGGCCGCTCGTTGCGAATCGGACGGCTGCCAGCCTTCGTCTCCGATTCGGGTTTCCAAACCCGCTGTAACATACCAAATTTTCATTTCAAAAATAGGATAAAAAAAATTAAATTATTATTTTTATCGGTTGTTCAAGTTTATTTGTCTCCTCTTTACTTTCTGGATTTCTCTAGAGTTCAAAAGAAAAAGACTTTTGCCTATTTTTAGAAAAACTTAAAACTATTTCCTAAAAAAAACCCTATTTAAGTTGGAATTAATTGTTTTAAAAAAATATATCACAAGGAACTTCAGTGAATTTTCCCATTATTTGTTAAAATCCTGATTTCAAAATCTTTCCAAAAGTCTCATCAATTAAAATATAGTTTGGAGACAAAATAAAAGATTTGGTTTTGCTAAAACTATCTTATTTAATATAAATAAACCTAAGGGAATTTCTATGAAATTTTCTATATTTGTCAAATTATATATTTTCTAAAGCCTTTCCGAAAGCTTTAACAAAATAAAAATATATGTGGGTACAAAAATAAAATATTTGGTGGTACCAAAATATTTTATTTGATCTCAAAATGTCCTAATTAAACTCCTGAATTTTCTTAGAATTTTTGGGGTTGTTTTGTATTCTCCAAATTAAAAGATATTAAAAACAATATAAAAGTATTTATCAGACAAGAAATAAAATTATTATTTTATGTAATAATATTTTATTTGTGTTACTAAGGCTATGGGTCACGTTCCAGATTTTCTCTGATTTTTAAACGGTTGTTTGATATTTATTTCGATTTTATGGGTGATACTTAATAATTCGGATTAAATAATCGATGAGTCGCTATAGTAATTCCGGCAGATTTTTAAGCATAACTTCGGCGAGCTCTCCTGGTCACTCCCGATCTTATTTTGATCTGAAATTTTTACCAGAGCTTCCTCTTGCTGTCCTCTACATCTAGTAAAATCAGATTTTGCAAATGCCTAACGGAGCACCTCCGGCCAGCGATTTCTCAACCAACTCCGACGAGCTTTTCCCGTTGATCCATTACTCCTTTGTAGCTGAAAATTGAACCCTAGACGCCTCTCCTCATTCCCCACATCATACTAAAAGATCAGCATCAGAATCGCAACGGAGATTCCTCGGCAAGCTTTTTTCCCTAACTCCGGAAAGAACTTCGGCGAGCTCTACAGGGCGCTCTCGAACTCCGTTCATCCTCAAATTGTTTGTGGAGCACCCCCATGAAGGTTGCAACACCTCTGTGAAACAGTTTTGGAAAATTCCAAACAGAGCTCTGCCAGCGACCCTTTTTCTCCTACAACGTCGACGAGCTCTTCCGGTGCGCCGCCATTGCTGGCCTATCTTGGCATCGTGTTCCCCGTCATACCGTTGAGTTTTCTGAAATTCTCTCATGTCATCTCGTGCCATATGGTCAGATCTATCTCTCCACCAAATTTGGTGCAGTTTCATCCAGGAAATCAAAAGTTATGGCCGTTCCAATCTCGAATCTTGCCGTCACCCGTTCTCCTTCGTTTTTGCGAGTTTGACCGTACAATTTTTTCTGTAGACTCCTCTTGATGTCCTCTACACGGTGCTCACCCTAACTCAAGGTTTTGTCCACGGGATTGCTGCAGAAAATTCAATCTTCCCCGATCAGACTGCGTACTTACGGCAGAAAACTTCGTCGCGCGTTCCCGCTGATCCGTAAGGTAAAACTCAGATCCGTTCGCGTCATATCGTGCCAAATGATCCCAGATAGCTCTTTGTAAAATTTGGTTAGGTTTCATCCATTATTTTAATAGTTATGACCGCTTGATCTATTAGCTTTAGCACCGCTCATCGGCAGTTTGTGATCTGTCCGTTGGGTTGCTTCCAAATCCGGATATACCGTTGAGTTCGTGTCGCGCGTTCTCGTGCTGCTCACTTCCCTCTGCTGTTCCATCCACGAAAATTTTAATATTCGTTACCGTCGCTTTTTGCCACCGCGTGCCGCCTTGTGCCGCCAACCATTTTGGTTTATCGTGGCCATGTCATTGTGTCCAGAAAATTATTATCCCCTGTTTTGCCCACCGTTGAAGTTCATTAATCCCCGGTTGTCGTCAAAGCCATGTTCTAGAATCTACCCGACATCTTTTGGCCTAGTCCTTCGTGTCGGTGCGTATTTCGGTTCGCCATCTTTGGAAACCTTTAATCGCAGAGCCAACCCTACCATCCTACCCTATGTCAATTGTATTCATCCTTGAATCGTTTCGCTCAAACCCGGACTTAACCCTTGGTCCAATTCGTCGTTAACGTCCCGCCGTTAACGTCCCGTCGTTAACTTCCCGCTGTTAACGTTCCGTCGTTAACTTCCCGCCGTCAACGTTCCGTCGTCAACGTTCCGTCGTTAACGTTCCGTCGTTAACCTCCCGCCGTTAACGTTCCGCTGCTAACGTTTCTTCGTTAACGTTCCGCCGTCAACGCTTTGCTCTCGCTTCGCTATCATCGCATATGCGCATTCCAGCAAGAGCGTAGCGCGATGTCATTATCCTTTCTATCGTCCTATCGTGATCTAACCCCATTTCTTGTGAGTCTGGCTTTATCTTTCTATCATCTGCAAAGCCAGACCAAAACCTAACTTAAGACCGATTCGATGGACTGAGTTCATCGTGAGCCGCGCTGCCGGTATTGCGGTTTTCCATGTTGTGTCCACCGTAGTAAGATATTTGTACTGTCTTACTACATATCGTCATCGCCCTGTTATCTCAAGTCTCTTCTTTGATGTATGACTGAACCCCAGATCGGATCGCACTGAATGTCGATTCCATCCGTCCTTGTCTTATCCTTGAAAATCTAATCTGCCATTAACCGAAAATTCATTCGTGGACTTGGTCGATAGACCATTGGCCATATGTCATATCCTGGTGCCATATCTATTCTATTAGTCTATCTTTCTTTTGTTTGACTGTGTATTTGTTTAGTCAACAAAAGTCAACATTGAGCATCAGTTTAGTTCATCATGAACTAACATATCTCTATGGACCCGATCTATAGATCAAGAGCCCATATGTCAATATTTGTCCAGTCGAGTTAATTAATCTCGAAGGATATCCTCGAATATACTCCGTTTTCCCTAATTATCATCGTAACCTTCTCAAAAATCTTACAAAGCTCGTTTCTCTTTCATTCAATCTTCGATCAAATCTAAGTTCCTAAATTCAATCCTTCCGCTCAGCACCAATCTAATATTAAATTGGAGTTTATTTGAATTGCTTTTGAGTTTTGTTGTATTTGTGCTTCTTTGTCGTTAGACGTGTCGTTCGAAGTTACCCAAGTAGTCAAGGACGAGGAAGTCAAGCATTCGATTGAAGAGCCAAAGGTTGATGAAGCCGAAGATCAATTAAAAAGAGTAAAGAGCAGTTTATAGCAAGTGCCAGGCAAGTTGTGCTTTGATCATGTTGAACCTACGATTACAAAAACTGCTATATTGTTTTACTTTATTGCATATTATTTGACATGTACAAATGTCTTCAATTAAATTTGGGACTTAGCTATTATACCCAATTGCTCTATACCCTACCTTGCCATTTGTATACCATGATATATTGTCACCTTAGATTGGTTCATTATAGTTGGTTAGTAATAATAATCAACATGGGATGGTTAGACCGTATTAGTTGCTTAGTCATGCCACGCCATCACATGTACTTTAGTCTTTGATAAATAATCTTGACTAATGGAATATGGAACGATGTTATGAACTTGTGTGTCATGTGTGGTCACACGATGAGATTGAGTTGCGGTGGCGAGAGGATGTCACGCAACGAGGTTAAATTGCTGATGGCACGTGGTGCTTGGTAATCAACTGGGGTGGTTATGATTTAGATTGGGGCAAGTGGCAAGGGGCGAGAATGCTAAGGTGGGCCCGATGGGTAGGGGGTATGTGGAAGTCTTGCCTCGATCATCTTAAGGACTTAACCTTGCAAGCCTTTGACCTGAGTCAATCATGCGACCACATGTCTGATATGGGACAGACCTAGTTGATTAGGGTTCTGATATCTTTCCTCTGATACCTCGGGCGACAAAGACACGGAAGTGTACTGCGCGGGAGCGCACTGTCTTTGCGGCTTGGTACCCATCCAACGGTGTTGGCCTGTCCTATACTTCCGGTGCATCTGCGTGAGAGGAGTGATAGCGAAGGCAACACCGGAGAGGTTATTTGGTTAAGGTAGAGGTTCCTGAAAGGCTTTGTCGTGAATTCTCTGCCAGTACACCAAAGGAAGTGTGCTGATGGCCAGGCACAAAGAGAATATCACGTCGTGTGGGTAAAGTGCATAACCTCTGCAGAGTGTAAACCTATTCGAATAGCCGTGCTCACGGTATTGAGCAAAGCTCGGAATTACAAATTAAGGGTTAGACTTTTGTTAAACAAAACTTATTGGGATGGCGGGATGCCATGGAAAGTGGATTTTGACTTAGGATTGGAAACTTGTTTTACTTGAGAAATGTTGAATCTATCTAATACAGTTATTTGTTTTACTGTCTTTCCAATTTATATACTGTATTAATTTACAAATGTCGCTTTTGCAAAATAGCCATGTTAGCCATTTCTTTGGAATAATCCTTGCATATAGCTATGTTAGAATTGCATTCATGCACGACTTGTTGAGTGCTTTATGTACTCACCCCTTGCAACACACAAAATCATCGCTTAAGGAGAAGACCACAACTTGAAGGAGGAGAAGTTCCACGAGGAGGCGATTATCTAGGAGTTGAACCTTGTCGATTGCCTGTGGTATATTGATGGGATTCAATCGGCGATCTTCATTCCATTGTTGTTTATTTATTTAGAGTTGAAGCCACCAAGGCCTCACAAGTGTAAGTTTGACCTTAAGGTCGTTCAATAGTTCTATATTAATAGATGAAGTCTTTATTTATTATTCCGCTGTGTATGATTGTGATATTTCATCTATGTTGAGATTGTGTGCACTAGCGTGATCCTAGACTAGTGCTGAATACACAGAGGGTCCGGATTTGCATATTCGTGTCCCGACACCCGCCGCCGCTCACCGTCTCCGCCGCGGACTGCTAGACCTTCCTTTTGCGCGCGCATGCCGAGGCTATAAAAGCGGTCGTCCGCACCTCGAGATTCACCATCCCAGAGCGCATCCGCCAGTGCTAGCCTTCGCCGTTGAGTCGCCGCTGTAGCCTCGCAGGAGCTCGCCGGAGTTTGCTCTTCGCCGCCACGGTTTTCTTCGGGTTCCGCTGTCGTCAAGCCGTCGCCCGTCGCAAGGGTTCCAGATCCGAGTTCCTCGCGTCATGTCGTGTCGAGTCTGCTGCTTCTTCATCGCCGAAATCGTCTCGTTCGCCATTCGGGTGGTCGTCTTCTTCCGCTCCGGTGAACCTGCGCCGCCGTGCTGCCATCCGCGTCGGGAAGCCTCGTCGACCGTTGGATCTCCAGTGAACTGCTGCGATCGTGCCACGTCGCCGCGTGATCATGTAACGATTAGGTAAGGGTCGGCCGTTGGATCTATTTGAACAGTCCGGATCGTGCCGCGTGTGTGTAGACCGGTGGCCGTTGGATCAGTGCACGGATGTGCGACGCGTGTCGGTGCAAGAAATGAGGCGCCGTGCGCCGAGTCTACCGTGCGCAAGCGCTGTGTGTGAACCAAGTCCATGCGCCGAGCCGCGTGTCGACCCCTGATTGGTCCACGTGTCGCCTGTGCGATAAATCGGGTTTTCTTAATAAAAATAATTCGGGAAAATCGGTTTTTCTGTTTTCTGTATTATCAGTATTTATTCAAACTTCAAAAGGCTATATCTTTTGTATTTTAACTCGGATTTGAGTGATTCAAATTTCTAAAAATTTGTAAAATTAAGATCTATTTATTGGTGAATTTTATTTTATTTTTGGAGTTTGTATTATTGCTGTTTTGATGTTTATTTGCTTCTTTGACCTCGGTTCGCGTAGACGTTGAGTTGCTCGGTGCTCCGGAGGAAGATTCGTCACTTCATGACCCAAGCTCAGACCAATACCAGCACCTACTCCAAGGCAAGTTGTACTTTGATCATGTTGCACCTAATTTTCACCAAATTACTATTTTCTCTCTTAAACTTTATGCATGATATTTTATGTGTATGAATGATTTCAATTAATCTGGGAATTAGATATTATGCCTATTTGAATTAAATCATACCTTGTCAATCATATGCCATGATCTATTTGTCACCCTAGGATGTGGAACTATAGTTGGTTAATATTGATAGTCAACATGGGCTAGTTAGACCGTCATAGATTGCTTAGCCATGCTACGTCATCACATGTATCCGAAGGTTGATACTTAATTTTGACTAATGGAATATGGAACAATGTTTACAAATTGGTGTGTCATGTGTTGTCACACAATGATATCAAGTTGTCGTGGCAAGGAGGTCACACAACTAGATTGAAATGTTGGTGGCACGTGGTGCTTGGTAATCAACTGGGGTGGTAATGATTTAGATTGGGGCAAGTGGCAAGGGGCAGTGTGCCAAGGTGGGCCAGGATTGGATGGGGTATGTGGAAGTCTTGCCTTAATCACTCTAAGGACTTAACCTTGCAAGCCTTTGACCTGAGTCTTCCTTGCAACCACATGTCTGGAATGGGACAGCCTAGCTGAATAATTTGTGAAGCCTAGATTTGATCTTCGTCGTGGTGAATAGTGAGTCCCAGGTTTACTGGTTTAACTCACATGGCGCAAGAGGGGGCCTGTTGTGGTGGTTTAACCCTTGATGTTGAAACCTTAGCGAGCGATCTTGGGTC
This sequence comes from Otatea glauca, assembly GCA_036346275.1. Lineage (NCBI taxonomy): Eukaryota > Viridiplantae > Streptophyta > Magnoliopsida > Poales > Poaceae > Otatea > Otatea glauca. Next base: position 37,332,814 of record CM070713.1, on the reverse strand, counting down.
TAGGTGTAGCATTGTAAAGGCTTTGTTATGATCACTCGCCTTGGTGGTGTTTGGTTGTATCGTGTGGGTAAAGTGCATAACCTCTGCAGAGTGTACAATCTATTCGAATAGCCGTGCTCACGGTATTGGGCAATGCTCGGGAATTACAGTTAAGGGTTAGACTTTTGTTAAACAAAAACCTGTTGGGATGGCAAGGTGCCATGGAAAGTGGAAATTGATTTAGGATTGAAAAACTTGGTTTACTTCAGAAATACTGAATCTATTAATTACTGTATTTGTTTTATTGCTTTTCAATCTATTTATTGTATTCTTGTTAAATGCCGCTTTATTACAAAATAGCCAAATTAGCCATTCCTTTGGATTAAGCCAAGCATATAGAATATTAGACTTGCATTGCTGTGCACAACTTGTTGAGTGCTTTATGTACTCACCCCAACAACAACAACTTCAGAAGAAGAGGAATCTACGCCTTTCGTGGAGGAGGATTGTCTGGATGCGAATGCTTAGGTCCGAGCCTCGTCAGTTGCCTGCGGTGAACTGGAGAACTGCTACGCTTATTTATTTTCCGCTGCTGCTTATTTGCTATTTCTTTTATAAGCCCTGTGTGGTAATAATCATGTAAGACAACAGTTACTATTAATTATTAAAGTTTTGCTATATTCCACTGTGTATGACTGTGATAGCATCTATGTTGAGCCTGTGTGCACTAGCATGATCATGGACTAGTGCGGTATACACAGAGGGTCCGGATTTGCAAATTCGGGTCCCGACACCAGGTGTCTTCATAAAAGGCCTAGAAGTGCCTAAGGGAGAGACAGGACCGAGAGGAAGGCCCAAAGGATAAGCTCCGCGCCAAGCCTTGTTGCCGTGCGGAAGGGGATACATCCTATAGACAGTTGAACATATATTTAGATATAAGAGATACGGTTGTAATCCGAGTTGTTAGCAGGGTAAGATAAAGATGTAAACTCTATCCTGTAACCAATTAGTATCCAATAACCGATCGGAATCTCTTAACCGATTGGGACTCTGTAAACCGCCCCACCCCCGCTATATAAGGGAGAGGGCGGGCAACAACAAAAAGATCGAGCAACCTTAGATCCAAGAGATCCACATAATCCTAGCACACAGGACTAGGGTATTACCTCCTCCGTCGAGGGCCTAAACCTGTCTAAACATTTTTTTGTGAAACCTTCGAGTTTGAGATCTAGCGCCTGCCCCATAAAATTCATTGCCGACCACAAAAATCGACAATGTGAAATATAATTGTCGAATATCTAAACATGGGGTATGTGTCCATAGAGGATATGTCCTAACGACATGCAGAGATTTTGGATATCATTGGCCTGATTCTGAGGGATATGATATACGTGGGAAAGATAACTCCATATTAGGAAGGACTACATCGCTTTCCCCTTGCGAGGAAACCAACTCGAGTACGCTTGGTATAGATGGTAGTTTGGATATGCCATGCGGATTTTACGACGATAGACTTCTCATCGGCTAGGATCTGATTCCCCAGACCGACTACAACTCGACCGGAGGCAGGATCATCACGACTATATAAAGCCTGAGGTAGGGACCCTCAGAAGGAGGTCAAGTGATTCTTAGCAGACAAGCCGTCCAGAGCTTCTAAGCGAGAAGGCCTTTTGCGCATAGAGCTCAGTAGCTGAAGAAGCATGTTTCGTCATCCTCTAGCCATAGCATAGCCTTAACTTAGGTGCAATCTTCCTTGTAACTAGGGCTAGACACATTGCTCTGTAATTTGTTCATTGACTCCATAAATCATCCATACCGGAGTAGGGTATTACTCCGCTAAGGGGCCCAAACCTATCTAAATTATGTCCCTCCGATTTTGTGCATGACTCTGCTAACCCAAAGTTACCCGAATGTATAAATTTATTGTCGATTTTCTAACCTTCGATAGTTGGCGTGCCAGGTAGGGGCCTTCAACTATTTTCTGCAAATCAAGCATGTCTTTGGTGCGCTCTCACATTGGATTTTCCAACGACTATCTGTGCGACAATTCCTGGTCGGTCACCGCCATCAACCAAACACCTACGATCGAATGTAAAATTGCCTTCGAAACCATACTTTATCGATGGGGGTCGAGTGGAGATCTAGTGCACATCGGCTTCGCCGAGTCTCGTTCTTGGGACCCATGCCGAGAGGTAGGCTTCATCAACTTTGACCCGACGGAGCCCAGCGTCCTCATGTGCGTTGACACGGAAAGCGAAAGTGATGGCCATAGCAGCCAGGGCAGTAGCATGATAGATTGATCCGTGTTCATGGTTGGAGCCAATAACAGTGCTGTTGCCGGTAGTTCCCTAGAAAGGAACCCAGGGGTAGACGCCGCAGAAGGTCAGGGAGGCCAGATCCCCCTAATCACACCTCAAGACCCTGCAAACGCTGTTGCTCCCAACACCGCAGATCATCGGCGTGATCTAGCAGCTGCGGCCACGGCTAGGATCGTGGTCAATCTATCGAGGCAACTTGACCTTGATGATCCAATGACACCCCACCCGAGGGTGCGAGATCTTCAGGGACAACAAATTCCTCGACAAATTGTCCACAACGGCAGGCCCGGTCGCACTCCTAGAGCAGCATCCCATCAGAGCCACAACAGCGACATCTTCAGTACTCCTGAAGCAAATGTCCAGTGTGCTCACATGCTGCTTAAATCCCTTCCGCCAGTGGATCTGGGCAACCCGATAACTCCAATGTTCGACCAGATGAAAACTCTACTCGATGCAGTGCAAGCACAGACCGCTCGAGTTGCTAACTCGAGGCTAGGGCATCCCAGGCAGCACGGCGTCGGAAGCCAATGGTCAGGACCATCCTACTGCCATTTAGCAATAGGATCGGCAGTGGCCAGTTCCAACTAAAGAGTTTCCAGGCCACTTCGCTCCAACCTCCATCGGGGACATTTCGAAGATCTTCGAGATCGAATTCCTCACGATCGATGAGACCTGCGGGACGTCCTGCGTGACCGAAGGGAGGAATGTGACCGGGGAGATCGCGAGTGACAGGAAAATGAGTCCCCACCTTCGAGGTCCCAATCTTCCATGCGCTGAGCCCGAAGGGGCGAATCTCCGCCCTTGAGGGGCCACTCACTTGCACAACACAGGCTCCCTCCTCGGCAAGGTCCACGATAGGTGACCCCTGAGGATGTCGATGAAGGATGCAAGGCCTTCACCCCCGAGCTATGTGCAGTAAGGGGCCAGATAAATTCAAATCGGGCCCTGTCGAAAAGTACTCGGGAAAAATCAACCCCATCGAGTGGCTTTAGATCTACACTACAGTCATGAGGGTTGCTGGGGAAGTGAGAATGTGATGGACAATTACCTGCTCACCACCCTGGATGGTGCCGCGAGGTCCTAGTTGCTCTACCTCCCACCTCAGTCAATATCCTCATGGGTGGAGTTGCGGGCCCAGTTCATCGCCAACTTCCAAGGCACATATGAACGCCCCGGAACACGCAGTGACTTGCATCGGGTGGTTCAAAAGCTAGGTGAGTTGTTGCGTGGCTTCATTCGATGCTTCAGCAATAGGCGTAACTCGATCCCTGACATCTCTGATGAGGCTGTCATAGTCACCTTCGAAAATGTTGTCAAGCATAGGGAGTTGAAAGGAAAGCTGGCCACTCGAATGATATGAACCCCGAAAGAGCTCTTCGAGTTGGCAGATAAATGCACCATACCTGCCGAGGCTCGATACCATCTCGATGACCCCAAGTCTAGCAACAACAAGCCCAAGTCGTTCAAGGGTTCGCATTGAATCGACACAAAACAATCTAGGTAGACTATGATGTGAAATATAATTGTTGAATATCAAAACATGGGGTATGTGTCCACAGAGGATATGTAGAGGATTTGTCCTAATGACATGGAGAGATTCTGGATATCACAGGCCCGATTATGAGGGATATGATATATGTGGGAAAGATAACTCCATATCAGGAAGGGCTCGATCGCTTTCCCCTTGCGAGGAAACCAACTCGAGTACGCCTGGTATAGATGGCAGTTTGGATATGCCATGCAGATTACGCGATGATAGACTCCTCATCAGCTACAATCTGGTACCCTAGACCGACTACAACTTGACCGGAGGCAGGATCATCGTGACTATATTAAGCCTGAGGTAGGGGCCCTCAGAAGGAGGTCAAGCGATTCTTAGCAGACAAGCCGTCCAGAGCTTCCAAGCGATAAGACCTTTTGCGCATAGAGCTCAAAAGCTGACGAAGCATGTTTCTTCATCCTCCAGCCATAGCATAGCCTTAGCTTAGGTGCAATCTTCCTTGTAACTAGGGCAAGACACATTGCTCCGTACTTTGTTCATTGACTCCATACATCATCCATACAGGAGTAGGGTATTACTCCGCCAGGGGGCCCGAACCTATCTAAATCGTGTCCCTCCGATTTTGTGCTTGACTCTACTAACCCGAAGGTATAAATTTATTGTCGATTTTCTAACCTTCGACAATAATATTCTACGATTACTTTAAATATTATTTAAACATGCTTTCACAAATCCTGCTTGCAATCTATTATAGGTTTATGATTCTTTTTTGCCGATGCAAATTAACTATAGAAACCTATTTATTGACTCAACTTGCTTTTTATTATATCTGCATTTGCAAAACACTATGTCTTGCTAATTACACAAGTACTCAAACTTGCTTAATTTGTTGGTTTAGTAGGTGAGTACGAAATCCCAGATGACTCATATTTCTACGCTGGCTACGGGGATTTCGATAATGAAACTTTCTAGGGCTTACCTTGTAAGTTGCCTACGAGTTCTGGATGGGCAAACCACAAGGCTTTTGGTTTTTTCCACTGCTATTTACTACAGTTTGTAAGAACATTGTATAATTAAACTTTTAATATCAACATGTAATATAACTAGTGTATAGATGTTTTGTTAATGTTATAAACATGTGCGCACTAGCCACTTATCATGGGACAAGAACTATGAACACATGGAGTCCTTCCATGCTATAATGACGGGTCCTCACAGAACTCCAAGCCACTGCGTTGAATTACAGTCACATCCCATCTACTTAGCCTCAGTGACCCCCATGCTGCTAGGATATCATGTGTAGCCTTGCCGCTGAGGTTCAGCCCTCGGGTCATGTCGCTGAACCCTCCTCCATATATTTAAGCTCGCTGAACCTCACCATTGTCTCTCGCTTGTGACCGGTTGCTTTCCTTAGCCCAAGCACCAACCTCTGCACTGTCATCTTCTCCATTGCCGGTAAGCCACAGTTCGGCCAAAAACTCCATTATAGTACCACGATGTGTGATTCCACGAATTCTCTGACCCTGGAGCTCCTTCGCAGGCCCATAACATGTCCTCCACCTTGGTGGCAACCTGGAGCAGTCGACGCACTGCCCTTCTTCCCCAAAGCTGACGATCAGTTCTAGCTCTTCCCGGCCTCTCTCCGACATGATAAGACCCCAAAATGGAACCCTAGCACCCCATGGACTGTTTCCCCTCACTCATTGGAGCAATGTCGCCTTTGGAACTCCCTCTCAGCTTCCCCAGCCATTGCGGCCACCACCTGAGCTCGTCGCCAGCCACCTCGGGTCACGCTCTGCCACCACCAACCAGTTCCTCGGGTTCGTAGTCACCTCCCTTTGCTTGCCACACCAACGTCTAAGGACGATCGCCAACGAGCCGCCGTCGGTGAGCTTCACCACCTTTCCCCTGTCTTGGTGCCTATGACAAGTGGGACCAGGCTGTCTACCTCACACCTCACCCAAGCCCGAGAGGCTGACAATGTGACCCCACCTGTCTGCTTCCTTTGTCAGCTTCCTTTACTTTAACCATGTTTAAATTTGTGAGTATGGCACGTGAGTCCCGCCAGGATAAAATGATTAATTGAACCGTTGTTATGAAATGGGTCACTAACATGTGGGCCCCACATGTCGGTGATCGGATTTATTAAGAAAACCAAAGCAAAATCCAGAAAATTAAGAAAGACATCCTCCTTTGTAAAGACGTATTCTCATTTTATTAGATTTTACAAAACATACCACATTCAAATGCTTATATCTTTTCCATCCTAGCTCATAATTTAGTCAAACAAGTTTTTAGATTCATCTAAAATCATGATATTTTGAATATGCAAAAATATTAGAATTTTAGCCTTTTTAAAATTTTTTGAATTTAAAATTTGAATGAAACCTAGGATGTTGTTCTCTATTAAGAATTTTTGCAAACTAACTCTGAATTTGATGAAACAAATTTATAAAAACTCCAGAGACCATAAGAACTTTATTTCTGCAAAAATATTTGAATTTGTACGTAGTTTGAACTAAACAATAAATAGGGTTAATATTCATGCTTGCATTAGTAAAAATTGAATTACTTTTGTAAAAAATTCAAAAATTGGTAAAAACCAGTGCCATGAGCCTATGTATCTATAAAAATGAGTGAAAACCAAAGTAGTGTGCACCTATTTCTTAATAAATATGATTCTTGCTCTAATTTAAAATTTAATTAAAGCCTAACTTATTTAAATAAACTTCAAAAATTGTGAAACCACAATGTAAAAATCAGTATAAAACTAGAGCTCTCTGTTTCTAAATTATTTTTGGAGTTGATGTCATTTGACTTCATTTTCCTCTTATTGTTGCTTCACGACGAAGTGCGTATATACACCGATGTTCCCGACGCTGCTGTCATCGATTCCGACTTCGCCACTGAGTCCAACGAGCAAGAAAAGCACCTCCTTTGATCATATTGATCCCAGTGTTTCAATTTTGTTTTATCATATCTTTTTACGCATGTGTGTATTTTCAGTAAATATACTAAATTTTGGTTACCGGTAGATATGACCTATTATTTCATGGGACTTCCTTAATAAATATTGTCATGACAATCTTGATAAACCTAAGTTAGGGTTAGACATTATAGAGAGACAACCTTAATAAGCAATGTGTGGATGAAACATTGGACATCTATGGGATACGGTGGGTCCACCTATTCAGTGAATTTGCAATCCGCGGTCTACAAGCAAGAGTACGTGTCATATAGCGAGACATGTGCCGAATAGTATGTAAGAGTTGTAATGGTTACCATGAATAGAGAGCATCGGTAGAAACAACATCCTAGGTTGGAATTGGACTCGTCTCAAACCTGCACAATGGCGTCGAGGTCATGCTTGCATGTCGGCCACTTCAGGGGCAGAGTGGGAGACCGTCGTGGATTAGATTTTTGGTGTTGTAGTAGTCCCTTGTTCGAATGGGAAGATCTGGGCTAGGGGATCGGGGTCTTGGGGGCTGTAGATTTCATGGGTCTTGAGTGAAGGGTCATGGCCCCGAAACCATGAAGGGTCGAAGCCTCGAGGTGCGGTCTGACCCCGTCTTCCCCATCTACCACTCCCACGGCTTGAGGTGCCTCCTCTGTCTGTCATTGCAATGGAGTGGAGGTTGGGGTACGGAAGAAGTGCTACCTAGGTGGCCAGTGGTTTTATAGGAAGTGTATAGTCGATGCAGGGCTGATAGAGTGGGGGTAGCGTGTCCTCACTTTGGTTTGACAAAGCTAACTGCAGCGTATTGTCACTTCGATTTGAGAAAACGATGAGCAGAGTGTTGTCAAATTAGGCTGACAAAGAAATAGCTAGTGTGTTGTCACTTCGCTCTGAGAAAGCGGGGGTAGCGTGTTGTCAAATTGGAATGACAAAACAATAGGCAGTGTGTTGTACAATCAGCATGAAAAAGCTGATGGCTGCGTGTTGTTTAATAGTCCTGTCAAAGCTGCTAGCTTCGTGTCGTCCAATCGGCCTGACATAGATGCTAACTTCGTGTCATGTCGTCCAATTCGCCCTACCATAGCGTGTTCGATGAGGTAAACTAGGTGGGACTGTGTTGTCATATCCATTGTTATAGTTATCAACAATCATTCGTTACTCGTGAGCATTCATGCGTAGATAATTGGGCAATACGAAATAACAAATTGATAAGCGAGGAAGAATTGAGTATGAAAAGACATAGTCCAAATAGTTTTACATGTAATAGTACATAAGTTAACAAAGCAAAAACACTAGACGCGGTGCGACGCCTCGTGTGCTCCTCGACCTCCTCTGATGCTGCACATGTCCGGATGGCTTCAATAGCCCAGGATGCTGATCGTGTATGACACACACTCCAGGTCACTAATCCACACTACTACAGAAAAGTTCATCACAGACGGTTCGAAACCGTCATCACACACGGTTTTCTGAACCGTCTATAACCATGTGTCAGTGATGTTATGGCATATCACAGACGATTTCTGAACCGTCTGTGATAGAAGACATCACAAACGGTTCTAATAAAAAATCGTCTGTGATAAGTCATCCCATAGGCAAGCATTTTTCTGTTTATTGGCTAGCCTCAGAAAATGATATCCATGCCCTCTGAAATATAGGAAGTGTATAGTCGATGCAAGGCTGATAGAGTGGATTACAGATTAACTCAACTCAGATTACAAGCATTACATCTATTTCATATGATAATCATTACATCCATTTCGGATTACAAATATTACATCCATTTCAGCAGTCAACTCAGATTACATCACAGCACAAGCAGATTACGTATAGATTAATATTGCACGACACATCTATTTCAGATATGAACTCAGATATATTAACCAATGGAACTCAATTTTATTAACCAATTAATTGAATGCACAAATATAATTCACAAATCCACAGCACAATTTTGACAAATTAACCCAAATGGTAATTCAGAAAAAACACAACTCCTAAAGTTACATAGCGTGGAACTCGCCTTTAGGATTTAAGACTTGACTGAGCAAAAAGGAACAAAGATGTCCTCGAATTCGCATTAGATCGGCATCTTCCAATGCAATTATAGCCTGACTGGTCTTTTTTTTATTGTCGAGGAGTTGCATGTTTGGCAAACGTAAAATCCACAACGGTTATTTCCCTTTCCTTGCTAGTGGCACTACAAATATAGAATTGGTTAGTTCCAGAGTCATTATTACGAAGTTTGATATTGAATTATTGTGTATAGCGTATACCGAAAACTTAAAATCGTGCTTCAGCTTCACCTCATCCTTGCCAAAATGCCCTCCATAATATTTGTACACTTTGAATGTCCTACGTGATTGCAAAAGGTTAGCCTCAGCCATTCTAGGAGCAACGTACACCTTGAACAACCTACATGACCATGTTATCTATGGAGGAAACGTGATTACCTGGTGAGTAATTTCACGATAGGATTTAAGTTGTGGCTACCACTCTGTAAGGAATGAAGGTATATAACCCAATTCGTGGCTGCATGAATTACAATGAGAACCCTGTGAAACCTACATAGGTATGTCGGCATGGTCAATTAACAAAACAAAGTTGCGTGCACAGTACAAATCAAAGTATAGCAAGTAGTGCAGCACTTACCTTGGGTTGTGGGGTAAAAGTATGAAATCTTTATATTTTTGAGCCACTAAGGCATGTTCGACGTATTCATTGACAAATTGTAAATCTTTATCCATTGTTTGCTTGGAGACTATCTATGGGTCCAGGAAACACACCAATTGTTTGTTCTCTCTCGCTTCACAGATCATGTATCTATATACACGAAAGCAATGAGTTATATATATATATATATGACATTTATCGGTATTACACGAATGTAGACTGTGATTGCACACACTTACAATGTCCAGCATCTCATGAGCACGGCGTCGAGGGCGTCGAGGTTGAAGACATCAAATAGGTACTTGAAGTTGAATGCGAAGAAGCCTCCCGATGACTCGTTGAACATATGCTTAGGCGTGAACCTAACCGAGATACTCGTTATGCGGTCTTGCACTAGCTTTTTAGCTTGTTCTAGGTACCAATTATGCAATCTAACGCAAGCTATAGAAAGGTTATCCAGGTGCTCTCCTGTTACTAAAGGCTCTCCTAGCTACTATAATCGGGCCAATGTGGCAATCGGATAGTCCAATTCCTTTGTGATTTGCTTCGCTTTGCCCTTGACTTGTTTTCTGCTATAGGGAGTCTTCACGGGAGACAAGTGGACACCATCCCACTGAAAGTTCTTTGATGCAGGGGCAAGGGAGCCGATTTGGTGGCTTGCTGAGGTACAGCAGACGACTTAGGCAGTTGGGGTAGCTCTGGTGATGGATGACGGGCCTCCAGGGAGATGTCACTGCCAGGCCACTGGATGAAAGTGCAAATGGCATCCCCAAGTGTCACGATCTTGTCGTTTGGGGGCATTAGTAGCGGGACGGTTTTGAAACTATCATGTACACTGTCCACATTAACCTTCGTGAAACTCGGAGCCACCAGGGTACCGTACACCAACACCCCTTCAGTGGACGGATACGTGAGCCCCAAGTAGTCGGAAGAGGAATAGAGACTTGGGCAATTCTCACTTGGAGAGTGCATCGCGTGGCCACCTACATAATGGTACACAATTAGCTAACGCGTCAAACAGCTATATATATGGAGCATTCAACAGATATATATAAGTACCTTGAGGTCACAGACAGGAAATTTGCCATATTCCTCTGTGGGAGTGGCGAATGTAGAGCTGCTCTTTTTGGTAGTGGGGATGATTTGCGCACATACATCTGGGACTTGCACACCCTATCTGTAGTCCTGATTATTGAGCCTTTTCTCGAGACTTCTTATCTTATTGTTGAATTCTTCTCTTAGTCTTTCCTCAATCTTTTGTACCAGCCGTTTCTCTCGCTCGGCTTTAGTTCTCTTCCTACTCCGGTATTTGTTAGAGTCGTTTGGGAATCCAGTTGCCAAGGGAACAAAAACCCCTTTGCCTCGTGTGCGATCAGGGTGTTCCTTGTTTCCCAAGGCCATGGAGAATACATCTTTCTCCCTGTCTGGCAAAAAAGTGCCCTCGGAAGATTGTGTACTCAACGGTACCTGTAAGATCCCGACAAGTTATTTCACTTACGAAGCTATGGACTAATTACGTACAAAATTGATAGTGGGATATCTTACCAGGCGTTGGCAGACTTCCTCGTCCATGGGGTTTGTAAAGGAGACGGTGCTGGAAGACGTGAAACTTGACCTCGCTCTTAGCCAATCTCTAGTGCGCTGGTCAACAATCGATGCAAATGGCGCGGAAGCCTCCTCGCCCTCCCTCTCCCATTACGCCCTCTTCTCCGCATACCCAGTGGTGCCAAGTCTGTGGGGGTGGGTGTTCCTTGCCTGCAGGGCCTTGTGGGCTTCACTTTGATGCACGAAATCATCCGTCGTGATGGTATATCGGTCTGTGGATCAAAAATACCGTACAAGGCTCTTGCTTATATAGCATGTCTTCCGATTCAAGCTCACATACGGTCTACCACAAGATTACGATTCAAGCTTACATCAAAAATAGAGTAGAAGGCCTATATGCACGGTTAGGTTCAAAGTACGTCTCGGATTTGACTACGATTACTACCAAAACAAGTTTAAGTCCAACATCTGAGTTTCATTAACCCAAGTAGAAGAAGAGGCGAGGGAAAGAGGCTTACCTTGGCGAGCAAGAGGAGAAGAGGCAAGGGGGCAATGTTGGTGAGCAGGGGCGACATCGGTGACCAGCGGGAGGCACCGCGTGTATGGAGACAGCTGGGGTGAGGCGCCGCAAGGGGAGACGACGGCAGGGGAGGCAGCGAGGCCAAGGGCGTCGGCGAGGTCGAGAGGAGGCGCCGCAATGGGAGACGAAGCGTCGGGAGACAAAGCTAGGGTTTTGAGCGCTGGAGAGTGGTAACTGAACGACTATGCGAGTGACCTATTTATAGATCCTGTATCATAGGCAGTTCTAGTTTAGAACCGTCAGTGATAATAAACATCACAGACACTTCTAAAATAGAACCGTTTGTGATAGGTTTTTATCACAGACGGTTCTATTTTAGAATCATCTGTGATAGTGTTTTATCATAGACGGTTCTAAACTAGAACCGTCTTAAATAGTTTCTTATTACAGACGGTTCTAAAATAAAACCGTCTGTGATGTCCATCAACACCCAACATTAGTGAAGGAATTGCATAATGTAAATGGAATTGTGGATGGACCAACATCAGCGAAGGAATTGCATAATGTAAATGGAATTGTGGATGGACCAACATCAGCGAAGGAATTGCATAATGTATATGGAATTGTGGATGAACCAACATTAGTAAAAGAAAGAAAACTTTAATAAAAAGAATCAGATGCATACACAAAGTTGTTTCGAATTTCAAGCGTCTCATTAAAAACAAATCTATTATGTTGGAGAGTACACTTAAAATCAGAACTCCACTTGCTTATTCTTTTGTATAAAAATTAGCCCTTCACGATGATCAACGCGTGTGTAGCTAGCTTCCTCGGGTTGTTCTTTCTTGATCATGTTGCTGTTTTCGATACGATGTAACTCATCAAATTGACTGTATTCTTCCTCATCTACTACATTCTCTACTCTGACAATCCTTCTTTTTCTATGAATCTCTTCTTGTTGGACGAGTCAATTACATAGAATACTTGAACAACTTGGTTAGCGAGTACAAATGGTTCATCTTGGTATCCAACGCGTGCGAGGTTGATAGTAGCGACACCGTACTTGTGAACCTTATATTCCTCGGATCCGCACCAAATTCTTGAAACCTCCTATCGATGTTTCTCCACTGGATAGAATCAGCAGGGTACCTTAGCAGTACATCATTCTTACACTCCTTCGAGTGCCAACGCAGCAGTTTTGCCACATTTGGGTTCGCAAACAAACGCTTCAAACGAGGAATTATAGGCAGATACCATGCCACCTTAGCAGGAGGTACTTTCTTCACCTCGATGCCCTCGCTGTCATCATCTGGATGACTCTTACGCTTGTACCGGGATGCGTTGCACACGGACATATATGCAAGTTTGCGTACTCTTTGCGGTACAGGATACATTCATTCGAACATACATGTATTCTTTCTACTTCCATTCCCAAGGGACAAAGAACCTTCTTAGCTTTGTAGGTGTTTGTCGGCAACTCGTTTCCCTTTGGAAGCATGTCTACCAATAGACGTAACAACGCTGTGAAACTCTTATCGGACCAACCGTTACTTGCCTTCAATTTCAACAGTTCAAGCACAGATGATAACCTTGTGTATTTCGATTTGCATCCTGGGAACAAAGGTTTCTCCGAGTCCTCCATCAAGCCCCGGAATTTACCATATTCAGATTGTTGTCCTGCAACCTATCCTCATCGTAAACAAAATTGATATGATTATCTGGCATATCATTGACTTCGTCGACGATGTTAATACTACATGTTTCCTGTATATCCTGCTCTTCACCGTGACTGGTCCAACATGTATACCCCCTTTTGAAACCCCTCAGAATTAAGTGTACTTCGATCTGTGCAGAGTTTCAAAACATCTTCAGATTCTCACAGTCAATGCACGGATAAGACATAAACTGCACCCCCTTATTAAACATATCCTCCTCTGCAGCTCTTCTAAAAGCAGAGACACCATTAATGTAGTCGGCACTCACACGGTTCTCAGCGTACATCCAGCTTCGGTCTATCTACGCTGCGCATATACCATTTAGTGTTAAATATTGAAGTACACTAGGTGTGCGCATACACACATTTTTAAATTATGCACTGCTAGCTGCTTTTTGAATATAATGCAATTATATAACCAATTACTACCATAGAACACAGAACAAATGGATCTACAAGCTAGATCTAAACACAATCTTTAAATTCTCTCTTCACCAAACTAGCTACCTAAATCTTAAATATAATAATGCAGTTAAAACCAATTACTAACCTTAGATCACCATGAACACATGGAAAACAATCTTGAAATTCTCTCCTTACCAATATAGATCTTGAATATAATGCAATTAGAACCCATTACTAACCTTAGATCACCAAGAACACATGGATCTACAAGCTAGATCTAAACAATCTTCAAATTCTCTCCTTACCAAGCTAGACCTTGAATATAATGCAATTAGAACCCATAATACTAACCTTAGATAAAAAAGAACACATGTATATACAAGCTAGATCTAAACAATCTTCAAATTCTCCTTACCAAGCTAGATTTTGAATATAATGCAATTAGAACCCATTACTAACCTTAGATTACCAAAATCAAATGGATCTACAATCACCCTTCAAAATCAATTGTCTTCTTTCACAATATCGCCTCATAGCCGCAGCCACCTCAAAGATAGACCCCGAAACCCTAAAAAGCACTAAGTGGCTTGGGTATCTATATTATATATCGCTGGGAGATATCACAAATGATTCTATTCATAAACCGTTAGTGATTTACATAGAATCCCGGACGGTTTTAGAATAAAACCGTCAGTGAGATATCACAGACGGTTTTATAATAAAACTGTCTGGGATAATACATGTTATCACATATGCTTTTTGTTTAAAACCATATGTCATAGCGTCACTGACGGTTTTGTACTAAAATCATCTGTGGTATTGCTGTATATCACTGACAGTTTATGAAGAGTACTGTCTGTGATGATGTCATTGACGGTTGCACTATAGAACCGTCAGTGATGTTCTATGATGAGGCGTCTAATATATGCCTTTCTGTAGTAGTGCCACAATGCCGGCTTTCACGTTCCTTAGAAACCATAGCTAGCTATCATTATTCGCACCCTCTACGAATGCGAGTGGTACGGGAAGAACCTGATTTTTGCCATCTAATCCTATTGAAGTCATTATATGGCCTTTGTACTTCCCAGTTAGAAATGTCCCGTCCACGCATAACAACGGACGTCAATGTCAAAAAGTGTTAATGTATGCACCGAAAGCAAAGAATGCCCGCTTCAGTACAATCTACCCAGGGAAGCGCTGCGAATGCTGCTCACAAATATCGACATAAGTCCCAACCTTTGCATAGCTTATGGTGTATTGGAACCGCTGCTCTATTGCAAGTATGATGGCACGTGACTCTAAATCTAGGTTGCTCACAATCTCCCCTTACATTGCATTCACAACAAACCTTGAAGATATGTTTCTGTGCGATTGCATCGACTCCGTCAGCAAGCAGCTATGTGGGACAACTATAAAACACTTTCAAACGGTGTCACACTTAGGCTGGTATGCATGGACATGCCATGGGCAACCCTCCATCTAGCATCTCACATCGTACACCCGCTGATCTGACTTCGCAACCTTATAGGTTCTCCGCAGCGACATTGCCCATACTGTCACTGCTTTCTACACCTCACACTTATTCTTGTAAATCGCTCCTTGCCTCACCTCATTCTGATCGTACTCCCATGCGACGTCTTCACCCTTGTTGACCACAAGCCTATCGAATTGACACTCCTCCTACTGCGCAGGGAAAGCCTTTTCATCACCTTCAACCTTACTTAAAGTCTCATCATCACGGCATATGGAACCGGCAGTGATTGGTCAGCTGTGATAGTTCGACTATCACTGTCGGTTCTAGAACCAGCAGTGATAACGATATCATTGTCAGTTTGTATGCAAACCAGCAGTGATAGTCGTAAATCCAAAAATCACTCATTAAAATAAAAAAAAATATTTGCACCTGGACCACCCACCTTGTATTTACTACGCACGGTCGCGTGTCGCGGTCACAAGTCACGCGATTTTCAAGCAAAATACACGCGCGTGCGGTTGTTAGGAGTCAAACCTGTGACCTGTTGCTCCGCGCGAACTCTCCTTACCATCTCACCTAACATACACTTCTCAACTACTATAAGATATATTTTCCTTTTATCCCTTCGTATCTGAAAGTTTCAACAATTATTTGGACATCTAAATGACTTCAAATAAAAAAGTTATCAACTACAAAGTTGTAGATCTCGTCGAGAGCAACAATTTTCATATAAATTTAGTCTTCATCCGACTCCTTATGAAAAGTTATGATTTTGCAAAAATATTACACTGCCGGTTCGACTTACGAACCGATAGTGATACTTCTTCCATTATCATTGCCGGTTCTTAAGAAGAACCGACAGTAATAGTATCACTGCCGATTTTTTTAGAACTGGCAGTGATAAGTTACTATCACTACCGGTTCTTCTTCGATCGAGCATTTGTGCTGGTCTAGCTTATGAACCGACAGTGATAGTGTTATCACTGCCGGTTCTAGCCAAACCAGCAGTGATAGGTCGGTAAGAAAGGGTTTTTTTGGAGTAGTGACACCTACTTACATACAAATCTATTTAATCTGGTGACTATGTCATACTTTCAAATTATAATACAACTAATAAAATAAATTACCTTAAAAATACAGAGCACTTTTTTCCTCTTCCCCTTCTCCTCTTCCTCCTCCTCCCCTTCTCCTTCTCTTCCTCCTCTCCTTCCTCCTCCTCCCCTTCTCCTTCTCTTCCTCCTCTCCTCTTTTCCCTCTCTTCTATTCGGCTTGGGTGGCTATGGCTCAAATAGCGACTGACTAGCCGAGCCGAGCGCTTGGCAAGTTTTATATGCGGAAACGGCGACAGAGAGCTTGACCATTGCCGATAGGCCTCTGTCGTCATTTCAAATGGCGACAGATAGTCTGTCAGTATTTGAAACGACCACGGACTCTATATCGCTATTTGAAATGGCGACAAAGAGCCTGTCGCCATTTCAAATATCGACAAGTGGGTGTTCTTGTAAATTTTTGGATCGGCATACTACTTTTGTAATTTTTTTAATATTATGTAGGATTGAAATATATTAATCTAGCAATCAGAGGGGGGGTGAATGATTGCGCGGAAGCTAAAATAATTTTTTTATGATTTTTGAAACACCCCAAACAAACTCAGATCGCTTAATTTGTATTCAACAGAAACCTTATTGCGCCGGACCAAACTTTTACTTGTACGCCGGACCAAACTTCGTGCCAGACCAAATTTTCACATGTATGATGGACCAAAATTTGCTTCGAATAGAGAGTTTTGCATGTATGACGGACCAAATTTCTACTATAGCAAAACCAAATCAATTCACGCCGGACCAAACGAGATAGACTGATATATGTTCACTAAAACTAAGATTTCAGAAGATCTAACCGTTAGATTGATATAAACTTTTAACTGTAGAAACTATATTCAATTCCTAAGCTCACACAAAAAGAATTAACTCAATCGGACATACGGATCTAGAGTTATATGCTTTGAAAGATGGCTGAAACAAAAACGATCTAACAGCGACAGACCAATTTCAATCTAGCGACGGACCAAACTCAAACAATGAGATTAACCGAAGATCCCACAATTGGTTTAGTGAGAAATTTTAACTGAAGAAACTAGATTCAATTATGAATCTAACCCAACAAGAATCAACTCGATAGAACATACGGATCTTAAGATATTACCTTCGCAAGATGACTGAATTAAATAATGACGAGGATTGATTTTCAGAAACAAACTCCACCACGAACCAAAACTTTAGGCGATCGATCAACTATGCTCTTGATTTGTTTTCTTTACGTGGTCTTCCAGATGCCGCACCAGGAGCAAACAAAATCACCGTAATGCACAGCTGCCAAGAGCAAAACGAAAATCGCCAGACGCTGGAGATGTAGGAAGGATTTTTATTTTTGATATGGTTACAACACTCAAACAAAAGAGTACAAACCCTAAAACCTTAGCGCTCAAAATAAACAGGACACACCTCCCCCTATTTATACTGAGCAAACATAAAGAGATTGAATACAACTCCACTTCCAACATGGAAAGAGTTTGTATACATCTCAACCTGGCCCAACATGGCCAAAAACAACTCTTGAACGCATGTACAGCCCACATGCTATAAATACGTGACTAACCAGCCTTCATATGCACCGTTCTCTAGCCCGAACGTCCCGCATGACATCCTTGACCACTAGGACCTCAGTTCCTCCCTGAACCTAGTCCTGAACCTCAGTTCCTCCATGAACCTAGTTCTAGTCTCGTCATCGACCACGTTCGCCCTCAAGCAACACCTGCACATGAATAAACAAGAAACAATTTCGAGCACAAATCCACGACTTGACTCAACATCAGTCTATGCAACCACTCACACGAGCGCATTGCATCAAGCAAAACTATTACCATGCTATTACAAGCATATCAAGTAAACATCTGAAACAGCACATGCCAAAACACCACACATGCCATGAGCACAACCACTTTGCAATGCCAATTTCATTACTAAGCCAATTTTTCAACACATGATTTCACAATCTCCCCCTTGATGAAAACATTGTCAACACCACTTAGAATTTAACATTGGCATTCATCTCACAAGAAAAGTTTTTGAAATCAAAAAGTTCTAAAATCAAAAGCCAAAGTGGCAAACACAAAATCTCCCCCTTTGACAAATATGCAAAGTGAAAAAACTCCCCCTAGGTGAAAATAAGAAAAATCTCCCCCTAAGAAGAAAAATGTGAGTGAATGATTGAATACCACTTGTACAAGAACATGTGCATGTGTAAAGCATGTATAAAGTTCTCCAACAATCTCCTCCAAAAGTGGCAAAATTCTCCTCCTTTGACAATGGATTCATCAAGAATACAAAAGAGAGAAAATAATTTTTTTTAAATTTGACATTTTTTTGTGTCATGAGCATTCTAAGTCATCCACAAATATTGCAAATTCATCACCAAGCCATGCTATCAAAAATACTTGAACCCTCAAATCTACACATAGACAATGTAGAGTAAGCATAACTAGAAATAAAGTACTATTAATGAATTTTTTGCATGGCATGATCTCGCTTTCTCAACAATCTTAAAACCTGAAATTTTTGTGCAAATCATTGATGCCTTTTGTAAAGAAAAACTGGTTTATTGATTGATTGCAACAATAACAATTGCAAGGAATTATATGCACCATCAGCCTTACTTTTCAACCATGCCAAGCCTCATTTCATAAGCTTAAGGTTTCATGGTTTCGGTCATACACAACCTCTTCCAAGTTCATATCAAAGTGCAATGATAAGTAGTCTCGTAAAGAAGAAGTGCGATAGTACATAACCTTGATCTTGCATTTATCAACAATCACAATTTGAGCTTTAGCACTTAATTTTGATAAATTTCATATTTTGCGTAGGATCAAGATAGCCAAGAAAGTTCAACAATAACAAGATTTAATTCAAGTTGTCATGACATAAACTACACCATATATGCATAAATATGAAGTTGCAAAGACCTTGTAGCATAAACATGGCTTCAAATGACATATGTGTATCAAATACAATGCTCATTACTTTTTCATTATTTTTCTCTTTTTTTTTGTTTTCATTTAAGAAACACACAAAATAAAAAGTATGTTACAAAATATTACAAAGTTTTCAAAAACTCCCCCTCAAAACAAACCATCTTAAAAACTTTCTTCAAAATTGTCACCCAATGGGATTAATTTTATTAACAAAAGTCTAAAAGAACAATCCTCCCAATAGGCAAACGAAAGAAATTTTCACCAAAAGTCCATTAACTCCCCCTCAAACGAATAACCAATGAAATCAAAAGAGATGTGATGATATACATGTGTTTGAGTTATCACGGTATGTTCAGTTAAGCATAAGTATGAATCATGATAAATAAATACTGAGCATGAAAAGGCATGATATAAAATATAACATAATTGAACATGCCAGGGGATACATATGAGCATATAAGCAAACATCTCATCTCATACCACAATTAGATATCTGTGAATGTAAAAAATATGAGTATATAAAATAGCTCACAAAGTAGGTGAAGAATTATCTCACATGCCTCTTGAAGGCCATCTCAAGGGTGAGAACCATCTAAGTCTTGATCACATCTTGCAAAAGACCAAGATACACTAAGCTTCTGTTCTCCAACCTGCATCTGAAAAACCTAAATAGCACTAGAAGATGTCGAGGCCTCGGTACTAGGGTTAGAAATAAAGTATTTAGGAATCCAGTACTGAGACACACGACACACAACAGTAGGCACAACACGAGTATTCTTATGCGCAAAATCAGATTTGCCATTTCCCGTGTTTCTAGCAACAAAAGGTGTTTTCATCACCCTAGACACATAATGAGGAGTAAAGCGTGCCTGTCTGAAATTAGACCTAGCCTTAGCCTTTTCTTTCTTTTGTTGTTTGGCTAGTCTAAAGCAAAAATCTACTAAGTGTCCATCTCTACCACAATGAGTGCAAGTGTACTTAACACGATGTTTAGCTTTAGAAGTAGAAGCAACATTTGCATTCATTATATTAGAAGATAAAACTCCAGCAGACTTAAAAACAATTTTCTTAGACTCATTGACAATTTCAAATTTTCCACTTTCAAGTGCCTTAACAACAGTGGGAGCATGTGATTTATGATGAGCATAAGAATCAAAACCTAAACCTTTGTTATGAATACTAACCCTTGATTGATCCAAAATCATGTTTAGGTTTTTCTTTCCTTTAGTGAAACGTTCTAAAGATTTTTCCAAATAATCAACCTTTCGAGAAAGAGTTAAACAATTATTACAGGGAACGTCTACTTTTCCTTTTTGCTTACGACAAGTTGAGCATGAAAGAACCTCATGTGTGAGCAAATCATTTGTCATTTGAGAAACTCTAGCATTAGCATCATGCAACTTCAATTCAAGAATTGAACATTTAGAACAAGAAGTTGATTCATCCAAATCAGAAGTATAGAGCAACTAGCATCTTTAATTTGTTTGCAATTCAAAGCAACAAGTTTCTCATTCTTCTCAATTTCATCTCTAAGCTTATCAAGAGTTGAAGCATGAACATTTCTTAGTGAAGTAAGCTCAGAATAAATTAAGTAACATGATTTGCAAGCATCATCATCAGGAATCAAAGATTTAAGTCTAGCAATTTCAGCATTCAATGATTCAACAATAAAATCATGTTTCTTGATTTTCTTGTCGCGTTTATCAAGCAATTTACCAAGACGAGCAACAGCTATGGCTAATTCATCATAAGAAGGCTCTACCTCATTGAAGTCGCTGTCGTGGTCATCTTCAGTAAGACTTTCATCACTTCTTGCCATAAGACACAAACCAGTAAGTTCATGCTTGGTTGGCGTTGTTGTGTCTTCTTCGCTACTTCCCGAGTCCACATCGCTCAAATTGACTTGTTCAAGAGCGGAAAGAACTTAGTGGACAACTTTGCGGTTCAGAAAGCTTCTTTTCTTATTGCTGCTGCTTGGAGAAGCTTTCTTCTTGTCGTTCCTCTGTCCTTTTCTTCTTTTGAATTTTTACGAATTTTTGGACAATTCGGACGAATGTGGTTGAGATCGCCACACTCGTAGCACCTAGGAGGACCACCGCCTACTCTCTTTCTCATTCGACATTCGCAAAGCTTTATTAAGCGAGAAGAGAGTAGTGCCAAATCTTCTTGAAATTCTTCAATTTGTTCATCTGTTAAAGACGACAAGGAGGACAAAGCAAAGCTAGAAGAAGAATTAGCATTTGACATGTTAGGGTTAGAGATCAAAGCAATTGATTTAGAATTACCTTTCCTAGCAAGAACATCTAATTCATGAGTCTTCAACTTAGAATAAAGAACATCTAATGTGAGTGTGCTCATGATAGTAGATTCTTGTATAGATGTTACCTTCATCTCCCACACTGACATGTCCAAAGAACTAAGCATTTGTCTAGCATTAGCAGTATCCGAAAAACTAACACCAACAGCACGCAAATTGCTAAGAATTTTATTAAAGCGTGCAAAAAGTCATCTACAGACTCACCAGGTTTCATCTCGAAACGAATATATTCTTTTTGTAAATATCTTGTGAACCTCTTTGTGATGTTTGATCCTTCATGATAGTCACAAAGAGATTTCCATACCTCATATGCGGATCGAAGATGAACTACTCGATCGAAGTCGCTGCGTCCCAAGCCCTGGATGATCAAGTTGCGCGCCTTGCTGTTTGCTTCAACATGTGCGCGATTGACGTCGTTCACGTTATCGTTCTCAGGAACTTCGTACGGCTTGTAAACCTTCTCCCAAATTGCGAAGCCCTGCGCTTGGATGTACGCCTCCATCTTGGCCTTCCAAAACTGAAAATCAACACCATCGAACACACGGTTTTGTCGAATAACGATCCATGAATCTAATCACCGGTTAAGATAGATTAGAAAAACCGTGCTCTGATACCACTTGTAGGATCGAAATATACTAATCTAGCAATCAGAGGGGTGAATGATTGTGCGGAAGCTAAAATAAAAATTTTATGATTTCTGAAACACCCCAAACAAACTCAGATCGCTTAATTTGTATTCAACAGAAACCTTATTGCGCGGGACCAAACTTTTACTTGTACGCCGAACCAAACTTCGTGCCAGACCAAATTTTCACATGTATGACGGACCAAAATTCGCTTCGGACAGAGAGTTTTGCATGTATGACAGACTAAATTTCTACTGTAGCAAAACCAAATCAATTCACGCCGGACCAAACGAGACAGACTGATATATGTTCACTAAAACTAAGATTTCTAAAGATCTAACCGTTAGATTGATATAAAATTTTAACTGTAGAAACTATATTCAATTACGAAGCTAACACAGAAAGAATTAATGCAATCGGACATACGGATCTAGAGTTATATGCTTTGAAAAACGGCTGAAACAAAAGCGATCTAACAGCGACAGACCAAATTCAAACTAGCGACGGACCAAACTCAAACAATGAGATTAACCTAAGATCCCACCGTTGGTTTAGTGAGAAATTTTAACTGAAGAAACTAGATTCAATTATGAATCTAACCCAACAAGAATCAACTCGATAAAACCTACGGATCTTAAGATATTACCTTCGCAAGATGACTGAATTAAATAATGACGAGGATTGATTTTCAGAAACAAACTCCACCACGAACCAAAACTTTAGGCGATCGATCAACTATGATCTTGATTTGTTTTCCTTACGTGGTCTTCTAGATGCCGCACCAGTATCAAACAAAATCCCCATAATGCACAGCTGCCAAGAGCAAAACGAAAATCGCCAAACGCTGGGGATGCAGGAAGGATTTTTATTTTTGATATGGTTACAACACTCAAACAAAAGAGTACAAACCCTATAACCTCAGCGCTCAAAATAAATAGGAGACACCTCCCCCTATTTATACTGAGCAAACATAAAGAGATTGAATACAACTCCACTTCCAACTTGGAAAGAGTTTGTATACATCTCAACCTGGCCCAACATGGCCAAAAACAACTCTTGAACGCATGTACAGACCACATGCTATAAATACGTGACTAACCAGCCTTCATGTGCACCGTTCTCTGGCGAGCGTCCCGCGGACATCCTTGACCACTAGGACCTCAGTTCCTCCCTGAACCTAGTCCCGAACCTCAGTTCCTCTATGAACCTAGTTCCAGTCCCGTCATCGACCACGTTCGCCCTTAAGAAACACCTACACATGAATAAACAAGAAACAATTTCGAGCACAAGTCCACGACTTGACTCAACATCAGTCTATGCAACCACTCACACGAGCGCATTGCATCAAGCAAAACTATTACCATGCTATCACAAGCATATCAAGTAAACATCTGAAACAGCACATGCCAAAACACCACACATGCCATGAGCACAACCACTTTGCAATGCCAATTTCATTACTAAGCCAATTTTTCAGCACATGATTTCACATATTATTTAAAAAATTCCACAATATGTTTGTTTGTTTGTTCAATTTTTTGAAGGAAAATTTAAACTTGACATTACGCATGCTAATTTTGTTTCTTTTTCCAAAGAAAACAATCTAAATTGTTCCCATATTGTAACATCCCAAAATTTGAGTTTTGGAATGTTTGGATTCAAAAATAAACTATTTGCATTTTTCTTGAAGTAATTCCAGCTTAATTTGAATTTTCCATTAAAGAAAGGATTTAATTTGACTAAACTATTCATCAAACTAAAGATTTTCTCCAAGGAATTTTTCTGTATTTTTGGAGATTTTTCTGAATTTATTTGCTATTTATTTGAATTTATTTGAATTTCTGGAATTATTTTGATTCGGAAAATGATTTTATTCTTTCGGGCTGAATCTTCCACGGCCCATTCCTTTTTTTCCCGCTCGGCCCGGCCCAGCTGGTCTCCATGACCCGCCTCCTCGCGGCGTCGCGACCCACTCTCGCGTCGGCCATTTCGCCCGGCCAGTGCGCGTCGGCCGTAGGATTCGCGCCACGTGTGCGGTCTGGATAGCTCCGCGTCGCCCCGCGAAACCCTAGCCGCCGCCGCTCAGAGTCCTGCCATCGCACGCTGCCGTCTCGGAGTCCGCGTCGGACACGGACTTCGAGACTCACGCACCTCTCGTGGATCCCCTCCTCGCGCCGCCCCTTTTGCCCTACCTCTCGCTGCCCGAGCCGCCGCCGTCGCTCCGCGCGAGCTCGCTGTCGATTTCCGCCGTGCCGAAGCCTTTCGCCGCCCAGAACTCCGTCGCCGTTGCTCCTCTGCCATCTCCGTTGGCGTCTTTGGGTCGCCGTGTTGAGTCCTCTCAGATCGGTGCCGAGCCGCGTCCAATCCGTCGCCATAGCGCCGCTTGCCGTGTCGTCTTCCCCACTGCTAATATGCCTCGCGCCACTGCCTCGCCGTCGTTCTCCGTCGAGGAACCATGGCCGTCCGATCGCTCGGCAACGCTCCAGATCGTGCCACGTCCTTCGCCGCCGCAGCCCTGCTTCTCGGTCGTCCGATCTGGCCCTCTCGCCAGATGAGCGACGCGTGGCCCGCCTGCGTCAGCACCGACGTCTGCCGTGCGCCGAGTGCACGGTGAACCGGCGCCGTGCCATGGACCGAGTCCACCAAAAGCCGGATGACGTCAGCATTGCGCAATAAACTGATTTTCCAGTACAAAAATAAATCCAGAAATTCCGAATTTCTGATTTTCAGTCTTTTTCTCTGATTTAATTTCCAAAAGCTCGTTCTCCCTCATACGAACTCCGATTGAGGCGATTCAAGTTTCTAAATTTTTCTAAAATCAAGATCTATCGTCCAGAGCCATTTATTTTCAGTTTTGAGCTTGTTTGAGTCTGTGTTTTGAATTTATTTGGTTTCGTTGCTTTCTTTTCCGATGGACGCTAATTCCGAGGGATCGAACGAAGACTTCGAAGACCAAGACTCAGCACTAGATCAGCAAGGCAAGTCGTAACCTTTGATCATATTGATCCTATGTTTGCAAAAGTAAATTGTTTTATACAATTGCATGCTAATTTGTGTATCAATGTTATTTCAAGGGAGTAGATATGTACCTAGTTGTCATTATGCCACCTTGACTATTGGGATGCCAGGTATCCATTGTTAAACTAGGTTGGGACATTACTAGTTGGACATAATCATTATACCAACATTGGGTTATCGTAGCTATGCTTAGACATGCTTAGTTGTACAAAGGGATTCATGTGACATATTGAATAATGTTAATCTTGACTTAATGAGATATTGAATCGTGGCCGTTAGCCACTATTGTAAAATTTGTTGTACCATGGCGGGGTTTGCCATTGGTATTGGTTGAATGAATTGTTTTCCCTCGGTCAAGTGATCGTGCATTAAAGGGGGTGCTTTCTAGCACATTGGGATGTGGATGTCTTGCCTGAGACAACTTAAGGAGTTAATCTTGTGCGTCATTGAACTGGGCCTAACCGTACTACCACAAGTCTGGTATAGGACAGACCTAGCTGGTTAATTTGCAATGTCTAGCCTTGAGTACTACCAATTGGTGGTGTGGGTTCCGGGATGGACGGGTAGATTCGCAAGGCGCAAGAGGGGGCCCTAAGGGGCGAAACCTTACCGGGCGATCTGCGAGTTTAGGCGATTGCATTGTAAAGGCTTTGTCATGATATCTCTGCGACACACCAAAGGAAGTGTGTTAGTAACGTTTGCACAAAGAGATGTTAATGTCTTGTGGGTAAAGTTGTACAACCTCTGCAGAGTGTAAAACTATTCGAATAGCCACGTCCGCGGTCATGGACAAGGCCCGGAAATTTCACACGGGGTATAGAGTGTTTAATAAAATGTGGAATGTGGAATTGTTGGGATGTGAACGGGGACTACACTATTGTTTTGTTGTCTATCATTGATCTATCAATTATTTATTTATCTTTTCATAAATATGCTTTCAATCTAATTATTGTATTTCAATTCAAGTTATTGCTTTCTGCAAATGAAACATATAGCCATCCTTGTCAAGCCGTGCATGAATATATTGCATCAATTCCCTACGGCTTGCCGAGTACTTTTTGTACTCACGGTTATACGCCTTTGTTGATCAGTTGCTGAGGAAGGACCAGGAAATGCTGAGTATCATGAGGAGGAATTCCATGAAGACTACGTGGATTAGGAATTGGAGGGGTAGAAACAAGGTATACTTTGGTTTGCAAATCCGGGTCCCGGCTGATGTTAAGATATTAATTGGAGGGTAGAATTTCTAGCCAACCTTATTGTCCTAGACACCAAGTACCTAGATGTGATCTTAGGAATGGATTGTCTCTCCAAGAACCAAGCGCCTCTTTAATTTGTTTTTGGATTGTGATCTTACCACTCGGAATAGAGATCACCTTAACGCGATTCGCGTGGATCGAGATGGAACCAAGTTAAATGAGTTCAAGCCACTTGGATCAATCATTGAGAAGAAGGATTAAAGTTTGTAGTGCCAAAGGAATAAGTTTGGAAAATGTGCGATCAATCGCAACCTCAACACCAATAGCAATCCACCTCAAAGGACCAGTAATCCGGTGCGAGGTCACATGTTTCAACTATCATGAACTCGGTCATTATGCCAATCATTGCCCAAGAAAGCAAGCTGTGGCCTTGATCCGTTTCAACAGGATCTCGCCCGACCAATTTCCGCTTTCTTGGAAGAGGCCGTGTGAAACACGTCACCACGAGATGTGTTTGATTTTGGAGCTACGGATGAGTTGCTATTTTATTAGTGCAATCTCACGGATGCCACGGATCGAGATATAGAGTTCTTAATAGAACTAGTTCTGGAACACCACCCATTTCCAAGAGACCTTATAGGATGCACGGATGCTCGAATGAGTTAGCCGAGGTAAAGAGGATGCAGATTAAAGAGCTACAAGATCAAGGTTTTGTTCGACCAAGTTCTTCGCCATGGGGAGCGCCAGTTCTTCTAGTTGAAAAAAAAGATGGGACTCAGAGAATGTATGTAGATTATCGCTCACTTAATGAGGTCACCATCAAGAATAAGTACCCTCTGCCAAGAGTCGATAATTTGTTTGACCAACTTCAAGGAGCCGGAATGTTCTTGAAGATTGACTTAAGATCAGGTTACCACCAGTTGAAGATTCGTCAAGAGGATATACCCAAGACAGCTTTTGTTACTCGGTATGGACAGTATGAGTATATCGTGATGTCTTTTGGATTGACCAATGCCCCTGCCTACTTCATGACCCTGATGAACAAAGTATTCATGGAATATTTGGATAAGTTTATTGTTGTTTTCATCGATGACATTCCGATCTACTCCAAAAGTGAGGAAGAACATGAGGATCACTTGCGCCAAGTTTTAACAAAGCTAAGAGAAAACCAGCTTTATGCAAAGTTCACTAAATGTGAGTTCTGGATGAAAGAAGTTGCTTTCCTAGGACATGTCATATCGGCAGAAGGAGTCGCTATTGACCCTGGTAAGGTACGAGATGTGTTAAGATGGGAGTCACCCAAGATGGTACCCCAAATCCGAAGTTTTCTTGGAATGGCGGGATATTATCGCCGTTTCATAGAAGGGTTTTCTAGAAAAACTAGACCGCTCACTCAACTCTTAAAGAAGGAGAAGAAATTTGTTTGGACACCAGAGTGTGAGCAAAGTTTTCAAGAGCTAAAGAAGTGTTTGACAACTGCCCCAGAGCTTATCCTGCCAGACAATAGGAAGGATTTTGAGATATTTTGTGATGCATCCTGACAAGGACTCGGTTGTGTGCTAATGCAAGATAAGAAGGTTGTGGCGTATGCTTCGCGACAACTAAGGCCACATGAAGTTAACTATCCTACCCATGATTTGGAATTGGCAGCTGTAGTGCATGCTTTGAAGATTTGGCGTCACTATCTCATTGGAAATCGTTGTGAGGTTTATACTGATCACAAAAGTTTGAAGTATATCTTTACCCAAGCTAACCTCAATATGAAACAAAGAAGACGGTTGGAATTGATTAAGGACTATGACATTGGGATTCATTATCATCCACGCAAAGCCAATGTCGTAGCCGATGCTTTGAGTAGAAAGAGCTACTGCAATACTCTGATGATTCAGGAAAGTCAGCCAGCCCTTTATAAGGAATTTCAGAAGCTTAGTTTGGAATTGGTTCAAGCAGGGTATTTAGCTACTTTGGAAGTACGCCCTACGTTGGAAGATCGGATTCGAGAAGCACAGGTAGATGATGCTGATGTCAAGGAGATTAAGAGCAATATGAAGAAAGGAAAAGCCCCAGGTTTCACTGAAAATGAACAAGGTACTATTTGGTATGAGAAGCGTATTTGCGTATCAGATCATAAAGAGCTTAAGGAGTTGATTCTCAAAGAAGCGCATGAGACTTTATACACCATTCATCCTGGAAGTACCAAGATGTATCAAGACCTCAAGGAAAGGTATTGGTGGCCAAGTATGAAGCGTGAGATTGCAGAGTATGTTGCACTTTGTGATGTCCGCGAAAGGTCAAGGCGAGCATCGAGGCCAGCGAGATTGCTGCGACCATTGAAGATTCAGTGGAAGTGGAAAGAAATTGGTATGGATTTCATTACGGTTTCTTAAGACCCAAGCGAGTTATGACTCAATGGGAAATAGTGGATCGATTGACTAAGGTAGCTCACTTCATTCGATTAAGACTACCTATCACGGGAGATAAATTAGCAGAATTATATATGTCAAGGATCGTCAGTCTTCACGGAGTGCCTAAGAAGATAGTATCTGATAGAGGAACCCAATTTACCTCTCGTTTTTGGTAAAGTCTGCATGAAGCCATGGGAACTCACCTCAGATTCAGTACTACCTATCACCCTCAAACCGATGGACAGACTGAGCGTGTGAATCAGATTCTTGAGGATAGGTTAAGAGCTTGTGCCTTAACTTATGGTGCCAAGTGGGACAAGTGTTTTCCCTATGCCGAGTTTTCGTACAACAATAGTTATCAAGCCAGTCTGCAAATGTTGCCATTTGAAGCCTTATATGGAAGAAAGTGCAGAACCCCTCTCAACTGGAAGGAATCTGGAGAAAGACAATTGTTTGGTCCTACCATACTGCAAGAAGCGGAAGAGCAAGTTCAATTAATTCGAGACCGTTTAAAGATTGCCCAAAGCAGACAGAAGAGTTATGCAGATAATCGTCGCAGAGATTTAAGTTTTGAGCCCAATGATTATGTTTATCTCAGAGTCACCCCTCTCAAAGGAATTAAGAGATTTCAAGTAAAAGGAAAGCTTGCCCCTAGATATGTGGGACCGTTCAAAATCTTGGAACGAAGAGGCGAGGTTGCCTACAAGTTAAAATTGCCTCAGTCTTTTGCCGGAATCCATGATGTGTTCCATGTGTCGCAGTTGAAGAAATGCCTGCATGTGCCAGAAGAACAGATGCCATTGGAAGCCATTGATTTGCAAGAGGATCTTACCTACAAGGAGCAACCAGTGAAAATTTTGGATATAGCGAGCGTATCACGAGAGCAAGATCATCGGTTTTGCAAGGTCGATGGAGCAATCATTGGAAGAAGAAGCTACTTGGGAGAGAGAGAGGATCTCAAGTCCGAGTTTCCCCACCTATTCTTGAGCGATCCATTTAAGGAGGTTTGTAACCTCCCAAAATTTGAGTTTTGGAATGTTTGGATTCAAAAATAAACTATTTGTATTTTCTTGAAGTAATTCGACAATTTGAATTTTCCCATTCATCAAAGTAAAGATTTTCTTTTAGTTGGGTTCATTGTGCTCTAAGGAATTTTTATATTTTGGAGATTTTTCTGAATTTATTTGCTATTTATTTGAATTTATATGCTTTTATTTGAATTTTTGGAATTATTTTGATTCGGAAAATGATTTTATTCTTCGGGCCTTCATTCGTCGCCGCCGTCACCTTGACCAGTCGCGTCGGCCGTCTTGTGCGGTCGATTGCCCCACATCGCCCGCGAAACCTAGCGCCGCCACCGCCTACCGCATCTCGCCGTGTCGAACACGACCTTCGAAACCCCTATTTAAAGCGTCGCGCACCTCCCGAGGATCCCCTCCTCACGTCGCCGCCGTCGCTCCGCGCGAGCTCGCCGTCGATTTCCGCCATGCCGAAGCCTTCCACCGCCCAGAACTCTGTCGCTGTTGCTCCTCTGTCGTCTCCGTTGGCGTCTTTGGGTCGCCCGCGTTGAGTCCTCTCAGATCGGTGCCGAGCCACGTCCGATCCGTCGCCGTAGCGCCGCTTGCCGTGTCGTCTTCCCCACTGCCAGTGAGCCTCGCACCGCTGCCTCGCCGTCATTCTCCGCAGAGGAACCGTGGCCGTCCGATCGCTCGGCAACGCTCCAGATCGTGCCACGTCCTTCGCCGCCGTAGCCCTGCTTCTCGGTCGTCCGATCTAGCCCTCTCACCAGATGAGCGACGCGTGGCCCGCCTGCATCATTGCCTGCGTCAGCACTGACGTCTGCCGTGTGCCGAGTGCACGGTGAACTGGCGCCGTGCCGTGGACCGAGTCCACCAAAAGCCGGAAAACGTCAGCGTTGTCCAATAAACCGATTTTCCAGTACAAAAACAAATCCAAAAATTCCGAATTTCTGATTTTCAGTCTTTTTCTCTAATTTAATTTTCCAGAAGCTCGTTCTCCCTGATACGAACTCCGATTGAGGCGATTCAAGTTTCTAAATTTTTATAAAATTAAGATCTATCTTTCAGAGCCATTTATTTTCAGTTTTGAGCTTGCTTGAGTCTCTGTTTTGAATTTATTTGGTTTCGTTGCTTTCTTTTCCGGCGGACGCTAATTCCGAGGGAGCGAACGAAGACTTCGAAGACCAAGACTCAGCACTAGATCTGCAAGGCAAGTCATAACCTTTGATCATATTGATCCTATGTTTGCAAAAGTAAATTGTTTTATACAATTGCATGCTAATTTGTGTATCAATGTTATTTCATGGGAGTAGATATGTACCTAGTTGTCATTATGCCACCTCGACTATTGGGATGCCAGGTATCCATTGTTAAACCTAGGTTGGGACATTACTAGTTGGACATAATCATTATACCAACATTGGGTTATCGTAGCTATGCTTAGACATGCTTAGTTGTACAAAGGGATTCATGTCACATATTGAATAATGTTAATCTTGACTTAATGAGATATTGAATCGTGGCCGTTAGCCACTGTTGTAAAATTTGTTGTACCATGGTGGGGTTTGCCATTGGTCTTGGTTGAACGAATTGTTTTCCCTCGGGCAAGTGATCGTGCGATAAAGGGGTGCTTTCTAGCACATTGGGATGTGGATGTCTTACGAGACAACAAGGACTTAATCTTGTGCGCCATTGAACTGGGCCTAACAGTACTACCACAAGTGCGGTATGGGACAGACCTAGTTGATTAATTTGAAATGTCTAGCCTTGAGTCACGCCAATTGGTGGTGTGGGTTCGGGATGGATGGTAGATTCGCAAGGCGCAAGAGGGCCCTAAGGGCGAAACCTTAGCGAGCGATCGAGTTTAGACAGGACATTGTAAAGGCTTTGTCATGATATCTCTGCGACACACCAAAGGAAGTGTGTTCGTAACGTTTGCACAAGGAGATGTTAATGTCTTGTGGGTAAAGTTGTACAACATCTGCAGAGTGTAAAACTATTCGAATAGCCGCGTCCACGGTCATGGACAAAGCCCGGGAATTTCACACGGGGTATAGATTGTTTCATAAAATGTGGAATGTGGAATTGTTGGAATGTGAACGGGGAGTTCACTATTGTTTTGTTGTCTATCATTGATCTATCAATTATTTATTTATCTTTTCATAAATATGCTTTCAATCTAATTATTGTATTTCAATTCAAGTTATTGCTTTCTGCAAATGAAACATTTAGCCATCCTTGTCAAGCCGTGCATGAATATATTGCATCAATTCCCTACGGCTTGCTGAGTACTTTTTGTACTCACAACTATATGCATTTGTTGATCAGTTGCTGAGAAAGGACTAGGAAATGCTGAGTATCATGAGGAGGAATTCTATGAAGACTACGTGGATTAGGAATGCGTTCCCCAGACGAATGCCTGTGGCATGTCGAATTGCACAAGTTATCTTTTTCGCTGCAATAGTATTTGTTTCTTAAGCTCCTAAGGCATAATGGTGTAAACATTGACCATAAGGTCGTTTGTTTTATTCAATAATAATTTGCTTCTTCTTAGTTAATTCGTTGTATGGAATGATATTATATCTATATTTTCACTGTGTGCACTAGCGTGATCCTGGACTAGTGCGGTATACACAGAGTGTTTCGGATTTGCAAATCCGGGTCCCGACACATATGTCCCGTTGGATTCATCTATATATATGTACTAAAGTTTACATATTAATTTTTTTGAAGTACTGAATATGTGATACGTTCGGATTAAAGAAGTATTACCATAATATACTAATAATGTTATTACAAGAAGCAGTGGCCAAATTAAGTGCAAAATTGAAAAGGTACACTGAATTTAGTAAGTAACTAATTAGTAGTACTAATACGTACGTAGCTTCTGGTCTGAATTTACAGTCTGTCGTAAATATCCATCTTGATCTTGCTCTTTTGATGTAATCATGTTCAGGAGATCTACTGGTCACCGTCCATCACGTACGGCAAACTACAGAAGATAGTACGCACTACTACAGAACAGCATATCACTGCCAGTTCCAAAACGACATCACTGTCGGTCATTGGTGTCAGCAGTGATACTCGGGGATTATCACTGCCGGCTCAGGAACCGGCAGTGCCGGTTTTATGTATAACCGGCAGTGATATTGTACTATCACTGTCAGGTTAAACCAAAATTTTGGCAATGATAATAATTATCACTGCCGGTTATACACAAAACCGGCAGTGATATAGGACTATCACTGCCGGGTTATACACAAAACCGGCAGTAATATAGGACTATCACTGCCGGGTTATACCTCAATCTGACAGTGATATATACATATCACTGCCGGTTTTATCTGAGAACCGACAGTGACAAGCCGTGAACCAAATATTTTAATTGCATATTTTTTGTTCAATATATATATATTTATACAATTGTTTATATAGTGTCCATATATAGTATATAAAGCATCGTTCAAATCATAATTCAAATATATCCATGTATATACAAAGCATCGTTCAAATCATAATTCAAATATATCCATGTATATACAAAGCATCTTTAAAATCATAATTCAAATATATTAAATTAAGCATCACAATACTTTGTTTTTACAATGATTTATTTTGTTTTTACAATGATTTATTTACAAATGTAGTTCGACTACATCTCATCTCATTCACTTTGATTTTGCACCGGCTACAGTAGAAGGAGTTGAAGTAGGCATATCACGAGTGTAGATGGAAGGAATGAGGGCGATGAGGCTACGCGTGGAACTCGTCGTTTGGATTGATGACATCGTCATGAATGAATCGGTATTTGTTCTTGAATTGCTATAATTTACATCGAATAACTTATTGGTTCTCGGTTTGGGCGTTGTTATTAAAGAAAAGAAAGTTAATTAATGAAGATATATGTTAAATGAAAAAAAGTAGGCATCAATGTGTAATTATGTACCATGGCTTCGTTATAGCCCACAGTCTCCGTGACAATTGAATGTAAATTTGTACTTACATAGTATGCACATAAATTGTTTCCCGGGTTCTAACTCATACATGGAAAGTCGTTTACTATTTCAAAATGTTTTCGTTATAGCCCACAGTCTCCGTCATCTTCACCAATATGTTGCCCTTCATGCACAATCTCATCTTCACTGTGCTCGGTCCAACAGGTATAGCCAGCCTTGAAACCCCTTCGAAGTAAGTGTGCACGTATCGACTCTATGGTAGAAAACAACTTCTCGTTTTTGCAATCAACGCATGGACAACACATATAGTTCGACAGATTCTTCGATTTGTACGCCGCAGCCGTATTTACAAAATATGTCACACCATTAAAGAACTCTACGCCGCAACGTTCCGTGTCATACATCCACCTTCGGTCCATCTACAATTAATTAAATCAAACATCACATAAACATATAATTGCATATAACAATATAATTGTAAATGATAAGATTTAAAAATCCATGTAGCAATTTTGAATATGTTAAAATACATCAACCTTTTTTCATTATGTAAATATCCATCTAGCAATTTTTTATTATTTTATAAAATGAAAATAATTGTAAAGACTTAGCGTATATTTTTGCTATATTAAAATACATTAATCTTTTTTCATCATGTAAATATCCATCTTGCAATTTTTAAATATTTAATAAATAATTGTAAATAGTTACGATATATTTTGACTATGTTAAAATACAACAACCTTTTTCATTATGTAAATATCCATGTAGCATTTTTTATTATTTTATAAAATGGAAATAATTGTAAATACTTAGGATATATTTTTACTATATCAAAATACATCAATCTTTTTTCATTATGTAAATATCCATCTTTCGATTTTTAATTATTTACAAAATAATACATATTTATAAATAGTTAGGATACATTTTTACTATATTAAAATACATCAACCTTTTTTCATTATATAAATATCCATGTAGCATTTTTTTATTATTTCAAAATTTGAGCATACGTCAACCTTTTTTCATTATGTAAATATCAATCTAGCAATTTTTATTTATTTGTAAAATAGAAAATAATTGTGAATAATTAGGAGATATTTTTATTATATTAAAATACCCAGGTATTAATTTTTAAATTACTTTCATAATTGATAATATCAATGTTGCAATTTTTTAATTACTTTAATTATTGAAAATAAGCATATAAATGAAAATACACGATATATTTGTAAACATAACAATTTACAAATGTATCTTGCAATTTTTATTGTTGCAAAATTCACCTAACCATTTTCACCATTTTGCAAAATTCACCTAGCCATTTTCACCATTTAAAAATCCACTAAATCACTGAAATGAGTAAGAATTGTAATTATCTAAATCTAAAGCAATCTATAAAGTAAAATCCAACTACAAATATAATGTTATTCAAATTACTAACCTTGAAACAAATAGATATGAATTTTAGTACAATTTTCGACAGCAATTGGACACAACAATGGAGCAGAGATCTACTCCTCTCTATTACGCTCGATTAATTGGTCAGGGGGAAGGGACGCCAGATATATAAAAGACTTATCACTGCCGGTTCTGTGCAGAACCGATAGTGATAAGGCCAGATTCTGCGGGAAAATAAATATCACTGTCGGTTCTGGTTTAAAACCGGCAGTGAAAATTCCAATATCACTGCCGGTTGATACAAGATCCGGCAGTGATATATCACTACCTGTTTTATATATAAACCAGCAGTGTTGGTTCCACGAACCGGCAGTGATAAGTTCTCCCCCCCCCCCGGCTTAACTTTCGAACTGGCACTGATATGTTCTCATTGTCGGCTCTATCCTAACCGGCAGTGATGTGCCGGTAAAGATGTGCTATTCTGTAGTAGTGATGATAGATACGCTACCATATATATTGGTTAATCATATCAGGAGCCTTCTGATGGATGTTTCCTCCACGTTGCAGCTTGTTTCACTCTTGTGTTGGCATGAGATTACCTCGATTATATGCCATTGACTACATGCCGGGCGGATTGAATGCACGAAGGCGCGGCTTGAATGAAATCCATAATCATTAACCATCTTCATTTCTCAATGGAGATTTATCACAGTACGTGTAGCATAACAATCACTGTGCCCAGATGTCATACCGATATATTAATATAAAATAAAAACGGAAAATATGTACAAAGAGTTTACAAGGCCAAATGGCCGATGCCTTAGATAAACTAGCTAACCAGGCTTCTTTAGTAGGAATTTTATTTTCTTTGCTCTATGGATAGCCAAAGCAAACTATGCTATAAAAACTCTCTTCCAATTTTAGTGTGATGGCTGTAAAATGACCCATAAATTCTTCTTCTTTGTGCACAGTCCAAAATCCATACGCCTCAGCAGGCAATTATGATATATGTTCAGCCCAGATGGTTTACTACGTACATGTGCAAATGCAAGCGATTATCTTCTCACAAAAAAAATGAATCGCAAAGTGATGAGTATTTTCCCGCGCAATTCTTATCACTGCCGGTTCCGCGCAGAACCGGCAGTGATAATTAAGTATCTTTATATATGTGAAATTCCCTTCCCGAATCGAGCAGAACAGAGAGGAGCTTTGTCTTTGCTCGGTGGCAAGGATTTTGGCGACTTGCTACTGGAAAATTGTACCAAAATTCATCTCGAATTTCTCTCCAATGTTAGTAACTTGATCTACATTAATTTGTAGTTAGATTGTACTTTATAGATTGCTCTAGATTTTGATAATTAGTGATTGTATGGTGTGAACATTTGAGGTCGGTAGAGCTCAAATTAAGATCTAGCTAATTTAGTGAATAAATTACAATTCTTATTCATTTTAGTGATTTAGTGGAATTTTAAATATTGAAAATTGCTAGATGAATTTTAAATAGTGAAAATTGCTAGATGGATATTTAAATAATGAAAAAAGGTTGATGTATTTTAATATAGTCAAAATTGCTAGATGAATTTTTAAATCTAATCATTTATAATTATATTGTTATTTGCAATTATATGCTTATCTGATGTTTATTGATTTAATTAATTAGCACTGCATAACTAATGTAAAGGATAAATTATTTTGTGATCGTTTATTGATTTACTTAAATTTAGTTTGATATAATTAATTGTAGATGGATCGAAAGTTGATGTATGACACGGACCGTCGCGGCCCAAAGTTCTTTAATGGTGTGACTTGTTTTCTGAACGCGGCTGCGGCGCACAAGTCGAAGAAACTAGCGGACTATATGTGTTGTCCATGCGTTGATTGCAAAAAATGAGAAGATTTTTTTCTACCATAGAGTCGATATGTGCACATTTGCATCGAAGGGGTTTTAAGGCTGGCTATACCTGTTGGACTAAGCACGGTGAAGATGAGATTGTACATGAAGGGCAACCAATTGATGAAGATACCGAGCACGGTGAAGATGAGATTGTACATGAAAGTCAACACAATGATAAAGATGACGGAGACAACGATATGATGGCAGTCGAAGATACGTTCGTTGATAGCCGCGAAGATGATCTAGATCAAATGTTCGTGATGGGAGGGGACTTCACGAGTGAAAGAGAGTTTCAAAAGTTTCAGCGTATGGTAGAGGACTCTACAACACCATTGTACCCCGGCTGCAAGGAGGAGCACAAAAAGCTGTATACCGTATGTGCTTACACTACTGCAATTGAAGGGAAGCAATGGTTGGTCCGATAAGAGCTTCACTGAGCTATTATGTCTCTTGGGGGACTTGCTTCCAGAGGGTAACATGTTGCCTACAACTACGTACCAGGCCAAGCAGGTTGTATGCCCATTGGGACTGGAAGTACAAAGAATACACGTATGTCCAAACGATTGTATATTGTATATCAATGAGTTTGTAAACTTGGATGCCTGCGCTGTTTGCAAAGCAAAGCGGTATAAGGGCAACGATGATGATATCGATAACGATGATGTCGGGATGAAGCGTAAGAATAAGAGATCCCCATGAAAGGTGGTGTGGTATTTCCCTATAATCCCCCGTTTGAAGCGATTATTTGTGAACAAAAAGCATACCCAATTGCTACGATGGTACGCCGAAGAGTGAAGAGGAACGCGGTATGCTACGCTAGCATAAAAAAAAATTTACCGCGAAACCAGAAAGCTACTCGCAAGAAGGGGATCATAGATAAGATTACCACTAGACGCGCAGTTGCGGAATCCTTCGCGCGTCGATGTAGTGGATCGTTCTCGCCGCAGTCGTTGCGTCGATGTAGTGGATCGTCCTCGCCTTGCCGTGGATCGTCCTCCCACGCCGCAGTCGCAGCAGCGTCACCGCATAGTCCACACGTCCGAGAGATGGAACGCCGTGCGTCGTGTGCAAGCACACAGTCGCTCGGCGGGCAGCGAGAGGAGTAGGCTAGGGTTTGAGTGAATCACTCCTAAACCGTGGGAAAGCACACCTGCACCTCCCTCCTCCTCCTTATATAGCCACGAGATGAAACCTAAACTAGGGCCCATCGTGCTAAGCCCACGAGGTTCATTAATTACGGATCAATCCAAATTAATGCGTCCCAGCCCATTAAGTGTGTGACCCTGCAGGTTCACATACGTTTGGACATGGATTCGAAAAACTCCTTTTCAATCCAATAGTTGGTAGTGGCTTCTTGCAAAGTATGCCAACTCCCAAACATACTATGATCAAATCGAGACGGAACCTATCAAAAGTACTCATGTAATAATCCCTTTGCCAAGTATATGAAGATTGATCTCAAGGCGAGAAGCATGTCATCCTTTGATGATTCAATCCATCTCTCGTATCCGTGATATATTAATAAGTTGTGATTGACTCCTCAATCACGGCATGGCCATGCACTTCCTTAATCATATCACACGAGTGGCCTTGTCATATATCTCCGTTTCATTGGAGTGGCAAATTCCATCTTATTGCTTACTTCCCTCTGCACGTTTCATAGTAAACATGAAAGCTACCTTTATAACTATCCGGTTAGGAAGTAGTGTTTGATAGCCCCAAGGAAAACTATTACACATGTAGGGAATATGACAATCTCAGGTCTAAGGATCATACATCTACTAGGTATGAGATACACGATGACACATAAGAATGAAACATTCTCGCGATGTCCCATTACGGGTCTATCTAACCCATGTTCTTCAACATGCGTCCACAATGTATAGATGATATCTCCATATCCCATGATCTATGAAGCATGATCATCGATCACTACATGTGTTGATCTATTCATCGTTGTCCTATCGATGATATCCGATCGAGATATTTATCGAATTACATCATTAAGTAAAGAGCTTCATAAGCAAGTCACATACTTGTTGATCAATACAATGATATACATTCATTGGACCAATAATCATATTATTATTCATAAACATAGTCATGTTACAATCATCTAAATGATTGCCTCAAGGGCATAACACTAACAATCTCCCACTTGCACTTGAGTCAATCAATTAAGTATCTAATACCAATAGACCTTGTGTGCGCCTCATGCTTAGGCTGTGGCAGTGGCTTTGTCAACGGATCGGCCACATTGGCTTCCGTATGTACTTTGCATATTCTCAGTCACCTCTATCCACAATCTCGCGAATAAGGTGAAAGCGACGGAGTATGTGTTTAGACTTCTGATGTGATCTAGGCTCTTTAGCTTGTGCAATGGCACCACTATTATCACAATAGATGTCCATAGGTCTAGAGGCACTAGCGACCACACCAAGCTCTGTGATAAACTTCTTAATCCACACAGCTTCCTTTGCGGCCTCCGAAGCCGCAATGTACTCCGCTTCTGTCGTAGAGTCGGCCACCGTGTTTTGCTTGGAACTCTTCCAGCTTACTGCTCCTCCATTAAGTGTAAACACAAACCCGGATTGCGATCGGAAATCATCTTTGTCAGTTTGGAAGCTTGCATCGGTGTAACCCGTTGCAACCAGATCTTCCTTACCTCCAAAAACAAGGAACATACCCTTAGTTCTTCTCAAGTACTTCAGGATATTTTTTACGGCTATCCAATGACCATCACTAGGATCCGCTTGGTATCTGCTCGTGACACTTAGAGCATATGAGACATCAGGCGTGTACGGATCATGGCATACATAATAGACCCAATAGTGAAGCATATGGAATCTTGCTCATCTGTCTCGCTCATCGGATGTCGAAGGACACCGATTCTTGTGAGACGATGCCATGTGTCATTGGCATGAAACCTCTCTTGGATTCATGCATATTGAACCTTTTCAATATCTTGTCAATGTCGTTTCTGACTTAATCCAATTAACCTTTTGATCTATCTCTATAGATTTTTATGCCCAAGATATAGCATGCTTCTCCCAAGTCCTTCATTGAGAAACTCCTTTTCAATGAAGTCTTAACATCTTCAAGCATAGGAATGTCATTCCCGATCAATAATATGTCATCCACATACAAAATCGGAAATACAAGTGCGCTCCCACTAGCCTTCTTGTAAACACAAGGCTCTTCTTCATTTTTGATAAAGTCAAAACCTTTGACTACTTCATCAAAGCGAATGTTCCAACTCAGAGATGCTTGCTTTAACCCATAAATGGATCTTTGAAGCTTGCATACCCTTTTAGCATATTTAGGATCAACAAAACCTTGAGGTTGTATCATGTATACATCCTCGGAAAGATTCCCATTAAGGAATCTTTTTTTGACATCCATCGCCATATTTCATAATCAAAATATGCGACAATAGCTAAAATGATCCGGACAGACTTGAGCATGGCTACGGTGAGAAAGTTTCATCATAGTCAACTCCTTGAACTTGTTTGAAACCCTTTGCCACCAACCGTGCCTTATAGATCTAAACATTTCCATCTCGTCTATCTTTTCTTGAAAATCCATTTGCACTCAATGGTTTTACACCATCGGAGAGTCGACCAAGTTCCAAACTTGATTGTCATGCATGGATTGAATTTGGATCTCATGGCTTCAAGCCATTTTTGGAGTTTGGGTCCATCATTGCTTCTTCATAAGTCGTGGGCTCATCATTGTCCAACAATAATATGTCACTCCCATATCTTATAGGTACATGGCGTGGCCTCCCGACCTCGTGAAGTGGAGTCTCTTCCACAGGTTGTACAACACTTTGTACATCTTGTGAAGGTTCGATGGTAGCTTGAACATATTCATGTGATTCTCGAACTTCATCAAGATACACATCACTCCTCTTGATTTCTTTTGAAAGAAACTCTTTCTCCAAAAGACACCATTTGAGCAACAAAAACTTTGTTCTCGTTTCTTTTGTAAAAGTAATATCCTTTTGTTTCTTTAGGATACCCCACAAAAAGCATTTTTCTGATTTAGGTGCGAGTTTATCGATTGTAAGCGTTTTACATAAGCCTCACATCCCCATATCTTGAGAAATGACAACATGGGTCTTCTCGATCTATATCTCATATGGCGTCTTCTCAGCAGATTTTGATGGGACCCTATTCAAAGTGAGCAATTGTCTCTAGAGTGAAACCCCGGAAGGATAATGGCGGATCTGTTTGGTGATCATTGACCGAACCATATCTAATAAAGTTCGATTCGTCGTTCGGACACGCCATTCCATTGAGGCGTTCTGGCGAGTAAGTTGCGAACGATTCCACATTGCTTTAGATGATCACCAAACTCTTGGCTCAAGTATTCGCCACCACGATCGGATCGTAAGTGTTTTATTGTTTTGCCAAGTTGATTTTGTACTTCGTTACAAACTCTTTGAACCTTTCAAAAGTTTGATTTATGCCTCATTAAATAGATATATCCATATCTCTGAAGTCATCGATAAAAGTTACAAAATCTGAAACCCACCCCTAGCAGTCGAGCTCATTGGTCCACATACATCCAGTATGTACTAGGGCCAATAATTCACTTGCTCTCTCACTAAAACACTGTGAAAGGGCTTTTGTCATCTTCCCAAGTAAACAAGATTCACATGTTTCAAATGATTCAAAATCAAATGAGGTTAGAAGTCCATCACCATGGAGCTTCTTCATGCGCTTCTCATTTATATGACCTAGCGACAATGCCACAAAAGGTAGGGTTCAAATCATTAGGCGATGCCTTTTTACATTAATATTATAGACAGGTTTTTCTTGAGTTCAGGGCGTACAACCCATCCACCATGGGGCAACGACCATAATACATATCATTCAAAATATCGAACAAACAAAGTTCTTTATTCGAAATCATAACCTTCATGTTCCAAACAAGAAGATGAAATAATGTTTCTACTCAAAGATGGAACAAAATAACAATTATTAAGTTCTAAAACTAATCCAAGGCAAATGCAATGGGTATGTGCCAACGACAAGACCAGCAACTCTTGCTTTATTCCCCGCGAAGATCCACTTCTCCTTTTGCCAAGTCTCTACTCTTTATCATTACACAACGAATTGCAAATGTGAGCAACCGAACCGGTATCATATACCCATG
Source organism: Otatea glauca (assembly GCA_036346275.1). Taxonomy (NCBI): domain Eukaryota; kingdom Viridiplantae; phylum Streptophyta; class Magnoliopsida; order Poales; family Poaceae; genus Otatea; species Otatea glauca. The sequence goes on along the minus strand of CM070713.1, from coordinate 37,290,701 downwards.
AGTGAGTGAAGAAGTAGCAAGATTAATTTCTATAACATTAATACCAAGTGGAAACCACATTTCCATTCTTCTTATCTGCCTGTACTTTTCGCGATTCCGTTTCCAATGCCCCGATTTCTTGCAATAGAAGCATTGGGTATCGAGTTGAGGGCCAACTTTAAGCTTCTGAAGCTTAGTTTTGAGGCTTGCGATCTCATCTTGAGCCTTGCCCTTGCCCTTGCCCTTGCTCTTTCCCGTTCCCCAAGCCTTAGCCTTCCTCTTTTTGAAAGCAGTTGTTTTTGAACCATCATCACATGATTGGGTTTTTTCTTAATGCTTTCCTCGGCAGCCTTGAGCATCCCATGTAGCTCGGTTAGGCTCTTCTCCATGCTATTCATATGAAAATTCATAATGAATGGCTCAAAGCTCTGAGGCAGAGACTGGAGAATAACATCTGTGGCCAAACCGAGGCTAAGGAAACTCAAGTTTTCCAATCTCCCAATGTAACCAATCATCTTGATCACATGAGGATGGCCGGATTGCCTTGACCGACTTACAAGCAAATAAAAGCTTTGAGATACCATACCTCTCAGCTCTTGCTTGATTCCCAAACATGCCCTTCAAGCCTACAATCATATTGTAAGCATCCTGGTCCTCATATTGCTTTTGGAGCTCAGAGTCCATGGTGACTAGCATGAGACAGTGACCTCTCTGAAGCATTAACATGCTTTTCATATTCAACCTTCAAATTGCGGCGGCATTTTGGTGGTTCATCGAGAATTGGATTCTCTAGAACATAGTCCTTCTTTTCATGCTTGAGAACAATTCTCGAGTTGCGATACCAATCAACAAAATTAGTTCCATTCAGTTTTCCCTTTCCAAAACCGATCTCAAAGCAAAACCAGTGTAGCGAGGAGTAGGAGAAGGTGCCATTGAACTACAACAAAAACATGCAAGATTCTAAGCATTATGTTTATGTAAAACTTTTATTAAACTTTTAATTAAAGACACTTCTATTTTATGTCCCTTTTATAGACACATAGTGAGTATTCAAGATCCATATTCATCAAACACTAGTGAGCTTTGGCATCACTGCTAGAAATTTAATGACATAGGTAAGCAACACCTTTGCTAATTACATCATATGTAACTCTTGTTTGTTGAGTATGAAAACAAGTAATGAATGCCTCCATCAACTTGACTCATGGCCAGTCAACCTGCCCCAAGGGCTCACATGAGGAGGAGCACTTCCGTATCTGGGTGCCAATTAAGAAACTGCCTCATGTGTGTTTTCCTAGACACCACTTGTCTTGTATAGGTTCCTTCATTACTGAAATCAAATCCCAACCACTTATGTCCTCAAGCCCAAAACCGTTTTGATAGCTTGATTAAATCTACCATTGTTATGCGTGATGTGTCCAACACATCCCTATCATCTATTGAGATAGCCATTGATATACTACTTTGGCGGTCATATCAATAACGATCTAAATTCTTGATAGGTGCAACAATTGGATGGACAATTTGATTTAAAATTTTTAACTATAGGGATGAACAAAGATTACTATGAACATGGCATCACATGCAATGAGCATAAAGAAAATAGCAAGGATTAAACACACATCCACGTAAAATCAAAATAAGTGTGAAATAGCATGGCCCTTAGCATTAAGATCTCCATCATCATGCTTGTTTGTTCACCTAGCCACCTTGCTTGATTTGTTCACCTAGCCATCTTGCTTGATACCAACGTCTTCATCATTATGGATGCAACTCCTTACAACTTTTGATAATGAATTTTACATGAGGTTTGAAGCATCACAAGTCGACACGCAGTCGTTATACAATTTAAATAGCCTTATGGCTTGACACGGCACGCGAGCCATGTGGAAATTACATGCATCACATACACATAGGCCATACCATTTCACATAATTCCTGCAAAAGCAGTTAAACAAAAGCAACCCTCGACTCGGGTCAGAGGCGGCGTCCTGCGGGTCCAAGGCGGCAACCACGGCGGCGGTCCCGGCGGCGTGGCGGTCCGAGGGCATGCGCCCTTGAAATTTTTAGAGGCATGTCTTCGACATTGGAAAACGCCTCAAAATTTCCACGGATCAACAGATTGACCCAATCCGATCTAATATGATTGGCTTGGTCCCATATGGATACGTTTGAAACCACGATGGCGGTAACCCGATTGGTAAGGGTAACGTCGTACCATGAACGGACTCACCCAAATCAATATTGAATCTGTTTGCGCTTACCATGGATCAACATTGACCCAATCCAACTCAATCGATTGGCTTGGTCCCATATGGATACGTTTGAAACCACGATGGCGGTAACCCGACCGGTAAGGGTAACGTCGTACCATGAGCGAACTCACCCAAATCAAGATTGAGTCGGTTTGCACTTTCCTCAAACCCTAAACCGATCGATCTCATCGATGGTTGCCGTCACCAATTCATCACATGAACCGGTGAACATGTAATAGATCCAATCTACTAACCTTACACATCATATGTGCAACATCCGATCACAAAACTATACAAGATGGCTCGATACCATCAAGAGGAACGCGGTATGCTACGCTAGCATAAAAAAATTCTACCGCGAAACCGAAAACTACTGCAAGAAGGGATCATAGATAAGATTACCACTAGACGCGATTCTGCGGAATCCTTCGCGCGTCGATGTAGTGGATCGTTCTCGCCGCAGTCGTTGCGTCGATGTAGTGGATCGTCCTCGCCTTGCCGTGGATCGTCCTCCCACGCCGCAGCCGCAGCAGCGTCACCGCAGTAGTCCACACGTCCGAGATGGAACGCCGTGCGTCGTGTGCAAGCACCGGTCGCTCGGCGAGGCGGCGAGAGGAGTAGGCTAGGGTTTGAGTGAATCACTCCTAAACCGTGGAAAGCACACCGCACCCTCCTCCTCCCCTCCTTATATAGCCACGAGATGAAACCTAAACTAGGGCCCATCGTGCTAAGCCCACGAGGTTCATTAATTACGGATCAATCCAAATTAATGCGTCCCGACCCATTAAGTGTGTGACCTGCGAGGTTCACATACGTTTGGACATGGATTCGAAAACTCCTTTTCAATCCAATAGTTGGTAGTGGCTTCTTGCAAAGTATGCCAACTCCCAAACATACTATGATCAAATCGACGTAACCTATCAAAAGTACTCATGTAATAATCCCTTTGCCAAGTATATGAAGATTGATCTCAAGGCGAGAAGCATGTCATCCTTTGATGATTCAATCCATCTCTCGTATCCGTGATATATTAATAAGTTGTGATTGACTCCTCAATCACGGCATGGCCATGCACTTCCTTAATCATATCACACGAGTGGCCTTGTCATATATCTCCGTTTCATTGGAGTGGCAAATTCCATCTTGACTGCTTACTTCCCTCTGCACGTTTCATAGTAAACATGAAAGCTACCTTTATAACTATCCGGTTAGGAAGTAGTGTTTGATAGCCCCAAGGAAAACTATTACACATGTAGGGAATATGACAATCTCACGTCTAAGGATCATACATCTACTAGGTATGAGATACACTGATGACACATAAGAATGAGACATTCTCGCAGTGTCCCATTACGGGTCTATCTAACCCATGTTCTTCAACATGCGTCCACAATGTATAGATGATATCTCCATATCCCATGATCTATGAAGCATGATCATCGATCACTACATGTCTTGATCTATTCATCGTTGTCCTATCGATGATATCCGATCGAGATATTTATCGAATTACATCATTAAGTAAAGAGCTTCATAAGCAAGTCACATACTTGTTGATCAATACAATGATATACATTCATTGGACCAATAATCATATTATTATTCATAAACATAGTCATGTTACAATCATCTAAATGATTGCCTCAAGGGCATAACACTAACAAAGAGCGTAAGAAGGATGGAATGCTCAGACACCCTACTGATTCTGTGTAATGGAGGAACATCGACAGAAAATATAAGAAGCACTTTGCATATGATGTGAGGAATATAAGGTTTGGGTTGAGTACGGATGGAATGAATCCTTTCGGCAACATGAGTAGTAGTCATAGCACTTGGCCGATGACTCTATGCATCTACAACCTTCCTCCTTAGCTTTGTATGAAGCAGAAGTACATTATGATGCCACTACTGATCATCCAAGGGCCCAGGCAACCTGGCAACAATATCGATGTGCACCTCAAACCATTGGTTGAAGATCTTCTAATATTGTGGAACAATGGTGTACAGGTATGGGATGAGTATAAAAGAGAGAACTTTATCCTACGCGCATTGTTGTTCATAACCATCAATGATTACCTTGCCCTTGGTAACCTGTCGGGCCAAACAACAAAAGGCTTCAACAGATGCGTCCAGTGCTTGGATGATATAGCTAGCCGATGGCTGAAGAACTGTCGAAAAATGGCTTACATGCGGCATCGTAGGTTCCTCCGCAAGGATCACCCATACCACAATAATAAGAGAGCTTTTAACGGGACAAAGGAGACTGCCTTAACTCCGAAGAATCACACGAGGAAACAGATATTTGTGGCCATAAAGGATCTTAAAATTATTCACGAAAAGGGAGCCGGCAGTACATCTATCCTGAATTCCCGTGATAAGGCTCCTTTGTGAAAAAAGAGATCAGTATTTTGGGTCCTACCTTATTGGCAGCACTTGGAAGTTCGACACGCAATCGACGTCATGCACATAGAGAAGAACGTATGTGACAGCTTGCTTGGCATCTTATTGGATAAACCTGGCAAAACAAAAGATACCCTCCAAGCAAGGATGGACCTCGAAGATATGAAACTCAGGAAGGAGCTGCATCACGAAGACATGGATACAGGCAAAAGGTACCTTCCCGCAGCCTGCTACACTCTGAGAAGAAAGAAAAAATAGCGTGTGCGAATGCTTGCACGGAGTCAAAGTTTCGTCTGGTTACTCCGCCAACATAAAGTGACTATTCTCAATGAAAGAATTAAAATTAATTGGCATGATGTCTCATGATTGCCACGTGATGATGACACAGATGCTTCCAATTGCAATTAGGGGTGTTCTGCCAGAGAAAGTCCGAGACCCAATTATAAAGTTGTGTTCATTCTTCAATGTGATTTCACAGAAGGCCATCGATCCGTTAAAACTAGATAAGCTGCAGGAAGACGTGGTCCACACTTTATGCAGGCTTGAGATGTGTTTCCCTCCATCTTTTTTTGATATTATGGTACATCTCATTGTTCACATTGTGAAAGAGATACGGATTCTTGATCCTATGTTTCTACATCAGATATACCCTTTCGAGAGGTTTATGGGGGTTATAAAGAAATATGTTCAAAACCGACATCGGTCGGAAGGCTGTATTGCCGATGGTTGGGGAACCGAGGAGGTCATTGAGTTCTACGTAGATTATATAGATCTCAAACCGATTGGTGTGCCCGTATCTCGGCATGAGGGGAGGCTACAGGGGAAAGAGACACTAGGCGAGAAATCACTTCGTACTAGCAATCTAGCTTCATTCACACAAGCACATTTCACAGTTTTGGGACAATCAGTTGTGCTGGCCCCGTATGTCAACATGCACAAGAGCATGCTATGCAGAACAAACCCAGGGAAGTCAGAGTTTTGGATCTCGAGAAAGCATAGAGATAACTTCGGCGATTGGTTGCATAGACCAGCTCCGCCGCGGCTGAATGGGTTCCACCAACATCTACAGCATGTCAAGGCGAACCTAGGGGTGGCACCAATTCGGCGGAAGAAGATCGGGAAGATGGTCATCACCACAGAGGTGCGGCGGTGCCATGACCGAGCGGGCAAAAGCTCTACTAGAGGCCAAGATTCTAACGAACTAGGGTTCAATGAGCTACAGTGATGTAAGGGGATTCGGACTCACCTGATGGTCAGGTCGGAGAAGGCCTGTGGAGAGCTGGCACCGTGCGCCAGCCACAAAGAAGAAGGGCGGTGGCGGGACGACGCTGCAAGCAAAAAGAAGCTGAAATGGCGGTTGATCAGCAACCTAGTAATGCTAAGAGAGCTCGGGGTGGAGTTGATTTGAAGGATTGGGGAGAGATTGACCCGAATCGCCGAGTTCCCCCTCTTTCAGGCTCTTGCGGACGAACGGGGAAGAAAGTCCCGTGCGAGGCTCTCGGTTCAGGAGAATGGCAAGGAAGAGATGAGGGAGCACAATGCGACGCAAAAACGGAAGACTTAAGGCTTAGGGAATGCGATTGCATTGGGCTCGAGTGCACGGCCTCGGTCGCGTTCTTCTGTGTCGAGCGACGAAGCGGCGCGATCTCTTCTCCATCGCGACGCGGCAAAGGACGATCAAGCACAGGCGACGGAGAGCTCTACACGACGTGGAGGGTGGTGATCGCGTCCGGACTGGAGTGGTTGCGGCCGGACGGCGAAGCACGGCGGCGCCCTCACCTCGCCTCGGCCGGGACAGGAAAAGGGGAGAAGAATGACGCAAGCGTGAGGCTGATTAATGGGACCGGGGCCCACTGGCAGTGACCTGTGGCTTTGCCTCAGCCTCGCCAACGCGACAAACTTCAATAGAAGCCGGGCCCACTTGTCAGTGAAATGGAACGATTAATGTGATGGGACTGGACAAGAATTCTCCAGATTTTGCATTAGTTTAAGCTCCATCCTCAGTCAAACTTTTACCAAATTTTTTGACCGAAACTTAATGGGAGTCACACATCTCCTGTAAAATTTTGAGATAAAAACACCCTCTAGATGATTTACTAAAATTCTGGCACTGTGCCCTGTCCTAGATCTTGATTTCACATTTTGATTTAATTAAAGGTTCATATTTCAATATTTATTTTTGAAACTTTTTGGATAGATTCAGATCCTTCTATTGAGATTACTCTAAAATTTTCATGTCAATATCGTGAGTACGTATTTTATAAAATGTCTGACAATCATTTCCCCTATTTTCTAGACTCTTTGTATTCGAATTTTCAATAGGCCTAAACCAGCTTATTAAATTATAAAAATTTTACCAGTGGTGTGTTATACAGTCAGGGCTCTATAGAAATGTTCTTGGCCCCAGATATCCATTGACCATTTTTCATTTAAATTTTGGTTTACTGTTTTTAGTCAAAAGATGATTATATTAATTATTTATTCCCAATCCTATGCATGAAGAATTTGTTTATTGGTCCCTCTGAAATACCAGTGCAGTTTGGGTTACTTAGAAATTTTTATTACTTTTAACCACCTTCCTTTTTATCTTTTTACCTCTTCCCCATTTCTCAATTCCTTTAATCAAGGTTTCACAAAATTTAAAACTCCAAGAAAACCAATAAAAATGAATAATACTAGAGAAACTCATAAACATTTATTCTCTTCAATTTCATCCATACGCTTTTACTGTTTGAACTTTTTAGGATGTTACAAATCCACCCCCCTTACAGAAATCTTGCCCTCGAGATTTGTTAGGTCAAAAGAAAAGGGATCTAAAAGAAATCCGGAAATTCTTCCTTAAGTCGATCTTCTCGCTCCCACATCGCTTCTTCTTCTGTATGGTTACTCCATTGCACCTTTACCATCTTGTGGGTTTTGTTTCGAGGATGGCGTTTCGCTTCTTCAAGAATCTTTATGGGATGCTCTCGATAAGTCAAGTCAGGTTGGAGATCAAGATCTTCTAATCGAGTAAGCTCAGAAGGAACGCGAAGACATTTCTTGAGTTGCGACACATGGAAGACATTATGCACGCTGGACAATTGGGTAGGCAACTCCAATCTATATGCCTTCTCTCCCATCTTTTCTAGGATGCAATAAGGTCCAATATATCGAGGGGCTAGCTTACCTCAAATCTAGAACCGTCGAACTCCGCGAAGAGGTGAAACTTTAAGATAAACATAATCACCAATCTCAAAACTTAAGTCACGTCGATGAGTGTCGGCATAACTTTTCTGACGAGATTGAGCTTCCCTCAACTGGCTTCCGATTAAATCCACATGCTCTTGGGCTTCATTAATCAAATCTGGACCAAAGAATTGTCTTTCACCCACTTCAGACCAGAAAAGTGGTGTTCGATATTTCCTTCCATAAAGGGCTTCAAACGGTGACATTTGCAGACTAGCTTGAAAGCTATTGTTATATGAGAATTCTGCAAACGTGAGACACTTTTCCCAGTTGGTGCTATAAGATAGCACACAAGCCCGCAACATATCTTCTAGGATTTGATTTGTTCTTTCAGTCTGCCCATCAGTCTGTGGATGGTAGGCAGTACTAAAATTCAACTTAGTTCCCAATAATTTGTGCAGCTGTTCCCAAAAATGAGATGTGAATAGCGATCCACGATCAGACACAATCGTTTTTGGAACACCATGCAAGTGCACAATATTGCTAATGTATAACTCTGCCAATCTATCCCCAGTATGTGTAGTTTTGACAGGAATGAAATGGGCTACCTTCGTCAGTCGGTCGACAATAACCCAAATGGAATCATTCCCTTTCTGGGTTCGAGGAAGACCAGTAATGAAGTCCATACTGATATCATCCCATTTCCATTCTAGAATTTGCAATGGCTGGAGAAGCCCAACTGGACGCTGATGTTCAGCCTTGACTCGCTGACATACATCGCGTTTCATGATATATTCAGCGATATCCTTCTTCATACCGGGCCACCAATATTCCCTCTTAAGGTCTTGATACATCTTGGTACCACTAGGATAAATAGATAATGGTGACTCATGAGCTTCTGTTAAAATCAGCTTCTTGATTTCAGGATCATTAGGCACATAAATACGAGTTCCTCTCATGATTATCCCATCAGGGCTTTCTCATGATTATCCCATCAGGGCTTTCCATGAACTCAGAACATATGCCTTCTTTCAACTGATTCTGAATCTAAATAATGGCTTCATCTTTGAATTGTGCAGCTTTAATTTGACTTTTAAGAGTCGGCTGCAACTGTAGAGTGGCAACATAACCATTTTCAACTAAATTCAAATTGAGCTTCTGAAACTCATGAACCAACTCAGATTGACTTGAACCCAACATGCAATAAAGCTTGCGACTAAGAGCATCAGCTACGACATTGGCCTTACCAGGATGGTAGTGAATGCCAAGATCATAGTCCTTAATCAGCTCTAGCCATCTTCTTTGTCTCAAGTTCAAATCTGGCTATGTAAAGAAATACTTGAGGCTCTTGTGGTCAGTGTAGATTTCCGTTCTATTACCAATAAGGTAGTGCCGCCAGATTTTAAGAGCATGCACAACAGCGGCTAGCTCAAGGTCATGTGTAGGATAATTCCGCTCATGAGGACGGAGTTGTCGAGAAGCATAAGCGATGACCCTGCCTTCTTGCATTAGTACACAACCCAAGCCGTGAAGTGATGCATCACAATACACCTCAAAGCTTTTGTGAATATCTGGCAAATAAGCACTGGAGCAGATGTTAATTTTTCTTTCAGCCTTTGGAAGCTTTCTTCACAATCAAGAGTCCATTCGAACTTCTTTTCCTTTTTCAGGAGTTGAGTCAGTGGCTTAGCAATCTTAGAGAAGTTTTCAATAAATCGGCGATAATAACCGGCGAAGCCTAGAAAACTTCGAATCTTTGGAACTGATTGCGGCCTTTCCCAAGCCAACACTGCTTCCACCTTACTTGGGTCAACAGCAACTCCATCTTCAGACAAGACATGCCCAAGAAAAGCGACTTCCTTCAACCAGAACTCACAGTTCTCAAATTTAGCATACAACTTATTTTCCCGAAGCTTACTAAGGACCATATGCAAATGCTGCCTATGTTCTTCCTCACTCTTGGAATAAATGAGAATGTCATCAATAAAGACCACCACGAACTTATCTAAATACTCCATAAAGACTTTGTTCATCAGATTCATAAAGCTTGCTGGAGCATTTGTCAGTCCGAATGACATTACGGTATATTCATATAAACCGTAACGCGTAGTGAGAGTGGTCTTTGGAATAGCTGAAGGTCTGATCTTTAATTGAAAATATCCCAGCTTTAAATCTATCTTGGAAAAGACTTGTGCCCCATTCAGCTGGTCAAACAGGTCATCAATCCGAGGAAGCAGATATTTATTCTTGATGGTCATTTCATTTAAAGCACGGTAGTCTACGCACATGCGCAGGCTATCGTCCATTTTCTTCACAAAAAGAACTGGACTTCTGTCGGGCCCCGAATATGCAAATCCGGAACCTCTGTGTATTCAGCACTAGTCCAGGATCATGCTAGTGCGCACAGTCTCAACATAGATGAAATATCACAATCATACATAGCGGAAAAAGATATAAGACATCATATTTTAAATACAACTAGTTACATGACCTTATGGTCAACTTACATGATTATGCCTTATAAGGCTGAACAACAATTTAAGCAGCAGCGGAAAGAAAACGTAGATGACCCCTCAGTATACCACAGGCAACTGACAAGGCTCGCACCCTAGATGCTCGTCCCTTCGCAATACTTCTCCTCCATGAATGGCGTAGTCTCTTCTTCTGAAGTGGTTGTTGTGGGGTGAGTACATAAAGCACTCAACAAGTCGTGCACAGAATGCAATTCTAACATAACTATATGCAAGGCTTATTCCAAAGAAATGGCTAACATGGCTATTTTGCAATAAGCAGCATTTGTAAATGAATACAATATACAAATTGGAAAGATAGTAAAACAAATAACTGTATTAGATAGATTCAACATTTCTCAAGTAAACCAAGTTTCCAATCCTATGTCAAGTTCCAACCTTTCATGGCAATCCTGCCATCCCATTCCAAGTTTTCATTTCAAAAGTCTAACCCTTGACTGTAATCCCCAAGCATTGTCCGATACCGTGGACACGGCTATTCGAATAGTTTGTACACTCTGCAGAGGTTATACACTTTACCCACACGATATAGTTAAACACCACACAGGCGAGTAACCATACCAAAGTCTTTCCGAAACTTCTATCCTTGCATGCGTACCTCCCGGTATAGTCCCCACTGTCCCTTCCCTTTTGTGGAGCGAAAGTACAAGGCTAACGTATACCGTTGAAGAGATGTAAGACCGATCTGGTAAACACTACACCCTTCTTTCCACATCCATAGCTACAAAAACCACCTGAGGTCTCACATGCTAAGATTTTAGAATCATACTCAACTAGGTCTGTCCCATACCAGACATGTGGTTGCATGATTGACTCAGGTCAAAGGCTTGCAAGGTTAAGTTCTTAAGATGATCGAGGCAAGACTTCCACATGCCCCTGCCCATCGGGCCCACCTTGGCATTCTCGCCCCTTGCCACTTGCCCCAATCTAAATCATAACCACCCCAGTTGATTACCAAGCACCACGTGCCATCAGCAATTTAACCTCGTTGCGTGACATCCTCTCGCCACCACAACTCAATCTCATCGTGTGACCACACATGACACACAAGTTCATAACATCGTTCCCTATTCCATTAGTCAAGATTATTTATCAAAGACTAAAGTACATGTGATGATGTGGCATGGCTAAGCAACTAATATGGTCTAACCATCCCATGTTGATTATTATTACTAACCAACTATAATGAACCAATCTAGGGTGACAATATATCATGGTATACAAATGGTAAGGTAGGGTATAGATCAATTGGGTATAATAGCTAAGTCTCAAATTTAATTGAAGACATTTGTACAAGTCAAATAATATGCAATAAAGTAAAACAATATAGCAGTTTTTGTAATCGTAGGTTCAACATGATCAAAGCACAACTTGCCTGGCACTTGCTATAAACTGCTCTTTACTCTTTTTAATTGATCTTCTATTCTCAACCTTTGGCTCTTCAATCAATGCTTGACTTCCTCGTCCTTCAGCTACTTCGGGTAACTTCTGGACAACACGTCTAACGACAAAGAAGCACAAATACAACAAAACTCAAAAGCAATTCAAATAAACTCCAATTTAATATTAGATTGGTACTGAACGGAAGGGATTGAATTTAGGAACTTAGATTTGATCGAAGATCGGATGAAAGAGAACAGGCTTTCAAAAGATTTATCGAGAAGGTTACGACTAATAATTAGGGAAAGACGGAGTATATTCCAGGAGATATCCTTCGAGATTAATTAACTCGATTGGACAGATATTGACATATGGGCTCTTGATCTAGATCGGGTCCATAAAGATATGTTAGTTCATGATGAACTAAACTAATGCACAATGTTGACTTTTGTTGATTAAACAAATACACAGTCAAACAAAAGAAAGATAGACTAATAGAATAGATATGGCACCAGGATATGACATATGGCCAATGGTCTATCGACCAAGTTCACGAATGAATTCTAGGTTAATGGCAGATTAGATTTTCAGGGATAAGACAAGGACGGATGGAATCGACATTCAGTGCGATCCGATCTGGGGTTCAGTCATACATCAAAGAAGAGACTTGACGATAACAGGGCGATGACGATATGTAGTAAGACAGTACAAATATCTTACTACGGTGGACACAACGAGGAAAACCACAATACCGGCAGCGCGGCTCACAATGAACTCAGTCCACCGAACCGGTCTTAAGTTAGGTTTTGGTCCGGCTTTGCAGATGATAGAAAGATAAATCCAGACTCACAAGGAATGGGGTTAGATCACGATAGGATGATAGAAAGGATAATGACATCGCGCTACGCTCTTGCTGGAATGCGCGTACGCGATGATAGCGAAGCGAGAGCAAAGCGTTAACGGCGGAACGTTAACGAAGAAACGTTAGCAGCGGAACGTTAACGATGGAACGTTAACGATGAAGGTGAAGTGTTAACAGAACACTTATGAGATTATAAGGTGGCAACCCTCGGTTGAAAAATAGGGCAGCGAGGTCATGACATGGCTCAAATTTGGTTTGAGATCTGCGGGGTACACATATCGTGACGCAACGACAAATTGGACCAAGGGTTAAGTCCGGGTTTGAGCGAAACGATTCAAGGATGAATACACTTGGCATAGGGTAGGATGGTAGGGTTGGCTCTGCGATTAAAGGTTACCAAAGATGGCGAACCAAAATGCGCACCGACACGAAGGACTAGGCCAAAAGACGTCGGATAGATTCTAGAACATGGCTTTGACGGCAACCGGGGATCAATGAACTTCAACGGTGAGCAAAACAGAGGATAATGATCTTCTGGACACAATGACATGGCCACGACAAACCAAAATGGTTAGCAGCACAAGACGACGCGCAGCGGTGGCAAAAAGGCGACGGTAACGAATATTAAACTTTTCGGAGGATGAAACAGCAAAGGGAAAGTAAGTACAACGTAGAACACGGCGACACGAACTCAACGGTATATCCGGATTTGGAAACAACCCAACGGACAGATCACAAACTGTCGACGAACGGCTGCCGGAGCCAATAGATCAAACGATAATAACTATTAAAATAATAGATGGAACCAAACCAAATTATACAGAGAGCTATCTGGGATCATTTGGCACAATATGACATGAACGGATCTGAGTTTTACCTTCTGGATCAACGGGGAACGCGCGACGAAGTTTTCTGCCGTTGGAACGCAGTCTGATAGGGGAGGATTGATTTTTCTGCACAAATCCCGCAGGCCAAACCTTGAGTTAGGGTGAACACCGTGTAGAGGACATCAAGAGGAGTCTACAGAAACAATTTCACGGTCAAACTCGCAAAAACCGAGGAGAACGGGCAGCAACAAGATTTGAGATTAGAACGGCCGTAACTTTTGATTCCGTAGATGGAACTGCACGAAATTTGGTGGAGTGATAGATCTGACCATAAGGCACGAGATGACATGAGCGGATTTCAGAAAAACTCACCGAACGACGGGGAATGCGACGCCAAGATCGGCCGACGATGGCGGCGCACCAGAAAGACATGGCAGCGGATTTTAGGGTTTGGGAGGTGCTCTGGGCATTAGGGCTGCGTGGGAGGGGTCTTAGAACACTTATATAGGCTGGGGAGTCATTCCATACAAGGAAACACGAAGAAAAACTGGGTTTAGATTGAAAACGGATCGGATCGAACACCTGGCGCACAATGAACAGTACTGGGTGACGTGGCTCATTGTGGTGCGTCGGATCTGGATCAGAGGGCTGCAGCTGGGCGATGACGTGGCCAGCTCAGAAGATGACACGTCGATTTAGCCCAATTTCCAAATTAAAATAATTCCAAAAATTAAAATAATTCGTTTAGAGCAATAAACATACCAGAAAAATTCTAAAAAAATTCTAGAAAATATTTTGATACATTTTGAGCTTAAATAAAATATTTTTAACCAAAATTTATTTAAATTTTTACAGTATTTAATTAAATTTAACAAGAGGCTTAATTTAAATTAATTTCCAAATGAATAGCAAACGAACTGCGAAAAATATCAAAAAATTACAGAAAATTCATTGAAGCACAATGAACTCAAATAAAACTAAATTTATTTTAATTGAAGTTTATATTAGTCAAATTAAATTATTTTAGCATTAGAAAATTTCAGATTAAGCTTTATTAAAGCGAGAAAATCAGCGAGGATTTTTGGAAAGATGAACTAAACAAAAGATTTTTGAAAACTCAAATTTTGGGATGTTACAACTTCCCTAGGGCGACGAACTGGGACGAATGAATCCCTTATCTAACTGTTCTTTGAGTTGCTTTTTCAATTCCACTAACTCATTTGGAGGCATTCGATATGGTCATTTTGATATCGGTGCAGTTCCCAGCACCAAATCAATAACGAATTCCATATCACGATCTGGAGGTACCCCCGGCAATTCAGCAGGAAAGACATCAGGAAATTCATTAATGACTGGTACCTTGTCTAGATCAGAAGCTGATACGGAATACCAAACTGGTTGAGGTGCTGAAATTTTGGTATTTGAGGCAATTTCTACACGCACTCCATCTTGGTTTACCAGGGATATGGATCGATTGGCACAATTTATGCAACCCTTATGTTTAGCCAACCAGTCCATGCCTAAAATCACATCTAGACCAGATGTCTTTATCATAATGAGATTAGCATAAAACATAACTCCATTGATTTCTATACCAACCCCAGAACAAAAACTAGCAGTTCTAATGGTGGCTCCAGGTGATTGCACAATCATATGGGCAGGTAAAAGAGAGACTTCCAATTTGTGTTGCTTAGAAAACTTCTTAGATATGAAAGAATGAGAAGCTCCCGAATCAAATAGAACCAAGGTAGGGACAGATTGCATGAGAAACATACCAAGCACGACATCCGGTGCTTCTTGCGCTTCCTCGGTCGTCATGTGATGAAGGCGCCCAACATTGCCACCTTGTGTAGGTGGTGGAGCCGATCCCTGGGGCCGCCGCTTTGCCACTTCCTGAGGTCGGCCTTGGGCTTGAGGTCGCTGTCCAGCCTTCTTCTTAGGATAAGCATTGGCGTAGTGCCCACGCTCGTTACAATGGAAACAAGTAACATTAGGGGCCTGCTTCTGAACAACAGCAGCCGATCTAGGTTGTTGCACTTGGCGAACTGGCTGTGATGACTATCGCTGAACAAAACGGGGAGCTTGACTCTATACCCACTGAGCCTGGCGCTGGACCCTTTGGGCTTGAATTGGTGGTGGTCGACGTACATTAGTCGACTGCCACCCTGGTGATCGAGATGATCCAGCTCCAGCAAAACTACGCGCAAGCCACTTGTGCTTCCAACTTTCAAACACCCTGCGGCTACCATGCTCCACTCTCACCGCCTTATCAACGAGAGTCTGGAAGTCATCAATATCTTGGGCTATTAAAGCCCATTTGATTTCCTCATTCAAATTCTCTCGAAACCGCTCAATCCTCCTTGCTTCATCAGCTACCTCATAGGTAGTATACCTCGACAACTGATTGAAGCGATGCAAGTACTCCATTACTGCCATTGATCCCTGCTTCAAGTCCAGAAACTCCCGCTTCTTCACCTCAATTACACTGGCAGGAAAGTGAGTGCGGCGAAAAGCAGCCTTAAACTCGGGCCATAGGACTACCCGGCCTTCCGACAACACCGCTTGGTAGTTCTCCCACCAAATGGCTGCGGTTCCCTGAAGCTAGTAGGAGGCATATAAGACCTTCTCCCGGTCATCACACTGGGCAATAACCAGCTTGCTCTCCATAGCCCGTAGCCAATCATCAGCATCAAGAGGCTCGGCAGAAGAGGAGAAAACCGGTGGCTGAGTTCTTAAGAACTCGCTCAACTTGGACACTTGAGGTGGTCCACCGTTTCCCCCACGAGCCATATTTTGTGGTGCTGTGTTTTGAGCAATCTGTTGCAGCAATAAAGCATTTGCTTGCCTTCCTTGCTCGATCATGGCCAATACTTGCGCCATTGTGTGCGGCTACGGCAATTGCCCCTCCGGGATCTCCTCTTGAATAGGTGGTGGATCAGGGACATCACGATGAGCGGCTCGTGAAGAAGAAGCCCGCGTCGTGGGATGTTGAGGATTCGGTTGGGCCGGCATAGAAATACTCACTCGAGGATCGCGAGTATCCTGAGCCGCATTGGTCTCCAAAATTTGACTAAGGGATCTTGTTGGCCTCATCTTGCAATCACAATCTTTTAGTATACCACAGGAAAGAACGCTGTTTTGAAATTTATTGCCGGCACAATACTTCACACAGTTAATTCATGCTACTCTTATTTATCGTGAATGATTATCTCATCAAAAATTCCCACTCCAAAGCTAAAATTTGCGAGAGAAAAATCATCACTATTAATTCACACAGAAAAGATGCAGTTCAAAAATTTTAATACTACCAATCATATAACACACTTATTATCCACATATATACACAAATTACTGCACACACTAGTTAATGCACTCCTCCCTGTGACTATGGTTCTTACAATCTAAGCACATTAGTCATCATGTTCTTTCCTGTTACTTGGGTTCATATCCTGAAGACATACACAAATTCACACGTCAGCTATTACCTCATTTTCCTACAATTTGGGTTCACCTTTCCAGAACACATGCATACACATGGATTAGTCCACACATTAGCTACCCTTTCCTGTAACTTGGATCCTCTCATTCTGGACACTAACCAACACAACATATCACAGCACATATTATTTGCACACATGTACACAGACTATTTTCACATGATAGACACTACTACATCCTCTCTGTAATTTTGCTCCCATTACCAGAACAATAATAATTGCAGCACAAGCTACACAGGAAGAACTAAAATGCATTCTTCCACAAGCACACACACAAAGTATTAATCGAACAGAGGAAGTTTCAATCATTTTCTAGTTTCTACACTTAACAGAGAACTTAATACTACCATTTTCAGCAACTTAATACTTTTGTCTAGAAGCATACACACTAGTTTGAAAACATAGTGTTTTAACCCACACTTACATTTTTACAAGTTCTACTCCCTGTTACAAAATGAAACTACTTTAACAGCACAACCTTCCAATATCTACAAGGTTCTTGCAACATTTATTTTACAACAAAAGCTACACTAAACAATTACACTACCAGTACACAACCAAAATACATTTTCCCTCACAACAATGTCCACTACTAGTTGCATCACACTGCTATCAATCTTTTGCACATCCAGTCTTCAATTTTCCAAACCGGCCGGCCTAGACGACGTTCCAGCACCACCTCCCAACTCCACATTTCTAAACACACACCTCCTTCGGCGATACACCCGGGGAGTGCTAGGGCGGTAGGTACAAATACTATAAGGATTGATGCCCTTGTCATTTATGAGCCTAGGGCAACTACCTATGCATGACATCATAGCATTTGCACCTACTCCCGGTGTAGGCACATAAGACATAGGTGGAGGACGTTGCGCCGCCAGAATTCTAGGAGCCCCACTAGTTAGCACCGTGCGTGGTAAAGCACGCCTTGCCACACACAATGCTACTTGCGACTCCAAGAATGCCACACGTCGCCGAGTCTCCAACAATTCTTGAGCCATTCTAACATAGTGGATATCCAACTTATTAGCAAACTCCACCATGACTTTCAGACTGCCATTATCCACTCCGGCATGGTCTCTGTACACATTATTCCCCACCAAGGGTCTCCCAGTTAGGTAGTAATGGTGAGGGCTCAAGTCAGGTAGCACATGCCGAAGTCGCACTATGGCTTGGTATGCCGCATCATTCATTGACGCGTCTATAGACGACCCACTACGAACATAGCTCCTCTCTCCCTCACTGCAAGCCGCCTGGGAGGGATGAACACTCGAGTGGCATACTCCTTAGTCACCGGACTCAAGTACGCCTGAAAGACCACGTATCTTGGGCAACCTTTAAATTGGCAACTTTCTAACAACGAATGCAGCACTCCCATCATACCCGAGTGCTCAGGAACCCTCGACTCATGGCAAGGAACAAACCGGGCCATCTACAAAAATACAAGGCAAGATAAGCTTATAACATAATTATGAAGAGTTAAGGAACTACAAACAAGAAAGTTAGCATTAAGCTAAATTCCATTATTAGTAGTGGACAGATTTTTGTTTACTTCCAAATTAAATTTTTATACTCTAACTAACACCATTTCTCCCCAAGGTTTCTAAAGTCAGTATGGCTCTGATACCACTACTGTGAGACCCTGTTCTGATGAACAGGAACCTCCATGTGATTACTGTGCTATTCCCTGGATCAGTAGCTAGCACCCACATGTTTACAACAATTATATCATAACCATACTCGCAAACAAACAGAAAGACATACATACCAGCATTAATTATATAGAGCTTAGTACAAATTAAAATATTTAACAGCGAAAACAAAAGAGAGTCGGACAACTCCAAACAGCCTTCTGGTTGCCCACTAAACCCCCAGGCAACTAACTAGGCACCCTAGAAGAGATCATCATCGAAACCCTCGAGACCTGCCTGAAAAAGAGCGTTGCCTGGCAGATCGCAGTCTTCATCCTCTGAGACAGCAGATGCAAGATTGAGTACATTGGTACTCAGCAAGTATTATAGTGGTTCACAGATGCAAATAATAAATATGCAGGCTGAAGAATAAACAGGCTATGGTTATTTTGCAGGTTCACAAAAGCATTAAAAATGTATAAGTATGCTAGATTGCAACATCGCATTTTAATAAAAGCAAATAGAAAACAATATGTTAAGCAATTATCCCAGATTTTCAACCCGGTCTACCCGACTGCATATGTCCCTGGTGTCGATCCTTTGACCCAAAAAAAATGGTTACAAAACAGTTTCCAAAACCAACCCTATTTTCCAGAAAGTACCAAAAGACTCTAGCATGGAATAACGTCACCAAGTGCCCTTGACCGCGGGCGCGGCTAATCGATTAGATTTACACTCTGCAGAGGTGTACAACTTTACCCACAAGGAATGATCAACCTCTTTTGCCAGGCCAGTTAACACACTTCCTTTGGTGTGTCGACAAGGAGATCATACAGAGCCGTTACATTATCTAGACGTGAATATACACCAGCCCGGGACGTTAACCCTCGCCCTGAAAACAGAGACACTCACCTGAGTCGTGGATCCACATTTATCACACACAACACCACGTCTCTGTCCAGGGCAAGGCGTACACCGTTGCATTGGTATGTAGAAACCCCTACAGGCAGACCTGACCGGAATGCCCATGCTATCTCCCGCCTTCCATAGAAGCAAAGCCACATCTAAATAACTTAATAGGCTAAGACCCGCCCATACAAGCCCTCGTGATTGCACGAAGACATGGATTCACCATCCCATCACTCGGTCCTTAATCTGACATGGGTGATACTCCACCCTACACTACGTGCATCTCCATTTGCACATCCGGCTATTGCCATTAATCACCCGCGTCAAACCATAGTTTTATTTGAGGAATTTTATAGCAAACTATCAGTAACCATTTCCCAAAAAGGACCATACATTGGTTGAAAAGACTGAAACACATAACGAAAAGCTTAAGCAGGAATACTACGCTAGCGGTTATACCCAATATGACATTAAGCATGTCTAATTCAAACTAAGGTTTACAAGGTTCACATGCACATACAGATTATCGTAAACCATAATGTACAGGATTAACTACAGTTTCAACCCAAATTAGCACTTCTATGGAGAATTATCCGGATGCATCATACATAGACAAAAACAACATAAGGTAGGTAAATTATCAGGCTCAATATGCTCAAGGGGTTGCTTGCCTTGCAGCTCACTATCCGGTACAAATTCTGGATCTGCGATAGAGTCGTCTTCCTCCTCGAGGACGTCGGTGTCTACACGTCGAGAAAACGAGGAACAAAAGAACATCAGTAAACTCCAAATGGGCAAAAAGAAAACAGACAACAAAGATAAATACAACCTCACACCAAGACAGAGGCGGTTTTAAAAGAATTAATTCAAATTAAATTTCAAAATTAAGATGCAACAATTACTTAGATTAGGAAAACTAGCTCACTAGTTTCTTTAGAAGATGACATAAAAGGGCAACACTAGAAGAACATAGCTCTCTGCCTTCTCATTATTTCAAGAAGTGAGCACTCAACAATCATGACATTTGGGGTTATTCATCTAATAAGATTTATATGTAACATCTAATGAAATTAGGGTTTTAATCTTAAATAAGCTAGAGCATACTTTGGTTAACAATTCTAATGGCTTCTCTTAATTTTTAGGGATTAGACAAGGCTTGAAATCTACTGTTAAAAAGGCTTAGTTGAAACCTTAACTTAGGCTATAAAATTGGCTAAGGAAACAAACTAAACAATATCACTTAAGGTTATTACACTTATGAAAACTGAATGAAGCATAGCTTTCTAATAAGATCTTTTGCTGGGACCTAGTAGTACAAACCTTGGTAATCATTTCTACATTATCCTCTCTAAAATTTTCACTTAGATGAACTACTTTACAAGCTGTTGAAACTACTAAGTATTTCAATTATCTTGAAAACTATAACAGTGAGGCTTATTTCACTAACTTGTTTAATATACAAACTTTGATAAAATGGCTTAATTTCTTCAGAACCTATTAGTATATACTATGTGGGGTGTTTCTATACTATTTTTCCATTATCTTTCACTTATATATTCTATTTTATCAAATGTTGAAAAGGGCTATATGATCACAAAAATTGCCTTATAGCATTTCAACTTTCACTTTCATTTACTACTAGACCACTCATTAACTTTTATTCATTTTTCTTCCTGATATCAGGGCATGATCTTAAAAACATTTTAAAACTGAATTTGAACTACTTTGAACCTGTTCATAGTAGGTTACATCTATTTTTGCCATTATATGTGTTGTTTTTCTTTATTAAACAACCTTCACCTATACTTTTTCCTAGGTATTTCCACATGTACCAGCTCCTATTGGTATATTCCCCTCCAAAGTGAATCTTAAACACCTAAACTTAGGTGGCGTTTGGTTGGATGGATGAAGGTGGATGGGATATGGCGATCCCTGGATTTAGAGCCATCCAATTGTTTGGTTGGGTGGATGGGGTGGATATGGCTGTCCAGTTTTTTAGAATATTCCTTCAAGATGTTGGACAGAGTCATCCCAGAAAAAAAGCCGTACGAGTTCATCCAGTTTGTTGTACGAAGAGGTATACTCGGTCAAATTCAAATTTCGTCAAAGTGTACTCGGTCAAATTCAAATTTTAGTCAAATTTTGTCCGAAAATTCAAATTTCGGTCAAATTTTGACCAAAAATTCAAATTTGTTCAAAAATTCAAATTTTGTCCAAAAATTCAAATTTGGTCAAATTTTCTCCAAAAATTCAAATTTAAGTCAAATTTCATCTAAAAAATTCAAACCAAATTTCGAAACCTTTATTACAACTAGCCCATCCATCCTTATCAATGCAACCAAACAAAAAATTAGCTCATCCTATCCACATTTATCCATCCAACCAAACAAAACATTGGCTCATCCCTATCCACCCAACCAAACAACTACCTGGATGGTTTCATCCCATCCAGGTTGGATGGCCATATCCCATCCAACCTCAACCAAGCAACCAAACGCACCCTTAAATTCTTACTGGTTATTTACATAATCTCTTCTTTATGCTTAGCATTCACTTTATTTAAACATAATGTACAACAAGGTGACATGCAAATGTTTTTGTTTATTTGACATCCTTATAAATGAGAGACTCCATAAAAACTTATCTTACTTTAACTGAACTTACCTAAAAATATTTTATTCACATGGCCTTATATCTACCCATGAGCATCTTTAATTTCAAGAAATTACACAGTGCTCATATTTCATTTATTTTTGGATATTCTGAATCTACAGAATTTTACACGAATTTAGAAACTGGTTTCACTAATTTTAGCCACATGGTTCAAAAGTTATTAGCAATTGAATTTACTCGGTTTTCTGAAAATCATCAATCCAGAAACCCGCCTTCTCTACTGGAAAACGCCTTCTTCCGCGCGCGCGCAGACGAGTTCAAACGCGCTGACCCGCTAACATACGGGACCCACCGATCAGCGACAGGGGACAGAGCTCCTCGGTTTCTTGCTCGCCGCCGGCGAACTAGCTCCGCCACGGCTGAATGGGTTCCATCAACATCTACAGCACGTCAAGGCGAACCTAGGGGTGGCACCAATTCGGCGGAAGAAGATCGGGAAGATGGTCGTCACCGCAGAGGTGCGGCAGTGCCATGACCGAGCGGGCAAAAGCTCTACTAGAGGCCAAGATTCCGACGAACTAGGGTTCAGAGAGCTACAGTGATGTGAGGGGATTCGGACTCACCTGATGGTCAGGTCGGGGAAGGCCTGCGGAGAGCTGGCACCGTGCGCCGGCCACGAGGAAGAAGGGCGGCGGCAGGACGACGCTGCAAGCAAAAAGAAGCCGAAATGGCGGTTGATCAGCAACCTAGTAACGCTAAGAGAGCTCGGGGTGGAGTTGATTTGAAGGATTGGGGAGAGATTGACCCGAATCGCCGAGTTCCCCCTCTTTCGGGCTCTTGCGGACTAACGGGGAAGAAAACCCCGTGCGAGGCTCTCGATTCAGGAGAATGGCAAGGAAGAGATGAGGGAGCACAATGCGACGCAAAAACGGAATACTTAAGGCTTAGGGAATGCAATTGCATTGGGCTCGAGTCCACAGCCTCGGTCGCGTTCTTCTGTGCCGAGCGACGAAGCGGCGTGTTCTCTTCTCCATCGTGACGCGGCAGAGGATGATCAAGCACAGGTGAGGGAGAGCACTATACGACGTGGAGGGTGGTGATCGCGTCCGGACTGAAGTGGATGCGTTCAGACGGCGAAGGACGGTGGCGCCCTCACCTCGCCTCGGCCGAGAGAAGAAAAGGGGAAAAGAATGACGCGAGTGTGAGGCTGACTAATGGAACCGGGGCCCACTGACAGCGACCTGTGGCTTTGCCTCAGCCTCGCCAACGCGACAAACTTCAATAGAAGCCGGGCCCACTTGTCAGTGAAATGGAACGATTAATGTGATGGGACTGGACAAGAATTCTCCAGATTTTGCATTAGTTTAAGCTTCATACTCAGTAAAACTTTTACCAAAAATTTTTACCGAAACTTAATGGTAGTCACACATCTGCTGTAAAATTTTGAGATAAAAACACCCTATAGATGATTTACTAAAATTCTGTCACTGTGCCCTGTCCTAGATCTTGATTTCAGATTTTGATTTAATTAAAGGTTCATCTTTCAAGATTTATTTTTTAAACTTTTTTAAAGGATTCCGATCCTTCTAAAGAGATTACCATAAAATTTTCAAGTCAATATCTTGAGCAATTATTTTATAAAAATTCTTACAATCATTTTCCCTATTTTCTAGACTCTCTGTATTCGAATTTCCAATAGGCTTAAACCAGCTTATTAAATTATAAAAAAATTTACCAGAGGTGTGTTATACAGTCAGGGCTCTATAGAAATTTTTTTGGCCCCAGATAGACATTGACCATTTTTCATTTAAATTTTTGTTTACTGTTTTTAGTCAAAAGATGATTATATTAATTATTTATTCCCAATCCTATGCATGAAGAATTTGTTTATTTGTCCCACTGAAATACCAGTGCAGTTTGGGTTACTTAGAAATTCTTATTACTTTTAACCACCTTCCTTTTTATCTTTTTATCTCTTCCCCATTTCTCAATTCCTTTAATCAAGCTTTCACACAATTTAAAACTCCAAGAAAACCAATAAAAATGAATAATACTAGAAAAACTCATAAACATTTATTCTCTTCAATTTTATCCATACACTTTTACTGTTTGAACTTTTTAGGATGTTACAGGCCTAGCAGTGATAGACTATCACAACCGGTTTTTGTGACGAGCCGGCAGTGATAGTCCACCACTATAAATTCCAAGGCCGCGCCCCCTCCTCTCAGTTACACTATAACCTAGCGTCGTTTCCTCTCTGCAGCCACCTCCTCGCGTACCTCTGGCGCCATTGCCTCAGATCTCGCCACTATCGCCTCAATCCCTCTCACCGTGGTTCTTGCTCCCAGCTAGCCACTACAAGAAACAGAGAAAAATTCGTGGGTTTTTTAAATTCGTGGGCCAAAAAAAAACCCACGAATTTATTTATTTAAATTCGTCGGTTTGAATAAAACCCACGTTTTTAATTAAATTCGTAGGCCAAAATGAAACCCATGAATTTATTTATTTAAATTCGTGGGCTAAAATAACACCCACGAATTTAATCGTTTAAATTCGTGGGCTAGAAGTTACCCACGAATTTAAACATTTAAATTCGTGGGCTAGAAATTACCCACGAATTTAAACATTTAAATTCGTGGGCCAAAAACTACCCACGAATTTAAACTTTTAAATTCGTGGGCCCGGTCATCCCCACGAAATTAACAGGGCAAAAAAACCCTTCGGGCCCGCAGAGCGCGCAGCCGACGCCCTCCCGCCCACGCCGCCCGCCCACCACCACGCGGCAGCCGCAGCACTCCGCCCGCCCGCCCCGCCTGCCGCCCGCCCGCGCCGCGCCGTCCCCAGCCCGCCCGCCGCGCTGCGCCTTCGCCTGCCCCTGCGCCGCCCACTCGTCGCCTGAGCCACCGCCCAGCCGCCCTCCGGCCGGCGCATTGCCTCTCCTGTCGCCGAGACTCGCCGGCCGGCGGCCCACCCGCGCCGCCGCCTCGTTAGCCACTGCGCCTTGCCGCCGCCGCCGCTGCTTTCGCCTCTGCCCGCCGCCGGCCGCCTCCTCCCATGCCGCGCCCGCCCGCCGCCGCCCATCGCTTGCACCCGCGACGCCGCCGGCCGCCGCGCGGCGGCGCTGCGCCTGCCTGTCCGCCACTCGCCGGCCGGCCAGTACTGCCGCCGCCGCCGCCGGCCGCCACCGCGCCGCCCTTCGCCGCCGCCCATTGCTGCCGCCGCCCGCCGCCCGCCGCCCGCCCTGGCCGCGATGCCGCCTCGGTCGGCCGCCCCGCGCGCCCTCGCCCGGCGATCGCCCGCGACGCTTGCCGCCGCCCGCCGACCACCGCGACATCGCTTCGCTGCCCGGCTCGCCCGCCGCCCTCCGCCGTGCACCGCCCGCTCGGTCACCGAGACGTCGCCCGCCCGCCGGCCGGCCGGCGCCTCCCCGCCCGCCTCGCCGCGCCGCGCCACCGCCGCGCCATCACGCCGTGACCGCCTTGGTGGTGCCGCCTGCCGTCGGGCGCCACTCCGCCTCCCGGACCCTCCGCGACGCCCCACCAGGCGTTGGAGAAGGTATATTTCTTCTATTTTTATATTCGTTTAAAGTTATTTCATCTCATTTTATATTCATTTGCTTATGATATATATATTTTTATTTTCATTGCCGTTGTATATAACGTTAGAGTTTAGGGTTTGTGTCGAACAGTAGAGAGCATAGGTGTCACCCGTTCGGGAACGGCGCATCTCACATTTGCTTGTGAGGTGCGCGTTTCCGGAATTGTCCAGCGTATTTTGGACAGCCCGAGAATGTTGGTTGTTGCATAGGGCTGTGGCGTGCGGCGATCCGAGCGTGATTTCGCCACATAACCTGTTGTTCTCGACGCACCAAAGATCAGCGTGCGTTTGGAGAACAATGAGGTTATCTTGCCGAAATTTCGTTCGGTTCGTAGCGCACGTCACAGGTCGCATGCAATAGTCTCCATTCTTGGGTGGGTTTAGGACAAATCTTTCCTAATAGGGTTGTCTTTGTCACCTAAGCCACGGTCGTACATTGACATTGTTTCATTTGTTTAGCTTTGATAATGGGTGACGATCGAAGGCGATGTATGACGGATGGAGGAGTGATGGGGGCACTCAAGGAATGGGGCGGATCACGGATGCTTTCTTGAAACAAGCATTATTGGAGGAGCTGAATATGTGTATTGCCCGTGTACCCTCTGCGAGAATAACAGCTACTACAGCAAGGATATAGTGCAGTATCACATTTGCAAAAACGGGTTCATGCCTAACTATTTGGTGTGGCACCGTCATGGAGAGGTTGCAGGGCAGGCCATTGAGATGGAAGAGATGCTGGACCATGTGGAGGATCACGACCGGGTGGAAGAGATGCTGGATGATCTTGGCAGAGGGACTGAATTTAACTCCGGGGAGGGGTCACAGCCGGAGGAAGTTAAGGAATTCTATAGGCTACTTGACGCCTCGGATGAGAAGCTGCATGACTTGACCAATGTGACCGTCCTGCAGGCGGTTACACGGCTTATGTCGATGAAGTCGAAGTTCAACTTTTCGAACAAATGCTTCAACGCTTTGCTTGAACTAATGAATGATGTCCTTCCGCCTAACCACAAGTGCCAAAGGATTTGTACCAATCGAAAAAGTTGATGGCCGGCCTTGGGATGAATTACCAGAAGATTGATGTGTGCGAGAATAATTGCATGCTGTTCTGGAAGGATCATGACAAGGATACCCATTGTATGCATTGCGGTAAGTGCAGATTCGTTGAGGTGGTAGATGAGGAAGGGGTATTAGTGACTACAAAGGTCGCGACTAAACGACTTCGTACATGCCGATCACGGATAGGCTTAAACGGTGTACATGTCAAAAGAAACAATAAACATATGCGGTGGCACAAAGAAGGTAAACGTGAGGACCAAGACCGGATATGATGGTGCATCCGTCGATGGCGAGGCATGGCGGGCATTGGACCAATTCGATCCTGCATTTGCAAGCGACCCTAGGAGTGTCCGTCTTGGTTTGTCCACGAACGGTTTCACACCTTCAAAGACAAGCGCTAGCCCCTACTCTTGTTGGCCGGTCTTCATCATGCCATACAATCTTCCACCGAGATTTGCTTGAAAGAGGGGTTCATATTCCTTGCTCTTGTCATTCCGGTCCTAAACATCTAGGAAGGATCTCAATGTGTTCATGCGCCCTTAATTGATGAGTCAAGAAGTTGTGGCGAGGAAAGGCATACTGCAGCGTTGGTGGCGAGAGAATTTATCTTACGAGCCGCATACCGTGGTCGGTCCATGATTTGTTGGCATATGGCATTTGGGCGGTGGTGTGTTCATGGTCGCTGTGTTGTCCAATTTGTATGGTCGACTGATGCATTCAGCTCACGCACGGTAAAAGATCACATTCTTCGATTGCCATCGACGATGGCTTCCGACGAGGCACCCTTTTAGGAACGACGCCAAAGCATTTCGAAAAGGATGAAAGTTAAAAAGGGCCTCGGGCGACTCACGAGGAGAGAGATAGCTGAATGGCATAGTCGGCTTGTACGATCTACTAAGTGGGTTTCATCGGCTATGGAAAGGAGCACAACCGACTCATATTTCTTTTCTTTGGGAGCTGCCTTACGCTGAAAGCTTTGGTTCTGCCGCATAACATAGATTTGATGCACCAAGAGCGCAATGTGGCGTAAAGCATCATAAGCATGGTGTTTGATGTAACCGACAAAACAAAGGATAACGTGAGTGCTAGGAAAGACATGGGTGATCATTGTGCTAGGCCGTGGCTCGAGGTTAAAGTTGGTTTAAATGGAAATGAGAGCCGCCACGAGCTCCATCTTGTGTGAAGCCGTAAGACCGTAAACAGATTTTGAGGTGGTTGAAAACTCTAAAGTTTCCTGATCGCTATGCATCTAACATAAAACGGGCTGTGAATGTCAACACCAGTAAGCTAAACGGGCTAAAGAGTCATGATTACCATATTATCATGGAAAGACTTGTTCCGGTAATGTTTCGTGGCTATTTTGATAATGAGTTGTGGAGGATGTTAGCCGAGCTCAGTTACTTCTATAGGCA
This sequence comes from Otatea glauca, assembly GCA_036346275.1. Classification (NCBI taxonomy): domain Eukaryota; kingdom Viridiplantae; phylum Streptophyta; class Magnoliopsida; order Poales; family Poaceae; genus Otatea; species Otatea glauca. The sequence continues at coordinate 37,262,584 of CM070713.1, read as the reverse complement.
GATATGCGGTAAGGAAATCTCTAAGACGTTGATGCAGAAGTTAGAGAAGGGAATTCCATTGCTTGTATGCAAGTTGGAAAAAACTTTCCCACCTGGTTTTATGAATGTGATGCAACATCTTTTGGTGCATCTACCTTGGGAAGCGAAGGTTGAAGGTCCCGCTTGATTCGGATGGATGTATAGTCAGGAAAGGGAGTTGAAAAAGCTTAGAGCTACAGATGCGCAACAAGGCAAGGGTAGAGGGTGTATCACAGAGGCTTATGCAAGTAAAGAGATCACAAACTTCTCAACAAAGTATTTCGCACTCAAGCACAACGTGAATGTCCGTAAGAATCGATGCACCGCAGCGGAAGAAGAACCGTTGAGCGAACTTAAGCTTTTTCAATGCAAGGGTCAACTTTGTTGGGTCGTATAATCGCACACCATGTTGAGTATGAGGAGTGGAACATGGCCATGCTTTACATGTTCACTAACATAGTAGAAGTTGAAAAATATTTTGAGTAAGTGACTTTCTGAATTATGTTTTCAATATTTCAGTGTAGTGTCCTTTTTAACCCGAGAATAAATGACGCAAAGTATTTGACAAAGAAAATTGGAAGTCAACTCGACAACCCACAGCTAAGCAATTGGATAACCTACGTCGTGATGGGTTGAAAGGCGGCCCAAGCTTCATGCAATGGTTCCACAAGATGTAATTTGACTATTTATTCATTTTTCTAAAATGAATTGTTGTAGTAACTTAATATTAGACTAATAGTGATGAATGTTGCTATATAGTGTATGCGTGATGCCTCCGTCACGAGGATCTCCGGCGCTCTCACATGGTGATGTGACGGCAAGGAGCTATAGTCGTTGTGATGTGAACGGGTTCCGTTTTCGAACAGTGAAATTAGAAGCTAGCCGTCCACTTGCGGCCACTTCAAACAGCGGAGTAGTCACAATGTCATCCGATTCCAGCGGCGATATATTAGACTACTACGGTGTTGTACAAAACATAATTGAGTATACCTTTGGGGGTGGCAAAGAACTGAAGGTTGTGTTTTTCTATTGCCATTGGTTCGATCCACACAACGGCACACGTGTCGATGACTTTGGGATGGTGGAGGTGAAGCACAGTTCGCGGCTTCAGGGCCATATCAATAACATCGTGCTTGCACATCAGGTTGAGCAGGTGTACTACCTGAGCTATCCTCACCGTAGCTTGAAGGCATGGTGGGTTGTATTTAAAGTTAACCCTGAAGTATATCCTCCTGGGGATGTTTCGTATGTGGCAAGTAACCTAGAGGATGATGTGGGTGATGTATATCAAGAAGAAGCTATGGGGGATTCTTTCCTTGTCTCCGACGGGCAGACTCGATCAATTACCTACCGATGCCACAGACGTAATAACAGATGAACCCGCCCGTCACGAAACGCCTCAAAAGTCGATAAGGATTGCACGTCTTCAAGCACGCCTCAATGAAATACGAGTCGCATGACGATTCCGCGCCGACGACTTTTAATATGTATATTTTGTAAGATTATTGTTGCCTTGTTCATTTCTACAAGTCATTGTTTTGTCCTTCATTTTTACATGTTATAGTTGTCTCATTCTTTTTTTACATGTTATAGTTGTCTCCTTCATTCTTTTTACTCAGTATACTAACTCTTGTCAAATTTGAGCAGATGAGTATGTTCAGCATCAGTTGACAAGCTTAAAGGCAAGTTCAATGGTCGTCCTCCAAGCGGTCGAGGAGCAAGGGTTCGATGGTCGAGACTCGGCAGCCGTAGCGCCATATATTCTTTGGGCGGCGCAGATTAGACAATGGCAGAGCAGCTCAGAGGTGCTTCGATGGCGAGCATGAGAACGAGCGCGGGAGCACCGGGAGGACGAGGGGCGGTAGGGGTTGCAGAGGAGGCGGTTGGGATGTGAGCATGACGACATGGTCGAGGCGGACGACGAGGAGGTCGTTGGGGTGGTGGTGGTGGGGCGACAGATGCAGATGCGAGGCCGAGGCGCGGCAGATGCAGAGTTGGAGGCGACCTTAGAGCCGATTGAAGAGGGCGGGTCTTCTTGGTACCATCGGTATATGTGTAGTATTGGATTATCATTTAATCTCCATATTTACATTGTAATGTCTATGAACTAATTATTTGCATTTCGTATCGTAAAACCGTCTCGGTTCGTCAGAGATGCAACCCGCCGATAGGAGGTTGATAGAGGTACACGGGAGCAGTAATGATTATATCTTCTCTTTTAGCATTAGCTAAGTGACAACTTATTGTTTTGATGCATCTTTGTCTTGTATTTTGTTGTAGGCACCGAAAGAGCTGGGTTGGGTGGACGGGCCACATTACAAAGGTTAACGCTGTGCTCGAAGCCCTTGGCCGGTACTACTACCCTGGCATGGTTGAGTCAGGCGGGGATAGATTCGCGGCCCACAACTGGAAACACTGGGCGTTGAAGGAGAACGTGGAAGGAGGCGAAGACAACCAAACATGTCAGGGCGCAGTGTGGGCTGGTTTCTGGGTGAGTTTGCGTTATGTATTTACTATATTTGAGTATTGCTTTAAATGTAAGTACAATTTGACAGTGTGTGATTATATGCAGGAGAGGTTCCGGCTTGAGAACGAAGACGATTACAACGCTTTGAAGAAGGCCAAAAGCGTCTTCAACAGGGCGGCACAAAAGGTTGTCGGAGATTCGTTCAAGAATGCACGATTCAAGCCGTCATCGATTTTACAAGAGGGTGAAGAAGGTGAACATGAGAAGAGGACCGAGGCGAGGAGGATACACATGTGAACAAGAGTATCTCGAGCTCGGTCGATTGGATAATGAAGGACATGGAGGCTTGGAGGTGGATTTGCCGTCTTCGGGGTCTGAGGATTTTCAAGAAAAATCAAATAGAAATCGAGGAACATAAGAAGTAGATTGGGAAGCACAAGTCTGGCAGAGACGGACACATTGGCCTAGAGCAACGCATGGTAAGTATCGGTATTATAATTGTTAGTGAATTTGTCACTATATTGATAACTTTGCATCGTAGGAGGTCGAAGTGGGAGTACTCCCACTTTTGTGGAAGTTTACATCCGGGGCACCAAGGCGAGGATCCACAGAACCCGGATGTGTTGTGCGACAACGGGCTAGTGAGAGGATGGTAAGTATAAATGACACAATATGTTTTGTGCAAATTTACATCCAGAGCACCAAAATGTTTGTTTTGCAAAGCGCCATATGCGTAACAAATGACACAACGTCATGGGCCGGAGGTTGATTGGAGGGCCGCACCCGTCGATGTGGAAGCGTTGTACCACGCTGGAGGGGGCCTAAAGCATGGGAGGTTCGTTAATAAAACTGATTTTATTTGTTTTCGCTCTACTAAGGAAAAAAAATATTGCATGGTCACATTTCAGTATATATCGTTTGTAGGTGGGCCATGGGGGATGGAGTTGTGGACTGCGATCGTCCTCCACGAGGCTCGGTTTCCTCACAAGGGAGTGCTCGCTCGTCGAGGTCCGCACGGGAAGCACAAGCGCACGAGGAAGCTCATGAAGCGCGAGAGGAGGCTCGTCAAGCGCGAGAAGAGTCTCGTCAAGCACGAGAGGAAGCTCGCAGAAGCCGAGAAGACTCGGAATACATGAAAATGTATCTGCAGGTACAATCTCAACTTTGAACAAAACGCTCAAGTTTACATTTGTGATTAAAATCTAACAAACAATCTATATACAAAGAATGTCACAATCTCTTGGACCTAACGTGCGGTGTTTCGCCCTCTGTTCATGAGTAAAGATACTTGAGTTCATTACTCTTTAATTCACTTAGCTCGTAAAATCACGAATTCACAAACTGGACTATTATGTCATAGGGCTCCCAGCCACCTCCCTTGTACATGTTTTCTCCGCACATGCAGCCACCACCACAAGGAGAAGCATCACAGGTGCTCGGCCTCCCAAAGTCCTTCATAAACCCTCTTTGGGATGCAGGCACCACCCCTAGGAGATGCACCTCAGGTTATATGATATTTTCATGCATTCTTTATTTTCAAAAAACTCTATTATGTATACTTCATATCACAAACTATGATCCACAGAGCTCCCAGCCTCCTCCTTTCTACATGTTCACTCCACGATCAGACCACCTTCTACGGAGAGGCACCACAGTAAAGACGGATCGGTTCAATTCGTTATTCAAAATTTGAATGAATGATTTATATGTGGCATAATGTACCTGTCTATGCCTTACAAGGCTCCCAGCCTCCAAACCCGTTCTACATGTACCCATCACCTATGCCAAGCCAAGGAATGCCTATGTACTTCAACCCGTGGGCCTGCAGGCCACCTCGGGCGACACCACGAGATATGGATGTCGAAAACATTCTAAGTTTGCGACACGAGCTAAGTTTGTCAATCCTTGAACTTACAGGTTCCTGGGTCACGCCCTCCAGCACGTACTAACGACGACATCATAGAAGACATCTTCAACAGCGCCGGCGGTGGTGGTGGTCATTGCGTACGTAGTTTACAAATTACCGTTTTGGATGTGTGATTGATTATCTAAGGATCTGCTAGAATGTCTCCTTCTGGTTTGAGAGATTGATATATATATTATAACTGCAAATGCTTTTTTGTTTGCTGAGTGGATGTCCTATTTACAAGAGAGGTCATGCCAAAATTTTGTACATTTCAATGACTTAGTTTTAAGCCGGTTTTAAAGAGTTAAAAGGTTGGTTTCGGTCTTTTAGTAGAGGTAGTAGGTTTGGTGTCTCGTTTGTTAATTTTTCGTTCGCTTGAACTTTGTTGTGGAGCTTGATGACTTGGTGAGCTACCTGCCCTATCCCTTCCTTTCTCTTGCTCAAATTTAGGAACATTAGTTGCAATTTAGTTGAGATTACATATTGTAACATCCCAAATTTTCATTTCAAAAATAGGATAAAAAAAATAAAAAATTATTATTTTTATCGGTTGTTCAAGTTTATTTGTCTCCTCTTTATTTTCTGGATTTCTCTAGAGTTCAAAAGAAAAAGACTTTTGCCTATTTTTAGAAAAACTTAAAACTATTTCCTAAAAAAACCCTATTTAAGTTGGAATTAATTGTTTTAAAAAAATATATCACAAGGAACTTCGGTGAATTTTCCCATTATTTGTTAAAATCCTGATTTCAAAATCTTTCCAAAAGTCTCATCAATTAAAATATAGTTTGGAGACAAAATAAAAGATTTGGTTTTGCTAAAACTATCTTATTTAATATAAATAAACCTAAGGGAATTTCTGTGAAATTTTCTATATTTGTCAAATTATATATTTTCTAAAGCCTTTCCAAAGCTTTAACAAAATAAAAATATATGTGGGTACAAAATAAAATATTTGGTGGTACCAAAATATTTTATTTGATCTCAAAATGTCCTAATTAAAGACCTGAATTGTCTTAGAATTTTTGGGGTTGTTTTAGTATTTTCCAAATTAAAAGATATTAAAAACAATATAAAAGTATTTATCTGTACACAATAAAATTATTATTTTATGTAATAATATTTTATTTGTGTTACTAAAGCTGTGGGTCACGTTCCAGATTTTTCTCTGATTTTTAAACGGTCGTTTGATATTTATTTCGATTTTATGGGTGATACTTAATAATTCGGATTTAATAATCGATGCTGCTACAATAATTCCGGCAGATTTTGGGCATAACTTGGCGAGCTCTCCTGGTCACTCCCGATCTTATTTTGATCTGAAATTTTCACCAGAGCTTCCTCTTGCTGTCCTCTACATCCAAAGAAAATCAGATTTTCAAAATACCTATCGAGCACCTCCGAACAACGATTTTTCCCCAACTCCGTGAGCTTTTCCGTTGATCCATTGCTCCTTTGTAGCTGAAAATTTAACCCTAGACGCCTCTCCTCATTCCCCACATCTAAAAGATCAGCATCGAATCGCAACGAGCTCCTCGGCAAGCCTTTTCCTCAACTCCGGTGAGAACTTGGCGAGCTCTACAGGCGCTCCCAACTCCGTTCATCCTCAAATTTTTGTGGAGAACCCCATGAAGGTTGCAACACCCTGTGAATCAGTTTTGTAAGATTCCAAACAGAGCACCCCGGCGACCCTTTTTCTCCTACAACGTCGACGAGCTCTTCCGTGCGCGCCATCGCCACGATCTTGGCATCGCGTTCCCGTCATACCGGTGAGTTTTTCTGAAATCCTCTCACGTCATGTCGTGCCATATGGTCAGATCTATTTCTCCACCAAATTTGGTGCAGTTTCATCCAGGAAATCAAAAGTTATTGCCGTTTCAATCTCGAATCTTGCCATCACCCGTTCTCCTTCGTTTTTGCGAGTTCGACCGTGTAATTTTTTCTGTAGACTCCTCTTGATGTCCTCTACACGGTGCTCACCCTAACTCAAGGTTTTGTCCAAGGGATTGCTGCAGAAAATTCAATCTTCCCCGATCAGACTGCGTAATTACAGCAGAAAACTTCATCGCGCGTTCCCCGTTGATCCAGAAGGTAAAACTCAGATCCGTTCGCGTCATATCGTGCCAAATGATCCGAGATAGCTCTCTGTAAAATTTGGTTAGGTTTCATCCATTATTTTAATAGTTATGACCGTTTGATCTATTAGCTTTAGCAGCCGTTCATCGGCAGTTTGTGATCTGTCCGTTGGGTTGCTTCCAAATCCGGATATACCGTTGAGTTCGTGTCGCCGCGTTCTACGTGGTGCTCACTTCCCCTCTGCTGTTCCATCCACCGAAAATTTTAATATTCGTTACCGTCGTCTTTTTGCCACCGTCGCGCGTCGTCTTGTGCCGCCAACCATTTTGGTTTGTCGTGGCCATGTCATTGTGTCCAGAAAATCATTATCCCCTGTTTTGCCCAACGTTGAAGTTCATTGATCCCCGGTTGCCGTCAAAGCCATGTTCTAGAATCTACCCGACGTCTTTTGGCCTAGTCCTTCGTGTCGGTGCGCATTTCGGTTCGCCATCTTTGGAAACCTTTAATCGCAGAGCCAACCCAACCATCCTACCCTATGCCAAGTGTATTCATCCTTGAATCGTTTCGCTCAAACCCGGACTTAACCTTTGGTCCAATCCGTCGTTAACGTCCCGCCGTTAACGTTAAAATCGTTAACGTCCCGCCGTTAACTTCCCGCCGTTAAAGTTCCGTCGTCAACGTCCCGCCGTTAACGTCCCATCGTTAACCTCCCGCCGTTAACGTTCCGCTGCTAACGTTTCTTCGTTAACGTTCCGCCGTTAACGCTTTGCTCTCGCTTCGCTATCATCGCATATGCGCATTCCAGCAAGAGCGTAGCGCGATGTCATTATCCTTTCTATCGTCCTATCGTGATCTAACCCCATTTCTTGTGAGTCTGGCTTTATCTTTCTATCATCTGCAAAGCCAGACCAAAACCTAACTTAAGACCGGTTCGATGGACTGAGTTCATCGTGAGCGCTTCCACGCCGTATTGCGGTTTTCCACGATTCCACCGTAGTAAGATATTTGTACTGTCTTACTACATATCGTCATCGCCCTGTTATCGTCAAGTCTCTTCTTTGATGTATGACTGAACCCCAGATCGGATCGCACTGAATGTCGATTCCATCGTCCTTGTCTTATCCCTGAAAATCTAATCTGCCATTAACCTAGAATTCATTCGTGGACTTGGTCGATAGACCATTGGCCATATGTCATATCCTGGTGCCATATCTATTCTATTAGTCTATCTTTCTTTTGTTTGATCGTATTTGTTTAGTCAACAAAAGTCAACATTGAGCATCGATTTAGTTCATCATGAACTAACATATCTTTATGGACCCGATCTATAGATCAAGAGCCCATGTGTCAATATCTGTCCAATCGAGTTAATTAATCTCGAAGGATATCCCTTGGAATATACTTCGTTTTCCCTAATTATCAGTCGTAACCTTCTCGATAAATCTTCTGAAAGCCTGTTCTCTTTCATCCGATCTTTGATCAAATCTAAGTTCCTAAATTCAATCCCTTCCGTTCGGTACCAATCTAATATTAAATTGGAGTTTATTTGAATTGCTTTTGAGTTTTGTTGTATTTGTGCTTCTTTGTCGTTAGACATGTCGTTCAGAAGTTACCCGAAGTAGCTGAAGGACGAGGAAGTCGAAGCATTCGATTGAAGAGCCAAAGGTTGATGAAGCCAAGATCAATTAAAAAGAGTAAAGAGCGCTTTATAGCAAGTGCCAGGCAAGTTGTGCTTTGATCATGTTGAACCTACGATTACAAAAACTGCTATATTATTTTACTTTATTGCATATTATTTGACATGTACAAATGTCTTCAATTAAATTTGGGACTTAGCTATTATACCCAATTGCTCTATACCCTACCTTGCCATTTGTATACCATGATATATTGTCACCCTAGATTGGTTCATTATAGTTGGTTAGTAATAATAATCAACATGGGATGGTTAGACCGTATTAGTTGCTTAGTCATGCCACGCCATCACATGTACTTTAGTCTTTGATAAATAATCTTGACTAATGGAATATGGAGCGATGTTATGAACTTGTGTGTCATGTGTGGTCACACGATGAGATTGAGTTGCGGTGGCGAGAGGATGTCACGCAACGAGGTTAAATTGTCGATGGCACGTGGTGCTTGGTAATCAACCGGGTGGTTATGATTTAGATTGGGGCAAGTGGCAAGGCGAGAATGCCAAGGTGGGCCCGATGGGCGGGGTATGTGGAAGTCTTGCCTCGATCATCTTAAGGACTTAACCTTGCAAGCCTTTGACTGAGTCAATCATGCGACCACATGTCCGATATGGGACAGACCTAATTGATTAGGGTTCTGATATCTTTCCTCTGATACCTCGGGGCGACGGTACACGGAAGTGTATCTGTGCGGGGGAGCGTACCTGTGCTGCGGCTTGGTACCCATCCAACGGTGTTGGCCTGTCCTATACTTGGTGGCCTTTGCGTGAGAGGAGTGATAGCGAAGGCAACACCGGAGATGTTCTTTGGTTAAGGTAGAGGTTCCTGAAAGACTTTGTCGTGAATTCTCTGCCGGTACACCAAAGGAAGTGTGCTGATGGCCAGGCACAAAGAGAATATCACGTCGTGTGGGTAAAGTGCATAACCTCTGCAGTGTAAACCTATTCGAATAGCCGTGCTCACGGTATTGAGCAAAGCTCGGAATTACAATCAAGGTTAGACTTTTGTTAAACAAAACTTATTGGGATGGCGGGATGCCATGGAAAGTGGATCTTGACTTAGGATTGGAAACTTGTTTTACTTGAAATGTTGAATCTATCTATTGTCATTATTTGTTTCTGATCTTTACAATCTATTTATTGTATTTGTTCATAAATGCTGCTTATTGCAAAATAGCCATAATAGCCTTTTCCTTTGGAATAAGCCCTACATATAGTTACATAGAATTGCATTCATGCACAACTTGTTGAGTGCTTTATGTACTCACCCTTGCAACACAAAATCATCAGTTGAGGAGAAGACTACAACTTCAAGGAGGAGAAGTTCCACGAGGAGGCGATTATCTAGGAGTTGAACCTTGTCGGTTTCGTGGTATATTGATGGGATTAGTCGACGTTCTTCTTTCCATTCTTTGTTTATTTATTTTGAGTTGAAGCCACCAAGGCCTCACAAGTGTAAGTTTGATCTTAAGGTCGTTCAATAGTTCTATATTAATAGATGAAGTCTTTATTTATTTTTCCGCTGTGTATGATTGTGATATTTCATCTATGTTGAGACTGTGTGCACTAGCGTGATCCTGGACTAGTGCTGAATACACAGAGGGTCCGGATTTGCATATTCGGGTCCCGACACATATGCTTCTGTAGGAAATTTAGTTCATTCTTTGAATATGAGATTACATATGCTTCATTGAATATGAGATTACATATGCTTCCGTAGGAACTTTAGTTCATTCTTTGAATATGAGATTACATATGCTTCATTGAATATGAGATTACATATGCTTCCGTAGGAACTTTAGTTCAATCTGAGTAATCTGTTGCAAAAGTGATATTTTTTGTTGAAATACATAACTTAGTCGATTTTAGGACATTTAGGCAACTCTTTCTTAAACCTTGCACAAATCATCTCAATGTTCATACTTGAAAAGGTTTACTTGTGTGCTTATGAAAGTTCATTGCTGTGCTCCTGTAGATAAGTGATGGTTTACCAAATTATTAACCCATTACGTGCTATTTGATTTTTCTTTACACAATAACTTTTGATTTGAACCTTATATTGTGCTAACTTCTTGGAATTGAAAAGTTATCTTAAGACAACTTGTTCAATTGTGAACTTATGTTTTAAATGCTTTATATGCCATCCTTGTAGAATGTGTTGTTTGCCCATGTACAATCTGATTGTTTGTCCTTGTAGAATGCTTTATATTTGTACTTTGTATATTGAACTCTTAAAATGACTACCAATACTCTTAATTGCTTCTTTAAACTATTTTCACTGTTTGTTATCCTTTGAATACTCAGTGATGCAATTGGGGTCTTTGGAAGTTGAATGAAATAATTTTAGTTGTAATCTTGGCCTTATGTTAATACTAGAGAGTATTACTTTGATGCTTCATTGAATATGAGATTGATGTTCATATGATTATTGCAGCATATCTTGACTAGCTCGTACGTGTAGTTCTTACATATATGATCTATTCTTGTTTAGCTTGACCTGTCATATTGAAGGACCATGTGGAGGTCCATCCATGTTTGTGATGAGTATTTGACTTTATTTGAGCAAGGTGTGCTCAAGTTTGAGTTTGATTTGGATTGATTTTCAAAATGAAGCAATTTGAGTTGTCTCTGCCGAGTGGCGATGCTGGTCGTATGGGCGCAGTAGTGATGAGTTGGATGGTTTATTGCACATCTTTGTGGGCATTGCTATGTGAGGAGTTTCCTTATCTTTGATGGTTGCGGGACGACGGTGCTAGGTCATGGTGAGGCGAAGGATGACCGGGACTAGGCGAGGCGTCGGAGGTCCAGACGGTTGGGAGATCGCGGAAGATGATCGGAGGCGGAGTCGGGCAAGTCAAGAAGACAAGGAAGGAGATGATGCTAGCTAGATGCGCGTGGATCAATGAGGACCGTCGGATTGAGGTCTAGTTGATAGGTTAGCGGGTCTAGGTAGTATGCTTTGAAAACCGTGCAAGAAAACCTGTATGTGTGTGGTTTTGGGTTAGCCCTTGCATGGCTGTGTGTGTGGGTTAATCCTAGCCCTTAGATGAGTGCTCTAGGGTTGAGGACTCATCCAAGGGTGGTAGGTGGCCCAAGAGTAGTATAAATAGGGGTGGAGGGTAGCCTCCTCTCCTTGAAGGTGTTGAGGTTTTGATGCTCATTTGAGCTTTGCCCACATGAATGTGAGGCTTTGTAACCTCCCTTCCAGAAATGAAAGTTTTATTCATCCACCTCTGAATTTATTTTGCATTTACATTATGTCTTTACTTTACATAATTTAAATTCAGCATTTACTTCCGCAATTACATTCCCGCAATTTACTTTCAAGTAATTTGGATTTGCCTCCCCTCCTTCTAAATGCTGCTATTCTTGGATGTTTTGAGTGTGTTCATATGGTTTTACATCTCTTTTGCACTCTTGGATTGAGTAGAGAACATCTTTTCTTCCAAGTTCCAACTTTGTTCTGAACTTGTTCTTCGCGCAACAGTCAGTGTTTGATTTTGTAAAAATATAGAAAAATCCTTTTTGAGTGATTCTTGTTGGAGGAGGTGCGGGACTCTGATATTCGCTTGCAGAAAAATTTTGGAGTTCACTTGTTGTACCGTTTGGGCGCCATGAGGTGAAAACCGAGCCCCAAACGTTCTGCTCGAAGTTCTTGACCAGACTGTGTTCTTCGATTTTTCGTGTTTTTCTGTAAGGCTTTTGAGGAGAAATTTGGTGGAGTTCTTCAAGACTCTGATGCTCACAGGAGAAAAAGTCTCAAAATTTTGTGAGCTACAGAAACCCACCAACCTCCTGTGCAAATTGAGGACAAGTTCTGGGAATTCTGCTTTTGCTTTTCTGAAAGTGACTTTTGTGATTTGAATTGATGTCCTTTCTAAAAGCAAGAGTTTGAATTGATTCCTCTTTATCTTGGACACTAGACAACCAGGATTGTGACTCAAAAATCCCCACATATTTTATGGTACTTATCCATGCAAGCTTGGGGTACACATAGTTGTCTAGTTTTTCGGGTTTTTCACAATTCCTTTTGAGCGATCTTGTCGAGGTTTTTGTTGGAGTATTTTGGGGGAATTTTTATTTGCGACCATTCACCCCCCTCTGTTCGCCATTTCAGTCCTTCACATATTGATATTTTCATATTGTGTCTTGGTTGAATAGTACTATTGATATTCTCATATTGATATTCATATGAATCGACATAATGTTACTTGTAGCACAACCTAAGTTAATCTTGAACTTGCGGTTTTCTAGGTCATGCCCTCCGGCCGTACTAACGATTTACATCATAGAAGACATCTTAAACAGCGCGACGGTGGTGGTAGCGCCCACAACTCCAACAACCCGGCCCGAGACTTGAATTCCATTGTGAGCTCGATTGGTGTATAACTGTTGTACTTTATAACTTGTTGTGATGGATACGTTGTGATCGACTTATTGTGATGGACTTATTTTAATGGAATGTGGATTGTATCTATTGCGGTTGTAATGTGTTGTACGTCATTGCGTAGTTTGCAAATTTCCGTTGGATGTGTGATTGGATTATCTAAGGATCTGCTAGAATGTCTCATACGGATTGAGAGATTGATATATATATTATAACGCAAATGTTTTTTGTCTGCTTTGAGTGGATGTCCTATTTACAAGAGAGGTCATGCGAAATTTTGTACATTCGGAGACTTAGTTTTAAGCGGTTTGAAGAGTTAAAGGTTGGTTTCGTATTTTAGTACTTGTAATAGGTTTGGTGTCTCGTTTGTTAATTCTTCGTTCGCTTGAACTTCATTGTGGAGTTTGTCTTTTGTGTTAGTGTTTACGATCGATTTGAGCGAAATAGATGATCCTTCTTATTTATTCTTCGCTTAGCAATTTTTTTTTCAATTTTCTTTTTGCCTTTTCTTTTCTTCTTTAGTTGTTATATGTATTGAGTGCGATACATATATATAAAAATACATACATTTGGATATATGGATATATATATACACTTTTTTTTTTGAAAAAATGACTGATAAATTCATGGGTTTAATAAACCCACGAATTTAATCTGTTAAATTCGTGGGTTTATTAAACCCACGAATTTATCAGATTAAATTCGTGGGTTTATTAAACCCACGAATTTAATCAGATTAAATTTGTGGGTTATTTAGCCCACGAATTTAATCTCTTAATTTCGTGGGTTTATTATACCCACGAATTTAATCTGTTAAATTCGTGGGTTTATTAAACCCACGAATTTAACTCAATTCCCAATTAAATTCGTGGGCTTGTAAACCCACGAATTTAACTTAAATTGTGGTACCCATGAATTTAATTAATTAATTTCGTCGTGTTAAATTCATGAACTAAATTCGGTGGTTTGCTCACGAATTTAAATTAAATTCGTGGGTTTTAGCTTAAATTCGTGGGTTTTTGGCCCACGAATTTTTCCCTGATTCTTGTAGTGAGCACACCATTAGCGCCACCCCGAGCTCTCAGTTGCATGTTGCTCCGGTCGCCGCTGGCCAAGACCCTCCATCCGGTGTGCCTCGGTGAGCTATTCCTTCCCCAGCCCTCGGTCGTTCCGCAGACTCACCAGAGTTGTGCGAAAAGGAAAGGCACTTTCAATGTGTTGAAGGCGTATTTTCTATTTTCACTGGATTTTCATAACCGAGCCAACTTCAATTGTTTATAACTTTTGCATTATTAATCCAAAAGAAATGAAACAAAGTTCTAAATTTATCTAAAATCAAGTACTTCTAGAATGTGCAAAAATATTTTGAAAAAGAGCACTGGATGAATTTGAAATTCAAATTTAAAGAAAAGAATGAAATATAGGCTATGCATAAAAATTTTGCAAATGAAACTAATTTTTCTGATATCCTTATACTTCTAGAAACCCAAATATATAAAAATATTTGAATTTCAACTTTGTTTGAATCAGTTTCTATTAAAGGTTGTTTTTAATGCATTAAATATTCAAGAATGTGTACTTTGGGCATAAGAAATCCAAAATGAGTAAAATTGGTTTCTAAATACTATCATACCAGTCCAAATGATGCAGTAGAGTCATTAAAATAAGTTATAGATTATGCTTAAGTCCTTTAGATGAAATTTACCATCCTATGATGTATATATAGCTGAGAATCAAAAACATATGCATAAAACCTCATAAATTAAGTATCAAATTAGGCAAAACTAATCTTAGTATATTCTTTGAGATAAGCTCATAATAATCGGCAAAAAGAACTAATTCAGATTGCTTTCATAATAAACTTCATCTTTCATGTGCATATAAAACATCTCGGAATGGCCTCTGACCAGGGACAAGTGCCGGAGGGGGTTGGGCCCTTAAATATGGATGAAGGAGGAACGGGTAGCCCGAACCATAGCCTGACGTACTACCTGAACTTACAGCATTTTGACATGGAGCAACCTAGCGCCACAGTCATGGACCAACCTGACGTCACTAACGTAGGTGAGGTAAAGTATTAGTAGATTATGGTTCTCAAAACATTGTAGGGTCAAACGACTAATAAGAAGATCAAATTGCAAGCTCAGACATTTGATGAACGGAGGCAGCGCGCAGGTCGTGGTCTGAGCAAGATGCCTAAGGGACTTTCTTGAAGCTGCAATACAAAACCTCCATACTTTTACCTTATAACTTTAAGTATGTATTTCCCTACTTCTAATACCGTTTTACTATTTTTGCTTTACACGATGTGAGAGTAATTGACTATGTTGACATATATGCGCAGGTTTCACTGGGTCCTCCTCGTCATCCAGTTAGATGCTAGCAGGATTTTTGTCTTCGACTCGATGAGAAAACCAACTAATCTATATCAAGACTTTTGGGACATGCTGAACAGGTAAACTCGATCGTTGTGTTATTGCTCTAGCAATATTTCATTCTATTACATTTAAGTTTAATTACTATTCAAAATCATTCACAGGGCATTCGCACGATATTGTAAGAAAAGTGTTATCGTCCCTACAGGAAATATTTTGAAATAATAACCGACTTTTCATGTATGAGGCAGGACTAGGGAAACAATTTATGTGCATACTATGTATGTCCAAATATACATTTTATTGTCATGAAGAGTGTCAACTATAACGAAGCCATGGTATATAATTACTCATTGATGCCTACTTTTCTTTCATTTAACATATATCAGTATTAATTAATTTTCTCATTTCTTCAATAACAACGCTCCAAGCTAAGAACCAATAAGTTATTACTGACAGAAATTATAGCAATTCAAGAACAGATATCCGGATTCATTCATGATGAGGTCATCAATCCAAACAGTGAGTTCCACGAGTAGCCTCATCGCCTCATTTTTCAACCTCGACCCTTGACATGCCTACTACGACACCTTCTACTAGAGTCGGTGCAAAATCAAAGTGAATGAGATGTAGTCAAACTATATTTGTAAACGAATTATTGTAAAAACCAAATATTGTGATGCTTTAATATATTTGAATTATGTTTTAACCATGCTTTATATACTATATTAATACACTGTAGAAAAATATTGTATAAAAATATATAATGCAGAAAAAATATGCAATAAAAACATTTGGTGCACGGCTTATCACTGCCGGTTTGTCCAATAACCGGCAGTGATAATATATATCACTGCCGGTTCTTAGTACAAACCGCCAGTGATATGGAATTATCACTGCCGGATTTTTATTAAACTGGCAGTGATAGTCCAATATCACTGCCGGATTTTGGTTTGATCCAGCATTGATAGTTCAATATCACTGCCGATTGTAGACCGAACCGACAGTGATACACTTATCACTGCAGTTCATGAGTCGGAAATGATAATCCCGAGTATGACTGCCGACCAATCACTGTCGGCTCCAATAACAGACAGTGATGGTTTTGGAGCCGACAGTAGTAGCGTGGGTTCTATTTTCAATTCTTTTCTATCTGAATTCAAGAGAGAAGACCATCGGACAACTATATTTCGATTCTCACATGACTTCTAATATGCCCATTTTGTTGGCCAGTCAACTACTCATCTCGCATCTAGGTTCATGCATTATTAAACCCTTAATTTATATATTCATCCTAAGTCAGTCTTGAGTTAAGAGCATTGCCGCTTAGGTTTATTAGGTTGATTTGATATTATGGTAAGAAAAGCTACCAAACCATATTTGTGAGAAAAAAACACAACACCCTGCAGGGTTTTAATTATTTATTTATATACAGTGTGGCTATTTTTAAAGTACTGTAATTTAGCATAAAATTGAGGAAAAGAACTTGCCCAAAGATTCCACTTTCACTTTGTTGAAGAGTTACGTACCCACCTTTGATCGATTTGATCACCAATAACGATGGCATCTTTCCAATCCAAGAAATCTTTAGGTATTGTCGTATTTCATGCTTTGTTGCGATGGGGTGAGTAGCGCAGATATATGCACCAGCTATATGAACCTTCAATTTGATAGTTTCTTTTTTAGAAATTAACCCTCGCTTTGATACGAATTAACTGCTGCAATGGGACTTAGTGATATGCCTAATTCTCCCAAATAAGCATTCAATAAATCGATCCAACCATATGAACTAACTATGTGGATCAATATTTAGACTACGCAATCAAGAACAATGCTAAAATCTTCAGATGTCTTGACATAATCGATCTTGGTCTGAGGTGACCGTTGACGATCAGTGCTCTATATAGTTATTGCATCATACATCAGATTCATGGGTTATATGTGAAGCACATTTCATAATTGAAAAGGAGCAGCGAACCGAGCTCTAGCTCAGTTGGCGTGAGCGCCAAGTGAGTGCTCAGCCCACCCGGGTTTGAGTCCCTCCTCGACACGGGTGTGTATGAGAGTTGTGTGCGTGCGTGTGTGTGAGTGTGTGTGCATGTACGTAGCTCGGTTGTTATTATTTTTTAGTGAATGTTAGAGCTCCTGGTCAATTTTTTTAAAAAAACAATAATGATTGAAAAGGAGCAGCATTGAACAAAGACAGAAGTAGACATGCATGGTGATATATATATTATTGGTCAAATGAGAAAAGTATTTTATTTTTGGGGAAAGAAAAAATACACAAAGTTTGACAGCATGTGTGCCACATGAGCAACTATGAAGGACAAGAGGTACAAAAAACTATTATATTAATGAAGGCTTCTTAGTATAAACAACAATGCCCTAATTCTAAAAGTTTAGGTAGTGAACTGAAAAGGTTTAATTTAGCATTGGATTTACACTATATGCTTAGAAGATGTTCTATTTTTTTTAGGTTAACAATGACTGTCATGAAATAATGAGAATAAAGAATAACTTTATTAGTAAGAAAATGACACTGAAGTTGCTAAAATCACACAATTAGGTTGATTATGGAATTTGATCTACAACGATATGTTCATCATAAGGTAATTCATTTTCAGACACAAGATAAATGCAAAGTTTTCCACTTTTCCTGTATGATAATTGTAATTCTATGCATCATAAGACGATTCGCTTTCAGAACAAAAATTATAGTATGTACATGATAGATTAAAGTACATTAATTCTTTGAGGAATACTAAAATATACATAAAAATGAAATCAGAAGAATTTAATACAGAGAGGCACCATACCCATTTATCTCTTATATGCGAGCATCTTGTTGAAGATTCTGAAACTATATGCTGACATTTTTTGAACATGACTAGAACCCGCGTTCTCTAGCAAAATCCAAATTAATTATATTTATCCTCCGTCTTTTTCACCTTCTTTGCAATTTGATCTCCTCAATCCTCATAGTTTGTTTTTATATCAGCCCGATGTGTATCTAGTGGAACATACTTACTAACAATATCTTATTGTGGGGAAATAAAATGCATGTCTCGATTGATTGCTGTTTTGAAAGACCCCGCCGTTCACTCATCATATCTTGTTGTTTGCTGCCTCTGAGTGGACTGAACAAAATCAAGGCAATCTACAAGAGAAAAAGACAAGATGGCAGACCATTGTGATCTATGTCATGTATTTTATCTAAGTAACAAACCAGATGTGTGCATGTAAAAATTGTTCGAATAGCAAGAAAATTTTTGGAGAGAAACATATAAAAATAAACATTTATATAAAAAAGAGAGAGGATATATTACAGCAAGATTATACCTTAACCTGACAGTACATTTGATTTAATTAGTTCTGGATGTACAACCAGACTTTCTTCAGTCCATTTAAAATCGACCCGTTCAGTTGTCAGCGGCATACATAGCCATCGTCCTTCAGAGAGGAGATTTGGTTACATTAGACTCCAACTCAACACACAGTTCAGGTTCTTGTAGAAACGCACTCAAAAGAAAGTAATAGGTTTTAGATCGAGATTCAAGCATATATGCATCGAGAGCTTTACCTGCAGACTTGGAATTGGGCTTGCGATTGAAAGTTCACTTCAGGGTTCTAGCATGATATAGATCCAACACTTTCTTGCCTTGAGCAATGTAGATTGATGAGTGTCCTAACGAAAGGACAGTCTCGTCACAACTCACACGCATAATAATAGATTTGTAGTTCTTGTGGTGACACATCAACATGTTCACATACCATCAAGTACTACGTTGACAAATTAACAGTGGCACTGAAATGAGTAGCAGAAAGCAAATGTGGATAAACTGCATGCAGTGCTAGCAGCATACACAAAGTATATATGGAAAAGATGGACTCGGATTGTAGGTTGCAGTTCAGACTGAGTTATAATATCTCCAATTGTAGCTTATATATCAACTAGTCCAGTATATACGCCGTGCGATATCATGATGGCACTTCAACAAACTAAAGAAAGGAAACTAACCAAATTGTTAATGTTTGACTTGGTGCCTGACCAAAGACATGGATCTGAAGCTCCAATAGTGATTCTGCAGGGGCTGTCGTCCATGGGTGTTTGCATCAAGAAGCTAAGAGAAGAAGAGAGAGGGTACAGCCTTGATCATATTCGCAGACGAGATCGAGACCGAGATGTAAGCTAAGGCTGTACTCTCTCTCTTCTCCCTTTAGCCTTGATGAGTTCAACTCTCTCCATCTTACCGACAACCACTATACATGTTTCTCTCTCCCTCTTATCTCTCTCTCAGCTCCACTGGTAGCACAGACTCAGTGCCACTGAGGCTTGTGTCGCACTTCGTTCCCTCTGCCGCATTATATAGATGCACAACTGCACACATGCCATTAGCCAACGACAGAGACAATAATTCACCTGGGGCTGTGCAGGTTGAACCTTCCGGTGACAGCGATAACGTAGGCCATCCCATATAGCCTGCTGTGTGGTCACAGCCATCCAATATGGGTTGGCTTGTCAAATACTACTGTTTCTGCTTTAATTTGGAGTGAGAGCTATTCATGTACTTTAGATTTTTGCCCTTGTAATAAAACCTGCGACCAAATCAGCACGAGCCATAAAAAAAAAAGTTGTATACAGGTCCTTTAACAAAAGAATCAACAAGGGTAGTATATAGTTCAAAGTCATGCACATGGCACTTTAGGTCAATCATTCCTCTCTGTGTTGATAGGGTTATAAGCAAGGATTAAAAAATCGATTACGAAAAGAAAATACCAACACATCACGGGTACCGATTACTTGTGCTAATTGGTTTTCTATTGGAAGGTTTCAATAATCAAATGTAAACTTGAAGTTTTAATTTTGTCGGTTCTCGACCGGTTATCCCTTGGTTTGACCGAGTAAATTTCAATTCAATTTTATTCTCTCAATTTTCTCTCCATTTTCTTTAAATTTTCTAGATTGTTTTTCACACCAATCAACATATATAGCTGGGAACTAAGCGAAATCAGCCAAAAATAGGCCAAAACAGCATGTCGATGCCAGTAGCTACAGGTACCCAACAGCATGGCTGTTTAGCATCGATTGTTTTGTTGATCCCTAGATTTATGTTCCCATGATTTTGTGAAATAAATGAGAACACAATTTTGAATAATAGTAGTTAGATCAAAAACAAGGCCTAACTAGAAAGCAGGAAAAAAAGGATTAGTAACGTAATACTCCACATCTAAATACGGGATAGGCCAAAACAGCATGTCGATGCCAGTAGCTACAGGTACCCAACAGCATGGCGGTTAGCATCGATTGTTTTGTTGATCCCTAGATTTATGTTCCCATGATTTTGTGAAATAAATGAGAACACAATTTTGAATAATAGTAGTTAGATCAAAAACAAGGCCTAACTAGAAAGCAGAAAAAAAAAAGGATTAGTAACATAATACTCCACATCTAAATACGGGATATTGAAGTTTCAATTCTTGTTCCAATTAGGAAAAAGTTCATTTGACACCCATTCAACTATTACCAAAGTCCGAATTTTAAAACAGTGTAAATCACCCCACTTAAAGCAAATCCACCCTGGTTTTCCTGATGGGGCAGTGGTTTTGCTGATGTGACGCACATGCAGATGCCAAATATATATATGAGCATATATTATAACTGAGTCAGAAAACAATCTGTGGAGACAAGCGATTAGGCAGAAAAGAGGCATATCCCGGTCCAAAGAGGGAAAACGAAAGAGAACACAAAGAAAATCCAAATAAAAATCAAGAAAAAGATGCGCACTAGGTGGGGGCCTCTCACTACCATGTAACACCCTGACTCAAAATCCGCTCAAAGCCTAGTTAGCTCACCATTGGGCGAACTCTTATGCACATAATACTCCACTTACATTTTCGTCCTTACTTCGTGTAAAACGGTTAACTCGGTGATGCTATTACAACTCACTTTAGACAAACAATATGGGATTAATCCCAACACCACTCTTTATGGACCATATGAGCCTTTACACTAATGGGTCGAGGTATTACACTCAGCCCCCTTAAAGGCTGACACCCTTGGCAAAACACTGTAAACACGGCAGATCCTCGGTACACGTCTGTGCATCCAGTGCCACCACATATGCCGTGCCCACAAGCGCCATATGCCCATGCTCCTATCTCACACGCGCCCGTACAATGAAGATTGATGCTTTGATACCATCTTTAATACCCTAACCCAAAATCTGCTCAAATTCAACCCACCATGGAGCGAGCCCATGCATGTATACCATCACACTTACACTTTCATTCTCGCTTTGTGTAAAAAGGTTAACCTAAATATGCTATGTTTGGGCGCAACAAATATTATATACTACTACAACTCACTCTAAACAAGCAACCTGGGACTAATCCAACCACCACTCTTTATGGACCACATGGGCCTTCACACTAATGGGTTAGGGTATTACACGCCATCAACAAGCCCTCTGGTTGGCCAAAGCACAGATTAGGGAGATGTCTGTATCTGACTGAAAAAGGGAGAAGGGTTTGGAGAGAGGAAGGATGCCAGTGTTGGTAATGATGTAACTCAAGCATGGTTATGATTAAGAATTACTCTACTAGTCAAAAAAGAAAGTTGTTTTTGGCAACTAACATGGTCTCCAAAATACAACTTTGACTACTCATTTTATTATAATGTATTTATAAAACCTAATAAATTGTAATATCTGAAAAGTACCTTTCGAGACAAATCTATGTGTATCATTTTGATGTGTTCTATCTAAACATTCAAAAACATATTGATTTGGTGTGTGTATCATCTGCTGCCAAATAACATAGCGATTGAAGACCTGCCACAAATTCAGTTGGCGACAGAACCTCTGTCAGCAATTCATTTGGTGACTGAACTTTCTATCAGCCTGTCTCTAATTCATTTGACAACAAAAGTTTGTCCATAAATGAATTAATGATGGAGTTTTATTTTGTTAACAATTTTGTTGCTGATTGGTCCATTTGTCACTGATTCATTTGGTCGATATATCTATTTGCCCGGTAGGCTTTTGTCACCAAATGAATTTGCAACAGGTCTTCTGTCACCAATTCATTTGTATTATTTAAAAAAATCTCAACATTACTACACTCCATCCATTTACAATTTAAAAAAATACGTAAAATTTTATTGATAACTCACTTGAAAATGGCAACACAGATTTTTAAAGATCGTAACATTACATTCTATAATATTTTGCTAAGAGCTAACACGTGATTACAAAAGTGAACGGGCTTACCTATTTTAAAACTTTAAAACATGATTTTTATGGAGTTTACATGATAAAAGTGGTTTGTATATATCCCTATAAGTTAAGTCTCCGAGATCGCCCATGTCTGAAATGGAACGTATTTATATATAAATCAAGGAGTACGTTACTAATTTGACGTTGCAATCTAGTGATCGATCGAAGTGAAACTATTGGTTTTGTTGCCTTTTTGCTTTATGTTGATGCAAAAACCACATGACACTGTTGTTCAGAACTCTGGTATGAGTAGGGATGAAAACAGATCGGACACAGATGGATAAGTGCTTTGCCATATTTGTTTTAATTTTTTTCTCGGATATAGATATGAATACAGATAACTCAAATACGAAAACGAATACTGTCGAATACGGATACGGAGTGAATACAAATCGAAACGAATACGGTCATGGATATTTACTAGTTTATTTGCTCTAAACATTCATGAAGAATATGTAATGACCCAATATTTGTATTCTTTGTTGAATTATGTTTAAAATAATAAATTATGTATTTATGGGTTTTTATGCATTTTTAGCTACTTATTTAAAATATTTTCCATTTAAGGACAATAGTTTTTGCATTTTCAAGAAAATTAAAAAGCTGATAAAATCTTGAAAATAATTTTTTAAAATGTGACATTGTGTCTAGAACTTTTCTAAAAAATTCATAATTTTTGGAGTTGGTTTGCCAATTTTAATAATTACAATTTGATTTATGGATTAATTAAATTAGAAAATGATTTTGAAATTCAGAAACCTTTTTGGGCCAAAAGAGTAGCGTTGGCCCAGCCCACGTGCATATCCGGATATTTCGGCCCATAAATATCCGGATTATTCGAATCCATATCTGTATCCGACGGATAATGAGCTACCGAATTCGGTCGTATCCGTATCTGATAAAAAAATTCGTATCCGTTTTGATCTGATACTATCCAACAAATATCCAATTCGACAGAATCCGTATTCGAAAATTGCTTGGATCGGTAAAAATTATCCGATCCGTTTTTATCCCTAGGTACGAGAGACGATGGTACTCCCTCCAGTTCACAAAAACTTGTCGGTATGGAATACATGCGGTCAAACTTTAGAAATTTTAGCTATCGATATATTTTTAAATATTTAGATTAGATGCATAAAAATCATATGTGTAGATTCATTTTGAAACGTACTTTCATAATATTATAATTTTATTTGATTTTTTAAATATATTGCAATAGAAATTAGTGATCAAAATTAAGTTTTAAGGACCGTGTCAATATCCAAAATGATAACAAATTATTTGTGACTAAAGGGAATATTCTTTAATCTCAAGTACATACCAAATTCTCCCGCCAGATTTGAGAATGCCACGCGGCCGGATCAGCAGGAGTGCACCGCAGAGGTAACAAGTCAAGCAGTTTGTCTCCTTGTTCCTGGTAAGTGGTGGCAAAACTTCCAATGTCAAAGTGGTAGTACAAGTACTCGATGCATGACAAACTAACGTTTTTATCGGGGGAAATTGATTTGGAAAAGAGAAAGTTACAATAAATGCTATTTAAGCCCATATTAAAAATTAACTTAGCAGGTTTCTAACCATAATGCAGTGCCATGCACTTAAGTCTCCCAAAGTACGTGCTTGGCAACGTATGTTGAGGCGTCAAAGTAACATGGATCATTTAGAATGATCTGTGTGCGTGGTACTATGGGTAACGTTGTCTTTTTAATAAAATTATTTATATCGTTGAGTTTTACGTACCAATCAATTTACCTAAAAGCGAAATGAAAGTGCTAACATGTCGAAACTATAGCACATGATTATAATTAAGCATACCAAAGCTACATCTACCATATTGCCGTACAGCTGCCGCCAGTCGCGTCATAGTACGGCACGCCCACACGTGGCATGCTCGGGCTGCACTCAATTGGCGAGAGCCACAACACTACGCCTCAACTCCAAGCTGGGCTGGCATGCCCTCGATCGCCTCCACGCCTCTCCCACCTAGTCATCGTCGACCGTCATCGAGGTTGCCCATCACCCATAGCGGCTGCACTCTTGCCTACAGGCTTATGATAATGAGAAAATATAGACAATAAACTTCAACGCTCCTCACGTTAGTCTTCCTCAGGGCTAAGACATGGTCTTAAAGTGGGTCACAATTGTTTTTTTGAAATTATGTTAACCAGATGTTGAACGTACTTAACTCTGATACCATATTGAGTTTCATACACCAACCAGTTGTGTAATATATATACCCTGAGCACGAAATTCATACAATGTCTACCTCACCGTGAGGTGGATCCATGCACACATAGTAAGCTACTTATAGTTTCGTTCTAAGTTTGTGTAAAATGATTAACTTGAAGTTGCTACGTTTGGACATAGCCAACATTATATGCTACCAGAATTCACTTTAGATTACCAACGTGAGACTAGTATCACTATCACAACTCCACATCGGTCACATAGGCTGCACACTTAAAAGGCCCATGGTATGATAAGTTCATCTAAAATATTAAGTTGATGAGAAAAGAAGGATAATATACTTTAACAGATGTGACACTCAAACGGACATGTGAATTTTTTGAAAATTATTTAAATGGATGACCAATGCGGTAATTTGAATCGCGCGTGATGATCTCCATCAACTTCATGTATTTATTTTACAACCATATTAACACGTTTTTCATATTGCATCATGACCATATCAATGTCGTATCAATCTCTCTTCTTTACAGAGACATGCACCACAAATCCTCCATCTATTAAAGATTGTGGAAATGCCGATCCCAGGTACATTTGAGCCGTGGAAGAGCCGGCTCGAGCAAATTTTTTTTGCGTTCGGATCCTTTTTCAAAAAAAAATTACGAACGATGCCCGTATTCGAGTGTCTGAATGGATAGGGATCAGGTACAATACCTTTTGATTAAGAAGGATTTAGTAAATTTCTCTATCAATCCGAGAAGGGTTTGGATTTAATCTCTTACTATAAAAACAAACCACCTTAGAGAGTGTACTTCGTCCGACGTATAGGTGTACTACCAATTTCCAATTCAACGCCCCCGATCATGAGATCTCGATAGTCCTCTTGAATCAATTACAATGGGCAGGAGAGAAGGCAGCAAGCTGGGGTATAGTACCTGCATGCATGGTACTTGGCAAAGTTCAGTGCATGTGCCCCTTGCGGGGCGCGCGCCTGATCCATGCATGTCAACTTGCATGGTCGTCCGTCTCTATAGTGGCCATCGGCGCCTGTGCTGCCAGTGACAACACTAATTTAATAGATATTACCGGTTCATGCCTTATATTTTTTAACTTTAAAACATATAATTAGATAAATTAAGATAAAAAAGTGTATTAGAGATGGTGATATATATATATATATATATATATATATATATCGGGTTTCGAGTCACCGGCAAGTAAATTTATAAGTTTAAGGGACCGCACGCTCCCTCTCCTTGAATAGTTAGACTAAAAAGCCCAAGATGTATACTGGTTCGGGCTGAATGTCCCTACTCCAGTTCGTGTGGTGTTATCGTATTGCTTTAGGTGTAGATCACTGCACAGTGTTTACAAGCGGGAGCTGAGGGCTCGAACGTGAGAGCGTAAACTGCCTATTCGTCGAAGGACCCAGAGAAGAGAGCGAGAGAGACCGTTCGTCCGTCCGTCCCCTCTCCAGAAGACCCTGCCTCCCTTTATATAGTCGGAGGGGGCAGGTTACATGGAAAGTTGGGAGAGGGAAGGATGAAGACATCTATGCTAGGAGTTCTGACCCTCGGTCTTGATGGTTGGTCGAGCTCCTCTTCTGCCCATACTGGGTTGGTGAGCTCATCGAGTAGATCAATTAGCTGCTTCATTGGGAAACAACGCATCTGCCTTCTGCGAGCTTGACGAGCGCTGACGCTATATTGCGTCTTTGGTGCTGCCTCGGGAGGGAGCGTATCTCCATACTGTGCGTGACTGGACGATGAGACTGGAGTCTTGACTTTAGCAACCTTCGTGCTGTCTTGGGAAGGAGCCACTTGCCCCCGCACGGTCATTTCGAGCAGTCGTGTCCGTAGACCACGTGGCCGATGGCCGGTGGAGGCCTGACACTTGGCCCTTGGCGGAGATTGCCTCAGCTTTGTCAGAGCCGGTGGGGAGTTCGACCTGTGGCGAGGGTCGGACGCCCCGTTAGGTCGGGGACGACCTTGGAGCAGCTCGTTAGGTTGGGGTCGAGTGTCTTTTGTGGACCCGTGAGGCCTTTGATCGGAGCCGGACTTGGGACAACCCGTTCGTTACTCCGGGCCGCTGGGTACCTATTGTATGAATACTCGTCAAAATATATATATAGAGTGAGAGTGTTGAACCGCGTGTGGGGGAGCTGCTCATTGCATGTACAGTACACAGTACCACATGAACAGTAATAGTGATGAACAGCTCTCCTAGCTTTAGCCATAATATATGCATGCAATGCACCGCTCAACTGCAGTCGCTGGTGCCATGCATGTGCAGCTGGGCCCTTCATTTGCCTTTACCGTGGTGGTGCTATGCTGTGATTTCTTATCTTATGGTTGTAAGTTTTCTAGCGAGGTGGATCCGTGATTCCGTGTATGTAGCAACTGTGGAAAAATATGGCATTGTATGAATATATATATGGGGACACCTACAAAGGGCAAGCTAGCGAGCTGCACAGTACTGTTGGAGCCAAAAGCCTTTTGAATTTTCATATAGTTGGGGCCAAAGCTAACTTAAAGAGCAAAAGGTGAAAAGAAAGGGTTGGTGCACGCGTTCCACAGACCAATCATATGTCAACTAGCTAGGTTCATCCAGATTCAAAAGGCTGAGATATCCGGAAATTGCTAAAGTTTTATTTTCATTGCATGAAAAAAATTAAATGAAATTAGCATGCTTATAAGATGTCTATGCGAAAGTCCCAGATATTTTGTTGTGCATGAGGTCAACAACCAAACCAAGTCTTGAATGGCTTAGCGTGGAAACAAAGTGCAAAAGGAGAGCGCTATATGAAGCAAATCTATAACTCCTGAAGTTCATCCAGCAAATCTTAATAATTTATTGTGCATAGACACGAAGTTATATAGGCAGTGCAATCGACATTAAAGTTGATAGCGCATTGTTTTTACAAGGACACACAATACCTACTCACACTCACAATTTTGTAGAGACCTTTCAGAGCCTCTAACTAATTGTCTTATAAACGCTAGGTTTGATCCCATAAATTGAACCCAGGTTAGAGACCTGTGCTACGTCAGACACTCCCACTAAGGCAACGCTCAGGGTCTCGATAGCCCATTAATTGAAAAAAGGGTTTTGTGTACAGCAGATTCCTGCTGTTCCCCAATTAAATGTCACATGTTTGTTTGTACTATTCGTGCACCCTCCCAATTACCCTAGATTTTAGTGTTTAGTTAATCGGCATGAATCTCACGTGATAGGATGGTCAAAATGAAATGTGCCTTATTCATTAGGTAATACTCACCCGTCCCTAAATATGACCATTTTGCATTTTCATCGAAGTACATCTATAAAAAAAACTGTATTACGTACCCTTCTTGATTGCATCTTTTGATCATTCATTTACTCTAGTATGTAAATAACATTCAAAATAGCCAAAGGGGAGAGGTGTAGAAAGAAAAAAAATGGTAAAAAGCTACCTCAAAAGTGTAGAATGATATATATTTATAAACAAAATCTGAAAACTAGTGTGGGAGGTATTTACGAACGAAGGGAGTATTTCAAAAGTAAGAAGTCCATTTTAACCATGTGAACTTATGGCATGAGTCTGTAAAACACCCTCAGCTATAAAATCATTGACTTTCCACTACCAACAAGCAAAACCAGTACAAATTACCCCTAGAGTTGATTACATCTGTAGTTTTTGCCACATGCCCTGGTTTTATGTTGATATGTTATCACACTCACCATCGTATACATAGTCAACAAATAAAAGGTTCTTGGACCATGGCAACTGACGGTGGCTTTGAATTGAGCTCACAGCAGCGAAGCAACGAGCAGATTCGGTGAGGCCTCTGCTTCAACACAGAGTAGTGGTGGTGTCCCCTTGAAAGCTATGTATGGCCGTGCAAGCAAAAAAAAGTTAACTAGGTTTGACTCGATAGCGGTTCGTTATCTTGAATTTGAAATTACCATTTAAATGATAAATAAAATAATTTTATGTCGAATTATATCAATTTCGAAAGAAGATCGATAGCCAGCACTAGAAGAGAGGGGAGGGGACTAGCGATTGGCATGGAAAGGGGGAAGGGCAGAACAACGCTGCTTGGCAGTGGTGGATCTAGGATTTTCATAATAGGTGTTTATAATTACCAAAATATTGTTCGACGTAAAACACATAAAGGTTCGTAATAGCAAAAACACACCGTACAAATTGTTCTTACTACAGACAACTTCTGAAATAATTTAGAGATTTGTTAATTAGAGATTTAAAATATACATGCTTTCTCTTTATTTTCAATGCTCTACATGTTATATTTCAAAAATCATGATTTACAGTTACAAATCAACGAAACACTAATAGATTTGTAAATTTGGGATTTCATATTAGGCAATCAAGAATGAAATTCACTTGTGTTGTTGCCAATGCCAATCAAGAATGAAATTCACCTGTGTTGTTGCAAATGCCAAATGCTCAGCTGTTGCTTGTTGTTTTAGCACCGCTTCTTGCCCTACCGGGTGTCGCCCCTAACCTGTTGGTCAACGCTAGCGTGGCAACTTTCATCCCGACTCAAAGCTCGTCGCACCCACACAACTGCCTTGCAACACGCTGCGTGCCGCTCCCTGCACCATCGAACACCGTTGCCCTGACCTGGCCATCGTTGATGTCACACTCTCAATTCCTTAGTCGGTGCTCGTTGCAGCCACAAGAGCCAGAGATACCTTGTTGCATGTCATTCCTTGTGCCACTGCCTACTGTGTAGCCTCCGATCGTTTGCTGATGCCAGTGGCTGCTCGGCGCTTGTCCACTATCATGCTCCTTGCCGGCTTGCACCTGCCCCGTGGCCCTTGTACGTTATTGCCAGGTTGTCGCTTGAGAGTGAGAGTGTGGGGCATGCAGAACGGAGATGAAGTTGGATGTTTCGTTTGAGGAATAGAGGAAGACTGGACCTTGGGCGATTGAGCCATGTAGGAAAGATTGGAAGATAGAGTGGGTGGGATGGGCTGAAATAGACTTAGAGTTTGAATTATGTATTTTTTTAGCTCACTTACTAGTATATACACCTAATATGCTTATTATAAACTAGGTTTTTTGTTAAAAATTTTGGGTGTACATCTGTACACCCATGTCCATATGCTGGATCCACCTCTGCTACCTAGTTGGAGAAGAGAAATGGAGAGTGGTAAAGTAAAGATGGTCATGAAACCCTATAGGGCTGATCTGTGGGCCCATTTACTTTAGTTATTTAGTGACTCAACTATACATATGTGAAGGACCAAAAATGCGACTAGAGGGGGTAAATAGGAGCTAAATAAAATTTTGATGAGGACATCACTCTTTTGGATACACGCATACATCATGGTCATATGACAAGAGCTCGTGCACATAAATTAAATCATGAGGTGAGCTCGTTTCTCACTGTTCATAATAATGATATTGAGGATGGGATGCTACTAAATATTTGAGATGTTTTACTACTTAGGAACATGGGAGAAGCTGAAGGGGGAACGGTAGGCTACTCTAGCGAAAAAAAACAAAATTTTCTACCACGAAACCAAGGAATCACTGCAAGTTATAGATCACATAATTACCACTAGATGCGGAGACCCGTAGTGGAAGTAGAGTCGATGTAGAGTGGTGGTGCGGATGTAGTCGTACTAGCCTTGCTCCACCCCAACTGCTCCTTGTGACTGTCGCAAGTTGCGGATCGTCCTAGCGTTGAAGTTTCACAGCAACGCCTCCAAGGTATCCACACATACGAGACAGGAACACCACGCACCGGAGTGCTAGCGCTGGCGACACGGTTCTGGACAGAAGAGGGGTGGCGGCTAGGGTTTTGGAATTCTAAATTCCTATTGAGTCTCTTCGTTCATCTCACTACCCAAAGCCACTACCCCCTCCCTTTATATAGATCTCCCATAACGGGTGTCAACCCTTGAAGCCCATTAGGAACTCTAAGCCCATTACAACTCCAATCCCTATCCGAATTGGTTACAGCCCCTTAAGCATGCGACCCTATAGGTTCACATGCACTCAGACATGGCTCGAGTACCCATATCGACCATCGAGTACTCCTACTCGACCATCAGGTACACCTACTCGACCATCGGGTACTCCTACTCGACCAATAGTCGGTAGCGGCCCCTAGCAGGACTTGCCGACTCCCAAGTACTTGTAAAGATCGAACGAACCTCAACAATGTCCTATATACATTTCCTTTTGCCTCATGATATCGGTCAAACCCAAGGTGAGATATTGTCATCCTTGTTTGAATGGCTCAACCACTCTTTCTCGATGCCTTGACTTAGAATCCCCAAATACCTCGAGTTAACTCTTTAACTCGATGACTCGAGTAACACTTTACTCGAGTAGCATGGCCATTCTTTTCCGGATTTTGACCACTTGAGAGGCCTAAAGATATCTCTCCCATTGTATGAAGGGGCAAATCCTATCTTGATCGACCATACCTTGCAGCATGTTTCATGACAAACCCGAAAGTCATCTTTATAACTACCCAGTTACGGAGTAGCGTTTGACGACCCTAAGTAAGCCATTACGCATCCCGAGAACATGCAACGATCTCAAGTCAAAGGATATAGTATAAATATCGTATATGAGACAAACTGATGACATGAAAGAATACAACGTTCTCACAGTGTCTCATAGTGGGTCGATATCCAACACCATGTTCTCTAACACGTGTTCATATTATTGGTTTGATATCTCCATATATATGACCTATGAAACATGGTCATCGACCAATACATATGCTAGTCTACTCATATGCGTCCTCATATGATTATCGACTAGGGACCCCTTTTAGAATGAACATCATAAAGATGAATATAGAGTTTCACAAACAAGTCACGTACTTGTTAATCAATATCCATGATGTTATTCAAAAACAATCTCATAGTTTATGAACATTTATGGAAATATAATAATCTCTATGATTGCCTCTAGGGTATATTTCCAACAGAAGCACCACCAAGACAGCCACAAGCACTCAGTTTATTGGTACAATTCAGATTGATGCCAAGTCGAACCTGCCACCTCTACTCTAAGTTAGTGCACTTTTCGAAGGGTGCCATCACCTCCATGCAACCACATCCCCAGCTGGGCTACACCCTTGCCACGTCAAATCAATCTAGACTCCAAGTTGTCCACAATTCGGGCTTTGTGTTCAATTTGCAGTCAGCAGACAGCACGACATTAAATAGGCATATCACCCTCATACAGAGTCCAATGGAGGAGTTCTTGTGCTCTTTAGAAAGATAACGATGAGATATTTCCAATGGATCTGGTCTTAGCCACAGATTCATTGTGTATCAGCCGAAATCATCGATACAATATGTTATATTACTGTTTTAGGCTGTTTCAGACCTTGTAAGCATGTAGGGGGTCCAAGCCCAGGTTGTGTGTGCCCCACTTAGCTGCACACAACCCTAGCTCATCCCTCTTACGTCCCTCCCTCTCATATACTCAGTAGTCGCCGCCTTAGACACTTGGGTTTTGCTTAGATTTGTGGGCACTCGGAAATATGAATCGATCCTCGCTAGTGCGTTGGACTTAGAGGTGACACCCATACTCCACTTAAGTGTATACTCATTGTCACCCAAAAGTCCCGTGCACGAAGTATTAACCAGATGGCCCTCATTTAACTAAATATGAGCCAACTAGTTGCACCATACACACTTATGCAACCAAGATAGTTTCGATTCTTTTCCGAATAACCATACCGAGATTGAATCCAACCCATGTGAGCATAGCATACGCCGTCCGTCTTAGAACCTTGCTATCGCCCACACCGATCGAGTGAGGTGCGTTGCAATAGTCAAGGAATGATGATCGCTCGTGTCCATGAGTGTAACACCCTAAATTTTGCTCTAATTTAAATTTTAGAGTATTTTTGTTTTTTCGAGAATTTTTGGGAATTTATTGAAATTTATTTGGATTTATTCAAATATGGCCTTCCTTGAAAACAATTAAATAATGGAAAAGTTTTTGCAAAGTTTTATTGAAAATATTTTATTTGAGTCCCAAATAGCTCAAAGTATTTTCTGAAATTTTTCTAGAATTTTTCTACTATTTTAAAAGCCCCAAATGATTTAATTGAATTTTTAGAATTGTTTTTAATAAGAAATGATTTAAAAATCAGATGAATAGTACTGGGCCGGCCCAGCACTGTGCTTAGCCTGGCCCAGCTCGCCGCGCAAACCCTAGCGCCACCCAGCCCGAGCCGTCCGATCCTGATCGAACGCCGCGAGTGTGCCACGTCGCCCGCGCGCGTGCGCCTTCGGATCATCGCCGCCTGAGCGGTGAGATAGGGCCACGTCGCCGTCCCCCGCGAGATCACGGAGAGGCGTGGGCTTTGATGGCCGTGATTTCGCGCGTGATTCGCGCACGTCGAGGCCCTTTAAGCCGTCTTGGTGAGTGCGTTCTACAGAGGGCTTAATGCCGCATCTTTTGACTCCTTGCACGCACGCCGAGACCACCTCTAGCGCCCGTTGTTGCTCGCCGTAGTTGCTTTCCCTCGCCACAGTTGTTTTTGCTTCCTCCCGTCGTCGTCCAAGCCGCTTCGCTGTGCTCCGACCCCGTCCCGAGTTCACCGAAGCAAGCCGCATCGAGTGGACCACCCCTTCTCGCCGGAGAAGCCCCATAGCGCCATTGGCTGCGTCATCTTCCCCAGCTCCGGCGACCTTCTCTTTATGCGCCGTCGTCGACCTCGCCAACCCTCGCCGACCGTTCGATCTGCATCGCACGTTTCCGGTACGTCCACGTCGCCTTCTCTGTTTTCACCTAGATTAGATCTGAGTCGTTAGATCAGTTATGGACGGTCTGGATTAACTCTTAGGTTTACACGTTAGTTGAATCTTGATCGTTAGATCTAGAGTGAACGGCTTGGATTAGATCTATTTTTTCTGCGCTATGTTTTTGTCTTAGCCGTTGGATCGTTAGTGAACGCGTAGGATTGAGCCACGTTGCGCCATGCACAGTAAACAACTAGGATACCATGCTCCGTTGGATTAAAACTCAACGGTGGAGATTAGATCCAGTTTTGCCTTAAGAATCTGCGCCGTTCAGATTTGAACGTGCGGCGGTGATTGTGCCGCGCCTTTGCCGAATCGCGTGCTGACGCGTGGTCGTTTTGACCGGGGCAGAGACCAGGTCCAGCCGTCGGTTTCGAGCGCACCGTTGCGATCCTGCCACGTGGCCACGCGTAAACCGAGACGTCGCCGAACGTGCGTCGTTGGATGTGCGACGCGTGGAGGCGTGGAGTCCGAGGCGTCGCCGCATTGGATGCGTGGCTGACCGCCGGATGCGCGACGCGTGTCGCACGCATCTCGGTGCGCGGCGGTGTGCGTGAGGAAATCTGTCCGTTGATTCAACGAACGGCTCGGATCTTGCCGCGTGGATGCGCTGTTTTGGTGAACCAAGTCCACGGTAGACCATAGACCGAGGCGACGTGGCGGCACCAGAGGCTGCCACGTGTAATGCTGACGTCATAAATATTTTTTATATATAAAAATATTTCGGCCGAAATTCATTTCTGTGCTGACGTCATCATGATGCGATGCTGACATCATAAATGTGAATTTTCAGTATAAAAATAATTTGGAAGAATCGGATTTCTTAATTTCTGTATTTTCAGATTTTATTCAAACTTCAAATGACTATAACTTTTGCATTTTAACTCGGATTTGGGTGATTCAAATTTCTAAAAATTCATAAAAATGTGATCTATTTAATGATGAATTTTATTTGAATTTTTGAGGTCATATAGTCCTCTGTATTAGCTATTTATTGCATATTTTGTTTATACGCGTAAGACGCAAATTTGCCGGAAAGTTTCGAGGAAGATTTCGTCGCTCAAGACCAACCTTCGGAACACGACCAGCAACTCTTTGAAGGCAAGTGATGCTTTGATCATTTTGATCCCAGCTTTTTAAAATGTAATTTATGGTTTGAAATTATGCATGCTTATTTATTTAAAATGAAGCTAATTTAAATTGGGATAACGTAGTTAATCAACCCATTCTGTTATGACACCTTGAAATTATTAATTGTACGCCCTAAATCATTGTCACCCTAAGTTTGTTTGTACTGGTTGGATAATAATATGATGCCAACACGGGAGGCTAGACCGTGAGTAGATGCTTAGCCTTGCAACGAGTCATGAATGATCTTTCAGAAAAATGCTACAATATTGACTAATGGAATATTGAATGTATTTTGAAAGTGGTGTGATGTTGCCACATGATGAGATTGAAGTATGGAGACTGTGTGGTTCCATACCGATGTGGAGTTATTTGTGGCATGTGTTGCACAATAATCAACCTGGGTGGGAAATGATTTATACTAGGGCAAGTGGCAAGAGGTCAGTGTGCACAGTGGGCTGTGTGGCATTGGGTTGATGAGTGTTGTGAGTTTGTGTGCCACAATGGGTGTGTGCCATTGTTGAGTGTTGGAAGTCTTGCCTTGGTCGCTTAAGGACTTCACCTTGCAAGCCTTTGATCCGAGTCACCCGTACAACCACATGTCCGATATGGGATGGACCTAGTTGATTAGGGTTACGATATCTTTCCTCCGATACCTCGGGGTGACAAAGTGCGGGGTGTATCTGCGGGGGCGCGCACGTGCTACGGGTTGGTGCCCATCCAACGGTGATTGACCTGTCCTATACTTGGCTCTGTGTGAGGGAAGTGATAGTGAGGTAATACCGAGAGGTTCTTTAGTTAAGGTAGAGGTTCTCAAAAGCTTTGTTACGGACAATCACCGTGTGGTGAGTGGTCAGATCTTGTGGGTAAAGTGTACAACCTCTGCAGAGTGTCAAAACTATTCGAATAGCCGTGCTCACGGTATTGAGCATTGCTCGGGGATTACAGTCAAGGGGTAGATCTTCATAAACAAAATGTGGAAAGGGTGGCTGTGTGCCAGTTTTGAAAATGAACTGTTAAGGCTGTGTGCCGAGAATCTTCGAAGAAAAACCATTTGAAGAAAATAGTGTTACTTATAACTATTCCACTGCTTAAAACTAAATAAGATACTGGTTTAAAAATGATGTTTGATGCAAGAGAACCATTTAAGCCAATCCTTTGGAATAAGCTTTGCATATAGTACTAGTGCCGCATTCTGTGCATTACTTGTTGAGTACCTTGTGTACTCATCCCACCTTGCTTATCAACCCCAACATCAATGGAGGAGTCTACACCAGCCTGGGAGGAGGAGTACATTGAGGACCCGAGCAACTAGGGGGCAAGCCCAGTGGGATGCCTGTGGAGAGATGGAGGCTTCCACGATATTTATTTATGTTCCGCTGTTATTTCTTTTACTCTGGATACTGTAAGCCATGCGTGGCTGTTTTCATGTAAGGAGACCATAAGGTCATACAACTCGGTTTATATACATGTTTGCACTATTTATTCTTACATCGCTGCGAATGTCTGTGATGTGCAACCCTGTAAAGACTGTGTGTGCTAGCGTGATCCTGGACTAGCACAGAATACACAGAGGGTCCGGATTTGCAGATTCGGGTCCCGACAGAGGTGGTATCAGAGCAGGCTGACTGTAGGACTTGACCCTAGTTTGGTTGTACCTAGGAGGGTAAAACTATTTTCTAAAGACCTAATCAACTTGAGCAAGAATATCAAAGAAATCTTGACTTATCTCTTCTCCCTTGTTTCATACCTATGCTGAATTTTTATTATTTTCTGTTTAATTTAAACAAGGTTTATTTTGGCATATGAGGATGATCCACACCTACGGAGAGCGCACCGGAGGATATGCCGTGGAGTTATGGTGTATGATGCAGTTGCTCGGAGGTTTTGACAGACCACTGTATCGAGGGACTACGGTGGTACGGGCAGGATTTGACATCACCTGGGATGTCAAGATCACACTGTATGCTCGGGAGAGGACGAGGGCGAGCCGTCCTATCTACATCACTGTCAGGAGGTCTTCTTTTGAGGCCGGATTCAGGAGACAGCACGTCAGGCGATGCGGCAGATTGCCCGCACTTACTCCGCAGAGTTGGAGGGCACCGTCTTTCGTCACCATCCGCGTCGAGACAATCGTTTTGACAGGATGGAGCTCGTGGAGGAGGGCGCCACGATCACCCACCTAGCGAGGTATGTCATCACCCAGGAGGAAGCCTTGGACGAGACAGTCCAGGAGCTGCAAAGGACCCGCGACGAGGTCACGGAGGCGAGGATCCAACTGCAGGAGGGCTTAGCTCACTCCATGCAGAAGATCCAGGAGTTGGAGATGGCTTTGTATGGACCGAGCCCGAGCGATCCCGAGTTACACGATCCGATCCGGAGGAGCAGAGCAGAGCACCGGTCGAGGAGCAGGCACCACAGGACCAAGCAGAGTCGATGGGGTCATTTGCACCACCGCGAGAGGTCATCAAGACCGATTCGCCCGATGCCGAGCACCCATCGGTGTATGCTCCGGGGAAGCCGTAGCCGGGTTGGCTCGATGAGTGATCGAGTCTAGTAGAGTATAGTGTCGAGACTCGAATGTTGAGTCGCGTCTTTTGCTTCAGAGTCACCATTAGGTGTGAGTCGTCATAGAGTCCTATGTTTGCTTACTTGCTTTTGGTTGTGAGTGTCAAGTATGTGTTCCATTGCCCTTAGGTACTTGTGAGTAACCATACTGCTTTATATTATATCAATAAAGTGGCTAAATAATTTAAGTTACACCTGTTTCCCCCACATAAGTTCTTTTACTTGTCCATGCTTTCTTCTTTTCTTAACCTTGGAAGTTTGCAACAGATGGTGAGGACTCGTGGAAATGTTGGAGCCAACAGAAGCGGAGCTAATCAGGCTGACAACCAGAATGAGGAACCAATCTCAACCGCCGCAAGTCGATATGCGAACACAGGAGCCTTCCGACCGCCCGGACTCAACTCATGAACACGATGGTTCGGACCATGCGTGAGATATCCAATCAAGCCGCTACGAATGTTCAACACAGGGGTAACCATGGACCACACCCTACTCAAGGTTGTGCGAGTTTATGCGAACTTGTCCACCTACCTTCTCGTGCAACGCCAATCCATCGGAGGCGGACGATTGGCTAAGGACAATCGAAAGGAAGCGCACATTACCCAGGTGTGTAGGACATGAGAGGTACTCTATGCCTCTCATCAACTCAAGGAACCGCCGCAGAATGGTGGGAAAACCTGCGCGACTCATGAGGACCCACAGTATCACGTGGGAGGAATTCACCTCGACCTTCCGCCGAGCACCATGTACCCGAGGGTATCATGGATCTTAAAAGGAGGAATTTGGAGCCTCAAGCGGGCGGCGGTCGGTGGCCGTTTACGAATAAGTTCACACAACCGCACGCTACGCACCGAGGACGTGGCTACGGATAAGGCCGCACAATCCCGCTTCATGAAGGGATTGAATGCGAGGTTGCAGTGGGGTGATCACTCACACATTCCCGACTTCCAAGAGCTAGTTAACAAAGCTCTTATCTTGGAGGACAAGCGCCGAGAGTTGGATGACAACGAAAGCGCAGAATGGCGCAACAAGGAGGTCGTCAATGCCGCAGAGGCGGAGGACGGCACCCCAACAATTCATCCGTACCACCGTAGGCAATGACAGGCACCACTGCCGCAAAATCGCCCGATGGGTCGAAATGCTCGACTCGGCTAGAATTGTGGCACGCATCGAGGAACCTCTCGAGCGATGGGAAGACGTTGCTATCATCGCAATGAATCGGCATTTTGCCAATAATCGCCTAAGAAGGAGGTGTCACCCGGTCCGCTTTAACTCGGGAACACACCGGCAAGGACTCCCGCACCAATCGTGAACCGCGGGGCATCAACAGCAGCAACTCCATCCCAAGGAACTGCATGAGGCCGAGTCAACCACATTACAACGGATGAAGTCCAGAATGCCACGGACGTTGTACTGGGTAAGTTCCTAGTAAACTCAGTACCAGCTACTGTTTTATTCGATTTCGGAGCTTCGCATTCTTTTATTTCCCGAGATTTTGTTGTTCAAAGTGATTTGGATATAGTGAATCTTAAATGTGTGTTTATAGTTCAATCCCCTGGATCAAAACTCCGATCTAAAGTAGGATGTTCTAGGGTAAGACTAATAATTAATGGAGTTGAGTTCCTAGCGAACTTAATCGTCCTTAATACCCAAACCCTGGATGTTATCCTGGGAATGGATTGGTTAACCAAACACAAGGCAGTGCTGGACTGCGGAAAAAGAGTCATATCAGTCGAGAGCCTGGATGGAAAGAAGATTGAATTTGAAGCAAAATCAGTACGAGATGGACAATTAATGGTCAACAGCATGAAGATTGACAGCTTGGAGGAAGTTTCCATAGTCAATGAATATCCGGATGTTTTCCCAGAGGATTTACCCGGAATGCCGCCAGATAGAGATATCGAGTTCGTGATAGAGCTTGTTCCAGGGTCAGCTCCAATAGCTAAGAGACCTTACAGGATGTCCACAGAGGAATTGGTGGAAATGAAGAAGCAGATTGAAGAGCTGCTGGAAAAAGGATTTATAAGACCTAGTTCATCGCCATGGGGAGCACCTGTCTTGTTCGTCAAGAAGAAGGACGGGAGTTTTAGGATGTGTATAGACTATCGTGCACTTAATGATGTGACGATAAAGAATAAGTATCCGCTACCGAGGATCGATGATCTTTTGATCACCGCGGGAGCGAGAGTCTTCTCCAAAATTGATCTCCGATCAGGATACCATCAATTGAAGATCCGATCAGAGGATATTCCGAAGACTGCATTTTCGTCAAGATATGGACACTATGAGTTTACAGTGATGTCTTTTGGCTTGACAAATGCACCAGCATATTTCATGAACTTAATGAATAAGGTTTTTATGGAATATTTGGATAAGTTCGTTGTCGTGTTCATAGATGATATTCTTGTCTATTCCAAGACAAGAGAAGAGCACGCCGAACATTTGAGGCTAGTCCTTGAGAAATTGAGGGAACAACAGTTGTTTGCAAAATTTAGTAAATGTGACTTCTGGAAGAATAAGGTTGAATTTCTTGGACACATAATGACAGCAGAAGGAGTTGCGGTAGATCCAAAGAAAGTGGAAACGGTTTTGCATTGGGAGCAACCGAAGACGGTAACCCAAATCCGTAGTTTCCTTGGAATGGCGGGATATTACCGTCGATTCATCGAAGGATTCTCTACGATTGCGAGACCTCTTACACAACTGTTGAAAAAGGAAAAGAAATTCTTATGGACACCAGAGTGTGAGAAGAGTTTTCAGGAGTTGAAGAAAAGATTAACATCGGCACCTGTCTTAGTTTTACCTGACGTTCATCAAGGCTTCGACATTTATTGTGATGCATCGCGTCAGGGGTTGGGATGCGTGTTGATGCGAGCGGAAGGTAATTGCCTATGCATCGAGGCAATTGAGACCACATGAAGAGAACTATCCGACTCATGATTTGGAATTAGCTGCCGTAGTGCATGCCCTAAAAATATGGCGTCATCATCTCATCGGAAATAGATGTGAAGTGTATACTGATCATAAAAGTCTTAAGTATATTTTCACGCAAGATGACCTAAATATGAGGCAAAGAAGATGGTTAGAGTTAATCAAGGATTATAACGTAGGAATTCACTACCATCCTGGTAAAGCCAACGTGGTGGCAGACGCCTTGGCGCGTAAAGAACCACAGTGTAAACATCTTTGTTGGAAGCAAGTCGGTGAATTGTGTAAGGATTTCCAGAAATTAGAACTGGAAATGGTACCAGAAGGATTTTTAGCAACTTTAGAAGTAAAACCTACCCTGGAAGATCAGATCAGGGAAGGACAAAAATATGACGATAAGATCAAGAGAATTAAGGACAAGATGGATGCAGGCAAGGCAAAGGATTTCAAACTGAATGAAAAGGGTACTATGTGGTTTAAAGGGCGCATTTGCGTGCCGAACAAAAAGGAATTGAAGTAGTTAATTCTGGAGGAGGCCCATGACTCCAAGTACTCAATTCATCCAGGAAGTGCGAAAATGTATCAAGATTTAAAAGAAAGATTTTGGTGGCCAAGCATGAAACGAGAAGTCGCCGAATATGTTGCATTATGTGACATATGCCAAAGAGTCAAAGCTATGCATCAGAGACCCGCAGGATTATTACAACCCCTAAAGATACTTGAATGGAAATGGGAAGAAATTGGTATGGATTTCATAACCGGGTTGCCCAGAACCCAAGGTGGATATGATTCCATATGGGTCATAGTAGATCGTTTAACCAAAGTGGCACATTTCATACCGGTAAAGACCACTTATTCCGGAGACCGGTTGGCAGAACTTTATATGGCAAGAATTGTCTGTTTGCGTAGAGTACCGAAGAAGATAGTGTCGGATAGAGGTACCCAATTTACCTCCAGATTTTGGGGTAAGCTACATGAGGCAATGGGGACTCGTTTGAACTTGATCTGACCTACCATCCGCAGACGGATGGTCAAACCGAGAGGGTTAACCAAATATTGGAAGATATCTTTGAGAGCTTGTTCCTTAGCATATTCTACTTCATGGGACAAGTGTTTACCTTATGCTTTGAGTTCGATTACAACAACGATTATCGAGCGAGTTCTGAGATGTCTCCATTTGAAGCTCAGTATGGTCGATCTTGTCGAACACCATTGAATTGGAATGAGACAGTGAGCGACATGTTTTGGACCGGACATTCTTCAAAAGGCGTAAGAACAAATCGCCTGATCGGGAAGATCAAGATTGCACAATCAAGGCGTAAGAGTTATGCCAACAACCGTCGCAGGGAATTGAGCTTTGAACCCGAAGATTTTGTGTATCTTAGAGTCACACCTCTCAAAGGAGTCAGAAGGTTCCACGCAAAAGGGAAGCTTGCACCCAGATATGTTGGGCCGTTCAAGATCTTGAGCCGCAGAGGTGAAGTTGCATATCAGTTGGAGTTACCGCAGTCTTTGGCAGGAGTGCATGATGTATTTCATGTATCACAACTGAAGAAGTGTCTTCGAGTACCTAAGAGCAAACACCGTTAGAGGCAATCGAGTGCAAGAAGATCGACTTACAAAGAACATCCGATGAAGATTCTGGACATAATGGACAGAGAGACAAGGAACAAGTCAACACGTTTTTGCAGAGTTCAGTGGAGCAACCATTCGGAAAGTGAAGCAACGTGGGAACGTGAAGAAGATCTGAAGAAGGAGTTTCCTAAACTATTTCTGTAGACAACCCTGAATCTCGGGGACGAGATTCTGTTAAGGGGGGAGGTTTGTAACACCCTAAATTTTGCTCTATTTTAAATTTTGGAGTATTTTTGTTTTTTGAGAATTTTTGGGAATTTATTGAAATTTATTTGGATTTATTCAAATATGGCCTTCCTTGAAAACAATTAAATAATGGAAAAGTTTTTGCAAAGTTTTATTGAAAATATTTTATTTGAGTCCCAAATAGCTCAAAGTGTTTTCTGGAATTTTTCTAGAATTTTTCTACTATTTTAAAAGCCCCAAATGATTTAATTAAATTTTTAGAATTGTTTTTAATAAGAAATGATTTAAAATCGATGAATAGTCTTGGGCGGCCCAAGATCGTGCTTAGCTTGGCCCACTCGCCACAAGAAACCCTAGCGTCGCCACCGAGCCGTCCGATCCTGATCGAACGCCTACGAGTGTGCCACGTCGCCCGCGCGCGTGCGCCTTCGGATCATCGCCGCACAAACGGCTGGGATAGGGCCACGTCGCTTCGTTCCCGCGAGATCACCGGAGAGGCATGGGCTTTGATGGCCGTGATTTCCGCTGGCAGTTTCGCGCACGTCGAGGCCCTTTAAGCCGTCTTGGTGAGTGCGTTCTGCAGAGGGCTTAATGCCGCGTCTTTTGACTCCTTGCACGCACGCCGAGACCACCTCTAGCGCCCGTTGTTGCTCGCCGTAGTTGCTTTCCCTCGCCGCCGTTGTTTTTGCTTCCTCCCGTCGTCGTCCGAGCCGCTCGCGCGTGCTCGACCGCCCCGAAGTTCACCGGCAAGCCGCATCGAGTGGACCACCCTTCTCGCCGGAGAAGCCCTGTAGCGCCGTTGGCTGCGTCATCTTCCCCAGCTCCGGCGACCTTCTCTTTTTGCGCCGTCGTCAACCTCGCCAACCCTCGCCAACCGTTCGATCTACATCGCACGTTTTCGGTACGTCCACGTCGCCTTCTCTGTTTTCACCTAGATTAGATCTGAGTCGTTAGATCAGTTATGGGTGGTCTGGATTAACTCTTAGGTTTACACATTAGTTGAATCTTGATCGTTAGATCTAGAGTGAACGGCTTGGATTAGATCTATTTTTTCTGCGCTATGTTTTTGTCTTAGCCGTTAGATCGTTAGTGAACGCGTAGGATTGAGCCACGTTGCGCCATGCACAGTAAACAACTCGGATACCATGCTCCGTTGGATTAAATCTCAACGGTGGAGATTAGATCCAGTTTTACCATAAGAATTCGCGTCGTTCAGATTTGAACGTGCGGCGGTGATTGCGCCGCGCCTTTGTCGAATCGCGTGCTGACGCGTGGTCGTTTTGACCGGGCGAGGCGAGATCCAAATTCGGTTTGAGCGCACCGTTGCGATCCTGCCATGTGGCCGCCCGTAAACCGAGACGCCGCCGAACGTGCGCGTGATCCAGCCGTTAATTTCGGGTGCGCCGTTGGATGTGCGACGCGTGGAGGTGTGGAGTCCGAGGCGTCGCCGCGTTGGATGTGTGGCTGACCGCCGGATGCGCGACGCGTGTCGCACGCTTCTCGGTGCGCTGCGGTGCCCGTGAGGAAATCTGGTCGTTGATTCAACGAACGGCTCAGATCTTGCCACGTGGATGCGCTGTTTTGGTGAACCAACTCCACGGTAGACCATAGCCGAGCCGTGAACCAAGCCCATAGACCGAGGCGACGTGGCGGCACTGGAGGCTGTCACGTGTCATGCTGACGTCATCGCTGACGTCATAAATATTTTTTATATATAAAAATATTTCGGCCGAAATTCATTTCTGTGCTGACGTCATCAT
The DNA here is from genome assembly GCA_036346275.1 of Otatea glauca. NCBI lineage: Eukaryota > Viridiplantae > Streptophyta > Magnoliopsida > Poales > Poaceae > Otatea > Otatea glauca. The sequence goes on along the minus strand of CM070713.1, from coordinate 37,219,218 downwards.
GATGCGATGCTGACATCATAAATGCGAATTTTCAGTATAAAAATAATTTGGAAAAATCGGATTTCTTAATTTCTGTATTTTCAGATTTTATTCAAACTTCAAATGACTATAACTTTTGCATTTTAACTCGGATTTGGGTGATTCAAATTTCTAAAAATTCATAAAAATGTGATCTATTTAATGATGAATTTTATTTGAATTTTTGAGGTCATATAGTCCTCTGTATTAGCTATTTATTGCATATTTTGTTTATACGCGTAGACGCAAATTTGCCGGAAAGTTTCGAGGAAGATTTCGTCGCTCAAGACCAACCTTCGGAACACGACCAGCAACTCTTTGAAGGCAAGTGATGCTTTGATCATTTTGATCCCAGCTTTTTAAAATGTAATTTATGGTTTGAAATTATGCATGCTTATTTATTTAAAATGAAGCTAATTTAAATTGGGATAACGTAGTTAATCAACCCATTCTGTTATGCCACCTTGAAATTATTAATTGTACGCCCTAAATCATTGTCACCCTAAGTTTGTTTGTACTGGTTGGATAATAATATGATGCCAACACGGGAGGCTAGACCGTGAGTAGATGCTTAGCCTTGCAACGAGTCATGAATGATCTTTCAGAAAAATGCTACAATATTGACTAATGGAATATTGAATGTATTTTGAAAGTGGTGTGATGTTGCCACATGATGAGATTGAAGTATGGAGACCTGTGTGGTTCCATACCGATGTGGAGTTATTGCTGGCATGTGTTGCACAATAATCAACTGGGTGGGAAATGATTTAGACTGGGGCAAGTGGCAAGAGGCTGTGTGCCTGGTGGGCCTGTGTGGCATTGGGTTGATGAGTGTTGTGAGTTTGTGTGCCACAATGGGCTGTGTGCCACTGTTGAGTGTTGGAAGTCTTGCCTTGGTCAGTTAAGGACTTCACCTTGCAAGCCTTTGATCTGAGTCACCCGTACAACCACATGTCTGATATGGGACAGACCTAGTTGATTAGGGTTCTGATATCTTTCCTCTGATACCTCGGGGTGACAAAGGTGCGGGGTGTATCGCAAGGGGAGCGTGCACTGCTACTGCTTGGTGCCCATCCAACGGTGATTGACCCGTCCTATACTTGGCTCTGTGTGAGGAAGTGATAGTGAGGGTAATCTGAGAGGTTCTTTGGTTAAGGTAGAGGTTCCCAAAAGCTTTGTTACGGACAATCACCCGTGTGGTGAGTGGTCAGATCTTGTGGGTAAAGTGTACAACCTCTGCAGAGTGTCAAAACTATTCGAATAGCCGTGCTCACGGTATTGAGCATTGCTCGGGATTACAATCAAGGGTAGATCTTCATAAACAAAATGTGGAAAGGGTGGTACTGTGTGCCGTTTGAAAATGAACTGTTAAAGTGTAGTGTCTTGAGAATCTTCAAGAAAAACCATTTGAAGAAAATAGTGTTACTTATAAGCTGTTCCAATTGCTTAAAACTAAATAAGATATTGGTTTAAAAATGATGTTTGATGCAAGAGAACCATTTAAGCCAATCCTTTGGAATAAGCTTTGCATATAGTACTAGTGCCGCATTCACATGCATTACTTGTTGAGTACCTTGTGTACTCATCCCACCTTGCTTATCAACCCCAACATCGGTGGAGGAGTCTACACCAGCCTGGGAGGAGGAGTACATTGAGGACCCGAGCAACTAGGGGGCAAGCCCACGGATGCTGTGGAGAGATGGAGGCTTCCACGATATTTATTTATGTTCATTGTTATTTGTTTTACTCAATCATCGTAAGCCATGCGTGCATTTTTTTATGTAAGGAGACCATAAGGTCGTACAACTCGGTTTATATACATGTTTGCACTATTTATTCTTACATTGCTTCGAATGTGTGTGATGTGCAACCCTGTAAAGACTGTGTGTGCTAGCGTGATCCTGGACTAGCACAGAATACACAGAGGGTCCGGATTTGCAGATTTGGGTCCCGACAGAATACCTCTCAGAGCAGCCACACGCTCACGCCTTGTGATCTTGGCGCGCCTAAAACAGAAATCTACTTGGTGTCCATCCTTCTGACAGAATGTGCATGTATACTTCGCCTTACTAGAGGCAGAAGCAGCAGGAGGAGCAACCTTCTTGTCAGAGATCCCATGGACAACCCTAGCAGACCTAAACACAGTGGTACTCACCCTGAGAACTACCACAATCTCACCACGCTTGGAACTACGCATAACGATAGGAGGATGAGTCCTAGAGTGCTCCAAGTAGTCAAATCCTAGACCCTTATTGAATCGACTAATCTTGGATTGGTCTAGAATGAGATTGAGCTTCTTCTTGCCTCCAACAAACTTCTCAAGAGTACTCATGAGATACTCACACTCCCGAAAAAAAGAGGCACATGAAGAACAGGGAAGAGAAGAGGAAGAAGAACCAGACAGAGAAGAACTACCAACACGTGCCTTTTTCTCCCTCAGCACGGCTTCCTCAATCTTGAGGGCCTCACAAGAAACACAAGGGGCATTTCTAATCCTAGAGGCTTGGTCTTCTAGCTTCTTCCTAAGTTCGACTTGGATTTTATCCAAATCCCCCTCAATTTCAGTACATCGCAAGCAACCTCCTTGTGACTTATCTACTAAGTCATTAGCAAGTTTAGCACACTTGACATTTAGAGATTCATGTCAAGTTTTAGTTGCTTCCAGCCCTCACATGAGCTGACTGAGTCCTTAGAAGCATGCAACTCGAGTTTATTGTTTCTAGAAGATAGCTTCCTAAGGTGATCGCTAATGGCATTAATTTCAGCAAGCAATTTAGGGCAATTTTCACACGATGCATTTGTGTGAGCATGAGGAAGCTAGCATCGACAGGAATAGAATCAACAGAACAAGTGCTAGCATTCTTTGACCTAAGACTATCGAGCTCTGACAGCAAACTATCATGCATAGTCCTTAGGTTCTCAAGCTCCACAAGCAAAGCATCGCAAAGAATACAATCATCAGTGACTCGAGAAGGAGAAGATCTACGAGAAGCTAACTCCCGAGTACCTACTTCCTTCTCTAGCTCCATTGTAAGGACCCGAATCCACTGATTCGAAACCACTGTGTTTACCGCACTAGTCCCAGGATCAACGCTAGTGCACACAGCTCAACATCGGTACATATCACATCATACTCAACGATAATAGAATAATAGTTCATTTATTGATATAGCTAAATGTATGATCTTATGACCGACTTACATTATTAAGCCACAGGCATGACTGGGAATATAAGCTAATAATTAAGCGGCGGAAGTAGAAAGCGTAGATAGCTCATCGATTCACCACAGGACAACCGACAAGGCTCGGACCCTAATGACTCGTGTCTTCTGGACTTCCTCTTCCAACACAGTGTAGATTCTTCAATGTTGATTATTGTTGTTTGGCAAGGGTGAGTACTTAAGCACTCAACAAGTCGTGCACAGAATGCAATTCTATGTATCTATATGCAAGGCTTAGTCCAATGGATAGGCTATCATGGCTATTTTGCAATAAGCAGCATTTATGAACAAGTATAATAAATAGATTGTAAAGACTGTAAAACAAATAGCAATAATAAATAAATTCAGTATTTCTCAATAAACTAAGTTTCCAATCCTAAGTCAATTTCCACTTTCCATGGCATTCCGCCATCCCAACCAAATTGTCCATTTAATTAAGCTAACCCTTAACTATAATTCCCGAGCATTGCTCAATACCGCGAGCACGGCTATCCGAATAGTTTCACACTCTGCAGAGGTTATGCACTTTACCCACGTGATACAACCAAACAACACCAAGCGCAGTGATTATAACAAAGCCTTTACAATGCTACCGCTTAACCTTGTACCACCCGCTAAGGTTTCAACACCGGTGGGACTGTTACCACATCCGTGGCCCCCTCTTGCGCCATGTGAATTACTCCATAACTCTGAACTCACACCGACCGCGATAGTACCAAAATTAAGACATTGCAAATTACTCACCTAAGTGGCGCGATACTGGACATGTGGTTGCATGATTGACTCAGTCAAAGGCTTGCAAGGTTAAGTCCTTAGAGTGATCAAGGCAAGACATCCACATACCCTCGCCCATCGGGCCCACCTTAACCTCCTCGCCCTTGTCACTTGCCCCAATCTAAATGATTATCACCCGCTTGATTACCAAGCACCACGTGCTATCAACAATTCAACACCGTTGCGTGACATGACTCGCCACAACAACTCAATCTCATCGTGTGATCCACATGACACACAAGTTCATAACATTGTTCCATATTCCATTAATCAAGATTAATTATCAATGATTCTGACACATGTGATGACGTGGCATGGCTAAGCAACTAATACGAACTGACCCTCCAGTGTTGATTATAATTACTAACCAACTATATTGAACCAATCTAGGGTGACAATGGATCATGGCATACAATGACAAGGTAGGGTATAGATCAAATTGGTATATTAGCTAAGCCCAATTTAATTTGAAACAATTGTATACTTGAAATAATATGCAATAGGGTAAAACAATTATAGCAATTTTATAAACATGGGTTCAACATGATCAAAGCACAACTTGCCTTGGAATAGGTCCTGATCTTGATTTGAAGCTTGCTCTTGAGTTGCTGGATCTTCCTCCGAAGCGTCGCACAATTCAATGTCTACGCGTACCGAAGGATAAAAGCAAATAAATACCAAAACAGAGAGAAAATGAACTCCAAAAATCAAATAAAAGTCACCATTAAATATATCTCAATTTTAAAAAATTTTAGAAATTTGAATCACTCAAATTCGAGTTACGATGCAAAAGATATAGCCTCGGGGTGCTAACCCCCCTATTTATAGCCTCGGCGTCCGAGCTCTACAACGAAAAGAAACCGCGACGTTACTGCGCCGACTCGAGTCGAGCGGAGACGATAAGCGGCTGGTAGCGACGCGTGTCCCGATCCGACGGCCAAGATGCAAGCGCGCACGCGCCTTCCTGGACCGTTGGATCGCACGTGAACGATCACCGATCTAGGTTTTGCCCCATTGCGATTAATGAAATTTGGTTTGGGCCGCACCGAGCGGGCTTCAATAAGACGATGTTGAGCTTCGCCCAACATTGTTCATTGATTTTCAAAAGGATTTTCCATTTAAAATAATTTTAGAAATTCATTTTATTTATTTTAAGCAATAAAACTAATAGGAAAAATCCAAGAAAAATCTCAAAAATACTTTGAGACATTCTGAACTCAAATAAAATATTTTTGGCAAGACTTTATTTTAACTTTGCACAAATTTAAATAGATTTGAACAAAAGTTCAATATTCTTAATTTAAAATTAATTCAAATAAATCTAAAAAATCCAAATAAATTCCAGAAAATCATAAATGCACATTTAAGCAATAAAATAATATTTGGGCAAATTTTTTTGGGATGTTACAAACCTCCCCCCCTTAACAGAGTCTCGACCCCAAGATTCAGGGCTAACTAGATAATAGGTTCGGGAATTCTGACTTCAAATCTTCTTCTCGCTCCGAAGTGGCTTCACTTTCGGAATGATTGCTCCACTGAACTCTGCAAAAACGAATAGACTTGTTTCTGGTCTTGCGCTCCATAACATACAAAATTCTGACCGGTTGCTCTTTGTAAATCAAATCTTCTTGCAGCTCTATTGTATCTAACGGGGTTTGCTCCGTTGGCACTCTGAGACATTTCTTGAGCTGCGACACATGGAATACATCATGCACTCCTGCCAAAGACTGAGGCAACTCTAACCGATAAGCTACTTCTCCTCGACGGCTCAGAATCTTGAACGGACCAATATATCTTGGTGCAAGCTTCCCTTTAACGTGAAATCTTTTAACGCCCTTAAGAGGGGTAACTCTGAGATACACATAATCTTCCGGCTCGAGCTCAAATCTCGGCGACGGTTATCCGCGTAGCTTTTACATCTTGGTGTGCTATCTTCAACCTCTCTCTGATCATTGCAACTTGACTTTCGGCTTCCTCGAGAATATCTGGCCCAAAAACCAAACGTTCTCCGGTTTCATTCCAATTCAACGGAGTACGACAAGCACGTCCATACAATGCCTCAAATGGTGACATCTGCAAGCTAGCTTGGTAACTATTATTGTAACTGAATTCTGCATTTGGCAAACACTTATCCCAAGATGTAGCATAAGCTAAAGCACAGGCTCTCAACATATCCTCTAAAATCGACTTACTCTTTCAGTCTGACCATCTGTCTGCGGGTGATATGCTGTACTAAAATTCAAACGAGTCCCCATTGTTTCATGCAACTTGTTCCAAAACCTTGAGGTGAATTGGGTACCTCTGTCCGACACAATCTTCTTGGGCACTCCATGCAAACATACAATCCTTGACATATACAGCTCTGCTAAACGATCTCCCGAGTAAGTGGTCTTTACCAGGATAAAATGAGCGACCTTGGTTAGACGATCCACAATAACCCAAATGGAATCGTAACCTCTCTGAGTCTTAGGTAAACCGGTGATAAAATCCATTCCGATTTCCTCCACTTCCATTCCGAATTTTCAGCTACGCAACAAGCCAGCTGGTCTTTGATGCATGGCCTTTACCCTCTGACATACGTCACATAAAGCCACATGCTCAGCTACTTCACACTTCATATTAGGCCACCAAAATTTCTCCTTCAAATCCCGGTACATCTTAGCACTTCCTGGATGAATTGAGTACTTAGAATCGTGAGCTTCTTCAAGAATCAGTTGTTTCAACTCCATTTTATCCGGCACACAAATTCGGCCTTTGCAGAACATGGTTCCTTGCTCGTCTAGAGTGAAATCCACAGCTAGGCCTTCCTCCTTTTTAGCCTTGATCTTAGAAATTTTATCGTCATCTTTCTGGCCTTCTCTAATCTGATCCTCCAGTGTTGGCTTTACTTCCAGTGCGGCTACCATTCCTTGCGGCACAACTTCCAACCTTAGCTTCTGAAATTCCTTACATAGCTCTGGTTGATCTTCCATTGTCAATGTATTCGTGCTATGGCTCTTTCGGCTCAGAGCGTCTGCTACCACATTGGCTTTTCCGGGATGATAATGAATTCCCACGTTATAATCCTTAATTAGCTCTAGCCACTTTCACTGTCTCATATTCAGATCTGCTTGAGTGAATATGTATTTCAGGCTCTTATGGTCTGTATATATCTCACATCTATTTCCTATGAGATAATGGCGTCATATCTTCAAAGCATGCACTACGGCAGCTAACTCCAAATCATGTGTTGGGAATTCACTTCATGCGGTCTTAACTGTCTCGACGCATAAGCAACGACTTTGCCTTCTTGCATTAATACGCACCCCAAGCCTTGCTTTGAAGCATCGCAATAGATATCAAATCCATTCTGCACATCTGGCAACACTAACATGGGGGCTGTCGTCAAACGCTTCTTCAGTTCCATGAAACTCTTCTCGCACTCTGGCGTCCATGCAAACTTCTTTTCTTTCTTCAACAACTGCGTAAGGGGTTTAGCAATTGTTGAGAATCCTTCTATGAACCGACGGTAGTATCCCGCCATTCCCAGAAAACTACGGATCTAAGTAACAGACTTCGGTTGCTCCCAATGCAACACTGCGTCCACTTTGCTTGGGTCGATTGCCACTCCTTTAGTAGTCATTACATGACCAAGGAATTCGACTTTCTCCTTCCAAAACTCACACTTGCTAAACTTAGCATACAAACATGCTCTCATGACCTCTCTAAAACCTTCCTCGGATGTTCTCGCATGCTCTTCCTCCGTCTTTGAGTACACCAAGATATCGCCTATAAAGACTACAACAAACTTATCCAAATATTCCATGAAAACCTTATTCATCATGTTCATGAAATATGCTGGGGCATTTGTCAATCCAAATGACATGACTATGAACTCATAATGTCCATATCGCGTCGAAAACGAAGTCTTAGGCACATCCTCCGCTCGGATCTTCAACTGATGGTATCCCGAACGAAGATCTATCTTGGAGAAAACTCCAGCTCCTCTTAACTGATCAAATAAATCATCGATCCTAGGCAACGGATACTTGTTCTTGATCGTTACTTCATTAAGTGCACGATAATCAATGCACATCCTAAGACTTCCATCCTTCTTACGAACAAACAAAACCGGTGCTCCCCATGGTGATGAACTAGGTCTAATGAAACCTTTTTCTTGTAGTTCCTCGATCTGCTTTTTCATTTCTACTAACTCGTCGGTAGGCATCCGATATGGTCTCTTTGATATCGGTGCTATACCTGGTGCTAACTCGATAACAAACTCGATATCGCGGTCTGGCGGCAGTCCTGGTAAATCTTTTGGAAACACGTCCGGGTATTCTCTGACTACTGGCACATCTTCCATGCTGATGGCTTTCATGCTGTTGACCACTAACTGCCCATCTCGAACTGCAGTTGCGTGAATTTCTACTTTCTTGCCACTAGGGCCTTCCAAAGTTACAATCCTTCGGCCACAATCCAAAATGGCCTTATGCTTAGACAGCCAATCCATTCCAAGGATGACGTCTAGGGATTGCGCATCTATCAAGATAAGATTTGCTAGAAACTCTATCCCATCCATAAGCAACTTAGCTCCCAAACACCCAAGGCTAGATCTAAGCTCAGATCCTGGGGCTTGGACTAAGAGCACACACTTAAGATTCACCACTTTAAATCCATTATTGGTTGCAAAACTTTGAGAAACAAACGAATGCGAAGCTCCAGAATCAAACAAAGCGTGGCGGTGCGAGTTAACGAAACTTACCCGATTACAACGTTAAGTAGCTTCACGAGCTCCATCTGCGGTGATGTGGTTGATCCTCCCGCGCACTGTTGATTGCGGTGTTGCTCCAGCTTGACCTGGCGCACGATTTCCTCCTGAGGCTGGTGCCTTGGCAGGTGTTGTTCCCAAGTTGAAACGAACTGGCGTGATGCCTCCCTTCTGTGGACACCTATTAGAAAAGTGCCCTGGCTCATTGCATGTATAGCATCTTTTCACTTTGCAGTGCGACTCCTCTGGCGCATTGTTGCCTGTCTTTGGTGTCTGAAAGTTACGATTGGCGAGGCAAGGTGCGGGGTTGATGTCTTATTCACGGCTGGTGGTTGGAATCTAGCAAATTGCTGTGGTGACATTCTCAAACGTAGATGGTTTGGACGTCCACCCTGATTAGTCATCAAGCGCTTACGGTTTTCACCTAGCTCTTTGCGCTTATCCTCTAGGATCAAAGCCTTATTAACTAGGTCCTGAAAATCTGGAAAATTGTGGGTGATTAGTCCCACCTGCAATCCTGAATTTAGTCCCTTCATGAAACGAGACTGCCTAGCTTTATCTGTCGCTACGTCTTCAGGGCATAGCGAGCTAACTGGGTAAATTTATTCAGATACTCGGCCACTGGCTGGCCTCCTTGTTTCAGAACCCTGAACTCTTCCTTCTTAAGATCCATCATTCCCTCTGGAACATGGTACTGGCGGAAAGCAGTGGTAAACTCCTCCCAAGTAATCTCTTGCGGGGCTCCATGTGCGGCACAATAATTCTCCCACCATTCTGCGGCGGTTCCTTCCGGTTGATGAGAGCGTGAGAGCACCTTCTCATTGCCTTCACATTGCGTGATGTGCGGCTTCTTCTCAATAGTCCTAAGCCAGTCATCGGCTTCCAAAGGGTTCACATTTCCTGAAAAAGTTGGTGGCCGAGTCCTCATGAAATCTGACAGCTTGGAGTAAGGTCGAGGTCCACCATTGTTGTTCTGAGCTGCATGGTTGTTGTTGGTTGTCGCTACATTGGTCATCTCTTGCATCTGCCGTGCATCATAGTCCGTGATTAGTTGAGTCTGCGCGCAAGAAACGCTCCCAGATTCTCGCATGTCCACCGGGCGGTGGTTGAGGGCTGCCTCCGTCATTGGGGTTGTCATTCAGGCGCATCCACTTCTGAAGCACTATTGTTCCTCAGTATTCACCATCGATGATTGCCTCTTGGGTTAGGAAAGGTAGATGTAGCATAGATAAGAAGTAAGAATTTCTAAAGCGGGGAGATAGGTTATACCCAACTAAAATAATTCTTTATTTATTCTTGGTATGGTCGCTTATTTAAGCCTACAAGCTTTGCAACACATCTTCGCACACTCAGCATTACAAGGAAGCAAACTAAACACGAAACCTTAACGTCAACTAAAGAGGTAAAAGACTAACTTAAAGACGCGACTCCACACTCAAGTCTCAACACAACTCTAAGACTGATCCTCCTCGGGCTCCCACTCTCGCTCCTCGGGATCCTCCTCTGACTCCTCCTCGGCTGGCTCCTGAGCTCCTCGGGTCACACGCTCCAACTCGTTCTCGACCGCCTCTAGGGCCTCTCCCAGCTCGGTGATCATCCCGATGGCTGAAGCACGGGTCACCTCAAGCTCCTGCTCTGCCACTCTGAGTGCCTCGTACACAGTCTCCAGCTCCTGAGTAGTCTCTCTCATATGCTCCTCCCGGGCAAGGCGAACTCCATAAGGTGAGTTGCGAGCACACTCGTCCTCCACGATCCGTCGGCCGCGCACGCTTGAACGTCTGGGTGAAGTCGGAACACTGAGTCGTGAAGCTCGTCGGCGTAGTCGCGGCAGACACGGCGAAGAGCAAGTCGGGCAACCTCCTGAATTGCAACCTCGTACGAGAATCTTCTGGCGGAGATGTTGATTGGCCTGCTAGCTTCATCATTCTCCCGGGCGTAGATAATCAGCTTGCAAATAAATCCTCGGTGTACACCATTAACTGACCAGCTGCCTCCTCGGTAAAGCGGACGATAGAAGCCTCAAGCGTCGAAGAACTCTCCACGGCTCCATGGCGTAGCCACCACCGACTCCTCGAAGATCGGACGATCGGCATCCGCTCCACAAGAACTTTGAATAAGTTCTCCTCCCGAAACGGCAAGTAAAAAGGGTAAATTCAGCAAAGGCGAGAAGTAGAGAATGAGATGAGTCGAGAGTGTTTTATTAGTCAAGTTTAAATTTTTCTTTAGAAAATAGTTTTGGACTCACACAGGACACCTTCATACTATCTAGGGCCAAGACCTACAACGGTATGCTCGATACCACCTCTGTAAGGACCGAATCCATCGATTCAACCCACCGTGTTTACCGCACTAGTCCCAGGATCAACGCTAGTGCACACAGCTCAACATAGGTACATATCACATCATACTCAACGATAATAGAATAATAGTTCATTTATTGATATAGCTAAATGTATGATCTTATGACCGACTTACATTATTAAGCCATGCAGGGCAAGACTGGAAATATAAGCTAATAATTAAGCAGCGGAAAGTAGAAAACGTAGATAGCTCATTAGTTCACCACAGGCAACCGACAAGGCTCGGACCCTAATGACTCGTGTCTTCCTGGACTTCCTCTTCCAACACAGGTGTAGATTCTTCAACTGTTGATTATTGTTGTTTGGCAAGGGTGAGTACTTAAGCACTCAACAAGTCGTGCACAGAATGCAATTCTATGTATCTATATGCAGGCTTATTCCAATGGATAGGCTATCATGGCTATTTTGCAATAAGCAGCATTTATGAACAAGTATAATAAATAGATTGTAAAGACTGTAAAACAAATAGCAATAATAAATAAATTCAGTATTTCTCAAGTAAACTAAGTTTCCAATCCTAAGTCAATTTCCACTTTCCATGGCATTCCGCCATCCCAACCAAATTGTCCATTTAATTAAGCTAACCCTTAACTGTAATTCCCGAGCATTGCTCAATACATGAGCACGGCTATCAGAATAGTTTCACACTCTGCAGAGGTTATGCACTTTACCCACGTGATACAACCAAACACCACCAAGGCGAGTGATTATAACAAAGCCTTTACAATGCGCTGGCTTAACCCGGTACCACCCGCTAAGGTTTCAACACTGGTGGGACTGGTTACCACATCCGAGGCCCCCTCTTGCGCCATGTGAATTACTCCATAACTTGGGAACTCACACCGACCGCGATAGTACCAAAATTAAGACATTGCAAATTACTCACTAGGTGGCCCATACGGACATGTGGTTGCATGATTGACTCAGTCAAAGGCTTGCAAGGTTAAGTCCTTAGAGTGATCAAGGCAAGACATCCACATACCCTCGCCCATCGGGCCCACCTTGGCCTCCTCGCCTTGTCACTTGCCCCAATCTAAATGATTATCACCAGCTTGATTACCAAGCACCACGTGCTATCAACAATTCAACACCGTTGCGTGACATGACTCGCCACAACAACTCAATCTCATCGTGTGATCCACATGACACACAAGTTCATAACATTGTTCCATATTCCATTAATCAAGATTAATTATCAATGATTCTGACACATGTGATGACGTGGCATGGCTAAGCAACTAATACGAACTAACCCTCCAATGTTGATTATAATTACTAACCAACTATATTGAACCAATCTAGGGTGATAATGGATCATGGCATACAATGACAAGGTAGGGTATAGATCAAATTGGTATATTAGCTAAGCCCAATTTAATTTGAAACAATTGTATACTTGAAATAATATGCAATAGGGTAAAACAATTATAGCAATTTTATAAACATGGGTTCAACATGATCAAAGCACAACTTGCCTTGGAATAGGTCCTGATCTTGATCTGAAGCTTGCTCTTGAGTTCTTGGGATCTTCCTCCAAGCGTCGCACAATTCAACGTCTACGCGTACCGAAGGATAAAAGCAAATAAATACCAAAACAGAGAGAAAATGAACTCCAAAAATCAAATAAAAGTCACCATTAAATAGATCTCAATTTTAAAAAAATTTAGAAATTTGAATCACTCAAATTCGAGTTACGATGCAAAAGATATAGCCTTTTGAAGTTTGAAATAAATACTGAAATTGCAAATATCAGAAAATCAGAATTAACAGATTTATTTTTAAATTGAAAACAGATTTATGATGTCAGCGTGACCTCATGATGATGTCATCATCACAGAATTTCCAATCGGATTATTTTTCCAATTGAAAAATGTAATTATGACGCAAGCATGACGTCAGCGAGACCTCGAGCCAATCACAAGCCGACGAGTGTCTCGGCGTATGGACTGAGTCCACGGCGCAGCGCTGGACCACGGTGAACTCGGTCCACGACGCCTCGACTCGCACCGCACGCGACGGCCGCGCCTAATTGGCCCAACCTGCGGCTCGATCGATCCGCGAAGTCGACGGATGGCTACGATCTAATCGACCACGCGTCCCTCATCCAACGGCTTACCCTAAGATCGGACAATGAGCGTGGCGCGACGAGGCGGCGATAGCGGCGGCGCCTTTCACCGGAGATGGAGAAGACGACCCACGACGCAGCGCTCCGGCGGGCTCCTGGCGACGAGACGGCGGGGATCCGACGCAGCACGGTTCGGCGAACTCGGTCCCGCAGCCCAAGTGATGGAAGACGGCGAATCGACGACGTTCTCGGCAAAAACCCGCGGCTGTTCCACGCTTCAACTCCGGCGAACTCGCGGCTGCGTTCTACGGCTGATCTCGCGAAACCTCTCCGACCAAACGATGCGGCGCTCGATTGCAAACCTCGGGGTGCTACCCCCCTATTTATAGCCTCGGCGTCCGAGCTCTACACGGCGAAAGAAACCGGCGACGTTACGGCGGCGAACTCCGAGTCCAGAACGGAGACAATAAACGACAGCGCGACGCGTGTCCCGATCCGACGGCCAAGATGCAAGCGCACACGCGGCCTTCCTTGGACCGTTGGATCTCACGTGAACGGTCACCGATCTAGGGTTTTGCCCCGCTGCGATTCGCGGGCTGGTTTGGGCCGCACTGACGCGGGCTTCCAGCGCACAGTGTTGGGCTTCGGCCCAACACTGTTCATTGATTTTCAAAAGGATTTTCCATTTAAAATAATTCTAGAAATTCATTTTATTTATTTTAAGTGATAAAACTAATAGGAAAAATCCAAGAAAAATCTCAAAAATACTTTGAGATATTCTGGACTCAAATAAAATATTTTTGGAAAAACTTTATTTTAAATTTGCACAAATTTAAATAGATTTGAACAAAAGGTCAATATTCTTAATTTAAAATTAATTCAAATAAATCCAAATAAATTCCAGAAAATCATAAATGCACATTTAAGTAATAAAATAATATTTGGGCAAATTTTTTTGGGATGTTACATCCATACACTTAGCTCTAGCTCTAGCATGAAATTTTTCTAATTTGCAGAAAGCTTCATTGAGCTGATCATAGGAGGGTACCTCGTCCGAGTCGCTATAGAACCCAGAGTCGCTGATGACGTTGGTGTCTACCATGAAGCACATCCCGGTGAAGTCATCACCGCCTTTCTTCTCTTGTGGATCATCCTCGCCCTCGTCACTCCAGGTCTCTATGTCGAAGAGGTTGATATCATCGAGTGTGGCGAGGAAGCGATGGAAGAGCTTCTTGTTCTTCGAGAAGTTGCGGTACTTCTTCTCACACGCCGGGTCACGAGCTGGAGGCTTCTTGTTATGGTTCTTGTCATTGTAGTTGTTCTTTTCCGAACTGCCAGAGTCGATCTTGCCCTTCTCTAGCTTGGGGCAGTTCGCTCGAATGTGGTTGGGGCCACCACAATCAAAGTAGGTGATCGAGCCACCTCTCTCCCTCACCCTCTTGTATGCATGAGAAAATTTGCTAGCTAGAAGAGCAAGCTCAATTTTTGGAAAATTTTCCAATTAGTCATCGCTTAGCTCGCAAAGGGTGGAGAGGGAAAAACCAGCAAAAGAATCCGAAGTGGATCCAGTGGGATCGGTGAACAACGCCATCGACTGAGATTTCGTCTTGATAGAGACGACATCGATCTCATGAGTCTTGAGACGGGAATAAAGCCCGTCAAGAGTCAGAGTCGATAGATCTGTAGTGTCCTTGATGGTGGTCACCTTCATCTCCCAAACTCGAAGATCGAGTGCGGTCAAGAAGTGTCGAGCATTATCCGAGTCAGTGTATATGCAACCGACTGCTCGGAGGTCACTCAAAATCTTTGTAAATTGACCAAAGCACTCGTCAAGACTCTCACCAGTGTGTTGTTCAAACTTGTTGTAATCATGCTTGAATTGGTCATGTCTCACCGTCTTGATTTGGGTAGTGCCCTCATGATAAGCATCGAGAGTTACCCAAACCTGGTGAGCAGAACGGAGGTGAGAAATCCTATCATACGTACTGCGGCTAAGACCCTGTATGAGGATGTTCCTTGCCTTAGCATTTGCCTCAACATCAGCCATATTGCCGGCCGTGATGTTTTCATCAGCAGGAACCTCATACGGGAGTTTCACCTTCTGCCATATCAGGAAGCCCTGGGCAGTGATGTATGACTCCATCCGCGATTTCCAAAACAGAAAAACAACTCCAGAAAAAATAGGAGGTTTGGTGGAATATTTGTCCATCACCATGGCTCTTGAGACCGGTCAAGATCTATGGAAGAGCAAAACCTTCTCTGATACCAATTGGAGGACCAAAATGGCGATCAAAGGGGGGTAAATAATCCCAAATAAGATTTCCCCCACTAAAAATAATCCAAACCAACCCACAAAAAATTTAATTAAAAGGAGCAAAACAAATGGAAGAAGTTTTCCTGCAGGTCTGGTATGACCGTACGAAAGACGGTATGGCTAGGCTCAAGAACAGCAGGAAGAACAGAGCCAAGAACAGCATGAACTCAAATGCTAATTCGATGAATCTTTTGATCAGCTGAACAAAAACTCATTAAACTTGGTAGATGTGATCTTAAGGATGTCAGAAACTTATACCAACCTCAATCACAAGGATTGACGTCAAAGTTTCGACCTTTTTATCCTGGAAGAAAAAGATACAACAAGTTCAAGCAAAACACAAGAACTTCATCTTGGACTTACTCGTGGGGTTTTGATGATCAATATGATCTTTGATAACCTCCCACTTATCACAGCAAGCAAGAACTCAAGTCAAAATCTCTGCAAACACGATCTATAAGAATGAATCACCAAGAACACAAGATCGGTTTCTTGCAACAACCCTTCGAGATAAGAGGCAATAGCATGTAGAAGGAGGGGAGGCAAATCCAAATTGCGTATAAGTAGATTGCAAGAATGAAGTACGGAATTGAAATACTTGAAAGTAAATTGCTGAATTTAATGCGTAATGTAAATTCAAGCATGATAGAAAGTGTTTTGCGTTTCTGGAAGGTAGGTTTACAAAGCCTCACAACAAAAGTGGGCAAAAAGCTCAAAGGAGCCAAAACCTCTAAAACCTTCAAGAGAAGGAAGGCCACCCCTCCCCCTCTATTTATACTTCTGTCTAGTCACCCTCCACCCTTGGATGAGATCCTTCTGCCCTAAGGACCACCATCAAGGGTTAGTATGACTCCCACATACAGCCTTATATGGGCTAACCCGAAACCCAACAAACACATTGGGTTTTTCAAGGCCTGCTAACTAGACCCACTACTCTATCTCCTAGACTGCGATCCGACGGTCCTCCTTGATTCTAGTAGCTCTCTAGCTAGCATCTCATCCATTCCTTGTCTTCTAGGTTAGCAGTGACTCCGTCGCCGATCATCTTTCGGTGATCCTCGACCGTCTGGACCTCCAACGCACCTTGCCTAGTCCTGGTCATCCTTCGCTTCACCATGACCTAGCACCGTCTTCCTGCAACCATCAAAAACAAGGAACCACATCACATAGCATTGCCCACTTTTCTCAAAATCGAGTCGATAAGTCGATATCGAGCATCGAGTAACCCTACTCGATACTTATCGATTCTCACTCTACTCGACACAAGTCGACGGGGCATTACTCGACCTAACCCATCATTCGACCTAGCAGCATCCCTACTCGATACTTCTTGATTCACACTCTACTCGAGTCACGACCACTAGTCTTTGACCAGCCAAAGTCCAGACCACTCGAGGTCCGAACACTGGTCTTCGACCAGCCAAAGTCCAGACCACTCGAGGTTCGACCACTGGTCTTCGATCAGGATAAACTCAAATCAAACTCAACCTTGAGTACCAAAAGCTCGAAAAACAGTCAATTACTCATCACACACTTGGGTATACCTCCACATGGTCTTTCAGAAATCCAAGCAGATCATGAAGGAGCTGGAATATGAATATGCCCTATTGGCCCAGAAATTCAAACTAGAAGAGCCTTTAGTAACGAAAGAGGGCCTACAACAACTTTCAAAGGAATCCATTAGATTGCATGATTGGTACATGGAAGAAGCAAAAAAGTCAAAGGCAACACACGTAACGAGTTTCTTGATCAACTTCAAGCACGAGCATCTTTTCAACCAGTCGTCTAGGGGCTTCTTCACGGTCGACTTTAAGGACTTGTTCAATCTCTTCAACCTCGACGCCATCGATGCCGCGCTCATGAGATGCTGGATATTGTAAGTGTGTGCAATCACGATCTATATATTCGTGTATTACCGATAAATATCATATAACTCCTTGCTTTTGTATATATAGATACATGATCCTTGAAGCAAAAGGAACAAAATACCGATGGGTTTCCTCGACGCACACATAGTCTCGAGCCAAACAATGAAAGAAAATGCTACTTACATCGAGGATTACATGATATGGAGTACATAGTTCTACTGTACAACCCGTCGTAAATGTTGCACTACATGCTATACTTTGATTTGTACTTTACACGCAACTCAAAATTAGGTTGAGTAACCATGGCTTTATCCCTGTGTAGGTTTCACTGTGTTCTAATTGTATTTGAACCAAGAAAAAATCGGATTGGTTATGTTGATTCCTTACGTAAGGGCAGCCACGACTTGAAGCCTACCAAAAAACTACTCGACAAGTAATCACGTTTTCTCCATAGATAACTCTCCTATAGCTCATGGAATGGCTGAGGCTAACTTTTTTGTAATCACATAGTGCGTTCAGAGTGTATAGAAATCGTGGAGGGCCACACAAGAACACGTCAAAGCTGAAACACGATTTTTCCTTTCTGGTGGCCACTAGTACACAATAATCCTATATCACTCTATAATAATGCCCCTGGATATAACCAATTCTATTTTCGTAGTGCGCCCAGCAGGGACAGGGAAATAACCTATGTGCCTACTACGTTTGCTATAACATGTGACCCTCATCGGTACAAAGAAGATCAGCATTGCAACTACATTGAAAAAGACCCATCTGGAGGCAATTCGAGAACACCTCTCTGGCTTCTTAATGTGTGAGGTCATAGCTCCAAAAGGCACATTCCACACTTCCTAATTTGTGAAACTTGAGCGTTCTATTGGTTAATTTGTGAAACTTGTGTGAATTTGTCAATTCTAATTGTGCATTCCATTGGTTAATATAATATTTCAGTTGATCTCTGAAATAGTGGTGTAATATGTGATATGTTGGTTATTATAACATTTGAGTTGATTTCTGAAGTGGTTATGTGATATGTGATATGTGATCTTCTTGCGATATAATCTGCTTGTGATAATCTGTGCAATCTGCTTGTTTCAAAGGGCATGGCTAGCATTTCCTGAGGCTAGCCAATAAATAAAAAAATATTTAGCAGTAAAAACTAATATCACAGACGATTCCATATAAGAAATCGTCTGTGATATATCACATACCACAGACGATTCTTTAATAGAACCGTCTATGATGTACTCCACATCAGAAACGGTTATAGTAAAGAACCGTCTGTGATGTGAGTTTCACTGACGGTTCAAGAACCGTCTGTGATGCATCGTTGTCATCACTGACTCATGTTTCCAGATGGTTCACAAAACCATCTGTGATGACCTTGTTTGTAGTAGTGATAGAATGCGAATACTTTGCTTAGCCATACAACGAGTTATTGATATCATTTTATGTGAGCAAATTTAATCTTGCTTAATGGAATATGGAACATGTTTATGAAATTTTGTATCAAGTGTTGTCACACAATGTTGTTGATGCTGTTGATGGCACGTGGTGCATGGTAATCAATTTGGGTGGTAAAATGATTTAGACTAAGGCAAGTGGCAAGGGTTGTGATTTTATGATGGGCTAATGTGGTATTTGGGCGGTCCCATTTTTACTTTTGCTAATTGAAAGTTGATGGTATGTATAATGGTAATTGTGAATTTTTGGTAAGTCTTGCCTTGGTCAATTAAGAACTTAACCTTACAAACATTTGAACTGAGACAAGCATACAACATGTCTGGTATGGGACAGATCTAGCTAATTAATTTGTAATGTCTGGATTTTGGTACTGTCTTGGCGGTGTGGGTTCTGGGTGCACAAGGTAGAATCACATGGCGCAAGAGGGGGGCCTGAAAGTGGTAACTAGTCCTATCAGTGTTGAAACCTCAGCGGGTAGTACTGGGTTTAAAGCATTGTAAAGGCTTTATTATGATCACTCGTCTCTATGGTATTATGATTGTATCTTGTGGGTAAAGTGTATAACCCCTGCAGAGTGTCAAACCTATTCGAATAGCCGTGCACGATGTATTGAGCAATGCTCGGGAATTACAGTCAAGAGTTAGATTTGATAAAATAAACTTAGAAATGGTTGTTTTATGCTCATGGAAGTAATGAAAATTAATTTAAGGTTGTGAGTCAGTTTATTTAGGAAATAACTGAGAAATTTATTATTGTTATTATTTGATTTACTATCATTTCAATTTATTTATGCTATTCATTTATAAATGTTATTTTATTGCAAAATAATCAATTCAACCATTCATTTGGAATAAGCCATGCATATAGTATAATAGACTTGCATTCTATGCACAACTTACTAAGTGCTTTATATACTTACCCCTTGCAACAACAAATCACCAGTTAGAGAAGAGTCTACACCTGCTTACGAGGAGTTCCATGAGGAGCCGATCAACTAGGTGCGAACTTTGTCAGTTGCCTGTGGCAAATTAAAGGGTTGGTACGAATAATTTATTTCTACTGCAGTTTTGTTTATTTCTTAGTCTTAAGCCATGTATGACGTATTCTTGTAAGGTTGAACTTAAGGTCGTTCAACAGGTTATATTTAAATGGATGAAGTATTATTTATGTTTTTGTTGTGTATGATCGTGATATTCATCCATGTTGAGACTATGTGCACTAATGTGATCCTAGTGTAGTGCAGAATACACACAGGAATCGAATTTGCATATTCGGGTCCCGACATATTCTCTTATATCCCTAATAAATATCTAGATTTACTTGATATTCTGTACATACATACATTAAATTTTGAGATAATAATTAGAGATAGTCTAATTATTTTTAATATCTTTTGGTTTATGTGACAAGAGAAAATACTCTCTATAAACTTAGACGTTTTAGTCTTTATGTATAAGAACGATTTATAAATTTAGACATATGCATAGAGTACGTGTATACATCTCGTGATTGTTTTCTGCAGAAAAGAAAGCTAAGGGAAGAAAAAGCTGCGCAATGCTGAAAAAGTCGAACAGCCACAGGCAGGATTGAACGTCCTTCGCTTGTCGCAAGCGTCTGCTAGTACGTGTCGCCCCGTTGAGCGCTCTCTTCCTGGATCCAAGCCAACTTCATTCTAAACGCGTCATTACACTTAAAAGTGAAAAAATAAGACCCTATTTGGTAGAGCTTTAGATTCTAATTTCATCTCAAATCTAAAACTTATAGACTAAAATAAAGTGAATTAAATTTATATTTTTAATCTAAAATATAAACAAGATGACTTATCTAAACACTCTTAATATACTCACAATTCTAACTCCACAGATATGTTAGAATTAGAAATACCTAACTCCACCAGATCTACAGGTCTAGTGGAGTTGGAACTGTACCAAACACAGCCTAAGTTTTTAACTAGCTCTCCACAACACAGTCCTATAATGACAACGTCACATACTAAGTACTCCAGTAAAAATCCATCTTAAGCGGAACACAATTTTTCCTGATGCAAGCAGCATCTGTTTTCGCATTCAGATCCTATTCATGCAAGCGAAACCTAAACCGAAACCGGCCAAGCTCCACCCCCATTCCTTAGACAAATCCACAAAACCTAACGAAACATAATAACATATACACGAGTCAAAGTAATTATGCCGCTAGAATAAAAAATGACAAATTATTTGCCCTTTTAAATAAATTGCCAAAAATCAAAGATACATCACCTCTTGCAAAAAGAAATCATATATCGCAGCCCCTCACTGGAACCACAGTATTGCCTAGACAAGCACAAAACCATATACACCGAACCGTCCTAAAAACTTATGACCCAGAGATGCACCCCCACAACCACAGGGGGCTCCCCAACAAATGCTCATATAAGCCCCCAAAAAAAAATTTGTGGCCCAAACAGCATGACAAACAAGCGTCCTCAAGGGGAGAAACTTTCTAGTGTCACGCTTGCACAACCTGAGACACCGACAACGGGCCACCGCCAAAATGACCACCGGTGACAGATTATCCAAGAAGGATCTATCATCGGCTTCACCTCTCGCAAAGATAAAATTTTGCGAGACTAAAATTGGCCAGCCTTGAACGTACTAAGGCTCCAAAATTCATTACCTGCGATCACCAAATCACAGGATACTGACCCACCACACCTACACCGGCGAAATGGCAACGATATCCAAGACAAACCACCTATGCTTTATGATTCATCACTGTGCGTTTGCCTTCTCCAACTTCTCTTTCTCAATTTCAGCTCTTCTTCCCTCAGCATGTTGAGCTATGCCATTAGCAAGCGCCTGGTAGTGGAAATCAAGAGTTTGCATGAGGTTCTGGAACCTGGACGGATCAGATGCTTGCAAACCTGTTCCAAACGGTTGCTCACTTGTGACGAACTTTAACACGTTTTTGGGAAGAAAAGAAGCATTTGATAGCAAAAGAAACACACTACCTTGGACGGTTTCAACAAAGAAAATGAACGGATCCACATCATCAATAGGTGATTGCAGCTCCTCATCATCACTGAAATCATCATCCGAGTCATCATCCTCATCAGCTGGTTGGAAGCCTCTAGCCTGCATCAACAAAAGAAATCAGAACTTCACAGGTGAACATATATCCACAACAAAGGGCTATGATCTGTCATTTACTCTAGCCATGAATCGGAACAGGAAATGAATATCCACACAAACAAACAGGTACCTTAGGTGGCAAACGATTCTTACTATGATAAGAAAAAAAATGAAAGAATAGTGTTGAGAGCCCAGTGATACGTGTGTTAACAGTCAAAGATTGCAAGACCTCTGCAGCTAGTTTTTGAAGATGAAGACTGTTTACTTCGTCGCCATCTTCATCATCATCGAGGCCCATCTCCCTATCAGATTCAGCTTCATCATCGTCATCTTCATCAGCATCAAAGCCATCCATATCATCACCAGCAGCATCATTTTGCTTCTTAGATTCTGCTTATTGAGAAAAAAAAAGAGACCAACACAAAATAACAAACATAAGCTAGCAAAGACAGAGAGAGAGTGACGCTCCCACTAAGATAAGTAAAACTATGATCAGGGCACCACACTCAGCAAAATAAGCAAAACAATAACAAAAAAGCTTAATCCAACAGAAATCAAATTAAACCAACGCATAGTACATGTAAGTTGACCAAGTTCACTACATCAAAAACAAACAAAATGCAGTAAAACAAGATGCAAACTCCACCTGCAACTTGATCTTTGTAAGCAACAAGCAACTCAAGTGTTGCTTTGAAAACACGATCCAGAGCTTCTGCTGGAATATGATCTGCTGGAAGGCCAATAAGCGAGGTCAACCCCAAGCAGCAAACCTTCTTATCATGCTCTCTGCAAATAAAGCAATACAAAAATCTCAGTTCACCATAGGCCATATAAGGAAGAAAGAAGACCTTACAGAACTTGGAAAAAAATGTACCTCCTGAAATTGGCTCGCATACCACTCTTTTTGACTTGTTGTAACATAATAAACCACAGGTTGAAAATTTCTGTCGCAACCCCAAGTTTATGTAAAATTGCAAGTGTCAATGGAGGGTTATAGTAGAGAGCATTAGCAATCTGCAAGTAGAACATGAAGGTTCTTAGGTATGTGTGTAGTAAATAGATAACATATAAAGTTCAGTCCCTGATGAGTAAACCCTATCTTGAATGTGAAATTGTGAACCCTACTAATGTTAATATATAAATCCAAACATAAATGATCTTTGCCACCGTGGTCACCACGTAACCCGGTTATGCCACCGTAGCATCACACACAGACGCTGACATCGGCTTCAGCATCCATGTGTGCTTCCAAGTGGCAAAACCAGGTGATATGGCAACCCATGTGGCAATACCACTGTCCACACGTAAAACTGCTAAGTAAAACTGGTGTCTCAGGTGTTCAGTGAACAGGTATTGGAAGAGCAGGGGATTAAGCAGACAAATGCGATTCTTCAGGGGAGTAAAATGGACTTTTTCCCACCTTATAAGCTATTTCATGCCCAAAAACAAAGGCACTAACACAGCTACAATATAAGTGCAGTGTGATATAACAGCTAGCTAGTGGCAGTTATCGAACTGCTAGTGTTTTGTTAACTGTTAAATAATATGGACATTTTTAAAAACTATTGTGGTCTTGTGGATGAATGAGATTTACTGTCAATCTGGACTATCAAGTATCAACTCTCCTTTTCTGATTTTGCAGTTTATCATACAGGATTTAGAGCATTCAGTTAAAATTTGAGAACTAATAGTGCTTAGTTTATTGTTTACAACATGGATTTTAGGGTTCTGTGGTACTAGTACATTAACTATGATTTTGACATCATTTGTATCTTACTTTTCTTTGTTAGCCAATTTAGTTCTCAGCAGGGAACAATTTGGTGATAACAAGCCAGTTGGCGGTTAGTGCCGATCACCAATTAACATTGAACCTGACTGTTACACATAATAATCAAACTGGTTCATCTACAATTGAGATTTAGAACATTTATTTTCTAACACCCAGGCCAATAACCGCTGGTGACTGGCAGGTGTCAGTGATAACCAGTATAAAATGTAGACACACGATTTTAAAAGAACTAACTCAGCCAATATCCATACAGGTTCCCACTGGTAACCGGCTACCAGGCTGTTTGCAAGAACCAATTCGGTACTGAGATTGAAACCATGATTCTAGGATACTAAGATACTTTAAGCCACATACACAACATTACTTGTCAAGGAAATATCTTATTGCAAATCCATCTTTTCGGTGACAAGTTTGCACTAGAGACTTCCCCTTAGGCCCCGTTTGGATGGGCCGAGATGGCCCCAGATCCCAGCCAATCCACACGCAAGACTGCCAGTAACCCAGGCCATCCCAGCCCATCCACGTGGAAGTTAGCTGATTAACACCCATAAAAAGAATAGCATAATTTGGAAATTCAATATAACAATTGGGCTCTTGGCTGATTAGCGTGAGTCAGAAATAAATAAATAAATAAATAAATAAATAAATAAATAAGGTATTTCATATTGCATCTTACCACTTGTACAAGGAGGCATTTCAAATATGGCTTCTGTGCTCGACGCAACCGGTCAATTGTAAGCCTGAGGTAAGGCTCAACCCATTGATCGACATGGCCTTTGCAGTTCTGGAAAACCACTTCGATAAGCTTGGGAGCAGACTCAATATCAGAATCCTCCATGTTTTGGTCCATCATAATCTACAAGTATTGACGACTATCAACAAAAGCTAATATCATGCATAATAACTTCACAAGTTTTAGCCACACTCACAGATGATAGTGCATTCCACAAGCTCTGCTGATAATCAGGATCTTTGCATGCGAGAAAATGATCGGTACCCCGGGAAACATAGTTGTCCAATGGAACAAGAATATCTGTTGGGCAAGATTAGAAATGCTAAGACCAAGCTGAAAACAGTTTCTCTTAAACATAAAATGCCCTTTTTAGAAGGTTTCAGTTGCAGACAACAGGTCCTTTAAACAACTTCATAGCTTGGAAGAATCAAAATGAATGGCAGAAGAGTAAATGCAAGGTCCTTTAAAAAACTTGATAGCATGGAAGAAACAACATGAACAGCACAAGATGTTTTCCCCTGAGATAAATGGAAGAAACCTCAGTCAATATGACAGCCAAACCAACAATTCCATATATTACTGGGGCTTTACCGCTTTACTAGCTGCTGCACAGGTGCACATGCACCCTGGCAGATTATAATGATTCAGTGGAAATCTCCAACCTTGGGGTAGGGCATGAACACACAGGATGGGTGGGAAAGATAAAAGTGCAAAAATTGTACTGTTGCAAGCGTAGATCTATGATTTCCAAAGGCTTCAGATTAATTTGGGGAAATTGACTAGGGGACACTGCAAACTTGTGTATTGCTAAGACACTAAACATGATACTGACAAGTGGGCCATGGGCTGTGAGACAACAGTGTCCTGTAGCAAAATGTAAATCTTTTGTAGTGTCCTGTACAAATTTTCCTCTAATGTATTTTTAACAAACTCACAGCCTCCTTTCAATAACAAGAGAAACCAATGAGAATTACTACCTCCATTTAACAATATTTGTCCAGTATGCATACCAAGGAGTAGGGGTGAAAACAAGTCGGATACGGGCGGATATTGCTCTTCCTGTATCCTAAACCAAATTTTTTTCTCAGATTCGGAACCGGATACAGATACGAATCTGGGTTATTCGAGATACGAACATAGGACAAATACGTGATGGATTTAGGTTAGAAACGGATAAAGATATACGGGTAATGCACGCATATATAGAGTAACATATATTGAATCAAATCATGAGTACATGACCATAATAGCAAGTTATACATCAACCAAACCCAATAGATAACGTAGAAAGAATATGTTACTTGAGGATCAATAGAACCAACTAATTGTCAAGACAAATGAGCTGCCACGGAAAATAGGTAACGAATGGGCTGGACCTTGCCGAATATCAATAGAAAAAACCCAACATCTGGATCCCATCCCGTATTTGCCGAATATTGACTACTCCAAATCTGATCCCGAATCAGGATTCCAATATCCAGATCCCATCCCAGATCAGGCCAGATAGTCAAATTCCTTCCTGAATCCGGTCCTGATCAGATTAGGAAACAGATTGGGTGGGAAATATCCGACCCGTTTTCACCCCTACCAAAGGCGCCCAAAATTGAATTAATATTTAATGGAATTGGACCATGCTTGCCACCATTTGGTAGACATGGTACTACTTTATCTAATAGGGGCAATCATAAATTAATTCCAATAAATTATACTTAAGTTTTGGCCTCCTTGGTATGTGTGCTGGACAAATATTGTGAAACAGGAGGAGTACGATTTAGCATACTAAACATAAAGGTAAAAAATAGCAGACAAAAATTTTGGGGCCACTGGAACCTGGTGGCTAGAGCTGTGTAGACAACAACTGTTAGCTACAGCAGTGGATAGCTTAGCTACACTCTACTACAAAACTGGATTCAACAATAGTATGAAGTATGCAAGGTTATTAAAGCGATAAAGAAAGACGTGGCGACTCACCACCTTTTTACTATTGAAGCGCTTAAGGCACGCGGCGAGGCGACGCCATACACATATCCGAACCTAATATAGCAACAAACAAATAAGCAATCTCTACTTCTACTATTGCTTCCACTTCCACTTCTACTACTGCTGCTACTACTTCTACTGCTACTGCCCTTTCCCTCCCCGATCGCCTCTCCTAGTCTCCCCCATCGGCTCTGAGGCACTAAGCCTCTCCCTCCCCCATCGCCGCTCTGCCTCCCCCATCTGCCTTCCCCCACCGCCGCCGCTCTGCCTTCCATCGCCACCGCTGATCTGCCTTCCCCCACCGACACTTCTTCCTCTCCCAAGCGGGGAAAAGAGAGGGGGAGGCGAGGGGAGAGAAGGGTGGCAAAGGAAGGGCCAAAGGGGATACCTGGGCGCGAAGCAGATGGAGACGAGGCGGCCGGTCGCAGCGGAGCAAAGGAGGCGAGTGGTAGCGCTATGGCACCCTCTCTCCAGATCTGGCTCAAGGCTCGTCTCTCCACTCTCCATGTATCTATTTTACCCACCCTAGTCCCCAACTCCGTCTAGGTATGGCGGCCGCCTCCGCCTCCCCCGACGCCATACATTGCTTCATTGACGCCTTGCCACTATGGCGAGCGCGTGGCGGAGGCCCTGCAACTGCCTTACCGTTTAAGCATCGCTTTAGCGACACTTAAATGACACTTTAACAACCATGGAAGTATGAACTAAGTGCCTTGGAGAACTGAAAACACAATGATAAAATGTTTAACTTATGTCCCTAAGCTTGCACATGTGTTTGACTTGGTCTTTGAACTCGAGAATCACTTATTAAGATTCTAAACATGTAAAAGTAAGTCATGAGAGGTTCAAACGCCACTTACTGATAAGTGATAATTAAAAACGACATGGCAGTGCCTTAACCTAAACCGTTGTTTGACCACGTGTGATAGTTATGTGTAAATCAATGGATCATCTGTTTATTTGAATTTAAAGGTTTTGTATGTGTTTTGGACAAATTTTACAAGCTTCCCAATTATCTTACTTAGCACACGTGGTCAAATTTTAGCTTAAATAGGATCAAATTATCACTCCAATACTAATAGCTAATTAGGTCAGGTTTGGACTTTGGACATATCATGGGTCACTCCAAACAAGTTTAGGAACCTAAATATGCAGTCCTTTTAATTTAGGGACGCAACTGACATACCCATGTAAGTTGAGGGACTAAGGTTGCACTTTACGCTAACAAAAATATGCAGTTAACTAGTAGGAAGCCTCATCTATTTAAAAATTTTATGTTCAAGACTTACGGTAAACCAGAAAACAGAAGCAGAAAATATGTTCGCACATCATAATAGACTAGACCACATGGGTTTTCCCTTGCCATCAAGGCATCAACTATACAAACCCCAAAAATATTTCATGTAATCTAAAGCTTATATATGAAGACTAAATGCTTAAAAGGATGAAAATATGCAGATTGTTATGTGTTAACTACAAAAAACACTACATCAATCTACCAAGAACAGAATAATAATTACTTGCTTCAGCAAATACTAACCAATTCATGTATGTTTCCATGTGCCAAGCATATGGAAAGTCCATGAAAGAATATTTTGGAAATATCACCAACATAAGGAGAAAATTGATGCAACAGCATGCAGTGAAGGGAATCAGGAAGTTTAAATAAAAAGTAACCTTCTAAATGGATAAGGATAAAATTTAATAGTATACGGTATTATAAACTTTGACATACTCTCGAAAAAATCTATAGCCCAATCATTAAGAGCCTCCATCATCAACGGCCATAAACTCCACATGTCCAACGAAATCGTTGGTGAAAAAAATGTCATATAGGAGACAATTTCCAGGACTTCTTCATAAACATCTGCCAAGGAATGGGGGAGAATAAGTGTACAAACAAAAAAGAACAAAACAAATCATACGAAATAAATATTACAAACACAATGTCAGCATAAGAACCCATAATCCTGTAGATATGCTGTTCATATTATCATAGTTCGGATTATTGCCTTATATTTGAAAGCATTTCTTTCCAAAAAATGTTTTTATTGAATTTTCCAAGTCATAACTACTTGTGTAATCTTGCTAAAAAAAGTACATGCGTAATCAAGCATACTTTATAACATAAGGAAAAGAATTCACTTCCAGCACCCACAGCCTCTTATATGCCAAAAGAAAGTTTGTTTCTTTTCCAAGATAGGTTTCTCTCAGTCCGAAATCTTCTATTTAGGTATTGATATATCTAACACAAACTTCAAAAAAAATACAGATAGTTGGGCTTGGGCCCTTCCCCGCACGAGCCAATTGGATTTTGGATAGGAAATTGGCAACCCTGGTCCAGGCATTTTTGTGCTAGTAACGGTTGACTGGTTGTTTGACTAACAGTAAACCTCTATAGTGGAATATGTGCCACTAACTGAGGATATATATGGCGCAGACTCACAAACAAGGCAAATAAGATCACATTTGTTACCGTCACTAGTGACTAGTGAGTCCATAAGAAATTTGTGCAGCACAATTCCATAATGCAATTAACATTATTTCTCCGCTCCAAAATCCAATTTTATTTGTGCTAGAAACTGTGACCTGAAACATTTCACATGCATTTTTTGTGTCCAGTAGGCTGCGTTTGGTCGACAAGAAATAATTAAAAGCTACAATATTAACAGGAGAAGCATCTGAAAACTATCCTTGAACAATACCTTGACCATCAGAAGTCAACATCCTGCGCATTATAGGCAACAAAGTTGGCTCAATTTGGATGAAAAGATGAGAGAGACTGCTAACAGACTCAAGAATTGTGCTTATGGCTCGTAAACAACCAACAGCTGCCAAAGCACCAGAATCGTCAGCTTCATCATCAGCTTCTGAACTAGCCATACATCTCCAGAATGCAGCAGCCTATCAGAAGTAATAGGCAAAATGTTTTACTAAGGCAGCACAAAATGATAGAAAGTGTAAGACAACAGAGAAGAACACACCAAATTCTGGCACAACCCTAGTGCATATGGTGCCATCTCTTCGCCAAATTTATCAACAATGGTTTCGAGTGTGAACACAAGGTCCTCATTCTCAACTTCATGCATCAGTTTAAAAAATTCTGCACAATACATGATCAGCCACAGGATTAATCTACCATCAAATTACAAGGTTGACAAGGGTAACTTTTTTTGCATACCATCAAGGAGTTGAGGAAGTATAGGTCGAATCTCGTTCAGATCTGCAAAGGCAAATTATAGTCAAATATTTGCAGTAATGCGCACAGTTTAGTGGAAGTTAAGGTATTTAATGGACAAAGAATGTTTACCTTTGCATGCTTCAACAAAAGAACGAAGCGCAAAGACTGAATCAACCCGGACAGGAAGATCTGGATCACGCATTCCAGCAACGATACAGTGCATAGCTTTCCGAAAATTGTCCTGGTCCGAGAAGTTAATATGGGCATACTGCCCAGCAACCCATGCCGCCTATTTGATATAATACATCAGATTGATGGCATAAAGAACAGGATCAACAATGAGATAGAATTCCACAAGCGCACAAAGAACGACTTGATAAGCACAAGTGATGCACAGACACAGATACGTCGAGACGATACAACACGACACCGACAAGGCTATATATATTTAAATAATAATAATAATAATATACATATGTATTATTCTCTATTTTTTTACATGCTTATCAAAATGAAATAATGTAAAGCATAAACTAGGAATATATACCTCTAATTTCACTTCTAAGCTGAGCAAGAATAGGTAGCGTCACCTTAGGATATATCTTTCAATCACCATTAGTAATTTTCACCAAGTGCACTTTGACTCTGGAGTAGCTACTAGTGCCAACATATTTACAATACTTGCATCTCCATTTCATATTTCCTCAAGATGGACCACCATTATCTAGAATGTCAACATGGTTCCACAATGGAGCTTTGATAATGGTGTTTTGCCCCTCTCGGGTGGTTAGGGTTACCCTTTAGGTCGCTGAGCTGGGCCAGGTTGTGTCATATATGTGTTGGATACGTGTCGATGAAGTGTCGAAGCCGTGTCGAACATTAAAATTATTTATTTTGCTATCTAATTGTCCAATACATGACCTATACGTGTCGAGCGGCGTGTCGGTGTTGTATCCGTATCGAACACGTGCCGGATATCGATACGGCACCAAACCGACGTGTCAGTGCTACAGAGAGCACAACGATATCCAATTATTCACCAAGTAGAGAAAATAATAATTGTCTAGAACTCTATATAGCTTTTGATGGTCCAGTGGAGAAAAAAGCCTCCTTAGCTAAAAACTACAGCTACGATTTTTATTATATACCACTGAAAAGTACAGATATTTCATATTTGGCAGTTACCAAAAACGCGATTCGTTCGAGTCGCAGTATGGGATTCAGGTTCGCAGTTTGCCACTGTCTTCCAATTTTCACTGCGAACACAAACCCCGTATCCTAAACCGGTTCGGGTTCGACGAATCCGGTTCGCCATTCGCGGGGGTTTACAGCAAATCCGGTAACTACGATATTTGGTATCCACAATGGAAAACTTTGAGATTGTGTATGTTATACTCTAAACTGAATTTAATCTTTTGACATTATTGACCAATGAACAACTCATATTTTTACAAAGTGACCATAATATAAATGAAAAACCTTAATATTTAATAACACTCGTTCATAATGCAAAAATGCATCAACAGTAACAAAAAAGCAAGCAAAAATAACTCTCAGAATACGGTACCTTTGCACGCACATGTCCAACACGACTATTGAACTCAGGAAAGACATGTTGGACGAGCATACGCTCCAGCTCAGATTTATATGGATCAGTTTGCTTCAACTTATCACATAATGTCCCAATGGCAAGAAGCGCACCATCTTTTTGGCGATATGGCTTGACTTCAGTGGATGCCTCATCATATCTGTCAAGTATTTCCTCAATTAGAAAGAGTATAAAGTTGATGAACACAATACAAATGACAAGAAAAACTTACCTCCTGAATATATCAACAATGAAATGGATAAAGTTTTGGAGGTTGGCTTTTCCTCTTTTTCTTACCAATTCACTCACAAAATCCATAGCAGCTGTTCGAGGGCTGTACAAATCTTCGATAATATCTACACAGAGAAGACAATAATACAAGTAAAAAGCCCATGCTACTGAACTGAGACAGAAACAAAGGGCATAAAAGTCATTATGAGAAAATAGCCAACTCTAATTGAGATAGAAATACAGAGGTCATATAAATTCACCATAGCCCTTCCGAACATATTCATGAGGATCTTCATCCCATAACTTTTGGTCATTGTCATTGAAGCACATAAGTGGAAAAATTATCTCAAAAAGAATGATGTCAATTTGAGGCTGCATCATCTGATACATACTGTTCTTCGTAACACTGCAAGGTACAAACTATACAGTTACCGATAAGCCTTCCAACAAAATTTAAATTAGTTGAATAACTTAGGATCAAAGCCACGATATCGACAGCACAAATCAAGTTTGTACAAGCTTCGTGACCTAACAGAATAATGGACACAACTGCACTAAAAGAAAATCACAAAACCACAACTGAAATGGCCCACAGAATAAATAGTCCCTCCAAGGCAGGCACATTTGGAACTCCACTTTTGTTGTTGCTCGTTTGGGCAGACAAGCCAAAAAGCTCATATGGGCAAACCTGTACCTAGGTAGGTTCTTGGATCCTTAGCTTTTAAGGTCAAGGTAGCATATGGTCTGTTTTTGGTTTCCTTGCTCAAAATTTGCTTTTGATGGTAAAATGTGACTAACTTGCTCGGCAAATGTTATTTAAATGGTAAAAAAGAGTTCTTTTCGTGAGATTTCAGTGTGTGCGCACATGTATGGATGTACCAATTTGGCTCCATGCATTAGGCAAGTTTATTAATGCTTTCATCACTAGCTTGTCCAGCAAAGTAAGCTTTTGAGGACACTATTAGACACATTTCCTTGCCAATGCCAATCAACGTTAGTTGGGAAATTGCCTGCCTAGGCAAAGCAACCAAACAATCTCTGGTCAAATACAACCAGTTAGATCCAAATCTCAACCTAGTGAAGTATTACAACACAATTCTTATAGCAGCAAGCACATGAGAAAACTACAAATCAAGAAAAATGTCACAATAATGAGAGAAAGAATGCCCAAGTTATTTTAATGGAGCTGAACTCAATGGAAAATTATTGGGCATTGTGTATGCATGCAGAAAAAGACATGCAGAGGCAAATAAAGGATCAAACAAAGGGAGTGAGATGTTAGCAACACAGAAGACCACTTTACAAGCACAAAATGCTGCTGAAAATTATTTTTCCCATCTTTCAAACCCAAACCTGTTGGTGAGGTATTGAAGAATAAGATTGATAACCCTATCTGGTAAGTAGTCGCCAGTACGAATTGCATTCAGCAGCTGCAAGTGACATCCCAAAATTTTTCCAGCATAGTTCTTCTGAAACATTTGAGCAAAAGCTTTACTCTCTGGTTTCTGAAGCTTCAGATCACCAAATCTGTAAACAGTGGATGGAAAGGTAAGCAAAAAGAATGATAACCTACGGTAAAATTGAGCTTTATCAAATGCTGACCGGGTGTACAGGCGGTTCAAGATATGTATTGTCCATTTCTTTACTTTCCACCAGCCCCAAGATTTCCTGATCTCAGGATCCAATGGTTGTCCTTCCACTGGAACTGGCCTTTCCAATAAGTTTATAAACAAAATCATCCATGCATTGAAGACATTTGGATCAAAGAGTTGCTTTGGAATCTCCAACTACACAACATAAAGCAAGGAAAACGACTGCATATGTAAACAAGTACATAAAACAGTAATTGGTAAGAAACGTTTAGTTATCATAAGCACATTACATACATAAATTGAAGACCAAAATATTTTGCATATCAGCTTGATCAAGTCAGCTACTTCAATTGGAGGATTCACAATCTGACCAAGTTTGCTAAATATGCTTAGCAAGCGAGGAAAAGTTTCCTCTACAATGAGATATAAAGGTATCCTCTCCTCCTCAGACTTGAACCTTCAAAAAAATGGAGGTTGGAGATATCAGTCAAGAACAGTACAACTGACAATGCAGAACTTCAAACACAAGAAGCAATGGTTTTGTCCAAGGACAGCACCACAATAAGGAAATGAAAACCATCAAGTTCCTTTTGCAGGGGAAATGTATAACGTTGTTTGTGATTCTGCCTTCAAACATTTTGCACTTCCTTAACTCAGACTTAAGAATTTATAGAAATCAACTGAGAACTTATCGGTTGTCTCTCTTTTTTTGGCAAGAAAAATGGGTTTTCTCTTGTTATCCCTTACAGAAAACATAAATAACAATATTCAGCAATGTTACAAAATACATAAGGGAAGTACAAGTACAATCAAAATAGTGCAACAAGAATGAAGCAAATGATGAAAGAATAAAACAAATTCATGACAAAGCACTCAGATCAGAACAATACTTGCACAATGGGAAGCAAAACGCCAAAATTAGATGGGTAGAACAAGAATTAGTCTAAAACAGTAAAACACACAAACAAAAGGAAACAGAATTACACAGCAACACACATACTTACTCGTATTTCCTGGCAAGAACCCTTAGCACATATAAAGCTCCAAAAATTTGATTTTGTGATTCTAGATTGTGTGTAACCCAATGAAGGAGACTTGGCCACTGCTCAGGATAGTCTGAATGTATTATTGTTTTGATACTTTCTCCAAGCTGTGCTCTACAGAATAAGCAATGAAAAGGTGTCTCAGCACATCGATGAAGTGCTTTCATAAATAATAAGACAGTTGTAGAATTTTCACCACAAGAATGCACAGAATTTCAATTTCATCAAGAGAAATGTGCAGGCAGGTCCTACAATATTGTAGTTCAAAAATGCTTGAAATGATACTTCTACTAAATAATTTACCCAAATTTCCTAACTACACTAAACCAGACAGGTATTAACATTATGCTTGTGTGAAACGGAAAAAAATGTAGTGTAAACATTACATTGCATTGAGCCATTACAAAATGAATACTCGGTCACATCCCTTTCATTATATGTTGTACAATCTGGATGCATTAGCTAAACATATATCATCAGGCTCCGTTTGACATTGCAGTGGCTTTTCAAAAGAGTTTTTTCTACTTTTGGATATGACAGTAGAAAGAATTTTTTTAGCCATAACAGCAAAATCTTACTTAAACTAGTAAGATTTCTATAACTAACTAGACTCTACAGTAAATCATCCGCAAACTGGCATTAAGTACATATTTATTGCAGGCTGCAATTAATGGGAAATTTGAGGATATGCCACTCCAAAGATTGCCATTTCAGGATATACCATCCATGTCTCACTGACATGCAGACATGGAGTTGAATTTCTTGATACGCCAGTCTTTGGAGTGGTATATACTGGGCAATCCTGCAAATAAATGGATAGTGATTTAATTCTAAATAATACTCATGGTAACCATCGTCCAAGCAGCTTGGGGAGTGTGCCATGGCCAATCACTGCACCTGGACAGGCAAATCGAGAGTGAGAGCTAACCCTAGCCATCACCATCAACCTTTGCCTCTAGTCACCAGCCCCAATGACCGCAAAAGAGAGGCACCATCTGTAGGGTGGTATGAGAGGTGGCAGCAATGACTTAAAGGATTGGGAGGTGAGAGGAACAAGAAGGGAGTGAGAAGGTGCTAGGGTTAGAGGGGTGCTTGGCCTGCCCACCCCTTTGTCCTCCTTCCCCTTTTTTATTTTTTCCTACCCCATTTAAGTTTCTCTTATTCCCCTTTCTTTAGACTTGCCGAGACACCCAAGGCATCGCCTAGTGGTCTTCACAGCGCTCAGGTGCCTCACCTTTCCTGGGCACCTTGGATAACCATGGTGACAACAATTCTCAAGGTATAGTTTAGGATAATTCATCACGTATGCTAAAAGGAACAGAAATCAAGGATTATTATGGTGATTGGCTGAACCAAGGTTCAGAAAAGGAAATTCAAAATAGGATGCCTAAAAAACAATCTGATTGCTAACGCGTAATGCATATACTGAAGGTGTTATCACCATAAATGCAAAAGCCAGTCACTAAAGTAAAACCTTTAAAACCATTAGGAAAATAAGAAATGTGGGCTGAAAAAAATCTACTTACCTTAATAGAGGGGGTACTTGAACAATAAAACCTAGTATGTTCTCACGGACCATGGACTTGTCGCTTTCGGAAATATTTTGGGACTCATCTATAGAAAAAAATATAGTTTTAAATTATGAGAAGGCATAAGCAATTCAATGGTTAACCACCAACCTCTACATACCGGGATCATTAGGAGACCAGTTCTTCGCAACAAAATTCTTGAAATGAATGCTTGCAACCTGTCGTACAGCCATATCACAGCTTCCATCCACAATGATCTGTAACAACCTAACTAGATGTTGTGGAGTGTACTGGAACTGCAGGAATCGCAGAAGCATCAACACAACAAGTGCTCAAAACAAAATGACAAATGAAAAGCAAGGGAAAGTGCAATATACTATCTACAACAAGAAATAAATAGCTACTTTCTGATTTAGATGTCGTTTTAGCTCCATGCACATAAAACAGGAGCTAATGGCCCTAGTTTCTCGTATATGCTTTCCCCTATTATGTGTACACATGTCTCTTGCTAAAACGAGATCTAATTTGGACAGGGGGTAATTAAAATAAGAAACTAAGAACACTAGACAATAATAAATCCTCTCCAAAATTAAAATTATATTGCTGTTACTCTAGTATATTAGCTGGTGGTACAGTGCACTACATTCCCTTCTCTGTCTTCAAATAAAGCAAATTGGTAAGCATCACCATTATGACAAGCCAGATCAGGTACCGATGCAGGAGTTCTCTGGGGTGACAGAGAAATCGACCAATACAACAACCTTGCCAACATGGAAACATATGAAAGATACATATTTATGTTTGGTATAATTGTCCCAGCAAGTGGCAACACAGTCTCAAAGATGGCGCTGAATTGAATGGACTAGCTCACAAAATAAATCGGGCGAAACAGAGCATTACGCATGTAGTGCCTTCCCAGAGCACCATTTCAATTACTAATATAAACAAAGCATGCACACTTGTGCAGTTTATTTAATACATATTGCCAAAAGAAAGTTAATACTCCCTCCGTCCAAAAATATAAGGCGTATTTTGACTTTGCACAAGGATTAAGGTTGAGTTGAAATCGAGAAAAGTACGAGAGAAAATGACTTAGATGCCCTCACTTAATTGCCTTGGAAGATAAGAGATAGTACTTTGTGTGGATGGTAATGAATAAATGCATATAGTTGAGAGAGAATAAATAGGGGTATAGAAGGAAATGCCTCAATAAATCTACATGCAAGCCTTATATTTATGGACAAGATCACTCAAAAAATAAGCCTTATAAACTTAGACGAAGGGAGTAGCAGCTTTGCTTAGTTGCCACAGTTCAAAATAAATAATTGGTTATAAATTTACTATTACATAGTCAGAAAAAAAAAGTCAAAACAGAACCAGTGAATATATATTATTGCTCACATGCGAGCCTCACTCTGACCCTCAGCAATTGCCAACCAAAAATAGCATTTTAAATAGAAAAACAGAATAAATAGATCCTTTTTCCTCACAAGAATTGCTCATGTCAGAAACGTTATGTTCCTTCTAAAAGAAAAGAAAGAAACACTATGTTCCACTAGCATGGAGAAAAATTGTATCTTTACAGATGACTAACGCTTATAAATCTGTTGACTAGCCAGTGCTATAAAAAGTGCTAGGCACCCTGCTGCTGCCCACCTACCAGACAGTGCAAATTGCAGGTTTCACCAGAAACGTATTAAAAAAACAGGAATTCAACAAAAAGAGTTGAGACAGTTTATTTTCCAACAGAGCAAAACATCAAGAATGCATGTTTCTCTATATCCAATTCTTCATAATGAACAAGATAATATACCTGCACCTTTCACCGCCTAGGGCCGCCTAGCGCCCAGCCAGCTGACTACGGTAAAATCACGGCGGCAAGGGGGCACCTAGCGCCTAGGCGGACGCCTTTTTGGCTAACTATAGTCTACTTGATTAAACAATTAGTTAATTAAGGTGCCAAAGCTTTTGGCATCACACCATAAATCCACTCTGGCTCCTATCAACTCCAAATATGGTGTAGCATTTAAAAGAGGAAACCACAGCAGAGGGACAGCTTTCTTCAACGTTGCTTATTTGCACATAATTCGCACACAACTACTTAAAAATATCATAAATACTTTGCGACGATTACATGGAGGAAAAAAGGACAAATTTTCACATACTTCAGTTGCCTATCTGGTCCACTTGAATCTGTTGACCCGCCAGTTTGTATGATAGAACAGTTAATTAAGCTACCAACCCTTTTGGCTCCAAGTAAGGCGAGATGTAACTCAAATTACTGTTGGTGACCCGGAACTTAATGCCCCTAACAACCCAACCAGCTCCAACAGTATAAGACCGTACCAAATTACCATCAGCGCAGTTACCATAGTAAGACCTGCACGAGTACGAGTACGACACCACACACACTGTACCAATCAGAATAATCAGAGCTCCGCTGCTAACTCCCAAAAACGCCCGGAAAAAAAAACTAGACATGCCAAGCACATCTCAGGCTTAAACAGCCGCGGCAACTCTCAGATTCGCGCAAATCACCGGCCCCCGAACAAACCCCGCTTCACGTGGAGCGCGCCGCGACTCGCGATCAAACAGTAGAGATTGGGCTCGGCGAAGGAGCGGTGGTCTTATCGGGGAGGAGCCGGGGATGGAGCTGCTCACCTGGTTGAGGCTCTCCTCGGCGGCCTTGCGCTCCTCTGGGACGTGGCTAAGCGCGGCGCGCAGCACGACGGCGAGGCTCGGCAGATCCATGTCGCAGGAGACGGCGGCGGTCGAGCGGGGCGCCGGCGACGGGCGGAGGCGTAGACCAGGACGAAACCCTAGCTCGGGGGCAGGGCTTGGGCTCCGCCGCCGCGGGAGCACCGGGGTGGAGAGAGCAGGGGTGGGGGTTGGAGGTGGTGTCCTTTTGGCGTCGCAAGGTCTGCGGGAGAGAGACAAGAGGGAGGGGGGATCAAAACGTGGGATGCGGTATTTAACCCTAGGGTTTGGTCAGGGGCGAGCGGGGTTGGATTGGTGACCTTAGTTACGCTGTGGGTGGGCCCACCCGTCAGGGTGCTCCTTTGTGCTAGCCTAGCCTGGCTAGGGGTGCAATCGGCTCGGATTCGGTCGGATATCGCTCTTTCTATATCCTAAACCATATTTTTTCTCGGATTCGGAATCGGATTCGAATAGTATCGGATACGAATACGGCGTGGATAATATCGGTCGCGGATTCGAATCGAATACGGAGTGGAATCGATACGGTATTGAATATTTTTTGTCGGATAACGCGCGAAAACAAACACCGCATAAAGCACACATATAGTACTGATTAAAAAGGTAATAATCATCTTGGTACATCATAGATTCATTGTTGTCTCTTAAATGCCAGTTCCGAATGTAAACAGATACTCAATGTCAGTGACAAACAGACAATTAACCGAATAGATGATCCATACTGCGATATTACAACTAAGGCTTGAAAACATTAATCAACTCAATCTGAAGAATGCAGCATAATGGTATTACAGATTTGATTGCAATGTAGGTCACGGCAAGAATTAGAAAAGAGGAAGAAATAGGCATACTCGCATTACCTTCTGTCATGCATGCTCATCACTCAGCAGATTCAACGAGCTTGGAGGTGCGGAGGAGAGGCGATGGCGGGAGGCTCGAGATGGTGGGAGGGCGACGACGGAGGCCCTGCGGTGGAGGCGGCGACGAGGCCGGTCAGATGTGAGGCGGCGGCGTGAGGCCGGCGGCGTCGGGTCGACGGAAGGCGATGGTCGAGGCGGAGGCCCGCGGTGGCGGGCGTGGGCGGAAGCTCGGCGTCGGGTCGACAGAAGCGATGGTGGGAGGCGGAGACCGGGGTGGTGGGAGGACGGCGAGAGTTCGAGGCGGCGGCGCGAGGCCTGGCACCGGTGGGAGGCGGTGGCGGGCGGCGACGGGAGGCCCGGCGGCGGCGGAGGGCCGTGGCGGGAGTGGTGCAGAGCGGGGGCGGAGGCCCGGCGGCGAGAGGCGACGGCGGGAGGCCGGGCGGCGGCAGGAGGGAGGCGACGGAGGCACAGGCGGCGTCGGGAGGTCTCAGGGAGATGGCGACACACGAGGCCTGGCGCCGCGGCATAAGGCGGCGGGTGGTGAGACCCCAGAGTGGAGACTGAGTCGCTGGGAATGCGATTGGGGAAATCTAGGGTTAGAAACTTAGAATAGTATACTCATATGTGGGAATATGGCGCGTGCGTTGTGTCGGATATCCAAAAAAATTAAACCGGCTATATCCGAAACAATGTTCGGAATACTCCGATCCGACGGATAGTTATCTACCGAATCCGAAGCCGAATCCGAAATAAATTATCCGAAACCGAATCCAAATTCGAAAAATATCCGAAAAAATTATCCGAATCCGATCCGAACACATTCGGTCGGTCGGACGGACGAAAAATATCCGATCCGATTGCACCCCTAAGCCTGGCTGACTAGCTAAACTGGCTGCTAGGTGCACCCCACCGGACGGAGGGACAGACAGCTGGTTATAGCAACGAATCTATCCATCATTTCTCTCATTTTGGGCCGGTACATGGGTTGGTCCGGTTTTCATGTCGTGGATTAAATTTTTCAGCTTTTTCCTCTTCTTTTGGATTGATGGATCTTTTTTATTATTTTTCTCAGTTTAATTTAAATCGATGGCTTTTGTTGATAAGTGAAATGAAATATATATATGTGTTTCCTTGCTTATCGATGCACATGTACAAAATATAGCTTCTATAGCTTATAATTTTGTAATTATTTAGTGTGATTCCTCGGTAACATATTTATATGTGTTTTTCCTTTTTACAAGCATCCACCAATTGGGGGACTAGCTGTGCCTACGTCAATATAATAGTGATATTGTGAGGAAACCGATAGATAGAGCTAAGTGGTGTATTGAGGACGATGCATGCATATAGCGGTAAAAGATGACATCTCTGATAGTGGTGATGCTGGAGGCTATAAGGATATATATAGGTCATGTGGTGAAAAGGGGAGGCATCCACAATGTGTGGGACAAGATGATAGAGGCATCATTACCTACTATTGGCAATGGACAACAGTTGACAAAGATGATAGATAGTAG
Organism: Otatea glauca; assembly: GCA_036346275.1. Classification (NCBI taxonomy): domain Eukaryota; kingdom Viridiplantae; phylum Streptophyta; class Magnoliopsida; order Poales; family Poaceae; genus Otatea; species Otatea glauca. The sequence goes on along the minus strand of CM070713.1, from coordinate 37,178,516 downwards.
TATACCCAAGACATGCATGGGAGACGAATTTTTTAAAATAATGTAACTTTTAATAATTTTTGCAGAAATAATATGCTGAAATAAAAAATAACAAAAATACCCCTATGTAGCTATTTGAAATAGCGACAATGAGCTGTCACCAACGGTTGGACTCTCTATCGCTATTTCAAATGGCGGTAGAGGTATTTTATAAGGCTGGCCGAGCCTAGCTCGGCCAAAACATCCACCGCGTGAGAAAAAAGAGAGGGAGAGGGAGAAGAGAAGAAAGAGGAGGGGAAGGGGAGAAGAAGAAGAAGAAGAAGAAGGGGGGATGAGGAAGAAGGGGAGGAGGAAGAGGAGGAGGTCGTCTCGAATGTTGTAGATATGAAACTTCTTCCTATCAAATTACGTTTCGAAACATGACTTAGTGACCAGATAAATTAGATTTGTAAGTAATTAGCTATGTATAGTAGCAACAGTTGTGTAGATACATGACTTAGCGACCAGATTAATTGGATTTGTAAGTAATTAGGTACGTAGAGTAGCAATAATTGTGTAGATACATGACTTAACAACCAGATTAATTAGATTTGTAAGTACATAGGTGTGTTCATATGTAGGTAGTTGTATACGGTAGCAATAGTTATGTATATATATAGGTATCTATAGATTTACAATACTATTGTTATGGCTTACGATGGATCGGATATTTATCAGATTGTATCAGATCGGATATTTGTCTGATTGCATTACATTGGAAACTTCATAGTAATGTTGGGTCATTATTGTTCGCCATGAATATCTAACTTTTTATGTTTACGTTTCTATGTAAAAACTCATTTTGTATGTTCGTACTAGTTATTGTTTGGAATGTTCAATTTGAATGCCTCCGTTTTGTAGCTATGAACTCATTTTTTTTACGTACTAACAGTGAACTCTTGAATTGCAAGTATGGCGGGGGATGAGCCACGTGCATAGTCGCAGTACAAGCTGCTAGACCAGACACGTCACACCATAGCTGCTTGTCCACCTTGGTCCCGACGGAGGGTCAGTCACCGATTGAGCTTGGCTCCCTCTACTTGCGCACCTCGATGAGGGCATGGCGGATCGATGCATGATGGATCCCAAGATGAGTGCACTCAATTCATAGTTGCGTTAGGATGTGGCATACGTATCGCATAAGCATATTGACAATGTATTCGTGTAGGTTGAGAGCAGCAGGGTTGCTTCCTTTTGCACGGATGGTGGAGACGACAACCGCTGACACGCAGGATAGGCGCGGTGCCTCCAGGAGGTTTCCATACGACAGGTGCCTTCTGATGGCTTTCGTTGATCACTGGCGACCGGAGATGCATATGTTTCACCTCCTGTGTGGGGAGATGGCCCTGACACTTAAGGACGTCAGCTACCTGTTGGGCCTTTCGTACACTGTGGGCGTGGTTGTGCCTCAAGATGTCGACCCGGAGTAGCATACTGAGCTAGTCAGTAGGTTCGACGGAGTGCTACCCGAGAGGGCAGCTTACACACCATTCTCTAGTGTGCACAGTCTAACGCAGAAGTGTCTCACACAGTTCTACGTAAGTGTGAATTCATTTGTACATTTCCATCTCATTTTGTGTTTTTGTTATCGAACTAACCATTATGTTTTGCAGCTGGAGAGGATGGTGACGGTGTGGGGGACTACGTCGTGCGTTGTCACTTGGAGGCATACCTGCTTTGGTTCTTCGGCTAAGTCATGTTCTGCTTGTCCCATGGGGAAAATGTAGACAAACACATGATCCAGTACGCGAGGAGACCGGGCAATGAGCCACGTCTTTTTGGGTTGGCCCTAGGCACAACCACCAAGCACGATTCAAAGCACGTCACGACATGGATGTCTTCAAGTCAGGCCAGGCCGACACGGTACAAATGATGGGGTGTACCGGGTCTTGAAACTTAGCATGATGGGCAGCATAGCACGGCACGACCGACTGGGTTGTGCTTGGGCCAGCATGGCAAGAAAGCAGCACTTTCATTAAAATATCCTATCTACACCCTAGCACATCATCAACTACCTTACCCCCAGTAGCTTAGCCCATCATCAAATACTACCTCTACACTTCGCCTCCTCCCATTACCCATCCGGCGCAGTTGTCATCTCCCTGTACCTCTGTCGTCTCCTCTCTCTTCTCTCGTCCTCATCTACCTCTGCATCCTCCCTATACTACCACCTCCCCCACCATCCCCTCCTCACCATCCCACACCGCTTCGGTGCCAAATCTAGCGGCCTTCGATCACACCGCCGTCAAATACGGCATTGGGCACTGCACCACCAATTTTGCCGAATGTCCTGAGGAAGAAAACGACGGTGACCAGAGAGGAAGAAGACGACGACGACACCGGATCTCAATGATCCTCACCGCCTCGGGTGCCGAATCCAGCGATCTTTTTCCCAATGAATAAATAAAACTTAGTTCTTTTCCTCTAAATAATTGTGTGTACTAGATCATCGCCGGCGGTTAACACTCACATCTCATCCTTAGTGTCATCCACGGTGACGGACCAATGGTGGCGGCGTCCATGACTCCAAGGTTCAAAATCTGACTGAGATCTGTTCTATTTTGAGTTGTATGTATCCTGTATGTGCAACCCGATGTGGAGATCATTACTTACTGTTATCAAATGACGTGAACACATACTTTGCAGTATCGGGGTTTAGGTCTATTGGTAGGATCAAATTGAGTGGCGCATCTAATAAACATGGCACATGAAATAATTTACTACAAGTTTTGTAGGCCGCACTTCTTTGAGCCAACAATCTGGCCACACAAGTTAAAATAAAATTTAATTAAAATATTTAAAAAAAATTAGAAATAATCAAACAAATATGTACACTCTAAATTATGAACCGGAAACAAATATTATAAAAATTGAAAAGAAAGAAAACTCAAACTAGACGGCGAACGAACGATGAAAATGGGTATTGAAACTTCAGAGGCCGTTTTGAGGTCCTAAACGACGTTTTTTTTGGGTCGATACTTTTTTCAAAGCCTCGCAAAGACCAGAGTTGGGACTTATGGATTTTCGGATCTACCTTGAAGTAAGCTTTCGAAAAAGTAATAGAACGTCGAAAACGAACACCGTTTGCAAAAGTTATATCCGTTTTAATGACAAGCGCACGAAACTACTTCTCAGACTTGAATTTAGCCAAACGGGGAGCAGATATTTAGTATTTTGCATTACAATAGATAGGAAATGTAGATAAATGCTTGCATGATTTTTTCATAATTTTTCTCAATTTTTTCTAACCTTAGGAGACCATTTCACAGGTGGTTCAAAATGACCAAAATTTTGGTGAATTTCGCCGAAACTTTTGTCATTTCAGCCGAAATTTCAGTTTTCCCTATCTCAAAATTTCTAGATTTAAATTTTACTTTTTAAATTTCATCCGGATTTCGATCGAAATTCTGAAATCTCGTCGAAATTTTCGATTTCGGCTGCCTCCAAGGTGTGGTTTGAAAATAAAATTTGAAACCCTACACGACTCCACACATGTAACAAGACAGTCAGCACGGTACGACGACGGCAAACAGATCATAGCCCGTGTCTGAATCTCACTGGAGACAAATCGGGCTAGCACGACGCTGTCGTGTAGGCATGACATACCTTGGTTCGAAGTCTGTTGGGCCCGTGCCGTATAGGAAAGGCCTAATGCCCGGCTCTAGACGAAAGTAGAACCTTCATGTTAGAAACGACAACTCTCCAGGTAAAATGACAGGAAAGCAATTCAGTAAATTGTTAAATAAAACACACACGCACAATGAAAGAAGCTGCATTGCTTTTTCACGGAAAGGAAACAGGCAGTTATTTGACTGCACGCATGCACAGGAGCATATCGATGCCGTCACCGGCCGAGCTAAGCAAATCGGTTCAGTCACCTATTCATCCTCCGTTATCTCCAGGGTCCCACGCTGCTGCGCCAGGACCAGCTTTCCACAACGGGCACAAAGCGCACAGGCACAGCGCACCCTGTGCGCACCAGTTTCGTCCCCCACACCCGCGGCTCTCATCCCATCCGGCCGTTGGAGCCCCATCGAGCGGCGCCGCGCCCTCTGGCGCGCGCGCACGTGGGCTAACGGATCCTCTGCGGCCACGAGGGCCGGGCAGTCGCGTGGGGGCATCCGCCGCTTACAATGGGCAGTGGGGCTGGCGAATCTATGATTGGGCCTTGCGGGGGAGGATTATTAGGAGCTGAGCTGCGACTGCGAGCGAGCCATCGATGATGGCGATTCCTTCCGGTTCCGGGGGACGATGGCGCGCGCGAGGGGGGCCATGTGCGCACGGCTTTCCTTTGCTCTCCGCTCTTTCTTGCTTCCTTTCTCCTTTTCGGTAAAAAGCGCGCGTGTACCTGTGGATTCGGTCTCTTGCTTTTCCCTCCCCTGCCTTTTGGTTGCTTTGGGGACTGCTGCGCTCTGACCGATTGGCGGCTACCTCACTGGACCTGCTGTGCTAGTAGGGCTAGCGCGCTCGAGGGGTTGTTGGTTGGCGGGAACGGGGATGTCCCATGATGATCAATGCGGAGGTGTTTCCGAGAACAAACAGCTCAGTATTTTAAATGCTTAAGGTATTACCATTATTTATGTTTTTTTTATTTTTAATATAATTATAACTATAATTTCAACCAGCATTCTAAAACAACTAACATCTCTACTAAACAAAACTAACAAGAATTTACGTAACAACATAAACAATAACAAAACAATAATAAACTTTGAAATCACACGTCCAAGCACACCAGACTCCACGCGATCGGAAAGCCCAATTCCTTGCACTTACACTCAGATTACGCGTGTTTGGGAGCAATATTTTCCTTTAGGTAATGATGATGATAAAAAAATAAACAATAGATATAAAACTAAACTTCTCATTTAGTTAATATAACTGATTAATTTCTTATGTCCATTATTACAATCATTAGAATTCATAAACTAAATTGGTTAATCACTTTATTACTCATGAGTAAACACTAAAACTAGGTACGTGTGGAAGATGATGTGACAAGTGACATAATGATGTTACTCCTATCTTATGTATATTGCCTTTAATAATTAGCTAAAATATTAAAATAAGTAAGAGTGAATCCACAACTCAGTAAGATATAATAAAATGATAATATAATAATTTATCATATTTATCTCATTAATCATCTTTAAGTGAGTCTACGACTCAATAAAATAATCATTTATCATATTAATCTCACTAGCGATACAACGTAAATATGCCTACATGCTCAGATACACATCACATAGTGTATACCGGTATCACTGAGTGTACACTCGTCAATATCATACTCTCTCATACACTTCATCTTGTGGAGGTGCCTACCGAAGTAGGTCTTTCATGCCTACACTAAGTAGGTTATATAGGCCCACGTAGGTTGCCTCTTTTCATCATAAATGCACATATATAAATGACATAAGTTATTAACATGTTTCACCATCTTCATTATTCTCATTATCACAACATATAATTTTTTTACAATAAATAAAGAGAACCATGTAAAGTATCATGATAGCAAGTTCCCAGTAAGAACGGTAAGAATTAACCATTCATATCATCATTCTACTATGCACTTGTCTTTTTACCTACAAGGAATAGAATGGCACGCGATTGAAGCCAAACCTGTAGTCACATCTTCTATAGATGGTAAACTCATCTAAAAAATATGTCATAATAGTGCATACATCAAATATAATAATATCGCTCCTACGTACGGTCCCAGACTTAACTTTCTCCTTCGCTGGACAGTTTCCTCTTTGTTGTTTTGGTGTCGAAAGACCATATGAAGGACCGGAAATGGTGATCGGGAGGTGAATGATCACATAATAATTTTTCCCCTAAAGAAACCAACCAAAACCTCCCAAGACCTCAAGAGAGCGGAGAAATAAATTTTTCGAGGATTTCACCCAAAGGCAGGCACTACCGCCATGGTGAGGGTGGTACTATCGGTGAACAGTGATTTCATGCATAAGAACAGTAAAATCAGCACAAGTTCAAATCGAAAAATTGATGTATCTTTTGAATGGATGATCTAAAACTCGTGAAACTTTGTATACACCTTTCTAAGGATGTTAGAACCTATTCCAACCTTCAATCACAAGGATTAACATCAATGTTCTGACCTTTTTCAAGTTTATCGGAAGTTGCACCAAAATGGAGTCAAAAACTAAATCTGCAACCTGTGCTTACTCGTGGGGATTTGGTGATCAAGATGATCCTAGATGACCTCTCACATGTCTAGTAAGAAAGAACTCCAAAGAAATTGTTCTCAAACGTGCAAGATCAAGATCTACCTCAAATCCTACCTTCTCAAGCCAAAAACCAATTTCTTGAGAAATCTCTTGATGATCTTGTGAGAGCTTGCCTAGATGATTGGGATATGACCACAGAGAATTCTTCTATCAATCATTCATCCTTAGCAACACAAGACCAAGAGAACAAGAAATTACCAAGGGAGATAAAAACTCAAGAAGAGGGGAGATCAAAACAAGAGGTAAAGTTTGAGCATGAATTTTGATTTTATTTCAAAGTAAGATGGATGATTACACAACCTCTCACCTGAGGGCAAAGCTCCCAAATAGCACTCGTACACCCACACAAGAAAACCAAAATCTCGTGGAAACTCTAATCCTTCTCACTTAGGCTTAGTGGCTTAGAGCCTCTCCTCTCACTACATCTCCTTATATGGTGAAGGCAACCCTAACCCTAACACCTGGACACACTTGTGGATTATATCCATATTTACATGGTCTAACCCGAAACCCAACACTCTTAAAGGGTTTTTCACTTACACAAGCAAGTTTTTCAAAGCGGTCATTACATTGACGTCAAATCCGCTTTGCGAGCCCGAATTTGCATTTAACTCCACTTTGGTGTGATCTAAACCACTTAGGCCACCATCGCGGTTTTCGAAACCACCTCGACCACCGGTATTGGACAAATTACCAATTTGTCCCAATGACCAGTCTTCCTTCTCTCGAAGCATCGCCCATGCTTCGTGCTTTCCACGTGGCCCCAATGACTTGCCGCCAAGTCTCTCACATGTCCGGACTCTCTTGAACTATCCTCGCATGCAAACGGGCCTAAGTCACTTGGTGTGCCACATGTCCTTGACCGCTTTACCATAGCGGCATTAGCTTCCTTGACCGTTCTGGACCTCTAATCCTCCTTGAGCCTAATCTTGGTCCATGCCATTGCCCACCATGTCCATCACTAGTACTTCATGCTCTGGCTCCTTGTCTTCCCAGCTTGCAACCACTTCCCGGCCCCATTCATCTTCTGGCGTCCCTTGACCGTTATGGACCTCAGCTCTCCTAGCCTAGTCTCGATCTTGCCTTCGCCTCACCATGACCTAGCCCCAGAGTCCTACAATCAACACAGACAAGCAAACCATCACATAGCACTATTCATAATGGTATGCAATTGAATCAACAAAATATAAACTTTGATCAACCATTCGCTGGAAAGTCAGCACTACTGCCAACTAGGTCCACCCCTCTATGTTATATCCGGCAACCGATAAGGGGAGACGTGGAATATCCTCATTTATGACCGTGTCAGAGTCTAAGTTTCCTACCTATCCTAGGTAGTATTGATCATCACTATTAGGGATCAGAATGAGTACCTGGCTTGGATCCATCCAGCTGATCTGAAAGAAAGTCGATTGAGACTGATGAGGGCAGAAGTCTGATCAGCAGAAGGGCGCTTGTAAGCCGATGTTGAAAGAAGAAGAAACGTTTGTAAGCTGATATTGAAGGTTCTGAGAGCTCGTGTGCGTGAGAATGACAATGTGGGGCCTCATATTTATAAGGGGGGTGAAAAAGTGAAACGACGGGAAAAGAATCGAAGGGGCGCGTGCAGTTAAAACGCACGATGTGCATATCGAGATTTTTATGGCGCCATAAATGGGGTGATTACTGGTGAAGATGTTGCGACAAGTTGATGGAAAAGAAGCTGGTAGACGAAATTTTTGTAAAAATAACAAGTTATTTCCCAAAAATGGTGGGCATATGTTTGCACTAGCTTTTGGCAAGGCATGATGAAATTGGCAGGCTAAGGATTATGAGGATTTTGGCCGATATCAGATATAGTAAAAAAGGTTTCAAGTTGGGATATGACCGATATTTATCTAAAAGATGGGAGGAGTTATCCGAGTTAAGGCTGACACGATCATGGCAACTAGCGTATTGAAGATGGACACGGTCGGTCGATAGCTATACAAGATGGCCATAGGCAAGCAAGGAAAACAACACAACCAATCAAACAAATCACATTTACTCTTTTATTTTCTCGTCGACTAGTAGTAGCTTCTGTAGTTTAGAATCTTTGTAATTCGATCTTGATCAATAAAGTCGTGCATCACCGATTGTTAATCTTCATCAATTACGCCATCAGGTTTGAATTTTCTCCGATTTTGTTGCGCATCGTCTTCTTAAAAAAAGATCTACCTTTACCATCTGATTAGCCTTAATTGGCTAATTAGACTTATCGTTACCTTTTAATCTAATCGGCTTTTTAGCTATTTAGATCTAAGCTAATTGTCTCTTGACAGATCGGCTTTGAGCGTATCATATATTTATCTTACTAATTGTAGGATCAAATTGGTTAGCATGCCTTGTTCAAATGAATCCAGTGTTCGTCAGGTGTGTTGCGGCCGATTAACCCTCTTCACATTTTTTGGCGCCAACAGGAGTATAAGGTCTCATGAGCTTCTTTGAGCAGCAACTCCTTAAGCTTCTTCTGGTCTGGTACACAAATATGCTTCTCGACCAAACGGTACCTTGTTCATCCTCAGAGAAACCTGGGTCTTTACCCTTCTTTATATTGCGCTTGATTTCTTTGATATCTTCATCCGCAACTTGTGATTCTCGGATTTGATCCTCTAGGGTAGGGTGTACCTCCAACGTGGCTATGTGTCATTCTTTAACCAATTCTGGATTAAGCTTCTAGAATTCTTCATAAAGTGTTGGCTGACACTCCTTAATCATCAAGGTGTTGCAATAGCTCTTCCTACTCAAAGCATCAGCTACGACATTGGTTTTTCCTAGCTGATAGTAAATTCCAATATTATAATCTTTGATCAACTCTAACTATCTTTTGTGTCTCGTACTGAGATTAACTTGGGTGAAAATGTACTTCAAACTCTTGTTATCGGTGTAAACCTCACAATGATTATCAATAAGGTAGTGGTTCCAAGTCTTCAAAGCATGCACTACGACTGCCAATTCCATGGCATGGGTGGGATAATCGACTTCGTGCTGCCTTAGTTGTCGCGAAAGATACACTACAACCTTCTTGTCTTTTATTAGCACACAACCAAGTCCTTGTCGGGATGCATTATAGTAAATCTCAAAGTTCTGTTTGATGTCTAGCAAGATAAGCATCAGGAGCTATTGTCAAACACTTCTTCAACTCTTGGAAACTCTGCTCACATTTTGGCATCCAAACAAATTTTTCTCCTTTTCAACAGCTGAGTGAGATATCTGGCTTATCTGGAGAATCCTTTGATGAAACAGTGATAGTATCGTGTCATTCCGAGAAACTTTGGACTTAGAGTACTATTTTGGGTGACTCCCAATTAAGCACATCCTGAAGCTTGCTAGGGTCAACGATGACTACTTGTGCATATATGACATGTTCTAGGAAAATATTTTTCTTCATCCAAAACTCACATTTGCTGAACTTGACATAGAGTTGGTTTTCTCGTAGCTTCGTCAAAACTAGGCACAGGTGATTCTCATGTTCCTTCTCACTTTTGGAGTAGATTAGAATGTCGTCAATGAAGATAACGACAAACTTATCTAGATATTCAACGAATACTTTATTCATCAGGGTCATGAAGTATGAATGGGCATTGGTTAAACCAAAAGACATCACAGTATACTCGTACTATCCATACTGGGTCACAAAGGCTGTCTTGGAAATACCCTCTTGATGAATTTTCAGCTGGTGATAACCTAATCTCAAGTCAATCTTTGAGAACACTCCTACTCCTTGAAGCTAATCAAATAAATCATCGATCCTAGAGAGAGGGTACTAGTTCTTGATAGTGACTTCATTAAGTGAGCGATAATCTGCACACATGCTCTGAGTACCATCCTTCTTTTCAACAAGGAGATTGGCCTCCTTGCTTTATAGCCTTGAATTCTTTTTTTCTTCAAGTCCATGATTCCTTTCGGCACATGGTACTGGTGGAAAGCAGTAGCAAACTCATTCCAGGATATATTCTCTAGAGCTTTATGGGCAGCATTATAATTTTCACACCACTCAGCAGAAGTTCTTTCCAGTTGGTGAGAAGCGTAGAGAACTTTCTCATTGCCCTCACACTAAGTAATATGTAACTTCCTCTAAACTGGTTCTAAGCCAATCATCTACCTCCAAAGGCAACATATTCCCAGAGAATGTCGGCGGACGAGTCCTTATGAATTTTGACAATCTTAGGGTGTGTTTGGTACGGCTCCAGCTCCACCAGATCCGTGGATCTGGTGGAGCTGGGTATTTCTAGCTCCACAGATCTGTGGAGTTGAAGCTGTGGGTATATTAAGAGTGTTTATGTGGGTCATCTTATTTATATTTTAGACTAAAAATATAAACTTAATTCAATTTATTTTAGCCTACAAGATTCAGATCTGAGGTGGAGCTGGGATCTGGAGCTCTACCAAACAGGGCCTTAGTAAGGACGGTCTCCATTGACAGCAGCTTACGATGCATTGTTGACATTAGCTTGATTGGTAATATTCTACACTTGCTGCATCATGGAATGCATCAACTGAGTCTGAGCAGCGATGAATGCACCAAAATTCTGCATATCAACTTGTGGTGATTGCTGAGGAACTGGTCCATTATTGAGGTTCTAACTTGGTCCAGTGCCATTTCCACTAGCTATAGTGTTACCACGAGTTTGAACCATCTGCTGATCATCTCACAGGGTTAGGGAAGAGGAAAAAATCATAGATAAGAGTACAATAAATCTAATAGGGAGAAATAGGTTTAACCCAAGAATTTAAATAATCTTTATTAATAACTTAGTATGGTTGCTTACAAGAGCCTAAGGGCTTTCCAATACATACTGCACACATATAAACAAGAAATCCAAACTCAACCTAAACACACAAGTCTAACCCCTAAAGGGCAACACTCATATCTTAAACCAGTGCCACTCTCACACACGATTCTTAACCGACTGAGCTAAACTCCATCACTTGTGGAGCCAACCAAGTTGATGCTCTCATGGGGGGTAGAACTACGGATAGATAGGCATCGGTGCAAACTGATCTTGATGGCTTGGAATGACGGGAGCGGGCTACACAAGCACTTCTTGAGGTATAGACTCTGGCTCTAGCTCCTCAAGCTTTGGCTCCACTTCCTCTGGATCTTCCTCTTCGTCTAGATCTTCTACAGCTTCAACTCCCACGGCATACAGAGCCTCTTACAGCTCTACAATCTTTTTTGTAGCCATCATTCGGGTGGCATGGAGGTCTTCTTCCGTCGTCTTCAGCACTTCGTAGACTTTCTTAAGTTCCAGGGTTGTATCCTCCACTACTTTAGCTTGAGCAGCCACAAATCTCGCGAGATGAACAATAGTGGCATCTCCTTCATCTTCGGTACTTGGGCATTGAACAATACGCCTTTAGGCTTCTGGGATGAAGCCGAAACACCATGTGTTTCAATTCTCAAGCATGCTGCATGCAGATCCTGAGTAACGCTAGACGCGATGATTCTTGAATCCTAGCTTTGAAAGTAAGCCTTCTGACAGTGATAAGAATGGGGTGACTTGCCTTGGCATTCTCCCTAGTGTAGATAGTAATCTTTCACATCACTATGTTCCTTGCCATTCACGTTCCAACAGGTCCCCTTGTAAAGCAGCCTCTTGTAACCATCAAGCTTTTGCAAAACCCTCCATAGTTCAACATATCCACCAGTTCGCTCTCCAAAGGTGTAGAACATCAGCATCTATCATAGATAACTTAGGTAAGATTCCAGTTTAAACCAGCAGGGAAAGAAAAGGAAATTTCTACAAAGGGAAAGGAATAGAAGAACATGATAAGTCAAGAACTTATTATCCCTTCAAGTCAAGTTTTCCTTTAGAAAATAATTTTGAAGGCCCTAAAGAAATGACCAATCTATCTAGGGTCAAGACCTATAGTTAGTATAGTTTTGATACTAGCTCTGTCGAGACCTGAATATGCAAATCTGCACCCTTTGCGTATACTACACTAGTCCAAGATCATACTAGCGCGCACAGTGGCAACATAAATGAAATATCACAATCATACATAGCAGAGACATAATACAAGACTTGATTTATCTAATAAAAGATAGTTGATTGACCTTATGGTTGACTTTGCATTATCAGGCCACATAGGGCTTAAACTATAATAAATAAACAACAGCAGAACAGAATCTTTATAGATAACCCATCAATATGCCACATGTAACAGACAAGGTTCATCCCCTAGTAACTCGCTTTCTCCTAGTACTCCATAGCAGGTGTAGACTCCTTTTCAACTGATAATTTTGTTGTGGTAAAGGTGAGTACATGAAGCACTCAATAAGTTATGCATAGAATGCAAGTCTAATATAACTATATGCAAGGCTTATTTCAAATGAATAGCTAATATAGTTATTTTGCAATAAAGCAGCATTTACAATTGAAAACAATAAATATATTGAAATGATAGTAAAATAATCAACAAAAACAAATAACTTTCAAGTATTCTCTCAAGAATAAACTAGCACACAACCTAAAACAACTTCCAATATTTTCAATGGCACACAACCTCACTTCTGAAGTTTTATTTCAAAAAATCTAACAATTGACTGAAATTCTCGAGCATTATTCATAACCAGGGGCGTGACTATCCAAATAGATTGGCACTCTATAGAGTTTATACACTTGACCCACAAGATATGATCAATCTTATAATGCCATGCGATGACACGTACGGATGTACCCATCGATGTGTGTCTAAGGAAATAATAACAAAATCTTTCAAAAACTCTATCTGAACATAGACTCTCCCATTAAGCCTTGTCTCACTACCCTTCCCTTACACAGAGCAGAAGTATAGAAGGGACTCATCGTTGGACTATGAATAATCCTTGTTCAAGATGTGGAGCCACTGTAACACACACCTTCTCCAATGGCACACACAGTTTGGTTATCCTCTAGAGATATCATATGTCAAGACTTAGTAACTTACTGAGTTAGGTCTGGCCTATAACAGATATGTGGTTCAACGGCTTACAAGGTTAAGTCTATAATTGATTATGGCATGACTTCTAATAAACATCAACCCAAATGTCAGACAGACCCATCCTGGCTCATAGCCTATTGCCACTTGCTCCAGTCTAAAACATTTACCACCCTAGTTGATTATTGTGTAACACATGCCATCAACAACTCAACATCATTGTGTGACAACACATGACACACCCATTCATAAACATGTTCTATATTCCATTAGTCACATTGAATTTGTACTTCGAAAAGATATCAGTTATACGTGGCATAGCTAAGAAAACTTCACATGATCTAAACAACCCACATTGGCATCTATTAGCAACCAACTTATAATTATCTATCCTAGGGTGACAATTAATCATGACATATAAATGATAATGTAGGTATAATCCAATTGGGTTGAATAGCTAAATCTTATTTGAAAACAGTTCTAAGAAGAAAATATCATGCAATAGATTGAAACAATATTGCATTTGTAAAACAGGGTTCAACATGATCAAAGCACATCATACCTTGGAATAATTCTTGATCTTGATCTGGACCTTGAGCTTGAGTCAACTCCTTACCTTCGTATCCTCCCAATACCGTGAGCACGGCTATTCGAATAGATTGTACACTCTGCAGAGGTTATGCACTTTACCCACACGATACAACCAAACACCACCAAGGCGAGTGATCATAACAAAGCCTTTACAATGCTACACCTAGACCCAAGATCGCTCGCTAAGGTTTCAACATCAAGGGTTAAACCACCACAACAGGCCCCCTCTTGCGCCATGTGAGTTAAACCGTAACCGGGACTCACTATTCACCACGACAAGATCAAATCTAGGTTTCACAAATTATTCAAATAGGTCATCCCATTCCGCACATGTGGTTGCAAGAGAGACTCAGTCAAAGGCTTGCAAGGTTAAGTCCTTAAGGTGATTAAGGCAAGACTTCCACATACCCCCGCCAAACTCGCCCACCTTGGCACACCGCCCTTGCCACTTGCCTCAATCTAAAATCATTACCACCCCATTGATTACCAAGCACCACATGCCATCAACATTTCAATCCCGATGTGTGACCTCCTCGCCACGATAACTTGATATCATTGTGTGACAACACATGACACACCAATTCATAAACATTGTTCCATATTCCATTAGTCAAGATTAAGTATCGACATTCTGACACATGTGATGACGTGGCATGGCTAAGCAATCTATGACGATCTAACTAGCCCATGTTGATTATCAACTATAATTCCACATCCTAGGGTGACAAATAGATCATGGCATATAATTGACAAGGTATGGTTTAATTCAAATAGGCATATTATCTAATTCCCAGATTAATTGAAATCATTTATACACATAAAATATCATGCATAAAGTTTAAAAGACAAAATAGTAATTTGGTGAAAATTAGGTGCAACATGATCAAAGCACAACTTGCCTTGGAGTAGGTGCTGGTCTTGATCTGAGCTTGGGTCTTGAGCGACGAATCTTCTTCCTGATCACCGAGCAGCTCAACGTCTACGCAAACGATGCCAAAATAGCAAATAAACACCAAACCAGAGAGCAACCAAACTCCAAAAATAAAATAAAATTCACCAATAAATAGATCTTGATTTTACATATTTTTAGAAATTTGAAACACTCAAATCGAGTTAAAATGCAAAAGATATAGCCTTTTGAAGTTTGAATAACATCAAAATACGTAAAATAGAATTTCGATTTTTCGAATTATTTTTCTATTGGAAAAGATTTTATTGCGCAACGCGACGCCACCGACTCGACCAATCAGCACGACATCGTCGCTCGTCCATGGACTCGGTCCACGGAATCGCTCGTCCACCGTGGACGCGCCCACGGCGCCGCACCACGCGCCGACACGCTACAAGATCGATTGGTCGCGACGCCGCGCGCCGATGCTCGACACGCGCGCGATCAAGCACGACGATCCGACGGCTAACGCCATCGCGACACGCGGCGCGATCTCACCCGAACAACCCGATCCAACGGCCACGCTTACCCGAGCCGCTTTATCGCAGACGGCGACGTGGCTCGACCGATGGTCCGGAGATCCGACGGCCGCGGCGGTTCGGCACGCGCGATGTCGCGCGCGCGCTGAAGTTCGGGAGACAAGGACGACGACGACCCAGACGGGCGCTCGCTCCTGCCGGCGACGAAGAGGTAGTCGCCCGGCGCGGCTCGGCGTGGCGAACTCCGGAATCGAACCCACACGCCGAACGGCGCGGCGACGACGGCGGAACGGCGAGAAAACGAGCGGCGGCGCGAAAACTACGCGAGCTCTGGCTAAACGGCGGTGACTCAACGGCGAAGGCTAGCATCGCGATGCGCTCGGGATGAGGAACCTCGGTGTGCGGTGCGGCTTTTATAGCCTCAGATGCGCGCTAAAACGGCAACCCTAAATCACGCGGCGGCAAGAAGCGCGACGGATTCGAAACCGAATCGAGACGATAGGCGAAGATGTACCGTCCGACGGTAACGAGCGGCGAGATTAGATCCGGCGATACGATCCGATCCGCTCTTTCCAAAATCAACGGCGAGATCTAAACTTACCAAAACAACGCTAAACGATTCCGACCGCCGATCTCAATCCAACCTACCAAGGCGCTAGGGTTCGCGAAGGAGACAACCGTCCGATCTTCATCCAACGCCACGCAGCGAGCGGCAATGACAGCCGATCGGGTCAAGACGTCGATGGGCCGAAGCCCAAGATCGTTTCACTCGATTTTCAAAAGCTTTTTGATTTAAAATAATTCCAAATTAGATTAATCTACTTTAAGCAATTAAAATATCGTGAAAAATCCCGAAAATTCTCATAAATACTTTGAGACATTCGAGCACAAATAAAATATTTTTGGTAAAACTTTATATTAACTTTATCTATATATATTTATTTTTCACAAAAGGTTCAATATACTTAATTAAATTCAATTCAATTAATTTCTGGAAAAAAAATCCAATAAATTCAGAAAATCACCAAAAAGCATATGAGCGAAATTATAAGCCAAATTTTTGGGATGTTACACTGGCCCATACCAGACATGTGGTTGCACGATAGACTCAGGTCAAAGGCTTGCAAGGTTAAGTCCTTAGTGTGATCAAGGCAAGACGTCCACATACCCTCTGCCCATAGGGCCCACCTTGGCATCCTCGCCCCTTGTCACTTGCCCCAATCCAAGTTATTATCACCCAGTTGATTACCAAGCACCACGTGCCATCAACAATTCAACATCGTTGCGTGACATGACTCGCCACAACAACTCAATCTCATCGTGTGATCCCACATGACACACAAGTTCATAACATTGTTCCATATTCCATTAATCAAAATTAATTATCAATGATTCTGACACATGTGATGACGTGGCAAGGCTAAGCAACTAATACGAACTAATCCTCCAATGTTGATTATAATTATTAACCAACTATATTTAACCAATCTAGGGTGACAATGGATCATGGTATACAATGACAAGGTAGGGTGTAGATCAATTTGGTATATTAGCTAAACCCAATCTAATTTAAAACAGTTGTATATTTGAAATATATGCAATAAGGTAAATCAGACATAGCAATTTTATAAACATGGGTTCAACATGATCAAAGCACAACTTGCCTTGGAATAGGTCCTGATCTGGTTCTGGAACTTGCTCTTGAGTTGCTGGATCTTCCTCCGAAGCGTCGTACAATTCAACGTCTACGCGTACCGAAGGAGAAAAGCAAATAAATGCCAAAACAGAGAGCAAATGAAGTACAAAAATCAAATAAAATTCACCATTAAATATATCTCAATTTTACAAATTTTTAGAAATTGGAATCACTCAAATCCGAGTTACGATGCAAAAGATATAGCCTTTTGAAGTTTGAAATAAATACTGAAATTGCTAAAATCAGAAAATCAGATTTAACAGATTTATTTTTAAACCGAAAAAGCGATTTATGACGTCAGCGTGACCTCATGATGACGTCATCATCACAGAATTTCCAATCGGATTAATTTTCCAATTGAAAAATGCAATTATGACGCAAGCATGACGCCGGCAAGACCGGGCCAATCACAATCCGACACGCAGTTTGGCCAGATGGATCGAGTCCACGCCAGTCACGAGACCACGGTGAACTCGGTCCACGACGCCTCGGCACCCACGCCCGACACGCGTCGCAATCTGATAGGTCTCCCGCGCGGCTCGATCTGGTCCGAGGAAAAAGAATCGGACGGCTACGATCTACTCTGACACGTGCCCCTCATCCAACGGCTTACCCGAGATCTGACGGTCGAACGCGAGCGCGAGAGGATGACGACGGTGCGGCGGTGCCTTTCACCGGAGATGGAGAAGACGACCCACGACGCGGCGCCCGGCGCGGACTTCTGGCGACAAGATGATGGAGATCCGACGCAGCGGTTCGGCGAACTTCGGCCCCGCACCCAAGCGACGGAAGACGGCGGATCGGCGACGTTCTCGCAAAACCGCAGCGGTTTCACGCTTCAACTCCGGCGAGCTCGCGCGGCGTTTCTACGATCGCTTCTTGCGAAACCCTCCGACCAAAAGATGCGGCGCTCAATCGCGAACCTCGGTGCTACCTCTATTTATAGCCTCGACGTCCGAGCTCTACAGGCGAAGAAGTTCGACGCCGTTACGGCGGTGGACTCGAGTCCGAACGGAGACGATGAACGATGACGTGACACGCGTGTCCCAATCCGACGGCCAAGACACGATCGCACACGCGCCATCTCTCGACCGTTGATCGCGCATTTAACGGCCGCGATTTAGGGTTTCCCCGCCGCGATTCGTAATGGATCGGCCGCACCGACCAGTTCTGCGCGCAAAGTTGGGCTTCGCCCAATCTCGCTCAAAGATATTTTTAAAACTTTATTAATTTAAATAATTCTAGAAATTCGTTTAATTAGTTTTAGGCAAATAAATTATCAGGAAAAATCCCGGAAAAATCTCAAAAATACCTTGAGACATTCTGGACTCAAATAAAATATTTTTGACAAAACTTTATTTTAATTTTGCACAGATTTAAATAAATTTGAACAAAAGGGTAATAAACTTAATTTAAAGATTAATTCAGATAAATCCAGAAAAATCCAAATAAATTCCAGAAAATCATAAATGCACATTTAAGCAATAAAAACATAATTAGGCCAAAATTTGGGATGTTACAAACCTCCCCCCTTAACAGAATCTCGACCCAAGATTCAGGGCTAACTAGAGAATAGGTTCGGGAATTTTGACTTCAAATCTTCTTCTCGCTCCCAAGTGGCTTCACTTTCTAATGATTGTTCCATCAACTCTAAAAGCTAATAGACTTGTTTCGGTCTTGCACCCATAACATCCAAAATTCGATCGGTTGCTCTTTGTAAGTTAAATCTTCTTGCACTCAATTGCATCCAACGGTTTGCTCATGGCACTCGAGACACTTCTTAAGTCACACATGGAATACATCATGCACTCCCGCCAATGACCGAGGCAACTCTAATCGATAGGCTACCTCCTCAAGGCTCGTAATCTTGAACGGACCGACATATCTTGGCGCGAGCTTCCTTTAACGTGAAATCTTTTAACGCCCTTAAGAGGGTAACCACGAGATACACATGATCTTCTCGTTCAAAACTCAAATCTCGACGACGGTTGTCTGCGTAGCTTTTCTGCTCTTGATCGTGCTATCTTCAACCTTTCTCTCGATCATTGCGACTTGACTTTCGCTTCCTCGAGGATATCTCGCCCAAAACCAAACGCTCTCTGTTTCATTCCAATTTAACTGAGTACGACAAGCACGCCCATACAATGCCTCGAACGGTGACATCTGTAGGCTAGCTTGATAACTATTATTGTAATCGAATTCGTGATATGGCAAACTTTTATCCCAAGATGTAGCATAAGCTAAAGCACAAGCTCTCAACATATCCTCTAAAATCGATTCTCTCTTTCACCGACCATCCGTCAATGGGTGATATGTCAGACTAAAATTCGACGAGTTCCCATTGCTTCAAACTTATTCCAAAATCTTGAGGTAAATTGGGTCCTCTGTCTCGACACGATCTTCTTGGGCACTCCATGCAAACATACAATCCTCGACATGTACAACTCCGCTAAACGATCTCCGAGTAAGTGGTCTTTATCGATAAAATGGGCGACCTTGGTTAGACGATCCACAATAACCCAAATGGAATCGCACCCTCTCGAGTTTTAGGTAAACCGTGATAAAGTCCATTCCGATTTCCTCCCACTTCCATTCCGAATTTTCAATGGTCAGCAACAAACCAATGGTCTTTGATGCATAGCTTTTACCCTCGACATACGCCGATAAAGCAACATGCTCACTACTTCACGCTCATGTTAGGCCACCAAAATCTCTCTTTCAAATCTCGTACATCTTGGCACTTCCTGGATGAATCGAGTACTTAGAATCATGAGCTTCTCAAGAATCAATTGTTTCATCCTTTTATTCTAAGACGCAAATTCGCCTTTGAAAAACATGGTTCCTTGCTCATCCAGAGTGAAATCTACGGCTAGGCCTTCTTCCTTTTAGCCTTGATCTTAGAAATTTTATCGCCATCTTTCCGCCTTCACTAACTGATCCTCCAGTTGTTGGCTTCATTTCGGTCAGCAATACCATTCCTTGCGAACGACTTCCAACCTTAGTTTCAAATTCCTTGCATAATTCGTTGATCCTCCATTGTTAGCGTATTGGCGCTATGGCTCTTTCGACTCGAGCATCCGCTACCACATTGGCCTTTCCGGATGATAATGAATTCTACATTATAATCCTTAATTAGCTCTAGCCACCTTCACTGCCTCATATTCAGACCGCTTGAGTGAATATGTATTTGTGCTCTTATGGTCTCAGATATATCTCACATCTATTTCCTATGAGATAATGACGCCATATCTTTAAAGCATGCACTACTACCGCTAACTCCAAATCATGCGTTGGGTAGTTCACTTCATGCGGTCTTAATCGTCTCGACGCATAAGCAACGACTTTGCCTTCTTACATTAACACGCATCCCAAGCCTTGCTTTGAAGCATCGCAATAAATATCAAATCCATTCGCACATCCGTAACACTAATACGGGGCCGTCGTTAAACGCTTCTTTAATTCCATAAAGCTTTTCTCGCACTCTGTCGTCCATGCAAACTTCTTTTCCTTCTTCAACAACTGCGTCAGGGGTTTAGCAATTGTCGAGAATCCTTCTATGAACCGATGGTAATATCCCGCCATTCCTAGAAAACTACGGATCTGAGTAACAGACTTCGGTTGCTCCCAATGCAACATTGCATCCACTTTGCTGGGGTCAACTGCAACTCCTTTAGTAGTCATTACATGACCAAGAAATTCAACCTTTTCCTTCCAAAATTCACACTTGCTAAACTTAGCATATAGCTGATGTTCTCGTAGCCTGTCTAAAACCATCCTCAGATGTTCTACATGCTCTTCCTCTGTCTTCGAGTAAACCAAGATATCGTCTATAAAGACTACAACAAACTTATCCAAATATTCCATGAAAACCTTATTCATCATGTTCATGAAATATGCAGGGCATTCACAATCCAAATGACATGACTGTGAACTCATAATGTCCATATCGCTGTAGAAAACACAGCCTTAGGCACATCCTCCGCTCGGATCTTCAATCGATGGTATCCCGAACGAAGATCTATCTTGGAGAAAACTCCACTCCTCTTAATCGATCAAATAAGTCATCGATCCCGGGCAACGGATACTTATTCTTGATCGTTATTTCATTCGATGCACGATAATCGATGCACATTCTAAGACTTCCGCCCTTTTTACGAACAAACAAAACCGGGCTCCCATGGTGATGAACTAGGTCTAATGAAACCTTTCTCTTGCGGTTCCTCAATCTGCTTCTTCATTTCCACTAACTCGCTGGTAGGCATCCGATATGGTCTCTTTGATATCGGTGCGTCCTCGTGCTAATTCAATGACAAACTCGATATCGCGATCCGCGGCAATCCCGCAAATCTTCCGAAACACATCCGGTATTCTCTCGACCATCGCACATCTTCCATGCCGATGGCTTTCACGCCGCTGACCACTAATCGCCCATCACGAATCGCGGTTGCTTGAAATTCTACTTTCTTGCCACTAGGGCCTTCCAAAGTTACGATCCTTCTGCCACAATCCAAAATACCTTATGCTTAGATAGCCAATCCATTCTAAGGATGACGTCTAGGATTGCGATCTATCAAGATAAGATTCGCTAGAAATTTATCCCATCCATAAGCAACTTAGCTCCCAAACACCCAAGGCTAGATCTAAGCTCGCATCCCGGGCTTGACTAAGAGCACACACTTAAGATTCACCACTTTAAATCCATTCTTGGTTGCAAAACTTTGAGAAACGAACGAATGCGAAGCTCCGTAATCAAACAAAATCAGAAAGGTAATCGAGTTGACCAGATACTTACCCAAGACGACGCCTATAGCCTCCCGAGCTCCATCCGCGTGATGTGGTTGATCCTTCCGCGCCCGTTGATTGCGGGTTGCTCCGCATTGACTCGCGCACGATTTCTCCCGAGGTTGGTGCCTTGGCGTGTTGTTCCCAAGTTGAAACGAATCGCGTGATGCCTCCCTTCGTGGACACCTATTAGAAAAGTGCCTGGCTCATTGCATGTGTAGCATCTCTTCACCGCAGATCGATTCCTCCTCGGCGCATTGTTGCCGCAGCCGTGTCCGAAAGTTCGCTTGGCGTGGCGAGGTGCAGGGTTGATGTCTTGTTCACAATGGTGGTTGGAACCTAGCAAATTGTTGTGGTGACATCCTCAAACGTAGATGGTTTGGACGCTCAACCCGATTAGTCATTAAGCGCTTACGGTTCTCACCCACTCTTTGCGCTTATCTTCTAGGATCAAAGCCTTATTGACTAGTTCCCAAAGTCCGGAAAATTGTGGGTAATTAGTCCCACTGCAGCTTCAATTCACCCTTCATGAAACGAGATCGCTTAGCCTTGTCCGTCACTACGCCTTCGTGGGACATAGCGAGCTAATCGAGTAAATTTATTCGTATTCGCCACCGTTGGCCTCCTTGTTTCAAAGCCCGAACTCTTCCTTCTTAAGGTCCATCATTTCTCCGGACATGATATTGGCGAAAGAATTAGTAAAATCCTCCTGTGTGATCTCTTGTGGGGCTCCATGAGCGACAAGAATTCTCCCACCATTCTCGCGGCGGTTCCTTCAAGTTGATGAGAGGCGAGAGCACCTTCTCATTGCCCTCACACCGAGTGATGTGCGCCTTCTTCTCAATTGTCCTAAGCCGCCATCGGCTTCCAAAGGGTTCACATTCCTCGAAAGTTGGTGGCCTAGTCCTCATAAAACTGATAGCTTTGAGTGAGGTCCGGGTCCACCATGGTTGTTCTGAGCTGCGTGGTTGTTGTTGTTGGTCTTGCATTGGTCATCCGCTGCATCCGCCGCATCATAGTCCGTGATCGCTTGAGTCTCATACGCAAGAAATGCTCAGATTCTCGCATGTCCACCGGCGGTGGTTGAGGGCTGCCCCGCCATTGGTGTTGTCATTCGCGCGCAGCCCACTTCAAGCACCGTTGTTTCTCGAGTATTCACCATCCGATGATTGCCTCTTGGGTTAGGAAAGGTAGATGTAGCATAGATAAGAAGTAAGACTTTCTAAAGCGGGAGATAAGTTATACCCAACTGAAATAATTCTTTATTATTCTTGGTATGGTCGCTTATTTAAGCCTACAAGCTTTGCAACACATACGCACACTCAAGATTACAAAGAAGCAAACTAAACACGAAACCTTAACGTCAACTAAAAAGGTAAAGACTAACTTAAAGACGCGACTCACACTCGAGTCTCAACACAACTCCAAGGTCGACACCACTCATCCACCACCTCGGTCGAGGTCGACCGGCGCATACACCGTGGGTGAGCCGGCATGGGAGCGAACCTATCCCGATGACCTACCATCGGGTCCTCTCGCGACAACAGGTCTACACTCTCCTCTGCTCCCACTCGCGCTCCTCGATCCTCCTGACTCTCCAATCGGCTCTCGAACTCCTCGAGTCACACGCCCAACTCGCCCTCGACCGCCTCTAGGGCCTCTCCCAGCCGCTGATCATCCCGATGGTCAAGCACGGTCACTTCAAGCTCCCGCTCGCTACTCGAGTGCCTCGCATACGCCTCCAACTCCCGAGTAGTATCTCTCATATGATCCTCCCGGCAAGGGTGAACTCCGCAAGGTGTATCGCAGCTGGCACACTCGCCCTCCATGATCCGTCTCGGCGTGCATGCTTGAATGTCCGGTGAAGCCGGAACACTGAGTCGTGAAGCTCGTCGGCGTAGTCGCGGTAGACACGGCGAAGAGCAAGTCGGGCAACCTCTTGAATCCCAACCTCGTACGAGAATCTTCTGGAGGAGATATTGATTGGTCTGCTAGCTTCCTCGTTCTCCCGAGCGTAGATAATCAGCTTGCAAATAAACCCTCGGTGTACACCATTAACTGACCAGCTGCCTCCTTGATAAAGCGGACGATAGAAGCCTCCCAAGTCTCAAGAACTCTCCACACTCCATGGCGTAGCCACCACCGACTCTCAAAGGTCTGAACGATCGCAGATCCGCTTCACAAGAACTTTGAATAAGTTCTCCACCAAACGCACAAGTAAAACGGTAAATTCAGCAAAGGGAGAAGTAGAGAATGAGATGAGTCGAGAGTGTTTTATTAGTCAAGTTCAGATTTTCTTTTTAGAAAATAATTTTGGACACACCAAGACACCTCCATGCTACCTAGGGCCAAGACCTACAATGGTATGCTCGATACCAACTCAGAAGGACCCGAATCCATCGATTCGAACCCACCGTGTTTACCGCACTAGTCCTGTGATCAACGCTAGTGCACACAAACTCAACATTGGTACATATCATATCATACACAACGATAATAGAATAATAGTTCATTCATTGATATATCTAAAGGTATGATCTTATGACCAACTTACATTATTAAGCCACGCAGGCAAGACTGAAATATAAACTAATAATTATGCAATGGAAAGTAGAAAACGAGATAGCTCATCAGTTCACCACAGTAATCGACAAGGCTCTAACCCTAATGACTCGTGGTCTTCCCGACTTCCTCTTCCAACACAGTGTAGATTCTTCAATCGTTGATTATTGTTGTTTGGCAAGGGTGAGTACTTAAGCACTCAACAAGTTGTGCATGTAATGCAATTCTATGTATCTATATGCAAGGCTTATTCCAATGGATAGGCTATCATGGTTATTTTGCAATAAGCAAGATTTATGAACAAATACAAGAAATAGATTGTAAAATCAGAAACAAATATCAATAGTAAATAAATTCAAGATTTCAAGTAAACCAAGTTTCCAATCCTAAGTCAAATTCCATCTTCCATATGGCATCCACCATCCCAACCAAGTTGTCCAATTAATTAAACTAACCCTTAACTGTAATTCCCGAGCATTGCTCAATACCGCGAGCACGGCTATCCGAATAGTTTCACACTCTGCAGAGGTTATGCACTTTACCCACGCGATACAACCAAACACCACCAAGGCGAGTGATTATAACAAAGCCTTTACAATGCTCTGGCTTAACCCGATACTACCCGCGCGAGACCACGGTGAACTCGGTCCACGACGCCTCGGCACCCACGCCCGACACGCGTCGCAATCTGATAGGTCTCCCGCGCGGCTCGATCTGGTCCGAGGAAAAAGAATCGGACGGCTACGATCTACTCGACACGCGCCCCTCATCCAACGGCTTACCCGAGATCCGACGGCCGAACGCGAGCGCGAGGATGACGACGGCGGCGGGCGGCGCGCTTTCACCGGAGATGGAGAAGACGACCCACGACGCGGCGCTCGGGCGACTCGGCGACAAGATGATGGAGATCCGACGCGCACGGTTCGGCGAACTTCGGCCCCGCACCCAAGCGACGGAAGACGGCGGATCGGCGACGCTTCGCAAAACCGCGGCGGTTTCACGCTTCAACTCCGCGAGCTCGCGGCGGCGTTTCTACGATCGCTCTTGCGAAACCCCTCCGACTAAAAGATGCGGCGCTCAATCATGCGAACCTCGGTGCTACCCCTATTTATAGCCTCGATGTCCGAGCTCTACAGGCGAAGAGTTCGACGCCGCTACGGCGGTGGACTCCGAGTCCGGAACGGAGACGATGAACGATGACGTGACACGTGTCCCGATCCGACGGCCAAGACACGATCGCACACGCGCCATCTTCGACCGTTGGATCGCGCACGAACGACCGCGGATTTAGGGTTTCTCCATTGCGATTCGTAGGTCGGATCGGGCCGCACCGACAGTTCTAAGCGCATAGATGTTGGGCTTCGCCAATATCTTTGTTCAAAGATATTTTTAAAACTTTATTAATTTAAATAATTCTAGAAATTCGCTTAATTAGTTTTAGGCAAATAAATTATCAGAAAATCCATAAAAACTCAAAATACTTTGAGACATTCTGGACTCAAATAAAATATTTTTGGCAAAACTTTATTTTAATTTTGCACAGATTTAAATAAATTTGAACAAAAGGGTAATAAACTTAATTTAAAGATTAATTCAGATAAATCCAGAAAAATCCAAATAAATTCCAGAAAATCATAAATGCACATTTAAGCAATAAAAACATAATTAGGCCAAATTTTGGGATGTTACAACAACTACGACGAGCTTGCACGGGCGCTAGAGAAGGTCTCGGCGTGTGTGCAAGGAGTCAAAAAGAAGCGGCGAGAAGAGCTCTACACGGCGCAGCAACCGACACTTTAAAAGGAGCCTCGACGTGCGCGCAATCACCGGCGAAATGAGCGAAAACACTCTGCGGCGATTACTACGGCGATGACGCCCAGTTGAACTGATGTGGCACGATCCTGACCGTCCTCGCGGCGACGATCCGGCGCGTCGACGCATGCGACGACGCGCGCAATCTAAGAATCGTTGATCCCGATCCGACGGTGCGGACGCACGACGGCTAGGGTTTCTGATGCGCTGGGCCGGGCTGAGCATAGTGCTGGGCCAGCCCAACACTATTCACCCAATTTTCAAAGTTTTTCTTATTTAAAATAAAACATATAAATAAACAAAGCCAAATTAAATAGCAAAAATACCCGGAAAAATCCAGAAAAATTCTGGTAAATACTTTGAGACATTTGGAACTCAAATAAAATATTTTCAATAAAACTTTACATAAAATTTTCCATTATTTAATTGAATTCAAGAAAGCCCATATTTGAATAAATCAAAATAAATTTCAATAAATTTCCACAAATTCTCAAAAATAAAAAATACCCCAAAATTTAATTTATTGAAATTTTTAGGGTGTTACAACACCCTTGTGTACTGTTACCCCGAGGTATCAGAGGAAAGATATCAGAACCCTAATCAACTAGGTCTGTCCCATACCGGACATGTGGTTGTACGGGTGACTCAGTTCAAAGACTTGCAAGGTGAAGTCCTTAGCTGACCAGGGCAAGACTTCCATCACTCAATAGTGGCACACAACCCAATGTGGCGCACAGACTTACATCACTCATTAGCCCATTGCCACACAGGCCCATCTAGCACGAAGCCTCTTGCCACTTGCCTCAGTCTAAATCATTTTCCACCCGGTTGATTATTGTGCAACACATGCCAGCAATAACTCAACATCGGTACGGAACCACACAGGTCTTTGTACTTCAATTTCATCACGTAGCATCACCACACTACTTTTCAAAATATATTCAATATTTCATTAGTCAATGTTGTTGCATGTTCTAAAAGATCATCCATGACTCGATGCAGGGCTAAGCGTCTAATTACGGTCTAGCCTCCCGTGTTGGCACAATATTAACATCCAACTAGTACAAGCAACTTAGGGTGACAATGACTTCAGGGCATACAAATAGTAATTTCAAGGTGGTATTTAACAATATGGGTTGATTAGCTACATTATCCAAATTAATTTAAATTCATTTTTAATTAATTTAGCATGCATAATTTCAAGCAAAATATATTTTAAAAACTGGGATCAAAATGGTCAAAGCATCACTTGCCTTCGAAGAGTTGCTGGTCGTGTTCCGAAGTTTGATCTTGAGCGACGAACTCTTCCTCGAAACTTCCCGGCAAATTTGTGTCTACGCGTAAAAATTATATATGGAATAAATAACAAAAACAGTAGACTATATAACCTCCAAAATTCAAATAAAATTCACCATTAAAAAGAGCACAATTTTACAAATTTTTAGAAACTGGAATCACCTCAATCGGAGTTAAAATGCAAAAGTTATAGCCTTTCAAATTTTTAAATAAAATATAAATCAGAAAATAGAAAATCCCGAATTTATTTATTTATTTTTCTATTGAAAACTCGATTTATTGTGTCAGCATGACGTCAGCCGACACGTGGCACTTCCTGGCGCTGCCACGTCGCCTCGGTCCATGGACTGGGTCCATGGGCCGGCTCTGGTCTACGGTGGACTCGGTTCACAAAACAGTGTACCTGGCCCCACCAGATGACGTTGGCCATCTCGGGATTCATGCACGGACACGTGTCAACATCTCGACCATCCTACCACCGACGGCTAGATCACAGCACACGTGTCACCATCCAGACCGCTCAAACCAGCAACGGCCAGATCTAACACCACACGCTGCGATGCTTCGAAATTCGCGTGACACGCGTCACTCTCCAACCGCGCCAACGAAATCTAACGGTCGACCACGCACCGACTCGGCGACGCCTCGTGCTCCACTCCTCCACGCATCACGCATCCGACGGCCCGATTAAAAACAACGGCCGAGATCCGGTTGGGGCCTCGGTCAAAACACACACACGTCCGCATGCGATTCGGTGAGAGCGCGGCGACATCACCGCCGCACGTTCAAATCTGGATGGCGCGGATCCTTAGGGCAAACCAGATCTAATCTCCACCGTTTAGATCCAATCCAACGACGAAGGCTACCGGAGCTGTTTACTGTGCATCGGGCAACGCGGCACCATCCGAGACGTTCATCTGAGATCTAGCGGTCCAAATCTAACTAGAGCACAAACCCTAGAACTAATCTATGTCGTTCATCTACACATCTATGACCACGATCAACTCTAGGCAAAAGAGAAGGGCAGTGACTTGGACGAACCGTAACGGTGCGATGAAGATCGGACGGGCGTGGAAGATCGCAAAGGTCGGACGGCGAGAAGGAAGAATGTCGGGACCTGATTCTGAGAATCTGGGCCCTCTATGTATTCTGTGCTTTTCTAGGATCACGCTAGCACACACAGTCTTTACAGGGTTGAACTTCACAGACATTCACAACGATACCATAATAAATAGTGCAAACAATTATATAAACTGAATTGTACGACCTTATGGTCTCCTTACATAAATCAGCCACGTAGGGCATACATTATCAGAGTAAACAGGAAACAACGGAAAACATATAAACTTCGTAGAAGCCTTCATCTTGCCACAGGCAACCGACTGGGCTTGCCCCCTAATTGTTCGGATCTTCAATATACTCTTCCTCCCAGGCCGGCGTAGACTCCTCCACTGATATTGGGATTGATAGGCAAGGAGGGGTGAGTACTCAAGGCACTCAACAAGTAATGCACAGAATGCGGTGCTATTACTACATGCAAGGCTTATTTCAAAGAATTGGCTTACTTGGTTCTTTTGCATCAAATAACATTTTTAAACTAGCATCTTATTTAGATTAAAAGCAGTGAAAATAGTTAATAATAGTACTAAGTTCTTTAAATAGTTTTTCTCCGTAAACTTGGCACACAGCCTTAATAATTCATTTTCACATTGGCACACAGCCACCCTTTCCACATTTTTATTTTCGAAGATCTAACCCTTGACTGTAATCTCCGAGCAATGCTCAATACCGCGAGCACGGCTATTCGAATAGATTTTACACTCTGCAGAGGTTGTACACTTTACCCACAAGATACAGCCGCTCACCACACAGGTGATTGTCCGCAACAAAGCCTTTTAGGAACCTCTACCTTAACCAATGAACCTCTCCGGTATTGCCTTCACTATCACTTCCCTCACACAGAGCGAAGTATAGGGACGAGGCCAACACCGCTGGATGGGCACCAAGCCGTAGCACGTGTGCGCTCCGCGCGCACGCATGCACTCCGTGTAATCACACCCCGAGGTATCAGAGGAAATATATCAGAACCCTAATCAACTATGTCTGTCCCATATCAGACATGTGGTTGTACGGGTGACTCAGTTCAAAGACTTGCAATGTGAAGTCCTTAGCTAACCAAGGCAAGACTTCCAACACTCAACAGTGGCACACACCCAATGTGGCACACAGACTCACATCAATCATCGACCCCTTGCCACACAGGCCCACCTAGCACAAAGCCTCTTGCCACT
The DNA here is from genome assembly GCA_036346275.1 of Otatea glauca. Classification (NCBI taxonomy): domain Eukaryota; kingdom Viridiplantae; phylum Streptophyta; class Magnoliopsida; order Poales; family Poaceae; genus Otatea; species Otatea glauca. The sequence continues at coordinate 37,148,847 of CM070713.1, read as the reverse complement.
TGCCCCAGTCTAAATTAATTCCCACCCCGTTGATTATTGTGCAACACATGCCAGCAATAACTCAATATCGGTACAGAACCACACAAGTCTCCGTACCTCAATCTCATAATGTGGCATCATCACACCACTTTCAAAATAAATTCAATATTGTAGTATTTCTCGAAAGATCGTTCATGATTCGTTGCAAGGCTAAGCATCTATTCACGGTCTAGCCTCCCGTGTTGGCATCGTATTATTATCCAACAAATATGAATAATCCTAGGGTGACAATGATTTAAAGGCATACAAATAGTAATTTCAAGGTGGAAATAACAATATGGGTGGATTAGCTACATTACCCAAATCAGTTTAAATTCTTTTTAATTAACTTAGCATGCATAATTTCAAAGCAAAATACATTCTAAAAACTGGGATCAAAATGGTCAAAGCATCACTTGACTTCAAAGAGTTGCTGGTCTTGATCCAAAGTTTGATCTTGAGCGACGAACTCTTCTTCGAATCTTTCCGGCAAATTTGCGTCTACGTGTAGAAAAAACATATGCAATAAATAACCAGTACAGTAGACTAAATGTCCTCAAAAATTCAAATACAATTCACCATTAAAAAGAGCACAATTTTACAAATTTTCAGAGACTAGAATCACCCCAATCGGAGTTCAAATGCAAAATTTATAGCCTTTCAAAGTTTGCAAATATATTAAAAAGAATAAACCGAATTAATATAATTATTTTTCAACTGAAAACTCGATTTATTGCGTCAGCATGACGTTAGGGGACACGTGGCATTCTCTGGTGCTGCCACATCGCCGCGATCTATGGACTGGGTCCATAGACCGGCTCTGGTCCACGGTGGACCCGGTCCACGAAACAGTGCACCTGGCCCCACCAGATGACGTCAGCACTGACGTCACTGCTGATGTCACCCGACATGTGGCACGCTCTGGTTGGCTGGGCGCATGGTGGGCTGAGCTCACCGGCTCGGTCTACGGTGGACTCGGTCCACCAGACCGCTACGGCTGACAGGCGGGCCTCACTCCCATGACGTCATCGCCGATGTCATGCGCACGGCGCAATCAAAACGACGCTTCGGTCTCCGGCGACACACGTCATTTTTCGACAGGCTGGCGCAACGGCGCGATCACAATCGTTCGATTCGAAACCGGTGGCTACGATTGAGTCTAGCGAAAAGATTTAATTAAAACCTAATCGAATAATCTATGAGAATTAATTTGGCCATGCGATTAAGATCTAACGGATGAGATAAATCGATCTGGATTTAATCGAGAGGAATACGTGGCGTTACCGCGACGGTTGGATGGAGATCGGACGATCGAGGGAACTTGGGCGGCGGCGATGGCGAGACGGCGGCGGCTCGGACCGGCGCGGAAGAAGACGACCTCGATGACGGCGGTACGGGGCCTCTCCGACGAAGAGAAAAGACGCGTTCGATGCGTCTTGGCGCAACGAGGTTGCCGACGCCCTCGGCAACGACGGAGGCGGCTCAACGACGGCGGAACGACGCAAAGAAAATGCGGCGGCCACTAGCAACTACAACGACCGATTTCGGCTAAACAATGGTGAGACAGGCACTGAGAAATGGGGCGAAATGAGTGGCGGAAGAACGTTTCCACAGTGGGACGATCGGGGGTTTAAAAGGCCTCGGGAGGCGGGCTTAATCACGAATAAAAGTTGCCATTACTCGTTGTCGACGACGACGGAGGCGACGGAGACGGAAGAAACGGCCGGGCAACGTGGAGCGATCGGGGATGTCCACGCGGGGCGATCCAACGGGCGGGCAACGAAGCGGCGCGGCAGCCCCTCAGCCACACGATGCCGATCCAACGGGCGAAACGCGGCGGCGGTTAAGGTTTTGCGGCGCGGCTGGGCTGGGCCAACGAGCACAAATGGGCTGGACCGAACGAGGTTTCGGCCCAATTATTATTCCGAAATCTTAATCATTTTTGAATAAAAACAATTCGAGAAAATAGTTTTGGCCAAATAGAACAATAAAAATATCAGAAAATTCCAAAAAAATTCTGGAAAATACTTTGAGACATTTGGGACTCCAATAAAATATTTCCAATAAAACTTCGCATGAACTTTTTTGTTATTTAATTGATTTCGAGAAAGGCCACATTTGAATAAATCCAAATAAATTCCAATAAATTCTCAAGAATCGAAAATACTCCAAAATTTAGTTTTATTGAAATCTTTAGTGTGTTACAAATCTCTCCCCTTAACAGAATCTCGTCCCCGAGATTCTGGGTTGACTACAGAATTAGGTCAGGAAACTCCTTCTTTAGGTCTTCTTCGCATTCCCACGTTACTTCACTTTCCGAATGGTTGCTCCACTAGACTCTGCAAAAGCGCGTTGACTTGTTCCTTGTTTCTCTGTCCATGGTGTCCAAAGTCTTCACCGGGTATTCTTTATAAGTCAGATCTTCTTTCACTGATTGCTTCTAAAGGCGTTTGTTCTTCCGGTACTCGGAGACACTTCTTCAATTGAGATACATGGAATACATCATTTACTCCTGCCAAAGAGTGTGGCAACTCCAATTGATATGCAACTTCACCTCTGCGGCTCAAGATTGAACGGTCCGATATATCTAGGTGCGAGCTTCCCTTTTGCGTGGAATCTTCTGACTCCTTTGAGAGGGGTGACTTTGAGATATACAAAGTCTTCAGGTTCAAAGCTCAATTCCCTGCGATGATTGTCAGCATAGCTTTTCTGCCTTGACTGAGCAATCTTCAGTCTTTCTCTGATCATGGCGATCTGCTCTTTCGCTTTCTGTAGTATATCCAGGCGAAAAATGTGTCGTTCCCCAGTCTCATTCCAATTCAATGGTGTTTGACAGATCGACCATACGAGTTTCAAATGGAGACATCTCAGAAACTTGCTTTGTAGTCATGTTATTATAGCCAATTCAAAGATAAGGCAAACACTTGTCCCACGGCGTAATATGCTAGTGCACAAGCTCTTAGCATATCTTCCAATATCTGGTTAACCTCTCGCTTGACCATCCGCTCTGCGGATGGTATGTCAGATCAAGTTTAAACGAGTTCCCATTGCCTCATGTAGCTTACCCCAGAATCTTGAAGTAAACTGAGTTCCTCTGTCCGACACTATCTTCGTTGGTACTCCATGCAAACAGACAATTCTTGCCATATACAGTTCTGCTAACCGATCTCCTAAGTAAGTGGTCTTTACTGGTATAAAATGTGCAACTTTAGTTAAGCGATCCACTATAACCCATATGGAATCATATCCACCTTGAGTTCTGGGTAAACAGGTGATGAAATCCATACTGATCTCCTCCCATTTCCACTCATGTATCTTTAGGGGTTGCAATAGTCCTGTTGGTCTCTGGTGCATAGCTTTGACTCTTTGACAGATGTCACATAATGCAACATATTCGGCGACTTCCCGTTTCATGCTTGGCCACCAAAATCTTTCTTTTAAATCCTGATACATTTTTGCACTTCCTGGATGATTTGAATACTTGGAGTCATGAGCTTCCTCCAAAATTAACTGCTTTAGATCTTTCTTATTCGGCACACAAATGCGCCCTTTAAACCACATGGTGCCTTGCTCATCCAGCTTGAAATCCTTTGCCTTGCCCTCATCCATTTTGGACTTAATCCTTTGATCTTATCGTCATCTTTTTGTCCTTCCCTGATCTGATCTTCCAGGGTCGGTTTTACTTCCAAGGTTGCTAAGAATCCTTCTGGCACCATTTTCAATTCTAATTTCTGGAAATCCTTATACAATTCTGCCTGACTTGCTTCCAACAACATATTTACACTGTGGTTCTTTCTGCTCAAGGCATTCGCCACCACATTGGCTTTACCAGGATGGTAGTAAATTCTAACATTATAATCCTTGATTAACTCTAGCCATCTTCTTTGCCTCATATTTAGGTCAGCTTGCGTGAAGATATACTTAAGACTTTTATGATCAGTATACACTTCGCATCTGTTTCCGATGAGATGATGACGCCATATTTTCAGTGCATGCACTACGGCAGCCAATTCCAGATCATGAGTTGGATAGTTCTCCTCATGTGGCCTCAATTGCCTTGATGCGTATGCAATTACTTTTCGGTTTTGCATCAATACACATCCCAATCCTTGACGCGATGCGTCACAATAGACATCGAAGCTTTGATGTATGTCAGGTAAAACCAAAACCGGTGCTGACGTTAATCGCTTCTTCAACTCTTGGAAACTCTTTTCACACTCAGGTGTCGACAAGAATGTTTTCCTTTCTTCAACAATTGCATAAGGGGTCTCACAATTGTAGGGAATCCTTCAATAAAACGACGGTAATATCCTCGCCATTCCAAGGAAACTACGGATTTGAGTTACCGTCTTTGGTTGCTCCCAATGCAAAACTGTCTCCACCTTACTTGGATCTACTGCGACTCCTTCTGCAGTCATTATGTGTCCAAGAAATTCCACCTTATCCTTCCAAAAGTCACATTTGCTAAATTTAGCAAACAATTGTTGTTCCCTCAATTTCTCAAGGACGAGCCTTAAATGCTCGGCATGCTCTTCCCTCATCTTGGAATAGATAAGGATATCATCTATAAACACGACGACAAACTTATCCAAGTATTCCATAAAAACCTTATTCATTAAGTTCATGAAATAAGCTGGTGCATTTGTCAATCCAAAGGACATAACTGTGAACTCATAGTGTCCATATCTTGATGAAAATGCAGTCTTCGGTATATCCTCTGATCAGATCTTCAACTGATGATACCTCGATCGGAGATCAATCTTGGAGAAGACTCCTGCTCCCCTCAACTGATCAAAAAGATCATCGATCCTGGGTAGCGGATACTTATTCTTTATCGTCACATCATTGAGTGCACGATAGTCTATACATATCCTAAAACTCCCATCCTTTTTCTTGACGAACAAGACAGGTTCTCCCCATGGCGATGCACTAGGTCTTATAAACCCTTTTTCCAGCAGTTCTTCAATTAGTTTCTTCATTTCTACCAACTCATTTGTGGACATCCGGTAGGGTCTCTTGTCTATCGGAGCTGTTCCTGGGACAAGTTCTATAACAAACTCGATATCCCTAGCCGGCGGCATTGCAGGTAAATCTTCCAGAAAAACATCTGAATATCCCCTGACTATTGGAACATCCTCTAAGCTGACGGCCTTCAGGCTGTTGACCATCAACTGTCCATCTCGCACTGCTGTTGCTTCAAACTCAATCCTTCTTCCTTCCGGGCTCTTGACTGATATGACTCTTCGTCCACAATCCAACACAGCCTTGTGCTTGGTTAACCAATCCATTCCCAGGATAACATCCAGGGTTTGGGTATTAAGGACGATTAAGTTCGCTAGGAACTCTACTCCATTAATTATTAATCTTACCCCAGAACATCTTACTTTTGATCGGAGTTCTGATCCAGGGGATTGGACTATAAGCACACATTTAAGATTCACTATATCCATATCATTTTGAACAGCAAAATCTCGGGAAATAAATGAATGTGAAGCTCCGGAATCAAATAAAACAGTAGCTGGTACTGAATTTACTAGGAACTTACCGAGTACAACGTCCGTTGCATTTTGAACCTCATCCGCGGTGATGTGGTTAACTCTGCCTCTCGCAGTTGCCTAGGGTGTGGCTCCAGCTTGAGCAGCTCCCCGGTTCCCTCCTTGAGCAGGTGTCCGTGCAGGTGTGTTCCCCAGGTTAAAGCGTACCGGGGTGACACCTCCCTTCTTGGCGCAGTTGTTGGCGAAATGCCCTATCTCGTTGCAGTGATAGCAACGTCTTCCCGCTACCTGCGAGTTTCCTACAGACTGTACCACCGTTCTGGCCGGAGTTTGAGTGTTCTGGCCCATGGGACGATTTGCCAGCAGTGGTGCCCTATCACTGCTTCGGGGTTGGAATCGAACGAACTGATGAGGTGCCGTCCTCTGCCTTTGCTGGCCTTGACGACCTCCTTGTTGCGCTATTCTGCGCTTCCGGTTGTCATCCAACTCTCGACGCTTGTCTTCCAAGATAAGGGCCTTATTAACCAGCTCCTGGAAGTCCGGGAACGTGTGGGTGATCAGTCCCACCTACAATCCAGTATTGAGCCCCTTAATGAATCGGGACTGCCTTGCCCTGTCGGTTGCTACATCCTCTAGTGCGTAGCATGCCAACTGGGTAAATTTGTTCAGATAATCGGTCACTGACTGGCCCCCTTGCTTTAGGTTCCTGAATTCTTCTTTCTTCAATTCCATGATACCTTCCTAACATGGTACTGACGGAAAGCACCAGCGAATTCCTCCCAAGTGATTTCTTGGGGATTCTCATGTGCAGCACAGAAATTCTCCCACCATTCCGCGGTGGTTCCTTCCAATTGATGAGAGGCATAGAGTACCCTCTCATGTCCCATACACTGGGTTATGTGCAGTTTTCTTTCAATAGTCCTCAGCCAATCATCCGCTTCCAACGGAATGGCATTACCAGAGAATGTAGGTGGGCGAGTCCTCATAAACTCTGACAGTCTTGAGTAGAGGTGTGGACCTTGATTACCTCCTGGTTGGGCATTTGCAGCAGCTTGATTGGATATCTGCTGCATAGTTTGCATCATGGTGCTCATCAACTGAGTTTGGGCAGCTAAGAAAGCTCCCAAATTCTGCAAATCAACTTGCGGTGGTTGAGGGATTGGCTCCTCATTCAGTTGCCTCGCCTGTTAGCACCACTCACTGGCTCCAACGTTGCCACGAGTCCTCACCATCTGTTGAAAGCTTCCAAAGTTAAGAAAAGAAGAAAGCATAAACAAGTAAAAGAACTTATGCGGGGGAAACATGAGTAAATTAAATTATTTAGCAACTTTATTAATATAACAAAATAGTATGGTTGCTCACAAGTGCCTAAGGGCCATGCAACACATACCAGACACTCACAAATAGAAACAAGTAAACAAACATAAGACTCCACAACGACTCACACCTACTGGCGACTCAAAAACAAAAGACGCGACTCAAATAACTTGACTCAACATTTGAGTCAAATCAAGGAAAAGAACTCTCGATCCACTAAGCCACCCGGTGCGGTCCTCCCGGTGGATATCTTTGCGGTGGAGTCGCGGCGATAGGGGCAAACCGGTCCCGATGCCCCCATCAGAGCCGTCATGAACGACCCGCTGACTCGATCGGTCCCAAGGTTGCTCGCTCCCGCTCCTTCGGATTCGGTCATGCACCGCAGAATCGCTCGTGCTCAGTCCATACGAAGGCCATCTCTAGCTCATGGGTCCTCTGGATAGAGTGAGCCAGGTACTCTCGGGTCTCCCGCAGCTGAGTTCTAACCTCCGTGCCCTCGTCACGGGCCCTCTGCAACTCCTGGACAGTCTCGTCCAAGTGAGTGATCGTGGCATCCTCCTCCAAGAGCTCCATCCTGTCGTGGCGATTATCACGGCGCGGATGATGACGGAATATGGTGCCCTCAAACTCTGCATAGTAGGTACGGGCGATCTGCCGCATCGCATGACGCGACGACTCCTGGATCCTGGTCTCGAACGAAGTCCTCCTGACGGTGACGTAGATAGGATGGCTCGCCCTCGTCCTCTCCCTAGCATAAACAATGATCTTGACATCCCAGGTGATATCAAGTCCTGCCCTCACTATAGAGGTTCCCCGATAGATCGGTCTGTCGAAGCCTCCGAGAAATTGTATCATACGCCAAAGTTCAGCGGCGAATCCTCCAGTGTGCTCTCCATAGGTGTGGATCATCCTCATCTGTCAAAATAGACCTAATTTTAAAACCCAAAATAACAACAAAAAATGCAGCATAGGTATGAATAAGAGAGAAAAGATAAGTCGAGATTTCATTGATATCCTTGCTCAAGTTGTTAAAAATTTAAAAAAATAATTTTATCTGCCAGACACAGCTAATCTCGGTTAGGGTCAAGACCTACAGTCAGCCCGCTATGATACCACCTCTGCATCGGACTGATTAGAGAATCGACCCTCTCAGGTATTCTGTGCTAGTCTAGGATCACGCTAGCACACACAGTCTTTACTGAGGTTGAACATCACGCACATTCACAACGATACCATAATAAATAGTGCAAACATTTATATAAATCAATTGTACGACCTTATGGTCTCCTTACATAAATCACCACGCAGGCTTACATTATCGACTAAACAGAAACAAATGAAAACATATAAACTTCGTGGAAGCCTTCATCTTGCCACAGGCAACCGACTGGGCTTGCCCCCTAATTGTCTGGATCTTCAATATACTCCTCCTCCTAGGCTGGCGTAGATAATCAGCTTGCAAATAAATCCTCGGTGTACACCATTAACTGACCAGCTGCCTCCTCGGTAAAGCGGACGATAGAAGCCTCCCAGCATCTGAAGAACTCTCCACAGCTCCATAGCGTAGCCACCAGCTGACTCCTCAAAGGTCGGAACGATCGGCATCTGCTTCACAAGAACTTTGAATAAGTTCTCCACCCGAAACGGCAAGTAAAACGGGTAAATTCAGCAAAGGCGAGAAGTAGAGAATGAGATGAGTCGAGAGTGTTTTATTAGTCAAGTTCAGATTTTTCTTTTAGAAAATAATTTTGGACACACCCAAGACACCTCCATGCTACCTAGGGCCAAGACCTACAGTCAGTATGCTCTGATACCACCTCTGTAAGGACCCGAATCCACTGATTCGAACCCACTGTGTTTACCGCACTAGTCCCAGGATCAACGCTAGTGCACACAGCTCAACATCGGTACATATCACATCATACTCAACGATAATAGAATAATAGTTCATTTATTGATATATCTAAATGTATGATCTTATGACCGACTTACATTATTAAGCCACGCAGGGCAAGACTGGAAATATAAGCTAATAATTAAGCAGCGGAAAGTAGAAACGTACATAGCTCATCGGTTCACCACAGGGCAACCGACAAGGCTCGGACCCTAATGACTCGTGGTCTTCTGGACTTCCTCTTCCAACACAGTGTAGATTCTTCAACTCTGATTATTGTTGTTTGGCAAGGGTGAGTACTTAAGCACTCAACAAGTTGTGCATGTAATGCAATTCTATGTATCTATATGCAAGGCTTATTCCAATGGATAGGCTATCATGGCTATTTTGCAATAAGCAAGATTTATGAACGAATACATAGAATAGATTGTAAGGACTGTAAAACAAATATCAATAGCAAATAAATTCAGTATTTCTCAAGTGAACCAAGTTTCCAATCCTAAGTCAAATTCCATCTTCCATATGGCCTTCCGCCATCCCAACCAAGTTGTCCAGTTAATTAAGCTAACCCTTGACTGTAATTCCCGAGCATTGCTCAATACCGCGAGCACGGCTATCCGAATAGTTTCACACTCTGCAGAGGTTATGCACTTTACCCACGTGATATAACCAAACACCACCAAGGCGAGTGATTATAACAAAGCCTTTACAATGCGCTGGCTTAACCCGATACTACCCGCTAAGGTTTCAACACTGGTGGGTCTGAAAATCATAACCAGGGCCCCCCTCTTGCGCCATGTGGATTACACCATAACTCGGGAACTCACACCGACCACGATAGTACCAAAATCAAGACATTGCAAATTACTCATTAAGTGGCCATACGGACATGTGGTTGCATGATTGACTCAGGTCAAAGGCTTGCAAGGTTAAGTCCTTAGTGTGATCAAGGCAAGATATCCACATACACTCTGCCCATCGGGCCCACCTTGGCATCCTCGCCCCTTGTCACTTGCCCTGATCTAAGTTATTATCACCCAGTTGATTACCAAGCACCACGTGCCATCAACAATTCAACATCGTTGCGTGACATGACTCGCCACAACAACTCAATCTCATCGTGTGATCCCACATGACACACAAGTTCATGACATTGTTCCATATTTCATTAATCAAGATTAATTACCAATGATTCTGACACATGTGATGATGTGGCATGACTAAGCAACTAATACGAACTAATCCTCCAATGTTGATTATAATTATTAACCAACTATATTTAACCAATCTAGGGCGACAATGGATCATGGCATACAATGACAAGGTAGGGTGTAGATCAAATTGGTATATTAGCTAAACCCAATCTAATTTAAAACAATTGTATATTTGAAATATATGCAATAGGGTAAAACAAACATAGCAATTTTATAAACATGGGTTCAACATGATCAAAGCACAACTTGCCTTGGAATAGGTCCTGATCCGTTCTCGAACTTGCTCTTGAGTTGTTTGGATCTTCCTCCCGGCATCGCACAATTCAACGCTCACGCATCAAGAAGAAAAGCAAATAGTTGCGCCTTTTGAAGTTTGAAATAAATATCAAAATACGTAAAATAGAAATTCGTAATTAATGATTTATTTTTATTCGTAAAAGCGATTTATGACGCTGCGCGACTTCATGATGACGCTATCATCGCAGAATTTCCAATCGATTATTTTTCCAATTGAAAATGCAATTATGACGCAAGCATGACGCTGGCGTGACGCCACCCGCGCCACCAATCGAGAGCGACACGCGCCCTCGCGCGATAGATCGGGTCCACAAAGCAATATGCGACTACGTGGACTCGGCCCATGGTGCTCGATCACCGAGCCCGACACGCTGCACACCGATTGGTCGCCCGCACCGCTCGATCCGATCCGCGAAACCAATCGGCGGTCAAGATTCACGCTGACGTGGCAACGCACTAGCCAACAATGTATCTAATCCGATGGCTCAAAGCTTCCGGACCGACGATGGCTATGCGACGCCGAGGTCTTACCGACTTGAAGACGAAGACCATGGCGGCGGCGCTTTAGCACGACTCCGGCGACGAGACGCACTGGTTCTCAGCGGCATGGTCCGGCTGAATCAAGATGGCACCATGCGGCGACCCAACCAACGGCGGCGACGAAACCGAGCAAAAACCGAGACGTCCTACGCTTCCAACTCCGGCGAGCTCCTTTGCGCGCTTGACGACGATTCACGCGAAACCCGTCCGACCAAAAGATGCGGCGCACACGGATGAACCTCGGGGCGCTACCCCCTCCTTTTATAGCCTCGGCGTCCGAGCTCTACACGGCGGGGAAGTCCGGAGTTGTTACGGCGGCGGACTCCGAGTTCGCATCGGAGACGACGACGTGCCACCGTACACGTGTCGCGATCCGACGGCCACGAAACGGCTTCTACGCGGCGCAATCTGGTCCGTTGAAACATGATCGAACGGCTGCGCAAATTAGGGTTTTCCCCGCTGCGACTCGTGGGCTAGGTTGGGCCGCCTTGACGCGGGCAGGTTCGCGCCTGATCTTTGGGCTCGCCCAACACTGTTCACCAGATTTTTTTAAAGATTTCTTATTTAGAATAATTCCATAAATTCATTTTATTTATTTTAAGCAATAAAACTATTAAGAAAAATCCAGGAAAAATCTCAAAAATATTTTGAGACGTCCTTGACTCAAATAAAATATTTTTGACAAAACTTTATTTTAACTTTGCATAGATTTAAATAGTTTTGAATAAAAGGGCAATAAACTTGATTTAAAACTAATTCAAATAAATCCAGAAAAATCCAAATAAATTCCAGAAAATCATAAATGCACTTTTGAGCAATAAAATAATATTTGGGCAAATTTTGGGATGTTATACGTAGACTCCTCCACTGATGTTAGGATTGATAGGCAAGGAGGGGTGAGTACTCAAGGTACTCAACAAGTAATGCACAAAATGCGGTGCTATTACTACAAGCAAGGCTTATTTCAAAGAATTGGCTTACTTGGTTCTTTTGCATCAAACAACATTTTTAAACTAGCATCTTATTTAGATTAAAAGCAGTGAAAACAGTTAATAATAGTACTAAGTTCTTTAAAAAGTTTTTCTCCGTAAACTTGGCACACAGTCTTAATAATTCATTTTCACACTGGCACACAGCCACCCTTTCCACATTTTTATTTTTGAAGATCTAACCCTTGACTGTAATCCCCGTGCAATGCTCAATACCGCGAGCACGGCTATTCGAATAGATTTTACACTCTGCAGAGGTTGTACACTTTACCCACAAGATACAGCCGCTCACCACACAGGTGATTGTCCGCAACAAAGCCTTTTAGGAACCTCTACCTTAACCAATGAACCTCTCCAGTATTGCCTTCACTATCACTTCCCACACACAGAGCCAAGTATAGGACGTGCCAACACCGTTAATATGGGCACCAAGTCAGTAGCAGTACACTCCTCCGCATGCAGACACACCCCGTGTCTTGCCACCCCGAGGTATCGAGAGAAAGATATCGTAACCCTAATCAACTAGGTCTGTCCCATATCAGACATGTGGTTGTACGGGTGACTCAGTTCAAAGACATGCAAGGTGAAGTCCTTAGCTAACCAAGGCAAGACTTCCAACACTCAACAGTGGCACACTGACTCACATCACTCATCGACCCATTGCCACATAGGCCCACCTGGCACAAAGCCTCTTGCCACTTGCCCCAGTCTAAATCATTTCCCACCGTTGATTATTGTGCAACACATGCCAGCAATAACTCAACATCGGTATAGAACCACACAGGTCTCCGTACCTCAATCTCATCATGTGGCATCATCACACCACTTTCAAAATAAATTCAATATTTCATTAGCCAATATTGTAGTATTTCTCGAAAGATCGTTCATGATTCGTTGCAAGGCTAAGCATCTATTCACGGTCTAGCCTCCTGTGTTGGCATCATATTATTATCCAACAAATATGAATAATCCTAGGGTGACAATGATTTAAAGGCATACAAATAGTAATTTCAAGGTGGAAACAACAATATGGGTGGATTAGCTACATTACCAAAATCAATTTAAATTCATTTTTAATTAACTTAGCATGCAAAATTTCAAAGCAAAATACATTCTAAAAACTGGGATCAAAATGGTCAAAGCATCACTTGACTTCAAAGAGTTGCTGGTCTTGATCCGAAGCCTGATCTTGAGCGACGAACTCTTCGTCGAATCTTTCCGGCAAATTTGCGCCTACGCATAGAAATAACATATGCAATAAATAACTAGTACAGTAGACTAAATGTCCTAAAAAATTCAAATACAATTCACCATTAAAAAGAGCACAATTTTACAAATTTTTAGAGACTGGAATCACCCCAATCAGAGTTCAAATGCAAAAGTTATAGCCTTTCAAAGTTTGCAAATATATTAAAAAGAATAAACCGAATTAATATAATTATTTTTCAACTGAAAACTCGATTTATTGCGTCAGCATGACGTCAGGGGACACGTGACATTCTCTGGTGCTGCCACATCGCCGCGATCTATGGACTGGGTCCATAGACCGGCTCTGGTCCACGGTGGACCCGGTCCACGAAACAATGCACCTGGCCCCACCAGATGACGTCAGCACTGACGTCACTGCTGATGTCACCCGACACGTGGCACGCTCTGGTTGGCTGGGCGCATGGTGGGCTGAGCTCACCGGCTTGGTCTACGGTGGACTCGGTCCACCAGACCGCTACGGCTGACAGGCGAGCCTCAAAGCGACGCTTCGGTCTCTGGCGACACGCGTCGTTTTTCAACAAGCTGGCGCAACGGCGCGATCACAATCGTTCAATTCGAAACCGGTGGCTACGATTGAGTCTAGCGAAAAGATTTACTTAAAACCTAATCGAATAATCTATGAGAATTAATCTGGCCGTGCGATTAAGATCTAACGGATGAGATAAATCGATCTGGATTTAATCGAGAGGAATACGTGGCATTACCGCGACGGTTGGATGGAGATCGGACGATCGAGGGAACTTGGGCGGCGGCGATGGTGAGATGGCGGTGGCTCGGACCGGCGCGGAAGAAGACGACCTAGATGACGGCGGTACGGGGCCTCTCCGACGAAGAGAAAAGACGCGTTCGATGCGTCTTGGCGCAACGAGGTTGACGATGCCCTCGGCAACGACGGAGGCGACTCAACGATGGTGGAACGACGCAAAGAAAATGCGGCGACCACTAGCAACTACAACGAGTGATTTTGGCTAAACAACGGCGAGACAGGCACTGAGAAATGGGGCGAAATGAGTGGCGGAAGAACGTCTCCACAGTGGGACGATCGGGGGTTTAAAAGGCCTCGGGAGGCGGGCTTAATCACGAATAAAAGCTGCCGTTACTCGTCGTCGGCGACGACGAAGGCGGTGGAGACGGAAGAAACTGCCGGGCGACGTGGCGCGATCGGGGACGTCCACGCGTGGCGATCCAACAGGCGGGCAACGAAGCGGCGCGGCAGCCCCTCAGCCACATGATGCCGATCCAATGGGCGAAATGCGGTGGGAGCTAGGGTTTTGCGGCGCGGCTGGGCTGTGCCAACGAGCACAAATGGGCCGAACCGAACGATGTTTCGGCCCAATTATTATTCCGAAATCTTAATCATTTTTGAATAAAAACAATTCGAGAAAATAGTTTTGGCCAAATAGAATAGTAAAAATATCAGAAAAATTCCAGAAAAATTCTGGAAAATACTTTGCGACATTTGGGACTCCAATAAAATATTTCGAATAAAACTTCGCATAAAATTTTTTGTTATTTAATTGATTTCGAGAAAGGCCACATTTGAATAAATCCAAATAAATTCCAATAAATTCTCAAGAATCGAAAATACTCCAAAATTTAGTTTTATTGAAATTTTTAGGGTGTTACAAAAAAGTTGCCGATGCTAAAGAAGACGAGGTCGTCGGCAGTGCTACGGTGGTCCTCCGGCGTGAAGAAGTGGCCCGTTCGACGCAGCGAACCTAGAGGAGTTCAGAACCAACTCTGGCGACGGCGGAAGACAACCAACGGTGGCGAGTAGGAGCAAAAACAGCGGTGGAGCGGAAGGACAACTACGGTGAGCTCGCACGGTGATTCTGGAATGTCTCGGCGTGCGTGAAAGGAGTCAAATAGTGCGGCGAGAGGATCTCTGCACGACGCACTCAATGGAGACTTAAAAGCTGCCTCGACATGCGCGCAAACACCGGCGGAACGAGCGGAAACGCTCGGCGGGGTTAACTCCGGTGATCTCGCGAAGACGATCGATGTGGTGCAATCCTGGACGTCCACGTGGACTCGATCGGGTGGCGCACGCGCGTGGGTGACGCGGCGCAACGGCGACCGTTGGATCTCGATCCGACAGGCCGAACGCGCGGCGGCTAGGGTTTCGGCGAGAAGAGGCACGGCCGATCGCGACCGCACAAAGTGACTTGGCCGGACCAAGGGTTTCGGCCCAAACACTATTCTTGCGATTTTAAATCATTTTGGAATTAAAATAAATGAGTAAATGGATAAAGCCAAAATAAATAGCAAAAATACCCGGAAAAATCCAGAAAAATACTGGAGAATATTTTAAGACATTTGGAACTCAAATAAATTATTTCCGGAAAAACGTTTCTTAAACTTTTGTATTATTTTAATTGATTTCAAGAATCCCTCATTTGAATAAATGCAAATAAATACCCAAAAATTCCAAAAATCAAAATAACTCCAAAATTTAAAATATGGCAAAATTTTAGGGTGTTACAGTGCGTCATCTGGTAGTCTGCCCCTAGAAGCATTTTTCCAAGTGCTAGCTGACGACCTTCTATCAATTGCTCTGCTATGGTTTGATATACCTGAGTTGGTCCCAAGGAAGCGCCGCAGAGCAAAAATCGGTCTAACCAAAGATTCAAAAAAGCGACATGTTCTTCGTCCGGTACCAGCCCATTAACCTTGTTATTATTCTTGATATACTTAGCCCATCCTTCACCTTTGGACTTGATAAGTTTGTACTTAGGCTTGGCACTGTGAGCCGATACTTGATCTCCATCAGGTCTTAAGTAGCAAAGCTGGGCTACATCCAGGAGAGTAGGGCCGACAAGACCGAGGCGGAATACAAAGGCATTGAAGGTGTCCGACCAGAAATAGCAAGCCGTGGCCACTAAGGGCTCATTGGCCTCTAGATCGGCTAAGAAAAGGGGGAGACATTCAGCTATGCCCATCTTTTCCCATTCACCCCTCTTTTGGGCTGCTACGTGAATGTACCATGATCTCCATCCCTTTAGCGTCGTCGGCCAAGCCCTGAAGCTCTTACTCCAACCCTCTATATTATATCCCGCAGCCGATAGAGGTAGACGAGGAATCTCTTCATTTATTACTGAATCGGCTTCTAAATTTCCTACTTGACCCAGATAAAATTGGTCATTGCTATTTGGAATCGGGATGAATACCTGAGAAGGATCCATTAGGATGATTTTGACAAGCAGGCGATTGGAATCAACGAGCGTTGGAAAGCTTGAAGACTAGAAGCCGATTGCAGACAACTCGAGAGCTCGTGCGCGTGAAGAATGAGTCTGTGGGGGCCGCATATTTGTAGCACGGTGAAAATTTGAAGCGGCGGGAAACGAATCTCAAAAGACACGAGTAGTTAAAATGACCTACCTGCGTGTCAGAAAATTACGGCGCAAATAAAGCAACAGTTACTGGGTGAAGATTAACAGTTAGCCGATGGGAAAGAAGCCGATAGTTGTGATTTTTGAAAGATGACAGTCATCTCTCAAAAATAGGGGGCAGATGTTTGCACCAGAATTTGGCAAGTCTAGTCAAAATCGGCAAGAAAGTCAAACATGCGGAAACTAACAGATGATTTGAAAAGATTTGAAGATATTTGGCAACGGCAAGATCTCTAAGGATAAACTATCCGAAACAGGAACGATACGGATTAGGTTTTGAAACGAATTGTAATAGGACACGATCGGCCGACGGGTATAAAAGAAAGGCCAAAGCAAGCTACGATATACAACACAATCAAACACACCAATTTACATTACTTTTCCTGTTGACTAGGAGTAGCTCTTGTAATTTAGTCTTTGTAATTCGATCTTGATCAATAAAGTTTCGCATCGCCGATTGTTGATCTTCTTCAAATTACGCCCCAGGTTCGATTTGTTCTGATTTTGTTGCGCATCGCCTTCTTCAGAATCGATCTGCCTTTATCTTCTAATTGGCCTTAATCGGCTAATTAGACTTACCTTGTTACCATGATTTAATCGGTTTCAAGCTGATTGAATCTAAGCCGATTGATCGCCACGATCGGCTTTGAGAGAATTTCATATTTTTACCTTGTTGATTCCAGGTCAAATCGACTGGCACGCTCTAAACCAGGTGTTCGTCTGGTGTGCTGCTGTCAGAAACCCTACTTCAAGTTTTTGACGCCAACAAGGGCATAACACTAACAATCTCCCACTTGCACTTGAGTCAATCAATTAAGTATCTAATACCAATAGACCTCGTGTGCGCCTCATGCTTAGGCTGTGGCAGTGACTTTGTCAACGGATCGACCATATTGGCTTCCGTATGTACTTTGCATATTCTTACGTCACCTCTATCCACAATCTCGCGAATAAGGTGAAAGCGTCGGAGTATGTGTTTAGACTTCTGATGAGATCTAGGCTCTTTAGCTTGTGCAATGGCACCACTATTATCACAATAGATGTCCATTGGACTAGAGGCACTAGCGACCACACCAAGATCTGTGATAAACTTCTTAATCCACACGCTTTTTTACGGCCCCGAAGCCGCGACTGCATTTCGCTTCGTCAGAGAGTCGGCCACCGTGTTTTGCTTGGAACTCTTCCAGCTTACTGCTCCTCCATTTAGTATAAACACAAACCCGGATTGCGATCGGAAATCATCTTTATCAGTTTGGAAGCTTGCATCGGTGTAACCCTTTGCAACCAGATCTTTGTCGGGACCCGATTTTGAGAATCCGGACCCTCTGTCTATTCTGTGCCAGTCCAGGATCATGCTGGCACACACAGTCTTTACATGGTTCAACATCACAGACATTACAACGATACAATATTAAATAGTGCAAACCTTTATATAAACTGAATTGTATGACCTTATGGTCTCCTTACATAATATTAGCCACGCACGGCTTACATTATCAGAGTAACAAAAGATAACAGCGGAAAGCAATAAACTTTGTGGAGTCCCATAAACTTGCCACAGGCAACCGACTGGGCTTGCCCCCTAATTGTCTGGCTCTTCGATGTACTCCTCGCATGCGTAGACTCCTCCACTGATGTTGGGTTGATAGACAAGGAGGGGTGAGTACTCAAGGCACTCAACAAGTAATGCACAGAATGCATTGCTATTACTATATGCAAGACTTATTCCAAAGAATTGGCTTACTTGGCTCATTTGCATCAAACATCATTTTTAAACTAGCAATTTATTTAGATTAAAAGCAGTGAAACAATTAACAATAGTACTTAATTCTTTAAACAGTTTTTCTCCGTAAACTTGGCACACAGCCTTAATCAATTTATTTTCACACTGGCACACAGCCACCCTTTCCACATTTTATTTTTGAAGATCTAACCCTTGACTGTAATCCCGAGCAATGTCCAATACCGCAGACACGGCTATTCAATAGATTTGACACTCTGCAGAGGTTGTACACTTTACCCACAAGATACAACCGCCACCACACGTGATTGCCCGCAAAAAGCCTTTCAGAACCTCTACCTTAACCAATGAACCTCTCCTGATTGCCTTCGCTATCATTCCCCTCACACAGAGCCGGAGTATAGGACAGGCCAACACCGTTGGATGGACACCAAACCGTAGCACAGGTATGCTCCCCCACACAGATACACCCCCGTGTACTGTCACCCCAAGGTTTCAGAGAAAAGATAACAGAACCCTAATCAACTAGGTTTGTCCCATACCAGATATGTGGTTGTACGGGTGACTCAGTTCACAGACTTGCAAGCTGAATTCCTTAGCTGACCAAGGCAAGACTTTCATCACTCAACAGTGGCACATAGCCCAATGTGGCACACAGACTCACAACTCTGATCAACCCTTTGCCACACAGGCCCACCCGGCACAAAGCCTTCTGCCACTTGCCCCAGTCTAAATCATTTTCCTACCCAGTTGATTATTGTGCAACGCATACCAACAATAACTCAGCATTGGACAGAACCACACAGGTCTCCGTACCTCAATTTCATCACGTGGCATCACCACACCATTTTCAAATACATTCCATATGTCATTAATCAGCATTGTTGTATTTTCCAAAAAATCTTGGATGACTCGTTGCAAGGCTAAGCATCTATTCATGGTCTAGCCTCCCGTGTTGGCATCATATTAACATCCAACGAGTACAAGCAATGATTTCAGGGCATACAAATAATAATTTCAAGGTGGTAATAACAATATGGGTTGATTAGCTACATTACCCAAATTTATTTAAATTCATTTTTAACTAACTTAGCATGCATAATTTCAAAACAACATACATTTATAAACTGGGATCAAAATGGTCAAAGCATCACTTGCCTTATAAGATTTGCTGGTCATGTTCCGAAGCTTGATCTTGAGCGACGAACTCTTCTTCGAAACTTCCCGGCAAATTTGTGTCTACGTGTAAAAATTATATATGCAATAAATAACCAAAACAGTAGACTATATAACCTCAAAAATTCAAATATAATTCACCATTAAAAAGAGCACAATTTTACAAATTTTTAGAGACTGGAATCACCTCAATCGGAGTTAAAATGCAAAAGTTATAGCCTTTCAAAGTTTTAAATAAAATATAAATCAGAAAATAGAAAATCCCAAATTTATTTATTTATTTATTTTTCTATTGAAAACTCAATTTATTGCGTCAGCATGACGTTAGCCGACACGTGGTGCTTCCTGGTGCTGCCACGTCGCCTCGGTCCATGGACTGGGTCCACGCCCGGCTACGTCCACGTGGACTCGATCCACGAGCGTTGCGACGCTGACAAGTGGGTCCCATAGATCACGTCAGCACTGACGTCACCCAACACGTGGACCTCTAACGCGCCGACAGGTGGCTCGGTCTGATTGGTTGGGCGCACGATGGACTGGGTTCACCGACTCGGGTCTACGGTGGACTCGGTCCACCAGACCGGTGCGGCTGACAGGTGGGACCCGCACCCATGATGTCATCACTGACGTCATGCGCACGGCGCAGTCAAACGACTCCTCAGTCACCGGCGACACGCGGCGGCTTTCGATTGGCTGGCGCGACAGTGTGATCTCTACCGTTCAATTTGAAACGTACGGCTGCGATTGACTCTAACAAAATAATCGATTAAAACTTAACCGAATACTCTACACGAATTACTCTAGCCATGCGATTGAGATCTAACGGCTAATATAAATCGAACTTAACCCAAACGAGAGGAAAACGTGGCGTTACCGCGACGGTTGGATGGGGATCGGACGGTCGAGGAAGCTCGATCGGTGTCGATGGCGGGGCGGCGCCGGCTCGGACCGGCGAGGAGGAAGACGACCGCGGCGACGGCGCTTCGGGGCTTCTCCGGCGAAGATGAGCGGCGCGTTCGACGTGTCTCGGTGCGACGAGATCGGCGACGTCCTTGAAAACGGCGGAGGCGGCTCGACGACTGCGGAACGAAGCAAAAACAACGGTGGAGCGGTGCAGCTACTACGGTGAGCAAAAGCGTGCGCTAGGGAGGGTCTCGGCGTGCGTGCGAGGGGGCAAAAGACGCGACGAGAGAGGCTCGACACGCTGCGCTAACTGGAGGACTTAAAGGGCCCTCGACGTGCACGCTGTAAGCGACGAAACCGGCGATAACGGTCGACGGCGTTAACTCCGGCGATTATGCGGGCGAAGGGACGTGGCGCTATCCTGGACGTCCGCATGGACTCGATCGGGTGGCGCACGCACGTGGGCGACACGGCGCAACGGCAACCGTTGGATCTCGATCCGACGGTCAAAACGCGCGGCGGCTAGGGTTTCGGCGTGTTGGGCCGACGACACGGGCTGACTTGGGCCGGACCGAAGGGTTTCGACCCAAACACTATTCTTGCGATTTTAAATCATTTTCAAATTAAAATAAATCAGGTAAATGGATAAAGCCAAAATAAATAGCAAAAATACCCAGAAAAATCCAGAAAAATTCTGGAAAATATTTTGAGACATTCTGAACTCAAATAAAATATTTCCAATAAAAATTTGAATAAAATTTTATATTATTTTAATTGACTTCAAGAAAGTCCATATTTGAATAAATGCAAATAAATTCCAATAAATTCCCAAAAATTCTCAAAAATCAAAATAACTCCAAAATTTAAAATATGAAAAATTTTAGGGTGTTACAATCTTCCTCACCTCCAAAAACAAGGAACATACCCTTAGTTCTTCTCAAGTACTTTAGGATATTTTTTACGGCTATCCAATGACTATCACCAGGATCCGCTTGGTATCTGCTCGTGACACTTAGAGCTTATGAGACATCTGGGCGCTTACAGATCATGGAATACATAATAGACCCAATAGCTGAAGCATGTGGAACCTTACTCATCCTGTCTCGCTCATCAATTGTCGAAGGACACTGATTCTTGCAAAGACTGATGCCATGTGATATTGGCATGAAACCTCTCTTGGATTCATGCATATTGAACCTTTTCAATATCTTGTTAATGTTCGTTTTCTGACTTAATCCAATTAACCTTTTTGATCTATCTCTATAGATTTTTATGCCCAAGATATAGCATGCTTCTCCCAAGTCCTTCATTGAGAAACTCCTTTTCAATGAAGTCTTAACATCTTCAAGCATAGTAATATCATTCCCGATCAATAATATGTCATCCACATACAAAATCATAAACACAAGTGCGCTCCCACTAGCCTTCTTGTAAACGCAAGGCTCTTCTTCGTTTTTGATAAAGTCAAACCCTTTGACTACTTCATCAAAACAAATGTTCCAACTCCGAGATGCTTGCTTTAACCCATAAATGGATCTTTGAAGCTTGCATACCCTTTTAGCTTATTTAGGATCAACAAAGCCTTCAGGTTGTATGATGTATACATCCTCAGATAGATTTCCATTAAGAAAGGCTGTTTTGACATCCATCTACCATATTTCATAATCAAAATATGCAGCAATAGCAAAAATGATCCGGACAGACTTGAGCATGGCTACCGGTGAGAAGGTTTCATCATAGTCAACTCCTTGAACTTGTTTGAAACCCTTTTCCACCAACCGTGCCTTATATATCTGAACATTTTCATCTACGTCTATCTTCTTCTTGAAAATCCATTTGCATTCAATGGTTTTTACACCATCAGGAGAATCGACCAAGTTCCAAACTTGATTGTAATGCATGGATTGAATTTCGGATCTCATGGCTTCAAGCCATTTTTTGGAGTTTGGGTCCATCATTGCTTCTTCATAAGTCGTGGGCTCATCATTGTCCAACAATAATATGTCATTCCCATATCTTATAGGTACATGACGCGGCCTCTCCGACCTACGTGGGGTTGGTGTCTCTTCCACAGGTTGTACAACACTTTGTACATCTTGTGAAGTTTCAGTGGTAGCTTGAACATATTCATGTGATTCTCGAACTTCATCGAGATACACATCACTCTCACTGATTTTTTTTGAAAGAAACTCTTTCTCCAAGAAGGCACCATTTCGAGCAACAAAAACTTTGTTCTCGTTTCTTTTGTAAAAGTAATATCCTTTTGTTTCTTTAGGATACCCCACAAAAAGCATTTTTCTGATTTAGGTGCAAGTTTATCTGATTGTAAACGTTTTACATAAGCCTCACATCCCCATATCTTGAGAAATGACAACATGGGTCTTCTCCCAGTCCATATCTCATATGGCGTCTTCTCAACGGATTTTGATGGGAACCTATTCAAAGTGAAGGCAGTTGTCTCTAGAGCGAAACCCCAGAAGGATAATGGCAGATCTGTTTGACTCATCATTGACTGAACTATATCTAATAAAGTTCGGTTTCATCATTCGGACACGCCATTCCATTGAGGCGTTCCTGGCGGAGTAAGTTGCGGAACGATTCCACATTGCTTTAGATGATCACTAAACTCCTGGCTCAAGTATTCGCCACCACAATCTGATCGTAAGTGTTTTATTGATTTGCCAAGTTGATTTTGTACTTCGTTCTGAAACTCTTTGAACCTTTTGAAAGTTTCGGATTTATGCCCCATTAAATAGATATATCCATATCTACTAAAGTCATCGGTAAAAGTTACATAGTACTGAAACCCACCCCTAGTAGTCGAGCTCATTGGTCCACATACATCTGTATGTACTAGGGCCAATAATACACACTCTCTCTCACTAAAACCTGTGAAAGGGGCTTTTATCATTGACGAATACTCATACCAGGGGTACCCCAACGGCCCAGGGTAACAAGTAGGCTATCTCAAGCCCATTACCGACCAAAGGACCCGTGGGACCACAAAGGACGCCCCTCCCGACCGATCAGGACTAGCGTCCTCCGACCAAGTAAGGCTCCCGACCCCAAGCGGTCGGGATCCTCCGACCACCAAATTAAGACAACCTCCGCCAAGAGCCACGTGTCAAAGCCTCCGCCACCACGGCCACGCACCTCCGCAGACGGACAATCGGTGATGGTACGGGAGCAGTGGCTCTTTCCCAAGATGGCATAAATGGCTGCCAAGTCAAGCTTCCACCCATCAACCACCATGTACGATACGGCGGCACGCTCCTTCCGAGGCAAGACTAACGTTACGCGACCGCAACGCCAACCATCGCCGTTCACGTAAGACAAAGCGCTATTTCCCGACGCAAAGACTGATCGCCTCGCCCACTAGGACTACCGACCCAGCAGGGCAAACCGGGCGACGACCCATCACCGAAGCAATTTCCCTCTCCCGACTTCCCATGTAACCTGCCCCCTCCAGCTGTATAAAGGGAGGCAGGGGCCTCTAGGAGAGGGGAGGAGAAAGAAGAGCAAGAAGAAGCGAGTAAAGTAGAATCTCCCCTTTTCGCTAGGTCTTTGCGAACACTCTTGTGCTCAAGCCCTCTGCTCTCATTTGTAAAACGTTGTGCAGCCATCTGCACCTAAGGCAATACAACACCACCGAACGAACTGGAGTAGGGACATTCGGCCCGAACCAGTATACACCTTGGACTCTCAAGTCTAACCATTCAGGGATAGGGAACGTGTGGCCCCTTTGACTTACAAATTTACTTGCCGCGCTCAAACGCCAACAGCTATGCGCAGTAGGGGCTTCGCGCGTCTTCATCGACATCTCTGAATTCCCTTTTCATCTCCCTGATGGCTTTCTTCACCGGCGATGGCGTGTCTACGTCGGGGGGATGAATCCGCTTCGGCTCCCTCGACTTTATCGCCACTCCAACGGGTGAGCTCGCGCTCACCCCATCGCCGCCGAGACCGAAGCCCGGCAGCCGGGCTCCATCTCCGACAACCTCGCCGGCCTCCGGCTTGAGGCCCCTGGGCCCCTGTGCCGAGCCTAACGAGCGCCCGCCGCCTTTGGCGGTGGCACCGAGGCTCGGAGGATGACCACGCCGCCTCCCACGAGCTCACGGGCCAGGCTATGGCCTGCCATATGCCGGCCTCGCCCACGAGCCGCCGGAAGATTCTTCCACCACGACTCCAGCTCCAACACGGAGCAAACCCCCGCAGACGACACTCGTGAGTGCAACATGGCGCACGGCCAACTCGACCGTAACCCCGCGGCTTACGGGCTCCTCCAGCCGCGACCGAGGCGCAGGAGGAGGAATACTGCCGGCGAGCACGCTACCGAAGGCTCAAGCTCGCCACTACCCGAGTTTCTCCGCAGCCAGAAAGAGCCGGAGGATCAAGGGCCGAAGCTCGATAAGCTCCAGCCGACTGGAGCAAAGATGAGCCCGAGCCCCATCATATTTGGCGGCGTGCGGGCGCGCAAGCACGCCGTGCACCACAAGCCGGTGGAGGAATCGATGGCCCTCGGTTCTTCCCACGCAAGCCGTAACGTGGTCGCACCGCGATGTTGCTCCGAGGCCTTCCAAGCCGGACGACCGGGAGGCCAAAGCCACGTACTGTAATCTCCGGCTGGTGGAGCGCCCCACAGATAAAGACATGCAAGCCTCCGCCCTCACCATTCGGGCGCCACCTGGGCGCCGAACCCGCACTACCCCTTGGGCCCTACTGGTCCGCAAAGGTGGCGGCACATCAAGAACAACCCGGTGCCGCGCGCACTCCCGGCGCCAAAGACTCGGAGACAACTCGGCGTCTGCGCCACCCTCGAGGCGCCAAGAAAAGCGGTGGGCGCCGCCACCGCTCGCGTTGCGGAAAAGCGCCGCCACAATCGCACCAAGCCCCGATGGTCCGGACTCGAAGCTTTACTGTCAAGGGATCCGCCACGCAGATTTCGCGCGATTCGTGGCACCACCAACATAGCCAAATACACTGGGCTACGAACCCCGTAGATGGCTCAAGACTACCGGCTTGCATGCCGCAAGGAGGAGCGACGGATGACCTCTTCATCATCCAATACCTCGCTATCTACCTCGCGACTCGGCCGAGCCCGCTCGAGACAATCGAGAACTGGGCCGACTGAAGACCCTTTTTGTCAGAACTTCGGTGGCACTTATAAGCGCTTTGAAACTCCTCGACTAAGAGCGCAGCGAAGAATGGGAGAAACTCTCCGGATTACATCCGCGATTCTCCCACAATGCAATGAGCTCCCGACATCTCCGACGCCGACGCCGTGGGGCGTTCATTTACTGCACCTCTGCAAGGCCTTGGTGCACAAACCGGCTGCGCTCAAGCCCGTAACCACCAAGGACCTTCTGGACATCGCCACCAACCACGCCTCTGGCGAGGAGGCTGTGGGGGCCATCTCCGAAGATGGCAAGACTAAGCAGGAACCCGGGGTCCGAGCCGGGTCCCCTTCCGACCGCTCCGACAAACGGAAGCGGCACGGGAAGCAGGTCCGCGAGGCCCAAGTGGTCGCGGCCGTCGACCGCCCTACCAAGCAGCAGGCGCGACCGACCGTTGTTCTCGACCACTTCGAAAAATTGATGGACAACCCGTGCCCACACCACGGATTCCCCGCCAAACTCAAGTACTGGGACTGCGAGGTCCTAAGGCGCTTCCTCTCCGGCGCCCCCACGACGCTGCGGGGCAAAGGAAAGAAGCCGGCCCCTACCCCACGGGCCTCGGAGAAGATGGCGGACGATGAGTTCCCAGAACCCGACGGCTGCCTCATGATCTTTGGTGGACCGGCATGCTACGCCGACAAGCGTCGGCTCAAGCTCACCTACCGCGAGGTTCATACCGCCACACCAGCCGTCCCCCAATATTTTCGGTGGTCAGAGTCCCCGATCACCTTCGATCGGACTGACCACCCCGACCACGTCTCGCAGCCGGGGAGATACCGGCTTGTGGTCGACCCCATTGTAGGGAAGAAGTGCCTCACAAAGGTGCTAATGGACGGTGGCAGTGGTCTCAACATCCTTTATGTTGAGACGCTCGACGCCATGGGGGTCCCCCGCTCGGGTCTCCAACCGAGCAAGGCGCCTTTCCATGGCGTCATCCCTGGCCAGCAGGCCCAACCGCTCGGGCAGGTCGACCTGCTCGTCACCTTTGGAGGACCGAAAATTTCCGCACCGAGACCCTCATCTTCGAGGTCGTGGATTTTCCCGGATCCTACCACGCCATCCTGGGGAGGCCGTGCTATGCCAAGTTCATGGCGGTCCCCGCCTACACCTATCTCAAGTCAAGATGCCCGCCGCGAGGAGTCATCACCGTGGCTTCGCTCCTTCCAGCTTGCTTACAATCGCGAGCGGCGCTTGCGAGCTAGCGTCGGCGGTCATCGCGTCCGCCGAGCTCGCCAACCTTCGGAGGGAAGCCTCCGAGTCCGCCCCTGAGTCCAGCAAGTTGGGGGCGGGATCCTTCAAGTCCCTGAGGACACGAAGCAGGTTGCGGTTGATCCCGGTGATCTGACCAAGACCGTGCGGATTGGAGCCATGCTCCCCGCCAAATAGGAAAGCGCGCTCGTCGACTTCCTCCGCGCCAATAACAATGTCTTTGCATGGAAGTCCTCCGACATGCCAGGAATTCCCAGGGAGGTCGTCGAGTACTCCTTGAGCATCCGACTGGGCTCAAAGCCGGTCGTCCAACGCCTGCGCCGCTTCGACGAAGAGAAGCGCAGGATCAGAGGGGAGGAGAAAGAAGAGCAAGAAGAAGCGAGTAAAGTAGAGTCTCCCCTTTTCGCTAGGTCTTTGCGAACACTCTTGTGCTCAAGCCTCTGCTCTCATTTGTAAACGCTAGTGCGACATCTCGCACCTAAGGCAATACAACACCACCGAACGAACTGGAGTAGGGACATTCGGCCCGAACCAGTATACACCTTGGACTCTCAAGTCTAACCATTCAGGGACAGGGAACGCGTGGCCCCTTTGACTTACAAATTTACTTGCCGGTGCTCGAAACGCCGACAGTCATCTTGACAAGTAAACAAGACTCACATGTTTCAAATTATTCAAAATCAAATGAGGTTAGAAGTCCATCACCATAGAGCTTCTTCATGCGCTTCTCATTTATATGTCCTAAGCGACAATGCCATAAAAAGGTAGGGTTCAAATCATTAGGCCGAGGCCTTTTTACATTAATGTTATAGACAGGTTTATCTTCGAGTTCAAGTACGTACAACCCATCCACCATAGGGCAACGACCATAATACATATCATTCAAAAATATCGAACAAACAAAGTTCTTTATTCTGAAATCATAACCTTCATGTTCCAAACAAAAAGATGAAATAATGTTTCTACTCAAAGATGGAACAAAATAACAATTATTGAGTTCTAAAACTAATCCTGAAGGCAAATGTAATGGGTAAGTGCTAACGGCAAGACCAGCAACTCTTGCTTTATTCCCCACGCGAAGATCCACTTCTCCTTTTGCCAAGTCTCTACTTTATCACCGCATTGAATTGCAAATGTGAGCAACCGAACCCAGATTATATACCCATGAGTGAGTGAAGAAGTAGCAAGATTAATTTCTATAACATTAATACCAAGTGGAAATCATATTTTCATTCTTCTTATCCGCAGTACTTTTCAGCCCGCTTCCAATGTCCCGATTTCTTGCAATAGAAGCATTGGGTATCAGGTTGAGGGCCAACTTTAAGCTTCAAGCTTAGTTTTGAGGCTACGATCTCATCTTGAGCCTTGCCCTTGCTCTTTCCGTTCTTAGCCCTCACTTTAGCCTTCTTCTTTTTGAATGCATAATGTTTTCTCAACCATCATCACATGATTGGGTTTTTTAAAATATGTAGGGATTTTGAGTCTTAATGCTTTCTCAGCAGCTTGAGCATCCCATGTAAATCGGTTAGGCTCTTCTCTATGCTATTCATATGAAAATTCATAATGAATGACTCAAAGCTCGAGGCGTAGATCAAGAATAACATCTGTGCCAAACCGAGGCTAAGGGGAAACTCAAGTTTTTCCAATCTCCCAATGTAACCAATCATCTTGATCACATGAGGGTATCGGACCTACTTCACCTAGCTTACAAGCAAATAAAAGCTTTGAGATACCATACCTCACAGCCTTGCTTGATTCCCAAACATGCCCTTCAAGCCCACAATCATATTGTAAGCATCCTCGGCATCCTCATATTGCTTTTGGAGCTCGTCTCCCAAGCCGTGCGGACCTCGGCGCTCCTCGCCTAGTCCGGTCAGTCCATGGTGACAAGCATGAGACAAATATGACCATCCAACTCATCACTACAGCGTCCAAGCATTAACATGTTTTTCATATTCAACCTTCAAATTCAAATACTCATCACAAACATGGATGGACCTCCACATGGTCCTTCAATCTCCCCATGGAAGATGACTAAACTAAGACATGTCCAAGTGCAAATCTGAGCTTAGTTTTGAATATTTCATTTTAGCAAGAATTGACAAGTGCAACACTTAACTTTAGTTTCAAAAATAGAAGAATAGCCACTCTAAGGATCAAAGGAAAACCTAGAGTTCAACCTACTCAACACGTTGGGGAATCTAGAAGAGCATACAAGGTCCTTGGGCTCATTTATCATAATGCAAATTTTGATTTATCATCATACTAGACATAGCGAGGTGCAAATGTTTGACATTATTTGCATTCTTTACCCACATATGTCTTTGTTTTTAATTTATTTGCATTTTCTTTTGACAACCAATTGACTCAAACCGTATCGACCATCTCAAGATGAGCTCTTAAGAGGATGGTCTAGGTCAAACACGATGTATTCAAGTTCATCCCAAGTGCAATAGGAGGCGGTCTTGTGAATACAAGGTGTTGAGTCGTATGTGCACAAGAAGAGTCAATTTTGTTTAATTTTCATTTTTAGCTGGCGATTCATGAGCAATTGAAGGACTGCATGGATCAAACTAGTTTCACCCAAGTTGCTATAGGGACTCTAGAGAACTCTAAATTTCTCAAATTATGGCACAAACCTCTAGAAGAAACCTAGCAAGTAAAAGCAACAAGTTTCATCAAGTTTTTCATTTAAGGCTTATTTCATTTTTAAAGCTTAGCAAGTTAAATGAACTTGGACATACCTAAGCTAGTGATTTTCTTCAAATGATGTAGCATGGTGTATAGCATGAAGAAGAAATCAATTGCATAATAGACAAAGCTCATAAAGCGAGAAAATGCAGTCTAAATGCAATGCATGAGCAGATTCCCAAACTCCCCTCAACAAATGAATCAATTTTAAGCTCAAATCTGGTTAACAAATGAGTTATTATCAAGATTAGGCATAAAGAAGACCCACATGAACTCAATAATAACGAGGAAAAGCGAGAATGAGGAGAAGAAGTCGGCGCAAAAGCTGGATGGCTATAGAGCATAGAAAAGATAGAAAGGACTCACTCGGCTCGGACTGGCTCTTATCTTCCCAGTGGTGACATAGGAAAGCGACTCTAGATCCCAACTAAGGAGTGCACACAGACCTGTCTGCCGGAGGCCCAATACACTAGACTTATAAGGCGTGAGGGAACTCAACCTAGAGAGAAGAAACGACTAATCACGCATGATAGCAACCTAAAGCACAAGATAAGAGGAGTTCATGGTAGGCATGCGGAAGTCTAAGTGAGTGAACTCAACTCAGAAAACAAGCCCAAAGTCACCCGGAAGAAACACAAAGAAAAGAAAAGGTGGAAGAAAATATATAATACATAATATACAAACCGCGACTCCACCTCACGAAAGGCAGTAAGGGCTCACGACTCAAGCTCACTCCTCAAGGCAACAAATCTGGAGCTATCAAAGGCTTGGTGAAAATATCAGCTAGCGAAGGTCACTCTCTGAATGAGGCGCGATATCTCCCTTCTCCACATGGTCTCTAAGAGTGATATCTAATATCAATGTGCTTGAGTGGGAATGTTATCTTGGGTTTTAGCAATGCAAATGGGTGAAGTGTTATCCTGAGAAAGTGGCACACTCTCTATCTCTAACCCATAGTCCATAAAGGTCGATCTCATCCGAGCACTTTACAGCTCTGACCCAACTGTTTGCGGACAACATAATCGAGCCTCGGCATTGGGTGTGCAACTCAGACTGCTTCCTAGATGACCAGAAACAAGAAGTGCCCAATGAATTGGCAAGTGCGCCGAAGTGCTCTTCCTATCTATCTCTGACCGACAAAGTCGGCATCGGAAAGGCTCTAAGAGATAGACAAGAAGGCGAAGAGCGAGACTCAAACTTATCTAGGTTACGGACTTCAAGATAAAACACTTATGGCCAATAGCGAAAATGAGACACATGGGCTTTGCCCATACCTCAACTCATAAGAGTGCGATGCAAATGTGCTCTCAAAACACACGATTAGAAACATGGCAGCGGTAGCTATAGCCTCGACCCAAAACTTCCTGGGAAGTCTTGTACTCGTCTAGCATCGTCACATGCATCTCAGCCCGAGGGTCTGTTCTTCCCTTTCACTACGCCATTCTGGCGAGGCGTAGGGAGAAAAGAAGCGATGCTCTAAACAGGACTCCACAAAAACTCTCAAGTAGGAATTCTTGAACTCCGGTGCCATTATCCATAACGTATGGCTCGTAATGCACACAGGAGCTCAATAGACAACCTCTTGATCAAACCCACAGATGAGAAAAAGTCTCATCCTTGAGGCCATGAAGAATACCAAGAGAATCTAGAAAAATCATCAACGATGACAAGAACATACCACTTCCCTCTGCTTGTGCACTCTAATTTGGACCAGCGGTTATCCATATGTAAGGCTGTCTGGTGCATCGGTCATCACTCAGGTGTGGAGGATGAGAAGCGATAACCATCTTGCCATGTCGGCCAGGAGAGCAAACTAAGTCTTTGACCATCTTGAGTTTGGGCAAACCCGAGAATGAGATCGTGGTACGCTAACTCAGGGTCAAATGATCAAAACCAATGTGACCAAGTCTCCTATGCGGAAAGGAGAGATCACGGGACTCGGAAGCAATCAAACATCGAAGAGAGTCTCGGAAAAGCGAAAAAATCAGCACGAAGACTCTCCCAAATCTAGAAATCCATAAACTAACCCTCTGATGAATCAAAGTTCTCAGGCATTACTCTTGAAGCTTACCTCGAAAGAGTCATCGATAAGTGAGAAGCAGAGAAGGCGGTTGTATTGCGCACTTACTAAGGCAACATCTTTAAGAATGAAATTTTGGTTAATGCGGATGGTACCTTTAGCAATGACTCTACGAGGATGCATCCCCAAAGTGATTAACTCATCAGGGGGCTCGGACTAGGGAAGAACAGCGAGAATCTCCGGTCATATGGCGAGAACAACCGGAGTCAACAATCAAACATCGCCTTCCCGTCAACTGAACTGATCAAGACACAAGAGAAAGATGACTCGATCTTTGGGATAGAGTGAAGACTTAGGAACCCAATCTTGAACCATCGACACCTCAGTACCGACCAGAAGAAAAGGCGGACTCAGTGTCTCTCTGACGCTCAACTCTCACACGATCGGGAGCAACTCACGGTAGATAATCTAGGAGTCAAAGCTGGGTTGTACTGCAAGTGGTGCAAAAGCGGACCATCCCGATAAAGTGCACGGATCTCCTACGGAAAACACCTCACGCCGTGATATCTACCTCGATGGGAAAAGCGAGGAATATCAAGGGCGGCGGAAGAGGCGACTCTGAACAGCTCGGGACTAAAACTGGGAACTAGCATGAAAACCAAGTCACGGCCATGTGCCCAAAAGCAGGCGACTCTCTAACTGTCTAGAGCGGTGTGTGTCTTAGGACCACTCAAAGTGCAGGGATGACCACAGAATGAGCATTTTCTACTCGTTTTTCATCAGAATTGATTCTCTAGAACATAGTCCTTCTTTTCATGCTTGAGAACAATTTTCAGGTTGCGATACCAATCAACAAAATTAGTTCCATTAAGTTTTTCCCTTTCCAAAACCGATCTCAAAGCAAAAGCAGGTGTAGCAGGAGTAGGAGAAGGTGCCATTGAACTACAACAAAAACATGCAAAGATTCTAAGCACTATGTTTATGTAAAATTTTTATTAAACATTTTAATAAAAGACACTCCTATTTTATGTCCCTTTTATAGACACATAGTGAGTATTCAAGATCCATATTCATCAAACACTAGTGAGCTTTGGCATCACTGCTAGAAATTTAATGACATAGGTAAGCAACACCTTTGCTAATTACATCATATGTAACTCTTGTTTGTTGAGTATGAAAACAAGTAATGAAGGCCTCCATCAACTTTGTAACATCCCAAAATTTTGCTTAAATATTATTTTATTGCTTAAATGTGCATTTATGATTTTTGGAATTTATTTGGATTTTTCGGGATTTATTAGAATTAAATTCAAATCAAGTTTATTGCCTTTTATTCGAATCTATTTAAATTTATGTAAAGTCAAAATAAAGTTTTGCCAAAAATATTTTATTTGAGTCCAAAATGTCTCAAAGTATTTTTGAGATTTTTTTGGATTTTTCCTAATAGTTTTATCCTTTAAAATAAATAAAATGAATTTCTGGAATTATTTTAAATAAGAAATCTTTAAAAAAATCCTCGAACAGTATTGGGCCGAAGCCCAATACTGTGCGCTTGAGGCTGCTTCGGCGCGGCCTAGTCCGGCCCGTGAACCTCTGCGGGGGAAAACCCTAGATCGAGGCCGTTAGGCGCGATCCAACGATCAGCAAGGCGCGTGTGCGCCTTGTCTTGGCCGTCGGATCGAGGACACGCGTCGCATCGTCGTTCTTCGTCTCCGATGTGAACTCGAGTCCGCCGCCAGAACGACTCGGACTTCCCGCCGTGTAGGGCTCGAGCGTCGAGGCTATAAATAGAAGTAGCACCGAGGTTCGCAATGAAGCGCGCGTCTTTTAGTCGGGCGCTTTCAGCGGAAGCAGCCCTAGAACGCATACGAGCTCGTCGGAGTTAGCCAAGTCCTCACCGCGTTTTTCCGCTTGAAGCTCGCCGTCCGGAAGTCTCCGCCGTCGCCAAGGTCGCCAACGTGTTCGCCGTGACGAGCGTCCGTGAAAGCGAAGCATCGCCGGAGACTCTTCCTTCTGTCGTCGCGGTGGTCTTCGTCTCCAAGTCCGGCGAAGAAGCGCTGCCGTGCCGCCATCGCTAGGCTCGAAAGGTAACGACCGTCGGATCTTCAGCGAAGGGCCAGGATCGTGCCACGTAGGGTTGTGATCGGTAGTCGTTAGATGCGATCTGTGCGGTGGGATTCCGCCGCGCGTGTGGACCAATCGGGAGCTAACATGTGTCGGGCGTGGGTGCCGAGGCGCCGTGGACCGAGTTCACCGTGGTCTCGCACTGCGTCGTGGACTCAGTCCATACGCCCGGGACACGTGTCGCTTCCTGATTGGTTGGCGCCAGGGCTGACGCCAGCGTGACGTCATGCTTGCGTCATAAAGGGATTTTCAATTGGAAAAATAATCCGATTGGAAATTATGTGATGATGGTGTCATCATGAGGTCATGCTGATGTCATAAATCGGTTTTCAGAATAAAAATAAATCTGTTAATTCGAATTTCTGATTTTCTGATTTCAGTATTTATTTCAAACTTCAAAAAGCTATATCTTTTGCAATTTAACTCGGATTTGAGTGACTCCTGTTTCTAAAAATTTGTAAAATTAAGAACTATTTAATGGTGAATTTTATTTGATTTTTGGAGTTCAATTGCTCTCTGTTTTGGTATTTATTTTCTTTGCTTCTTCGGTAGCGTAGACGTTGAATTGTGTGACGCTTCGGAGGAAGATCAAGCAACTCAAGAGCAAGTTTAAAAATAAGATCAGGACCTATTCCAAGGCAAGTTGTGCTTTGATCATGTTGAACCCATGTTTATAAAATTGTTATGTTTGTTCTACCCTATTGCATATATTTCAAATATACAATCGTTTCAAGTTAGATTGGGCTTAGCTAATATACCAGATTGATCTATACCCTACCTTGTCATTGTATGCCATGATCCATTGTCACCCTAGATTGGTTTAATATAGTTGATTAGTAATTATGATCAACATTGGAGGATTAGTTCGTATTAGTTGCCTAGCCGTGCCATGTCATCACATGTGTCAGAATCATTGATAATTAATCTTGATTAATGGAATATGGAACAATATTATGAACTTGTGTGTCATGTGGGATCACACGATGAGATTGAGTTGTTGTGGCGAGTTATGTCACGCAACGATGTTGAATTGTTGATGGCACGTGGTGCTTGGTAATCAACTGGGTGATAATCATTTAGA
Organism: Otatea glauca; assembly: GCA_036346275.1. Lineage (NCBI taxonomy): Eukaryota > Viridiplantae > Streptophyta > Magnoliopsida > Poales > Poaceae > Otatea > Otatea glauca. Next base: position 37,114,306 of record CM070713.1, on the reverse strand, counting down.
TTGGGGCAAGTGGCAAGGGGCGAGGAGGCCAAGGTGGGCTCGATGGGCGAGGGTATGTGGATGTCTTGCCTTGATCACACTAAGGACTTAACCTTGCAAGCCTTTGACTCGAGTCTATCATGCAACCACATGTCCGTATGGGCCACCTAGCCGAGTAATTTGCAATGTCTTAATTTTGGTACTATCGTGGTCGGTGTGAGTTCCTTGTTATGGTGTAATTCACATGGCGCAAGAGGGGGCCCCGGATGTGGTAACCAGTCCCACCATGTTGAATCCTTAGCGGTAGTATCGGGTTAAGCGGAGCATTGTAAAGGCTTTGTTATAATCACTCGCCTTAGTGCTGTTTGGTTGTATCACGTGGTAAAGTGCATAACCTCTGCAGAGTGTGAAACTATTCGGATAGCCATGCTCGCGGTATTGAGCAATGCTCGGAATTACAGCTTAAGGGTTAGCTTAATTAATTGGACAACATGGTTGGGTGGCGGAATGCCATATGGAAGATGAAATTTGACTTAGGATTGGAAACTTGGTTTACTTGAGAAATCTCGAAGTTATTTATTATTGCTATTTGTTTTACATTCTTTACAATCTATTTATCAGTATTTGTTCATAAATGCTGCTTATTGCAAAATAGCCATGATAGCCTATCCATTGGAATAAGCCTTATATATAGATACATAGAATTGCATTCAGGCACAACTTGTTGAGTGCTTTAAGTACTCACCCTTGCCAAACAACAATAATCAACAGTTGAGGAATCTACACCGTGTTGGAAGATGAAGTCCAGAAGACACGAGTCATTAGGGTCCGAGCCTTGTTGGTTGCCTGTGGTGAACTGATGAGCTATCTACGCTTTCTATTTTCCGCGCTTAATCATTAGTTATATTCTCGCCTTGCCTGCGTGGCTTAATAATGTAAGTTGGTCATAAGATCATACATTTAGCTATATCAAATAAATGAACTATTATTCTATTATCATTGTGTATGATGTGATATGTACCAATGTCAAGCTGTGTGCACTAGCGTTGATCCCGGGACTAGTGCAAGAAACACAAAGGGTTCGAATCGCTGGATTCGGGTCCTTCAGAGGTGGTATCGAGCATCTTGTTCGTAGGTCTTGGCCCTAGATAGTATGGAGGTGTCTTGTGTGTGTCCAAACTATTTTCTAAAAGAAAATCTAAATTTGACTAATAAAACACCCTCGACTCATCTCATTCTCTACTTCTCGCCTTTGCTGAATTTACCGCTTTACTTGCCGCTTTGGGTGGAGAACTTATTCAAAGTTCTTGTGGAGCAGATGCCGATCGTTCGACCTTCGAGGAGTCGTGAAAGGCTCGCCATGGAGCTGTGGAGAGTACTTGACGCTGAGGCTTCTACCGCTCGCTTTACCGAGGAGGCACTGGTCGATTAATGGTGTACACCGAGGATTTATTTGCAAGTCGATTATCTACGCTCGGAGAACGAGGAAGCTAGCGACCAATCAACATCTCCGCGAGTAAGATTCTCGCACGAGGTTGCAATTCGTGAGGTTGCCCGACTTGCTCTTCGCCGTGTCGCCGCGACTACGCCGACGAGCTTCACGACTCGTTGTTCCGACTTCACCCGAGACGCTCAAGCATGCCGACGCCGACGGATCGTGGAGGACGAGTGTGCCACTGCGGTACACCTTGCAGAGTTCGCCCTTGCCCAGGAGGATCATATGAGAGATACTACTCAGGAGCTGGAGACTGTGTACGAGGCACTCAGAGTGGCAGAGCAGGAGCTTGAGGTGACCCATGCTTCAGCCATCGGGATGATTACTGAGCTAGGAGAGGCCCTGGAGGCGGTCGAGGACGAGCTGGAGCGCGTGACTCGAGAAGTTCAGGAGCCAGTAGAGGAGTCCGAGGAGGATCCAGAGGAGCGAGAGTGGGAGCTAGAGGGGAGTGCAGACCCCGTGGTTGCAGAGGACCCAGTAGTAGGTTATCAGGATAGGTTCGCTCCTATGCCCGCTCATCCGCCGGTGTATGCGCCGGATCAGCCTCAGCCAGGGTGGCTGGATGAGTGAGTGTCAGCCTTGGAGCTGTGTTGAGACTCGAGTGTGAGTCGCGTCTTTAAGTTAGTCTTTACCTTTCTAGTTGACGTTAAGGTTTCGTGTTTAGTTTGCTTCTTTGTAATGTTGAGTGTGCAGTATGGGTTGCAAAGCTTGTAGGCTTAAATAAGCAGCCATACCAAGAATAATAAAGAATTATTTCAGTTGGGTATAACCAATCTCTCCGCTTTAGAAAGTCTTACTTCTTATCTATGCTACATCTACCTTTCCCTAACCTAAAAGGCAATCATCGGATGGTGAATACTCGAGGGAGCAACGGAGCTTCAGGAAGTGGACTGCGCCAGAACGACAACACCAACGACAGAGGCAGCCCTCAACCACCGCCAAAGGACATGCGAGAACTGGGAGCATTTCTTGCGCAAGCAGACTCAAGCGATGCAGACTATGATGCAAAGGATGCAAAGAGATGACCAACGCAGCAGCCCAACAACAACAACCACAGCTCTCAGAACAACCATGGTGGACCCGACCTCACTCAAAGCTATCGATTTTATGAGGACTAGGCCACCAACTTTTTCGGGAAATGTGAACCCTTTGGAAGCCGATGACTGGCTTAGGACAATTGAGAAGAAGCTGCACATCACTCAGTGTGAGGGCAATGAGAAGGTGCTCTACGCCTCTCATCAATTGGAAGGAACCACCGCAGAATGGTGGGAGAATTACTGTGCCGCTCATGGAGCCCCACAAGAGATCACCTGGGAGGAGTTTACTAATGCTTTCCGCCAGTATCATGTCCCGGAGGGAATGATGGACCTTAAGAAGGAAGAGTTCAGGGCTTTGAAACAAGGGGGCCAACCAGTGGCCGAGTACCTGAACAAGTTTACTCAGTTAGCTCGCTATGCCCCTGAAGACGTAGCGACAGATAAAGCTAGGTAGTCTCGTTTCATGAAGGGACTGAATTCAGATCGCAGTGGACCGATCACCCACAATTTTCGGACTTTCGTGAACTAGTCAATAAAGCTTTGATCCTAGAAGATAAGCGCAAAGAGCTGGGTGAAAACCGTAAGCGCTTGATGACCAATCAGGGTGGACGCCCAAACCATCTACGTTTGAGGATGTCACCACAACAATTTGCTAGATTCCAACCACCACCGTGAACAAGACATCAACCCTCGCACTCGCCACGCCAATCGAACTTCCAGACACCAAAGACAGGCAACAATGCGCCAGAGGGGATCAAGAATCGCAGTGAAAAGATGCTATACACGCAATGAGCTAGGCACTTTTCCAATAGGTGTCCACGAAGGAGGCATTACGCCATTCGTTTCAACTTGGGAACCACACCGCCAAAGCACCACCTCGGGAGGAAATCGTGCGCCAGTCAAGCCGGAGCAACCCGCAATCAACGGGCGCGGAAGGATCAACCACATCACCGCAGATGGAGCTCAGGAAGCTACAGACGTCGATCTTGGGTAAGTTTCGGTCAACTCGACTGCACCGCTTTGTTTGATTACGAGAGCTTCGCATTCGCTCGTTTCTCAAAGTTTTGCAACCAAGAATGGATTTCAAGTGGTGAATCTTAAGTGTGTGCTCTTAGTCCAAGCCCGGGATCCGAGCTTAGATCTAGCCTTAGGTGTTTGGGAGCTAAGTTGCTTATGGATGGGATAGAATTCCTAGCGAATCTTATCTTGATAGATGCGCAATCCCTAGACGCCATCCTTGGAATGGATTGGTGTCTAAGCATAAGGCCGTTTTGGATTGTGGCCAAGGATCGTAACCTTGGAAGGCCCTAGTGGCAAGAAAGTAGAGTTTCAAGCGACCGCATTCGCGATGGGCGCTAATGGTCAACGGCGTGAAAGCCATCGGCATGGAAGATGTGCGAGCTGTGAATACCGGATGTGTTTCGTAAGATTTGCGGGATTGCCACCGGACCGTGATATCGAGTTCGTGATCGAGTTAGCGCCAGTTCAAGACCGATATCAAAAAAACCATATCGGATGCCTACCCACGAGTTAGTGGAAATGAAGAAGCCAGGTTGAGGAACTGCAAGAGAAAGGTTTCATTAGACCAAGTTCATCGCCGGGGAGCCCGTTTTGTTTGTTCGTAAAAGGACGGAAGTCTTAGAATGTGCATCGATTATCGTGCATCGAATGAAGTAACGATCAAGAATAAGTATCCGCTGCCCGTGATCAATGACTTATTTGATCGATTAAGAGGAGCTGGAGTTTTCTCCAAGATAGATCTTCGTTCGGGATACCATCAGTTGAAGATCCGAGCGGAGGATGTGCCTAAGACTGCGTTTTCTACGCGTTATGGACATTACGAGTTCACAGTCATGTCATTTGGATTGACTAATGCCCCGGCATATTTTATGAACATGATGAATAAGGTTTTCATGGAATATTTGGATAAGTTTGTTGTAGTCTTCATAGACGATATCTTGGTTTACTCGAAGACAGAGGAAGAGCATGCAGAACATCTCAGAATGGTTTTAGAGAGGCTGCGAGAACATCAGCTATATGCTAAGTTTAGCAAGTGTGAATTTTGGAAGGAGAAAGTTGAATTTCTTGGTCACGTAATGACTACTAAAGGAGTAGCAGTTGACCCAAGCAAAGTGGACGCAGTGTTGCATTGGGAGCAACCAAAGTCTGTTACCCAGATCCGTAGTTTTCTGGGAATGGCGGGATATTACCGTCGGTTCATAGAGGGATTCTCGACAATTGCTAAACCCCTTACGCAGTTGTTGAAGAAAGAAAAGAAGTTTGCATGGACGCTAGAGTGCGAGACAAGCTTTATGGAATTAAAGAAGCGTTTAACAACAGCCCCCGTATTAGTGTTGCCAGATGTGCAGAATGGATTTGATATTTATTGCGATGCTTCAAAGCAAGGCTTGGGATGCGTGTTAATGCAAGAAGGCAAAGTCGTTGCTTATGCGTCAAGACAGTTAAGACCGCATGAAGTGAATTACCCAACGCATGATTTGGAGTTAGCTGCCGTAGTGCATGCTTTAAAGATATGGCGTCATTATCTTATAGGAAATAGATGTGAGATATATACGCACCATAAGAGCACAAATACATATTCACTCAAGCGCACTGAATATGAGACAAAAGGTGGCTTAAGCTAATTAAGGATTATAATGTGGGAATCCATTATCATCCCGGAAAAGCCAATGTGGTGGAAGATGCTCTGAGTCGAAAGAGCTATAGCGCAAATACATTGACAATGGAGGATCAACCAGAATTATGCAAGGAATTTCAGAAACTAAGGTTGGAGGTCGTTCAAAGGAATGGTAGTCAGACCGAAGTGAGGCCAACAACGGAGGATCAGTTAGTGAAGGCCGAAAGATGACGATAAAATTTCTAAGATCAAGGCTAAAAGGAAGAAGGCCTAGCCGTAGATTTCACTCTGGATGAGCAAGGAACCATGTTTTTCAAAGGCCGAATTTGCGTGCCGGATAAAAAGGAACTGAAACAATTGATTCTTGAGGAAGCTCACGATTCAAAATACTCAATTCATCCAGGGAGTGCTAAGATGTACCAGGATTTGAAAGAGAGATTTTGGTGGCCTAATATGAAGCGTGAGGTAGCTAAGCATGTTGCATTATGCGACGTGTGTCAGAGAGTGAAGGCCATGCATCAAAGACCCGCTGGTTTGTTGCAGCCGTTGAAAATTCCGGAATGGAAGTGGGAGGAAATCGGAATGGATTTTATCACCGGTTTATCTAAGACTCAAAGTGGTTACGATTCCATTTGGGTTATTGTGGATCGTCTAACCAAGGTCGCCCATTTTATCCCAGTAAAGACCACTTACTCCGGAGATCGCTTAGCAGAGTTGTACATGTCAAGGATTGTATGTTTGCATGGAGTGCCCAAGAAGATTGTGTCAGACAGAGGGACCCAATTTACCTCAAGATTTTGGAATAAGTTGCACGAAGCCATGGGAACTCGTCTGAATTTTAGTACAGCATATCACCCGCAGACAGATGGTCAGACTGAAAAAGTAAATCAGATTTTAGAGGATATGTTGAGAGCTTGTGCTTTAGCTTATACTGCGACACGGGATAAGTGTTTGCCATATGCGGAATTTAGTTACAATAATAGTTATCAAGCTAGCCTACAGATGTCACCGTTCGAAGCATTGTATGGGCGGGCTTGTCGTATTGTTGAATTGGAACGAAGCGGAGAACGCTTGGTGTTTGGGCGAGACATTCTCGAAGAAGCAGAAAGTCAAGTTGCAATGATCGAGAGAGGTTGAAGATAGCACGATCAAGACAGAAAAGCTACGCAGATAACCGTCGTCGAGATTTGAGTTTTGAACCAGAAGATCATGTGTATCTCAGGGTTACCCCTCTTAAGGGCGTTAAAAGATTTCATGTTAAAGGGAAGCTTGCACCAAGATATGTTGGTCCGTTCAAGATTCTGAGTCGTCGAGGAGAGGTAGCTTATCACCGAATTGCCTCGATCCTTGGCGAGTACATGATGTATTCCATGTGTCGCAGCCTAAGAAGTGTCTCGAGTGCCAACAGAGCAAACCCCGTTGGATGCAATAGAGTTGCAAGAAGATTTGACTTACAAAGAGCAACCGGTCAGAATTTTGGATGTTATGGAGCGCAAGACCAGAAACCAGTCTATTCGCTTTTGCAGAGTTCAGTGGAGCAATCATTCCGAAAGTGAAGCCACATGGGAGCGCGAAGAAGACTTGAAGTCAGAATTTTCGAACCTATTCTCTAGTTAGCCCTGAATCTCGGGTCGAGATTCTGTTAAGGGGGGAGGTTTGTAACATCCCAAAATTTTGCTTAAAAATTATTTTATTGCTTAAATGTGCATTTATGATTTTTGGAATTTATTTGGATTTTTCGGGATTTATTAGAATTAAATTCAAATCAAGTTTATTGCCTTTTATTTGAATCTATTTAAATTTATGCAAAGTCAAAATAAAGTTTTGCCAAAAATATTTTATTTGAGTCCAGAATGTCTCAAAGTATTTTTGAGATTTTTCTTGGATTTTTCCTAATAGTTTTATCCTTTAAAATAAATAAAATGAATTTCTGGAATTATTTTAAATAAGAAATCTTTAAAAAATCCTCGAATAAGATGGGCGAAGCCCAATATCAGGCGCTTGAGGCCTGCTTCGGCGCGGCCCAGTCCGGCCCGTGAACCTCTGCGGGGGAAAACCCTAGATCAGTAGCCGTTCGTGCGCGATCCAACGATCCAGGGAAGGCCGCGTGTGCGCCCTTGTCTTGGCCATCGGATCAGGGACACGCGTCGCATCATCGTTCTTCGTCTCCGATCACGAACTCGAGTCGCCGCCGTAACGACTCGGACTTCCCGCCGTGTAGGGCTCGAACGCCGAGGCTATAAATAGGGTAGCACCCGAGGTTCGCAATGAGCGCCGCGTTTTTGGTCGGAGCGCTTCCGCGAAGCGCCCTAGAACGCATCTACGAGCTCGCCGGAGTTAGCCAAGTCCTCGCCGCGTTTTCCGCTGAAGCTCGCCGTCCGGAAGTCTCCGCCGCCGCCAAGGTCGCCAACAGCGTGTTCGCCGTGACGAGGCGCGTCCGTGAGAAGCGTAAGCATCGCGGAGACTCTTCCTTCGCTGCGCCGCGGTGGTCTTCGTCTCCAAGTCCGGCGAAGAAGCGCCGCTGCGCCGCCATCGCTAGGCTCGAAAGGTAACGACCGTCGGATCTTGTGAAGGGCCGTGATCGTGCCACGTAGGGTTGTGATCGCCAGCCGTTAGATGCGATGCGTGCGGTGGGATTCCGCCGCGTGTGGACCAATCGAGCTAACATGTGTCGGGCGTGGTGCCGAGGCGCCGTGGACCGAAGTTCACCGTGGTCTCGCCTCGCGTCGTGGACTCGATCCATACGCCGGGACACGGTCGCTTCGATTGGTTGGCGCCGGTGGCCGCCGTGGCGCCATGCTTGCGTCATAAAGGGATTTTCAATTGGAAAAATAATCCGATTGGAAATTATGTGATGATGACGTCATCATGAGGTCATGCTGACATCATAAATCGGTTTTCAGAGTAAAAATAAATCTGTTAATTCGAATTTCTGATTTTCTGATTTCAGTATTTATTTCAAACTTCAAAAAGCTATATCTTTTGCAATTTAACTCGGATTTGAGTGATTCCAGTTTCTAAAAATTTGTAAAATTAAGATCTATTTAATGGTGAATTTTATTTGATTTTTGGAGTTCAACTGCTCTCTGTTTTGGTATTTATTTGCTTTTCTTCTTCGGTACGCGTAGACGTTGAATTGTGTGACGCTTCGGAGGAAGATGTGTCAGAATCATTGATAATTAATCTTGATTAATGGAATATGGAACAATATTATGAACTTGTGTGTCATGTGGGATCACACGATGAGATTGAGTTGTTGTGGCGAGTTATGTCACGCAACGATGTTGAATTGTTGATGGCACGTGGTGCTTGGTAATCAACTAGGTGATAATCATTTAGATTGGGGCAAGTGGCAAGGGGCGAGGAGGCCAATGTGGGCTCGATGGGCAGAGGGTATGTGGATGTCTTGCCTTGATCACACTAAGGACTTAACCTTGCAAGCCTTTGACCTGAGTCTATCATGCAACCACATGTCTGGTATGGGCCAGCCTAGCTGAGTAATTTGCAATGTCTTAATTTTGGTACTATCGTGGTCGGTGTGAGTTCCCGAGTTATGGTGTAATTCACATGGCGCAAGAGGGGGGCCCGGGTTTTGGAAACCGTTCCACCAGGTGTTGAATCCTTAGCGGGTAGTATCGGGTTAAGCCAGAGCATTGTAAAGGCTTTGTTATAATCACTCGCCTTGGTGGTGTTTGGTTGTATCACGTGGGTAAAGTGCATAACCTCTGCAGAGTGTGAAACTATTCGGATAGCCGTGCTCGCGGTATTGAGCAATGCTCGGGAATTACAGTTAAGGGTTAGCTTAATTAATTGGACAACATGGTTGGGATGGCGGAATGCCATATGGAAGATGAAATTTGACTTAGGATTGGAAACTTGGTTTACTTGAGAAATACTGAAGTTATTTATTATTGTTATTTGTTTTACATTCTTTACAATCTATTTACTATATTTGTTCATAAATGCTGCTTATTGCAAAATAGCCATGATAGCCTATCCATTGGAATAAGCCTTACATATAGATACATAGAATTGCATTCTGGGCACAACTTGTTGAGTGCTTTAAGTACTCACCCTTGCCAAACAACAATAATCAACAGTTGAGGAATCTACACCGGTGTTGGAAGATGAAGTCCAGGAAGACACGAGTCATTAGGGTCCGAGCCTTGTCGGTTGCCTGTGGTGAACTGATGAGCTATCTACGTTTTCTATTTTCCGCTGCTTAATCATTAGTTATATTCTCAGTCTTGCCCTGCGTGGCTTAATAATGTAAGTTGGTCATAAGATCATACATTTAGCTATATCAAATAAATGAACTATTATTCTATTATCGTTGTGTATGATGTGATATGTACCAATGTCAAGCTATGTGCACTAGCGTTGATCCTGGGACTAGTGCAGTAAACACAGTGGGTTCGAATCAGTGGATTCGGGTCCTTACAAACTTGACTCATGGCCAGGTCAACCTGCCCCTAGGGCTCACATGAGGGAGGGAGCACTTCCCGTTTTCGGGTGCCAATTAAGAAACCTACCTCATGTGTGTTTTCCTAGACACCAATTGTCTTGTATAGGTTCCTTCATTATTGAAATCAAATCACAACCACTTATGTCCTCAAGCTCAAAACCGTTTTGATAGCTTGATTAAATCTACCATTGTTATACGTGATGTGTCCAACACATCCCTATCATCTATTAAGATAGCCATTGATATACTACTTTGGTAGTCATCTCAATAACGATCATGTCTTCTATCAAAGGAAAACACCCTTAAAATTTCCACGAATCAACCAGATTGACCCAATCCGATCTAATCTGATTGGCTTGGTCCTATATGGTTACGTTTCAGAAACCCTGATGGCGGTAACCCGACCGGTAAGGGTAATGCCGTACCATGAACGGACTCACCCAAAACAAGATTGAATCGGTTTGCACTTTCCATGGATCAAACAGATTGACCCAATCCGACTCAATGTGATTGGCTTGGTCCCATATGGTTACGTTTCAGAAACCCTGATGGCGGTAACCCGACCGGTAAGGGTAACGTCGTACCATGAACAGACTCACCCGAAACAAGATTGAATCGGTTTGCACTTTCCTCAAACCCTAAACCGATCGATCTCATCGATGGCTGTTGTCACCAATTCATCATATGAACCGGCTGAACATGTAATAGATCCAATCTACTAACCTCACACATCATATGTGCAACATCCAGTTCACAAATCTATACGAGATGGCTTTGATACCACTGAAGAGAAACGCGGTATGCTACGCTAGCAAAAAAAAACTACCGCATAACCAGAAAGCTACTTGCAAGAAGGGGATCATAGATTAGATTACCACTAGACGCGCAGTTGCGCAATCCTTCGTACGTCGATGTAGTGGATCGTCCTCCCACGCTGCAGTTGCAGCAGCGTCACCGCAGAAGTCCACACGTCCAGGGATGGAATGCCGTGCGTCGGTGTGCAAGCACCTGGTCCCTCGGCAGGGGCAGCGAGAAGAGGAGGCTAGGGTTTCGGGTGAAACACTTCTAAACGTGGAAAGCACCCCCTGCGCCCACCCTTCTCCACTCCTTATATAGCCACGAGATGAAACCCTAAACCAGGGCCCATTAGTGTGCTAAGCCCACAAGGTCCATTAATTACGGATCCAATCCAAATTAATGCGTCCCATCCCATTAAGTGTGTGACTCTGTAGGTTCACGTACATTTGGACATGGATTCAGAAAACTCCTTTTCAATCCAATAGTTGGTAGCGGCTCCTTGCAAAGCATGCCAACTCCCAAACATACTATGATCAAATCGGACAGAACCTATCAAAAGTACTCATGTAATAATCCCTTTGCCAAGTATATGAAGATTGAACTCAAGGCGAGAAGCATGTCATCCTTTGATGATTCAGTCCATCTCTCGTATCCGTGATATATTAGTAAGTTGTGATTGACTCCTCAATCACGGCATGGCCATGCACTTCCTTAATCATATCACACGAGTGTCCTTGTCATATATCTCCGTTTTATTGGAGTGGCAAATTCCATCTTGACTGCTCACTTCCCTCTGCACGTTTCATAGTAAACATGAAAGCTACCTTTATAACTATCCGGTTAGGAAGTAGTGTTTGATAGACCCAAGGAAAACTATTACACATGTAGGGAATATGACAATCTCAAGTCTAAGGATCATACATCTACTATATATGAGATACACTGATGACACATAAGAATGTAACATTCTCGCAGTGTCCCATGGCGGGTCTATCTAACGCATGTTCTTCAACATGCGTCCACAATGTATAGATGATATCTCCATATCTCATGATCTATGAAGCATAATCATCGATCACTACATGTGCTGATCTATTCATCGTTGTCCTATACGATGATATCCGATCAGAGATATTTATCGAATTATATCAATAAGTAAAGAGCTTCATAAGCAAGTCACATACTTGTTGATCAATACAATGATATACATTCATTGGACCAATAATCATATTATTATTCATAAACATAGTCATGTTACAATCATCTAAATAATTGCCTCAAGGGCATAACACTAACAGTGTGATGGGTTGCCCTTGCCTATGATGGTTGTAGGATTTCGATGCTAGAGCATGGTGAGGCGAATGAGACCAGTAGGGCTGAGGTCTAGACGGTCGAGGTAGCGTCAAAGATGACTAAGGCCGAGGAGTTGCTACAAGCCGAGAAGACAAGTGGATGGTGGTGATGCTAACTTAGCCCTACTCAAGTGATGTAGGATCGTTGAATAGCGAATTCGCGGGTGGAGTAGTGGTTAAGTTAGTATGCTTTCAGAAGCGTACAAAACTTGTTATGTTGTTGGGTTTCGGATTTGCCCATTTATGACTGAGTGAGTTAATCCTAGCCTTTGATGAGGTTCCTTATGGGAGAAGTCATCTAAGGGTAGAGATTGACTCGTTAGGCTTTAAATAAAGGGGTAAAGGGATGCCTCTCCTTAAGGGTTTTAGTTGTGTTATGTGAGAATGATTTTGGTTTCCTCATGCTCTCTTGAACTTTTCCCACCTGGTAGTGATACTTTGTGACCATTCATCTCAACTGAAATAGAAATCAAATTTTGCTCACGTTTTGGTTGCCCTTCCCTCTTGAGTTTTGATCTTTTTTATTCGTCAACCCCATTCATTCTCTTGTTTTTCTTGTGGCCAAGGATGAATGATTGTTGAATGAACCTTCTCTAGGTCATATCCCAAGGTATGTTACACATCCTAAAAATTTGCTTTTCTGAATTTTCAACATTTAATTAATGATTTTTGATATTTTCAAATTTAAATAAATAATTTATTTGAGAAAAAAACTAAAATCTTGTTGGAAATAAACTTATAAGTTCAAAATGTTATAAAATATTTTTGAGAATTTTTTTAGAATTTGTGTACTCTATTTGATATTTTCTATAAAGCAAAACATATTTCTGGTATTATTTATGTTAGAAAACGGAATTTCCAATTTCATTTATATGAAATTTCTGTTTGGAGCTGGCTCTCCCATTTCCGTTTTCGGCAAAAAAAATCGTTTCCATACCGATATTTTCTATTTCTGTTTTTTTTAAAAAGGCTTTTGTTTCTGATTTTGTCCGAAACGATCCGAAATTTTGTTTCCATTTTGAACCCTAGAGGCACAAGATCCTCAACCGCGTGTTGGTTTTTGGAGAAGGCAGCTTTTGTTTTTGGAAAATTTCGTTTATGACATTAATGCGGTTTATTTCTCGCTTTTGCCATTAAATGTTTTGCCCTCTCACTTATGCCACTGTTAGGAATATGTTTGTTTTTGCCATGCCATCCAATTTGTAAGGACCCGAATCCACTGATTCGAACCCACTGTGTTTACTGCACTAGTCTCAGGATCAACGCTAGTGCACACAGCTTGACATTGGTACATATCACATCATACACAACGATAATAGAATAATAGTTCATTTATTGATATAGCTAAATGTATGATCTTATGACCAACTTACATTATTAAGCCACGCAGGGCAAGACCGAAAATATAACTAATGATTAAGCAATGAAAATAGAAAACGAGATAGCTCATCGATTCACCACAGCAACCAAGATAGCTCATCACTCACCACAGCAACCGACAAGGCTCGGACCCTAATGACTCGTGTCTTCCTGGACTTCATCTTCCAACACAGTGTAGATTCCTCAACTGTTGATTATTGTTGTTTGGCAAGGGTGAGTACTTAAAGCACTCAACAAGTTGTGCATGTAATGCAATTCTATGTATCTATATGTAAGGCTTATTCCAATGGATAGGCTATCATGGCTATTTTGCAATAAGCGACATTTATGAACAAATACAAGAAATAGATTGTAAAGAATGTAAAACAAATAGCAATAATAAATAATCGCAGATTTCTCAAGTAAACCAAGTTTCCAATCCTAAGTCAAATTTCATCTTCCATATGGCATTCCGCCATCCCAACCATGTTGTCCAATTAATTAAACTAACCCTTAATCAGAATTCCCTTAGCATTGCTCAATACCGCGAGCACGGCTATCCGAATAGTTTCACACTCTGCAGAGGTTATGCACTTTACCCACGTGATACAACCAAACACCACCAAGGCGAGTGATCATAACAAAGCCTTTACAATGCTCTGGCTTAACCGGATACTACCCGCTAAGGTTTCAACACTGGTGGGACTGGTTACCACATCCAGGGCCCCCCTCTTGCGCCATGTGAATTACACCATAACTCGGGAACTCACACCGACCACGATAGTACCAAAATTAAGACATTGCAAATTACTCAGCTAGGCTGGCCCATACCAGACATGTGGTTGCATGATTGACTCAGGTCAAAGGCTTGCAAGGTTAAGTCCTTAGTGTGATCAAGGCAAGACATCCACATACCCTCTGCCCATCGGGCCCACCTTGGCCTCCTCGCCCCTTGTCACTTGCCCCAATCTAAATTATCATCACCCCGTTGATTACCAAGCACCACGTGCCATCAACAATTCAACATCGTTGCGTGACATGACTCGTCACAACAACTCAATCTCATCGTGTGATCCCACATGACACACAAGTTCATAATATTGTTCCATATTCCATTAATCAAGATTAATTATCAATGATTCTGACACATGTGATGACGTGGCAAGGCTAAGCAACTAATATGGTCTAAACCTCCAATGTTGATTATAATTATTAACCAACTATAATTAACCAATCTAGGGTGACAATGGATCATGGCATACAATGACAAGGTAGGGTATAGATCAATCTGGTATATTAGCTAAGCCCAATCTAATTTGAAACAATTGTATATTTGAAACATATGCAATAGGGTAAAACAAATATAGCAATTTTATAAACATGGGTTCAACATGATCAAAGCACAACTTGCCTTGGAATAGGTCCTGATCTGTTCTCGAACTTGCTCTTGATTTGCCGGGTCTTCCTCCAAGCGCCACACAATTCAACGTCTACGCTGCATCAAGAAGAAAAGCAAATAAATACCAAAAAGAGAGCAAATGAAATCCAAAAATCAATTAAAATTCACCATTAAATAGATCTCAATTTTACAAATTTTTAGAAACTGGAATCACTCAAATCCGAGTTACGATGCAAAAGATATAGTCTTTTGAAGTTTGAAATAAATATCAAATCGAAAATCGAAATTCGGAATTAACAGATTTATTTTTATATCGAAAAGCGATTTATGACGTCAGCATGACCTCATGATGACGTCATCATCACGAATTTCCAATCGAATTATTTTTCCAATTGAAAATCCTTTATGACGCAAGCATGACGTCCACGCCGGCGTCGACCGGGCGCTAACCAATCGAAGCGACACGTGTCCCGGGCGTATGGACTGAGTCCACGACGCAGTGCGAGTCCACGGTGCACCCGGTCCATGGCGCCTCGGCTACTGAGCCCGACACGCGGCTGTCTGTGATTGGCTCAACCCAGCGGCTCGATCTGATCCGTAGAAGGTAGATCGGACGGCCGCGTTGACGCGCGACGCGGCAACGCATCGCCCATCCAATCTAGATCGATGGCCCCGAAGCTTCGTCCAATGATGGCGGCGCGACGGCGAGATCTTACCGGACTTGAAGACGAAGACCAAGGCGACGGCGTTTTGGCGCGACTCCGGTGACGAGACGCTGCTGGTTCTGTGCGGCGTGGTCCGGCGAATCCGAAGATGGCCCCCGTGGCGGCGGAGACCCAACGGCGGCGACGAACCGCAAAAATGAGACGCCCTACGCCTAACTCCGGCGATCTCGCTGCGCGCTTGACGACGATTCACGCCAAACCCGTCCGACCAAAAGATGCGGCGCATACAGATGAACCTCGGGGCGCTACCCCCTCCTTTTATAGCCTCGGCGTTCGAGCTCTACACGGCGAAAGAATCCGGCGACGTTACGGCGGCGACTCCGAGTTCGCATCGGAACGACGACGTGCCACCAGACACGCGTGTCGCGATCCGACGGCCACGAAACGGCTTCTACGCGGCGCAATCGTCCGTTGAAACTCGATCGAATCAATTTGCGCAAATTAGGGTTTCCGCGCGACTCGTAAATCGGGTGGCGCGACCGACGCAGTTCAACGCACGATGTTGGGCTCGGCCCAACACTGTTCACAAGGCTTTTTAACATATTTTTCATTTAAAATAAATACAGAAATTCATTTTGTTTGTTTTAGGCAATAAAATAATCAGGAAAAATTCAAGAAAAATCTCAAAAATACTTTGAGACATTCTGGACTCAAATAAAATATTTTTGGTAAAACTTCATTTTAACTTTGCATAAATTTAAATAGATTTGAACAAAAGGCAATAAACTTGATTTAAAATTCATTCCAATAAATCCAGAAAAATCCAAATAAATTCCAGAAAATCATAAATGCACATTTAAACAATAAAAACATAATTAGGCCAAATTTTGGGATGTTACACAATTCCCATAAAGTCAACACGTTTTGGCCATTAAGAAAAATGTAAAAAAATAAGAAAAAAGATAGAAAATACAAGAAAACATAGACAATTGAGAAAAACCAAAAAAAGTACTGGTATACAGAAAACAATACGTGTATCACTTGTAAACAAAGAACTTCAATTTTGTGAAAAAAATACGCTAGTAAAATTTTACACCGTGTAAAAAATTTCAATCTTTCTCAGCATTTAAGGGAAAGCCTTGAAATTTTTCTAGTTTTAAACTTTTGTGAAATTATAATAATTTTGTCAGAACTGATTCTACTTTTTTGAATTTTCTGTTATTTATGTTTCTTTATTTTTCTGAATTGTTTTAACGGTCTAATGCTTTTGACGTAACAGAATGCAGGTCAGAATGGCAGAACGAATCATGTGAACAGAGGTATAAGTGAGACCGGAAAATTTAGCGGCAAAAATAAGAAAATTTTGGATTTATTTGGTTTGCTTCCAATGTTTATCATATATGTCTTACTAAATTTTAGTAGCGTTGATCAGATTTGACAAGTATTTAGTTTTCTATCAAATTTTTGTAAGATTCTCTTCTCCTGGCGCCAAAAACTTGAAGTAGGTTTTATCGGCCGCAACACACCAGATAAACACCGGGTTCACTTGATCAAGGCGTGCCAACCAATTTAATCCTGTAATCGGTAAGATGAATATATGATATGATAAAAACTGATCTATCCAAAGACAATCGGCTTAGATCTAAACAACTAAAAAACCGATCAAATCAAAGAGTAACGATAGGTCTAATTAACTAATTAGGGCTAATTAGATGGTAAAGATAGATCATTTTCGAAGAAGGTAATGCGCAACAAAATCGGAGAAAATCAAACCTGACGGTATAATCGACGAAGATTAACAATCGGCGATGCACAACTTTATTGATCAAGATCAAATTACAAAGACTCTAAATTACAGAAGCTACTTCTAGTCGACGAGAGAATAAAAGAGTAAATGCAATTTGTTGGATTGATTGTGTTATGTATCGCTTGTCCATGGCCATCTTTAATAGCTATCGGCCGATCGTGTCCATATGCAATACGTTGGTTGCTATGACCCATGTTGGCCTTAACTCGAATAACTCCTCTCATCTTTAGATGAATATCGGTCATATCTCAAATTTAAACCTTTTTTCCTATATCCTATATCGGCCAAAATCCTTCTGATCCTTAGACTTACAATTTCATCATGCCTTACCAAAATCTAGTGCAAACAGTTCTCTAGTTCAATTTTTTGTCAATCTTTGACCAAAATATTGGTAGCTAATTTAGTGACTAAAATTTGACAATACCAAAATTTGATAAGATTTAGGAAGGCAAATTTGTCTTTAAACCAAAGAAGCCTTTCTGTCTCGTTCTCTCGGGTTGAATCACGTGTTGATTTACTGCCCAAGCAAAGCATTCGACGGAACCAAGCTCTTGCAGGCAACAACCGTTGCCGAAACAGAAGGGAAAACGGGGCAGCCCAGCTTGATTTCTTCGAGCCACTGCGGCCCAGCGCACGCGACCCCTCCTGGCCCAAACTAAGATAAGCCACACCTAACGCGCCGGCGTTCGGAACAGCGGCGACGTACCGGAACGTGTGCAGAGCTTTAATTGATATCGGTAAATCAGTGGTTAGCTGGGATGAAATTCGTTTATAGAGCAAGTTGCACATCGTACACACTGAAATTCGGGGGTGCCTTTTACTTGAAATTTCAGTGTGTATGGCATTAGTTCATGAAAGACGTCTGTGAGGCAAAGCATGTAGAGTCAGTCCTAAACTATAATAAGAGAGCTCTTTTACGGTGGATTAAAATCAATATAAGCCGTTCATTCTTTTGAATCTAATGGTTGAGATCAATTTAGATCTAGTTATACTACCGTATTGGTAGTAAAATTGAAAGAGGGGTAAAAGGGTAAAAAATTTCGTCATGCTATCTGTCCTCTACGGTAAAACACGTCCCGTGATCTTGATGAATGATGGATGAATGGATAAGAAGTCTTTGAAGATCAATAGGTATTCGGTGAATCCAAAACTGTAAACGAATTAGGAAAAATCTAAAATACCCCTGATAAATAGATAGAAAAAGTCTAAAATACCCTTGAGAATGGATGGTTAAATTTGATTCCTACTACTACTACTATTTACTACCTATGTAATTCACGGTAAAATTTCTCTAATAAGATTAGTGTGACATGCAAGTATTAGGAAGAGTCAGCATCCGACAACTGAACTCAAACAGGCATGAATTCACTTGTAAAATGAGAGGATCCTTTTAAAAAAAACTTGTAAAATGCAAGGAGGTACAAAAAGCCTTTCCCTTCTCATACTAAATCATAACCATCAGCTGATGGAAATAATTCAAGTCACTATATTTTCTTTGAACGCGTGTGCGATTAGTTTCTTCTCCATCATTGATCACTCGATCGAAGTTGCCGGAGAGAAGTTTTCTAGACGCCGAAGCCTTCGATGCTAAGGTTATTTCTACTATTTCGATGGCTGCCGTCGCGTCAGGACCATATGGTTAAAGGGTAGGTACGGTGCACGTCATTAAGCTAGCTTTGATTAACATAAAACGACCTGGGAAGCTGGGTTAAATTAGTCAAGCGACAAGCTGTAAACAGCACGACTTGATTTAATGGTTGCCATGTGTTCGTTTGTTGGAAGTCAACACCAATGTCCAAGTTTCTAAATCTAATCTGAAATAATGGAGTACTCAGACCAGACACTCCAAAACTCAAGACGAAATAGTCTAGTGATTTCTCTAATTTTAGACTGTCTTATCTGCTTTTTTTTTTTCAGAATATGTATACAGTTGACTTGGCCTGTACTCTACCAAAAGAAAAAAAAAAGGAAAAGATTCTAGTTCCATGTGGGTGCAGAGAACAAGTGCTGTGCTGCTATCCTAGATATGAACTCTGTTGACCGCGACGTCGCTGCCCAATACAAGAGACCAAAATTAGGCGCATCCGCACACCAGTTAATCCTAGTCAACTTTTGCCGACCGATGGACTTATTTATTAGTCGAGATCGCACCACCCATGTACTGCATATATGTACGAGAGGGCATCCGGCATCCCTTACTTCTACATTTGTTAGGATTTGGCTTGGCACCCTCAACTCAAATGTAGTTGATCGACTCAAACACACGAAAACGCCGGATTTAATTTGATTTGTGACGTGTTAGCCGATTCGATCCTACAATCGGTAAGATAGATGGGAAATATATATTCAAAGCCGATCTAAAGTAACAATCAGTAAAGATCTAAATAGCTACTAGAAGCCGATTAGATCAAAGGTAACGATAAATCTAAACAGCCGATTAGGACTAGTTAGATGGTAAAAAGGTAGATTTTTTCGAAGAAGGCGATGCGCAACAAGATCGGAGAAAATCAAACCTGGCGTAATCGAGGATGACCAACAATCGGCGATGCGCAACTTTATTGATCAAAATCGGATTACAAGGGAGATTCTAAATTACAAAAGCTACTCTTAGTTGACAGGAAAGTAAATAAAAGTATATGTGAGTTGTTTAATTGATTGGGGTTCTTCTTTTCGCTTGCTCTCGATCCCCTTTTATAGTGTATCGACCAATCGTATCCTTTTCCAATACGTTGCCAACCATGATCCGTATCAGCTTATATATAGATCATAATTCCATCTTTGAATCAACATCGGCTATAATCATAACTTTAACATAACTTTCCCTTTTTAAATCGATATCGGCCAGAAATACCCATCTCATCCTTCGGCCTAACAAATAAACCATACCTTGCCAAATTTAAAGGGAGGGGATTCTGAATTCCTATTATGTCTCTTAACTCTAAAGCCAGCACCCCTCCCTTTAAATAGACGCCCCATAATGGGCTCTACATTAGTGGCTCATTAGGACCTTAAAACCCATTAGAATTCGGATCACCCTCTGAATTAAGTCCCAACCCTTTAAGCGTGCGACCCTATAGGTTCACGTATACCTGGAATGGCTCGTGTACTGTTACTTGACCATTAGTCGGTAACGCTCCCTAGCAGGACATGCCGACTCCCGAGTATATGTAAAGATCACATCGGACGAACCTAAACAATGCTTAGTTATATGCATTTCCCTTTTGCCTCATGATATTGGTCAAACTCAAGGCGAGTATAAGCCATCCTTGTTTAGTTAGCTCGACTACTCTTTCTCGATCACGTGACTCGGAATCCCTAACTAAGGTTAACTCTTTAACTGCGAGTAGCATGGCCATGCATTTTCAGAAGCCGACCACTCGAGAGGCCTAGAGATATCTCTCCCGTTGAATGGAGGGCAAATCCCATCTTGATCAACCATGCTTCGCAGTATGTTTCATGATAAACTCGAAAGCCACCTTTATAACTATCTAGTTACGGAGTAGCATTTGGCAACACCTAAGTAAGTTATTACACATCTCGAGTACATGCGCCAACCTCAAGTCTAAGAATATAACATACACATTGTATATGAGACCAACTGATGACAAGAAGATTACAACGTTCTTGCAGTGTCTAAATGTGGGTCAATCCAACTCCATGTTCTATAACATGTGTCCAAATTATTGGTTTGATATCTCCATATCTATGACCAGTGAAACATGGGCATCAACAAATACATATGCTAGTCTATTCATATGTGTCCTCATATGTTTATCGATTAGGGATCACTTTAGAATAATCATCACAAAGTCATATATAGAGTTTCACAAACAAGTCACATATTTGCTAATAAGTAATAATGATAATATTCAAAGAACAAAATAATTAATCATGAACATAAGGAAATATAATCATCTCTATGATTGTGGAGGACCGAAATGGCAATTAGAGGGGGTGAATGATCCCAAATAAGATTTCCCCCACTCAAAATAATCCAAACAAGTCCACAGATAATTTAATCAAAAGGAGCAAAGCAAATGGAGGAAGTTTTCCTGCAAGTCTGGTATGACCGTACGAAGGACGGTATGACTAGGCTCAAGAACAACAGGAGGAATAGAGCCAAGAACAGTACGAACTCAAAAGCTAATTCGAGGAATCTTTTGATCGGCTAAACAAAAACACATGAAACTTGGTAGATGTGATCTTAAGGATGTCAGGAACTTATTCCAACCTTCAATCGCAAGGATTGACATCAAAGTTCGGACATTTTTGTCCTGGAAGGAAAAATACACAAGTTCAAGTAAAACACAAGAACTTGATCTTGGACTTACTCGTGGGGTTTTGATGATCAAGATGATTTTGAATAACCTCCCACTTGTCACAACAAGTAAGAACTCAAGTCAAAATCTCCGCAAACACGATCTATAAGAATGAATCACTCAAGAACACAAGATCGATTTCTTGCAACAAAAAAGCAACAATTCTTCGAGATAAGAGGCAATAGCAAGTAGAAGGAGGGGAGGCAAATCCAAATTGCGTATAAGTAGATTGCAAGAATGAAGTGCGGAATTTAAATGCTTGAAAGTAAATTGCTGAATTTAATGCGTAATGTAAATTCAAGCATGATAGAAAGTGTTTTGCATTTCTGGAAGGTAGGTTTACAAAGCCTCACAACAAAAGTGAGCAAAAAGCTCAAACGAGCCAAAACCACTAAAACCTTCAAGAGGAGGAAGGCCACCCCTCTCCCTCTATTATACTACTCTCGAGTCACCCTCCACCCTTGGATGAGATCCTTCTGCCCTAAGGACCACCATCAAGGGTTAGGATGACTCCCACACGCAGCCTTATATGGGCTAACCTGAAACCCAACAAGCACACCGGTTTTTCAAGGCCTGCTAACTAGACCCACTACTTTATCTCCTAGACTGCGATCCGACGGTCCTCCTTGATCCGAGTAGTTCTCTAGCTAGCATCTCATCCATTCCTTGTCTTCTAGGTTTGTAGCGACTCCGTCTCCGATCATCTTCCTGCGATCCTCAATTGTATGGATCTCCGACGTACCTCGTCTAGTCTCGATCATCCTTGGCCTCACCATGACCTAGCACCATCGTCCTGCAACCAACAAAAACAAGGAACCACATCACATAGCATTGCCCACTTTGCTCAGAATCAAGTTGATGAGTCGATATCGAGTAACCCTGCTCGATAATTATCGATTCTCACTCTACTCGACACACTCGACCACAAGCCGACGGGGCATTACTCGACTTTACCCACCGTTCGACCTGGCAGCATTCCTACTCGATACTTCTTGATTCACACTCAACTCGAGTCACTCGACCACTAGTCTATGACCAGTCAAAGTCCAGACCACTCGAGGTCCGACCACTGGTCTTTGACTAGGACAGACTCAAATCAAACTCAACCTTGAGCACCAAAAGCTCAAAAACAGTCAATTACTCATCACATACTTGGGTAGACCTCTATATGGTCTTTCAATCTCCCCCTTGATGAGTATATTGACAAACACCCAAAAGGCATTAAAATTTTGAGTTTGAGAAGAGAAGAGAATGAATCAATTTGGATGAAAAACCAAACTTGATCCAAAGAGAAAGAAGATAAGGACCTGACCATGTTGGCGAGAAGGAATTTAGAGTAAGCCAATAGAAAGAACAAGTTTTCCACAAAAGCTCTAAAAATTCCAAGAAGAACTCAAATATACTTATGATCTTAAAAATTTGCAAGACTTTACAAAGATCATAATAGACAGAATGCAATCACATCTTTATTTTTTTAATGATGCCTTTTCTACAATTTCTCCCCCTTTTGGCAATATAGGCATCAAGTTGATATTTTCTTCTATTTCTCCCTCTTTTGAAAATGATGCATGAAATACATCCTAAAAGAGCTTTAAGAATTATCCAAGTGATCATATAGACAAAGTATGATACCAAGCTACTCAAGTTCAGATTAAGCTAAACAGAGACATGTCCAAGTGCGAATATCAATTTTACTAGCAAGCACAAAGAAGATGATGCCATTTTTGCATGATTTAACAGGTGCAACATAAAGTATAGTTTCTAAATTAGAAGCAAAGCCATTTAAAGGATCAAATAGAGAACCTAGAGTTCAACCTACTCAACACTATAGGGAATCTGGAAGTGCATACAAGGTCCTTCGAACTCATTTTTCAATTAATGCAAATTTTGGCTTTAACACTTTAAACGACACAGTGGGGTGCAAATGTTTGAAATTATTTGCATTCTTTACCCACATATGTTGTTTTTTTGTTTGCATTTTTTAAGTGATTTACTCAGGCCATTTTCGATCATCTTAAGAGGAACTCTTAAGAGAATGATCTTGGTCATACACAATACATTCCAAATTCATCCCAAGTGCAATGGGAAGGAGTCTCGTAAATATAAAGTGTTGAGATCAATTTTGCACAAAAAAGAGCCAATTTTTCTTGTTTTGCATTTTAAGCATATATGAGCGTATGAAGAACTCATGCATGAATCAATTAGTTTCACACAAGTTGCTATAGGGACTCTAAAGAACTCCAAAATTTCACAAATTACGGCAAATACTCCTAGAGTAGAAACTTAGCAAGTAAAAGTAACAAGTTTCATCAAGTTTTCATTTAAAGCTTTAATTTTCAAATTTTAGCAAGCTTAGCAAGAGAAATTGAACTTGGACATATCTAAGCTAGCATTTTTATTCAAAAGATGTAGTATGGTGTACAACATGAATAATAGGTCATCTGCATAATAGACAAGACTCATAAAGCAAAAAATGAAGTCTATATGCAATGCATGAAGTAGATTTTCAAACCCCCCTTAACAAGTGAATCAATTTTAAGCACAAATCTGGTTCAAGTTGAGTTATTAGCAGAATTAAGCTCAAGAAAGGTCCAACTGAACTCAACGGGAACTAGAAACACAAAATGAGGATAAGAAGTTGAGAAGCTGCAAAATGGGTGGCTATAGAGCATAGAAAAGATAGTAGATAACATTTCGGCTTAGAAACACCCAGGAGATGCAAAGGAAAAGAAAGGCTGGAAGAAAATATATAAAACATAATATACAAACCAGCTCCCCCTCACAATAAGCCGTAAGGGCACACAACTCTAAGCTCTCCTCTCAAGGACACAAACCTAGAGCTATCTAATGGCTTGGTAAAGATGTCGGCTATCTGGTGGTCACTCTCTACAAACTGAAGCGCGATATCGCCCTTCTCCACATGGTCTCTAAGGAAGTGATATCTAATATCAATGTGCTTGGTCCCTGAGTGCTGCACTGGGTTTTTCGCAATGCAAATAGCAGAAGTGTTCTCACAAAAAAGTGACACACTCTATTTCTAACCCAAAGTCCCGCAAGGTCGATCTCATCCAGAGAATTTGACTACAGCAACTGGTTACAGCAACATATTCGACCTCAGCGGTGGACTATGCAACTCCGGACTGCTTCTTAGATGACCAAGAGATAAGAGAAGTGCCAATGAATTGGCAAGTGCCAGAAGTGCTCTTCCTATCTATCCTACAGCCAGCAAAGTCTGCATCTAAAAAGGCTCGAAGAGATAGACAAGAAGAAGAAGAGTACCAAATACTATAGTCAATGGTAGCTCGAAGGTACTTGAAGATGCGCTTCACCGCTTGACGGTGAGAGACGCTAGGAGAAGCCAGAAATTGAGCACACAGACACACAGTAAAATGTATGTCTGGCCTCGATGCAATGAGGTACAGGAGGGAGCCAATCATGCTCCGAAACTCCTTCTCATCAATTGGCTCACCATCCTCATCAGGCTCGAGGACAGCAGTGGTGGCCATAGAGGTCATCATTGGCTTCCCGTCAGACAGGTCAAAACACCTCAAGAAGTCTCGAGTGTACTTGCCTTGATGCAAAAAGGAGCCCTCCTGAGTTTGCTTGATTTGGAAGCCGAGGAAGTAGCTCAACTCACCCATCATACTCATTTCAAACTCTGTGCTCATTACTTCTGAAAACTGAGACACAAGAGAATGTAAAGAGCCATCAAAGATAATATCGTCGACATAAATCTGCACGATGAGGAAATGAGAATCTTGGTGTCTGATGAACAGAGTCTTGTTTACTATACCCATTTTGAAACCATGGCTAAGAAGATAGGACTTAAGCCTTTCATACCAAGCTCTAGGGGCCTTCTTAAGTCTATACAATGCTTTAGGAAGCTTGAAGATATGGTTTGGGTATTTGGGGTTCTCGAATCCTAGAGGCTGCCTGAAATACACCTCTTCCTTAATATACCCATTTAGAAATGCACTCTTGACATCCATTTGATAAAGCTTGAACCCCTTGGATGCAGAAAATGCAAGCAGAATCTTAATAGCTTCTAGTCTAGCTACAGGGGCAAAAGTTTCCTCGACGTCAAGACCCTCAACTTGAGAAAAGCCCTGTGCAACTAGCCTAGCCATGTTTCTAATGACAACCCATCCTCACTCTGCTTGTTCTTGAACACCCACATGGTCCCGTGACATTATGACCAGATGGGGGCTCGACAAGCTGGCAAACCTTGTTCCTCTCGACGTTTTCGAGTTCCTCATGCATCGCATTAATCCATGATTCATCAGATAATGCATGAGAAACATCCTTCGGCTCAGAGGAGGCAACAAAGGCTGAGTGGAGGCAGAAACTAGACAAACCCGATTTTGAGTGAGTGACAAACAGATCGCCAATGATCTATTCAAGTGGATGAGAACACTGAATATGTCGGGGAGGTCTAGAAGCAAAAGTGGCCTCTACCTCCTGCACAGAAGAGATAGGATTAGAGCCACTAACTGCATGAGAGTCAGAAGGCAAGTGCTAGTCTCCCTGAGGTGTAGAAATGGAAATAGGAGGCACCTCAGGTGTAGAGGGGACTGGATCAGGTGGAATACCATCATCTCTGTCATCCTCATCCTCTACAAAGATGGTCTCGGAGGAGGAAGAAGAGCCTAAAATGTCAGGTCTAGCTCCTGGGCTAGCCTTATCAAAGGTCACTTCGCAGGTCTCTATGATCCTATTCGACTCACAACTCCAGACCCTATAGCTACGAGAAGAAGTCGAGTAACCTAGAAAAATACCATCAGAAGAGCGGGACTCAAACTTATCCATGTTACCATACTTCAAAATGAAACACTTGTAACCAAAAACACGAAAATCAGAAATACTGGGCTTTTGCCCATACCTCAACTCGTAAGAAGTGCGGTGCAAATGTGCTCTCAAGAATACTCGATTAGAAATATGGCATGTAGTAGCTATAGTCTCAGCCCAAAATTTTCGAGGAGTATTGTACTCGTCTAGCATCGTCCTGGCCATCTCTACCAGGGTCCTGTTCTTCCTTTCCACTACACCATTTTGCTGAGGGACGTAAGGAGAGGAGAACTGATGCTCTAAACCAGACTCCACACAGAAACTCTCAAAGTAGGAGTTCTTGAACTTTGTGCCATTGTCATTGCGTATAGCTCGTAAGGCACCTAGGAGCTCGATAGACAACCTACTGACTAAACCCCTGAAATGAGTAAAAGACTCATCCTTCGAGGCCATGAAAAACACCCAAGAGTACCTTCAAAAATCATCGACAATGACAAGGACATACCACTTCCCACCCGATGACTGCATTCGAGCTGGACGAATAGTTTCCATGTGTAAAAGCTATCCTGGTGCATCAGTCATCACAACAGTGATTGGATGATGAGAAGCAGAAACCATCTTGCCATGTCGGCAAGGACAACAAACTAAATCTTTGACCATCCTGAGTTTAAGTAGACTACGAATGAGATCATGATTGCTAACTCGAGTCAAATGGTCGAAGCCAATGTGACCTAATCTCCTATGCCAGAAAGAAAGATCATGGGACTCCTAAGCAATCAAACAGCGAAGAGAGTCTCTAGTCGAAGCAGAAAAATTAGCACGAAAAACTCTCCCAAATCTAGAAATCCCACAAATTAACTCTCGTGATGAATCGAGGAGCCTACAGGCACTAGTCTTGAAGCTTACCTCGAAAGAGTCATCGATAAGCTGAGAAACAGAAAGCAGATTATATTGCAGCTTCTTACTAAGGCAAGATCCTTAAGAATAAAATTGTTATTAATGCAGATGGTACCTTTAGCAATGACTCTACCTAAACAAGCATCCCCAAAGGTGATCAACTCATCACCGGGGGCTCGAACTAGGGAAGAGAACCATCTTGAGTCTCCGGTCATATGATGAGAACAACCGGAGTCAACAATCCAAACCTCTCCCTTCTCCATCCGACGAACCTGATCAAGCCAAAAGAGAGAGAGAGATGACTCAGTACTGGGATAAAGTGAAGACTTGGGGACCTAATACTAAACCACATGACGCCTCAGAGTACCAACCATAGAAGAAGACTAGACTCGAGTGTCTCTGACGCTCAACTCTCAAAAAATCGGAACTAGTAACAACAGAAGATCGAGGAGCTGAGACTGGGTTGGCCCACCGTGGTGCAAAGACCGAACCATCCCAGTTAGGCTGCCTAAATCTCCTACCAGAAAACACCTTACGCCGCTGATATCTACCTCAATGGGAAGAATGAGGAATATCAAGAGGACGGCGGGTAGAATGACCACGAGCAGCTCCAAGACTAAACCTCAAAGAACCAGCATGAAAACTGAGTCCTGGACGCTTCCCAAAAACTGGTGACTCTCTAACCTATTTAGAAGCAATGTGTGTCTTAGGAGCCCTCAGAGTCTGGGGATGAACTTGAATACCCCTCAGAGCAGCCACACGCTCATGCCTTTGATCTTGGCGCGCCTAAAACAGAAATCTACTAGGTGTCCATCCTTCTGAGGAAAGGTGCATGTATACTTCGCCTTGCTAGAGGCAGAAGTAGTAGGAGGAGCAACCTTCTTGTCAGAGATCCCATGGGAAACCCTAGTAGATCAAAACACAATGGTACTCACCCTGGGAGCTACTACGATCTCACCACTCTTGGAACTACGCACAATGATAGGAGGATGAGTCCTAGCGTGCTTCAAGTAGTCAAATCCTAGACCCTTGTTGAATCGGCTAATCTTGGATTGGTCTAGAATGAGATTGAGCTTCTTCTTGCCTCCAACAAACTTCTCGAGAGTGCTCATAAGATACTCACACTCCCGGAAGAAAGAAGAACATGAAGAACAGGGAAGAGAAGAGGAAGAAGAACCAGATAGAGAAGAACTACCAGCATGTGCATTTTCTCCCTTAGCACGGCTGCCTCGCCTCACAAGAAACGAAAGAGGTATTTCTAATCCTAAAGGCTTGGTCTTCTAGCTTCTTCCTAAGTTTGACTTGGATTTTATCCAAGTCACACTCAATCTCAGTACATCGCAAGCAACTTCCATATGACTTAACTAGTAAGTCCTCAGCAAGTCATTGAGATGGTCATAGGAGGGTACCTCGTCCGAGTCACTGATGTCATTGGCGTCTGCCATGAAGCACATCCTGGTGAGGTCGTTGTCACCTTTCTTCTCTTGCGGATCATCCTCGCCCTCGTCGCTCTAGGTCTCTATGTCGGAGAGGTTGATATCATCAAGAGCAGTGAGGACGCGATGGAAGAGCTTCTTGTTCTTCGAGAAGTTGCGGTATTTCTTTTCACACACTGGATCACGAGCTGGAGGTTTCTTGTTGCAGTTCTTATCGATGTAGTCGTTCTTTGCTGAACCGCCAGATTCGATCTTGCCCTTCTCCAGCTTGGGGTAGTTCGCTCGAATGTGGTTGGGGCCACCACACTCGAAGCAGGTGATCGAGCCACCTCTCTTCCTCTCCCTCACCCTCTTGTATGCATGAGAGAATTTGCGAGCTAGAAAAGCAAGCTCAATTTCTGGAAATTTTTCCAGTTGGTCATCGCTCAGCTCGCAAAGGGTGGAGAGGGGAAAACCAGCAAAAGAATCCAAAGTGGATCTAGTGGGATCGGTGAACAACGCCATTGACTGAGATTTCATCTTGCGAGAGACGACATCGATCTTATGAGTCTTGAGTCTGGAATAAAGCCCGTCAAGAGTCAAAGTCGATAGATCGATAGTATCCTTGATGGTGGTTACCTTCATCTCCCAAACTCGAAGATTGAGTGCAGTCAAGAAGTGTCCAGCATTATCCGAGTCAGGGTATATGCAACCGACTGCTCGGAGGTCGCTCAAAATCTTTGTAAATCAACCAAAGCACTCATCAAGACTCTCACTAGCGTGTTGTTCAAACTTGTTGTTATTACACTTGAATTAGTCCTGTCTCACCGTCTTGATTTTGGTAGTGCCCTCATGATAAGCATCGAGAGTCATCCAAATCTGGTGAGCAGAACAGATGTGAGAAATCCTATCATACTCACTGCGGAGAAGACCCTGTATGAGGATGTTCCTTGCCTTAGCGTTTGCCTCAACATCAGTCATATTGCCGGCCGTGACGTTTTCATCAGCAATAACCTCATATGGTAGTTTCACCTTCTGCCATATTAGGAAGCCCTGAGCAGTGATGTATGACTCCATCCGCGATTTACAAAACAGAAAATCAACTCCAGAAAAAAATAGGAGGTTTGGTGGAATATTTGTCCATCGCCATGGCTCTTGAGACCGGTCAAGATCTATGGAAGAGCAAAACTGGCTCTGATACCAATTGGAGGACCGAAATAGCGATCAGAGGGCGGGGTGAATGATGCCAAATAAGATTTCCCCCACTCAAAATAATCCAAAAAGCCCAAAGATAATTTAATCAAAAGGAGCAAAACAAATGGAGGAAGTTTTCCAGCAAGTCTGGTATGACCATACAAAGGACGGTATAACCAGGCTCAAGAATAGCAGTAAGAACGGAGCCAAGAACAGCACGAACTCAAAAGCTAATTCGAGGAATCTTTTGATC
Organism: Otatea glauca; assembly: GCA_036346275.1. Lineage (NCBI taxonomy): Eukaryota > Viridiplantae > Streptophyta > Magnoliopsida > Poales > Poaceae > Otatea > Otatea glauca. The sequence goes on along the minus strand of CM070713.1, from coordinate 37,084,449 downwards.
GGCTGAACAAAAACTAATGAAACTTGGTAGATGTGATCTTAAGGATGTCAGGAACTTATTCCAACCTTCAATCACAAGGATTGTCGTCAAAGTTCCGACCTTTTTGTCCTAGAAGGAAAAATACACCAAGTTCAAGCAAAACATAAGAACTTGATCTTGGACTTGCTCGTGGGGTTTTGATGATCAAGATGATCTTGGATAACCTCCCACTTGTCACAGCAAGCAAGAACTCAAGTCAAAAATCTCCGTAAACACGATATTTAAAAATGAATCACTCATGAACAGAAGATCGGTTTCTTGCAACAAAAACGCAACAATCATTCGAGATAAGAGGCAATAGCAAGTAGGAGGGGAGGCAAATCTAAATTTCATATAAGTAGATTGCAAGAATGAAGTGTAGAATCTAAATGCTTGAAAGTAAATTGCTGAATTTAATGCATAATGTAAATTCAAGCATGATAGAAAGTGTTTTGTATTTCTGGAAGGTAGGTTTACAAAGCTTCACAACAAAGTGGGCAAAAAGCTCAAAGGAGCCAAAACCTCTAAAACCTTGAAGAGGAGGAAGGCCACCCATCTCCCTCTATTTATACTACTCTCGAGTCACCCTCCACTGTTCATGAGATCCTTCTGCCCTAAGGACCGCCATCAAGGATTAGGATGACTCCCACACACAGCCTTATATGGGCTAACCCCAACAAGCACACTAGGTTTATCAAGGCCTGCTAACTAGACCCACTACTCTATCTCCTAGACTGTGATCCAACGGTCCTCCTTGATCCGAGTAGCTCTCTAGCTAGCATCTTATCCATTCTTTGTCTTCTAGGTTCGCAGCGACTCCATCTCTGATAATCTTCCGGAGATCCTCGACCGTCTGGACCTCCGACACACCTCATCTAGTCCCGGTCATCCTTCGCCTCACCATGACTTAGCACCGTTGTCCTGCAACCATCAAAAACAGGGAACCACATCACATAGCACTGCCCACTTTGCTCAGAATCGAGTCGATGAGTCGATATTAAGCATAGAGTAATTCTACTCGATACTTTCATAATCGAGTCGATGAGTCGATATTAAGCATAGAGTAACTCTACTCGATACTAATCGATTCTCACTCGACTCGACACACTCGACCACAAGCTAACGAGGCATTACTCAACCTAACCCACCGTTCGACCTGGCAGCACCCCTAATTGATACTTCTTGATTCACACTCTACTCGAGTCACTCGACCACTGATCTTCGACCAACTAAAGTCCAGACCACTCAAGGTCCGACCACTACTCTTCGACCAGCCAAAGTCCAGACCACTCGAGGTCCGACCATTGGTCTTCGGCTAGGATAGACTCAAATCAAGTTCAACCTTGAGTACTAGAAGCTTGAAAATAGTCAATTACTCATCACACACTTGAGTAGACCTCCACATGGTCTTTCAGATTGCCTCTGGGGCATATCTCCACACCTAGGTGATCCAAATCCGTCGGCTATAATAGAAAAGGATATTTCTAGACTTCCCTTGCATGCTCGTGAATATAATATCCATGGATGTAGCAAAAGCTTTGGAGCATGGCCAACGGCATTGAAGGGTTAGAGAGATTGGTTCAATCGGATAGTCACCCAAAAAATGCCTCAATGGGAACAGATGGGTATTGCACAGTGCATCCCCCTTTCCCTAGCCGATCCAGGGCCCAATAAGTCCTTGGTAGCTATGGCCTACTATTTTTGGTCGGACTGCTTGAATACATTTATGTTCAGAACAGGTCCCATCGGTCCGACACTTCTGGACATGGCATAGCTATGTTGACTTAGACCCGATGGAGACTAGATATCCACTTTCAGCGCCAAGCCACAGCATAAGCTAGTCTCAGCCAAAGGCGAAGGTTGAAGCAAGTATATAGAGAACAACAAAGGAACTGGGCTAGTATCGGACAAAGAGGACATTGCCTTCTTGAATAGGTGGCTCTACTGATATATCTTATGTGGCGCTATCTTAGGCCCGACTCAAATTTATCAAATCATAGCTGAACAACTTGTAGAGGGTCATCGGCTAGCTCTAGGAAAACTCTTTTTGGGAGCAGTATACTGAATGATGCACATCATTCGCTATCGATTATTCACTGGTTTGGGCCAATATGCTATGGGAAATGTTGGTGGGCCTCTTTGGTTTATCCAAGTCTGGCTTTATAGTATGCTTAGCCAATCATTTGAAATCGATGCAGCCATTACACCCTTTCCCACATGAAGATACCCCAGAGTCTAAGGAAATTGAGTTCAAGAACAATCGATCATATGGAGAGAGATACATTATGTGTTCTGGAAGTGAAACGAAAATCTCGCCCATCAGAGCAAGAAAATATCCAGCATTCTTCTTCCAGCTTGATCATCACAATTTCTATCAGCGTGACTTCTTTAGTTACAGAGCAACTGATGCTTTTCCTTAGCCTTCCTCTTTGCATTTGACAGCCGACAACAATGACATGTCTGAGGAGACACTCAAGCTATTCAAGATCTTCATTTCACCAAACATCTTGTCTGTCGACTTGCATCCCAAGGGACGAACGTTCGAACCAGCTTATGAATTCTATCATCCTTTAGTTTATGCCAGATAACTAAGATTTGCACAAGTATCGCCAAGCTTTTAGCTTTTGGATCGGCTTAGGCCAAGAGATCGGGTATGTCGAGCTTCTGTAGCTGAGATTGTTCATCACATAGCTGATGATCTTCATATTCAAATTTTGCCTCACTTCATGTTGCAAACTTGATCGACCGATGGCTTCATTTCATGGTGGTTAGCTATTCAAGCAGCTTTATACCCATCGGAACGCACTATATCAGCTCTTGTGTCTGACTTCTTCCCAAATCTTGTGTTCAAGCCGACACAGCTTACCAACTTCGATAGTAGTAGTAGCTCTAGAAGCAATGCTAGTTCAGGCTATACTAACTCAGTTTTTTCAACATAACAGGGATATATCGACTAAGGTAGATACTTCTTGTTGTCATTTTTTGAATATTCGTTGAACTTCACTGATCGGCTTCTTACTTTTACTTCCCAGGTCAAGCATATGGGCAAGAAAGTCGCAAGCGATCCACTAGTCACTAGCCCATCAAACAAATGCCCTCGCCCTAACATCAGAGTAGGCGTTGTCAGATACTCATCGACTTCCCTGGACATCCAATCACCTTCCATATTAGATGTAGAGAAACAACAACCCAGAAAGTATTTATTGACTTTATCTCATTTTTTTACCACCTTTCCCAATTACTAATTCTTTAGTCAATTGTTTAACATTGAAGAAACGCGACTGTCCCAATAAAAAGGTGTTGGCCTGTCGAGGTAGTAAACCCCAAGAATAGTCAGGCTAGTGTTCTTCGTGTGCATCGGCTACAGGCGAGGTAAATTGCCTTCTTCACCAATTTTTTATTTTTCCATCTATCTACATAAATTGATTGAACTTGTTTTTGGATCATCTTGTAGCCTCCGCTTTCTCCTGTCGTATAAATTGTCGATATTCTGGCTGACCTACTGGTAGAGATGGACCTGCCTTCTCCCTCATCACCGTCGACACCAATATCCACAATTCCCAAGGCTGCACCAATTGGCACTGTCGCCCCTGCTACCTCTATGAAGCTGACCAACAAACTAGTAGAGTCGATCATAAACATGCTGGGTTTTGACTTGTCGGATTTGGATGAACTAGAAATTGGTACAGAATCCTTTCCCAAGACAATTCAAAAAATCATTTCTACATCCAAGGATGCATCGGTTGTTGTTGTGTCGGCCCCAAATACGAAGGAGAAACTGAGGTATCTTTTTAAGCTACTCCATACCCCATTGGCCGATCTTTTAAAAAACCCCTAGCCAATATGTGAAGCAATGGATGCGGTAAAAACTGAGTTGCCAGAAGAGGACACAATATCTCTTCCTGACATCTGCTTTCTAGACGACAAAAAAGAGGCAGTTGAAGTGGCCAAGTCCAGAATTCAGCTCCGATCGGCTCAGAGAGAGGACAAAAATCTCTTGGATAAGCTGGTGGACGATACTAAGGCCTAGAAGACTAAATATGAAAAAGGACATGAATAAGTTGAAGAAAATTAAACTGTCCTACACAAATATAGAATTGGTTAAGAAATCTCTAGAAGAAGAACTGACCAAAGTAAATGCCACTATTGCCGACACACAGAAGCAGATGGCAGATAGCGCATCGGTCCTCAAAACCCAGAAGGTTTCTACATCCTCCATAGCGGCTGTCAAGAAGTAATCGGCCAAAATTACTCCAGTGCCTGGAACCAAGGAAGCCAACCAGACTATCTTAGATGATGTCTAGGCCACTATAGCCAAGGAAATAGCTATTGTATTTGGCCTGTTCAAGACATTTGATGAGCCTTGTCTGTAATCGGCCAACTTTATTGTTTCAAATACTTGCAATGGGGAAGACTTAAAACAATATTTTGAATGTTTGTAATATTTATAATCGACTATTTAACTGATTATTTATTTATGCTTTAATCCCTTTTGTTTTTAAGTGTGATGTGTGTAATTGGTTTAATCTCACTTTTACTATTAGTCTATAGCCAGAATTAACTGCAACGAGTTAATTTAGCTTCTCGCGACTGATAACTTATACTTTTAGCCGATTAGGAACTAACCCAAACACTTGGGTGATACTTCTTCAAATATTTATCATTAATTGCCTTAGAAAATACCACACCTTCCAGTGTCTCTAAAATATAAGAATTCCTATCTACAAGTTGATGAATTCTATACGGTCCTTCCCATATTAGAGACCACTTGCCAAATCGGTTTTCCCTAGAGCTGACAGGCAAAATAGTTTTTTAGACCAGATCGGCTTCATAAAATGACTTACGCATTACCGTTTTATTGTAAGCCTTTGCAACTCTTGCCTTATTCTTTTTAAGCTAATCCAACGTAGGCAAGTGTAATTCCGCCAGGTTATCCAAATTATCAGTCATCAAATACTTATAATCTTGAGCCGACAAACCATTTTGTCTAACCATTTGCGCCAAGTCGATATTAATCTCTAAGGGCAACACAACCTCTTGTCCATAAACCAATTGATAAGACGATATCTTTGTTGCACCATGGTACGCAATCCGATATGCCCATAATGACTCCGATAATGTCACATGCTAATTCCTTGGCTTTTCCTCAATTTTCCTTTTGATCAACTTGATCAACATTTTGTTGGACGACTTAGCTTGACCATTAGCCTGAGCGTAATAAGGTGACAAATTTAATAATTTTATACCCAAATTTTAGGCAAAACTTTGAAACTCATCAGATATAAACATAGTACCCTGATCAGTCGTAATAGTCTATGGAATTCCAAGTCGATGAATAATATGTTCTGTAACAAATCTGATAGCTTCAACACTAACCTTTTTAAGCGGGATTGCCTCAACCCACTTAGAAAAATAATTGGTCGTGGCCAATATATGGCCTTTGCTTGATGCAGGAAATATTTGTCTGATTACATCTATTTCTCAGTCTCTAAATGGCCAAGGCTTGATAATTGTGTGCAAAGCTGAAGCTAGAGCTAATTGTACATTGCCAAATTTTTGATAAGTGTGACATCCTTTGTAATATTTGAAATAATCTTCCAACATTGTCGGCCAAAAATACCCAGTACGCCTTAACAACCATTTTATCTTATGAGCTGATTGATGGGATCCACAAATTCCTTTTTGCACTTCTCCCACAGCCACTTTTGCTTCTTCGGTTTCAAGACATCTTAGTAGCAAACCTTCTAAAGTTTGATAATAGAGTACATTATCAAAGGGAACATACTTTAAGGCACGTCGCTTGATTCTCTGATCAGTATGTTTTGAGGGATAAATCAAATATTCCACTATTTTTGTTCTCCAATCATTAGTGGTAACACACATGACCATTTTCTTTATCGGCTCAAATTCCTTTAATTGGCCAAAACTTTATAGCCCGATGTTTGTTGAGCTAACAAGTTGGCCTTGTCATTTAACTCACGAGGAATATGACAAATTGTGAAAGAAGTAAATTAGCCGATTACAGCGGGACACTTCTCCAAATATTTGATTAAGACTTCATCATAGTAGTTATATTCTCTCTTAATCTGCTGGACTACCAATAGAGAATCATCATAAGCCTCAACAAAATTGTAACATCCCAAAGTTTTGAGCTTTGGAACGTTTGAATTTGAAAATGAACCATTTGCATTTTTCCTAGGTAAATCAAAGCTTAATTTGAATTTTCTATTAATGAAAGAATTTAATTTGACTAAACTATTCATCAAAGGTTCATAGTGCTTCAAGAAAATTTTGTGTAGTTTTTTAGATTTTTATAAATTTATTTGCTATTTATTTTATTTTATTTGCTTTTATTTGAATTTCTAGAATTTTCTTAAATCAGAAAATGATTTTACTTAGAAAATTACCTCGGACCATTTCTTCCGCCGACCCGCTTCTGTTTCCTTGTGGCCCACCTTTTTTGGCTTGCTCTGTAGACTTGGTCTGGTCTGCTTCGCTCTGGCCCAAGCTCCCGCATGTCCGCCTTGGTCTGCTCTGCCCAGGCCACCAGCCTAGCCGCGTGGACCATCGGATCCGCGCCACGTGTGCGGTTCGGATTCCGCACGTGCCCGTCGTCGCGAACCCTACCGTCGCCCGCGTCCGCCGCCGCCTTGGCTTTCGGGTCGAACACACCTCCCCAGGGCTATTTAAAGCCTCGAGGATCCCTGTGCAAGTTTTCCCATCGTGCGTCACCTCTTTTGTGCTAGTTCTTATCACCCGGGATGCCGTTGTTTTCGCGTACAAGCTTGTCGGAGTAGCACCGCCACCCGAAGCCCTTCTTCCCCATCTTTCAGCCGTGCCAGTGTGTTTCTGTCATACTCCGTTGCACGTTCGCATTTCCCGTGCCTTCCTCTCCCACATCGGTGCCAAATCGGAGCCGTTCCAGTGCTGTTTCACCATATCCTGCATCTCCTCCTTCGTGTCCAGCGAGCTCAAGCCACCGCGCCGACGTGCGAAGTCAAATAGCCGTGAGTAGCCAGATCGTTGCCGCATCAGCATCTGCGTCAGTGTCCACACATGCTCCTTGCCAGTGCCAGGTCGGCTAAGCAGACCCGCGTGTCGCCCTGTCAATGATGACGTTAGCGCCTCCAGTTTGCTTGCGTCGGCAATGACATCAGCCGTGCAGCAGGTGCACGGTGAATCGAGCCCTGTGCCATAGACCCGGTCCACCCGAACCCTAGCTGATGTCAGCGTTGCGCAATAAATAAAATTTTTAGTATAAAAATATTTAGGTTAAATATGAATTTCTGATTTTATGTATTTTCAAATCTTTCAGAGGCCCGTTCTCTCTAATACGAACTCCAATTGAGGCAATTCAAGTTTATAATTTTTTCTAAAATCAAGATCTAGCTCCGAGAGCCATTTATTTTCAATTTTGAGCTTGTTTGAGTCTATGTATGGTATTTATTTGTATTTGTTGTTTTCTTTCTCGGTAGATGTGAATCTCGAGGGAGCAAACGGAGAATTCAAAGACCAAGACACATCAATAGATCAACAAGGCAAGTCATAACCTTTGATCATGTTGAACCTATGCTTGCAAAGTAATTTGTTTTATACAATTGCATGCTATTTGCGTTTCAATGATTAATTGTTGGGAATAGTTATATACCTAGTTGACATTATGCCACCTTGATTATTAGAATGCCATGTATCCATTATTAAACCTAGGTTGGGACATTATTAGTTAGACATGATCATACTACCAACATTGGGTTATCGTAGCTATGCTTAGACATGCTTAGTTATATGATGGGATTCATATCACTTGTTGAATAATATTAATCTTGACTTAATGAGATATTGAATTGTGGTCGATAGCCACTGTTGTAAAAATTGTTGCACCATAGCAGGGTTGCCATTGGTCTTGGTTGAACGAATTTATTTTCCCTCGAGCAAGTGATTATGCAGTAAAAGGGGTGCCATTGGCACAATGGGATGTGGATGTCTTGCCTGAGACAACTTAAGGAATTAATCTTGTGCGCCATTGAACTCGGTCTAACCGTACAACCACAAGTCTGGTATGGGACAGACCTAGCTGATTAATTTGCAATGTTTAGACTTGAGTACGGCAATTGATGGTGTAGGTTCCGGGATGGATGGGTTGATTCACATGGCTTAAGAGGGGGCCCTAAGGGGCGAAACCTTAGTGGGCAGTACCGAGTTTAGACTGGGCATTGTATAGGCTTTGTCATGATTACTCTGCCGACACACCAAAGAAAGTGTGTTAATCCAGAGGCAAAAGGAGATGATCATGTCTTGTGGGTAAAGCAGTACAACCTCTGTAGGGTGTAAAACTCTTTGAATAGCCGTGTCCAGGATTATGGACATGCTAGGGAATTTCACATGAGGTATAGGGTGTTTCATAAATGTTTTAGGTAGAATTGTTGGGATGTGAACAACGAGTTCACTGTTGCTTTATTATCTAAATTTATACTATTAAATTTAGTGGTTTGATAATTGTTTTAGATAGTGTAGGGTGATGCCTCACCATTTGTTCTTGTTATCTGTCATTGATTTATCAGTTATTTATTATCTTTTCATAAATATGCTTTCAATCTATTTACTGTACTTCAATTCAAGTTATTGCTTTCTGCAAAAGAACCATATGTCTATCCTTTGTACGTTTTGTACTCACAGCTATACGCCTTTGTTGATCAGTTGCTAAGGAAGGACCATGAAATACTAAGTTCTATGAGGAGGAATATTATGAAGACTATGTGGATTAGGAAGGCGTTCCCCAGACGATTGCCTGTGGCATGTTGAATGGCCCAAGTTATTTTATTTCCGCTGCAACAGTTTATTTGTTTCTTAAGCCCTTAGAGTATAGTGGTGTAAACATTGCCATAAGGTCTGTTGATTTATTTAATAATAATTTGCTTCTTTCTTAGTTAATTCGGTGTATGGAATGATATTTCATCTATGTTTCCACTGTGTGCACTAGCGTGATCCTGGACTAGTGTAGTATACACAGAGGGTTTCAGATTTGCAAATCCGGGTCCCGACAAGAATCAACTCTGATATTATCGAGTACTGTAGACCTTTAAGCAAAGCTTCATATTCGGATTGATTATTAGAACATCTGTAATTTAGCCTGAATGCGAACTCGAAACCATATCCTTTCGGCGAAATCAACACTATTCCGATACCATCGCCCTCTTGACATACCGATCCATTAAAAAACAGTTGCCAAGGGGCAACAGATATCATATCAACATTTGTATCAGTTTTGTGCCTAGTTATAAAATCGGCATTTACTTGACTCTTAACAGTTTTAGCTGATTCATATATTAGATCAAACTTGATAAGCATATATGCCCATTTACCAAGTCGACCTCACAAAATTGGAGCTGACAACATATATTTTATTACATCGGTTTTACAGATAACCTTACAAGTCGATGCTAAAATAAAATGCCTTAACTTCGTGCAAGCAAAATATAATGATAAGTTAAGTTTTTCTACAAAAGGATACGTAGTTTCTGCATCAATTAACCATCGACTTAAGTAGAAAATAACCCACTCTTTACCGACAATCTTTTACACCAAAACAGTTCCAATTGTCGCCTCTTCAGCCGATATATATAATTTAAATAGTATACCTTTTCGACGCACGGCTAAAACTCGAGGATTAGATAAATATTCCTTGATACTTTCAAAAGCTTTCTGCTGATTGGCTCCCTAAATGAAGTCTTGTTTATCCTTTAACTTCAATAGTAGGGTAAATGAACTAATATAGCCTGATAAATTTAAAATAAATCACCGTAAATAATTAATCTTGCCAATCAACTTCTATAAATCCTTTTTACAGGTCGATGGTTTAGTTTTGGCTATGGCTTTGGCTCTTTCTTGATTAACTTCAATTCCTCTTTCATGAACCATAAAGCCCAAAAACTGCCTAGCCGATACACCAAAAGCACACTTGTATGGATTCATCTTTAAACCATGTGCCCTTGTGTTTTTTAATACTATTTCTAAATCGGCCAGATGCTGCCAATCGTCCTTGGATTTCACAACAACATCATCAGTGTAATTCTTCACAATATGGCCAATTAAATCATGAAAGATTAAATTCATGGCGCATTGATATGTTGCACTAGCATTTTTTAAGCCGAATGTCATTACTGCCCACTCAAATAAACCTAGGGCACCAGGGCACCTAAAAGCTGCCTTAGGTATATCGGCTTCTGTCATGAATATCTGGTTATATCCGGCATTACCATTGAGAAAACTAATAATCTTATTCCCCGATGTAGCATCGATAAGCATATCGGCTATTGGCATTGGGTACTCATCCTTTGGTGTGGCTTTATTTAAATCCCTAAAATTAACACACACCCTGAGTTTGCCATTTTTCTTCATAACAGGAATGATATTAGAAACCCATTCAACATATCTTCAAGGCCTGATAAACTTAGTCGGATTAAATCATCTAGGAGACTGTTTAAATGGCTAATAACCTAGTTTTATTGGTAGTCGATGTTCGACAAGTTGTCGGCTTAAACCAGGCATCTCATGATATTCCCAGGCAAAACAATCTTTATAATTCTTTAATATGTTGACCAACTTTTCTTTGTAATCTGTGGCTAATTTTGAACTAATAAAAGTTGGTCTTTTTCTATCACCATCACCAATGTTTACTTCTTCCAGCAAGTCAGTCGATGTGAAACCCTAGCCTAACTTCTCGATTTCTTAAAAATCTTCAATGGCTTCATAGCTGTCTGATTGTTTGTCGATAGCTCCACAGTTTACACTATAAAGCCTTTATAGCCAATTTGGACTCCATCGGCGCAAAGTCTCATCTGTTCGATCAATCGTATTTGGCTTTACATTGATTAGAATAAGCCCTATTTTGTTGATGCAGATGAAGTCACAATCATTCAGAGCTTTGCCCGATATACACTCGGCTTCCTCATTTTTCTAGTTTGCATCTAAACTTGCCATGGCAATATGAGCGGATGTATCAGCTTGAATACCTTCGATCTCGTCCCCATTCCATTGGACGAGCATCTGATGCATGGTTGACGGGATACAACAATTGGTATGAATCCAATCTCGCCCTAGCAGAACGATGTAGTTACCCTTGGCGTCAACCACGAAAAAAATGGTCGGCAATGTTTTATTGCCAACTGTTAACTCTGTTACCAAAACCCCTCTTGTTCCAGTGGGATCGCCTATGAAATCATTTAAAATCATGTTAGTTTTAATAAGATCATCATCGGACTTACCCAATTTCTTGCATGTGGTATATGTCATCAAATTGACAGTTGCTCCTCCATCTACAAGCATTCTTGATATCGGCTTGCCATTAATATACCCTTTCAAGTATAATTGCTTTAGATACCGATGATCATCTTGAGGCTTCTCAAAAACTACATCTTGAGCCCCTAAACACAATTGAGAAAACATTTCTTTGACTGATACAGTACTTATTTTAAATTTGACCGGTAACGTGAACACCATGTTGATGTCCATCAGGGGTGGAGAATCATCCCGAATCATGATTGAATCAAATTCTTATTCAACTGATTCTTTCTTCTTCCACTCTTTTTTAACAATTTTAATCAGTCGGAGCTCATTGAATGCCTGGTCTCTCTATTTTTTTGCTCAACCTCTCTCATCTCCTGGGTCCTTAGTCTTTGAAGCCGTCTGTGTTATGATCGGCTAAGCCCTGGAGGACACCATCTGGGTTTAGGTTCAATCGACTCACGTACTTTTCCTGCTAGATTAACTTGGGCCTTAGAACTTGACCCCTCTTCCACTTGCGTCGGAGGTTGGCTCGGTCTAGAAATTGTTTCATGGATTGATCCTTTATGTTTTTCATGGTGGCCCTGCATCGGCTCAGATATTCTGTCTTTAGCTGATTGTCTTTGCTAGTCACTTTGGCGTGGATAATGCTATTGGACAAGTGTAAGGTGACAGCAGAGCTGACCAATTCTCCTAACAGAACTGCCAAAAGGGGCATCGTTGGTGAGCCTTTTCCAACTTATCGAGCCAGTACATGAAAAACCATGTGGAGGTCTTCTCTTGATGGTCATGAGTTATTGACATTATTTAAGCATGTGGTGCTTGGGTTTGAGGTTAATTTAAAGTCTATTTCGAAATTTGAAGCAATTTGAACTTGTCCAGAATTTATGGTGCTACCACCCCTGAGGGTGGTAACACTAGCTCCTAGTGCTACTAGCTTGAGGGCGGTAGCACTGGCCCTCAAGGGCGGTGTGATTTTTCCAGAGAGCTGATTTCGGGGATTTTATGTAGGGCGGTGCTATCGGCCCCGAGGACAGTAACACCGGCCTTTATGAGTGATAATAAACTTTAAATTGTGATTTTGGGGGTATAATTACATGTCTTTTTGGACATTGCTATGTGATGGGTTTTTCTTGTCTTTGATGGTCGCAAGACGATGATGCTAGATCATGGTGAGGCGGAGGATGACTAGGACTAGGCGAGGTGCGCCGGAGGTCCAGACGGTCGAGGATCGCTAGAAGATGATTGGAGATGTAGTCATTGCGAACCTAGAAGACAAGTAATGGATGAGATGCTAACTTGAAGCAACTCATATCAAGGAGGGCGGGCCGTTGGATCGCGGTCTAGGTGGAGTAGCAGGTATAGTTAGTATACTTTGAAAAGCGTGCAAAAACCTGGTATGGTTGTTGGGTTTCGGGTTAGCCTATGTATGGCTGTGTGAGTGAGTCAATCCTAGCCCTTGGTATGTTCCTTAGGGTTGAAGGAACTCATCTAAGGGTGGAGGATGGCTCAAGAGTAGTATAAATAGAGGGATAGGGGTAGCTCTCCCCTCTTTGAAAGTTTTAGAGGTTCTTGTGCTCCTTTGAGCTTTGCCCACTTTGTTGTGTGGCTATGTGAACCTCTCTTCTAGAAATGAAAGTTTAATTCCTCAAGTTTGAATTTATTTTACGCATTTACATTATGCTTTAAATTCAGTATTTAAATTCCGCACTTACTTTCTTGCAAATTACTTTCATGCAAGTTAGATTTGCCTCCCCTCCTTCTACTTGCTTGTGCTTCTTGTGCCGAGGATGAATGATTGATGGATGAGTCTCCTTCAGATCATATCCCAATCATCTACCCAACTCTTGTGTTCTTTCTTGCAAGAAACCGATCTTTTGCTCTTTCGAGGATCATTCTTGATAGATTTGGTTTTTGTTGTTCTTGACTTGTGTTCTTGCTTGCTTTGATGTGTGGGAGGTCATCTTGATTATCAATACCCCACGAGCAAGTCCAAGATCAAGTTTTGTGGTTTTTACTCCTTCTTGGTGTGTTCTTCCTTCGATTCGAAAAAGGCTAGAACTTTGACATCAATCTCTTGGATTGAAGGTTGGAATAGGTTCCTGACCTCCATACGAAGGTGCATACCAAGTTTCATGTGTTTTTGACCAGCCGATCAAAAGTTACATCATTTTTGCTTTTGAAGTTCGTGCTGATTTTTCTGCTGTTCTTGAGGCCCGATGCTACTAGCCACTGGTGCTACTGGCCCAAGAGTGGTAGCACCGCCCTGACTGGGTTAGTTTCTCCCTCTCATCTCCCTTTTGATCGTTCTTATGAGGGCTTGGTTGGAGTGTTTTTGAGTGGTGGAAAATTTTAATCTGGGATCATTCACTCCCCTCTGATCGCCATCTCAGTCCTACAATTAGTATCAGAGCTCGGTTTTACTCTTTCATAGATCTTGACCAGTCTCTAGAGCCATGGCGACGGACAAATATTCAACCAAGCCTTCCATCTTTTCTGGAGTTGATTTTCCTTTTTGGAAGTCGAGAATGGAGCCGTACATCACTACGCAGGGCTTCTTGATTTGGCAGAAGGTGAAGATACCGTATGAGGTTCCTGCCAATGAAAACGTCATAGCTGGGAATATGGTTGACGTTGAGGCGAATGCTAAGGCAAGGAACATCCTCATACAGGGCCTTCACCGTAGTGAATACAACATGATCTCTCACCTATGATCTGCTCATCAGATCTGGGTAACCCTCGATGCCTACTATGAGGGCACTACCTAGATCAAGATAGTGAGACATGATCAATACAAGCATGACTACAATAAATTTGAACGGCACGCTGGTGAGACCCTTGATGAGTGCTTTGGTCGCTTTACAAGGATTTTGAGCAATCTTCATGCAATTGGTTACACATACCCTGACTCAGAGAACGCTCGACACTTCTTGACCGCACTTGATCTTCGGGTATGGGAGATGAAGGTGACCACCATCAAGGACAACACAGACTTATCAACCTTGACTCTTGACAGGCTTTACTCCCGGCTCAAGACTCATGAGATCGACGTTATCTCTCGCAAGACAAAGTCGCAGTCGATGGCCTTGGTCACCGATCCTAGTGGATCTACTTCTGAGACTTCAGTTGGTTTCTCTCTTTCTAACCTTTGCGAGCTAAGCGATGAAAAGCTGAAAAAGTTTCCAGAAAGTGAGCTTACCTTGTTAGCCTGCAAATTTTCTCATGCCTACAAAAGGGTGAGGGAGAGAAAGAGAGGTGGCATCATCATATGCTTCGAGTGTGGTGGCCCCACCCACATTCGAGTGAACTGCCCCAAGCTAGAGAAGGGCAAGAACAATGCCAGCAGTTCGGGAAAGAACGACAACATCAACAAGAACCGCAACAAGAAGCCTCCAGTTCACGACCAGACGTGTGAGAAGAAGTACCGCAACTTCTCAAAAAACAAGAAGCTCTTCCATCGTATCCTTGTCGCACTCGACGATATCAACCTCTCCGACACGGAGACCTAGAGTGACGAGGGTAAGGATGACCTGCAAGAGAAGGAAAAAGGTGGCAATGACTTCACCAGGATGTGTTTCATGGCGGACGCCAACAGTATCAGTGACTCCGAGCTCTATAGCGACTCGGACGAGGTACCCTCCTATGACCAGCTCAATAATTTTTTTGCAAATTAGGGAATTTTCATGCTAGAGCTAGAGCTAGGTGTATGAAGCTAGAGAAGGAAGTAGGTACCTTGACTAGGGAGTTAGCTTTTCTTAGATCTTGTTCCTCCCGAGAGTCTACTGATCGTACTATTTGCGATGCTTTGCTTGTGGAGCTTGAGAAACTAAGGACTATGCATGATAGTGTGGTTTCTGAGCTTGAGAGTCTTAGGTCGAAGAATGCTAGCACTAGTACTATTTATGCTATTCCTGTAGATGCTAGTTTTATTCATACTCACACTAGCGCATCATGTGAAAATTGCCCTAAATTGCTTGCTGAAATTGATGCCATGAGTACTCACCTTAGGAAGCTATCTACTAGAAATAATAAACTTAAATTGCATGCTTCTAAGGACTTAGTTAGCTCAAGTGAGAGTTGTAGACAACTAAAACTTGACAATGAATCTTTAAATGTCAAGTGAGCTAAACTTACTAAGGACTTACTAGTTAAGTCATAGAAAAGTTGCTTGCGATGTGCTGAGATTGAGGGGGACTTGGATAAAATCTAAGTCGAGCTTAGGAAGAAGCTTGAGGCCTAGACCCTTAAAATTAAAAATGCCCATTGTGTTTCTCGTGAGGCCCTTAAGGTTGAGGCAGCCGTGCCGAGGGAGAAAAATGCACGTGCTTGAAGTTCTTTCTTATCTGGCTCTTCTTTATCTTCTTCCCCTAGTTCTTCCTGTGCCACTCTCTACCAGTAGTGTGAGTACCTCATGAGCACTCTTGAGAAGTTTGTAGGAGGCAAGAAGAAGCTCAATCTCATCCTAGACTAGTCTAAGATTAGTCGATTTAATCAAGGTCTAGGATTTGACTACTTGGAGCATGCTAGGGCTCATCCTCCCACCATTGTGTGTGGCTCCAAGAGTGGAAAGATTGTGGTTGCTCCCAAAGTGAGCTCCACTGTCTTTAGGTCTACTGGGGTTGTTCATGGGATCTCTAACCAAAAGGTTGCTCCTCCTGCTGCTTTTGCCTCTAGCAAGGCGAAGTACTCATGCACCTTCTGTCAGAAGGATGGTCAACTAGTAGATTTCTACTTCAGGCACACCAAGATCACGAGGCACGAGCGTGTTCATGCCTTTAGGGGTATTCAGAGTCATCCCCAAACTCTAAGTGCTCCTAAGACACACACTGCTGCTAGACAGGATAGAGTGTCGCCTGTTTTTGGGCAGCGTTCACGACTTGGATTTTATGCTGTTCATTTGAGTTTTTGTCCTAGATCTGCTCTTAGTCAGTCTCTTCGTAGCTCTTTTGATATTCCTCGTGTTTCTCCTCAAGCTAGTTATCAGCAGCGTGAGGTGTTTTCTGGTAGGAGATTTGGGCAACCTCACTGGGATGGTCTGGCCTTTGCAGGACGACGGGCCAACCCAGCTCTAGCTCCCAGATCTTCTGCTAGGGCTACTTCTGGTCTTGTGAGAGTAGAGCATCAGAGAGACACTAGAGTCTAGTCTTTTGCTTTTGTGGTTGGTACTTCGAGACGTCTTGTGATTTAATATTGGGTTTCTATATCTTCCCTTTTTTGCAGTACTAAGTCATCTATCTCTTGTGTGTTGACTAGGTTCATAGGATGGGGAAGGGAGAGGTTTGGATTGTTGACTTCGGTTGTTCTCGTCAGATGACCGGAGACTCTAGATGGTTCCCTTCCCTAATCCGAGCTCCTGGTGGTGAGTTGATCACTTTCGGGGAGCTTCTTCAGGTAGAGTCATTGCCAAAGGTACCGTCTGCATTAATGATAATTTTATTCTTAAGGATATTGCCTTAGTGAGTAAGCTACAATACAATTTACTTTCTGTTTCTTAGCTTATCGATGACTCTTTTGAGGTAAGCTTTAAGAGTAGTGCCTGTAGAATCCTTGATTCATCAGGGGAGTTGGTTTGCGGGATTTTTAGATTTGGGTGAGTCTTCCATGCGGATTTTTTTGCTTCTTTTGGAGACTCTCTTCGGTATTTGATTGCTTCAAAGTCCTGTGATATGTCCTTTTGGCATAGGAGATTAGATCACATCGACTTCGACCACTTGACCGCAGTTAGCAATCATTATCTCATTCGTGGTTTGCCTAAACTCAAGATGGTCAAAGACTTAGTTTGCTCTCCCTGTCGACATGGCAAGATGATTGCTGCTTCTCATCCTCTAATCACTTTGGTGATGACTGATACACTAAGACAGCTTTTACATATGGACACAGTTGGTCCAGCTAGAGTGCATTTAGCGGATGGGAAGTGGTATGTTCTTGTCATTATTGATGATTTTTTAGGTATTCTTGGGTATTTTTCATGTCCTCGAAGGATGAGTCCTTTACCCATTTTAGGGGTTTGGTCCGTAGGTTGTCTATTTGAGCTCCCTGGTTCTTTACGAGCTATATACAATGACAATGGCACGGAGTTCGAGAACTCCTACTTTGAGAGATTTTGTGAGGAGTTGGGCTTAGAGCATCAGTTTTTCGCTCCATACGTCCCTCAGCAAAATGGCGTAGTGGAAAGGAAAAAACAGGACCTTGGTCGAGATGACCAGGATGATGCTAGATGAGTACAGTACTCCTAAAAAGTTTTGGGCTGAGGTTATAGCTACCGCTTGCTAAGTGTCTAATCGAGCATTCTTGAGAGCACATTTGCACTGCACTTCTTACGAGTTGAGGTATGGGCCAAAGCCTAGTGTTTCTCATTTTTGTGTGTTTGGCTGCAAGTGTTTTATTTTGACGTCTGGGAACCTAGACAAGTTTGAGTATCGATCTTCTGATGGCATCTTTCTAAGTTACTCGACTTCTTCTCATAGCTATAGGGTCTATAGTTGTGAGGTGAATAGGATCATAGAGACCTGTAATATGACCTTTGATGAGATTAGCCCAGGAGCTAGACCTGTCTTATCGGGCTCTTCTTCTCTATCCGATACCATCTTTATAGAAGATGAGGATAATGGAGATGATGCTGTTCCATCTAATCTAGTCCCCTCTACACCTGAGGTGCCTCCTGTTTCTATTTCTGCACCTTAGAAAGACCAGCCCTTATCTTCAGACTCCTTCAGCAGGTGGCTTTGTTCCTGTCTCTTCTGTCCATAAGGTGGAGGCCACTTCTGCTTTTAGACCTCCCCACCACATTCAGAGATATCATCCACCTGATCAGATTATTGTTGATCTGTTTAAGCATCTCACATGCTTAAAATCAGGCTTGTCCAGCTTCAGCCTCCACTCAGCCTTTGTTGCCTCTTTTGAGCCGAAGGATGTTTCTCATGCATTATCCGATAAGTCTTGGATTAATGCTATGCATGAGAAACTTGAGAACTTCGAGAGGAATAAGATTGGCAACTTGTCGAGCTCCCATATAGTCATAATGTCATTAGGATCAAGTGGGTGTTCAAGAACAAGCAGAGTGAAGATAGGGTTATCATTAGAAACAAGGCTAGGCTAGTTGCACAGGGCTTCACTCAGGTTGAGGGTCTTGACTTTGAGGAAACTTTTCCCTTGTAGCTAGACTAGAGGCTATTAGGATCTTGCTTGCATTTTCGGCATCCAAGGGCATCAAGCTCTATCAAATAGATGTCAAGAGTTCATTCCTCAATGGGCATATTGAGGAAGAGGTGCATGTCAGACAGCCTTTAGGATTCGAGAAACCCAAATACCCAAATCATGTCTTTAAGCTTTCCAAAGCTTTATAAGGACTTAAGCAGGCCCCTAGAGCTTAGTATGAGAGGCTTAAGTCCTATCTTCTTAGTCAAGGTTTTAAGATGGGTATAGTAGACAAGACTCTATTCATCAAACACCAAGATTCTTATTTTCTCCTCTTCCAGGTTTATGTAGATGATATTATCATTTGTGGCTCTTCGCACTCTCTTGTGTCTCAGTTTTCAGAAGTGATGAGTACAGAGTTTGAGATGAGCACGATGGGCGAGTAGAGCTACTTCCTTGGCTTCCGAATCAAGTAGACTCAAGAGGGCACTTTCTTGCATCAAGGCAAGTACACTCGAGACCTCCTGAGGTGATTCGACATGTCTGATGGAAAGCCAGTGATGACTCCTATGGCCACTAATGTTGTCCTTGAGCCTAACGAGGATGGTGAGCTAGTTGATCAGAAGGAGTTCCAAAGCATGATTGACTCCCTCTTGTATCTCACTGCCTCGAGGCCGGACATACATTTTGTTGTATATTTGTGTGCTTGATTTTAGGATTCTCCTCGCACCTCTCATCGCCAAGTGGTGAAGCGTATCTTCAAGTACCTTCGAGGTACCAATGACTATGGTATTTGGTACTTTTCATCTTCTTGTTTGTCCCTTAGAGCATTTTCTAATGCAGAATTTGCTAGCTGTAGGATAGATAGGAAGAGCACTTCTAGCACTCGCCAATTCATTAGCACTTCTCTTGTTTCTTGGTCTTCTAGGAAGCAGTCCAAAGTTGCACAGTCCACCGCTGAGGCCGAGTACATTGCTGCAGCTAACTGCTGTAGTCAGGTGCTTTGGATGAGATCGACCTTGTAGGACTTTGGGTTAGCCATAGATAGTGTTCCACTTTTCTGTAACAACACTTCTGCTATTTGCATTGCTAAAAACCTAGTGCAGCACTCCAGGACCAAGCATATAGACATTAGATATCACTTAGAGACCATGTAGAGAAGGGTGATATAGTGCTTCAGTTTATGGAGAGTGACAACCAGATTACCGATATCTTTACCAAGCCATTGGATAGCTCTAGGTTTGTGGCCTTAAGAGGAGAGATTGGAGTTGTGTGCCCTTACGACATCTCTTGAGGGGGAGCTAGTTTGTATACTATATATTATATATGTTTTTTCCAGCATTTTCTTTCTTTTGCATCTTCTAGGTGTTGTTGGGCTTATTTCTGGAGTTTTGAGTTCAATTCACTTAGACTTCTGGCATACTTTGCATGGACCTCTCATCTTATGCTATAGGTTGCTATCATGTACAATTAGTTGTACTCTGTTCTCTCTAGGTTGAGTTCCCTCACGATCTTATAAGTCTAGCAGGTGTTGGTCCCCTGGGTAGATAGGGTCTGTGTGCACTCTCTAGCTTGGGATCTAGCGTCAACTTCCCTATGTCAGTCATTGTGAAAGATGAGAACGAGTCTGAGCTATAGTGTTCTCTACTATCTTATCTATGCTCTATAGCCACCCAGTTTGCAGTTTCTCGACTTCTCCTCATTCAGTATTTGTGGTTTCGATTGAGTTCATTTGGACCTTCCTTGAGCTTAATTCTGTTAGTAACTCAATTTGAACCAGATTTATACTTAAAATTGACTCACTTGTTGAGGGGGAGTTTGAGAATCTACTTCATGCATTGCATATAGACTTCATTTTCTGTTTTTATGAGCTTTATCTATTATGCAAATGAGCTATTATTCGTGCTATGCACCATGCTACTTTTATGAAGAAAACTGCTAGCTTAGATATGTCCAAGTTCATTTTGTTTCATCTTGCTAAGCTTGTTAAAAATTGAAAATTAAAGCTTTCAATGAAAACTTCACGAAACATATTGCTTTTACTTGCTATGTTTCCTCTCTTGGTGCTTATGCCATTATTTGTGAAATTTTGGATTTCTACTAGAGTCCCTATAGAAACTTGTTTAAAGCTAGGTTGATCCATACTCGAGTTATTCACATGATCATAAATCTATGTGCTAAAATGAAAACAAAAAAAAATTGACTCTTTTTGTGCAAATTGATCTCAACACCTTACATTCACAAGACTGCCTCCCATTGCACTTGGGATGAACTTGGAATGTATCGTGTATGACCAAGACCATCCTCTTAAGTGCTCTTCTTGAGATGGTCGACTATGGCTTGAGTCAATCACTTGAAAAATGTAAAAAAAGTGGGTAAAGAAAGCAAATAATGTCAAACATTTGCACCCCACTATGTCCTTTGAAGTATTAAAGCAAAAATTTTCATTAAAGATCTTTGAGCACAAGGACCTTGTATGCATATCTAGCTTACTCAAAGTGTTGAGTAGGTTGAACTCTAGATTTTCCATTTGATCCAATGTATGGCTTTGTCTCTAGTTTGGAAACTATGCTAAGTGTTGCACTTATTAAATCATGTAAAAATGACATTTTCCTATTTAACCATGCTAGCGAAATTGACACTTGCACTTGGACATGTCTTAATTTAACATAATTTAAACTTGAGTAGCTTGGCATCATACTTTGTATATATGGTCACTTGGATAATTCTCAAAACTCTTTTAGGATGCATTTCATTCATGCATATTTGCAAATAGGGAGCCAATGGTGAAAATGTCTTCTTGATGCCTACATTGCCAAAAGGTGGAGAAAATGCAGAAATAGCATCATTAATAGGTAAAAATGCGAATGCATCTTGGCTCTTATGATCTTGGTGAAGTTTTGCTAATTTTTAAAGGATCATAAGCATATTTGAGCTTTTGTGAGTTTTTATTGGTTTTTTAGAGCTTTTGTGGAAAACTTGCTCTTTCTTTGGTTTTTGCTCTAAAATCCTTCTCGCCAACTTGGTCATTATCTTATTTCCTCTTTTCTTAGACCAAGTTTGGCTTTGCATTAAAATTGTTTCTTCTTCTCTTTCAAACTAAAATTTTATGCCTTTCGGGTGTTTGTCAATATACTCATTAAGAGGGAGATTGAAAGACCATGTAGAGGTCTACCCTTGATGGTTATGAGTTATTGACATTATTTAAGCGTGTTATTGAAATTATTTCCAAATGAACTCAACAGATACCACAAACACAGAATGAGAAGAAGAAGTCGAGAAACTGCAAACTGGGCGGCTATAGAGCATAGAAAAGATGGTAGATAACACTATGGCTTAGCTCACTATCATCTTCCCCGATGACTAACATAGGAAAACTGATTCTAAAACTCAAGCTAGGGAGTGCACACAGACCATATCTATCCAGGGGGCCCAATACCTACTAGACATATAAGATTGTGAGGGAACTCAACCTAGAGAGAAGAGAGAATGGCTAATTGTTCATGACAGCAACCTATAGCATAAGATGAGAGGTCCATGCAAAACATGCCAGAAATCTAAGTGAAGTATTGTAACGTCCCAAAATTTGCTTTTAATATATTTATGGCATTCTGGAATTATTGGAAATTTTTGGGAATGTATTTGGAATTTTTCAAGTTAATTCGAACTTAACCCTTATTGAATTAATCATATAAAATAAAGATCTTGTGTGTCACGTGTGCATAAAATTTCAAAATTTAGTTTAAAATAATGACATTTGAAAAACAAGAATGTTCCTATCGAATATTTTCAGAAACTTGATCTATAAATTAAGTTGTTGATTTTATAAAAATCTGTACAAGTGTCTAATTCACTAAAAGAATTTTTTGCAGAAAATCTATATATCGAAAAATCACGAAACCAACTTCGCTAGGTTTCAAATATTCCCTAGTATTTTAGAAGATTTTTTTCCAAGAATTTTAGAGCCCTTTTGCTAATTTATCTTAAACGTGTTTTGACTCAGCACTATTCAAATTCGAATTGAACCGATGTACCGTAATGAATGGAATCCTTCAACTCGTGACGCACGTAATTGTTCCTCCCAGCCGCTTTCTTTTGCCTTTTCTCTTTTTTAGTTATCACCTTAATCACCTCTTAATTTCTCCTTTAAGCTGTTCTTTCTCATCCTCAAGATCTTGGTCGTCTCTCACATTTCCACGCATCTCTGTCTTCCTCTCTTGGCTTGGCAGCTGCTCGTCAACGCCGCTTGGTCATCTCCTTCCGCTGCCGATCCGCACCGCTGTTACGATTGTCTTCGCCTTGCCTCCTTTTGCACTCGATGGTCTGCTGCTGCTGCTGAGGTGAGATTTATGCTCAATGGTTAGACGGACGAATATGCATGTTTACATATATATGTTAGTACGTACACGAGTATATATACATATATATGCTAGGCGAGTGCTTGTACATGTAGTTACGTTAGTACGTAGAGCGCAGTGCAGTTCACGTAAATGTATACATATGGGTATGTGCGGTATACGTTCATATTAGATTGATTCGATACTTGTATACATATATTTAACAGGAAGCACGCATGTATATATATATATGTTAGTCATGTATACACATATATATTAGGATCAGATGCCGCCGCTGCGCTGCTGCCTTTTTCTCGCCGATCAATAAGCCACCGCCGCTTTGCCCTCACTACCGCACACGCCGCTGCTCCTATGTCGCCGCCGCTCCACTTAGCCGCTCGGGACATGCGCCGCTCTCCGGTTGGTTGATCATCGCTTGCCACCGCTAACGCCGCCGCCGCCGCTAACGCTGCCGCCGCTAACGCCGACCAAGGCTGCTGTCTGGCCGACGCTGGTTGTTTCCTTCTCTGTCTCTTTTCCATAGCCAAAGAAAGCCAAGCAACATGCAATAGAAGAATACGCATATACGCTATGAATAGTGTCATGCAAGTTCAAAACTAGTTGTACGTAAACATTTTTGGGAAAACACAAAATTTGTTATTTTCATTACAAATTCGTTATAAGTCCAAACTGCATGCGACAAATTTTGTAAATGAGTAAAAATCAATACCTAGCTACGTTAATTTTATTGAAATTTTATAAATAAATTTGTACTGTTAAAATATTCACGAAAAGTCCAAATTTACGAATTTGGTAGCTCTTAAACTATATTTTCAAAAATGTCAAAATAAATTTTATAAATCTTAGAAAATGCTAAATTAATTATCTGGAAGTTTTCAAAATGTTATGAATTAGTTTGATTTGCGGTAGTTTCTGAATGTGTGTTTGTACGTTGTTTTGCGTGTTTATTTGGTTCTTTATCTGTTACGCGTAGACGTCGAGCTGTGTGAGGACGCAGATTTCGAGGATCAAGCTCCAGACCAAGACTCGCTGGTTTACGAAGGCAAGTTATGCTTTGACCATCTTGCTCCTAATGTTTTTAAATATTATGTTGATTTAAATTATGCATGCTAATTAAATTATAAAAGCTTTAAAGTAATTTGGGTTTAGTTAAATCATCACTTGTTATCGATTCCTTGTTCCTAGTATTTGTATGCCATAAACCCATTGTCACCCTAAGATGGAAACTATTAAATTGGTCAATACTAGTCACCAACGGGAAATAGTTAGAACGAAGTAGGTATGCTTAGCCAAGCGGTACGCTTCATTGACACTGTTTCATGGGAAAAATAAAATATTGACTAATGAACTACGAAAGACATTTTGAGAATGTGACACATGTGTTGATGTTATTGATGGCACACGGTGCATGGTAACCAACCAGGGTGGTAAAATAATTTAGACTGTGGCAAGTGATTAATGGAGGGCCAGATGTGGCACATGGGAGTGATGTTGTTGAATTTGGTTTTGTGAACTTTGGGTAGTCTTGCTACGGTCAACCTAAGGACTTAACCTTGCAAGCCTTTGAACTGGGCCTAACATACAACCACATGTCCGTATGGGATGACCTAGTTGAGTATGATTCAAGTCTTAGCATGTGAGACCTCGTGGTTTTTGTAGTGTGGATGTGGAAAGAAGGGTGTAGTGTTTACCGGATCGGTCTTACATCTCTTCAACGGTATATGTTAGCCCTGTATTTCTGCTCCACAAAAGGGAAGGGACAGTGGGGACTATACCGGGAGGTACGCATACGAGGATAGAAGTTTCGGAAAAACCTTGTTATGGTTACTCGCCTGTGTGGTGTTTAACTATATCGTGTGGGTAAAGTGTATAACCTCTGCAGAGTGTACAAACTATTCGAATAGCCGTGTCCACGGTATTGACATTGCTCGGGATTACAACAAGGGTTAGACTTTATTAAAAATATGGTTGGGTTAAAAGATGAAGTTGATGGAAGTATGGATTAGGATGTGGAAATGCTTTTACGTAACTTCTGGAAAAGTTATTGTTAATTCTACTTGTTTTTTTACTGCTTTTGAATCTACCTATGTTACTTGTTAAATGCTGTTTATTGCAAATTAACCTTTAAGCCATTCCATTGGAATAAGCCTGGCATGTAGCATATTAGGTTGCATTCTGTGCATAGCTTGTGGAGTACCAATGTACTCACCCCTCCATAATCACAATATCAGAAGATGAAGAACTGCAAGCGTATGAGGAGGTGAAGAATGACGACCCGCTAACTAGGGGAAAGGCCCAGTCAGTTGCCTGTGGCAAACTGAGGCGCCACGAATAATTTTATAATTCCGCTGCTGTTATTTGTTTACTCTGAACTCAGCCCTGTGTGGCTTAATATTGTAAGGCTAACCTTAAGGTCTTAACATTTTAATTTGAATTAAATACATTATCGTTATTTTTCCGCTGTGTGTGTGTGATGGTATTCATCTCTCAGATTGTGAGCACCAGTGATCTCGGATCGTGTATCACATGGGTGTTCGAATTCAAATTCAGGGCGAAAGTATACTCAGAATTCTAATAATAAGCCCATATCACCTATCAGATGCAAAAGAAAGGAAATACTGGAAGTAAACATATATAATACATAATATACAAAACTAGCTCACCCTCAAAAGATGTCGTAAGGGCACATGCCTCCAAGCAGTGTGTACCTTAGAAGCACTCAGAGTTTGGGGTTGACCCTGAATACCCCTAAGAGCAGCAACACGCAAACGCCTTGTGATCTTGGTGCGCCTGAAGTAGAAATCTACCAAATGTCCATCCTTCTGACAGAAGGTGCATGTATACTTTGCCTTACTAGAGGCAGAGGTAGCAGGACGAGCAACGTTCTAATCAGAGATCCCATAGACAACCCCATTAGATCTAAACACAGTGGTACTCACTCTGGGAGCTATCACGATCTCACCACTCTTGTAGCCACGCACAATGGTGGGAGGATGCGCTCGAGCGTGCTCCAAGTAGTCAAATCCTAGACCCTGATTAAATCGGCTAATCTTGAATTGGTCTAAAATGAGATTGAGCTTCTTCTTGCCTCCTACAAACTTCTCGAGATGCTCATGAGATACTCACACTCCCGAAAGAAAGAGGCACATGAAGAGCAGGGAAAAGAGGAGGAAGAAGAACCAGGAAGAGAAGAACTATCAGCACGTGCATTTTTCTCCCTCAGCACGGCTGCCTCAATTTTGAGGGCCTCACACGAAACGCAAGGAGCATTTCTAATCCTATAGGTCTGGGCCTCAAGCTTCTTCCTAAGTTTGACTAGGATTTCATCCAAATCCCCCTCAATCATAGCACATTACAAGCAACTTTCTTGTGACTTAACTAGTAAGTCCTTATCAAGTTTATCACACTTGATATTTTAAGATTCATTGTCAAGTTTTAGTTTCTTACAGCCCTCACATGAGCTGACTAGGTCCTTAGAAACATGCATTTCAAGTTCATCATTTCTAGTTGTGTAACATCCCAAAATTTGAGTTTTGGAATGTTTGAATTTAAAAATGAATCATTTGCAATTTCCCTGAATTAATCCAAGCTTAATTTGATATTCCATTAATGAAAGGATTTAATTTGACTAAACTATTCATCAAACTAAAGATTTCTAGTTGTAATATCTCTGCTAACAAGCATAAATAAGACTAAGTCATTTTTGTTTGATTTTAACAAGTGCAACACTTTGCATAATCTCCAAACTAAAAGCAAAGCCATACAATGGATCAAATGGAAGACCTAGAGTTCAATCTAGTCGACACTTTGGGAAAGCTAGATGTGCATAAAAGATCATTCGTGCTCAATTATCTTTAATGCAAATTTTTGTTTTAAAACTTCAACGCATATAGTGGGGTGCGAATGTTTGACATTATTTGTATTCTGTACCAATTTTCTTTTTTATTTGTATTTTTGAAGTGTGATTGACTCAAGCCATAGTCAACCATCTCAAGGACTCTTAAAAGAATGATTTTGGTCATACACGATACATTCAAGTTCATCCTAAGTGCAATAAAAAGCAGTCTCGTGAATGTAAAGTGTTGAGATCAATTTGCATATAAAAGTCAATTTTAAGCATTTTAGCACTTATATTTATGGATTTTTTTAAATAATACTATATTTATTCTATTTTACAAAAATAATATGCCGAATTTTATTTTTACAAATCTACCTACTTGTTGCCATTTAAAATTGCGACAGACTCTCTGTCGTCGTTTCAAATGGTGACGGACAGTCTGTCGCCGTTTCAGATAGGGACAGGCTCTCTGTCGCCATTTGAAATGGCGACAAAGAGTCTGTCGCCGTTTCAGAGAGGGACAGGCTCTCTGTCGCCATTTGAAAAGGCGACAGAGAGTCCGTCGCCATTTGAAAAGGCGACAGAGAGTCCGTCGCCATTTCAAATGGCGACAGAGAGGTTTTGCCCATTTTTTTATTCGAATTGCAAAAAATATATTTGATATCAATGGAAAAATGTATGTAAATTATGAGCTGTAGTTAATAAAAAGTCAGTATTAGTTGTTGTGATGTTTTACGAAATTAATGTGGTAATTGTGAGTAAATTTTTTCAGGAAAAAAATCAAATTTCTTTGTTCGTCATTCTCCTTCGGTGTGCGACAAATTTCACGACAAATCGTAGTACTATTGAATAAAAGGGAGAGGGAGGTCAAAGAGAGTGCGAATCTGAGATCAGGGAGAGTGATTTTTTAGCCTTTTCGGCAGCCCGTAAAATTTCATGTTTAAATGTAATTTTTAGGAAGAGTAGACCAGATTTGCTCTTTGATATGTGCACTACCATATTCTGAAAAAATATTTAATTTACACCTTGCTTTGCATCTAATTTCCACTAGTGCAATAACCCTAAGTATTATAGTCGACAACAACGCATGTTATAAATAGTTCCCACGAAGCACTTAAATTATTTGTTGAACATATATAAGGGCACATACATCGAAAGTTCAGATGATAAAATAAGCAATAGATTAGATTATATTGCAAGGGCATTACAACAGTGACGAAATTGCTTGCCGAACTAACTAACGAAAGCACTGGTTGTCATGGTGGAACAAATGATCGTTTCGCCTATCTGAGTACAGCGGGAATGATGCACAACATTGTCTGCATGTTACATGACCCGTGTAAATTTTGCGATTTGTACTCGGACACTGCTCAATCCCTACTATGAAAGAACTCCATGGGGATCTGCAGTGCTCCCAGCTATCGCCGAATGGGTGACATATGTCGTACGTCTCGGGTGTATAAGACAGATTTTTTTGGTCTTTTTGATGTGGATTTCTGCCCTCCCACATGGGCATGTCATCCCAATTCTCGGCGTCCCCTATGTTAATACCACCCGGGTTCCCGGATGGTCTGCGTAACGCGTCAAGGATTTGTTGTGTGGTGCGGACCTCGGCCGGCTACTTCCCCTTGTCCCTTCCTCTTCGAGAGGAGGTACCCTCTTGCACCTCTGGTGTGTTGGCCATTGGCGGACACTTGCCGAGACGCCTGCTCTGTTTCGGCTCGCACTCTACTATATGGTGCAGGAGGTGTGTGTAGGGTTTATCGTTGTACAACCTAAGCGTGCCTGCGCAGCCAATGCAAGATGCCCACTTTGGCCGCTTGAATAACACCGTAGGCGCACTCGGGTCCGGCTTTTCCGGGCGGTAGTAGCACCACGGAGAGGGTTGCTCCCCGCTATCCCATACAGAAGTTTGAGATGTGGGTGGTATGTCTCCTGTCCACCCAGCTTGAAGTAATCGCACCATTCATCCTCGGCCAAAGGGCACCTGTAGAATCTCCGGTCCGCTAGTTCATCGTGGCGTATCTACCATCGTCAAGGCCTTGTTTGCAAAAGTCGGGCCTTTCAGTGAGCCTTGAGGAGGTTTCTCCTTTGACTCAGCAATTTTGCAATTTTCTTTTGAACTCTCAGATGCGATGAACTGGTTTAGAATTACTACTTTGTGAGTGAAACATGAGTATGTCGCATGAAACTCACCCATTGGTTGGCCCTTGTCCACCGCCCCGAGCTCGTCAATCTAGAGCGGGACATATCTCGCGGCCTCTCCACCGGGTGAAGTTCTCGCGAAGCGGGTAGGCGTCATGGCAGTTGTAGATAAATTCGAAGTCACGCTGTTCCGGCCTGTCGATCCATTGGAAGAAGCAACACCGGTCCTTGTGCCGAGAAAAGAAAGAACGATGCATGAAATGGTACTGTTAACCTGTATTTTATGGATACAAGTAGGTTTACCCGGTAGGGGCGGGCACAACAGTAGTGAGCGCGGGCGGCCGTCTCTCCGTGGGTAGATTGCATCATCTTCGCCGGAAGGTTGCAGTCGCATTTGGATCTGGGCAACTCCGGCAGAACTGGGGTGTCCACGCCATCGTATCCGGTATTCGTATGGGATGTCTTCGCTTGTCAAGAGGCGACGGTAGATTGACATCGTGCCCTAATTCGTGTAGATTCAGTTGACGTTTATTGCTGGTTTGACGGTGTTGGATGTCTACCCCTCGGCCGGTTTTATAGTGGTGGTGAGGGGTTACTCCACACAACTACAACACTTGTCCATTTTGACGGCCTGGCATCCTTTGTGAAAAGTTGCACAACGTGTCACCCTTCATCAAAGCTGCATGACCTGTCACCTTCTGAGAAAGGCTGCATGACCTATCACCCTCTGAGAAAAGCTGTACGACCAAAGTAGACAGTGAGTGGTCACTTCGAATTGTGCTAGCATATATGACAAAGTTTTGTCATTTTTTAGGGTGAAGAGTGTTGTCACATCAGTCAGGGATAGCTGCCAGCAGCGTGTTGTCGCATCGCACTGACAAAGTAGCTACGTGTGTGCTGTCCTATCGATGTGACAAAGGTATTGGTAGCGTATTTACAAACAGCGCCACGAAAGTAAAAGATTATATATAGCACAAAACTTCATAAATAAAACTAACATATGTGATATTACATGAGCTAAGAAAGTAAAAGACGATATTGTTTACGGTACATTATGTGTAAAAGAAACAAACTAGCTAGGGCCC
This sequence comes from Otatea glauca, assembly GCA_036346275.1. Classification (NCBI taxonomy): domain Eukaryota; kingdom Viridiplantae; phylum Streptophyta; class Magnoliopsida; order Poales; family Poaceae; genus Otatea; species Otatea glauca. The sequence continues at coordinate 37,054,585 of CM070713.1, read as the reverse complement.
CTGCGCGGTGCAACACTTCGTGTGGTCCCAGCCTCCTACGACACGCACATGTCCGACGGATATGTGAGTCGGTCGAGGCCCGCCCACGAGTACTCTAGGAGGCCTGACCGGGTCAAGTGAGTAGCGAAGGCGCCTGTGTTGGTGAGATGGGCGGGGCCGGCGCGAGCCGCGACGAACCAAGTACCGCACTCCGCGGATCGCCGATAAGGATCCACGAAAGTCAAGTCCTCGCCCCGAAAGTACCGTAGTCCCCGAGGTGCTCGTGACTGTCGTCGGCGTGGATCGGCCGCTGTTGACAAACTTTTCAAGTTAGAACGACACGTTATATGAACAACAAAATATATGAAAAAAGAGACCACCTGATGTACCAACGGTCATCGAGATAGACGCCGGGGTCCGGTACACCGGAGCCCCTGTGCGGTGTCCGACGAGGGCGGTCGGGTCCGCCTGTGGTCGACCTCGCACAATGCATAAATGAGGGGACTGTACCACGTTGTCCGCCCTGGGCCGCCTACACGACGTCAGGTGTATGACACGGTGAGTCAAGTCCTGAATATGGCGCAGCGCCCCTCGAAGGCCGTCCGTTGTGACCCCTATCGTATGGATGGCACCGACCGCCTGTATCAATGCCGACATCGCCTCGTGTGCCTCCCTGGCAAGGTCGCTCTGTGAAAATGATAGGAGGCTAGTTAGTTAGCATAATTTTCAAGACTTTACATTGAATGACAAATGGAAGGAGTACGAACCGCGCGGTGGAAAGCAGAGTCTGGCTGGGTGGGGTACGTGTCGGAAGTGGTCGGATCGTGGCTGGGAGGTGACTCCACGACATGCACAACTCGAACGCGGGTGCACGTGCTGTACCACTCGATATATGCGTCGTGACGCGTGGTCGTCGAGGCGCCTCGCCGATCACATCCACAAGAGCCGCGCCCATCTGCGCGCATGAGGTACCATGCGTGCGCCCACCTGCGTCGACGAAGCCTTTGCGTGTGTACCGCAAAACGAAGCGCAACATTAATTCGCAAGCCACCGAGATCGTAAGTACTAATAGAAGGGAAAAATGTAGAAATACGAACGAGTGCACGACTGCTGGAATGATGTCGCCTGTGGGTACTGGGAACACCTACCGTAGACCAAACTGCCTCATGACGCGGTGGGCGGCGTACCGCTCGACGAACACGTCGAACACCAAGTGGCGTCATGTCAACCAAGATGTCGCGCGCAGCAGCATCGCAATAAAGGCTGCGGCGCGACGCGCTCGACAAGCTCAGGAACGTAGGGGCGCCATATGACGCGGTCGTCCGTGAGCTGGTCCAACATCGCTACGTACTGAGGGTACGAAGCGTGCGTCATAACTGGGGTGAACCGCAGCTGCAAAAGAAAACAACAGAGATGAACGTTAATACAGCACGTGGAGAATTAAAAAAACAACATACGGCTACGATAGATAGTACTGACCGGTCGGTGACACCACAATGCCCCATCATCGGACGATCAACCTCGTCCCCGAGAACCCTGTAGAAGGCTGGGCCGTAAGCTGACAGGTCTATCTATGGTCGTCCAATCTGGAACCTCTCGAACGACCACAGCTGTAGTAGCAAAGGTCATCCGGCGAGAGTGGACGAGTCGGACACGCGACAACACTCGTCGCACAGGTGCCGTGCGACGCGCGCAAGTACCGCAGTCCCTGCCGCCTACGGATCTCCTCCAAGTCGGCGTCGTGATCGCCCTCGCAAAGCGGATCATGTGCTCGCGACGGTGTCCCCGCGCGACGAAAGCGAAACAAGACCCACCCGAAGAGCCACAGAAGGTACGCCTCCAAGTGCCGGGCGACGGCCTGCTCCCTAGCTTCAGCTACCATCCTCTCGGGTTGCAGAAAGTAATGGTTAGGTTGTTAAATGCAATGAAAATCACACACGGTGAGTCAAATCACATACGACAAGGAAAAATCACACTTACGTACAATTGCACAAGCCACCGCTGCGTCGGACCATGCGCAGCTGCGAAAGTCGTGTACTGTGCTTGGGGTAGCACCTCCTCGAACCGGTAGAGGATATCTGCCTGCCACTCTGTGTCGACGTCTGCAGGAACCACCGCATCCCCTGAGCAGGGCAGGCCCAGGAGGTAACTGACGTCCTCTAGTGTCGGCGCCATCTCACCACACGGCAGGTGAAAAGTGTGGGTCTCGTGCCGCCACCGGCCGACTAGAGCGATCAAGAAGCTCTGTCGTAAGGGAACCGCCTAGAGGCACTCCGTCGGTCCTGTGCATCCGCGGCGGTCGCCTCGACCATACGGGCAACAGGTAGTAAGCCAACCGCCCTCAACCTGCAAAAGAATGTGACAAGTATTATTGTGGTGTGTGTCGAAGACATGAGTACAACACTGCGATGAAATTGAACTAACCTCGGGATCCATCACGGATCGAGACGCCATGCCCTCATGGGGGTGCGCAGGCGCAGGGCCCCAAGCTCCAACGCCTCCTCCCCACCCTGCGGGGGCAAGGTCGCTAAACGGCTCCGGTGAGTCGTGTCGACCGATGGGTCAAGCAACTCGTACAACTGTCCGCCCGCCATGCCTGCAATTAAAAATGTTTATGTTACTACAAGGTGTAAAAAAGGTGCAAAATAAATACAACAATTACAAATAGAATATGAATGGAACAAGTACTGTCGTAATTTAGAGCCACGTAATACATGGAAGTAAAAATGTTCATCTATGTGCAAAACGTTAAAAAGATACAAAATGAATACAACATACTACACTCTCATTTAATCAAGTACAATAACATTCATAGTACATATTTTGACCACACGCATTTAATTCGATACAAGCAAATGAAATTTAGTGCATTGAAGTAAACCACGATTCAAGACGGAAAGACCATATAACACTTCACGGCTTCTGAATCTTCGGGCAACTCTTGAAAGAGTGCCCTGTCTCCTTGCAAGCAGAACATTTCTTTACGTAGCGGCCACTTTCAGCGGCGTCCATATCATTCCTTATACGCCTGGATTGCCTTCTTCCTACTCCCTTTAGCTTGCTCATGTCTGGGACCCAATGTGTATCCTCCCAGCTTTTGTGCTCCGTGAATAAACCCACCACTGGGAAATCGTACATTTCCGCACTCCAAGTTGCAGCCACAGCTTCCTTACTAAAGAATTGAGACATGAATATACCTGGATCCATATGAATCGTCGAGCAGGCAGCCATAACATGGGAGCATGGCCTGTGTAATAGACAAGGCTTATTGCGGTGCGCATACAAGTTTGCCTGTATGATACATTCGTGAGCAACTTTTCGCGGTTCGTCCCACGACCGCTTTCTCCTGCACATCACCTCTAAACGGAGCTCCTCGCACTCCATCTTCGTTGCTGCGTGTATCTCCCCCTTCTTGCCTTTGTCCTCCATGTATGCAGAAATCATCTCTGAGTACTTCATAGGAGGATCGTTCATGCGCGTGATCGCCCTTGCATGGAGATCAACGAAGTACTTTGTGATGCCACGAAAAACACCCTCAACTATACCAACCAAGGGAAGGGGTCTCAACCCTCGCATCACCCAGTTGTAAACCTCCGCAAGGTTTGTTGTCATGACCCCATACCTCGCACCATCGGTGTCGTAAAGCAGATCCCATTTCTCTCTAGGCTCATGCTCTATCCATTCGGAGAAGCATTTCAGAGCCCTCCCATTCCTTCGAACCAGGTGGGGAGGGTCAGTGGGTAACTCCTCCAGCGCGACTGGGACCTCCCCTATGATCGGGGTTGCCCTCTTCGTTGCCTCAGCTGTGTGTCTCGATGTCAGCTCATCCAATTTCTTCCAGAGTACATCAAACTTTCTCTGCTGGTTCTGGTCGTAGAGCCTCTTGAAGAGCTTTATTAGCTCCTTGTTCCTGAACTGCTTGTAGAAGTTGGCACCCATATGGCGCTTGCACCACCTACTACGCAAATCAGGCCATGGATGAGTCTCATCCACACCTTGCTGCAACTGAATAATTGCCCTCAAAAGCCCGGTATGCCGATCGTGTATGATACACACTCTAGGCCGCTGATGAACGACACCAGCTTTGACATTCCGTAGGAACCAATGCCAGCTATCTGTGTTTTCACCCTCCACGAATGCGAGCGCTACGGGGAGAACTTGATTATTGCCATCCACTCCTATGGCAGTCAATATCTGCCCTTTGTATTTACCAGTCAAAAATGTCCCATCCACACATAACAAAGGATGACAATGCCTAAACGCATTGATGCATTGACCTAAAGCGAAGAATGCCCGCTTCAAAACCATCTTCCCAGAGAAGCGCTGCGAAGGATGCTCACAAATGTCCACATAAGTTCCAGGATTTATGTCCTTTATCACCTGAAGCAAACCTGGCAAGTTCTGGTAGGAGTCTTCATACGTGCCGAACCGTGTTGCCAATGCATTCTGCTTTGCTCTCCATGTCTTCGCGTAGCTTATTGTATACTGGAACCTCTGTTGTATTGCGAGTACGATGGCCCGTGGCTCTAAATCTAGGTTGCCTACAATCTCTCCGTACATTGCATTGGCAATAAAGCCTGATGAAATGTTCCGGTGTGACTGCGTAGACTCCGTTAGTACGCATGTATGTGGGACGACTATAGAACACTTTCAAATGGTGTCCCATTTAGGCTGGTACGCATGGACATGCCACGGGCAACCCTCCGTCTGGCATCTGACATCATACACCCGCTGATCGGACTTTACAACCTTGAAGGTTCTGCGCAACGACACTGCCCATGCTATTACTGCTTCTTGAACCTCACTCTTATTCTTGTAAATTGCACCTTGTCTCACCTCATTCTGATCATACTGCGAAGGGAGTTGTTCGCCATCGTTCACCACCAGCCTGTCGAACGGATACTCATCCCACTCTGCAGGGAATAGATCTTCAGCGGCTTCATCATTACTTAAAGCCTCATAGTCCTCATTCTCTGTGTCCATTGCTTCGACCACTGATTCAATGTTTTCTCCCTCGTCTGCCATACCCATTGCTTCTTGAACCTCTCCCATTGCAACATCAGCTCTCTCACCTTGCACTTCGTATTGACTCGAACCTACATCCTGCTCTACTAAGCCTTCTCTCCTTTTGTTGCTCTCCCCAACTTCCTCTAGTTCTTCACCAACAACCTCTTGCTGCATCGCATGCCCGGTATTGACTTTCTCAAATGCTTGTGCTAATAACACTAATGGCCATCCTTTCTCAATTGCAATTCTTACGTACGAACTCCAAGATTTTGGCCCTCTCATTTTCATTAACTCCCAGTACGTGCAATCTATTCTCCGTCAAACTACTCCGTGTAACTTCAGATCATGCAATTCACGGTCCAAAGAGAACATGTGGTACAACCATCTCATAACCGTAGCCCATGAGCGCCTCCCTGCGGTGTGTGGTCGGCCTCTACACTTGCGATATGACTTAGATCTACCCTTTCAACACCCATGTGCGGAACTCCTTCTCCATAATATATTTTAAATTTCATTCTATCATCCATACCTGTCATGCAAATTCATCGAATTCTTAACATGTGCACAATTTAACGCTACATTGTACGACTAATAATTATCACAAATTTGAATTCTAAGAACGTAGTTTAATTCATTTTTCTTTCGGTCCATACTTGCCGGCCAGCGTTTAATCAGTAGAGTTGCAATATTTCAATTCTTACAAATTCTTCAGATTCCGTAATCATTTCAAATTTCTATGAGAACATGACTAAACTAATGTGTCAGGAACCTCTATAGATTGAGTTATTTTTCGGTCCTGACAATTTTAGCCAGCTAGCTCAACATGACATCTCTGATTTCTCAGTACACAAATAACCGAATTTGGATTCTACATTTCCCAGTTCATCGAAAATTTATCCAGAATCTCTAATAAAAAAACTATTATTATAATCGAAATTTTAATCCCTACCTCTAGGTCATCCCTACATCAAAAATTTATCCACAAATTCTAATCAAATAACTATTATTACGATCAGAGAACCTACAAGTCCTCTATGACATTTTAATCCGTACCGAACGAATTATTAATTGCTAACTAAGTCATATAACTAAACATCTGTCCATACCGACATAACTATAAATTCCTAACTAATTCATCTAACTAAACATCTATCCGTACTGAAATAATTATAAATTCCTAACTAAGTCAACTAGCTAAACAACTTGCATCAGGTACTCATTCCTAACTAAGTCATCTAGCTAAATAACTATTATTACTCTATTTAATCTGATTACTATATTATATATTTAACATTTAAATACTTACACAAAAAAAATTAGTACCTGACGCAATGCAGATCTCCTCCTCTCCCTCCCCCTTTCTCCTCCTCCTCCCTCTCTTCTCCTTCTTCCTTCTCCTTCTCCTTCTCCTCCTCTCTTCCTCTCTGTTTTTTTTGCTGTGCGCTCGGTGGCTGGCTCGAGTGGGGGCCCAGGCCGCACGCGGCTTATATAGGCGCTGTCTGTCGCCAGTTTCAAATGGTGACAGAGATACTGTCGCCATTTAAATTGGCGACAGTGGTGACGGTTGCTCTTTGTCGCCTTTTCAAATGACGACAGAGAGTCTGTCCCTATCTGAAACAGCGACAGACTGTCTGTCGCCATTTGAAACGGCGACAGACTCTCTGTCGCCATTTTAAATGGCGACAAGTGGGTAGATTTGTAATTTTTTTCCGTCATATTATCTTTGTAAAATAGAATAAAAATAGTATTATTTTAAAAAAATCTATATTTATGAGTATGTGAATGACTCTAGTATGAATCAAACTAGTTTCACCCGAGTTGCTATAGGGATTCTAGTAGAAATTCAAGATTTCACAAATCATGACATATGTAGCTAGTGAGGAAACACAGCAAGTAAAAGTTACAAGTTTCATCAAGGTGACATGTGTCACATTCCGCAGTCTCCTACCGTAGAAGTTCACCGGAGCTTTGGGACCGCGGCACCGCGGCTTCCGCACTACCCGACCGCTGCAGCGGGCCTTCCGCATAGCCTAGCCACAGCAGCGCATGCTCCCGCGCTCACATGCTCACACTCCCACGCTCCACGCCATCCTCCTGCGCTCCTAGGGCATGACTGCGCCTGCTGCCACGCTAGCTTGTTAGCTCCCGCGTACTCCCGGCACGACAGCTTCAGTTCCTGCACTTCCCAGGCACGGTAATGGATAGGTGTCGTCTACCGCGTCTTTCGTGGTAGGGAAGAGGGCTAAATCTATAAATATATTCACAAGAAAGCTAGATTTGCAAAAATACGAAGAAGAAAAGGCTAGAAAAGTGACGACTTCAAAGCTCATCAATATCTGACCTATTGGTTGGTCCAAATCAGATCTGGACGGCCAGAATATCATAGAGCAGCTTATCCCTGAAGTTTCCAAATGAACGGGTAGAGCGGCACACGGATAGTATCGATAGATTTAGGACCCGAGCGATATTGACCTGGAAGCTAATCCGGCATTAGCTGAGCTATCCAGTACCGCGTTGGATGTTCTCTCTTGTCTGTGTGTGTAACTCCTCTTCTTACAATATTATTATTATTAGTTGTAGATGATACTTTCTCTTCAGTCGTAAAGAATGTTGTTTTCTATATTGATATGGTCTTAAAAATACAAGTTTAACCAAGAATGTTCTTTTCTGTGTTGACATGATCTCAAAAACACAAATTTAACCATAAATTCTTATTATAACAGATTTATAAAACCTAATAAATTATATTTTTATAAAAGTTCTGCTAAGTATGGTGACTCTGTAATCTTTCCAGATTTAAAAAAGTATACTAGATGAATCATAATATGATTAAGATTTCTACTTTCTTTTATAGTAGGATTCTTACTTATTTTAGAGGAGCACTAAGGGGAGTATATAAATCTATGAGGTGATTATAGAGAACCCAAACAATTAAGAAACCACAAATCAACTCATCCAACACAAAAGGTGTATGAGAGGATTAAATGTTAGGTTATTCTTTAGCACTAGATTCTTATATAGGGCAAGGATCCGAATATCCTAAACGATTCGAAGGGTTGTAAGAGAGCAACAATCCCTTATACTCTTTTGAGGTTGTAGTTAAAGAATTTGCGGTCGGTTTCGTCAAATCTTTTCTCTCGCCGCGGTTACTTCAACGTTGTTATTTTGATTCTCTTTACACAATTTATCTTCTTTACTTTTGAGACCGTATACGCTTGTGCCAAATCTCACAAAACTATGATCTAATTCGAAAGAACTGCTGCGTATAAGAAGGGGTATCATAGTGTAACAAATTCTTTTTAAGATAAATCTTTATATATTATTTTTATATGTTCCATCTAAATATCAGAAAAGATATCAACAATCAAAGTTTTAAAAGTATAATCATAGAACTTTTTGACTTCGAGGGAGTAATAAGCTGGGCGTACTATCGATTTGTAAATTGCAATGCCCATTGACGACTCTTCTACGCGCTATTTCCTTGTATGGCTAACGCGTGGTTTTCTCTCCAAGAGACGATTTCCCCATTCTTTTATCGGAGCTTTTTAGCTTCTTGACAAATAGTCTAGACGTAATTATAAAAATAGTCTTTTCTCTGATCATAAAAGTGTCGATAGACAACACGTGCCATCTACTGTACTTTTGGACCACGATAGCACTTGCTTCACAGTAAAAGCTCAACAACAGAGTTACTGCACGGTCCGAGCTCGACAATAGAACTTGTCAAGTTCCCTATATCGATAGCTGTTAGATAGGTGAGTTAATTAATTAATTAGATGGTAAATTATGTGAATAATTAAATGGTTAATGAAGTAAAAAGATCAACAGGAAAGTGCCGAGGAAGGGGAGTATGATATCGTGTTTTTTGTGATCGATGAGAAGATCATTTCTATAATTTTATTTGAAAGATATTATTTTAAAAAAGGGTGTGTGTGGGGGTGGGGGTGGGCAGAGTTGGACTCATATTGTCCGTTTGCTTGCCTACGAATAAGTGACTCATCGCGATGTTGGCTAGTCATATTTCTTACCTCACTCGCCGGTCATGGAGCTCGATCACCTGCGTGCAGCTGTAGGAAGCCGGCCTAACGACGCCACGTCATTAGATGGGTAACCACCCCTTTCACTGCTTTCTTAAAGTGAAACAAAGATGGCCCGTTAAGTTTCGACAGATCGCCGTTGGACAAGAGGAAGAAAAAGAAAATCTGCATTAATGTCCTTATTGTTATCGAGGTTGTAATGACCATTAACCACCTCCCAGAGCGTCCTTTTCATTCAAATTGGAGTAATAACATCAAAAACTTCAATCAAATTCGAAATATGCTACCTTAGCAAATTTAGCTGCTATATCAATATCGTCATTTTATTCAATGTTGCAGTCGTGATCAGACAGGCCTACACTAGAACAACAGAGATTATTGCAAATGCCTCGAAGAGACGGCACTCGCTAACATGACACATAAAAACTGATTAAGCTGAAGAACGAATATGATCGTGGCCGCCTAGTTGGGACAGAAACATAAAATTAAGTTGGACTTAAATTCGAGCTTCAAAGTTGAGAAAGGATGTTAATTTCAAATTTTCACATAAGAAAATGCTTCGGAGTTCGGATGGGGCGGCCGTTCAATTTAATAAATACCGACCGTTGAAAGCAACGACGCCCTTTTACTCTTGATTTCCTTCCGCCGGCCTTCTTTTACTCCCTCCCCCTCTTTTTCGCTGCCTTCCCCAAGCGCGGACACCTCCTCTTCTCTTCCTCTTTCTCGACGTAGCCGGGGAGGAGGAGGCGGCGGAGGCGGAGGATCAACTAAGTGAAGCGAAGCAAAGCAAAGCACGATCGATGGCGCCGTCCCGTGCCGGTGCTTCTCCTCGGGCTTCTCTTCACCTCCTCCTCATCCTGCTCGCGCTGTCGGCGCTCGCCCGTGGCCCCGCGGCCGCCACCGGCGTCTTCGAGGTGCGCCGCAAGTTCCCGCGCCACGGCGGCGGCGGCGGGTACGACCACATCGCGGCCCTCCGGAGGCACGACGGCCGCCGCCACGGCCGCCTCCTCGCCGCCGTCGACCTCCCCCTCGGCGGCAGCGGCCTCCCCACCGACACCGGGTAATTAATTAACCGTGCGCGCACGCGCGTGCGCGTTTCTTTTTACTGTAAAATTAATAAAGGCCTGGGCTTTTATCTTGGGCGCTCGCGGGGCATGTCTGATTGTGGGGAGCGCAGTGCAGGCTCTACTTCACGCATATTGAGATCGGCACGCCGGCGAAGGGATACTACGTGCAGGTGGACACCGGCAGCGATATCATGTGGGTCAACTGCATCTCCTGCGACAGCTGCCCCCGCAAGAGCGGCCTCGGGGTACTGCTCCCACCCGTCCTTGCTTCCATCTCCCCTGCGATTTTCTTTACGAAATGGATGGTTGCTTTTGCTGTCTGGGTTTGATTTTGGGGAGTCTTGGAATGATGGTTCTTGGCGACTGTGTTGGCTGCAGATAGAGCTCACCCTGTACGACCCGAGGGGGTCGGAGAGCGGGAGCGCGGTGACGTGCGACCAGGAGTTCTGCGTGGCCAACCTGGGCGGCGTGCTGCCCTCGTGCACCTCCACTTCGCCGTGCCAGTACAGCATCACATACGGAGACGGGAGCTCCACGGCCGGTTTCTTTGTCACGGACTTCTTGCAGTACAATCAGGTGTCCGGCAATGGCCAGACCACCCTGGCCAATGCCAGCGTCACATTTGGGTGAGTTATTCAGAACAATGGCATGTGGAAGCTAGTAATTCGTTTGGCCGTGAATATTGATGGATGATAACTCTGCCTTTATTTGTAGGTGTGGTGCTAACCTAGGTGGGGATTTGGGATCGTCTAGCCAGGCCCTTGACGGGATTCTTGGTTTTGGTCAATCTAATTCATCAATGCTATCCCAGTTGGCTGCAGCAGGAAAAGTTAGGAAGATGTTTTCTCATTGTTTGGACACCGTAAATGGTGGTGGGATTTTTGCTATTGGAAATGTTGTGCAGCCGAAAGTGAACACAACACCGTTGTTGCCCAACATGTATGTCATTTTATAGTACCACTTTTTTATTTAGTCTGTTTCTCACTGCTCCATGTTTGCTTTGTTTGAATCTTTCTTCAACTGTTCTCCAAATACTTTGGGTGTTTCATGAAAAGTTCATTAACAGTGTGTCCCAAGCCTCAGCATGTCATTTCAAATATTTGGTTGGCTCTCCATGTCTGACACTCAATCTGTGTCTATTGTTGTTGTCATGTAAATTCTAATGATCATTCTATGTTCACGTGTCTCCAATTACTTTGGCAAATATTATTGAATGTCTGAAGTTTTGCATGGAATTTTATTAACTTTTTCCTGTTTTTATGAAAAATTCAATAACTGAGTGTCCAAAGCCTCTTCTTTCTACCATGTCGTTTGAAATATTTGGTTGGTTCTCCATGCCTGACACTCAATCTATGTCTATTGTTATTATCATGTAAATTCTAACGATTATTTTATTTTCACGTGTCTCCAATTACTTTGCCATGTTATCAAATTAAAAGTGCATTAATAATTGGGTTCTACTACCAACTACAAGTCAAATAAAATGCTGCTGTAACTGTTCAATTATTTGAGCTTTTTTTATGTGGTCACTTGAGCTGATGATTGGACTGTATGTTGGGGTATCTCGCTTCAGCAAAAAATAAATGTCATCTTTCTTTTAATTAAAAAGAACTAGCCAAAATGTGCTAAAATTTGACCACATGAATATTTGTGTAACAGCTAATCAACTTAAAAGTACTAAAAACTCCTATAGCTACAGTAGTAATATCAATTGATAGGTCATAGGTTGTTCCAGTAATCCATTTTTATTTATATTTTACGTAACTTAAAGGTATTAGTTAAGGGTAAATTTGTATTCAAGCAATAATTAATCACTGTGTCTTAAATCCTGCCTGGTCTAGGCCTGGCCTGCTTCCTGCGCTTGCCGCCTTGCCTGTTCTACTCTGGTTTCCACACCCTGACAACAGCCAAAGAAGAAGCTTGTGCCTTTAACGCGTACTAGCAATATGTCGTGTCTGTTCACATGCCAGCTACTAATTCCATTAACCATTGCTGTGTGCACCATGATTCCTTGCTTTCTTCCTTCTTGCTTGACTGTGGTGTTAACACTAGCCTTCTCTTGTCCTGGCCACTTACCTCAGCCTCAACATTGCCCTGTTCGTCACCTCCATGGGTGTCGTTGCTGATTCCAGGATGCCTGCACTAATGAATCTGCCGCTATCCAACTCAAGGATTGCCACTGCACAAAGATTTCCTTGTTTGCTGGGCTTAATCCTATTAAAGCTATTATGACAGTTGGTCCCACAGTTTCATCCGGGCTTAGTTATCTCTAAACAATATACTGACCTTCTTACCCTTTTAAATGAAATCTGATAGTACTAATCTCGATGTCATTATGCTTGAAAATTCGTGAGTACTGAAGGAAAACTTCTAATTATGTGTGAATTATCGTTTTGCAGTGCTAGACAGAGAAATCACAGTTAAGCTGTAGGATTCATGGTTTAGTAGTGGTAATTAGGACAAACCACATCTCATCTTCAGTTATAGTTAAGTAGTAGGAGGCTAGTAGTCTAGAATAAACAAGTTGTATTATAATTATATACGACAGGTATTGCTTAATATAATGCACATGTGAAGTGTACCTTTGTAATGGATCAATGGCATTTACATTTTTCTGATACCTTACAAAAATTCACCTTGTAGGCCACACTACAATGTCAACCTGAAAGCAATTGATGTTGGTGGTGCTAAGCTACAGCTTCCAACAAATACTTTTGATACAGGTGAAAGTAAAGGTACCATCATTGATAGTGGGACAACATTGGCGTATCTCCCGGAGGCGGTTTACAAGGCTATATTGGCTGTGGTATGAAAGTTTTTATCTGCATCAATCCACGTAGTGGAGAGAAGTTGGCGCTAATCATTATATGTCTTCTTTATTGTTTATAGGTATTTGATAAGCATCAAGATATATCCTTCAAGAATTTTCAAGACTTCTTTTGTTTCCAATATTCTGGAAGGTATGCTCCATAATGCTCCCTTATACACTCTCCATGAAGGTATAGTTAGATGGTAGATATTAATACTGGACTTCTGTCCATTCACCATGAAGGGATCATCTCCCCATGTATCCTCTTTTTTCTACTAAATAGGAATAAACTAGGGTGAATGGTAATGTCATAAATAAAATGATGATTGTTCCTTTGATTTTTGTTTTCTTATGTTTCTAACACTTCTACCCAATTCTTTTGCAGTGTAGATGATGGATTTCCTGAAATCACCTTTCGTTTTGAGGGAGACCTTTCACTGAATGTTTATCCACATGATTATCTTTTCCAAAATGGGGTAATATAACATATCTCTCTTTCCTGGTTTTCTGGGGACCATATAGCTAACAACATTCTTTTAGCCATTCGCACTGCATTTGGAATTTAGGTACACAACCCAATTGTTACCATCCTAGCTTATGCTGTCCATTGTTTATTTGCATCCTGTGTCATGTAAGAAAGTGTGCTGTACAATTTCTTGAACTGCAGCTATGAATTTACTAATTGACTTCAAATTCCTAAATTTCATGCTTCCATGTTTGCTGCTTGCTATTTTGCTTGCATATATGTATTTGTTTTGTGCTGTGTATTGATCTGCCAAGTTGTACTCATAATCTTTTTTCAATCCGTTTCCTGACATTCTTACATTGGGCACAACAATATAATTTTTTTCCTTTTGCATGAGTTCCTTGCTTTTTGACTGTACAAATTGTGATGAGGTTTTATATATCATCTAAGGAAAAAGGGAAACCTCAGGTACTCCCTTAAATATATTCCTAAATAGTTACTTCCGTAACACAGATGTTAATGATACCTGCCTAGAGTACGCTCATTATATTACCTCTTAAGTTCAATACGGTGCATATTGTAGAGCAAGAATTTAGTTTCACTGAAACATAGTTTAGTAAATTCCATGTTTCATTTTATCTAGTTTTGGATCTAACCCTGTGTTATATTTATCATCTTTAGTATCACTTACCTATAATTTGGTTCTCCAAGGTAGAAACAACGCAAATTTGAATTTTGTCCATCTCTTCATTGGCACCATCAAGTTAGTAATTTCACTGGACAGTGCCACTTCGTATGTGACTGTAACTATAACTAGATTCCAGAGTTCACATTCCCATGGTTGGATCTTAAGTACAAACGGAACAAACAATCTATCCCATGTCATTTCCTAATTTGCTAGTCTTTGTTCAGGTTATCATTTAACAATTGCCTCATAGTAAATGAAATACTACCAGCTGTTCTTCAACCCTCTTTATTCATATTTCATACTTGGTTCGCATTTTAGCTTATTATTATCTGGATTTGATAGATTAAACTTCTTACTAAGTATTGTGTGTGTCAGCTACTCAGCTGACCTATTGGCATCTTAAAGTTGGAATTCCCAACATTTGCTTACTTCTATGAACTACTGGAGTATTTCTCTGCTAGATTTTAATACTTCAGAACAGGCTGAGTACATTCAGCATGTTTGTTGTGGACTTGGGATACATATATCAGTGCAGCTTGAACAGTTATCAAGCATTTCAAAGAGAAGGGGGGAAACCTTAACTCAGAGCCACCACATTAAAATAGTACGCAAGCACACTTTACGTAACAAATTTTATCTTTCAAGTGCATCTTAGTTAAAGTTCAGTGGGTCAATGGTAACCTGAACCAAAACATAGCCATTAACGAAAGTCGGAAACTACGAGGGAACATTCTATGTTTGATTAACTTTGTTCTGTTAGGATACAGCACAAAGAAATATTGATTTTTAGAATTTTTTTGAAACATTGTTCTAGTATCTACGTACCAGCCCTGTGCAGGATCAACCCTAGCTGTGGTATTGCCCCTGGCTTATTTCCAAAAGCCCCTTTTGGATTTCTGTTTATATTTGCCTTTCTTCTAATAAATCGGGATGCCTTTTTTGACCCAGCTCAATAATGTCCTCAAATAGTTTGGCAAAATTTTGAAATTTAGTTTGCTTTATCTGGAGTCTAGACAAACAGTTGGTCAACTCATTGCTCTACCTCTTATTATATGAATATATAAGTTGCTAGTTTTCTTATGATTGTTTTTCTGTAAGATGGTTTACGATTATTCTGAATGTTAAATTACAATGTCACACTAGTGTAAGTTATTGTCATAGTATATTGTTCATACTAAATATTTACTTTTTGCAGAACAATTTGTACTGTGTGGGTTTCCAGAACGGTGGATTACAATCCAAGGATGGGAAAGATATGGTGCTTTTGGGAGGTACACATTGCTTTGCACCATTAAACATTTTGTTTTTCTATAAGTTGCATCTAATGTTTACCAACTTACTTTCAGATCTAGTCCTTTCAAATAAACTGGTTCTTTATGACTTGGAAAATCAAGTTATTGGATGGACAGATTACAACTGTAAGTTTCTTGTTGAAAATTGTGCTTTTCCCATGAAAATACTGCAACGTTTGTTTTGTACTTCATTGGAGATCATATTGCACTAGGAATATGTTAATTTTTAAAAGTTCTCTCTCCAACATTTGACAACGAATTTGAGTTCATATAGAACTTGCCCTTTCTGGTTGCAGGCTCCTCCAGCATTAAAATCAAGGATGACAAGACAGGATCAATATATACTGTTGACGCACAAAATATCTCCTCCGGATGGAGATTTCAGTGGCACAAGTCCTTGATTTCGTTGCTAGTAACAACGGTGTGCAGCTATCTAATGTTCTAGCCTGGCTTCAGAATCCCGGTTGTACAACACAGAACTCTGCAATGAAAAATTGTTTGAATTTTGTTCTTCTTACAAGGATAGAAAGGATAGGGAATTAGCTTGTAAACACTCTACTGTCATGGGAAATCAAAGGGAAAGAAAACATACCTACCACCTTGTAGGGTTGGCGTAATAATACATGCTGAAAGAAGAATACATTTAGAAGTGAATTGTGGTTTGTTCCTACTATATATGACATTTCGTGGAGAATGAATCAAGAATCTTCATCGCTGCTTGATCTCCACATGTACCAGATCTATGCAGGTGTTACTTGGCGGTCCACATCATCTTCAAAAGTCCAAAGCATATGAGCGCTAGAAGAGTGCCTGTGTGTTGCAATGGAATATAATATATTGTTGCAATGATCCATACAATATCATTCAAAAGTATTATAAAACATTTAACCATTGAAATATAATGTATTCAGTCAAGAGCTCAAGATGGAGCATCTCCTAATATTTCAACAAGTAAAAATATCATATCTTCTAGATATTGAAAGCAAAATGAGCAAGCTTTCTATTGATGATTGAAATTCAGCATGTCAGTATCATCCTTTCACATGTGAAAGCTTGGAATTGGTAAAATGCCATCTATTTCTTTTAGGAGCAGAATGACACATTCATGTGGATGCTTTTAACCAATCCTATGTGGGATATCTTTAATTTGTGCATGAGATCATTATACTCAAGCAAGGTTTGCTTATTAAACACCGAAGAAAATTTGAAAAGAGTTCTGATAAAATACATTGAGTTTAATAATATCATCCATGTCCTCTACTTTAAGTACAACACCATCTAGCACTTCTCCAAGGCCTACAAAATGGGTATCAGAAATCTTGATACAACCTCATACAATATAATTAGTGTTGTTGAGTATCAGAAATCTTGATACAACCTCATACAATATAATTAGTGACAACACGTAACATCATTATATACAAACATGATGTTGTCTGTTGAATCTGAAACTTCTTAATAATTACCTCAAGAAAAACTTGAGCCTCAAGAAACAGCCAATACAGTTCCCTACATCCCTGGAATGCAACAACTATATTTTCTGCCGGTATAACCTATGAAATTTGGAAAGGGAGACACTATTAATGCTTCTGATGGGTAAGGTGGGTCTATACAGTATTATTTGCAAGTTACTGGTTAGATATGAAACAGTAAGAAAAAAATCACTAAGAGAAAGAATAGAAGGTATGCTCTGAACAACTTTCTATAGTTGCAATTACGAAATATCAGCCGGCAATTAGTTAACCACCCTTTCCACAAAATTTCAGAAGCCATAGATGAAATGATGAAAGGTGACAATCAGTTGATACCTAAACTATTTGACTATTTACGACAGATCAAATGACCATCTTGTTTTGTTTGCATGCATACCTTTCACTTTCTAAATGCATGCATACCTCTCAATTTCTGAAAATCAAGAGAGAAGAAACATTTGTACTGAAAGAGAAGAACCATAGCATGTTTCCTAAATTTAGACCACCCTTTTCACTTCAAGGACGACAAAAATTGTTTAAGGTAGCATGCTACATGCTTCCATTGTTAACTGCAGCAAAAAAAAGCAAATATATTTAGTCATTGAATGCTAAAAAATGCAGATGCCTGACTGCTATATGTATTCATTATGAAAGAAAAAGCATATGAACACCTTTTAATATTGATTTCATGATAAATCTGGTACTGATGCTTACAGTTCTAATATGTAGCTAGATAATTCCTAGGATGCCAAATATGCCGATACGGATACGGATACGCGATACACCATTTCTCCAAAAACACTGATATGGTGATACGTGTGTATATATATATAATAAAATAAAATAATAAAGAAACATACATAAGATATGGTACATCATACGCAAAATTGACATAAAGGAGACAACAACAAAGAAAATGAAGAAGCAAATAGGCTAAATCATCTCAAAGGCCCATTAGCCCATAACAAGCGGCTTAGAACATCTAGTAGACTACTGTCCCAAATATCTCCACAATTGTGTGCTTCTATTCCTACTATCCGCAGCCATATGTTTTGCCTCTAGCCACTGCTGCCCTCACTAGCTTCTAGCTACCGCTACCTACCTAGGAGTATACCACAATACCACAATCAAGAGGGAATAAGAGTACTAGTGGGAGGACTCACCGTGCGTGAGGACCAGTGGCACCGTCATGCCGGTAGGGAGAGAGGTGCTGCGTGCCATTCTCTACATGGGGAGAGGAATGTTGGTGTGGGATCCCGAGTGAAGAGAGGAGCAGGGGCGGTGGTGTAGAGAGCGAGAAGGGATTGATGGATGGGAATAAACGATTTCAGCGTCTTTTTCAAAGTTGGTAGAGGTATTATGGTTGAGAGGTATTAGGAAAGTATTAAGCAAGTATCAGAGAAGTATGGGAATTTTTTTTGTAAAGTAGGAAATTCACCATACGGGTAGGATATGGTATCCGACCGTATCCGATACATATCCGATACCGATACACTAGTTTTCTGAAGTATCTGAGTAACATAGGATAATTCCTCAAGTTAACAGTCTAGGGCAGGGGAATTATTTTACAAAGTTATAAAACAAATAACTGAAAGTCTTTAGATCTATCTAATAACTACCTCTTAATCATTTGGTAACAATTGAGCTAGCCAGCACACAGGAAGCTACAAATACAATTCCATGAAGAATAGATGAGCTGCTAGCAATTGTGCAGAACAATTTCACTAAGTAAAAAAACCAATAATCTTTGATCAAAAGAATTCTTTTGAGAAATCCTGTTCATAAACCAATTGCTAGATCAAGCCTAGCATCAAAATGAAAAAAAAAACAGGGCTCAATCAATCCCATGATTAAGCATATAAGGAAAATTCTAAAAAATCCCATGATTAAGCATTTGAAGAAAATCCTAAAGTGAGTGTGGTTGTGTTCGGAACGCCCATGGCCATAATGCAGTAGCGTCCCAAGAGTCTCATGCGAGGCATAGGAGATGAGAGCGGCTAATGTATCCCAGCCTCATCCATTCCTATGCTTCCTCCCTCTCGAAGATCAAATCTTTTTGACAAAAAGTCCAAGAACATGTCAAATCCTCCCAAGGGCATTTAGAAGCAGGAGAGAGATAGAGAGAGAAGACCGGTACCTTTTCTGTAGGGTTCCATGTTTGCTACCGCCGCCGTTAGTCTCCCGGTGATAGCCTCCAGCGAGGCTGCTGCATCGTTTCCCTTAGGGCTCGGATGATGGAAATATGCCCTAGTGATGATTGATACATATTTACCTTGTTGTCGTATTCTTTTAATAAATATCCTATGACGAGGATTAAAGGTCATACTCTATTTAGACCTATAATGGTTAAAGGTTATACTCTATTTGTAGACCCGTAACTTATAAAGAAAAGTCCATAAAGAAGAATAAGGCCTACAGTTACTTGGTGCTGACTCCGACCAATTTGCTCTCATTTCCTTTGCCTCATACTGGTCGTCCCCGACCAACAACCAGTAAAAACAACCGTCCCGACCAGTGATATTGGTCGGGGCAGACATTTATCTCTGCATATGTGTATCGTGTGAACGGTTTTTCTTGACAGGTACGAATAACTACTCAGAAATTATCCTGAAAAGGCACCATTTGGCGAAAAGATATCATTTGACGGAAAGACACCTTTCAGCCATACGACACCTTTTTAAAGCACAACTATCGCCTCTTCATTTTGTATAATTAAGAAGGCCATTTGTACCGTCGAAAAAGAGAAAGGATCAGAACTAATATGTAATGCCTTGTGCACGGCCAATCCACTTGGTTAATAAAAGCAATCTATTTTCCCTTTCATACTCTTTCATCCTAGAGGCTCGCAACCATTTTTATTCATAAGCTTGGTCTAAGAGACCCTAGGTCTTGAACATCGACACCATTTTATAGATCATCAAATATGTGACTTGATCGTGAGACCTTGTAACAGGCTTGTGGTATTATTATAAATTGTCTCTTGTCGTTTAATTGATTGGAACATCAATTGTTTATTTACATAGACAAGCATATGATTGTGAATCATGGATATGCGATATAAACACAATTAGATGGATAACATGTTGGTGAACATGTTATTGGATAGATCCATTATGAAACACAACGTTGACAATTACAAGCATGTCATCAGTTGGTTTCATACAATGTTTATGGTTGCTCCTTTGACCTGAAACATACATGGATCCCAACATGAGGATCACATTATTTGATGTTACTAATTGCTGTCCATAATGGGATAATTGTATTAGTTACACTCAGGAATATGTTGACACATGTGGAGGGATGTGTATAGTCAAAATGGAATTTTTGTACTTCTTATTATATGAGGATAAAGATATCTTAAGGCCACTTGAAGAAGATAGACTAAAGAATATGAATGGCTATATTCGAGCATGTTGAGGTGTCAACCACTTAATCTATTTAGTCTAGGTTTGGCGATTCGAGAAACAACAAATTAAACAAAACAAGAATGACACATATCTCGCCATGGGTTTAATTTTGACATCTGAAAGTGATAAAAGGATCGAACAAATATTCGTTGATGGCTTGTCAGATAAATGATATCCATGTGGTCTGGGAAGTCATAGTGTTTTACTAGGAGCTGCTTGTGACTTGTGTATCGAATGATGATTTGATACACTGCCAACATTTATAGGCCTATGTGGCCACATACAAGAATAGGAACCTACTAGTTTGTTAATAAATTATGTATATTATTATATAGGTAATTAATATACTAGAATTATTAAATATAGAATAAATCCTTGTTTGATTCAAATTATTCGAGTCCATAACAACAAGCTCACAAATCATTATTATGTAACCCATCTACACAGGTTGGATACTCAGAGAAACATCTTATCCTTTGTTTGTCATTAATGCTTTTGTTTCAAAACTTCGCATACCAGCATATCAACCACTTTTATTTCCTTTCCTTAAACAAGGAAACCTTACAAGGATTTCCCAACTGATCACTTCCTTTATGAATAGAGACATAACATTGCGTGTGGTAGAATCATTGTTCTAGACTTCCTCGATAGCGTCTTTGTTTAAACGTCTCTTCTTCAACCGATTCTTTGAGCAAACTGCTCTTGAAATTTTACCGCTCACTCTTGGTGTTATGAACTTGACTGAGATGACTTCCAGAATAGTTATGGCTACAGGAAATGCTCGACATTTCTATGAGCATTGATTAGCATGATGGCCTTCCTTACAACAGTTGTAGAACATATGTAACTATAGTTGTGCCTTGTTGGGTCTAATTACATGCACAATGTTGCTCTTCCTATGAATCGCAGCTTGTCATTTCATAGGGCATCTCCTAGCCCTGTTACTTTGTTCACCACAAAAGAAACAAGTTGTTGGTGAGAACCACTTAACGCTTTCCTGAGGTTGGTTGGTTGACAGGATTGGAGTTCTGCTTCTTAAACTCTTCAAGCGACATAGCACGTGCAGATGACATTCCACATCGTTTTGCTATTTCTTGAACAACAGTGGCTTGGAAATTCTCTTGTTGTTGTTGAGTCATGGTGGTAACTATTGGATCCAAGGGACATTGAGTTGGGCAATGATCTCGGCCTTCACAAAGGTAACATGTGATATTGCTTATAGGACATTCCTCGAAGAAATGGCTTCCTTCATAGCTAGAACAATTGATCGCATGCTCATCAACGATATATCCTATATCCCTACAGTGAATACATGCACGATCTTCTAACTTGTTTGGATGACAACACTTCAAAGAACAACGTCCAAATATGGTATAGGGTGCAGGGGTAGCATTCTTCTCTTAATTTGCTACGATCACACTATCATCTAATGGAGTAAAGAGCCGATGAGAAGGAGCAACAAACTCATTCCAAGAGATATTCTGTGGGACTTCATGGGCATCACAATAGTTCTCCCACTATTCAGTAGCAATTCCTTCCAACTGATGAGAAGCATAAAGAACTGTCTCATTGCCTTCACACCGAGTAATGATCAGCTTCTTCTCAATAACTCTTAGCCAATCATCGGCTTCTAAAGGTGAAACATTTCCAGAAAATATCGGCGGACGAGTCCTCATGAATTCTGACAATCTTGAGTAAGGATGGGATTAATAGCAACTTGAGTCGCATTGTCGACATTTGCTTAAGTGGTCAAGTTTTGCACTTGCTGCATCATTGTATGCATCAGCTGAGTCTGAGCAGCCAAAAATGGTTCAAAGTTCTGCATATCCACTTGAGGTGACGTGATGTGGACACCTTATCAAGCGTAGGTACCTATGCAATATATGGATGCATATGCATGAATACTGTTCATGGAAGACTAAAAAGAAGACAAGAAGCTTTGGTGGTGCACAAGAAAAATGAGATGCATGCGTGCTGCTACATGCATACACTCATTCGGCCGGGAGGTAAAGAAATATATGCATGCCCACATCACAGACGGTTCACGAAACACATTACATACGATTTTGTGAACCGTCTGTACCGAAGTGTCAGTGATGACAATCGGTCATCACAGACGGTTCTGCAACCGTCAGTGAAAAAACTCATCACAGACGGTTTCAAACTTTGGAACCATCTATGATGAGGCACTCATCCCAGACGGTTCCAAACTAGAACCGCAAGCTAGGGCGGAGGGAGGTCGGGCGTGGGGAGGCTAGGGCTAGGGCGCGGGCAGAGGCTGATGGCGGCAAGGGCTAGGGCGGAGGCGGACAGTGGCATGGGCTAGGGCTAGGGTGGCGCGGCAAAGAGATAAGGGCAGGGCGTGGCAAAGAGAGGATGTCAGGAAACCCTAAAAATACAGAGGAGGTCACTCTTTGTACTTATTTCCTAAAAATAGTCATCACAGACGATTTTAGCTAAAAATCGTCTGTGATATTCCACTTCTCATCACAGATAGTTTTTTTGCTAAAACCGTCTGTGATGTGCCCCTCATCACAGACGGTTTTAGCCAAAAACCGTCTGTGATATTCCCCCTCTCATCACAGACGGGTTTTGGATAAAACCATATGTGATGTGTCCGAGAGTCATCACTGACTATTTTTGGAAAAAACCATCTGTGATAACGATTTTTGAAAACTATCAGTGATGAGGATCTAATATAAATCCTTTTGTAGTAGTGGTTGTGCCTAGCCTGTAGGGTCAAGTGTCCTTTTAAGTACTAAGGGCTGCGCCTCATATGACGGGGCCACGTTTATTTTTTAATTGAATCTAATAGAACTTTCCGATCGTTCAAGAATTTATGTGTCCTTAATTGTTCTTGCAATTTCTTCATAGTTGTTTGGATTGATCAGTCGTGGTCGTCAATTCGTGCGCTTGTTTTTGTGCTGGTTGTGTGGATTGGTTTATTTGTGAGAGTTGTGGACTTGTGGTGCGATTGCTGCTGTTGTGATCGTATGCTTGACGCAAGACTGTTTCAACCTTAGGTCGTGCTACTACCTTTGAGTTATCCTCCTTGTTCGTGTGTTTGTCTTCATCACAAGATCGGACCAACCCATATCATCTTGGTATCAGAGCACAAGTTGTGTGGTGACGATTTCTATCCCTTGGTTTAGATAATTTTTTCACCCACCAGAAAAAGCTTTCAAATTTTTCTCTAGGCTTTTGTTTAATCCACAATTTTATTGAGTTTGGTTAAGTCTTAATCCATTAGAACTTTTGTTTTAGTTGCTGATCTTGTTCTCCTTTGCGTATCCTTGTGCCGTTCTAATCTGCTCTTTCTTGCTGATAGCGCAACAATTAGGGTTTCTGTTTGCAGCCGTGATCTCTCTCTCTGGTTAGGTGCGCACTAGTTAGGGGCTTAGGGCCAAATGCAAATCCTAGTGGTGCGTGCTAATTACCCATCTAAGTGCTGCATATTAATTAGGGCCTAACCAAACCTTTATTTTCAGTGTGCGCCTGTAGTTCTTTTGCATGTAACACTTCCTGCTAGTAGTACTTTGTTTGCCTAAAATGAAAACCAAGGTGCTGCTGCTTCGCGCAATTAGTCTTCGCTTAAATCTGAATTTTGCACACATTAATTCCTGAGCTTCACATATATCTTAATAGCCACATCGGATCCTTTTGCGTGAACCTTTGAGCCTATTCCAGTGCTAGTTATCTTGATTGCTTCGTTGGGCTCTTCTTAAGTTGCATGCTCAGCTAGTGAGTTCTTAGTGTTAACCGAGAAGAACAGGGGAGCTGATTTGTGCTGCATGCTCACGTCATCTTTTTGTGTTGGCCATAGTTAACAAAACAAAAAAAGGAAGTAAAAAAAAAAAGAGAAATGAAAACAGTAAAAAGAAAGAAAGAAAGAAAGAAAGAGAGAAAGAAGAGATGTTGTTGGCCGACACAATTAATTGAGCATGAGCCTGCTTCTTTGTCTTTTTTAGATTTTGATATCTTAATTGATTTGTGCAATTCTTAGCCCCAGTTCACGTCTTTTGTAATCAGCCAGTACTATTCTCCCACTTGGTGCAATAAGTGTTTGCACCAAAAATTAATAGATAGGATCAAAATCGACAGTCCAAAATCAATAAGATACGACCAAGATACATATTGAAGATATTTGGAAACGGAACAGGTTGTTAAGGAAAGCACCATCCAAATAGAGGCCGATACGGATTCTACTCCTAACGTGTTGTACAAGGATTCTATCGGCTGATGGGTATAAAAGAGGTCTAGAGGTGATCAGAAAAGCTGCCCAGAGCCAATCAATCTACTCGCATATACTTTTTATCTACTTTCTGTCGACTAGGAGTAGTTTTTGTAATTTAGATTCTTGTAACTCAGTTTCGATCAATAAAGTTGCGCATCGTCGATTGTTGATCATCCTCAGTTACACTCATCAGGTTTGATTCTCTCCTATCTTGTTGCACATCGCCTTTTTTGGGTTGATCTGCCTTTTACCTTTCGATTAGCCTACATTGGCTAGTTAGATTCTCGTCCTTGATTTAATCGGCTTTCAACTGGTTGGATCTAAGCCGATCTTTCTAGTAGATCAGCTTTGAGCAAACTTCATATTCTTTCTTACCGATTGCAGGGTCAAATCGGTTGGCAAGATCTGAACCAGGTGTTCGTCTAGTGTGCTGTTGTCAAAAACCCTACTTCAAGTTTTTGGCGCCAACACACTCTTGGCACGCCTAGTGGGACAGGATGGCTTCATCAAGCAAATCAATTCCGCCGTCTGATCTCAATACCGAGGCCATAATCGTCCCCACATTGGACGATTTAACTCCAGAGCAACGCAAAGAAATTGAAGATCGAAAAGCTGCTTTGGAGGAGATGATGTTGGGTTGCTACCAAAAACCCAACGAGGAGTTACCCAGAAGTCCTCTTTGCCGACACTAAACCCCCTCGGCGATGCAGGAGTCTCAACTGGCCCGGTAAGTCATTACGTGCCTGCACAAGCCGAACTATCGGCTATGATTGAGCAATCAGTACATCGTGCGTTAATTAACCAATCATCGGCTTTGATCACTACCCTCAAGCCGATGATTGCAAATAGTGTTAAAACTATTGCTCAAGAGTTGGCTTCATCTGGGAGCCTGCTCGATCCGCCACAAGCGCTGCCAACATATCCTGTTTACTCGATAGCGCAGAGCTCTAGCGTGGCAACTATTGCAAAATCGTCGGCTCCAACACCTTCTATGTTGCCAACTCAGCCAACGGTTATATTACCGCGAGACCCTCGCCCTAGCGGGGTCGCACATTATCAGGCGTACATTGATGCTGCTAAATTGAACGTGTCGACTACTTTGCCACCGTCAGCCCCATTTAACATTTTCCCGCAATCAGTTCCATAGCCGATTGAGCCTAATATATACTCTCAATATCAAGAGCCAATTCTGCTCAGGAATCCGGTACCTCATAAGGTGGTAACTTACACCGAGCCCTATGTCCCTTTGCCAGAGCCGCCAATTAGGAGGTGTGATGGGTATGACCAATTCCCAAAGTATCCGTCGGCCAACATCAATCGGCAGCCCGAGTTTGCACTCGGGGGGCAGGGTGCTAGCTATGATCATAATTGGCAGAACCCAAGCACCTTGTCAGCTAGTAATGTCAATTGGGCCAACCAGATTTCCACCATACTGCGAGACCAATTTGGCCTACAACCTAAGGGTAGAGTAGTCGGCTATAGAAAGCCTTATCCTGACTATATAGATCGCATGCTATATCCGCACAATTTCAAAGTCCCTGATTTTGCTAAATTTTCTGGGGATGATTCAGTTACGACATTAGAACACGTCGGATGCTTTATCGTTCAATACGGCGAAGTAGCTCAGTCCGACGGGCTAAAAAATAGATTATTTCCATTGTCTTTATCAGGGGCTGCTTTTACTTGGTTTACTAGTTTACCCCCAAATTCGGTTCATTTTTGGAACGATTTGGAAAGCCGATTCCATGAGTACTTTTTCTCTGGCAATTTGGGATTTAGGATTTTCGATCTAAGCTCCGTCCGCCATTAAAAGATTACATTAAAATAATAATTCCAAAACTGAACCAAACACACAAGTCTATCGCTTAAAGGGTAGCAATCCTATCTTAAATAGACGTGATTTCCACACATGATTCTCAACTAACTGAGCTAAACTCCATCACTCGTCGAGCCAACTAGGCTGATGCTCCTTGGGGCATAGAACAGCAGATGGGTAGGCATCGGCACAAATTGATCTTGATGGCTAGGGATGATGGGAGCAGGCTACACATGCACCTCCTGAGGTACAGGCTCTAACTCTTTAGGATCTTGCTCCTCTGGCTCTAGCTCCACTTCCTCTAGATTTTCCTCTTCATCTAGTTCTTCTAATTCTTCTTTAGCTTCAACTTCCCCAACATACAGAGCCTCTTCCAGCTCTACAATCCTTTTTGCAACCATCATTTGAGTGGTGTGGAGGTCTTCTTCCCTAGTCTTTTGCGCTTCATATACCTTCTTTAATTCCAGGATTGTATCCTCCACCACTTCAGCATGGGCAGCCACAAATCTTGTGAGATGAACAACAGTGGCATCTACTTCGTCTTTGGTACTTGGGCATTAAACAATACACCCCCTAGGATGCAATAGAAATACCGCATGCTTCAATTCTCTAGTATGCCGATTGTTGATCTAAGCAACGCTAGACATGATGATTCTTGAATCATGGCTTCAAAAGTAAGCCTTCTAACGGTGATAAGAATGGGGCGACTCACCTTGGTATCCTTCCTAGCGTAGATAGTAATCTTGCACATCACTTAATGATCCTTGCCAATCACGGTCCAACAAGTTCCTTTGTAAAGTGGCCTCTCGTAACCACCAAGTACTTGCAAAGCTCTCCATAGTTCAGCAGCATACCCACCGTGTGCTCACCAAAGGTGTGGACCATCGGCATATATCAAAGACAACTTAGGGAAAGAGAAATAAATTTCAGCAAAGGGAAAGAATAGAAGAATAAGATAAGTTAAGAACTTATTATCTTTCAAGTTAAGTTTTCCTTTATAAAATAATTTTGAAGATCTTAAAGAATGACCAGTCTAACTAGGGTCAAGACCTATAGTTATTATAGCTCTGATACCATCTCTGTCGGGACCCGAATATATCCTAAAGAATGAACATAGATGAAATATCACAATTATACACAGCAAAAACAAAATAAAAGACTCTATTTATTGAAATAATGACAGTTGATTGACCTTATGGTCGACTTTACATGTTAAGCCACACAGGGTTTAAACTCTAAGAAATAAAGCAGTAATGGAATAAAAACTTTGTAGATAACCCATCAATATACCACAGGAAATTGACAAGGTTCGCCCCTAGTAACTTGCCTTCTCCTGGTACTCTTTCTCCAGAGCAGGTGTAGACTCCTCTTCAATTAATGTTTTTGTTGTGGCAAGGGTGAGTACGTAAAGCAATTAACAAGTTGTGCACAGAATGCAAGTCTAACACAACTAGGCTTATTCTAAATGAATGTCTAATATGGTTATTTTACAATAAAGCAGCATTTACAATTGAATACAATCAATAGAATGAAATGACAGTAAAACAAATAACAATAATGAATAACTTTTAAGTATTTCTCAAGAATAAACTGGCACACAGCCTAAACCAATTTCCAATATTTCTAATGGCACATAGCCTCCCTTCTCAAGTTTTATTTCATAAAATCTAACTCTTGACTGAAATTCCTAGGCATTATCCATAATTGGGGACACGACTATCCGAATAGATTGACACTCTGCAGAGGTTATACACTTTACCCATAAAATATGATCAAGCTTATAATGCTATGCAATGACACGTACCCATTGACATGTGGCTAAGAAGATCATAACAAAATCTTTGGGAAACTCTATCCAAACAAAGACCCTTCCGATAAGCCTGAATTCACTATTCCTTCCCTCACACAGAGCAAAAGAATAGGAGGGACTTATTGTTGGACTAGGAAAAATATGTGTTCGAGATGTGTGGCTACAGTGACACACCTTCCCCAGACTGCACGCACAGTTTGGTCTTCCACCTGAGGCATCACATGTCAAGACTCGGTAGTCTACTGAGTTAGGTCTGGCCCATAATAGACACGTGGTTTTATGATTAGCTTAGTTCAATAGCTTGCAAGGTTAAGTCCTTAGTTGACTGAGGCAAAACTTCCAATCACTCACAGTAACCATTATGCACTCACATATAATCACCAACCCTCTCTCACTTTCATACCAACCCAATACCACATAGGCCCACCACGGCTCATAGCCTCCTGCCACTTGCCCCAGTGTAAATTATTTACCACCCCAGTTGATTATTGTGCAACACATGCCATCAACAACTCAAATCATTCAATGAAAACACATGACACACCTTTTCATAGACATGTTCCATATTCCATTAATCAAATTGAATTTGCATTTTCAAAAGATATTAGTTGTACGTGGCATAGCTAAGCCTACTAACAACATTCTAAACCAACCTACATTAGCATCTATTAGCATCCAACTAATAATTATCTATCCTAGGGTGACAAATAATCATGGTATAGCAAATGACAAGGTAGGTATAATTCAACTGGGTTGAATAGCTAAATCTTAGATTATTTGGAAAACAGATTTAACATAAAATGACATGCAATAGATTAAAATAATATAGCGTTTGTAAAATTAGGTTCAACATGATCGAGCATAACTTGCCTTGGAACAACTCTTGAACTTGATCTGGTCCTTGAGCTTGAGTCAGCTCTTCACCTTCGTATGCTTTCGGCACTCCAACGTCTAATGAAACGAATACCGAAATCAAAATAAATCCAAAATAGACATAGAAAAACTCCAAAAATCAAACAAAATTCAGCAAAACAAAGATATTGAATTTATAAAAATTTAAAAATTTGAATCGCCTCAATTGGAATTCGTATGAGGGAGAATGGACTTTTGAAACGTTTAAATCACATAAAAAGGTAAAGAAAGGATTTATGAATTTTTAAATTACTTTTCTTAAAGAAAAATAAAAATTAAAATC
The DNA here is from genome assembly GCA_036346275.1 of Otatea glauca. Lineage (NCBI taxonomy): Eukaryota > Viridiplantae > Streptophyta > Magnoliopsida > Poales > Poaceae > Otatea > Otatea glauca. Next base: position 37,025,303 of record CM070713.1, on the reverse strand, counting down.
ATTGTGTAATATCAGTAATCGGAATTTTAAATTTCAGATTTGTATTTTATTTTTTCTCTTTTTCTTTTCTCTCTCTCTCATCCTGCTTGCTGGACATTGCTTGCTTCGGCTTCAACATCAGCAGCACACATGCAACAGAGAGTGGCTCAAGGCATGGCGCAAACAAGGAACAACACAAGTGCAAGGAAGGGCAAACGGAGCGGCTCCCAGCCACGGTAGCTCCTAGCGGCGGCGGTGGCACGGCGGCCAGCCGGTGATGGCAGCTATGGTGCCATGAACGTCGATGAACAGTTCAGGAAAATGCGAAATTCATCACGCACAATGCACTAAATTCAAAATTGATTGAGGCATTACATTTGAGATGATCGGTGGCACGATGTGGCGTGAACAGTTTTGGAAGAGAAGCTCCGGGAAGCTTGCAAGGGCATGTCGGGCGACGTCAACAACGGTCTTCGGGACTTCACGGTGTTTCGGGCAAACGAGGGCACCAAAGCAAGGAACGAGCAGAGGAATAGGTACAACAAGATGAGATGGTCCTGGTGCTCTCCTTAAATAGGCTCAGGAGGCCTCCTAGCTATAGTATCCAGGTTGGGAGCAAAAATGGTTCAAATAGAAAGAATGTGATTTTCACGCAAAAAAGAGGGGATTTGACTAGGAAAATGGGTTGGTTAGATGAGGATAAGATTGCCCACGAATTTGCAAAAGAAACATAGAAGAATTCGTGTTGGTTTGGAGCTTCAAATTCTAACCATAGAGGAGAGACGGAGACAACATGCTTGCTATTGCCTGGAGGTTGAAGATGACCTCTCCCGACAGGTTGGGTCTTGTCCCACCTATCAAGTGCAGGTTTTTAATATTTTTTTGAATTATTTAATTTCTAAAAATCGAAAGGCTTTTATACAATAACAAATAAGGTTCACAAATTCTAGAAAAATTCTCAAAAATAAGCTGAGACATTTTAAACTTATTGTAATTATTTCAAAAAAATTTGGTTTTTAATTTACATTAAATCATTTTGTAAATCTGAAAATAGGAAAACAATTTTCAAAAATCCAAAACTTTCAGGAAAAATATTAGAAAATCATAAATAAATAATTAAACACTATTACACAATATTTGGGATGTTACATAGGCCCTCTATTATATGTTAATGGTGCTTTGGTGATTTGTGATAATAGGATGTGTTAGACTAATATTTTCTATGAGTTGGTGAAATAGGTTAAGTCCAATGATAATGAAGACATTGGATGACATCATGTATTGATGGTTATCATGTCAAGGTTTAGGATGAAGGATGTCATGATGTCTTGATGAGCATCAAGATGAGATCCCAAGTGAAGGTAGTTCATCATATGTTAATGAGCAAGACAAGGACCTGAAGTTTAAGAGAAGATGATCATCATCAAGTGAATGCTCTAAGTGGATACACAAGGTGAAGGTATAACTAGCATAGGCTAAGGATATGTTCCTAGCCTTTTACTGGTCTCGATGTTTGGTTGGAAGAATGGATTACTAGTGTAGATTGTCTTACTATTAAGAGGTTTCTTGTCTAGTAGTTGAGTCCATCGTATGTTGATACTTCAATTCTGCTTGCTCTATCTCTCCGTTATATGATACTTTTATTTGCAAATGTGTTTTGCAAATAGTTGAAGCTCATGCACTTACTCTTCTTAGCATGTGACTAAAGTTTGCAAATGTGTTTTGCAAATCGTTGAAATTCATGCATTGATCATTGCTAGACTCAATTAGAGATCCTTAGTATGCATGTGGTGAAGCTAGTTTAATTTAGTCTCATGCATATCCTTTTATGTTCTTGTCCTCTCCATCATTGTTGAATTCCTTTATGGATAGAGGGCTTGTTGGACATGTCCATGAGGATGTCTAGTAAAATGGTTGGTTGGTATCTCTAACAGAGAAGGCAGTGGACATGTCGAACTGTAGTATGTGTCTTAGTGTGGATATGTTCACCCGAGCCTGAGCTAGCCCCCAACGGTGATATTCTCGCATTAAATTCAATAGCCATTTGAAAGGTAGATGGAAATGTCTAGCCGAAACACTTGCCCGTGCATGGATAGGTCCAGACAGTTCTCTATGAGTAGTTTTGAGTGAATAATGGTTAGTTTTGTTTGGTGAGCTATATAAGGATGGCTTGTGCTAGCATTTGCATGACTATTGGCATTCCATTTCACTCTCTTGAGCTAGTGTGAGCTTCTCCTATCAATTGTGCATGTGTTGCACCTTGTGAGGAAAGAGAAAGGCCTCTAGTTGCATGTGCTGCTTCTAGGGGTGGATTAAGTATCTACTTGTGCATGTGTTGCACTTGGTGAGGTTTAACCAAGAGGCTTGGCTTGCTACTCTTGGTGTTTGCCGACACATAGACGGTGTTGAGGCGTTGTGGTCCGGTGATCTTCTCAAGAAGCTTGTGAGAAGGCACGGTGTATTGTGAAGGTTGGAGCTTACCTACTCAAAGGGGGAAGGAGATACCACTAGTGGATTTGAGGTGTTTGGCTTAATTCTTAGAGTCGGTTCAATTCGTTTGGGCTTATCTCAACGTGGATTATGAGAGACCGGCAAGTCTCCGAACACCACGGTAAAAAGATCGTGTGTTATCTTTTGACTTGCTTCTTATTGCTCCTTTACATTCTTGTAATTTATATTCCTATAATTATTCTTGTAATTTATACTCCTATAATTGAATAACTTGCTTGTTACCCTAGGATTGCAACCCTTGATCTAGGCATAGGTTGTTGGTGCACTTAGTTTGACTAGTTGATTTAGGCCTTAATTGGGCAAAACTGTTTTGATTTACGCTTCCACATATAAAATGTTGTTTTGGCCAAAGTGGATTTTAAAACTGCCTATTCACCCCCTCTAGTCGGTCTTCCCTACATCATAGTGTTGCCCAAGACTATTTTTTATGATAGAGATGCCACGTTTGTCTCCAAGTTTTGGGAGAGTTTGCAGAGTGCTTTGGGCACGCAGCTTCGTCTTAGCATCACTTTTCATCCTCAAATAGATGGCCAGTCTGAGCGTACGTTTGAACCCTAGAGGTATGCTTCCATCTTGTGTTTTGGAATGAAAGTAGTTGGGAAGATCATTTGGTATTTGTAGAATTGCCTACAGTAATAGCTACCACTCCAACATTCGAGCCGCGCTGATGCGGGTTTTTTTGGCCCAATCTTTACGGTGTAGGATTGGAGATAATTGGATCCGCCAACCTGATGAATGACACTGCAAACCACTGTCTCTATTATGGTAACATGTGACACTCAATTCACCCAACCACACACTTCGATCCTTTTGTCTACTCGCTCACGTGTAGTAAATGTGTTCAAGCAATCACCGAGGTAATCACAGGAACGACAGAGGCACAACACTCTGTGAATTCTCAATTCTATCGGGGGAGGAATTGTATCTCACACAAATTGTAGAACAAGAAGATATATTTCTGAATGTCGAATACTTCAATTACAATGAAGGGCAGCCCCTCCTTTTATAGAACTCTCGGTGCTACAGTAACTTGGCGAATAGTATGCCATTCTGAATAGTAGGTCGGCTAGCTACAGTGCATGCTACAGTGCGAACCGAATTTCGACTTGCCTTCTTCAAAATTTCAAGCCGTTTTTCCATCTTGGGAAAACCCGATATGGAATTGAGTTCTCCAAAATATCGAGCGTTGGTTCTTCCTCTTGGCTTCCTTCTTCTTTATAAAACCTAATAACAATTAAGCTAGGAGCATTAGGTAGTGAGAGACCATGTGGTGGTCTACCCATGTTTGTGATGAGTATTTGACTTTGTTTTGAGCACGTGGTGCTCAGGTTCGAGTTTGATTTTGAAGCAATTTGTGGTTTTTCAGTTTCAAGTAGTAATACCGGTCCTGCGGTACTACCGGCCTCAGGATGGCGGTAAGTATTTTCTAGTGAGGGTCGTTTTCTGGGATAGTTGAGGGTCGCACTACCAACATAGAGATGACTGAGGTTGGGGAGTTGCTGCAAGCTAGGAAGACAAGGAGCCGAAGCGTGAGCTATTGGTGATGGACATGGCAGGCAATGGCAAGATGGATCGGGACTAGGCTCAGGGAGGAGTCGAGGTCTTGAACGATTAAGGAAGCCGGAGCCGTCATGGTCAAAAGAACAAGAACATGTGGTGCACCAAGTGACTTAGGCCCGTTTGCAAGCGAGGATGGTTTGGGGGAGTCTGAACATGTGAGAGACTTGGCGGAAAGTCATTGGGGCCACATGGACGGTGACAAAGCATGGATGATGCTTCGAGGCGAAGGAAAAGACCAGTAGTGGGGCAAATTGGTAATTTAGCAATTACCGGGGATCGAGGCAGTTTAAAAAATTGCGGTACTGGCCTAAATAGTTTAGATTAGGCAAAGGAGGGCATGGACGTGAATTCAGGCTCGTGAAGTAAATTGGAGCGTCATGGAGAAGGCCGCTTTGAGAAGCGTGCATGTGAGTGAGTAAAACCTGTTGTTTGTTGGGTTAATGGGTTAGCCCATGTTAAAGTGAGTTGTATCCACTTGGTGTCTAGGTCTAGGGTTTTTAGGGTTGCATCCTCTATATAAGGGCTTGAGAGATGTAGAGGGGGGCAAGCAACTAGAGAGGGATTAAGGCACAAAGTGGTAGAACAATATTTTGTATTTCTTGTGTGTGTGAGAGCTCCCTGGGAGCTTTTCCCTCTTTGGAGAGGCTTTGTAATCATCCCTCTTGATTTGAAATGGAAACCAATTTTGTCTTCAAGTTTTTGCTCTTGTTTTGACCCTTTCCCTTCTTGAGTTTTTTTATGTCTATTTGGTTTCTTTCTCTCTTGATCTTGTGTTGCCAAGGATGAATGATTGATGGATGAATCCTCTGTAGATCATATTCCAATCATCTAGACAAGACTTCACTTGATCATCAAAGTTTTCTCAAGAAACTGGTTTTTGGCTTGAGAAGGAAGAACTAGTTGTAGATTCTTGCATGTTTGAGGGCTATTTCTTTACTGTTCATATGGTACTACCGCTCCCTGTGAAGTAGTAGTGCCGCCCTAGAGCTAATTTTCTCAGAAAAAATTATTCTTCCACTCTTATTTGATTTAGTGAGATTTTGGTTGGTTCCTTTGGGGTAAAAAAATAGTTGTTTATCATTCACCCCCTCTGATCGCCATTTTCGGTCCTTCAATTAGTATCAGAGCCTGGTTTTGCTCTTTCTAGATCCTGACCAGTGTCAAGATCCATGGCGATAGATAAATATTTCACTAAGCCTCCAATATTATCTAGGGTGGATTATCCTTTTTTAAAATCTAGGATGGAGTCATATATCATTGCCCAAGATTTCTTAATTCGGTAGAAGGTGAAGCTCCTGTATGATGTTCCTGCCAATGAGAACGTCAATGCCACAAATATGGCTCATGTTGAGGCAAATGCTAAGGCAAATAATATCCTCATATAGGGCCTTAGTTGCAGTGTGTATGATAGGATATCTAATCTCCGATCCACTCACCAGATCTAGGTGACCATCGATGCTTTCCATGAAGGTACCACCCAGATCAATATGGTGAGACAAAATCAATTCAAGTATGACTACTATAAGTTTGAGCAGCACACTGGAGAGCCCTTGGATGAGTGCTTTGGGTGATTCATGAAGATTCTGAGTGATGTCCGAGCTGTAGGTACCACATACTCTGACTAAGAAAATGCTCGGCATTTTCTCATGGCACTTGATCTTGGGATTTGGGAGATGAAGGTGACCTTTATCAAGGTCACCACTAATCTGTCAACTTTGACTCTTGACATGCTCTATTCTTGACTCAAGACTCATGAGATTGATGTCGTCTCGCGTAAGACGAAGTCACAGTCGATGGCATTGGTCACCGATCCCACCAGGTCCACTCCTGAGATTTCTGTTGGCTTCTCCCTCTCTGCTCTCTGTGAGATGAGTGATGAGCAGCTGGAGAGGTTTCTAGAAAATGAGCTTGCCTTTGTAGCCAGAAAGTTCTCTCATGCATACAAGAGGGAGGGAGAGAGAGAGAAAGAAAGAGAGAGGAAGAGAGGTGGTTTCATCACTTCCTTCGAGTGTAGTGGCCCCAACACATTCGGGCAAACTGCCCCAAGCTGGAGAAGGGCAAAAATGACTACGGCGGTACGAATAAGAATGACCACACTGATAAGAACCACAACAAGAAGACTCTAGCTCATGATCTCACGCGTGAGAAGAAGTACCGCAAGTTCTCAAAGAACAAGAAGCTCTTCCACCGCATGCTCGCAGCACTCGATGACATCTCCCTCTCTGACACCGAGATATGGAGCAACGATGATGGAGAGGATGATCCGCAAGAGAAGACCAATGGCAGCGATGACTTCACCGATATGTGCTTCATGGCTAACAAGAACGGCACCAGCAACAATGAGCTCTATAGTTAGTCAGATGTGGTACCTTCCTGTGATGAGCTTAATGACCCATTCTGTAAGCTAGGAAAATTTTATGCTAGAGCTAGATGTTCGGAGCTTGAAAAAGAAGTAGATAGCTTGTTATGGGAGCTTGCTTCACTTAGATCTAGTTCCTCCTGTGGCACTTATGATTGCTCCTTGTGATGCTTTGCTTATGGAGTTGGAGAACCTAAGTACCTTGCATGATAGTATGTTATCTTATCTTGAGATTCTTAGAGTGAAGTGATGGGAATGGTGGATCGATCTTCCGACAGGCAGTACTAAATCGATTGGTGGAGAACTCGACGTTAACGATTCGACTTCCAATCAGAACGGATTCGAACCCTACAATCGCTACACCACTGCTCCTTTGGTTATCAACCACGCACAAACACGATTGACCTCACCAAGAAGGATTATCCCTGCATGTGAATCGAGAACACAAGCAAGAATGTAGAAGATGCAATCTGAAATTGCGAATAATATTAAGCACACGAGTTGGGGTTCCACAACCGATGAACGGTGAAAAACTGACAAAGTGTCTAGTTGTAATCTAAGCAAAACCCATCTATTCTAGTGACGGCTACTGAATATATACGAGGAAGAGGGCAAGGGAGGAGGCCAAGGGGTTGGCTGTGTAACCCTAGGTCGTACAAGGCCTTTGGGCCCAAGTGGAGGTGGCGCAGCACCTGGTAGATTCTGTTCATCATATTGATTTGACGATTCCCGTCGATCCAGAAGGGGTTTGGATGTGAAACTACTTCCATTGGAAAACTCTCATCGTGGGCTTGTCTGTAGAGTCCAAACATGCCTCAAACGGACTTCGTATGACCCAAATATGGTCATTTTTAGTTGGTCTACTCTTGGGGGCCGAACTGGACTCGTGAAGGAATTGGGCTTGATCTTGGGCTAGGCTTGGAGCGTCAGAAGTTGTTGGGCCCTTGTATTGGCTTGAGGTAGAAGCATGGTTTGCTGGGCCGGCATGATCACATGATCCCCCCTTCTTGATTTTGAGTCGTCCTCGACTCAAGCTCATTAGCCTGCAAAAGGTTAGTAACAAGAGGCAGCAAAGAAACCAACATATTCTTTGGTTGTTGATAGTGTGGCATATTAAAAGAAGATTTCAAAATGGTACAAATATAAACTCGATGCACCATGTACTTTCCTTTATCATTATGTTTGCCAATAGCATGAAAACTAACACTGGATGACCATGACAAATTAGTAGGCATAGAAAATCTCTCCTCTAAACAATTGAGATCACATATGACATCAAATTCAATGTAACCCAAAGTATTCAATGAAGACAACAGTTTAATCTCATCCTTTTCATTAGCAAGGTGAATAACATGTTTATTTTCGGCATACATGTTTAGATCAGAAATAAAACTGACATATTCATTCACTAGTTGAGGCATGGATATAAAGGAGACATTATCACGCAATTCTTCTTTATCACCAAGGTCAGCAAGACAATCATATTGTGTCAAAGGTGATTCAGTTTGAGTGTCCACTAACTGCTGTTCTAGCATAGCACTAGTAGTGGCCAAATTTAGCACATCAACAGAATTCTCTCCTCGTGTGAAAATAGCAACTATGTCATTACCTTTGTTTTCTATCTCAGCCAATTTAGGCATATCATGATTTGTACATTCTTGAGGCATGCATGGGATAGCAAGTATCTCCTGTTCCTCCTTCTTTGGCGTGTTTTTCTTCTCATTCTTGTTCTCAATGTCTTGTGAAAAGTTAGTAGCAAGTGGAAACTCAACAAGATGCCATTCTTCCAAAGAAAATTGCTCACTTTTGTAATTATAGACATTAATTTCAGCAAGATGTCTTTCATGTTCAATTTGAGTTTCAACCTTACAAGCAAGATTAAATAAAATATAGAGAGAACTATATTCCTTATCAACAAGAATACCTTGAATTTTCATATCAAATCCATTTAAGAATTTTATTTCCTTAGCTTCTTCAGATTCATCTAAACCACAATGCAACAACAAAATTTCTAATTCCTCGTAATATGCCTTGACAGTTTTATCACATTGTTGTAAACATTGCAATTCATAAAGGAACTTTTTAGAATGATAAGCAGGAACAAATTCATCTCTCATAAGTTGTTTCATATCATTCCATGTTTGTGGTACTGTCTTATAAGCACAAAAATCATTCCACCAAATTGATACACAGATAGTTAAAGCACTAGCGGAAACATTAATTTTTTGTTTATTACAGAGGTTACATTGCAAAAGAATTTTATCTACCTCTATTTCCCAATCAATATAAGCATCAACACCAAATCCGTTATAAGAAGGAAGAACTGGAAAATTCTTACCTTTACCAGCAGAAGGAGATGAATTAAAGTTGGGTTGGTACTTATACTCTTTTCTGTCAAGTGCATTCTCCATATTTTGAATTTGCTTGTTCATAGTCTCATTCATCTCTTGGAGCTCGTTATGAAGAACTCACTGGTTACCTCCTGGTCCTCCGGTACCCCTACCTTTGCTAGTAGAAAACAGAAGATAGAACAAAGTATTATCTCTATCAATTATTAGGTACAGGACAGTGGGATCACAAACTCTCACGTATCTTACCACACCCTTACAAATGTTCTTACCAAAGTAGCAGGTGGTACAACCAGTGGCTGGTTCATGATACCGTGACTGGAGCGTGAGTAGGCGATTGCAAAAGAGAACCTGAACTTATAAGAAGTATGTGGAGCTCGGAAGGCAATATTTAGTAGCAAGGAATAAGCAATATCGAAGTCAGATTAGCAAGCTGAATAAATGTCCAATGTACTTGTCACAGTTGCTGGCCTAAACATGTTCCTAGAACTAGTTCAACCTAGCAAGGGATATATCACAGCACATAGGACTCAAAGGATGCAAGCAATTCTGATTATCTGCTTCTCTTTCCCTCTTTTTGCTTCTTTTCTTTTCTTTTCTTTTCTTCTCTTTGATTATTTTCAGTGCGACTCTTCTTTTTTTTTGCACTTGCCTTTTGTTTTCCTTTCTTTTAACTCAAAGGCAAAACAAAATCTCACGTTTTGGAATGAAAGAAAACGTTAAACAGATGACCGAAAAATTGGCAAAAACAGCACAAGAAACTTTTGGGGTCTAGAACTTAGTCTTAGAATTCGATTTTGAGGGTCAAAAATTGCATAGGTCTTTTTTAGATGCGCGTCATCTTCCTCTTAGAAACAAAAAAAAAACGCCCCAATCGGAGTTTGTATGCAAAAGTCATGCTAGTTTTACTGAACACTTCACAATCTAGAGTTGCCTGCGACTTCACTTCTCCCTTCTGGTTAGGGCTAAAATAGTAAAAGGATCACGGGTGAGAAAGGGTGGCCAGTGGTGCAGGGCAATTGACACAAGGCAGCTTGTGACCTATCTAGGGCTTGCGAAGTGGGATATATAATGTAGAGCGACGGCAGGGACAAACCGAGTAGGACTTAATTCGGTTCTGGGGTTGGCGGTGGTGGGATGACTAACTGTGCAAAACAACAACTAGAGCAACGGAAAGGGACAACTAGAAACTAGGGATGATGGACACAAATTCAACAAAGCGAAACTGAAAAGAAAATTACAAAGGCACAAGGGGTTATAGGACAGCGGAATCGATGATGAACTTTTTGTAGGGCAATTTTTCTGGATTCTAGGACAATGGCAAAACAAAAGTGGAGATAGAAGAATTACCTATCGGGAAACCGAGGCTCTGATACCACTTGATGGGAACGGTGGCCCAATCTTCCGACAGGTAGTACTAAATCGATCGGTGGAGAACTCAACGTTGACGATCCGGCTTCATATCAGAACAGATTCAAACCCTGCAATCGCTACACCACTGCTCCTTTGGTTATCAACCACGCACAAACATGGTTGACCACGCCAAGAAGGCTTATCCCTGCATGCGAATCAAGAACACAAGCAAGAACGTAGAAGATGCAATCTAAAATTGCGAATAATATTAAGCACACGAGTTGGGGTTCCACAAACTGATGAACGGTGAAAAACTGACAAAGTTTCCAGTTGTAATATAAGCAAAACCTATATATTCTAGCGACGGCTACTGAATATATATGAGGAAGAGGGCAAGGGTGGTGGCCAAGGGGTTGGTCGTGCAACCCTAGGTCGTACAAGGCCTTTGGGCCCAATTGGAGGTGGCGCAACACCTGATAGATTCTGTTTGTCATATTGATTTGACGATTCCTATCAATCTAGAAGGAGTTTGGACGTGAAACTACTTCTATTAGAAATCTCTCATCGTCCAAGAACTCCTCAAATGGACTTCGTATGACCCAGATATGATCATTTTTAGTTGGACTACTCCTTGGGGCTGAACTGGACTCGTGAACAAATTGGGCTTGATCTTGTGCTGGGCTTGGAGCGTCAGAAGTTGTTGGGCCCTTGTCTTGGCTTGAGGTAGAAGCATGGCTTGCTGGGCCGGCATGGTCACATCATGAAGGATGGTAGTCTTTCTCATGCTCCTAGTGCATTATGTGAAAATCGCCCTAGATTGCTCGCTGTGATTAATGATATAAATTGTCACCTTAGGAAGCTTTCTGTTAGAAATGATGAACATGAACAATTTGCTTCTAAGGACCTAGTCAGCTCTTGGGAGGGATATAGGCAACTAAAACTTGACAATGATACTTTAAATGTCAAGTGTGCAAATCTGACCAAGGACTTACTAGCTAAGTCACAAGATGCTTGTGTGTGATGTTATAAGGTTGAGGGGAGCATGGATATAATCTATGACGAGCTTAGGACTAAGCTTGAGACCAAGAGTTCTGGGATTAGGAATGCCAAGTGCGTTTCTTGTGAGGCCCTCAAGATTGAGGCAACCGTGCATAGGGAGATATCTATGTGATGTTCGTTCTTCCACTTCTAGCTCTTCGTCATCTTTTTCTCTTTGTTTTTATGTGCCTCTCTCTATCAAGAGCGCGATTACCTCATGAGCATTCTTGAGAAGTTTGTTGGAGGCAAGAAGACACTTAATCTTATCTTGGACCAATCCAAAATCTGTAGATTCATTTAGGGTCTAGGATTTGATTTCTTGGAGTATGCTAGGACACATCCTCCCACTATCTTCATGGCACCAAGAATGGTGAGATTGTGGTTGCACCTAGGTCTAGCACTATGGTGTTTCAGTCAACAGGTGTTGTTCATGGGATTTATAACGAGAAGGTTGTCCCCCCGTAGTTTCATGCTCTGGTAAGGTGAAGTATTCTTGCACCTTCTGTCAGAAGGATGGATATTTGACTGAGTTCTGCTTTAGGCATGCCAAGATCGCTCGGCGTGAGCGTGTTCGTTCTCTTAGGGGTATTCAGGGTCATCCCCTGACTCTGAGTGCTCCTAAGGCACCCACCACTTCTAGATAGGCTAGAGAGTTTCCTGTTATTGGATACCATCCAAGACTTGGTTTTGAGGCTACTTGTTCTGGTTTTGGTCCTAGAGCTGTTCGTTGCAAAAGCTCATGAGGTTAAGGGGGGAGGTTTGTAACACCCTGAAATTTACTCTAATTTAAATTTTGGAGTATTTTTTATTTTTGAGAATTTCTGAGAATTTATTAGAATTTTAATTGGATTTATTCATTTTTGACCTTTCTTGAATTTCATTAAATTCATACAAAGGTTTATGCAAAGTTTTATTGGAAATACTTTATCTGAGTTCTAAATGTTCCAAAATATTCTTCAGAACTTTTTTGGATTTTTCTGGGTAATTTTGCTATTTATTTTGGCTTTGTTTATTTATCTGAATTACTTTAATTCGAAAATGTTTTGAAAATCCTAAAACAGTGTTGGGCCGAATCTCTGTGCGGCCCAGCCCATCGCGCCGTTGGCCCGCGCAGCCGCACCGAAACCCTAGCCACGCGTCGTTTGATTTCGATCGAACGGTTGTGAGAGCGCCGTGTTACCAGGCGATGAGGACCATACGATCGAGTCCACACGGATGGTTGGGATGGAGCCACGTCGTCTCTTCTTCGCGAGATCACCGGAGAGGCATGGGCATTGATGCCCGTGAGTTTTGCCAGCGGTTTTCACGCACGTCGAGGCTCTTTAAGCCGTGTCGGTTAGCACATTCTGCAGAGAACTTCAAGCTGCTTCTTTTGACTCCTCGCACGCACGCCGAGACCCCTCCTAGCGCCCGTGCGAACTCGCCGTAGTTTCTTCCTCTCGCCGCTGTTGTTTTTTGCTTCCTCTCGCCGTCTTGTTATGCCACCTTGAATTATTAATTGTATGCCCTAAATCATTGTCACCCTAAGTTGATTATATTAGTTGGATGTTAATATTGTGCCAACACGGGAGGCTAGACCGTGAGTAGATGCTTAGCCTTGCAACGAATCATGAGTGATCTTTCAGAAAAATGCTACAATACTGATTAAAGACTTTGAATGTATTTTGAAAAGTGGTGTGATGATGCCACATGATGAGATTGAGGTCAATGACTGTGTGGTTCCGTCAGAAGTTGAGTTATTCTTGGCATGTGTTGCACAATAATCAACTGGGTGGGAAATGATTTAGACTGGGGCAAGTGGCAAGAGGCTGTGTGCCTGGTGGGCCTGTGTGGCAGTGGGTTGATGAGTGATGTGAGTCTGTGTACCACATTGGGCTGTGTGCCACTGTTGAGTGTTGGAAGTCTTGCCTTGGCCGCTTAAGGACTTCACCTTGCAAGCCTTTGATCCGAGTCACCGTACAACCACATGTCCGATATGGGATGGACCTAGTTGACTAGGGTTACGATATCTTTCCTCCGATACCTCGGGTGACAATACACGGGGTGTATCTGTATGAGGGCGCGCACTGTGCTACGGCTTGGTGCCCATCCAACGGTGATTGGCGGTCCTATACTTGACTCTGTGTGAGGAAGTGATAGTGAAGGCAATCTGGAGAGGTTCTTTAGTTAAGGTAGAAGTTCCTGAAAAGCTTTGTTGCGGACAATCACCTGTGTGGTGAGCGGCTGTATCTTGTGGGTAAAGTGTACAACCTATGCAGAGTGTCAAAACTATTCGAATAGCCGTGCTCACGGTATTGAGCATTGCTCGGGGATTACAGTCGAGGGATAGATTTTCATAAACAAAACATGGAAGGGGGCTGTGTGCCAAGTGTTAAAAATGAACTGTTAAGGCTGTGTGCCGAGAATCCTCAAGGAAAAACCATTTGAAATTATTATTACTTATAACTGTCCCACTGCTTAATCTAATTAAGATATTGGTTAAAAAAATAAAATGCTGCTTGATGCAAAAGAACCATTTAAGCCAATCCTTTGGAATAAGCTCTGCATATAGTAATAGCGCTGCATTCTGTGCATTACTTGTTGAGTGCCTTGTGTACTCACCCCACCTTGCTTATCAACCCCAACATCAGTGGAGGAGACTACACCAGCTTGGGAGGAGTACATCGAGGATACGAACAACTAGGGGGCAAGACCAGTCGGTTGCTTGTGGCAAGATGAAGGCTTCCACGACCTTTATTTATGTTCCGCTGCTATTTCTTTACTTTGAATAATGTAAGCCCTGTGTGGCTGACTTATCTGTAAGGAGACCATAAGGTCGTACAACTCGGTTTATATACATGTTTGCACTATTTATTCTTATATCCTTGTGATGTCTGTGATGTGCAACCCTGTATGACTGTGTGTGCTAGCGTGATCCTGGACTGGCACAGAATACACAGAGGGTCCGGATTTACAGATTCGAGGCCCGACACTCCGTCTTCGATCATCTTCCGGTGATCCTCGACCGTCTGGACCTCCGACGCACCTCGCCTAGTCTCGGTCATCCTCTGCCTTACCATGACCTAGCACTGTCGTCCTGCAACCATCAAAAATAAGGAAACACATCACATAGCAATGTCCAAAAAGATTGTAATGAAATTCATTAGAAATCACAATTTAAAATTCATCTTTGCTCATAAGGGCGGTGCTCGCCCAAGCCGTAGCACCACCGGTAGTGCTATCACTAGGCCTAGGCGTAGCACCGTCCAGAGAAATGGCTCTCGTATGACCGCCCATGGCCGGTGCTACCGCCCCCAGGCCGATAGCACCGCAAGTGCTGGGCAAATTTTAACAATTTTCTTCAAATTCAATTTCCAACTCAAATCAAAATACCACAAGCTTAAATAATATCAATAACTCATCATAATCCAGGGTAGACCTCCACATGGTCTTTCAAATAAATACCTAAATTAGAGATAAAAAAACTCTAAAAAACTCACTATTAAATATATCTTAATTTTATAAATTGTTAGAAATTTGAATCACCTCAATCGGAGCTCGTATGAGGAAGAACGGGCTCTCGAAAGATTTGATAAATAGAAAAATCAGAAAATATTAAATAATTAATTTATCAAATTATTTTTATACTGGAAAATAAGATTAATGATGTTGGCTGATGTCAGCACCCTAGCGGACCAATCACACGCTGACTTGTGGCACCGGTCTACAGACGCGGTCCACCAGACCATGCCGGTCTACCATGGACTTGGTCCACGAGCGTTTGACCGTTGGTCAACCGACGCACGCATGATGTTACAAGGGTGACATCAGCTAGCACACACGGCTCAACTCGGCTGCTTGACACGTGGTGAGATCTCACCCGCACGTTCTAGATCAAACGGCCAAAACACGGCAGCAATGGTTGACGGCGACGTGAGGCGGGGACGCATGGCGCACGGGCAAGGGGTCTACACAGCGCAATCTAATCCACACAGTTTAGATCGAACGACAGAGTTCAAGGACAAAGGTCAACGACGCGGGACGGTGAGGTGCTTACCGGCGCTGAGAAAGTCGACCCATGAAATGGCGAAATAATGACTTTCCGGTGACCAAAGATGATGGATCCGAAGCAGCTTGACGCAGGGGTCACGAAACTAGGCTCAACAATGACGGAAGAAGCTCAACAGCAGCGAGATTTGAAGAAAACCGAAGGTGATGAGGCAAAGAACAATGCCGAGCTCTCCTGCAAAGATGACGGCAGCTCGGGCTACGTTATCTAGTGCAAACGATACGGCTTGGAATGGAGAACACGGCACGGGGGTCCTAGGGCATATAAAGGCCTTCGGCTTCTGTGCATGAGGCGAAAACCGAGGTAGACTACGTGGCGATGGTAGATTCTAATTAGGATACGGCGAGTGACATGGCACAATCATGACCACTCACGCAGCGATGATCTGACGGCTCACGTGCATGGGCGATGTGGACGAATCTTGACCGCTCGATAGCGAAGCGATGGCCCGCGATCTAAGGTTAGGGTTGTGGCTGTTGCGGCAGCTAACACAGGCCGGGCCATGGCTAAATGGGTAGGCACAGAGAAAAGATGGCCTGGGCTTGGCTTGGTTTGGCCCAACACTATTAAAAATGATTTCCAATCCTTTTGTTATTTAAAAAATTTTAGAAAATAGATTAAGCCAAATAAAATAGTAAAAATATATGAAAAATTCTAGAAAAATCCTCAAAAATATTTTTTTGAAATGTATAGATCTCAAATAAAAAAAATTGAAAAAAGTTCATTTAAACTTTTCAAAGATTGAAATAGTTTTTATAATAGGCCATATTCAATAGTATAAATAAATCCAAAAAATTTAGAAAATTCACAAAATGCAGAAGTAATATTAAAATATTATTTTAGGCCAAAAATTGGGATGTTACAAACCTACCTTTTAATAGAATCTTGACCCCAAGATTTAGTTCTGACTAGAGAATAGGTTAGGAAACTTTATCTTCAGATCTTCCTTACGCTCCCAGGTAGCTTCACTTTTTGCATGATTATTCTACTATACTCTGCAAAAGCGAATTGACTTCTTTCTAATCTTGGACTACATAACATCCAAAATCTTAATCGGTTGCTCCTTATAAGTCAAATCCTCTTGCAACTCAATTGCCTCCAATGGCGTCTGCTCTGTTGGCACTCAAAGACACTTCTAAAGCTGTGAGATATGAAACACATCATGCACACCTGCCAACGACTGCGGCAGATCTAACTGATTGGCAACCCCTCCTCAATGGCTTAAAATTTTGAATGGACCAACATATCTCAGTGCAAGCTTTTCTTTATCGTGAAACCTTTTGATTCCTTTAAGAGGTGTAACTCTAAGATACAAAAAAATTTCTGGTTCAAAGCTCAACTCTCATCGACGATTATCAACATAACTCTTCTATCTCGACTGAGCCACTTTTAACCTTTCCCTAATATGGCAATCTGCTCTTTAGCTTCCCTAAGAATATCAGGCTCGAACACCAAACGCTCTTCTGTCTCATTCCAATTCAACAGAGTACGACAGGGATGACCATACAAAGCTTCAAATTGCGACATCTGCAAACTTTCCTGATAACTGTTATTATAACTGAATTATGTATACGGTAAACATTTATCCCACGATGTAGCATAAGCTAAAGCACAAACTCTCAACAAATCTTCTAAAATCTGATTAACTCTCTCAGTCTGACCATCCTGTCTAATGATGATATGTTGTACTGAAATTCAAAAGTGTACCCATAGCTTCATGCAACTTACCCTAGAATCTCGAGATAAATTGGTTACCTCTGTCTGACACTATCTTCTTGGGCACTCTACGTAAGCACACAATCCTTGACATATATAGCTCTACTAAACAATCTCCTGAATAAGTGGTCTTAACTGGTATAAAATGGGCAACTTTGATCAAATGATCAACTATGGCCCATATGGAATCATAACCAGTCTGGGTTCTAGGTAAACTGGTAATAAAATCTATACCGATTTCCTCCCACTTCCACTCAGGAATCTTCTATAGCTACAATAAACCGGCAGGTCTTTGATGCATTACCTTCACTCTCTGGCATATGTCACACAAAGCAACATGCTTAGCGACTTCACGCTTCATATTAGACCACCAAAATCTCTCCTTAACATCCTGATACATCTTAGCACTACCAGAATGAATCGAATACTTCAAATCATGAGCTTCCTCCAAAATTAACTGCTTAAGCTCCTTTTTGTTAGGTACACAAATTCGACCCTTGAACCACATAGTACCTTGATCATCCAGCTGTAAGTTCAACCTCCATTAGTTTTGGTGATTGGTTTAATATTAATGTTTAATCATTGTTTAATGACAAATCTAATCATTATGAGACTAACATGTTTAATTGAGCCTTATTCTTATTAGTCTCATATTTGGATGGAAAATGGAAAACCTAAGGTATGCACTTGTATTCACTCTATTGACTTCATGCATACTTAGGATTCAAGTTAAAGTATGAACTCTTCCATTGCTTTAGTCCAAATATGTGCATTATGTTCCTAATTCATATACTACATGAATGCACACATCTAGGGGGAGTTTATAATTTAACTTGTTGTTTCAATAGTATTGATCCATGTCTTATTGCTAAATAACATATAAAGGATCAAGACTTTGAAACAATCATTTGAGTATATGAAACTTGTGTAGTTATATATATACTCATATCAATTTAAATGAAATTTAAATTGAGTTCGATTGTCTTTCAATCAATAAAAGAATATTTCATCATGTGTTGATGGTGTTCCTTGTTGATTAAAGACAAGCGAAAAGTTCTTGAGTATAATGAAGCATTAGTTGCATCAAAGTACTCAAGACACAATTAATCTTTCAAATCGATTTGGGTTGTGCTCAATCAATTTTGGAGGCATCCATTATGTGTTAATGGAGTGCGGTGATGATTGAGATAACCGTGTTTGTTGGACTAACATCTTCCATGAGTTGTGAAGTAGGTTGAGTCCATGATGATAAAGAATCGGGAAGAAGAAGAAGAAGTCATCATGTGTTCATGAGCTTCAAGAGGTGATTCCAAAGTAAAGAGAAGGGATAGAGAAGGTTCATCATGTGTTGGTGAACAAGAAGAAGAAGATTTGATCCCGGAGAAAAGATGATTGGAAATCATAAAAGCTCTAAGTGGATCGCGTGCGGCAAAGGTATAACTAGATAGGCTAAAGAGTCTAGTTTAGATCGTCGTACTATCAAGAGGGGTTGAGTCTTTTAGCTTGAGCTTCATCATGTGTTGATGA
This sequence comes from Otatea glauca, assembly GCA_036346275.1. NCBI lineage: Eukaryota > Viridiplantae > Streptophyta > Magnoliopsida > Poales > Poaceae > Otatea > Otatea glauca. The sequence continues at coordinate 37,006,864 of CM070713.1, read as the reverse complement.
ACTCAATCCGGTTCACTCTAGCTCACTCTCTTGTTTGGTGTTTGCATGAAGCTAACCATTTGGCATGTGTTGCAAATGGGTGAAGCTTGTGCATGGATTTTGTATGAGCTAAGTATTTGCATGTGTTGCAAATAAGGGTGCTCATGCTTGCATCTTAATTGAATCTTATTTGATTTGGTTTTTGCTTGGAGCTAAGTTTTGCATGTGTTGCAAATAGAGAGCTCATGCACTTGAATTTGTTGTGGTTGTTTGTATGGTGCTAGAGATTTGCATGTGTTGCAAATAGAGAGCTCATGCTTTGGTGTTTTAGCTTGTGATTGGGTCATGTGTTGATCATCACAAGGCTAAGCTTGGTTTAGTTGCAAAATGTGTTTTTGCAAAGTGTTGACTTGTTATTTGCAAATGTGTTTTGCAAATAAGCTGGAAGTTATGAGGTTCAATCCTAGAGCATGTGTTGGCATTTGCAAATGTGTTTTGCAAAGTGTCGGGATCATGTGTTGATTCTTACATGGCTAAGAGGATTGATCTTATAGGTTCGTGGTTTATTTGCGAATGTGTTTTGCAAATAAGTTGGAGTTGTTATTTGCAAATGTGTTTTGCAAATGAACTTGAGATTATGGGTTTCGATCCTAGAGCATGTGAATAGGGTTTGCAAATGTGTTTTGCAAATTAACTTGATCATGTGTTGATCACCACATGGCTAAGAGGATTGATCTCATAAGTTCTTGGTTTATTGGCAAATGTGTTTTGCATATAAGTTGTGCTTAATGAGATTCTTTGGAGTATGTGATTAACATGTGCAAATGTGTTTTGCATAATGTTGTGATCATGTGTTGATCCTCACATAGCTCAAAGAATAAATCTTTAATGGTTTGGAGAAAAGTTTTTGTGAAAAATCGTGTTTTCTCCTTATGGCCGGTCGTACCGCCCACGTAGGGCCGGTAGCACCGCCTGGCCGGTAGTACCGCTTATGGGAGCATGTACTGCAGGTCGGTCCGGTGCTACCGCCCATGGTAGCCCGGTAGCACCAGAGGTCCGGTGCTACCGCCCCTCTGGCCGGTGTGGAAATTCCAGAGAGGGATGTTTTTGGGCGGATTGGCTGTCCGGTGCGACCGCCCATGGTAGGCCGCTCTGGCCGGTGTGAAAAATCCAGAGGAGGTGTTTTTGTGTTCGGCTTGGGTCCGGTGCTACCGAGGTGAAGGCCGGTGCTACCACGGCGAGAGCACCGCTCCAGATTGGCGGTGCTCGGATTTCCTGCAACGACTAGTTTTGTAGCCGTTGGCGAGGAGGCCGGTGCTACCGGGCCTAGTAGGGCGGTAGCACCGGGTTTGCTGGACTTTTGCCCAATTCATCCCCAACGGCTAGTTTTGGCTTGGAGGCTATAAAAGGAGGCCTTGGGGAGCAAGGGCTGTAGTTGTTGCTGTTGCTAGAGCATTTGGGTGTTTGTAGGAGTTGAGTGCATGTGTTGCCCTCTTCCATTTGCTTCTTGATCTAAGAGTGAGCCCTAATTGCATGTGTTGCAATTAGGAAGTGGATTGAGAGCCTCTTGTGCATGTGTTGCACTTGAGGAGGATCCTACTGCATGTGTTGCACTTAGGAGGTCACCGGAAGTGCATGTGTTGCACTAAGTGAAGTTCAAGCGGAAGGGCTTGATTTGTTACTCTTGGTGTTTGCCGACACCTAGACGGCGTAGCGACGTCGTGCGCGGGAGCTCTCAACGGAGGTTGTAAGAAGCCCCGGCAAAGTTTGTGAAGGTTGGAGCTCGCCTACCCGAGAGGGAAAAGGAGCTACCACTAGTGGATTCGAGGTGAGTGCTCAATTTGTGGAGCCGGTCCAATTCGTTTGGGCTAACCTCAACGTGGACTAGGGGAGACCGGCAAGTCTCCGAACACTACGGTAAAAAGTATTGTGTCTCTTGTGCTTGCATTGTTTTCATTATTTATATTCAAGTAATTTATATTTATAGAATTAAATTGATTGATTGCTTGTCTTTAGAATTGCAATTATTGTTAGAGACATAATTAGTTAGTGCACATAGTGAGCCTAGTTGATTTAGGCTTTAATTGTCAAAACCTTAGTTTATCACTTCCGCATTAATATTTGTTAAGGTTTTGGTATTAGGATAATTAGGGGTGAATTGCTTTGTAGAAATTAACGAGGAAATTTTAAAAGCCGCCTATTCGCCCCCCTCTAGTCGGCATCCTCGACCTAACACCAGCACAAAATCCTTGGCTAAGCCTTCATCCTTCTTAGATTTGATTTTGTTGATCTTTCCATCGTCCTTCTGACCTTCTCTGATCTGATCTTCTAGAGTCGGCTTTACTTTCAATGTAGCTAAGAATCCTTGTGGAACAACTTCCAATTTCATCTTCTGAATTTCTTTGCATAATTCCAATTGATCTTCTAACACTAGCATATTAGCACTATGACCTTTACGACTCAAGGCATCGGCTACCACATTAGTCTTACCTGGATGATAGTGAATTCCCATATTGTAATCCTTTATTAACTCCAGCCATCTCCATTGTCTCATAGTAAGGTCTGACTGAGTAAATATATACTTTAAACTCTTGTGATCCGTATAAATCTCACATCTATTTCCAATGAGATAATGACGCTACAACTTCAAAGCATGCACTACAACAGCTAACTCCAAATCATGCATAGGGTAATTTTCTTCATGCGGCCTTAATTGCCTTGACGCATATGCAACAACCTTTCCATTCTACATCAGTATGCATCCAAGTCCTTGTCTGGAAGCATCACAATATATATCAAAGCTACGCTGAACATCTGGCAATAGTAACACTTGTGTTGTCGTCAGACGCTTCATTAGATCTTGAAAACTTTTCGCACTCTAGCGTCCATGCAAACTTCTTTTCCTTTTTCAACAACTGCGTAAGCGGTCTAGCAATTGTCGAAAAGCCTTCGATAAATCGACAATAATATCTGCCATCCCCAGAAAACTATGGATCTGATAACTGACTTTGGTTGCTCCCAATTCAACATTGCTTCCGCTTTGCTTGGATCAACAACGACTCCTTTAGAAGTCATCACATGTCCAAGGAATTCAACTCTCTCTTTCCAAAAATCACACTTACTAAACTTAGCATACAACTGTTGCTCTCGCAGCTTTTCAAGAACTAAACTAAAATGTTATGCATGCTCTTCTTCTGACTTGGAGTAAACAAGAATGTCATCAATGAACACAACAACAAACTTGTCTAAATATTCCATGAAAACATTATTCATCATGTTCATGAAATATGTAGGAGCATTGGTCAATCCAAAAGATATGACTGTAAACTCATAATGTCCATATCGCATGGATAATGCAGTCTTAGGAACATCCTCAGTACGAATCTTTAATTGATGATATCCTAATCGAAGATCTATCTTGCAAAAAACTCCAGCTCCTCTTAATTGATCAAACAAATCATCGATCCTGGGTAACGGATACTTATTCTTGATCGTCACTTCATTAAGTGCACGATAGTCAATACACATCCTTAAGCTTCCATCTTTCTTTCTGATGAACAGAACACGCGTTCCCCATGACGACGAATTAGGTCTCACAAAACCTTTCTCTAGCAACTCCTTGATCTTCTTCTTCATCTCTACCAACTCATCGGTAGGCATCCAATACGGTCTTTTTGCTATTGGTGCTGTACCAGACACTAACTCAATAACAAATTCGATCCTCGATCTAGCGGCATACTAGGTAGGTCCTCAGGAAAAACATCGGGGTCTTCCTGACGACTATTGATCTCCTCCCAGCGCGTTACTTGCTTGAGTAGGCATCTGAAAACTCTGACCACATGAACGTGGTGCAAGTGTTGCTATCTTGTTTGCAGCCTACGGTTGAAATATGGCAAACTATTGCAGAGTCATCCTCAACCTCAACTGATTTGGGCGACTTCCTTGGTGAGCCATTCTACGCTTGTGATCCTCACCAAATTCTTTGCGCTTGTCTTCAAAAATCATAGCTTTATTGATCAATTCCTAGAAATCTAGAAGGTTATGGGTAATCAACCCAACTTGCAACTCATAATTCAGTCCCTTCATGAAACAAGATTGTCTTGCTTTATCTGTCGCAACATCTTCAGGGGCGTAGCATGCTAGCTGTGTAAACTTATTTAGGTATTCAGCCACTAACTGGCTTCCCTGCTTGAGTGCCCTGAATTCCTCCTTCTTCATGTACATCATTCCTTCAAGAACATGATACTGATGAAATGCAGTAGTGAACTCCTCCCAAGTGATCACTTGTGGGCCTTTATGAGTATCACAATAATTCTCCCACCATTCAGCGGTAGTCCCTTCCAGCTGATGAGAAGCATAGAGAACCTTCTCATTGCCTTCACACTGCGTTATATGTAGCTTCCTCTCTACCGTTCTGAGCCAGTCATCAGCTTCCAAGGGATTGACATTCTGAGATAATGTTGGTGGACGAGTCATCATGTAATCTGCTAGCTTGGTGTAGGGATGAGGTCCATTGTTGTTGACTTGATTAGTGTTGTTAGATGTAGCTTGAGTTGTCATTTTCTACATTTGTTGCATCATCATTTGTATCAACTGAGTTTGTGCAGCAAGAAAAGCTCCCAAATTCTACATGTCTAATGGTGGCGATGCTTGAGGAAATGGCCCTTCATTGGGGTTGTCGTTAGATTGAGTTCCACTCCCAGAAGCTCTAATGTTTCCTCTTGTCTGCACCATCTGTTGATTGCTTCACAGGGTTAGGGGAGATGGAAATAGCATAGGTACGATTCAAGAATCCTAGTGCAGGGGAAACATGTTTAACCCAATAAAATAAGCAAACTTTATTAATAACTTGGTATAGTTGCTTACAAGAGCCTAAAAGCTATGTAACACATACTGCACACTCAGCAAACATGGAAAAACCAAACCACCCTAAGCACAAAAAACTACCACCAAAATGGGTGACACTGCCTAACTTAAACAAACGTGACTCAAAGTAAGAGTCCCAACTACTAGCTAACTCTCTCACTCATCCAACCACCCAGGCTGAGGCTCTCCCAGTGCATACACCAATGGATGGGCTAGCATGGGTGCAAAATGATCCCGGTGTCTTCGAACAGCCTCCTCAAAGTCCACATGCATATCATGCTCCTCTGGCTCCATCTCAACTTCTTCGGGTCTTTCTCCTCTTCCTCACCTTGTCCCTGCTCAGCTTGATCACCATCACCATATAGGGCTTCATCCTACTCCATGATCCTCGAGGTCGCCGCAATGCGCGTCTCCTAAAGTTCCTCTTCGGCAACCCACAAGGCTTCATACACTTGCTTCAGTTCTTGAGTTGTGTCCTTCATGTGGTCTTCTTGAGAAGCAGCGAACTTTGACAAGTGCACCACAGTGGCATCTTCTTCCTCTTTAATCTTCTGGCGTTGAGAAGCATGTCCAGATGGATGCAGCCTGAACACGGTGTCCTCCAACTCATGAGCATAATCCTAACAAACCCATCGCAGTGCAAGACGTGAAGACTCCTGGATCCCAATCTCAAATGTAGCTCTTCTAACTGTAATGTTGATTGGTTTGCTAGCCTTTGTATCCTCCTGAGTGTAAATGAGAATCTTGCAGATGATGCCTCGCTCTATACCGTTGAAAGCCCAGCATCTTCCTTTGTAAAGTGGTTGAACAAAGCCTCCAAGGACCTGTAGAACCTTCCATAGTTCAGCAACATAGCCTCCTTCGCGCTCACCATATGTTTGAGCCATCCTTATCTGATAAGGAAACTTGGGTGAGACCTCGACTTGTGTCAGCAGTAAGGAAACAAAAAATTCAGCAAAGGCAAGAATAGAAGAATGAGAAGAGTCAAGAGCTTCTTAATAGTCAATTTAAATTTTTCTTTTAGAAAATAATTTTTGGACACACCTAAGAGATAACCAGACTATTTAGGGCCAAGACCTACAACCAGTATGGCCCTGATACCACCTTGGTTGGCATCTGAATATGCAAATCCAGACCCTCTGTGTATATCATACTAGTCTAGGATCACGCTAGAGCACACAGGCTCAACATTGATGAATATCACAATCATACATAGCGGAAACAAAATAAAAGACTACATATATTAATTATTAACCTGTTGACTGACCTTACTGTCCACCATACATGACTTTACCATGCAGGGCTAAACTATGATTACCAAATTAAGCTGCAACGGAATGAAAATATAGATAAACCCTTCAGTTTACCACAGACAACTGACAAAGTTCGCACCCTAAACATTCATCTCTTCAGGATACTGCTCGAAAGCTAGTGTAGACTCTTCAACTGGTGATATTGTTGGCAAGGGTGAGTACATAAAGTACTCATCAAATTGTGCACAGAATGCAACTCTAGCATACTATATGCATGGCTTGTTCTAAACGAATGGCTAACATGGCTATTTTGCAATAAAGCAGCATTAATAAAAGAATACAGTAACTAGATTGAAATGACAGTAAGACAAATACAATAAATGGTAACTCTCAACATTTCTCAAGTAAACATGGCACCCTGCCCTAACATATTGCAAACTTCCACCAGCACCCGGCTTTCCCATCCAAGTTTTCATTTTATAAAACCTATTCCTTGACTGTAATTCCCAAGCATTGCTTAATACCGCGAGCATGGCAATCTGAATAGATTTTTCACTCTATAGAGATTATGCGCTTTACCCACACGACATGATCATCTCTTGTTGCCAAGATATTAACACATTTCCTTTGGTGTGTCGGCACAGAGATCATGACAAAGCATTTACAAAGCTCTGTCTTAACCCAGTACTCACTCGAAGGTTTCAACATTGAAGGGACTGGTTACCACAATCAATGCCCCCCCTCTTGCATCATGTGAGTTTACCCATATAGTCGGGACTCACACCAACACTAGTAGGATCAAAGCTAAGACATTGCAATCTAAAGCATTACCACCCCAGTTGCTTACCATGCAACACATGCCATCATCAATTCAACTTAGTTGCAGAACAACACGTGTTACCACAACTCAGCATCATCGTGTGATAGTACATGGCACACTAATTCCATAAACACGTTCCATATTCCATTAGTCAATATTAACTTTGATATTTCAAAATATATGTGTCATACGTGTCACAGCTAAGCAAACTATTCACGATCTAACCAACCCATGTTGATCTCTAATAGCAAACAACTAGTAAGGAACCATCCTAGGGTGACAATAATCATGGCATACAAATTACAAAGTAGGTATAATCCAATTGGGTAGATTAACTAGATCCCAAACTATTTTGAAAGCAATTCTACACATAAAATAACATGCATAATTTAAATCAACACAGCAATTTTGTAAAACTAGGTTCAACATCATCAAAGCACAACTTGCTTTGGAAAAGTTCTTGTTCCTTCTTTGGACCTTGCTCTTGAGTCAATGGTTCACCCTCGAATGCTCTGAGCACTTCAACGTCTACGCGAATCGAGAAAGAATTAAAATAAATACCAAAATCATAGATCAAACAAACTCTAAAAATAAAATAAAATTATCCATTAAATAGATCTCAATTTTACAAATTTTTCAAAATTTTAATTGCCTCAATCGGAGCTCGTATGAGGAAGAATGGGCTCTCGAAAGATTTGATAAATAGGAAAATAAAAAAATATTAAATAATTAATTTCCCTTATTATTTTTATACTGGAAAATAAAATTAATGACATTGGTTGATGTCAGCACCAGAGTGGACCAATCACACACTGACACATGGCACTAGTCTATAGATGCGGTCCACCAGATCATGCCGATCTACCGTGGACTTGGTCCACGAGCATTTGACCATCGGTCATGGTGAGATCAACGAGCACATGCGGCACGACTCGGCGCTTGACGCGTGGCGAGATCTCACCCGCACGTTCTAGATCGAACAACCAGAACACAACGGTGATGGTTGTCGAGGACGCATGGCGCACGGCATGGGGTCTACGCGGCGCAATCTATTCCACACGGTTTAGATCGAACAGCAAAGACCAAGGGTGAAGGTCGGCGGCACGGGACGATGAGGTGCATACCAACGTTGTGGAAGACGACGCAAGAAATGGCGAAACAATGACTTTCCGGTGATCCCAAGCGGCTCGACGCTGGGGTCACAAAATTGGGCTCGACGACGACAAAAGAAGCTCAACGGCGGTGAGATCTGAAGAAAACCAAAGGTGGCGTGGCAAAGAACAATGGTGAGCTCTCCTACGAAGATGACGACAGCTCAGGCTACGTTATCTGGTACAAACGACGTGGCTTGGAACGGAGAACACAGCACGAGGATCGTCGGGCTTATAAAGGCCCTTAACTTCCATGCACGAGGTGGAAACCGAGGCGGACTACGCGGCGATGACGAATTCCGGTTAGGATATGGTGAGTGATGTGGCACAATCATGACCACTCACACAACGACGTTCCGATAGCTCACACGCAAGGGCGACGTGGACAAATCTTGACCGCTCGATAGTGAAGCGACAACCCATGATCTAGGGTTAGAGTTGCAGCAGCTCCGACGGCTGACATGGATTGGGCTATGCTAAATGGGTCGGCACGGAGATAAGATAAGATGGGCACAGCGGCTCGACCAACACTATTAAAATGATTTACAATCCTTTTCGAACACTATTAAAAATGATTTACAATCCTTTTCTGATTTAAAATAATTTTAGATAATAGATTAAGCCAAATAAAATAGTAAAAATATCAAAAAAATATAGAAAAATCCTCAAAAATATTTTCAAACATATAGATCTCAAATAAAATATTTTTGATAAAAGTTTATTTAAACTTTTCAAAGATTTAAATAATTTTCATAATAGGCCATATTCAATAGCAATAAATTAATCCAAATAAATTTCACAAAAATCCAGAAAATTCACAAAATGCATAAGTAACATTAAAATATTATTTTAGGCCAAAAATTAGGATGTTACACATATTGTGAAAATCTACATTGATGATGTTGTTGTAAAATGTAAGTATGATTTCTAGTATCCGATTTGGAAACATTGTTCAAGAAGACATGGGCACATGGTTTGAAGATGAATTCATGCAAGTGCGCTTTTGGCGTGTTGGCTGGACTGTTCTTGGGCTTTATGATTCATAGAGAGGAATTAAGGTCAACCAAGAAAGAGTCAAAGCATAAACAGCCAACTTGTAAAAAACATCTACAAAAGTTGATCGAAAAGATTAATTATCTACGGCGTTTTATCTCAAATTTGTTTGGTCGTATCAGTGTGTTGACCCCATTGCTTAAAATTAAAGGGTGATCAAGAATTTGTATGGGGAGCTGTATTTGAGAATATAAAAGAGTATTTGTCTAAGCCTCCGATGTTGGCTTCACCTCAGAATGGAATACCATTTAAATTATACATATCAGCTAAAGAGGCAACAATTGGAGTTGTCTTGGTACAAGAAATCAATGGTAAAGAAAGGGTTATTTTTACTTCAGTCGATGCTTGATCGATGTCGAGACCAGGTACTCTTTTGTGGAAAAACTTTGTTTATCGTTGTATTTTGCTTGCACCAAGTTAAGGCATTATATATTATCACCGACATGTAAATTTGTCTACAAAACCGATGTTACAAAGTATATGCTGTTGGCTCCAAATTTGAGAGGTCGACTTGGGAAATAGGCTTATGCACTCATCGAATTCGACCTGACATATGAATCGGCTAAGGCTATTAAGGGTCAAGCAATTGTTGATTTTATAACAGGGCATGAGACCGACATAAATGGTGACCTGGTATATGTTGCACCTTGGCTCTTATTTCTTGATGGGTCGATGTATCGAGGAGGTGATGGTATCGAAATAGTTCTAGTATCACCAAAAGGATATAGTTTTGTTCTTGCATTCAGGCTAAATTGCAAGTGCTCTAATAATCAAGCCGAGTACGAAGCTTTACTCAAAGGCCTATAGTTATTCGACAACATCGGTGTCAACTCTGTCGAGGCTTATGGGGATTCTCTGTTAATAGTTCAACATGTTAAAGGGGAATACAACTGCTGTAATGAGATCTTGGTCAAATACTTTGAGTAGTGCCTCAATATAATCGGCTCATTTAATATTTTTCGATTTGCCATATCCCTCATGAATTGAATAGCAAGGCCAACTTGTTAGCTCAACGAGCATCAGGCTATAAAATATTTGTCCGATTAGAGGACTATGAGCCGATGGAGAAAACGGTCATGTGCATCAGTACAGACGATTGGAGGACAAAAGTAATCAATTATTTGTCTGATCCATCAAAACTCACAGACAAGAAAATTAAGAGACAAGCTCTGAAGCATATTCTGTTTGATGATATACTCTATTATCAAACTTTGGAGGGTTTATTATTAAGATGCCTTGGGATAGAAGAAGCCAAAGTAGCTATAGATGAAGTACATGACGGCATCTATGGAACTCATCAATCTGCTCACAAAATGAAATGGCTATTGAGGCGTATTGAATATTTTTGGCCTACGATATTAGAAGATTGTTTTAAATATTACAAAAGATGACAAACTTGTCAGAAATTTGGTAATTTACAAATTGGCTCCAGCATCAGCTTTACAACCAATTATCAACCTTGCCCATTTAGATGATGCGAAATAGATGTAATCGGCCAAATATATCCTACGTCAAATAAAGGCCACAAGTATATTTTGGCTGCGATCGATTATTTCTCTAAGTGGGTTGAGGCAATACCTTTAACAAAGGTAACTTGTGCTGAGGCGATTAGATTTGTAATGGAGCATATTGTTCATTGGTTTAGAATACCTCAGACTATTACGACCTATCAAGGCACAGTGTTTATGTCTAATAAATTTCAAGGCTTTGCTTAGAGTTTAGGGATCAAATTATTAAATTCATAGCTTTATTATGCACAAGCCAATGGTCAAGCCGAGTTGTCAAATAAGGCATTGATCAAGCTAAAAAAAAGGAAAATTGAAGAAAAGCCCAGAAATTGGCATATAACACTATCTGAATCGTTATGGGCTTTATCGGATTGCTTGCCATGGTGCCACAAAACTCTCGCCTTACTAATTGGCTTATGGACAAAAGGCTGTGTTGCCATTGGAGATTAATATTGACTCAATCAAGATAGCCAGACAAAATCATTTGTCAGCTCAGGAATTATAAAGAATTAATTACCGATAATCTAGATGATTTAGCGGAAATGCGATTACATACTTTGGATCAGCTATAGAAAAACAAGGTAAGAGTTGCAAGGGCTTATAAAAAAAGGTATTGCCAAAATCATTCCGTGAAGCTGATCTAGTCTAGAAAACTATATTACCTGTCAGCTCTAGAGATAGCCGATTTGGTAAATGGTCTCCAACTTGAGAAGGATCGTATAAAGTGCATCGGCTTGTTGATGGTAATTCCTATATTTTAGAGACACTAGAAGGGGTGGTATTTCCTAAGGCGATCAATAGAATATTTGAAGAAGTATCATCCAAGTGTTTGGGTTGGATCTTAATCGGCTAAAAACGATTATCAATTGTGGAAAGCCAAACTAACTCTTTGCAGTTAATTCTGGCTATGAGGTCTAATGATAAATAAATTATAGCCGAGAAATTTATCATACTTAGCAAATGAAATGAAAATTTAAAACATAAATCAGTTAAACAGCCGATTTAAATATCCTTACAAACATTGTTTTTAGATAAATGGACTAACATTGTTTTCAACTACCAAAGCCGATGACATTATAATTAAAGTACTTAATCATGAAGAAGGCCAAACAAAGCAGCCATGGCCTTAGTGATTATCCTCTCAATGTCGTGAAGATAACACTTGTCGGCTTCTTGGCTTCCTAGCACCAGGACGATTTTAGTCGATTGATCCTTGACGGATGCAACTGATGAAGCTACCAAAGCTTTTTGCGCTTTTACAGCTATTGAAGAATTAGCCAGTTTTGTTTCAGTGTTGACTAGTTGTCCATTGATCTTGGCCAGCTCCACCTCAAGTTGTTTCATGGTTGCCTACAGCGCAGCCGACGTGTCTCTATTGGCCTTATGCTATTTTAACTCTTTATCATACTTGGCCTTATCAGCCTTGGCATCGGCTATCAGCATATTGAGAAGTTTTTGGTCTTCACGCTGAGCCGACCGATGTTCAATCCTCGTCTTTGCCACCCGCATTTATTCCTTCTAATAGTTGAGGAAGCAGACGTCTAGCCACGGCGCAGTCGCCTCTATACAGCAATTCTGCCTTCACCGCGTCCATTGCATTGCGGGTTGGTTGTGTGTCTTCCACCAGTGCTGCTGACAGGGAGTGGAGCAGATCAAAGAAGTACTTGATCTTTTCCTTTACGCCAGGAGACTATGTAACTTGAGCCAATGCCTTCTTCGAGATTGAGATAATTTTCTTGATCACGTTGAGCACCCTCTCCACCTCGTCCTCCTCCATGTCTGACATGTTGAACCCCAACATGTGGGTAAGGGACTAAGTCGGCTTGTCGGTAGGCTACACATATGGAGCATCGGTGGTAATGATCAGAGTTGGCGGGATAGGCTGCATTGGCTGGGCTGGCAGTACGGCGTGTAATATTGGCGAGGGCAACGGAGGCTGGAAAAGGAATTTATTAGCAAATTGTCAATGGAAAAGAAGTTAAATTGACTAAAACGTATGTTTACCTTATCAAAAGCCGATTCTTGCGATGAGACTTCAGCCGAACCTTCTTGGGGCAGACCCTTGAAAGTGACGACCTTTTTGTTAGGTCGACCACGTTTCTTTTCTGTTGAGAAATCGGCTATAAGTGTTAGTTTACAAAAGGTGATAGACAATATGAAATATAGCCGACAGATACTAACTTGGTTGAGGCTTGTCAAAATCTGAAAGGGAGGGAGATTGGATGCCTAAAGAGGTTGATGAATAGCCAGCAATGCAGACTCTGACATCTGGGCGAGGCCACTGCTTGATGTGTTGTGCCCGATGAACCACCCGCAACCTTTTCGCCAGTTTGCTTGGCTACCAAACATAGGGACAAGCCGATTAGCAAAGCTCAAGGACATCCACAAGATATAAACAAGAAATTATTACCTTAGCCGATATATTGCGAGTTACATCAACAAAACTCGAGTTTGTATAGCATGAACTAGCATCGCTACTAGAGCTTGAGCTACTACTATTGGAGTTAGTCTAGGTCGTCGGCTCAGGCGCAAGGCCTGGAAAGAAATAAAAAATAATAGCTGATATTGTGCGTTGTTTTGGATACAATGCTGCAGAAATAGCCGACCACTAGGTAATAAAACCTCCAGTTGTCCGAGTTTACAGGATGAAGTGTGGCAAGTGCTGAACTTGGAGGTCGTCAGCTGTATGCAAAACAATCTCAACTGTTGAAGCACGACGCACCCGATCTCTTGGCCTAAGCCGATCAAAGAGCTGAAAGTTCAGAGGGACTTGTCCAAACCCAAATTGCCTTGCATATACTGATGGATGATAAAGTTCATAAGACGACTGGAATGTCTAACCCTTAGTATGCAAGTTGACAAACAGGACACTTGGAGAAACAAATATCTTAAACAAATTTAGTGTCTCCTCAAGCACATCATTACTATCGGCTATCAGATGAATAAAAGATGTACAAGGTGAAGGACCAGAATGGCGATCAGAGGGGGGTGAATGATCACAATTTAAAACTATCAACAAAAACCAACCAAGAACCCACTTCATCAAAGCGAAGTAATGAAAAAATCTCAGAAATTTTCAGCAGGTGGCACCACCGCAATTCAATCCTGGTACTCCTAATGAACAGTACCCTCGCACTACCGAGGTTACTATAGTGGTAGTGCCACGCTACAGTAAAATCAGCACAGTGAATAGTTAGATCGACACGACTTCAAGATGAAAATCGATGAATCTTTTGATCGGCTAATCCAAACCCTGTAAAACTTTGTAGACATCTTCCTATGGATGTCAGTAACCTATTCCAACCTTCAATCGCAAGGATTGATATCAAAGTTCCGACCTTTTTCCAATTGAAGGAAGAGTGCACAAGAACGGGTTCAAGAACAAAAACTTAGCCCTCAGCTTGCTCGTGGGTTCTTGATGATCAAGATGATCCTAGATGGTCTCCCACATATCATAGCAAGCTAGAACACCAGAAAAGAACCTCAAAAACACGATCTTCCAAGAATGATTCTCTTAAGAACAAAAGATCGGTTTCTTGCAAAGAACACACAAGATTTGTCTAGATGATTGGGATATGACCTAAAGAAGATTCATCGATCAATCATACATCATCGGCGTAAAGAAGCACAAGCAAGTAGGAGGGAAGGCAAATCCAACTTGCGGGAATGTAAATTGCAAGAATGTAAGTGCAGAATTTAAATACTGAATTTAAGACATGATATAAATGCGAAAAATAAATTCAGACTTGAGAAAATAAATATTTCATTCCTGGAAGGGAGGTTTACAAAGCCTCACAACAAAGTGGGTAAAACTCAAAGGAGCACAAAAACCTCAAAACCCTCAAAGAGGGAAGAGCTACCCCTACCCCTCTATTTATACTACTCTTGAGTCATCCTCCACCTGTGGATGGGTTCCTTCAACCCTAAGGAATACCATCAAGGGTTAGGATTGACTCACTCACTCATACATAGACTAACCCGAAACCCACAACCATAATGGGTTTTGCACGCTTTTCAAAACATACTAACTTGACCCGCTACTCTATCTTCTAAACTGCAATCCAACGGCCCCTCCTTGATCCGAGCAACTTCAAGTTAGTATCTTATCCATTCTTTGTCTTCTAAGTTCGCAGCGACTCTGTCTCCAATCATCTTCCGGCGATCTTTGACCGTTTGGACCTCTGGCACACCTCGCCTAGTCTCGGTCATCCTCCGCCTCACCATGATCTAGCATCGTCGTCCTGCAACCATCAAAAACAAAGAAACCATCACATAGAAATGTCTAAAATGATATACAAGAAAAAGAAAAGAATAGTTGAAAATTATAGAATTATTTTTCCAAAGAAAAATCAAATTATAATGTCATGCTGACGTCATAGGCTATTTTTATTTTTAGTGAAATTAGTTTTAAAAAGAAAAAGGCCACAGACGCTGACATGTGAGCCCCACATGTCAGGCCTGCTGATGTCACCAAAACATGTGGTGAGATGCGGATGTAGCCATGTCGGCTCGATGGCGAGCAAGGCCATAGGGTCATCGGTGCAACTGCAGGTTGTCTCGTCGTGAAGCCCTCAGTGAGGTGATCTCGATGATGAGCATGTCGCGGCCATGGGACCACTCCGACGGGATCTCCAGTGTTGTTTCGACCATGATAAGGCAAGCATCCGACAGATCAAGGCAAACTCTACAGCACCAACCACGCACCTCGAGGCTCAACGGCCACGACGAATCAAGCTCCTCTTCCCAACGGCGACGCTTGCACAATCCTCTAGATCTTAGCGAAACGGTGGCGGCTCTAGAGAAATTAGGTTAGGGTTTTGTTTCACGGGGTCAAGGCGAACACGGTGCTCGCCTTATAAGGCACCAAGAAACCGAGATAAGCACAGAACGGAGGGAGTATCCATGGCGAACACGGGTGCATGGCGAGACTCTGGCTATGAGACGGAGCGAGCGGCCAAACAGGCGGGCAACGCCTATCAGCCTCCACGTTGCATGGGCAGGCCGGGCCGATGAGGTGGATCGGGCTGACGGCACGACTGGGCCAAGGTGTGGAGATCAGGGTTGGGCCGGCTAGGGTTTCAACCCAAAATTCGATTTTTAGTGATTTTCCTTTTAAAATAATTATAGAAAATAAAATAGCTTAAAATAAATAGAAAAAAATACTTGGAAAATTCCATAAAATATTTTGAGACATTTATAACTCAAATAAAATATTTTTGGCAAATATTCACTTAAACTTTACCCAAATTAAATACTTTTGACAAAAGGAAAACTCCATAATAATATTTAAATTGCAAATAAAATACAAAAAATTCCCAAAAATAATAAATTACACAAAGATAAATTAAAAGTAAAGATTGGGGTGTTACAGTTTCCGCCACTATCACAGGCTCCTCCTTGGTTGCCATGGGCTAGCTTGGCAACCGAAAATGTAGACGAAGCAGCTGCAAGGAGGGTAATTTTGGAGAGCAGGCGGCATGCGAGCAAGCATGCGGCTACTAGATCCATCACAATTCCGCCCGGATTTGGTGCCCTCAGTGAAAGAAGGGAGGCGATGACATAAGGAGTTGAGGACGACACAATGGTGAGGAGCCATGAATAAGAGGGGAGCATGAGAAGACAATGGCACCTGGCGGCAGGAAACGGAGGAGGGCGAGTCGTGCCAGGGAGGAAGCGGCGCGTGCACAAGAGGGAGCAGGCGTGCAGCTGAGGTGCTCGCACTAGTATTTCAGTGTGAGTCAAATGGCTGGCACCGGGCCAAGGTCGGGTAGGTGGCGTGGGGCTGAGGTGCGAGTGCTACCACCCTACACTAGGGGTGTAATCGGCTTGGATTCGATCGGATATCGCTCTTTCTATATCCTAAATCATATTTTTTATCGGATTCGGAGTCGGATGCGGATACTGCCGAATACGGATACAGCGCGGATAATATCGGACGCGGATTCGAATCGAATACGGAGCGAAATCGATACGGTACTGGATATTTTTTGTCGGATATCGCATAAAACACACATATAACACTGATTGATCAATCGTATGAGTTTAAATTTGTCTTATGCATGGGTGCTTTTCAGAGCATGTTATGAGTGTGTCGATAAGTGTAACATTTTTCATTGCTCTTCTTGCATTTGCTAGACTGTTTTCCTTCACCTCCGTCCCTCTCTGCATGCTCTAATCCTACATTTTCAATAGTAGAATCAAGTGTCTGCTTTTGGTCGGTCGTCTCAGTTTATTTTCCTTTTTTCTTCTTCGTCTTGTTTTTCTTCAAATCGGTCAATTGTTTTGACCGATTTTAAAGCTTTTACAGATACAAATAATTATTATTTTAGCTAATTCACTAAAATTCTATTTTTCTTGTTTTTCTCTTTTCTTTTCTCTTATTTTATTTTTCTGATAATTTATTAGTTGTAGTTGTTTTACATGTATTAACGTATAAATTGCGTTGAATTTTTTTCTGCGGTTAATTATTCAATTTTTTACACGTTTCAGAATTTTTTTTCAATTTTCCTATTTTTCTTTCTTTTTCTTCTTCTTAATTTTTCCTTTCTTTCTTCTATCTCTCTCCTTATTTCCTACTCTCTCCGGACTAACCTTAGCCATTCGTTCGTTCCCAGTTCTAGCTGCTTCTTTCTTTTCCCCGTTCTGCTCCTCTCTCCTTGCTATTTCTTCTTGCTTTTTCCTCTTCTCTACTCGATCTGGAGACTAGAGGTTTGGCCGGCTTTGCCGCCCTTTCCTGCGTGTCCCCCGCCGGCTTGGTTCACTGGCCTAGCCCCGACTCCCCACTCTCGCCGCTCGTGTTACATCGACCGACACTCGGCTCTCCCTCTAGCGCTCTCCTCGCCAGGCCCCAGTCCATCCGCCCGCTCACCGACCACACCGCTTGGTGGCGCATGGACTCGCGCTGCCCGGCCTGGTGGGCTCGATTGAGGTGTTGGGGAGAGGCGCTGGCACCTCCTGCTCCCGCTTGGGGGACTCCTGCTCCGGCGGCGCCGATGGAGCTAGCAGCACCGACGGCAGGTCGTTGGGGATGGGTTAGGGTTTTGTGGGTCCAACGTGGTGGTAGGCATCGCCATGGAGGAGGGCGGTCGGAAGAGATGCGGGACACGCAACACGGGAGACGGGACACGGGAGTGGAGTCGGGAGATGATGTGTTACGGTCGGATATCCGAATAATTGTAACCGGATATATCCGAGAAAATGTTTGGAATTTGCCGATCCGACGGATAACGATCTCCCGAATCCGAAGCCGAATCCGAAATAAAGTATCCGAATCCGATACCGAATCCGAAAACTATCCGAAAAAATTATCCGAATCCGATCCGAACACATCCGGTCGGTCGGAAATTATCCGATCCGATTACACCCCTACCCTACACAGCACCTACAAGACTTGACACGCGGGCCCAAACATTAACAAGACTACACCACGATACATATGTCGGTAGACAAAATGGAGGAACCCAGTCTGCACACAACAAAGCAAGATCGAGCTGCCAGGGAAGGCTTGGTCCACAAGGACACGGTACATGCAAGGGCACACTAGGAACTCTCGTGGTTCAACCCATATCACACAATTAAAATAAACAGCCAAGGAATTAAACAGTCAATGTAGATCCTAGTTTCAGTCATAGTCTTTTAGGGTATATTTAGTCGGTGAGATAAGGTTAAATAGGATACAATAATCTTATACCATTTGGTTTCATTGTTTTGAGTAAATAGCATGGTTCAGCATTTATAGAGAATATTCTTTAAATTTGAATCTCACCATTCAAGAAACCAAACACGTGAATGATTTTTTTTCTTGAACCATCTCATACATACATCACTTGATTCAAGCAACTAAACACACTCGTATTGTGGGCTTTTGCTAAATCCAAGTGGCATGATACACCAATCCTCACTTGAGGATTTGCCACCAGGGTCACGTGTCATGAAACATGGAGTGACAAATCTTCAAATACACCTATTTAGAGTGGCAAATCCGTAATAATTTCTTACAAAAATTGTCGCATGCCTTTCCACTATCTTAACCATGTAAACTAGGTGCGCAGCAGGTCCGTGTGATGCTACGGGCGGAAGGAATTGTTAAGACAGACAGAGATTTTAACAGAGAGAGAAATGTTTTTTGGAATATCTAAAAAAGAAAAAAAAAGTGCCGATTTTTTATAAATATATTTCCTTGAAATTTTTAAAAAATATTCCTTTAAAAGGTTTTGAAAATACAGAAATCTATTTTTTTACGGTAGCTTAGGCATGCTCTCAGAACCCTTCTCACAAAATTTTAAAAAATTACAAATTTAGTAGCTCAATTAAATCAGTGAAGTTGCTTTAAATGCATTAACAGTATTGTCAGATTTTTTAAAAATCGTAAAGATTTGATCATGATTTGAAATTTTTACGGTAGCGTAGGCATGCTCTCAGCATCCTTCTCAAAATTTTCAAGAATTTGAAAATTTAGTAGCTTAATTAAATTAGTAAAGTTACTTTAAATGTATTAGTAGCATTGTCAGAATTTTTAGAAAATTTCCACAAATTTAATCATGATCTAACTTTTTATGGTAGGCTAGGCATGCTACCCTTCTCAAAAAGTTGATGTAAAAAAATTAAATGAGCGAAGTTGATGTAAAAAAATTGCTTTTGACACGATTCGAACTTGAGTCCTCATGCACGGCGGGCCTTCTGACATCTAAGCTAAGCATCATTTGTGAAATGTGATGTGTAATAAGTTTACGAGGCTTGCCGTATATATATATATATGTATGTACATACATACATATATGTATGTATATACATATACATATACATATACATATACATATACATACATAGATGTACATATATACATACATATATACATATGTATACATATAGATGTATATATACGTGTATATATATACATACATGTATGTATATATACGTATACATACATATACACATATATACATACATATATACATATGTGTGTATACATATACATGTATTTATGTATATATGTATATATACTTATACGTATATATGCGTATATATATACACAAAGTACACATGAGTTTAGATGCAAATATGAAAAGAACATCGACGGATATGAATCCCGTTAGAGCATGTACAATAAGACCACATCAGTTTATGCTTAATATGTCCACATCAGCGTAGTCCTATATGAAAAAGTAAGAAAAGATGAAAGAGAGGAGAGTTGACTCTTATTTAATAGTAAACATCGCACAAGAACATAAGTAGATTAGTTATGTACAAGAGAGAAGAAATAGTTAATGTATGGCATCTTGAGTCAATCTTTAGAGATATGTATTGCACAAGCTCACTTTAATGCTTATTTTAGATAATAAGAATGAGAGATAAAATAAATAGCTGATTTTATTATTATTGTACTTCCTTATGATATACGATGAGAATATGGGTATGGGACTTGCAAAGTCTCAGCCTCCTAGCCCTGTGAAAGTGAGGAAAAATCCACGCGCTCCGTAGATAGCCCTGTGAAAGCCCCCCGAAAGACTCCCCAAACGTCAGGCTGCCACACACCGCAGTGACCCCGCCACACGAACATGCCTCCGCCGCCGCGGCCGGTTGGCGTCGCGCCCGCTCCGGCATCCTACCCTCTCCTCCTCCTCCCCCGCCGCCGACGCCGCCTGCCCGCCCCCCACGCCGTCTCCCACGCCCACGACGCCCTCCTCCTCCTCCGCGCTGCCGACGTGGCCGACCGCTCCGCGGGGCTCACCTCCCCGCACCCCAACTTCGGGTGCGTCATCGCTAGCCCCCAGCTCGAGACCGACAACGCGGATGCCTGGGTGGTCGGCGAGGGGTTTCTCTACGCTGAGGGCACGCCCTGCGCCGAGCTCCTCGCCGCCGAGGAGGCCGGAGAGCACGCCCGCGGCTCCACGGCCTATCTCAATCTCGAGCCTGGCGACTGCTACGGGGACAGCACCGCCGTCGCCTCCCTCGTCCAGGTGCTTGACGGGATGCCCTTCACGTTCGTTCTCTTCTATTTCTCCAAATTTGCCATCTTTTTTTTTACAAGTAGGATCCCAATTGTATGATCGTAAGATCTTGATCGTAATGCTGATCTATCATAGGTCGTGTGGATTCCATGGGTATAAGTCGTAAGAATGGACATTGTATCCTCTTGTCTCAGCTTGTAAAAGCAGAGTAGCTAATTTCGCTGAAGATTGCCATAAGGTGTAGAAATTGGAGCTGTTTTCTTTTCCCACAATTTGCGAAGTTTTGATCCTTGTCGGTTTGCCCGGATGAACACTGTGTACCCCAAAAAATTGGACTATTGGAGTGCTTCGTTAGACATTTGCTTAGCCTTTTTGTTGAAAATCAATCATACACATTGACGTTGGATATGATAAGATGTCCTCAAAATGCTATTAGGCAGGAATTACAAGAGTTGTGGTGGGTCTTAGACATCCCTTGAAGCACTTGAGAGGGAAGGCAATTCAATCATTACGAAGAGAAGGCATTCAAGTTGATGTTGTGGGGGAGGATCTACAGAGTAAATTATTCAAGGTGACTCCTGGCTTATTTTTTTTTCTTCTTTAGTTTTTATTGGCTTACTGATGTCTTTAAGCTGTTCACTGTAGGAAGCTTTAAAGTCATGCCTCATTGTAAATGCTCCATTACTTTACCGAGCTGCCTTTCATGTTCCATTCTCCGTTCTGAAGTATGCTATGACTGCAGATGGTAAGTCATACTTCGTTCCATTTCTGTATATTAGTTGGGTCTATTTGTTATGCCTTGTTAATATACTATAACTTAGCAGTAATATCCAACTTGTACTTATTTTCACTTCCATTGATGGAAATTGGCAGGAAAAATTGCAGCAAGTAGTGGACATGCATCTTGGGTAAGTGGCAAAGCATCCAGAAGTCGAGTGTTTGAATTGCGTGGCAGAAGTGATGCCATTATTGTTGGTGGAAATACAGTGCGCCTTGATGGTAGTGACCAAATAATACAATATTCTATTTGCTATATTTCATATTGGTGTTCCATCACAAAATTGAAGAGCTTTTAGTTGTGTCTCAGATCCTCGATTAACTGCAAGACATGTCAAGGGGCATGTTCCAGTGCGCATTGTAATGTCACGGTCTCTTAACCTTCCTGAAGAAGCAAATTTATGGAATGTTAATGATGCATACACAATAGTTGCAACGCAAAGAGGTGCCCGGAGAGATCTCCAAAAAAAGCTTGCTACAAAGGGTGTTGAAGTAGTGGAGTTTGACATGCTTAATCCTAGAGATGTTATGGCATATTGTTATGATCGCGGTTACCTTTCCATATTATGGGAGTGTGGTGGCACCCTAGCAGCTTCTGCTATATCTGCAAGCGTTATTCATAAGGTGATTTTTAAAAATTAAATTCACCATATATGTTCTGTTTGCATTTACTTATACATACTACATTAGTTATTTCAGAATGCAGCTTGGTTGCCTTTGTTTAAATTAGTTATATTCTGGTTTAATGCTTTTTCTGTTCAAGTTGTGGATGTAATATTTGAGACTTGAGTCTATTTATAATTGCAGTTAAGAAGTTGATAGGGTGATCTTCTAAATTGTTAGGTGCCATAATACTGTTCTGTTGACTGCTATTACCATATCTGAATGGTTTTCGCTATTTCATTTTATATATATTCTATCCAAACTGTCGTTATATGTTATCTGTTAAATATGCTATGGCCAATGTCTCTGTGTAAAATGCTCATAAATTATTGGTAAATCTCCATGACAAGATGAAAGAAGCGGGGGATTTGCTGAACATGAATTTAGGCAAAGTCTCTGTGCATTCACTTCTCGTTGTTTTACAAAATCACATGCGAATATCTCATATCCATCATTCGTGCATTTCATCATGAACATCAGCCAGTTCACATATGCTGCATTAAATGGCATGACTTTATTAGGTTTGCTCTAATATTTGTACCTTCATTTGCATGCTGTATGCCATATTCTGTTTGAACTCTGTTTTCATTGGTTAAGTTTGCATCTTTCAACAGGTGTATGCATTCTGGGCTCCAAAAATAATTGGGGGAGTAAAAGCTCCAACACCAGTTGGTGAACTAGGGATGAATCAAATGACTCAGGCGATTGATTTAATTGATGTTTCGTATGAGCAGGTTAACTATTTATGTTCTTGTTCAATTATTCTCATCTGTGTTCTCCATCAATTAAATATACTTGCCAGTTGCTATATTACACTTTTATTACTCCGTGTTTCATTTTGTAAATTTTCTCTCTCTTGCATATCATATGTTTTGGTAGAGTTTAGTAGTTCCCACTGTGCTCATTCAGTTTTGGATAAATTGTTCTACAAGTGGTCTTACCATATAATTTTACACTGATCATTTGAATAACTATGTGTTATTATAGGCATATGTATATCATTTGGCATTAGTTGACGACTTCTGCATATTATATATTTTCGTTAAAATTTCAGATTGATAGGGACATGCTCATGAGTGGATTCCTCCAGCCTATCCCTGACCTCTCACCTGTAATACCATCTGTGGATGAAATACCTTCAGTTGATCCTGAAGTATCTCCTTATGAAACAAATATTATTTCCTTTTACAAGACTTGGGATACCTTCGGGGCTTTCTCAAACTTTTCTCCTCATCCAATCCACATGCCTGATGAAAATGGAGATTATTTCACATGGCCAACTGTGGAACACTACTACCAGGTTTCTTTCTCCTGTTTTTTAGAGCCATTTTTGTGTTATTTTGCTGTGCTTTGAAGTGGAATTCTTGATCATGATTCACTAGTGTTTTTTTGACCTGCAATATTTGTGAACAGTATATTAGTGTCGTAATTCGCACGGTGAATCCTTACAGTAAGCTCAAAAAAAAATTCAGGCACATAAGTTTGTTGTTGTTGACAATCCTCAAGCATGGGACATTGCCCAAGAAATAAAGCAGGCAAAGAGTCCAGAGGAGGCTGCTAGAATAGGAAGGACCAGGCAAAGAGAATTCCCGGAATTGGTATGCCTGAATACTCTGCTTACTTCAATATTTGCTGATTATAGTGGGGAAGATCAGGAGAACTTCTAGATAAGTGATATATAACATGTAATCTTCTTTCTGTTGAATGATTATTTGAAAGAAAAAATTAGCCCAGTAACGTTACAAAGATGTATATATCAGTTGTATTTTCCAACTTGCATGACCTAGTGTTACTAATGAATTTGTAAATCGTAGATCTACTTTTCATTTGCAAATTGTAAGTCTTACCAATAAATTGAACCCTTAAATACTTACTTGAATTGAATTTTGTCATCCAATAACTCCATTATAATGTCACCAAAATTACTTTGTGTTTTTAGTGTAGTATTAATTTTTGTGGTTAAAACATCTTGATGCCTGAAGTGCCCATTTGTTTTGCAAATTGCTTCCTGGGTCTATCCCACCTCTGGCGCATAGCAGCAACATCAGTTAAAACAGTAGGTAGCTCATGCATGAAGTATGATTACAATTGTGGCTTACAACCTGTTGCGCCTAACCGGACCGCTTGGATGCCAGGCGATGATTAGACGATTAGCAGTTAAGTAGCATCAAGCATCAAGTATTAGTGGTTAAGCAGCAGCAAGCATTAGTAGTTCAGTAGCAGCAAGCATCAACCATTAGCAGTTCAGCACAGCAGCAACATCAGTGCATCACCATCATCATTAGTAGTACTATTGTACTACTACTACTGAGTACTACTACATGTACTACTTCTACTAATAAGTACTACTACTTCCCGATGCTGACTTCTAGTTCCTTCTCCCCGACACCTCTGCTCCCGCCCCCCGACGCCAATGCCTCGCCTCGCCGACGTTGATGCCTCGCCGAGCTCGAGCTCGAGCGCCTCGCCGCGACACGACGCCGACGCCTCCGCCCGAGCACGACGCCGACTGCGGTTCTTCTTCCCTAACCCGACGCCTCCACCCGAGCTCCCCCTTCCCCCTCCCCCATCGCCTCCCTCATCTGCGCCTCTGCAGCCATGCCCTCCAATCGAGGCGGCCGGTCCTGGCGTCCCCCTCCGGCTGCCGGGACACCTAGGCATCAACTAGGCGTCGCCTAGGCGACGCCATGACAACTATGCATGTTGGCGCCGAAAAAGAGCCAATCAGTCTCAACACACACGAACGTAGAGTTCAAGAGGGTTCAAGGCATGCCAACTGATTTGATCCTGCAATCGACAAGATAGATCTAAATAGCTATCAACTGATTTGATCGGCTCTAATTAACAATATAAATCGAAACAAACATCTCAGCCAATTAGATTCTGCAATCGGCAAGATAGATTTAAAACAACTATTATAGCCGATTAGATGATGGATAAAGATCTGTTTCCCCGAAAAAGGCGATGTGCAATAAGATCAGTATAAAAACAAACTTGAGGTAATTGGCGTAAGTCGATGATAATCAAAACCGGCGATGCGCAACTTTATTGATCAAAAACAAATTACAGGGAAAAGATGCTAATTCTAAAAACTACTTCTAGTCGGCAGAAAAGTAAATAAAGTAGATGCGAATAGTTGATTGATTGTGGATATCTCTTCGTCTTGCCCCTCGACCCCTTTTATAGTGCATAAGCCGATCGTATCCTTCTCCAATTCATGCAAATATACAATTTGTATCGGCTTCAACTTCCTTCTCCAATTCTACTTGGAACCGATTAACCAGTTAAGAACTTTTGTCCAATTTTAACTTTATTTTCCTAAATCGGTCACTCTTGCCAAATTCTGGTGTTAACACATCCTTAATTGCCCTACTACAAAATATCTCCAATACTCCATGCTGGCCTACTACAGGGATCAAACCATCTCTTACCTGTTGCTGTCAGCATAATTTGATCCACCATTTGGATGGCGAATGAAGTTGCTTTTCTTGCTTTATAGTTTGTAGTCCTTGCCACCCAAATGGTACTTGCAACTGTGCGCACGCACACAAGGAACACAAAGGTGTACACAATTAGCAGTAGTGTCCCTTGTTAACCATGCTGGAGAAAGGTTCTCACAGGTGGTTCCTCCTTTTGTCAAGTTGCAAAACTTTTTTGGAAAAAAAAAGTGTTTCCAGCATGCATTGGCAGTTTACCAGAACATTGTGGAGCGAATTATACAATGTTATCTCACTGATTTATCAGATGATTTTGGATATGCTATATGATATTGCTGTAATATTTTAATGGAAATCTGCCATCTTATCATGCTATTTTAAATGAGTCCAGTTATTTAATCAGAAACTTTATGTTGGGTGAATGTTATGTCAATGTCACCAATTTTTTCCGCGACATTGATGTTGTCTTTGCTGGGTATTAATTCCACATGTTTGGCTCTGCACACTGGACAACGATCTTGTGTTAGTTGTAATGTATATCACTGCAGCTATTCCCTGGCTGGCAGTACCAGCGTGAAGGTGCTAACCAATCATCAGTATGGTCCATGACGACAATTTCCTTGGAATATATGCTGTTCCTCAGTTACTACTAACAATGACTAGCACACTTACTTTATATGATGCCATTTTTAGTTTTGTGCTCTTGCTTGGTTATGAAAACTAATATAATTATTCTTTTTAATTATTTTTTCTTTTAGGTACGGTCAGAATGGGAGTCCATGAAAATTGATGTGATGTACAGAGCTATAAAATGCAAGTTTTCAGCTTATCCCCATCTGGCTGATATGCTGTTGTCAACGGCTGGCTCTGTTCTTGTTGAGGCATCGCCCCATGATTTATTTTGGGGTGGTGGGCGCGAGGGCGAAGGTCTGAATTACTTGGGTAGATTACTGATGCAATTGAGATCAGAGATTCTGGGAACGGTTCGAACAACTGTCGAGGTAGGAGAGCCGGCTTGATTTGCTGGAGATGTGATTGTAACACCAGACGTTTAGGTCTTGCAGGTTCTTGACTGTTCATAATGGATTCTGGTGAGCGCCAGCAAAATTTTGTTTGACATTTGACACTTTCTCCCGTTTCATTCCTATCAAAAGTTGAGATGCTTTTTTGCCCCAAATAACTTACCGTACTTTTTGTCTTCTAGAACAATTTCAGGTCTACACCTCATAACTCCTTATCACTTCACCTATTACATTATCAACCCTAAGACCCTGTTTGGATGAGTGGTAATTCCTTAGAAAGTTTTGGGATTTAATTTAAATTTGAATTAGATCATAAAACATTCCAATGAAACACCCCCTAAGGCAAAAAGAAAAAATCATGCAAGTCATCCGTGTTACAAATGTTTATTCGACACATTCTGCATACATTACGAATGGTTTTTCTAGTTTCCCTACCCCAGCTCAGCTAAGGTCGTGAGTTATCACTTTAAGTAACTAATAAGTGGTCTTCCTTTTCTTTTCTTTTCTTTTGAACAAGCAAATAAACAGCAGCCTTCCATTAACTCTGAATCAAAGTTTCATCATCCATACGAAGAGTTAAAATAAAACTTGGTTCAAAATCTTGATAAAATCAAGAAAAATAAGAAAATCTTTCATATTCTCTCTTATCACTTGAGGCTCATCCTGCCAAACACAAGTAGACTTCGACGCTACCCTCGGACAATGGTCAAAGGTTGCCTTCACAAACATAGCAGCTGGCGATCAGCTTTCTTATATAAGCACATGACCTGACGTCCTAGAACTGGGTTGCAAATAGATTCATTGACTCCCAAAGAGTCTGATTAGAGCTGAATCCTAATACCTTTACATCCAACAAAGGAAGCTAGTATAATACAGCTACGGAGAGCTAGTGCTTCAGCTGCAAAACGTCAGGTACGAAAAATCGTTTTGCTGCTGCTATCATTGCTCCCCTCTCAACCCTTATTGTTGCACCAGTTTGCTGCATCAACATTCAACTTCACTTCACTCCGCCCATAGCCGGCCTGACCCAGTCCTGTCGCTTCAGGGGCGCATGAAACCTCCCTGCCTTGCTGAAAATTGAGACTGAACCATTGATGGTTGCAAGCGCTGATCTCCCAGCCGGTTGGATTCTCTCCTTGTCTTTTGTCTCCTCTCCCGGCAAATTTTCCAAGTTGCAATCGCCACTGTTTTCCACAAACCGAGCCGACCTCTGAAAAACTGTTTTGTTGGTTTTTTGTGCTGAAAGCGGCGGTAGTTTTTTCCAAGAGAACATTTGATAAATAGCTAATTTTCTTTAATAATAAACTGTAAAAGCAGATCCAACTCAACTTTCAACTTTTGCTAGTTATATATAGCTATGGCTTCTAGCTTGTACTAAAATGTACTTAAAAACTAAGCTGCTTTAGGAGTTTAGTGACTTTTCGAAAACTCCTCTCGATCAATAAGGTGCTCCCAAACAGATGGATCTAGCTCTATCGCGTCCCCCGTAATGTTTTCCGGTCCCAGGCGTTTCCAAACCTCTCGAGCGAGGGCAGGTAAAAAGCGCATGTCTGACGTCTTCAGCTCCAGCTTCACAACTAAAAATTGGTCTTATTTTTTGTATTCAAACTATAACTAATAATTGGTCTTGACTTTTCAACTTTCTGAGCTGAAAACGGCGATAGCTTTTATAAGAGACCGTTTAATAAATAACTAATTTCTCTTAGTAATAAGCTGTAAAAACAGATTCAACTTAACTTTCAACTTTTGTTAGTTATATATAGCTTTTGGCTTATATCAAAAGCTATTTAAAAATTGAGCTGTTTGGCACTTATATCAAAAGCTATTTAAAAACTGAGCTGTTTGGCAGGCTTTCTGGCTTTTCAAAAAGCTAAAGTTGACTTTAAACCTCTAAACAAGACCTAAGAGTCTGGCTAGTTGGCCCATCAAGCTTAAATTAGCTCGCATAATATTTATATACATATAAACCCTCATGGCTTAAGACCAATGGTTCCTTACGTAACTTGGAATTCTTATGCTAGTAGTATTAGTTATCACACAACATATGCACCTGACCAGAAGCATCAAGGCTGACCAGGAGCATCAAGGCAGCATACCATAAACGCATTAACAGAATGCAAGTTCCAAGAGCTACACAAGCTTAACTGATAACCAAATCAAAGGAGAAGCTCTGCAAAACAGATGAAATACAGAGCTTATCCCATACAAATTCATTTTGGCAAGATTACCAGACAGACAAAACAGCAGCGAGTATAGTTATTCTCGTCCAGGAAAAATTAATACAGCAAAGGTTCACGACGCAGGAAACGCGCAAACCAAAAGTACTATTTCAAAAGACCATACTGGTCGGAACACTATGGGAAATATCTAATGCTTGTAGGTAGTAACTTATAAAAACTAATTAGGCCTTGGTGCTGCCCACTCAACACGAAGGATAAGGTTGTCATAACCATACCCGTTGAGCTTGCTGATAGCCTTCTCAGCATCCTCTCTGTGGACGAAGTTGACAAAACCAAACCCCCTGCTTGATCCAGTCTTCTGATCGACCGCAACATAGACACGGCTAACCGGGCCAAATGTGCGGAACAGCTCGAGGAGGTCGGGCTCACGAGTGTCCTCTGACAGATTGGTCACACGGACAGAATTCTCGTCATTCCTACGCCTCATCTCGTGCCCAGGCCTATCACCACCTCCCGCCCTCAAGCTTGGAGGAACATATGATGCTCCCTTAACAGCACCACCTGGTGCTCCAGGTCCATCAGAAGTAGGAGGCCTGTCCACAAAAGCTTCAGTCTGTGGAGCAAGGTCCTTGTAGGGGCACTTTGAGGTCCAGTGGTCACCCTTCTTCCCACAGGTCCTGCAAACCATGAGAACAGCACCTCCCTTACTTGCCATTGCCAGTGGATCACCAGAAGCACTTGGTTCGTCAGCTTTGCTCCCTACAATTAAATGAACAGTTAGCAAATAAGAGCAAAAAGCATAAAGATTACGGACTAAAGCAAAGCCAGCTATTTTAGGGACTTTGGAACCACAAGATTGAAGAGATTATCAACAAAAAAGACACTGCAAGCTACCAAAAAGTTTTATTTTACAGCTTTAACAGAACATAAGCAACGGCAGACAGTCTATTTCAATAAGATGTATACTACTGAGCTGAAAGACACTAACACTGCAATTGGAAATCCCATAATCAAACATTCTACAAGGCCTACACACAGCATACCTCAACCAACTACCTAACTCAGACAGAATAGAGTTGCCCACAAAACTTATATATTCTCCATCAATGAATTTAACTGCATCTTCTATTAAGATCTAACTGAACTTTTTGTTGTCAGATACAAAAAAGTAATGACATTGTTCCCTTATCCAGTACCACCGTTGCTTCAGAACTTTACAAACCAAACACTTTCAATGACAAATGCTTGGTTCTATAGCTTATTGTAGTAACCATCTATTCACTGTCTATCGATATCTACCGACTTATTGCTCGGACACAGTGCAATTAGAAATATTACTACAACACCTATGTTCTGCTAAGGTGTACATGTAAAGATTAAACAATCCCAACCAATCCATATTCCATAACGTTTGAAAAAAAAAACCTACAACACGATCACCGGACTGTATCTAAACTTTAAGAGCATCAAAATTCAGTCAGCTCCTGCCCAAATGGATCAACAACCTCGATTCTATCGTCTCTCTAGGGATAACAACCATCTAGCATAATTTTCGTCCTAGACAAAGCTTTTAGCGACAAACCAAATTGGTCGAAACAGATCAACCGAACCGATGCAGATCTACGCAGGGAGATAGAGAAGAGCAAGGACCTGGGGCGCGTGGGCGCTCGAGGACAATCTCTTCGGTGGAGACCATAGTGAGGCGGGAGCCGGCGTCCTCGTGCACGGCGTCGCCGAACTTGGGCCAGGCGCGGCGCTCGATGGCGCTTTTGGAGAGGCGCGCGCGCGCGAGCTTGCGGACGCGGGTGGTGGTGGTGATCTTGACCTTGTTGCCCTCCTCGTCGAAACGGTACTCCACTACCTTCTTGAGGCCGTTCTCGTCCGGCCCGATGACCACCCGCGGCGGGAGGAGGAAGTCGAGGTCGCCCCCGTCGTCCTCCTCGAGCTCACCCCACCGGATCTTCTGCTGCTGCTGCGCCGCCGCCGCCGCCATGGCTCTAGTCCGCCCGCTCGTCGGGTGCTAGGGTTTGGGGTGCGGCGGCGTGGTGCGGGTGGGGGAGCGCGCTTTGGTCGGGGGCGGCTTGGGAAATGGGAATGGGTGGCTCGGATCGGTTTCCGTATGCTCATAAGGTCCGGCGGTATCGATGGAGATGGGCTTAGCATACGGGCCGGGCTTATTGGGCTTAGCATACGGGCCGGGCTTATTGGCCCCTTGTTTACAGTGAGATCTTTCGGGTGCTCTCCTTGTTTGTCCACGGTTTATGGGAGAACTGGACCAGGGCAACAGTGAAGAGGTACTAGATTCATTGTTACGTGTTTCCGTAGAGGACGCGTACATGTGTGTGGATGGTATGATTGTGGTGTGTTAGCCTTCCTCTGAAAAAGGATTCATCCTTGCGTGAGAACTGTGCTGAAAGTAAAGTTCTCAAGTGCATACACATTGGACTTTGTTGGAAGTAATTCTGATGCATCATGGAAACACTCTCACTTTGCCGGCTCCTCGGCCTGCATTTCTCTTTCGGTTAAACGACGGAAGCTATGGAACCGACTCACAAATGGTCGACGAGAAGGTCCGTTCGGAACAACTTCGTTCAACAGGGACAGGGTGACAATCACGGAACTTGAAGCCAGATAGTTCACAAGCATAGGAACATCCTTTAACGGTATTTTGTGTGACTGCACCTGAAGCAGACTGCAAGCTAACCTTTTTTTTCAGCTTTGATTTGTTATGACAAAGTGACAAGTGGTTGATTTTTGCATACTGCTGTTCTTAGTGAAAAAGAGCATGAATATTCAGCCACGGTCTGACTCTATAGATTTAGCACCAGTGTTCACAAAATCGAAAATTCGATTTTCGAACGAATTTTTATTTTCGAAAATCGATAGAAACCGAAGAAGTTTGCATTCAAAAATTTTGAAATCGGCGATGAAAATACAGCGGAACAAAAAGAAAATCGAGCGATTTTACCGATTTTCGAGATGTTTTCATGGATTTTCGACCGGTTTTCATCGATTTTCAATTTTCGATTTTTGAGCGATATTTTTTTTCAATTTTCAGCACACCGAAGGAAAATTGAAAAAATTCAAAAACAATTAAAAAATATCAAAAAATCCCAATTAATCTTTAAAAAACAGAGAAATTTCAACAATTTTGAAATCATTTAGTGCTTCTACAAAATAAAAAACAGCAATTAATGAAAAGGAACATAGACATTGTCTTATTTTTATAACAGTTTACAAGATTGATCATGCCCTTAAATTTTAATGGAATCATAAATAGTGCTCAAGGATCATGTACTAAAATATTCAAAAATATTAGACTTCATTTAATGCCCCTATAAAATCAAAACAAAAGAGCATATACAATGATAGAAGCAATTTCAGAATTTTAAAAAAAATACACAAGTCTGATCATCATCTGAAAATTTTACAACATCATTATCATTTCCTTTGTACATCACACAAAAAATTCAGGAATATTAGACTTCATTTATTGTCCCTAGAAAATAAAAAACTGAAGAGCATATATTCTGACAGTATCACTGTCAGATTTTTTTTAAAATACACAATTCTGATAATGATCTAAAAATTTTACAAAGTCATTATAATTGCCTCAGTACCTCACACACAAAATTTTAACACTTTGTTATAACTTTTTTCCAAATTTACCGAATATTTTGAATTTGAATTCCACCGGTTTACCGAGCGATTTTAAAAGCTAAACCGGTTCGATACTCTTGATTTTCGTGATTTTTAAACGATTTTCATCGATTTTGTGAACCATAATTAGCACCAGGGGCTGCATGTCAAGTCAAACTGGTAAATGTGCCTGTTTGCACCAAAATTTGGCAAACTTAGTCAAAATCGGCAATAAAGTCAAAAATACGGAATTAACGGACAGGATTGGAAAGATTTGAAAGTAATTGGTAACAGCAAGATCTTTTAAGAAAACAACCGTCCGAGATAAGGCCAATACATACAAACAACCAGCTTTACTTTTTCATCTTTTCCTGTCGACTAGGAGTAGATCTTGTAATTTAGCCTTTGTAATCGATTTTGATCAATAGAGTTGCGCATCGCCGATTATTGATCTTCGTCAATTACACCCCAGGTTCGATTTGTTCTGATTTTGTTGCGCATCGCCTTCTTCAGAATCGATCTGCCTTTATCCTCTAATTAGCCTTAATCGGCTAGTTAGACTTATCCTGTTACTTTGATCTTGATCGGCTTCAAGCTGATTGGATCTAAGCCGATTGATCTTCACGATCGGCTTTGTGTGAATTTTATATTTTTTACCTTGTCGGTTCCAGGTCAAATCGACTGGCACGCTCTGAACCCGGTGTTCGTCCGGTGTGCTGCTGTCAGAAACCCTACATCAAGTTTTTGACGCCAACACACTCTTGGCACGCCCGGTGGGACAATGTCCACGTCAGGGAAGTCGATTCCGCCGTCTGATCTCAACACAGAAGCTATAATCGTCCCAACAATGGACGATTTAACCGCAGAACAACGTCAAGAGATTGAAGATCGGAAAGCCGCGTTAGAAGAGATGATGCTAAATTGCTACCAAAAGACTAGACGTGGCGTTACACAAAAATCCGCCCTGCCGATGGTCAATACCACGGAGACACAGTGCGCAGAAGCGGTAAGTCGATATCTACCGCCGGCCGAATTATCGGCTATGATTAACCAATCATGCACCATGCTTTAATAAACCAATCATCGGCTCGTAACGACTCTTAAGTCGATGATAGCAAATAGCGTTAAATCTATTGCCCAGAGTTAGCCTCGTCAGAAGCTTTGCATGACCCACTACAAGCTCGCCAAATTATCCTGTTTTTGATAGATCACAAAACACGCAGAGCACACCAGCCGATCCTAAACCATCGGCTATGACCTCACCTCCCACGATGATGCCCACACAACCTACGGTCATATTGCCTAGGGATCCTCGGTCAAGTGGGGTGAGCCATTACCACGCCTATACCGACGCCGCTAAGTATGATCCATCCATCAATCTACCACCGTCGGCTCCTTTTACGCTTTTCCCAATCGGTTTCACGGTAGATTGGCTCGAAGATATCCCAAGAGCCTACCCTGCTTAGAAACCCGGGTCCACACAGAGTAGTAACGTACTCAGAACCATTTATCCCGGTGCCGGAACCACAAATTAGGCATAATCGGCACGATCAGTATAATCGAATGCCGACGGCACGGCATAATTGGCAACCCGAGCTTGCACTCGGGGGGCAGGATGCAGATTATGATCGACATTATCAAGGGCCTGCTGTGCCAGTGGCCGATAATGCCAATTGGACCGATCAGATCTGTACTGTTTTGAGGGATCAGTTTGGCATACAACCAAAAGGAAAAGTGATCGGCTATAGAAAGCCGTACCCCGATTACATAGATCGCATGCCTTACCCTCATAATTTCAGAGTCCCGGACTTTGCCAAATTCTCTGGGGATGATTCTATCACTACCCTGGAGCATGTTGGACGCTTTATCGCACAATGCGGTGAAGCGGCCCAGTCCGACGGGTTAAAAATTAGGTTATTTCCGTTATCTTTATCTGGGGCAGCATTTACTTGGTTCACTTGTTTGCCTCCGAATTCGGTCCATTTATGGAACGATTTGGAAAGCCGATTCCATGAATACTTCTTTTCGGCGGTTTAGAGTTAAGAATTTCAGATCGAGTTACATCGCCAAAAGTTTGGAGAATCGGTAGCAGATTACATCAAAAGGTTTAGAGAAATCGGAATCGGTGTTTTAGCGTTACGTTACGACAATCAACTCGCGATTTAGCATTTCAAGGTTTGATCCTCCTCTTAGGGAGAAATTCGGTGGCGAGAATTCATCGACCTTAGCCACTTATTGCATCGCGTATCGGCTCAAGAAAGCCGATTCACTGACAATAAGGTGTTTAATGGTAGATTTAAAAATAGTAACAACAAGGAAAAGGATAAGGCTAAGGTCAATATGGTTGAATATTGTCCTAGTGATTCGTCGGAAGACGAGGAAGCAGAAATAAACATAGCCGAATGGGTAAAAGGATCCAAGAAATCCTTAGTCTGTTCTTGGCTTAAGCCGACTAGGAACAAATCGGAGGTCAAATACTCTTTCGATGTTTCCAAGTGTGATCGTATTTTTGATTTACTTCTGCAAGAAAAGATAATACGATTGCCGGAGGGACATGTGATACCGTCGCCCGATGAGATCAAAAAACGCAGGTATTGCAAGTGGCATCATTCTTATTCACATAACACTAATGATCGCAATATCTTCCGTCAATGATCCATGCGCTATTGAAGATGGTCGGTTGAAGTTTGCCGATGAGCCGACCATGCAGGTAGATGTTGATCCGTTTCCTATCAATATGGTACATTGCTCGGCTAAAGGAAAAGAGCCGATGCAAGATGAGTAGAAAAAAGATCGACAAGTCGACATACAATCAAGCTCGGACGGCGGCCAGACACTGAAAATTACCATCAGTTCCTTACAAATAGAAGCCGACCGAGAAGGAAAAAATTCAAGGACCATCAAACCCAAGGGGAATCCCCAGGTGGGTAAATGGTACAAAGCAGAGAAATCTCCATCTAGACGGCCCGCGAAAAGGTTTAGTCCAACGTTCTCACAATTAATGGAGAAGTATGAAGGGATGAACAGCCGACCACTGCATCATACCCGCCGGTCGGATAATTTGTACCGCATGAGAACGTGGAGAGGGCACATAGAAAGTGTCCTTTGGCAATTTTGTTGGGAGAGGAGAGTAGCGTTGCCATCACCGTATACCGCCCGATGGAACATTATCCTCGAGACGATTATTAACGAATCGGCGCATATAGGCTATCCGGGCGATTAGAGAGCAAAACAAAAGTCACGTAAGGCGGTCCATAAAAGATTATCTAAACCGAATCAAGAACAAAGTCAAGCCAAAACACACAAGACCGATTCGATCAAGGAGATTTGGTGGCCGATCTGAAAGCCGGTGGAACCTAAACCGGTGGTGCCCATCGAGCTGAGCAAATCACAACGACGACGGCTTCAGAGGCTAAGGACACAAGAAATTCGTGAAGCCGATGCCGAGAAAGAGAGAGACGAAGTGTTTAATGTACTTCGTCCAATGAGATGCGCCAAGAAAGAGTGGAGAAGAAAAGAGCAAGCGAGAAGATTTCAATCGGTGACGACTTGATTCTCCCATGATTCGAGATGACACACCTCCCATGGATGTCAACATGGTGTTCACATTGCCGGCCGAGTTCAAAGTCAGAACTGAATCAGCCAAAGAGGCAGTTGCTCAGTTATGTTCCGGAGTGCAGAGCGCCATCTTTGAGAAACCCAAAGACGATCACCGGCATCTAAAACCTCTGTACCTGAAAGGATATATAAATGGCAAGCCGATATCAAGGATCTTTGGTAGATGGAGGCGCCACAGTGAATCTAATGCCATACACAACATGTAAAAAGCGGGTAAGTCCGACGAAGACTTAATCAAAACTAACATGGTTACAATGACTTCACAGCGACCCTACTGAAGCAAAAGGTGTCATGGTCACGAGTCGATCGTCGGTAGCAAGACCTTGCCGACGGCGTTCTTTGTAATTAACGCCAAAGGAAATTACGCAGTCTTTGCTCGGACGGGATTGGATTCATGCAAGCTAACAGATCCCATCGACCATGCATCAAGCGCTCGTTCAATGGAGCGGAGAAGAAGTCGAGGTCGTTACGGTACCGATACATCGCGACATCGCCATGGCTAGCTCCGGCGCGAATTGGCAACACGAAGAAGTCGGTCAGATATCGGGTAAGACGCCGGACGATCGCGATTTCATATCGTAAGCAAATCTAGACTTATGCCGATCGCTGTCAAGCTCGACACCTTTGATCGAACAAGCGAAATGTTGCGCCGATGGGGACAAGAAAAACATTGAAGGCGCTACAGACAAAATGCAAAGCTATCGGCAAACAACGGATAGCTACGAAGCCATAGAAGACTTTGAAGAAATAGAAAAGTTGGGGCAAGAGTTTACGTCTACGATTTGCTTGAAGAAGTCGATATAGGTAACGGTGATAGGAAAAGACCAACTTTTGTCAAGACAAATTTAGATGTGAAATACAAAGAAGAGCTAATAAAAATACTTAGAAATTATAAAGATTGTTTCGCTTGGGAGTATCATGAAATGCCCGATTAAGCCGTCAATCGGTGGAACATCGGCTACCTATAAAATCGGGCTATCGGCCGCTTAAACAATATCCTGCATTTTAATCCAGCCTTGTACCAAGTCATAAAAGAAGAGATAGAACGATTGTTGCAAGCAAAGTTTATCGGGCCTTGCCGATCTGTTGAATGGGTTTCCAACATCGTTCGAAAGAATGAAGAAAATGGAAAACTTCAAGTGTCGTCGACTTCGAGATTTGAACAAGGCGACGCTAAAAGACGAATACCCCATGCCAATAGCCGATATGCTTATCGATCTTGCATCGAAAACAAGATCATAAGCTTTACGGATGGCAATGCCGTATAACCAGATACTCATGGCGTAAGCCGATATACCAAAAACGACCTTGGATGTCGGTGCAATAGGCCTATTCGAGTGGATCAGAATGACTTTCGGCTTGAAAACGTTGGAGCAACCTACCAATGAGCAATGAATCGATCTTTCACGATTTAATCGGCCACATTGTTGAAATTTATATAGATGATGTAGTGGTAAAATCTGCGGAAGATCTCCAACATCCGCCGACTTAGAAAGGGTATTTAAAAACATAAGATCGCACGGTTTGAAGATGAATCCTTACAAGTGCGCGTTTGGTGTGTCGGTGGGCAATTCTTAGGCTTTATGGTACATGAAAGAGGATCGAAGTTAGCCAAACAAGGGTCAAGGCCATAGCCAATACTAAGCCGCTAACATGCAAAAACGAATTACAAAAGTTGATCGGCAAAATTAACTACCTCCGTCGGTTCATCTCGAACCTCTCCGTAGGATCCGTGCTTTTACCCCATTGTTTGAAGTTAAAAGAAAACGAGGAATTTATATGGGGAGCCGATCGTGAAAGCTTTTGAAGTAAAGGGTATTTATCCAACCCTCCAGTCCTGGCTGCACCGAAAAAAGGTATTCCCTTCAGATTATATGTCTCGGCTGAAGAAGATACTATTGGAGCTGTTTTGGCGCAAGAGGTACATGGTAAAGAGAAGGTTATCTTTTATTTAAGCCGACGGTTGCTAGACGCAGAAGTCAGGTATCCTTTTGTCAAAAAATTATGTTTATCATTGTACTTCTCATGCACAAAGCTAAGGCACTACATACTAGCATCGGCTTGTAAAGTTATCTGCAAAACCGATGTCATAAAGTATATATTGTCAGCTCCAATTTTGCGAGGTCGACTGGGCAAATGGGCTTACGCCTTGGTCGAGTTCGACTTATCATACGAATCGGCCAAAGCAGTTAAAGGACAAGTCCTAGCCGATTTCATAACAGGACATGACACAGCGGCAAACTTAGTCTTGGTGGCACCATGGAAATTGTTCTTTGATGGATCGGTATGCGAGGAAGGATATGGTGTCGGTATTGTACTCACTTCACCTAGAGGACATAGCTTCGAATTTGCATTCCGGCTAAATAGCCGATGTTCAAACAACCAGGCCGAGTATGAAGCATTACTCAAAGGCTTACAGTTATTGGAAAATATTGGAGTGAGTGCTGTTGAGGCATATGGTGATTCACTATTAGTAGTACAACAAATAGAAGGAGAATACCAATGTCGAGACGAAGTGCTATTAAAATATTTAGGGCAATGCGCAGAAATCATCGACTCTTTTGCATCATTTTCTATCGGTCATGTTCCTCGAGAATTGAACGATAGAGCCAATGCTTTGGCCCAACAAGCATCAGGGTATAAAAATGTTGGCCGAAGTCAAGAAACTGAACTGGTAGATAAAGCAATAATGTGCACGGATATTGCCGACTGGAGAACGCAGATTAAAGATTATCTGGTCGACCCATCTAAGCCGACGGAACGAAGGATACGGCAACAAGCATTGAAGTATGTTGTTATGGACGATATACTGTATTATCGGACTATGGAGGGCTTGTTGTTAAGATGTCTTGAGGCTGAAGAAGCCCGAGTGGCGATGGGTGAAGTGCATGAAGGCATTTGTGGTTCTCATCAATCGGCACATAAAATGAAATGGATGCTTAGGCGGACGAGTTATTTTGGCCGACAATGCTAGAGGATTGCTTCAAATATTACAAAGGATGTCGACATGTCAAAAGTTTGGCAACGCATAACTAGCACCAACATCGGCTTTGCATCCAATTATCAAACCTTGGCCGTTCAGAGGTTGGGGAATAGATATAATCGGCCAAATATTTCCTGCCTCGAGCAAAGGACATAAATTTATTTTGGCCGCAACCGATTATTCTCAAAGTGGGTCGAGGCTATACCACTTAAAAAGGTGACCATGTTGAAGCGATTAGTTTTGTGAATGAACATATCGTCCATCGGTTTGGAATACATAAACAATCACGACCACCAAGGTACGGTATTCATGTCAAATGAGTTTGAGTTACGCGACGAGTTTAGGGATCAAATTGTTAAACTCTTCGCCATACTATGCTCAAAGCTAATGGACAAGCCGAGTCGTCTAATAAAACGCTAATCAAATTGATCAAACGAAAATTGATGAGAAGCCAAGGAATTGGCATTCGACTCTATCAGAGTCACTTTGGGCTTATCGGTTATCTTATCACGGAGCGACAAAACTTTCACCTTACCAATTGGTGTATGGACAAGAAGCCGTTCTGCCCGTAGAGATCAATATTGAGTCGTCTTTAATAGCCGACAAAATGGTTTGTCGGCTCAAGATTACAATGATTTAGTGGTCGACAACCCGACGAGTTAGCGAGTTACGTTTGTCTACACTTGATCGGCTTAAGAAGAACAAGATCAGAGTAGCGAAGGCGTACAATAAAAAGGTAATGCCTAAATCTTTTGATCAAGCCGATTTAATATGGAAAACTATACTACCTGTTGGTTCTAAAGATAACCGATTTGGAAAATGGTCGCCTACGTGGGAAGGGCCATATAAAATTAATCGGCTAGTCGGTGGAAACTCGTACTTACTGGAAACGCTAGAAGGGCATGTCTTGCCTAAAGCAATTAATGGGAAATATCTAAAGAAATACTATCCTAGCGTTTGGATCGGAGCCTAGCCGACTAAAATCTTGTTCAGAGCCAAGATTAACATGATGCTGTTGATCGGCTGAAAGGATTGCAAACTCAAAATATAAGCAAAATAAAATCGGTTAAACAGCCGATTATGATTAAAACAGATTACAAAAATATTCAGCACGAAACATTCAGGACAAGTTTTTCAAAGACAGAACAATAAAGTTTTACAACTTAATATCGGATGCCAGATCCTGGAAGGGTCGCGCCCAAAGCCGACAAAGCACCACCGCCTTTGCAATGATCCCTTGGATTTCATCCAGAAGACGTTCATCGTCTTTGGCATTCCAGGGCACTATTTTTACCTTGGCCGATTGCTTGGTTACATTTTCAATAGCCACCGCAATGCCAAGTTTTTCTTCCTTCACTCGTGCGTTGGCCTCCAAGGTTTGTTGGCCTTCTCCGATTTGTTTTTCAAGCTTGACCAATTCTTCCTGGAGGAGTTTCTTTGTTTTTTCCAATTTAGAAAGAACTTCTTTCGTTGATTTGAGACGTTGAACACCAATGTCAAATTTGCGCTTTTTGGCCTTGGCATCGGCAACTAATTCTTCCAAAAGTTTCCGATCGGCCTCTTGGGCTTCACGACGCTTGATCCGATTCTCTACCTCCTCCACTTCGATTCTTCTATCATCTAAGTGACATACATCCAGAAGAGCTTGCATTGCTTCAGAAGGGAGATCGGCTTCAACGGCAGCCATGGCATCCTTATCGGTGATTGTCGGCCAGATCTCCGATCGGTTGCATCACAAGCTTGAAGAGCTTGTCAAGACGCTCTTTCATGCAGAGGCGAGTGACGGCACGATGGCTTTTCCGACACTTGAAGAATTTTTCGATCTCGCATCATAATCATCGGTAGCCATGATCTCCGGTCGCCAAGATCGCCAATGAAAATCCAAGTAAGTTTGTCGATCGACAATTCCGCAAATCGCTGATCGGGCGGATGAGTCGGCTTTGGTGTAGGAGTCGGTGCGGTTGAAATATTCTAAGATCGGCAAGGATCTTCGCGACTTGGGCGATTATGTTGGCTAAAGAAAATAAATGAAGGATAAGCCAATGCAAATAGAATACACAAGTTATCATACAAGGTGACGTAGCTTACTTCTCCAATAGCCGATGCATGAGGCGAACTCTCGCCACTTTATTCTGTAGGCTTGGGTCCCTTCTTCGCTGGAGCCTTGGTATACTTTGCCTTTTTCTTTTCTAGAAATATAAATCGGATAAAGGTTAGTTCAAGGAAGAAGAAGAAATGGTAAGTCGATTGTATTTAAGCTTACTTGGTTGTTTTTCTCGATATCCGACAAGGATGGACTATGCACCCTAGAGTGCGGAGAGGTATAGCCCGTAAGGCGACCGATTGATGAGCTCTCTTGCCTCGCTCATTCCGGATTGGCTAGAAACAGGCTTCTTGCCGACATCCTTAGCCTGCAAATATATAGCAAGAAAAGTATGATTACGTAAATGCATCCGAATAAGACCGATGTATGAGGCAAGATTATTCAAAGCCGATACCTTATCTACTAAGCTTGAGTTAGTATAACCCGACGAGCTAGCTTCACTGCTAGATTCGCTGTTAGATACTAAGGATGTCTCTAGCAAATTTGGAAAAAATTCTTTGACGATAGTCGAAGGAGTCTTCTCCATATACAAACAATCTGCGATAGCCGACCACCATGTCGTGAAACCCCCTGCGCGGCGAGCATTCAGATGGAAGTGAGGGAGACTGTGCAGTTGAAGTTCGTCGGCTAACTCCAAAACTAGCCTCGTTGATATGGCATTGCGGACCCTGGCTCTTGGTTGAAGCCGATCTAGAAGTGGAAGACTTGGTATCACCTGGCCAAAGCCGAGCTGCCTTGCATATACTGAAGGGTGGTAAAATTCGTATGAGGGCTGGAAGGTCCGATTCCGAGTATGAAGGCCGACATGGAAAATGCATGGAGAAATAAAAATTCTATACAAGTCCAGGGTCTCCTGAGGCATCAGAGAGCTGTCGGCTTCCAGATGGAGAAAAGAAGGCCAAAGAAAATCGGCTGCAGCGCCATAGCTAAAAAAATCTTGCTGCTTGAAACCTTCGGTGTTCAATTGCAAGAAGAATGACAGAAACCTTCTACAGCTGTCAGGAAAGGCCCTTGTCTCATTTCTGGAGCACATCATAAATCTTTCCCCAAAGGATCGGCATTCTCTAAATTGAATAGGTGCTCCTTCAAGTATATCTTCCCTTGGAAAAGGAGTATCATCGGCTGAATCCAAATTAAAAGAACGGCTGAATAAACAGTACAGCCATATTTGCACGAACCACATTGGGCCACCTACATTACCGACAGTAAATTTTCCAAAACCCGTATAAAGCCGACTCCTTATTATATAAAGCATTTGGTACACAAAGACCCAAAAGATTTTTCCTAAATCCAACCGACGGCCCTCAACAAGTCGCTCGCTATCACTTGATATACTTGAGTTGGTCCGAGAGATGCTCCACAGAACAGAAAACGGTCTAGCCAAAGGTTCAGGAAAGCTACATGTTCTTCGTCCGATACTAGGCCATTGACCTTGTTGTTATTTCCAATATATTTGGCCCAACCCTCTCCTTTAGATCGAATGAGTTTATATTTTGGTTTTCCACTAAAGTCGATACTTGATCTCCATCGGCGAAGACAACACGGTTGAGCAACATCT
This sequence comes from Otatea glauca, assembly GCA_036346275.1. Classification (NCBI taxonomy): domain Eukaryota; kingdom Viridiplantae; phylum Streptophyta; class Magnoliopsida; order Poales; family Poaceae; genus Otatea; species Otatea glauca. The sequence continues at coordinate 36,964,303 of CM070713.1, read as the reverse complement.
AAAAGAGTTGGGCCGATGGGACCAGTCTTGAATAAAAAGCATTAAAGCAATCCGACCAAAATAACGGCCGTGGCCACTAAGGGCTCATTGGCTTCGTGGTCGGCTAAGGAAAGTGAAATACACTCAGCTATGCCCATTCTTTCCCATTCAATCCTCTTTTGGGCTGCTACCTGATAAACCAATTTCTCCATCCTTTAGAGCCATCGGCCAAGCCACGAAACTCTTATTCCACCCTCTATGTTGTGACCAAGAATGCGAGGTAATCGAGGGACTTCTTGGTTTGTTACGGTATGGACGCCTAGATTTCCCAAAGGACCCGAAAATATTGGTCATTCTTTATGCGGAATCGGAATAAGTACAGCTAGGGTCCATTGTAGCCGATGAAGGAAGATTGATGAGCTAAAGGGTTGCCTCGAGAGTACTTCAAACGGTAAGCTTAAGCCGATTGCGATGATTCAAGAGCTTGTGCGCGTGAAGAATGACCAAGGTGGGGCGCATTTTATAGCGTGGTGAAAATTTGAAGCGCGAAATGAATCTCAAAAGGCGCGCGATTAAAACGCACTACTCGCATGTCGAGAATTACGGCGCAAATAAAAGTAGCAGTTATTGAGTGAAGTTCAACGGTTAGCCGATTGGAAAAGCCGATAAGTGAAATTTTTGACAAATGACAAGTCATTTCTCAAAAATGGGGGGCATATGTTTGCACCAAAATTTGGCAAACTTGGTCAAAATCGGCAATAAAGTCAAAAATACGGAATTAACGGACAGGATCGGAAAGATTTGAAAGTAATTGGTAACAGCAAGATCTTTTAAGAAAACAACCGTCCGAGATAAGGCCAATACATACAAACAACCAGCTTTACTTTTTCATCTTTTCCTGTCGACTAGGAGTAGATCTTGTAATTTAGCCTTTGTAATCGATTTTGATCAATAGAGTTGCGCATCGCCGATTATTGATCTTCGTCAATTACACCCCAGGTTCGATTTGTTCTGATTTTGTTGCGCATCGCCTTCTTCAGAATCGATCTGCCTTTATCCTCTAATTAGCCTTAATCGGCTAGTTAGACTTATCCTGTTACTTTGATCTTGATCGGCTTCAAGCTAATTGGATCTAAGCCGATTGATCTTCACGATCGGCTTTGTGTGAATTTTATATTTTTTACCTTGTCGGTTCCAGGTCAAATCGACTGGCACGCTCTGAACCCGGTGTTCGTCCGGTGTGCTGCTGTCAGAAACCCTACATCAAGTTTCAGTGATGTCCTATGCTACGCTATATGATAATGCGGTTGCAGAAGATACCCTCCATAGTATTTTTCCTTTCCGTAACTTGCAAGGTCCTGTAGTTATGCCTTTAAGATGCCGTTGACATGGACATGTATCTAAAAATGGCTCGTTAAAAGATTCTGTGAAACATCTGCACAGTGCCAAGAAGAACCTTGGAACTCTGTAGCTCAACTCATGGCAACAGAGGCTTGCTTGTGCTGTGTGTTGTGTGAAGCATTATTAACTTTTGAAAACCATCGTTCCCATCTAAAATTCTATGTCAGATTTGCTCGCAGAGCTGCTCACTCATCCATTTGAACCATACCATGTCATACGATGTGGATGTTATTTTGCCGAGATTAATTATGTGAAGAGCTTTGGAGCCAATCCAATGCCTCCTCTGCAGGACATGCCAGCCAATTCGCCATAGGCAATGTCAAAACCATCAATGAACTCATGACAGAAATCAGGGCGCCTTTGCTAACAACTGACGAGAATGTTTACAGCGAAATGCATGGTACACGATTTAACATCCAGCCCTCTGTTCTTTATTTTTTATAGCTATGTGCTTCATTTTCATGACAAACATAGACCACGATGATGATGTCTACGCTGGAGATATATACTTAGCTGATTTGGATGCAAATAAATCATCTTTAGTTTTCTTCTAACGAACAACACCACAACCAAGACATTGATACCACAAATCAGTGGAGATCATTGGTAATCTACTTCCCACTGTTGTGACCGTCAGCAATTATGACATGGTTACAAGATACAAAGTCTACCACGAGGAAATCACTGAATATCATTGATAATGTACATCTCACTATCGTGATTATAAGTGATTATGACACAGTTGAAGATACGAGTCTACCACTGGAGGATAATGAAATCTAGCATGTTCATCGACTAAGAACTCGATGGTAGCAATTAGCAAGTTCTCTAAAATCTTCAATGTAAAAGTTTGATACTCGTATTCTATGTCCATGACTTATTAATATAAATTAGAGGGTACGAGGTAGACATAAATATTTTAATACTGCTTATTTGACAGGGTTAAATGCATGCATCCATGTGAGGGTGTTTGGAAACATCGTCGTCCATGCTGATAATTAGCCCCTAGCTCACTACATTGTTCCTTTGTAGTAATTTGACACTGCGACAGCGACAGAAAATTACACCTGTGCTTTCATAAGATGCGTAGGAACAGAAACCTCACCGTCACGCGCACCCACGAGGATCACGAGCCACGTAGCGGCATCATTGTTTCCAGGTCTGACTTGTGAATTAAGGGACATGATTGCATATTTGCATAGTAAGGGAAGTACTTTTCAGGTCCTAATCCTATATATATATATATATGTTTGCACCAAAATTTAGCAAGTCTAGTCAAAATCGGCAATAAAGTCAAAGATACGGGAATTAACGGACAGGTTGGAAAGATTTGGAGATATTTGGTAACAGCAAGATCTTTAAGGAAATAACTGTCCGAGATAAGGCCGATATGGATCAAGACTTGAAACGTGTTGTAGTAGGACACGATCGGTCGAAAGGTATAAAAGAAGGGCCAAAGCAAGCTGCAGGAAGGATCCAACACAAGACAATCAACCAGCTTTTACTTTTCTACTTTTTCCTGTCGACTAGGAGTAGTTTCTGTAATTTAGATCTCTCTTTGTAATCGATCTTGATCAATAAAGTTGCGCATCGCCGATTATTGATCTTCGTCAATTACGCCCAGGTTTGATTTATTCTGATTTTGTTGCGCATCGCCTTCTTCAGAATCGATCTACCTTTATCCTCTGATTAGCCTTAATCGGCTAGTTAGACTTATCCTGTTACCTTGATCTTGATCGGCTTCAAGCTGATTGGATCTAAGCCGATTGATCCTCACAATCGGCTTTGTGTGAATTTTATATTTTTACCTTGTCGATTACAGGTCAAATCGATTGGCACGCTCTGAACCCGGTGTTCATCTTGTGTGCTGTTGTCAGAAACCCTACATCATGTTTTTGACGCCAACACACTCTTGGCACGCCCAGTGGGACCAATGTCTTCATCAGGAAAGTCGATTCCACCATCTGATCTCAACGCAGAAGCCATAATCGTCCCAACAATAGACGATTTGATCGCGGAACAACGTCAGGAAATAGAGGCTCGAAAGACTGCGTTGGAGGAGATGATGCTAAGCTGTTATCAGAAAACTAGACGTGGCGTCACTCAAAAATCCGCCTGTGATCACCAACGCAGGAGATGCGGGTGTCACAGAACCGGTAAGCCGATATCTGCCTGCTCAAGCCGAATTATCGGCTATGATTAATCAGTCTGTGCACCACGCCTTAATAAATCAATCATCGGTTCTCGTGACAATGCTCAAGCCGATGATAGCAAATAACGTTAAAACTATAGCCCAGGAGTTAGCCTCGTCAGGAAGTCTGTTGACCCATTACAAGCTCTGCCGAATTATCCTGTCTTTTCAATAGCCCAAAATACGCAGAGCGCGTCAGCCGATCCTAAACCATCGGCTATGACCTCACCCCCCACAATGATGCCCACACAACCCACGATCATATTACCTAAGGACCCTCGGTCAAGTGGGGTGAGCCATTACCACTCCTACACCGCCGCCGCTAAGTTAGACGCATCAATAAATCTGCCGTCGTCGGCTCTGTTCTATGCTTTTCCCCAATCGGTTCCACAGCCGATTGGCTTCGAGAGATTCTCACAAGAGCCTACCGTGCTTAGAAACCCAGGTCCACATAGGGTAGTAACATACTCAGAACCGTTTGTCCCAGTGCCGGAACCTCAAGTCAGGCATAATCGGCATGATCAGTATGGTCGTGTGCCGACAACGCAGCATAATTGGCAACCCGAGCTTGCACTCGGGGGGCAGGCTGCCAACTATGACCAACATTATCAAGGGCCTGCTATGCCAATGGCCGATAATGTAAATTGGGCCGATCAGATCTCAGATGTTTTAAGGATCAATTCGCATCTGACCAAAGGGAGGGTTATCGCCTCTGAATCAGATCCGATTACATAAATCGCATGCCATACCCTCACAATTTTAGAGTACCAGACTTTGCGAAATTCTCTAGCGATGATTCAACTACTACTTTGGAACACATCGGACGCTTTATCGCTCAATGCGGCGAAGCGGCTCAGTCCGATGGACTAAAAATAAGACTGTTCCCGTTGTCATTGTTCGGAGCAGCTTTTACCTGGTTTACTTGTTTACCTCCGAATTCGGTCCATTTATGGAACGATTTGGAAAGCCGATTTCACGAATACTTTTTTCGGGCAGTTTGGAGCTAATGATTTCCGATCTAAGCTCTGTCCGTCAGAAATTTGGGGAATCGGTAACGATTACATTAAGAGGTTCAGGGAAACTAGGAATCGATGTTTTAACGTCACTTTGCCCGATAATCAACTTGCTGATTTAGCGTTTCAAGGATTGATTCCTCCGCTTAGGGAGAAGTTTGGAGGGCAAGAGTTCGCTGATTTAAGTCACTTACTTCATCATGTATCGGCTCAAGAAAGCCGATTCCCTGATAGTAAAGCGTTTAAAGATAGATTCAAGAACAATAATAAAGAGAAGGACAAGGCCAAAATCAATATGGTCGAATATTGTCCCAGTGATTCTTCAGAGGACGATGAAGCAGAAATAAATATAGCCGAATGGGTAAAGGGATCTAAAAAGTCCTTAGTTTGTTCTTGGCTAAAGCCGACTAGAAATAAGTCGGAAGTTAAATATGCCTTTGATGTTTCCAAATGTGATCATATTTTTGATCTGTTATTACAAGAAAAGATAATACGGTTTCCCGAGGGACATGTTATACCATCGGCTGATGAGATCAAGAAACGCAGGTATTGCAAGTGGCACCATTCTTTTTCTCACAATACTAACGATTGCAATATTTTTCGTCAACAGATCCAATCGGCTATTGAGGACGGTCGGCTAAAATTTGCTGATGAACCAACCATGCAAGTCGACGCTGATCCATTCCCAATCAACATGGTTCAATGCTCGGCTAAAGGAAAGGAGCCGATGCGAGATGAGCCGAAGAGGGATCGGCAAGTCAATATTCAGTCGGAATCAAGCGGCGGTCAAACCTTGAAAATTACAATCGGCTCATTACAAATAGAAGCCGATCATGAAGGGAGAAATTCGAGAACCATTAAACCCAAAGGAAATCCTCAGGTGGGTAAGTGGTACAAAGCTGAAAAATCACCGTCAAGGCCGCCGGCCGAAAGATCGGGACCGACATTTTCACAGTTACTGGAGAAATACGAAAGAATAAGTAGCCGACCACGACGTCCTACTCACCGGTCGGATAATTTATATCACACTGAAAATGTGGAGAGAGCCCATAGAAGATGTCCTTTTTGGCAGTTTTGTTGGGAAAGGGGAATAGCACTGCCATCCCCGTATACGTGCCCGATGGAGCATTACCCCCACGACGATTGGCCAAGGCAATCGGCTAAAGATAGGCTGTCTGGGCCGATTCAGGGTTACAGCGAAGGTTTCAGAAGGCTTGTTCACGAAAGGATATCTGGACCAAAACAAGTACCAAACCAGGTCAAAATGCGAAGGCCAAACGTGGACCAAGAAAATCTAGTCGGCAAGATAAGAAAACCAGTAGAGCCTAAGCCTAGATGGTGTCCGTCTGGCCTTAGCCGATCGCAACGCAGACGACTTCAGAGGCTAAGGACTCAAGAGATCGGGAAGCCGACGCTGAGAAACAGAGGGACGATGCTTTCAATGAGCTTCGTCCGGTCAAGGTCGTCAGAAAAGAATGGAGGAAAAAGGAACAAGCCGAGGAAGACTTTGAATTGGCAGACGATCTAGATTCTCCCATGATTAGGGATGATACACCTCTAATGGACATCAATATGGTGTTCACATTGCCGGTTGAATTCAAAATCAAAACTGAATCGGCTAAAGAAACGTTCGCCCAATCATGCTCGGGAGTCCAAAATGCAATCTTCGAGAAGCCAAGAGATGATCATCGGCATCTGAAACCATTATATCTGAAAGGATATATAAATGGCAAGCCGATATCAAGGATGCTGGTAAATGGTGGAGCCACAGTAAACTTGATGCCCTATACGACTTGCAAGAAACTGGGTAAGTCTGACGAAGATTTAATCAAAACCAACATGGTTTTAAACGTCTTCACAGGCGATCCCACAGAAGCCAAAGGTGTCATGGTTACAAAACTGATCGTCGGCAATAAAACGTTGCCGACTGCGTTTTTTGTTATTGATGCTAAGGGAAACTATAGCGTTCTGCTTGGAAGGGACTGGATTCACGCAAACTGTTGCATACCGTCAACCATGCATCAAGCGCTTGTCCAATGGAACGGAGAAGATGTTGAAATTATCATGGCCGACACATCGGCCCACATTGCCATGGCCAGTTCTGACGCGAATTAGCAACATGAAGAGGCAGAATGCATATCGGGAAAGACTCTAGAAGATTGCGATTTCATCTGCGTGAGCAAGACAAGACTTGTGCCGATCAGTGTCAAGCCAGGCACATTTGATCCAGCAAACAAAGTGCTACACCGATGGGGACAAGAAAAACAGTAAAAGCGTTACAAGATAAAATGCAAAGCTATCGGCAAACGACGGATAGCTATGAGGCTATAGAAGACTTTGAAGAGATTGAAAAGTTGGGTCAAGGCTTCACGTCCACCGATCTGCTTGAAAAAATTGATATAGGTAATGGTGATAGAAAAAGACCAACTTTTATTAGCGCAAAATTAAATATAAAATATAAAGAAAAGTTAATCAAGATCCTCAGAGAGTACAAGGATTGCTTTGCTTAGGAATATCATGAGATGTCTGGTTTAAGCCGACAATTGGTCGAACATCGGCTACCCATTAAACAAAGTTATCGGCCGTTTAAACAGTACCCTAGATGTTTTAATCCGGCCTTATATAAAATTATAAAAGAGGAAATAGAACGATTGTTGGAGGCTAAATTTATAAGGCCTTGCCGATATGCGGAGTGGGTTTCCAACATTGTTCCAGTTATGAAGAAAAACGGGAAACTTCGAGTATGTGTCGACTTTAGAGATTTGAACAAAGCGACACCAAAAGATGAATACCCAATGCCGATAGCCGATATGCTTATCGATGCTGCGTCGGGGAATAAGATCATAAGTTTTTTGGACGGTAATGCCGGATACAATAAGATATTCATGGCAGAAGCCGATATACCGAAAACAGCTTTTAGATGTCCTGGGGCCATAGGCTTATTCGAATGGACGGTTATGACTTTCGGTTTAAAGAATGCCGGGGCAACATATCAACGAGCCATGAATCTGATTTTTCATAATTTAATCGGCCACATAGTTGAGATATATATCGATGATGTCGTAGTAAAATCTGCGGATGACTTGCAGCATTTGGCCGATTTAGAAAAAGTTTTTCAGAACATACGATCGCATGGTTTGAAGATGAATCCTTTCAAATGTGCGTTCGGCGTGTCGACTGGGCAGTTTTTGGGTTTTATGGTGCATGAGAGGGGGATTGAAGTCAATCAAACAAGGGTCAAAGCCATAGTCAATACAATGCCTCCGACGTGCAAAAATGAGTTACAGAAATTGATCGGCAAAATTAACTATCTCTGAAGGTTCATCTCGAATCTCTCCGGACGGATCCGCACCTTTACCCCACTGTTGAAATTAAAGGATAATCAAGAGTTTGTATGGGGAGCCGATCAACAAAAGGCTTTCGACGACGTTAAGAAATATTTAACTAATCCTCCAGTTTTGGCCGCACCGCAAAAAGGAATTCAGTTCAAGTTATATATATCGGCCGAAAAGGAGACTATTGGGTTTGTTTTAGCGCAAGAAGTTGATGGAAAGGAAAGGGTTATCTTTTATTTAAGCCGACGACTTCTTGATGCTGAAGTCAGGTACCCTTTCGTTGAGAAATTATGCTTATCTTTATACTTCTCATGTACAAAGCTAAGACATTACATTTTAGCATCGGCTTGTAAAGTAATCTGTAAAACCGATGTTATAAAATATATGTTATCAGCTCCAATCCTGCGGGGTCGACTTGGCAAATGGGCTTATGCCTTGGTTGAGTTTGACTTGTCTTATGGATCGGCCAAAGTAGTCAAAGGGCAGGTATTAGCCGATTTTATAACAGGACATGATACTACTGCTGATTTGGTATCCGTAGCCCCTTGGCAATTGTTTTTTGATGGGTCTGTGTGCAGAGAAGGCGATAGAATCGGTATAGTGCTCATATCGCCTAAAGGGCATAATTTCGAGTTCGCATTTCGGCTAAATAGCCGATGCTCAAATAATCAGGCAGAGTATGAAGCGTTGCTCAAAGGTTTGCAGTTATTGGAGAATATCGGAGCAAGTACGGTTGAGGCATACGGGGATTCTATGCTAATTGTATAGCAAATCAAAGGAGAATACCAATGTCGAGACGAGATACTGCTGAAATACTTGGAGCAATGCCTAGAGATCATCGGCTCGTTTACATCATTTTCTATCGGTCACGTCCCTAGAGAATTGAACGATAGAGCTAATGCCCTAGCTCAACAGGCATCAGGGTACAAAGACATCGACCGATATCAAGTGACTGAGCTAATGGATAAAGCCGTCATGTGTGTGGGTGTCGCGGATTGGCGAACGCAAATAAAGAATTACCTAATTGACCCATCTAAGCCAACAGAACGCAAGATACAGCAATAAGCTTTGAAATACATTGTTATGGATGATACACTGTATTATCGGACGATGGAAGGTTTGCTATTAAGATGTCTTGAGGCCGAAGAAGCGCGGGTGGCAATGGGTAAGTACATGAAGGCATCTGCGGTTCTCATCAATCGGCATATAAGATGAAATGGATTCTCAGACGGATGGGTTATTTTTGGCAGACGATGTTGGAAGATTGTTTCAAGTATTATAAAGGATGTCAGACCTGTCAGCAATTCGGCAACATACAACTAGCACCAGCATCGGCTTTACATCCGATTATCAAACCATGGCCGTTCAGAGGTTGGGGAATAGATGTAATCGGCCAAATATTTCCTGCTTCGAGTAAAGGCCACAAGTTTATTTTGGCCACAACCAATTATTTTTCAAAGTGGGTTGAAGCTATACCACTTAAAAGGGTGACCAGTGTTGAGGCAATTGGGTTTGTGAACGAACATATTGTCCATCGGTTTGGAATACCACAAACAATCACGACCGATCAAGGTACGGTATTCATGTCTAACGAGTTCCAGAGTTACGCAACAAGTTTAGGGATCAAATTGTTGAATTCTTCCCCATACTACGCTCAGGCTAACGGACAAGCCGAGTTGTCCAACAAAACGCTAATCAAGCTGATCAAAAGAAAGATTGATGAAAAGCCGAGGAATTGGCACTCAACTCTATTGGAGTCGCTTTGGGCGTATCGGTTATCCTATCACGGAGCAACGAAGCTTTCACCTTACCAATTAGTGTATGGTCAAGAAGCCGTTCTACCCGTGGAGATTAACATTGAATTGATACGAGTAGCCAGGCAAAACGGTTTGTCGGCTCAGGATTATAACAATTCAATGATCGATAACTTGGATGAACTAGCGGAATTACGTTTATCCACGCTTGATCGGCTCAAGAAGAATAAAGCCAGAGTTGCAAAAGCATATAATAAAAAGGTTGTGCATAAATCTTTTGATCAAGCCGATTTAGTATGGAAAACGATATTGCCTGTTGGTTCGAAAGACAACCGATTCGGAAAATGGTCACCTACGTGGGAAGAACCATACAAGGTTAATCGGCTAGTCGGTGAAAATTCGTACGTAATAGAGACGTTGGAAGGATATGTACTGCCTAAAGCTATTAACGGGAAGTATTTGAAGAAGTACTATCCTAGCGTTTGGATTGGAGCCTAGCCGACTAAGGATCACGTTCAGAGCCAAGATTAACACGATACTGTTAATCGGCTGAAAGGATTGCAAACTCAGAAGATACAACTACTAGTAAGCAAGATGAAAATCGGTTAAACAGCCGATTATAAACATAGCAAAAGTTACAAAGTATTCAGAACGCAAAAGTTACGAAGTATTCAGAGCAAGTGTTTTCTTAAAAACGGCCGACAAACTTTCACATCTCAGAAGTTAATTTTGGATGCCTGAGCCCGGGAGGGTTGCGCCTAGAGCCGACAAAGCACCTGCGGCCTTTGCAATTACACATTGAACTTCGTCAATGATGCGATCGTCTTCCTTTGCGCTCCCTGGCACTGGCACTACCTTGGCCGATTGTTTTTTCACACTTGCCACAGCCATGGCGATACCAAGCTTTTGGTCCTTTATCTCCTACGCAGTTTTTTCCATTGAGTGCTGGCCTTCTTGGATTTGTTCTTCTGTCTTGGCCAACTCTTCCAAAAGAAATTTCTTCGTGTTTTCAAGCTTGGAGAGGGACTCCTTGGTCGACTTCAGCTGCTGCGCGTCGGCATCAAATTTGCGTTTCTTTGCCTTCGCGTCTGCGACCAGTTGATCCAGAAGCTTTTGATCGGTTTCTTGGGCTCCACGATGATTAATTCTGGCTTGTGCTTCCTCGACTTCGAGTCTCCTCTCGTCCAAGTGGCACACGTTCTGGAGAGCTGCCATTGCTTCTGGAGGTAAGTCGGCTTCAACGGCCGCCATGGCGTCTCGGATCGGCTGATTATTCGCCAATATCTCCGACTGCGGCCTGGTGACCAAATCAAAGAGCTTGTTAAGCTTCTCCTTCATTCCAGGGGCGGAGGTCACAACAGCCGACGCTTCCTTCGAGACCTCCAGAATCCTTCTGATCTCTGCGTCGTAATCATTTGTGGCCATGATCTCGGGGTCATCAAGATCGGCCAGCGAAAAGCCCAACAGATTTGTCGGGTCAGAAATGTCTGGCAGATCTGCAGCAGGGGTTGTTGGCATCGGCCGCAGAGGAGAGAGAGGCGTCGATGAAACATTGGGGAGATCCGCTAAAATCTTCACCACCAGAGTTGACTACGTCGGCTATAAAAATAAAGGGTGAGCCGATGCATTAAAAGACTTAGATACTTATGAAAGGGCGACTTTTACCTCTCTAGTAGCCGACGCGTGTGGTGAGCTCTCGCCACTCTGTCCATTGGGCTTAGGGACCTTCTTGGCAGCAGCCTTTGTGTATTTTTGCTTCTTTTCTGAGAGTTTATTGGATAAACCTATCATGTTAGATGAGAATTGATCAGAGATTAAAAGAAAGCCGATAAAATACTTACTAGGTTGTTTCTGCTTCTCCAAGTCCGACAGAGATGGGCTTTGAATGCCCAAGGACCCAGAAGCGTAGCCAGTAATGGCAGCCGATTGCTGCTGTTTCCTGGGTTGGCCGTCGCCCGATGGGCCTGAAGCCGCCTTCTTCCCAACAGCCTTGTTCTGCAGAGGAAAAACAAAGTTAGATTCAAGGTAAAAATTCATGTAAGACAGTGGAAGATTTAGACTCTAAGCCAATACCTCGTCAGAAACATCTACACGCGTGTTAGTATATCCGGACGAAGTGGCCTCACTGCTAGAATCAGCGCGAGATATTAACATCGGCTCCGGAAGATTCGGAAAGAATTCGTTGATGATGTTTAATGGAGACTTTGACCGATAGAGGGCTTCTGCAATAACTGACCACCATGAAGTATAGCCTCCTGCTCGTCTGGTGTTCAGGAAGAAGTGTGGTAAAAATTGGACTTGCAGGTCATCGGCTACTTCAAGAACAATCTCGGCCGACACAGCATTACGGACTCTGGCTCTTGGCTCAAGCCGATCAAGAAGCCGAAAGCTTGGGATCACTTGACCAAACCCCAGTTGTCTTGCATAAACGGACGGATGGTAGAATTCATATGACGGCTGGTATGTCCGATTCCTTGTATGGAGACCAGCATGAAGAATACAAGGAGAAATAAAAATTCTATACAAGTCTAGGGTTTCCTGAGGCATCGCGGAGCTGTCGGCTTCAAGATGAAGGAACGAAGGCCATGGAAAATCGGCCACACCGCTGTAACTAAAGAAGTCTCGCTGTCTCAGATCCTCATCGCTCAAATGATGGAAGAAGGACATATACTTCCTTGAATCGGCTGCTGTGATTTTTGTTTCACTGCCAGAACACATAATGAACCGTTCGCCAAACGATCGGCTTGCTTGGTATTGAGGAATAGTGTTCTTTGGTTGTCTTCTCTTGGAAAGGCTGTGTCATCATTGGGCTCTAGATCAAAAGGTCGGCTAAAGAAGCAATACAGCCAGACTTGAATAAACCATAAAGGGCCACCCATGTTACCCACGGTAAAATCGGCAAAACCCTTGTAAAGTCGACTTCTGATAATGTGCATCATTTGGTACACTGCTCTGAGAAACGTTTTTCCTAGTGCCAGCCGACGGCCTTCTACCAATCCTTCTGCAATGGTCTGATACACTTGGGTTGGTCCTAATGAAGCTCCGCAGAACAAAAATCGGTCAAGCCACAGGTTAAGGAAAGCAACGTGCTCTTCATCCAATACCAATCCATTTACTTTATTATTATTTGCAATGTACTTGGACCAGCCTTCGCCTTTGGACCGAATGAGTTTATATTTGGGTTTGGCGCTAAAAGCCGATATTTGTTCTCCATCTGGTCTTAAGAAGCAAAGTTGAGCAACGTCCAATAAAGTTGGGCCGACTAGACCAGTGCGAAACATGAAGGCGTTAAAAGTGTCTGACCAGAAATAACAGGCCGTGGCCACCAAGGGCTCATTGGCTTCTGGATCGGCTAGACTCAAAGGGATACACTCGGCTATACCCATTCTTTCCCAGGATTCTCGTTTTTGAGCTGCTACTCGGTTATACCAGTTTTTCCACCCTTTAAGTGCAGTCGGCCAAGCCCGAAAACTTTTACTCCAACCCTCAATGTTATATCCTCTAGCCAACAAGGGAAGGCGAGTTACTTCTTGATCAATAACCGTAGCTGTATCTAGGTTTCCTAATGGGCCAAGGAAAAACTGATTAACACTGTTGGGGATTGGGATGAGTACCTGGGAAGGATCCATTCAGCCGATCTTGATGTGAAAGCCAACTGAAGTCAAAAGGGTTGGCGTGCCAATGTGAGAACAACAAGATGCGGAAGGAAGAAGCCGATTGTGAGTGGCGTGAGAGCTCGAGCGCGTGAGGAATGACCGAGTGGGGACCACATTTTATAGCAAGGTAAAAATTTGAAGCGGCGGGAAATGAATCTCAAAAGGCGCGAGTAGTTAAAACGCACTACCCGCGTGTTAGAGAATTACGGCGCAAATAAAGTAGCAATTATTGAGCTAAGTTCAACAGTTAGCCGATTGGCAAAGCAGATAAATTGCGATTTTTGACAGATGACAAGTCATCTCTCAAAAATGAGGGGCATATGTTTACACCAAAATTTGGCAAGTCTAGTTAAAATCGGCAATAAAGTCAAAGATACGGGAATTAACGGAGAGGTTGGAAAGATTTGGAGATATTTGGTAACGGCAAGATCTTTAAGGAAATAACTGTCCGAGATAAGGCCAATATGGATCAAGACTTGAAACGTGTTGTAGTAGGACACGATCAGCCGAAAGGTATAAAAGAAGGGCCAAAGCAAGCTGCAGGAAGGATCCAACACAATACAATCAACCAGCTTTTACTTTTCTACTTTTTCCTGTCGACTAGGAGTAGTTTCTGTAATTTAGATCTCTCTTTGTAATCGATCTTGATCAATAAAGTTGCGCATCGCCGATTGTTGATCTTCGTCAATTACGCTCAGGTTTAATTTATTCTGATTTTATTGCGCATCGCCTTCTTCAGAATCGATCTACCTTTATCCTCTGATTAGCCTTAATCGGCTAGTTAGACTTATCTTGTTACCTTAATCTTGATCGGCTTCAAGCTGATTGGATCTAAGCCGATTGATCCTCACGATCGGCTTTGTGTGAATTTTATATTTTTACCTTATCGATTACAGGTCAAATCGACTGGCACGCTCTGAACCCGGTGTTCGTCTAGTGTGCTGTTGTCAGAAACACTATATCAAATTTTTGACGCTAACAATATGCTAACAAAAATGACAGGAGAGGAGAGTTGGAGATTTGGCGTGGCTGCGAATTAATTTATATATGAACAAGATGCATTAAATTCGATTGGTAATGTAGGTTGATTCGATCATTTTTTATTCAAACAACCACAGTTGCCAACTTGTGCGTATCTTAATATATTTCGTGTCCAAAAGTGATGTGCATGGACAAACGTGCTTGACTATATTTGTGCCATGTGTTGAGGAACCTCGCTATCGAATAGTCCGGGGTTCCCGAACAGATCTGAAGTGGAGAACAGAAAGAGAGAGAGACACGTGTTTAGGGAGAGCAAAAGCGGAAATTCTTTATTGCTAATGAATTCTGTACATAGGGGGGGACCCCCTCCTTCTTTTATAGCGCTCTCTAGGGTTTCGGCATAAGGGACCACATGGGCCTTCGGTGGGCTTTCAGGGTTTCTCAACACTCCCCCTTGGGCCCTTTGCCGCGAGATACATATGCCTCATTAAAACTCGGAAAAACCAATGGGAAAAATACTTGGAGAAAGAGTACATAGCATACGCTTACTATGTTGCACGAATTGCCTCGTTAAAACCTTATGCAAGAAAACTTCATGAAAAACTTGCTAAGGAAAAAGAGTACAATTCTCCCAACTTCAAATGCTAATCTTCGAGATTCATGTTGGGTATTCATAATTCATGCTCGAGATTCATGTGGGAGTATGTGAAATATCTCCCCGAAATATGCACTTCTCTAAGTCTCATCATCCCAATTCCTTTCACGCACCTTTCAAAGGTAGATGCTGGGAGTGATTTAGTGAACAAATCTGCAAGATTTTCACATGACTTAGTATGCAATATCTTAATCTCGTTCATCTTATGCAATTCGTGAGCATAGAAGAACTTGGGGTTGATATGCTTCATGAGATTACTCTTCACATAACCCATCTGTGCTTTGGCAACACAAGCTGCATTATCTTCATAGATTATCGTGGGAGTTTGCTCAATGTTCAAACCACATGACTTACGGATGTGGTGAACCATTCTTCCGAGCCATGCACATTCACGCGATGCTTCATACAAAGCGATGATTTCGAGTGGTTTGTCGACGTCGAGACGAGTGCCGCTTAGACGACTTCCAAGAAATTGCTGTTCCTCCACATAGGAAAACATAGCGGTTTGGGACTTGCCGGTATGCTGGTCCGATAGGTACCCGAAGATCGGCATAGCCAACCAAATTCAATTCATTATTTCTTCTAAAGAATGCATCGAGGTCTTTGCTTCCTTGGAGGTAGCGGAAGATGTCCTTGATCCCTTTCCAATGCCTTTTGGTGGGTTACGATCAGATCGAGCTAGCAAATTCACAATGACGCGATGTCCGGTCTAGTGCTATTTGCAAGGTACATGAGCGCTCAATTGCACTCAAAAATGGGAATTCTGCTCCCGGGACTTCCTCCCCTCTTCTCTGGTCTGCAGATGGGTCTAGGTGCTTGGAGTGACCTTGACCATTGGAGTCTTTGCAGGATATGATTTTTCAAAGCTAAATCTTTCCAACACTTTCTGCGTGTAGGTTGATTGGTGTACCAAGATTCCTCCTTGGACATGTTCAAGCCGCAAGCCTAAACAAAACTTGGTTTTACCCAAATCTTTCATTTCAAACTCAGACTTCAAGTATGAGCATGCCTCTTCAATTTCTTCATCCGTCCCAATGATGTTCAAGTCATCTACATAGACGGAGATTATCTGAGAATCCATTCGGGATCATTTGTATAAACACACATGGACAATCTTATTGTTTGTGTAGCCTTTCTTGCAGAGAAAGTCACTCAAGCGATTGTACCACATTCTTCTGATCGCTTGAAATTTATACAGGTGATTTCTCCAATTTCACACTGTCACAGGTTTCTATTTGCTCCATCTTGGTTGGGATAGGAATTCCTTAGGTACTTTCATGTATATCTCGAATCCAAGTTTCCATCTGAGTATCTTTGTGACAACATCCATTAGCTTCATTCTCAACTTCAAGTTGGTGCCATTGAGATCAAATATCTAAAGGTAATTCCTCCCATGACCGGAGAATAGGTTTCTTCATAATCAACTCCGGGGCGTTGAGTGAAACCTTGAGCTACAAGCCTTGCTTTGTACCTTACAACCGTTGTTTTCATTTCTCTTCGAACAAAGACCCATTTGTGACCTACGGGGTTTATATGGGGAGGTGTGCGGCATCTGAGCAAACACCTCTCTCTTGTTCGAGAGACTAACTCTGCAGATGATTGCCTTTTTCCATTCTTCCCAATCTAGCCTTTTCTTGCACTCTGCGAAGATGCAGTGCTCGGGATCATGATCAATGATCGAGGCAATCTTCTTTGCAAGTAGGCATCAACGTTGGTCGTTGCTCTATTCGAGATTCTCTGTTATTACAAAGTTTATGGCCATTTCTTCATGGGGTGCTTCATGCACTTCTACTTGCTCTTCGCTTTTCCCTATCGCAGAGCAAGTTCCTTTAGCTTTTCATCGCCTATGTGTGCGCACACATTATTTCTGCGGCTTCTGCGCATGGAAGATTCAAGTGCAGGAATTGCCTTTCTGTTGGCTTCTTTCCAGTGCAGTCTCAACTGCTCCCTTCTTTCCTTGGGGCATTTTAGTGATTGGTTGTGGTAAGTCCTCTCGCCCAATTTTCTCGGGCGTCTCGGGTACTTTGGGTTTGAGGAGCCGGTTTCTGTTCTTTTCTTTGAGGCCTCTGAGCAGTGAGGATACCTTCTATTTTCTTTAGTATTTCCACCCTCTCTCGGTGCATTCCTTGCGGGTACATGCGACTTAACCACGCCTTTGGATCACAAAATGATCAGGCGGTTCATTTGCTAAATTCGCAAATCAATTATCTTCTCGACTTCTTGATTTGCTTCATTAGTGCGGGGTCATGTGCGGGGATCGGTGGAATGCCATATGATTTCCGGCATTTTTCATCCAAAGGTTGATTTCCTCCCCTAATGACGGAAGCGATCCTCGTCAAAGATGCAATCGAATCGGGTGTATGCAAATCTCGATCATGGGTTCCAAATACGATTATGGATGCACTCACATAACCAATGTATATCCCGGACTTGCGGAGAGGGCCCATTGCGATCATTGAGGGGTGGTATAGGTACATATACCATACACCCAAATTTTCTAAGATGGGAGATCTTGGGATGATCCGTGCACAAGTCGCATAGGAGAATGGATGTTGTAGGCCGACGGTGCGAAATTGATAAGAGCTGCTGCGTGCGGATGCGTGTCCCCAACAAGTGTTGGGCAAGTTACAACTCTGCAAAGCGGTCGGCAATGAACTTAATCCTCTTTATTAGTGCTTCGCTAGTCCGCTTCTGCGTATGGGCGTGCGGTGCGGAGTGCTCAATCTGCTATCCCTGTTCTTTGTGCAATAATCATCAAATGCCTTTGAAGTAAATTCTCGGCATTGTCCATTCTAATGGACTTCACGCGATGATCGTGGAAAGCATTCTTAATTCTTATGATCTGCGAGATCGACTTTGCAAAAGCATGGTTTCTTGTTGACAACAAGCATACATGCGACCATTTCGAGGAAGCATCGATGAGCACCATAAAGTATCGAAACGGCCCGGCGGGCTGAATCGGACCGCAAATATCCCCTGGATGTGTTCGGGAATGCAGGATTTCACTTTGCACTTTCATGACAGAGGGTCTAGTTATTAATTTCCGTGGCACATGCAGGGCACACAAAATCTTCATGATTCGGAAATTCTTAACGTTAATGCCATGACCTTGTGAGTTGTTCACTATATTTCTCATCATTCTAAGACCAGGATGACCTAATCTACCATGCCATAAAGAAAATAATTGAGCTTCTAAAAGCAGTCTTCAAGGAAGTATACACTTGGTGCATGAATATTCGTGTAGTACAACCCGATTCATATGAGGACATTTTTCTAATACCATTTTTCCACATGCGCGTGCTTCACAATGCACAAGTATTCTTTGCCATTTTCTTCATTGGTTTCTACGTGAAAACCATTGGCGCGGATGTCTTTAAAGCTTAAGAGAGTGCGTGTTGATTCGAGGTACAAAAGGGCTTCTTCAATTACCAAAGTTGTACCCATAGGCAATATAATAGTGGCTCTTCTGAGCCGATTACATATGAGTCGCTTCTGCGATCGTAGTAATCTTTCCAGGCGTTCTTCGTGATCATTGAAATACTTAGACTCTCTTAAGATGGTATTTGTTGTGCCACTATCAACAATGCATATCTCTTCCATTTAGGCGCTACGATTTCTAGATAAAAGAAATATAATTCTAATCGATAGAGGCAAAACAATCCAAATATTACTTGCAAAATTGAAGAATCTTTGGAATAAAGAATAAATTGCGTATTTATTCATGAAAGAAGTATGCTCATCTAGAGCTTACAATTCATTATTCAAAAGAAAATGCTAACAACCATAATCTAAAAAAATAATGCGATTCATGCATTAGCGGGCTTTGGACTTTCCCTTGGCCTGAAACTTCTCTTTTTCACCCTGCTCGCCCTTCTTTCTATGAATGGGCTTTCTCACCTTATAGCTATTGGCATTAACCGTGCGGTGCCCTTCCAGTGGTCGTGAGACATAGTTCTTGCGTAGAACATCGTCTCGCGATTCCAAGAACTTGCATTACATCAATCGATTCGCTATACTCCTTGTATGCGTCCCGACGATAATCAAGTGCACTCTGGATAGCATTTAGGTGGAAGGTAGAGAGAGTTTTCTCAATCTTCTCCTCATCAGTGATCTTCTTGCCACATAGGGAGAGATTAGTACAAATTCTGTGCAAGGCTTTGATCGTTCTGCTTGACGGTAGGTTTCGCGTCCTGCAAGGACCCTAGACCAATCGCAGCACGGAGCTTCTTGCCCCAAGAACGATCTTCACGTCCGATGCCCAAGTGAGGTAGTTCTGACCGTGCGGGGCCAGTTCTTCAAACTCACGATTCACGATGCCGGACATCTTCATGATTTCAAAATTCCGACATTAGATTACTGCGTGTAATCTAATAGAAAATGGTTGCAATAAGCATAAAGAACAGAAAATAAATTCATATGCATTGCAATATATTAAATAAAGCAACGGATTCAAATTCATAAAGAAAATTCATAAAACAGAGAAATAGAGCAAGAAAAATTAAAAACAGAGCCAAATAAATCTTCTTGATTTTCTGGCAATATTTCAAAATTTTCTGCATTTTTTTTGCAATTTTTCTCTTTTTTTTCTTCATTTCTTTGGCCGCCATCGGGCGTTTTCTCCTCTTTTTTTCGGCTGGCCTTTGGTCCTTAGCCCGCAGCAGCCCCTAAAGGCACGGCGGCTAGGGTTTCCAACCCTAGCCGCCATTCATTTATTGTGCCGTGCACGGGCGAGCTCGTGAGGAGGCCGGCGCTGGCCGAGGCGCGCGCGTGAGGAGGTGGCGAGCTTCGTGCGCGGCCGCGAGTGCACGCGAGGCCGGCGGCGACGGCGGCGACGCGCGAGCGAGGCTCGGCCGGCGTCTGCGCGGCCGGGACTCGGTTCGAGGCGCGCACGCCGGCCGAGGCGCTGGCGCGCGGAGGCGCCTTGCGCGCGGCTTCTGGCCGGCGAGCAGCGGTATCGGCGGATGGATGGCGGCGACGCGCCGGGCGCCGTGTGGCGGCGTGGCGCGGCGGGTCCCGGCGAGCCGTGCGGCGCGCGCGGCGGCGTAACCGTCTTGCGGCGGAGGGCGGCGTCGGCGGCTGCGGCGCTTCAGCGCCGCCGCGCCGCGCCGTCGCCGCTTCGAGCGCCGCTCGGGGCTTCGTCGGGCGCCGGGCGCGTGCTTCTTCGGCAACGAAGCGGTCGCCACTGCTTGCTGCGACGGCCGGGGCAGCGGGCGCGCGATAAGGCGGGCGCGTAGCCGCTGTGGCGATGGGCGACAGTCAGCGGACGGCGGAGCCGCGGCTGGGCTGGGCAGTTCGGCGTGGGCTGTCCGGCGGCCGACGACGCGAGGCCGAGCCGCTTCTGCGGCGGCGCGTCGCTCTGCCTGCGCGCGAGCGCTTCTTCGCGCGCCAAAGCGCGAAGGCTTCTTCTTGCGGCGCGAGACCGAAGTCGGCTTCAAGCGGCGAGCGGCGGCAACGACGCCAGCGGTGGCTGCGAGCTGGAGCGGCGACGTCACGGTGGTAGCAAACCGAGGCAACGGCGGCCTGTTGCATGCGCGCATAGCCAAGCAACAGCGATTTTGTTTTCTTGCATGAGCAATAAATTCAATTGTAAAAAAATCTTGTCTCGTGGCTTGAGCCATATCCGCGTAGCTTCATGCCACTCGATAAGCGATGCAGCGATACAAAAGGTAGATGCATGCATAAGAACGACAGCGATTAGAAACAATCACCAATTCTCACCTCTTCTCAACTTTTCTATTCTGATCTCCGTAAAGCAATTCGTGCTGATAACGTGTTGAGGAACCTCGCTATCGAATAGTCCGGGGTTCCCGAACAGATCTGAAGTGGAGAACAGAAAGAGAGAGAGACACGTGTTTAGGGAGAGCAAAAGCGAAAATTCTTTATTGCTAATGAATTCTGTACATAGGGGGGGACCCCCTCCTTCTTTTATAGCGCTCTCTAGGGTTTCGGCATAAAAGGGACCACATGGACCTTCGGTGGGCTTTCGGGTTTCTCAACACCATGTTCCTCAATCCATTTGAAAACCAAGCCAACTTGTAACTACGATACACGTTACTTTATTTTGTTCAGCTACAACAAATCTTTATATTTACTAATTAGAGGCTCCTCTAGAGTCCTCGTTAATTCTAGAATTTGAAAAGCTAGAATTAACATATTAATAGAAAAAAAGAAAAAGAAGAAGAAGAAGAAAAAGCTAGAAAATCTCACGTTAATAAAAAAAGAAAACATATTAATCGTCAAATTCTAGATGCTGATATAATCTATGGTAGACTAAGTGTCCATCTACAGACCATGTTTTGTCCACATGATAGTTCGATTGAACAATGGAATAGTTTGAAGCAAACTATGGAAGCCTGCATATTTAAGGCAGGCTAACAAGGCCGACTCGAACGCAACAAATTAAGTAGTACTCCGACAACTACCATACCAGGATGGATACACAATTTAACGCTAAAGAACGAGATCATAAAACTAAGTTGTACATGACTATTTTTGCAATAAAGCAGTATTTTCAGTTGAATTCAATAGATAGATTAAAAGAAAGAGTAAAACATATAATAATAATAATAATAATAATAATAATAATAATAATAATTTTAGATATTTCTCAAGTTAAACTGGCACACAGCCTAATCCAAATTCATTATTTCCATTGTCACACAACCTCCCTTCCCAAGTTTAGTTTTGTAAAATCTAACACTTGTGTGAAATTCCCGAGCACTGTTAATAACTAGGAACATGGCTATTCAAATAGGTTGTATACTCTGCAAAGGTTATACACTTTACCCAAGAGATATGATCTATCCCATAATGTCGGTCATAACACGTACCCATCAACGTATGACTAAAAATATCATAACAAAATCTTTCGAAAACTCTATTCGAACGTAGACACTATCGATAAGTCTTGTCTCACTATTCTACCCGCACACAAAGCACAATAATAGGAGGGACTCATTGTTCAACTAGGAACAATCACTGTTCAAGATGTGGAGCCATTGCAACACATAACTTCCTCAACCGCGTACACAACTTGCTTTTTTCCACATAAGATACGATATGTCAAGACTCGATAACTTACTGAGCTAGGTCCGCCCCATAACAGACATATGGTTGTATGTTTTAGCCCAGTTCAATGACTTACAAGATTAAGTCCTAGATTGACTGAGGCAAGACTTCCAATTAATCTTAGTTAACCATATCAATTGATTCACATAGAATCTCCTATCCAATGTCACATAGACCTACTCTGACAGACAGCCTCTTGCCACTTGCCTCAATCTAAATCATTTACCACCCTAGTTAATTAACGTGCAACACATACCATCAACAACATCAACATCATTATGTGACAACATATGACACAACATTTTCATAAATATGTTCCATAGGCCATTAGTCAAGTTTGAATTTGCACTTTCAAAGGGACCAATTATTCATGGTATGGTTAAGCAAACTACAACACGATCTAATCAACCCATGTTGGTATATATTAGCAACCAACTAATAAACATTCATCCTAGGATGACAAATAATCATAGCATAGCAAATAAAAAGGTAGGTGCAACTCAAATGGGTTGAATTACTAAATCCCAAAATATTTGATGAACTCGTAATTTAAAATATTATGCAATAGATTATAATAAAATAGCATTTGTAAAACTGGGTTTAGCATGATCAAAACACGACTTACCTTGGAATAAATCCTGATCTTGATGTTAACCTTGAATTTGAATCAACTCATCACCCTTAAACGCTCCTAGCACTTCGATGTCTAAGCGAAACGAACGGCAAAAATAAAATTGTTGGAGATAACTCAATATCTCAATTTACCATATCTTTTGGTTCTATCCATAGTTTGTTAGGAGTCAAGTCTTCTACAGCTAGAACTCTTTGACTATATAAACCAACCCCTGTACTTATAATTTTGAAGCATGATAGTGGATTGTTTCTCGTGGTTTTTTTCCGCAAGGGTTTTTTCACGTAAAATCTTTGTCTCCAATTTTCATATACAGTGCTATCCCTGACAAATGGTATCTAGAGTTTATCAACCCGGATCTGGTATTCCCGATCTGCGTCGCGTCGCCGGCCTTCATCGCGCATCACGCCTCGTCTCCGCATCTTCGGCACCCGCTCTACGCGCTGGCTGATGTTGGAATCACCAGCCCGTTGCGCCGTCCGATCGCCTACATCGCCCACAGCCGGCCGCTCTCCGACGCCGCCTCGGCTTCGCTCCGGCCCGCTGACTGATTCGTCTTTCGTCGCTTCAGCACGCGACGAGCGCACCTGGTTCCCATCTGCCGCTGCCGCCATTCGTCGCACCGTCACCATCCATCCACGCGACGTTCTCCTTCGGCCTTCGTCAGCCTTCGTCGGCCTGCGCCTGAGCAGGCCTCCTCCGGCCACCGATGCGACACCGCTCGTCTCGGCCTTGCCGGTCCGCACCGGCCCTTCGGCTTCCGCGACGCGCCACGGCCACCGCCTTCTCATCGGCCCCGCCTTCTGTTGCCATCATCCGCCTCGAAGACGCGTCCGCTCCTACCTTGGCTTTGCCGCACTCAGCCGGAGCCGCCTTCCAGCCGCCTCGACTCACGCCACTCCGATGGCTCGCGCTGCCTTGACCGGACTTCTGTCTGTGCGCCTCCGGCAGCAATGCGGCCCCGCCTTAGACTTCGCCGCTGCTGGCTGCTCCCGCCTGCGGCGTCGACCAGCTCTGTTCGCCTCGGCCGGCCCGCGCGGTTCTGTGATTATGCTGCTTCTTCGGGTCGATCGCTCACCTCTCGACGCGCTGGTCGCTGAGATCGACGCGAATTTGTGTCTGAGCCTCTGAGGCCACCGAGACCTCTCAGTCCAAATGGACTTCAGACGGAACTCATAGCTGCATTGGATTATTGTTTGGGTGATTGGGTTCCATCGCCCTTTGCTAGCCGTGAAGCAATCATAACAGCGCTTCACTTTGGACTCAGGAGGTTAATTCGGTTTTTCTTGTGAAGATAATTCGGCTGACAAGGGGAAAAATTATTGACCGTATTTCACACGCATTTGAGACTTTCATATATATTATTGGCGGATATTCACGCATAGTTCAGACTTTTATGTCTATTATTTTGTGCTTATTATTGGCGGAATTTTATGCGGATTTCATTCATTGCAATTAATGCTTTTATGCATATTCTTGGCGGATTTTCATTGCAAGTCAGGCGGAATTTATCATTGGGCAGATTTTCTTCGACGTTTCATCATCGATCTATCATTGGCGGATTCTTGGAGATTTATTCGACGTTTCATTGTCAACTTTGGAGAGAAAAAAAATTATGTCAGTTGAGGAGACAACTGCATTTGGTGTTTCATCACTGTTTATTGGAAATTGGTGTTTCATCACCATTATCTTGGTGCTTTATTCACCATTTGGATACGTTGTCCATTATAGAAGTTTTGGCAACGTTAGTTGGAATTTGACGACACCCTGTTGGTAGCATTATACTTTTCGAAGTTTTTCTAGTGAAGTTTTTGCTCCAATGTCAATTTTAAATGAAGTATTGAAGTGCAAGAATGAGTTTGTTTTTGTGTGGATACTACAACGTTTCTTTTGTTGTCTTTGCTCGATATGAGGGGTCTACTGCAATTTATACTCCATCGATGGCACGAGAAGTTTTTCTTCATATTGACATTTTTTGAGTAGTTTCAACCATATTTTGGATTTTCAGTAGGCATTTTGCTGAATTTTATGTTTCAGATGGAGCATTCCAAAAGTCCATGTTATGTGTTCTTCACTATCTACCTAGCACCTCAGGTGATGTCTTGACTTATGCCATTTGATGATTAAGTGTTTGTTTCATAAGGTCAGTTGCACAGTCTCAGACTTTACTGGGGTTATGAATCATTGAAGACCCAGATTCTTCGTCTGCTTTGTTATAGCTGTGTTGGATTGACTGTTCCAGTCTTTCTTTTGACCTGCTGGTGGTTTGCTCAATTTTGCTTCATTTATCAGAAGCGTTTGGACAAGACTGTTTCAGTCTTTTATACCCTTTGGTGATTTTTCGCACTTCAAGTGTTTGGCTTGACTGTTCCAGTCTTCCTCGTTCGGTAGTCGTTTCGACTTTTAACGCACTTGTATTCATGTGCTTAATTACCTTAGGTTTTTCCGGAAACAACTTTGTTATAGATTTTGAATTAAGGGGAGGTTTGTTGGAGATAACTCAATATCTCAATTTACCATATCTTTTGGTTCTATCCATAGTTTGTTAGGAGTCAAGTCTTCTACAGCTAGGACTCTTTGGCTATATAAACCAACCCCTGTACTTGTAATCTTGAAGCATGATAGTGGATTGTTTCCCGTGGTTTTTTCCCGCAAGGGTTTTTCCACGTTAAATCCTGTCTCCAGTTTTATGCCGTGCATCTATCCCTAACAAAAATAAATACAAAACAAAGATAAAACCAACTCCAAAAATCAAATCAAATATATTGGAGTATAGGGCTTGATTTTAGATGAAATTAGCAATTTGAATGAACTTAATCAGAGTTTGTATGAAAGACAACGGACTCTAAAAAGATTCATCACACAAATAAATCCTGGAAAAATAGAGAAAAAGAAGAATATTCCAAGAATATTCTTCTCGGAGAGACTGACATGCTGGCCCAGCTGGATTTTCTATTTTCTAATTAATTTTTAAAATTCTAGAAATTAACCAGAGGATGACATGTGGGCCCTTGGTCTATGGACCAAGTCGACAGTCACTATGCCTCATCCACAGTGCACTAGGCTCAAAGGCTTGCCTCGCTGACATGGAGACCCCACATGTTACAGACACGGTACTCGCTAAACTAAGTCTATCTAGATTGGATCTAGCTTGCGTGGCACTAACCTGGCTTGCCACATCGGCAACCTCGTCGGGGAAGATGATAGCGAGTGGCGGTGCTGTTCTGCTGAAAAGCTATCTAGCGAACCACTACACGGTTTTCTCTCCTGGTTAGCACAAACCGGAGTGAAGAACCTCGCAAACAAGATACGCATCGTCATGAGGTCCAATGGTCATCATTGACATGGCTACGACAGAGATCCACGGAGAACACCAAAGCTTCACAGACAGCTCGTTGGCTCCACTTGGTCATGCCTCTAGCACGAGCTCGACACGGTGAATAAGATGATGTGAATATTGTGGCGAACGTTGGCTCCTAGTGATGGCGGCAACCACGAAGGTGGCGATGGTGACAAAATCTACGATGACCTAGACCTCTAGCAATGCTCTAACGACAAGAGGGTTCGTAACAGGTAGAACATGGCATAGCGAAACTAGGGTTGAAGACAATGACAACAGGGACTCATCGACAGTGGTAGAATTCGGCGAAGACCTCGACAGCAACACTCATGGAAAAACATGAATCCTAGTGAAACCACGACAAAACTTGACGGTTAGAGCTAGGGCTTTGGATGAGGAAACCTAGGCAACTCTGGTGCTCCCTTTATATCGGCCTCGGTGTGCATGTAGTGCCCGATACGCAACAGAGTCAGCAGCATGGACCACACCAAGATGGAGTCCAGGTCAGAGAAAAAGCACAATGCCAGTTGACAGGTAGGTCCCGCATGTTAGTGGCACAAGCCCAGTGAAGGGACGCGTGTCGAACGCTGGAACAACGCAGCGCTATAGGCTCGGCTACGCCGCAACACGCTCGGGTTGGGATCACTAGGCTAAGGCTTAGGCCGGCTAGGCTAGGTTTCGGCCTGAACATATTTCCATCATTTTTATTTGGTTTTCTTTTTAGAAAATATAAAAAATGCAAATGAGTTCCAAATAATTAGCAAATATACTTGAAACATTCTCAGGAAATTCTATAAAATACTTTAGAGCATATAGAACCCAATTAAAAAATTTGAAAATTGTTCACTTGAGCAATAATCATATTAAATCATTTTTGACTTAGGAAAATCCTATATTAAGCTTTAATTGGCAATAAAAATTGTGAAAAATTTTAAGGGCTAAAATTCACAAAATAATTTCAAATATGCCAAAATTAGGATGTTACAAACCTCTCTCCTTAACAGAATCTTGACCACAAGGTTTTAGGCTAACTAGAGAACAAGCTTGGAAGCTTTGACTTCAGATTCTCTTCACGCTCCCACATCGCTTCAAATTCAGAGTGATTAATCCACTGCACTCTGCAAAAATGAACTGACTTACTCCTAGTCTGACAATCGGCAACATCAAAAATATTGATTGGTTACTCTTTATATGTAATATCCTCTTGCAACTCGATCGACTCCAATGGTGTCTGCTCTGCTGGCACTCGAAGTCACTTCTTGAGCTAAGAGGTATGAAAAACATCTTGCAATCCTGTCAAAGACTGAGCAACTCCAAATGATAAGCGACTTCTCTCCACTTCAAAATTTTGAACGGACCAACAGATCTTGGGGCAAGCTTTCCTTTAGTGTGAAACCTTCTGACTCCTTTGAAAGGGGTAACTCTAAGATAAACGAAATCCTCAGACTCAAAACACAAATCTCTATAGTGATTATCGATATAACTCTTCTGCCTTGACTGGGCTACTATCGGGACCCAGATTTATGAATCTGAAACCCTCTGTGTATACCGCACTAGTCCAAGGTCACGCTAGTGCACACAGTGTCAACATAGATGAAATACCATTCTATACAACAAATTAACTAAGAAACTACCAAATTAGTATTAAATAGAGCAATAGACCTTATGGTCAAAGTTTACACAACTGTGCCTTAAGGGCTTAAGAAACAAATAAACTATTATAGCAAAAATAAAATAACTTGAACCATTCGACATGTCACAGGCAATCATATGGGGAACGCCTTCTTATTTCACGTAGTCCATGCAGTACTCCTCCTTATAGAACTCTGCATTTCCTGGTCCTTCCTCGGCAATTGATCAACAAAGGTGTATAGCTATGAGTACAAAAAGTACTCAGTAAGCCGTAGGGAAATGGTGCTAATATATTCATGCAAGGCTTGACAAAGAATAGTCACATGGTTCTTTTGTAGAAAGCAATAACTTAAATTTTAAATATAATAAATAGCTTGAAAGCATATTTATGAAAAAGACAATAAATAACTGATAAATTAATGGTAGATAACATGAACAGATTGGTGAGGCTTCACCCAACACCATCTAAAACAATCATCAAACCACTGAACTCATCAGTGTTAACTTTAGACATAAAAATCAAAAGATGAACTCCCTGTTCATTTCCAACAACTCTACCTTCCAACATTTATGAAAACTCTATATCTCATGTGAAATTCCTAGGCATGTCCATGACCGCGGACACAGCTATTCGAATAGTTCTACACTCTGCAAAGGTTATACACTTTACCCAGATGGTATGATCAAACTATAATGTCGACCATAACACGTACTCATCGACGTGCGACTATAATATTATAACAAAGTCTTTACAATGCTCCGTCTAAACCTAGTACTATCCGCTAAGGTTTTACCACTGAAGGGTTACACCACCACAGTTAGGGGCCCCCTCTTGTGCTATGTGAGTCTACACGTGCACCCGGAACCGCATCACCATTAGCGGTACTCAAGCTAAGATATTACAAATTAATGAGCTAGGACTGTTGTAATATCCCAAAATTTGAGTTTTGGAATGTGTAAAAATTAAAATGAACCATTTGCATTTTCCCAAATTAAATACAGCTTTATTTATATTTTTATTTAATGAAAAGATTTAATTTGACTAATCTATACATCAAACAAAAGATTTCTAGCCGTATTTGGGTTCCTTGTGCTCCAAGGAATTTTTTTAGATTTGTATGAATTTATTTGTTATTTATTCAAATTTATTTGGATTTATATGAATTTTTGGTGATTTATTAATTCAAAAAATGATTTTTATTTACAAAAATATCCTCGGGCCGAATCTCTGCCGGCCCCTTTCTATTTATGCTGCCTCAGCCCACTTCACCCTCAGCCTCGGCCTATCCATCTCTGCCTGCCAGCTCGCTTCGTCGCTTGGCCAAGTAGCCCAGCGCCTAAGTCTGCCCCGCAGCCCAATCGGCATGCCTGCACACCACCACCCAATCGCGAACCCTAACCCTAATAGCTGAGGACTTCGGATGCCATACGCCGCCGTCCTCGGTTTTCGGGTCCTACACGCCTCCCTAGGCCCCTATAAAAGCAGTGGAGGGTCGCATCGGGATCGCGACCTCGTGCCGCAACCATAGCTGCCCTCAATGTCTCCCGAGAGCCCACTATCGTCGAGATCGATCTCACCAGAGCAGTGCCATCGCCTTTGAGGTCTTCTTCGCCGCTAATCTACCTCCCTGGTGCATCTCTGTCGCTTCTGCTTGCATCCCCAAGTTCGCCGAGCTGCGCTCGTCCAGATCTGCACCTCAAGAGCCTCAATCCGTCGTCTATGCGTTGTTGCCAAGTCATCTTCCTCTATGCTAGTGGGTTTCCGCTGCCTTTCTTCGCTAGAGTCAAGTCCGTGAGCCTGAGCTAACGTGGCGCCTCATCAACCATCCGTGTGTGCAGCCGTGTCAGCTTGGTCGCCCGTGTGTCGCCCAATTAGCCGCCTGGTCACCGCAGCCACATCATCACCCGTAGGACCCAACCGACGGCAACCGTGTCGCCTTGTCAGGCACCACGTCAGCAATGATATTAGTGATGATGTCAACCCAAAGTCCTATTCTATAAACCGGGTCTACCTTGACCTTAGCCTCTCTATGGACTTGTAACATCTCAATTTTTGCATTTTATGGATTTAATGTGCATTTTACTCTCTTTTATGAATTTTCTGGATTTTATTTAATTTATTTTTGTATTTATTGATTTAAGCCTCTTGTCATATTTCATTAATTTATTGAAAAAAATTTAATAGACTTTTGTTGGAAATATTTTAATTGAGTTCCAAATGCCTTAAATATTTTCTGAAATTTTTTCTGATTTTTTTCTATTTATTTGGGCTTTATTTATTTTGCTGATTTATGTTTATTCGAAAATGTTTTAAAATGCGATCAATAGTGTTTGGGCCAAAACCTGCTGGGTTCGGCCCATCTTCCTCGCGCCACCAGCGCAGTCGGTCGGCCCGTCTTCTGCGCGTCAGCCCGCATGGCCCAAGTTCCAAAACCATTGCGTTGCGGACCGTTGGATTTGTTCCGATGCCTGCCGTTCTCCCGCGACATCGTCGCGCCTCGTGCCGTTGATCTGCCACCACGTGTACGCTGGCAATGGAGCCACATCAACGAAGCCATATCTTTGTCAGATTCCGTCATCGCCACATAGCCGACACTGACTTCTGCGCCGCGCACGCCTTCCCATGCCTTTTATAAGCCGCGCCACACCCCTTCCGAGAATCGCTGAGTCGCACCGCACATTTTGCCCTATCTACCGTCCTCTGTAGCGCCGTCGTTCTCCCGCAAGAGCTTGCCGAAGTTCAGGAGGTAGTGCTGCCGCGGTTTTTGCTTCGTTCCGCCGCTGTCGAGCCGACCCCGCTATCGCTTGGTTTTGCTTCGGGTTCTCCATGATGAGACGCACCGACTCTGGGTAAGAACATCATCGAAGGACCCCAGAATGCCGTCGGCTATGTCTTCGTCTCCGTCTCCGGTGAACCAACTCCACCAAGCCATCATCGTCGCTGCGAGCTTCGTCGGCCGTTGGATCTGGTAAGGATCGACGGATCTCCTCCACGTGTTGCGCGTCGGGGTAACCACGTGGACGTCGTCACTTTGTCGTCTGCTCAAGGTTGAGCCACGTTGCCGCCACTTGTGTCTGCCGCGTGTCCCTAACCGCACCGCTACCCTCGACCGTCCTATTTGGAACGGACGGGCGAGATCGCACCGGCGCTACGATCAATCGCGTGCCGCCACGTATCGAGCGCAACAGCTCAGGCATCTTGCACCGAGTCCAATGTAGACCGAGCCATGGCATGAACTAAGTTCATAGACTGAGACACATGTCGCCTTGTGGTGCTGCCACGTGTCGATGACGTCAGCGTGAATTCATAATTCGGTTTTTACTCAGAGAAATAATTGGCCAAAAATCAATTTCTCTTTTGACATCATCATGACATCATAAATGCTATTTTCCAGTATAAAAATAATTTGGTTAATTTGGATTTTCTATTTTTCTGAATTTTCTTTTATTTCAAACTTTAACTAGCTCGTTCTTGCTCATATCAACTCCGATTGAGGTGATTCCATTTTCTAAAAATTTGTAAAATCGAGCTCTATTTAATGGTGAACTTTATTTAATTTTTGCAGTTGATTTTGCTCTCTGTTTTTGGTATTTATTGCTTTCTCGCTCGATTCGCGTAGACATTGAAGTGCCTGGTGAGTTTGTGATCAAGGAGCCAGTACAAGAACAAGGTCCAGAGCAGTATCCAGATCTCTTCAAAAGCAAGTTGCGCTTTGATAATGTTGAACCCATGTTTTAAACATGATATTGTTTCAAAGTATTGCATATTAATTCAATTATTAATTGTTTCAGTTATGTTGGGTATAGTTATTCATCCAATTGTGATATATCCACCTTGCCATATTGTATGTCGTATGTTATTTGTCACCCTAGAATGGCTTCATATTAGTTGGTAGCTATAATTGCTAATGTGGGTGTTAGAACGCATGTAGTGTGCTTAGCCATGCAACGAGCCATCATTTTATGTGAAAATGGTTAATCTTGCTTAATGAATTATGAAACATGTGTATTAACTTGTATGTCAGGTGTTGTCAACATAATATTGTTGTTGTTGATGGCACATGGTGCATAGTAAAACAACCGGGGTGGTAAAATAATTTACACTGAGGCAAGTGGCAAGTATTTGTGGTAGGCTAATGTGGCATTTGGGCAATCGCATTGTTTTTATCGTATATGATGGTTTCTGTTAATGATGGTTTTTAGTTAGTCTTGCCTTGGTCAATTAAGGACTTAACCTTGCAAGAATTTGAACTAAGTCATTCATATAACCACGAGTCTTGTACGGGACAGACTTGACTAATTAATTTATTATGTCTAGGCTTTGGTACTACTAGTGATGGTGTGAGTCCTGGGTTGTGGTAACCAGTCCTCGCACGGGTAGTCTCACATGGCGCAAGAGGGGGCCCTATTATGCAAATGATTTAATCTTCATGCAATACACCATGCTACATCTTTTGAAGAAAATCACTAGCTTAGATATGTCCAAGTTCATTTATCATGCTAAGCTTGTTAAAATTTAAAATTGAAAGCTTTGAATGAAAACTTGATGAAACATGATGCTTTTACTTGCTAAGTTTCTTCTCTAGATGTCTTTGCCATGATTTGTGAAATTTTGGATATCTCTAGAGTACCCATAGCAACTTGGGTGAAACTTGTTTGATTCATACTAGAGTCCTTCATTTGCTCATGAATCAATGTGCTAAAAATGAAAATTAAGCAAAAATGACTTTCTTTGTGCGTATTAGACTTAACATCTTGCATTCACAAGACAGCTTCCCATTGCACTTAGGATGAACTTGGAATGAATTGTGTATGACCAAGACCATCCTCTTAAGACTTCTTGAGATGGTCGAATGTGGCTTGAGTCAATTGCTTTAAAAATAATACAAATAACAAAAAAATAAGTGGGTAAAGAATGCAAATAATATCAAACATTTGCACCCCGTTATGTCTTTCAATGTCTTAAAGAAAAATTTGCATTAATTGTAAAATGCGCTCGAAGGACCTTGTATGCACTTCAAGATTCCCTAAAGTGTTGAGTAGGTTGAACTCTAGGTTTTCCATTTGATCTTATGAGTGGCTTTGCTTCTAGTTTTGAAACTTTTGCTAAGTTTTGCACGTGTCAAATCTTGCTAAAAATGAAGTATTCGAAACTAAGCTTGCATTTGCACTTGGACATGTCTTGGACTAGCATAATCTGAAATTTACAAGATTGGTGTCATATCTTGTCATTATGATCACTTGGATAATCTTCAAAGCTCTTTAGATGCATTTCATGCGTACATGTTGAGAAAGGGGGAGACCATATGAAATCTTGATGCCTATATTGCCAAAAGGGGGAGAAAACGTAGAAAATGCATCATTAAAAAGATAAAAATGTGAAAGCTTATTTGGTTCCTATGATTTTTTGTAAAACTTTGCTATTCCTTATGGATCATAATCACATAACCACATTTGGCAACTTATGATCGGATTTTAGAGCTTTTGTGGAAAACTTGCTATTTCCTTTTGCTCTAAATCTCCTTCTGTCAACTTGGTCATGATCTTATATCTTTCTCTCTGGACCAAGTTTGGTTTTTGCATTCAAATTGCTTTCTTCTTCTTCTTCTTCAAACTCAAATTTATGCCTTTTCGGGTGTTTGTCAATATACTCATCAAGGGGAGATTGAAAGGCCATGTGGAGGTCTATCCTTGATGGTGATGAGTAATTGACTGTGTTTTAGCATGAAGTGCTTGAGTTTGAGTTTGATTTGAATTGAATTTTCAAATTAGAAGCAATTTGAGTTGAGTCTGTTGGAGCGGCACTACTGGCCTCTGGGAGCGGTAGTACTGGCAAAAGTAGCATTACCAGACTCCAATAGGCGGTAGTTATTTTACAGAGAGAGGGCTTTTCGGGATTTCAGGGGAGCGGCACTGCCGGCCTCTAGGGAGCGGTAGTGCCGGCAAAAGCAGCACTACTGGCCCTAGGGAGCGGTAGTGCTGGTCTTCAAGCAAATTTGTGGGATTTCAATTTTAAAAATTGTGGGCAATGCTATGTGATGTGTTTCCTTGTTTAATGGTTGTAGGTTGACAAAGCTAGATCATGGTGAGGCGAAGGATGATCGGGACTAGCGAGGTGCGCTAGAGGTTCAAACGATCGGGGATCACTGGAAAATGATCGGAGACGGAGTCGTGGCAAGCCGTGAAGACAAGGAACGGATGAGATGCTAGCTAGACGCTGCATGGATCAATGATGGCCATTGGATCTTGGTCTAGTTGATAGGTTAGCGTGTCTAGTTAGTATGCTTTGAAAATCATGCAAGAAAACCCATTTGCTTGTTGGGTTTTGGGTTAGTCTTGCATGGCTGTATGAGTGGGTCAATCCTAGCCCTTGATGGTGTGCCTTAGGGTTTAGGTCTCATCCAAGGGTGGAGGATGACCCAAGAGTAGTATAAATAGAGGGGTAGGGGTGCCTTCCCCCTCTTGAAGGTTTTAGAGGTTTTTGTGCTCCCTTGAGATTTGCCCACTTGTTTATGAGGCTTTGTAAATCCCTTCCAGAAATGAAAAATCATTCCTCTCAATTTTGAATTTACTTTCCGCATTTACATTATGTCTTTAAATTCAACAATTTACATTCCTGCAATTTACTTTCATGCATGTTGGATTTGCCTCCCCTCCTTCTAAATTCTTTTGGATCTTTTGCCGAGGATATATGATTGATGGATGAGTCTTCTTCAGACCATATCCCAATCATCTAGGCAAGTTTTGTGTTCTTTCTTGCAAGAAATCGATTTTTGTTCATGAGAGGATCAATCTTTGAAGATTGGGTTTTTGGATATTCTTGTCTTGTGTTCTAGCTTGCTATGACATGTGGGAAGGCATCTAGGATTATCTTGATCATCAAGAACCCACGAGCTAGTTGGGAGCCAAATTTTTGTTCTTGAACCCGTTTTTATGCACCGTTCTATAAATTTGAAAAAGGTTAGAACTTTGACATCGATTCTTGCAATCGGTGGTTGGAATAGGTTCCTGACATCCCCAGGAAGGTGTCCACAAATTTTTATTGAGTTTGGATAAACTGATCAAAAGATTTCGAGATTTCTCTTTTTGAACGTAGGCTGAAAATACTGTTCTCGGGCTGATTTTACTATAGCTGCAGTAACCCGGCAATACCGCTACAGTACCCGGTAGTGCCGCCCACTGCTGAGAACTGTGGGATTTTCGCTTTGTCTCTTTGATGTGAGGATGTTGTTTGGATTGTTTTCAGTGAGAAAATTTTATTTTACGATCATTCACCCTCCTCTGATCGCCATCTCGATCTTTCAGGAAGCAATACTTGGGTGAGAAATTATGAAATCCTCGAGGTTAGGTGTTAAGAGGGCAAAGTTGAAGCCCTAGCTTGAGGAGATTTCCCCTCAATGTTCCCTCAGTTGTGGTTTTCTTCAAAAGGTGAGCATTCCTTCAAACCCTTCAATTTTGCACTAAGTAATTCGATATGTCGCAAAGAGAGTTTAGGTTACACTGAAATTGTATGTATCCTATTAGATTTCACACCCTTTATTTGACAAACACACATACATTTAATTATCTTTGTAGTACTCTCGTGTCAATCTGGAATTGTGTAACCTACGTCTCCTGTTCGAGGGTGCTCGTTCATAAATATGCTGAAATGGCATATTTAAAAGCAAGAACTCTCGAATTTCCATGTTTCTTTGGACAGTTCAAGGATATGTGGTTCAGGCTAGTTCCTGAGATGTTGTACAACTCCAGAGAAAGTTTCGGCAGCATCTCCTTGGTGTTCTTCGGATACACACCCCTCTTGACTTGTTGTTGAGACATGTATTTGGAGAACAGCGGAGACATGCTGTTGAAATTTTCTCTAGAGTTGTACAACAGCTTATGAATTGCCCGAACCACATATCCTCAAATAGGATTAGGACCTAACCTAATTAAAGATTAGGAGTCATTGTTGGTAAGTACTTAGCTGGTCAACAGATAAACGTAGAGGATATCGATGTTTAGTATGGAAAGAGCCGTAAATCTGTTCGTCCCAAGACCATTTGGAAGAAGAGGTCGATATTTTGGGAATTACCATACTGGAAGAAGTTAGATGTCTGGTATTGTATTGATGTCATGCACGTTGAGAAGAATGTTCACGATAATTTGGTTGGCATCCTACTGAATATAACTGGGAAGACCAAGGATGGTGTGAATGCTCGTCGCGATATGGCCTACATGGGAATCAGGCTCAAGATTGCAGTGAAAGAGGAGGATGGAGAAGGTCCATACATCTCCGCTACATGCTACACTTTGTCCAAAAATGAAAAAGAAGACCTCTGTAAGTGTCTCCAAGGTATTAAAGTTTCATCGGGCTACTCTATAAATATTAAGAAGCTTGTGTCCATGAATGATTTGAAGTTACTTGATATGAAGTCCTACGACTGTCATGTTTTGATGACCCAAATGCTCTCTATTGCAATCAGAAATATTCTACCAAAGGATGTCAGGCTGGTAATCATGAAGCTATGTTATTTCTTCAATGTGATTTCTTACAAGGTTATTGACCCCGATGTGCAGAGTGAGGTGGTGCAGACTCTATGTCAGCTTGATATGCATTTGCCCTGTCGTTCTTCAATGTCATGGTCCACCTTGTTGTTCACCTTGTTAGAGAGATTAAGATATGTGGACCTGCATTCCTACGTTACATGTATCCATTCGAGAGGTACATGGGTATATTAAAGTCATACGTGAGGAATCGGTCGAAGCCTGAGGGTAGTATTGTTGAAGGTTATAGGACTAAAGAGGTTATTGAGTTTTGCGTGGACTATCTAGGTAAAAGACATGCAATTGGTGTTCCTGTATCTCGTCATGAGGGCAGACTTGGGGGCAAATGACCATTAGGTCCAAACTAACGAGTCCACGGTTTGACATGTAATATAAAGCTCATTTGATAGTCTTGCAGCACAGCGTAGAAGTTCATCTATACATCGAGTAGCACAAGTTGATATTACGGGAAGAAAATCCACATATGGATGAGTTTTCCATCACGCGAGAACACAACAATCGATTTCTCACATGGTTCAAAGAAAAGGCGAAGGGCTCAATTAGTGAGGATGTCAAATAGTTGGCTGACAGACCAAGATTTAATATACAGACATGGCAGGAGTATGATATTAATGGCTACACCTTTTACGTTGAAAGTCAAGATGCAAATAGTACTGTTCAAAACAGTGGTATGAGCATAGATACTTTGTCCGATGATCACTCGAAAAGAGGATTTTCAACCGCAATGAACTCTTACTATGGGATGATCGAAGAAATTTGGGATCTCGATTACAAAATATACCAAGTTCCATTGTTTTGATGTTAGTGGGTGGGGCTTCCACATGGAGTGAAGAATGAAAAGAGAGGTTTTATTCTTGTGGATCTCAATAGACTCGTGTACAAAGATAAACCGTTTGTCCTTATGAAGAAAGCAACTCAAGTCTTCTACGTGCGTGATCCAGCCAATCCGAGGTTGCACATCGTTCTTCATGTGAAGAGGCGGATCGTTAGAGTTGAAAATATCGTAGATGAAGAAGAGTACAACCAATTCAATGAAATACCTCCGTTTGCAAAGGGGGCATGTCTTAGCGGTGACGACGAAGGGTTATATTATAAATGAAGGAACTAATTTAATATTTTTTTTGTTTTATCGGGCTGTTCATTTGGTTTAACGGCCCTTATTGTTGAACAGGTTTGTTTCATTGTGTCGTCTATTTGGGTAAAGTTGTAAGATTGCCATGTGACATGGAACATTGTGATATACATGAGATGAATGATAGCTAATTTGCTTTCAATGACACTTTAGTTGTTCATTCATTCAATTATCATTCTTTAATTACACTCACATCATGTCATATTTTTCTTTATATCGCCGCTGTTGACAATTGTTTATAATCTCGTAGTTCCATTATGTATGCATAAAATAAAATGAACTAGATGCTTATTTCAGTACTATAAATACATGAATATATTTCTCCAAATGTTAGTAATATAAAAAAATTAATTTCAAAAGAATTTTCCTTAGAATTAATTGTAAAATGATTTTGAAAATAGCTCCAAAACAAAAAACAAAGAGTTGGTCATTCTTAACAATTCTCGTATTCAAAAGATTTTCAAAAGACCAACCGATCCTAAGTTATTTGATTTTGAAACTAGACAGAAAACTAATGTTGACCCATATAGGTCATATTCTTGCATTTTGTAAGTTTCACCTCTTGAGCGAGATTTTTTTGTCATTTATTTATGCCTACTAAGCGTATTTTACCATATCTTTTGAAAGAAAATTCCTAATGAGGAAATTACTTTTGGGAAAGCTTCTAACTAGTCCAAAGTTCATTTCAGAAAATTTTCAAAAAAAATTTAGACTTTATTTGAAAAAGTTTTGACTTTTCTACATGTGCCTAGCATAGGATTAATTTTTTCTGACGTCTATTCCTCGTCTCTTAATTTTATTTTCTTTGTTCACTGTGTCATCAACAGGGCAGTAACGACCTGTACGGCTTCTATATCATGCATCACATGTTGGTCATGGTCGGCGGCGCACACCTTTACCCTAAGATATATGTACATGCATAATAATACACTTAGCCTTTTACATACAAATTTTAAAACTTAAATTAGTATACTCATTTCTATTTTGCAGAAAGTCGATATCCCCCTCAAGAGCTTACAAAGTAAAGATCTCAACAAATTACGAGACCACTTATGCCAATAGTACTGGACAGAAGTTGTAGCGGAGGACGGTAGGTTTAGAGATCCGTCAGGCTCCTACCAGTCCATATGTAAATAATATTATATATATATGAATGTGATATGTGTACTGACTATTAAGTTAAGTATGTTTGTGTTCTATATTGTGAACGAATGTGATATGTATATTGTAAAGTGTTTGTGTTCTATATATATCGTGAATGTGATATGCATAGTACTATGTGTAATCTGTGCTGTTTTCGGTGCGTACTGTGTGTAATCTGTTGTTTTCGGTGCATATCACAATCTGTTGTGACCTAGAACTGATTGTGATGTTGTGCACATCACAATCGATTCTGATCTAGAAGTGATTGTGATGAGAATTTATCACAATCAGGCAAAAAACCGACTGTGATAGTGCCTACTCATCACTATTTAATGACTTTGTATCGCTACGAAAATCGACTGTGATGACGAAAAAGAACCAATTGTAATGTACATTCCTGTAGTAGTGACCACAATTCACAACTCTTGCCACATGCCTCAGTCTAAATCCTTTACCATCCCAGTTCATTATTGTGCAACATATTCCATCAACAACTCAACATCATTGTACGACAATACATGACACACCCTTTCATAAACATGTTTCATATTCCAATACCCAAGATTAATTTGAACTTCCAAAGATAGGAATTATACATGGCATGACTAAGCAGCTACACACGATCTAACCAACCCACGTTGGCATCTATTAGCAACCAACTAATACTGAACCATCCTATGGTAACGATGGCATAATGTCAATCAGGTATAATCATTGGTACACAAACAACATGCAAATATATAAGACAAAGTACTTTTGTAAACATAGGTTCAACATGATCAAAGGTTACGACTTGCCTTGTTGATCTACTGCTATTGCTGAGTCTTGATCTTCAATTCCTTCGTTCGCTTCCTCGGGATTAGCGTCTACTAGAAAAGAAAGCAACGAATACAGATAAACAACAAACATAAACTCAAAAAACTCCAAATTGAAAATAAATAGCTCTAAAATGTAGATTTTAATTTTAAGAAAAATTAGAAACTTGAATTGCCTCAATCAGAGCTCGTAAAGGGAGAACGGGCTTCCGAAAGATTTAAATTCAAGAAATTGAGACAGAAAGGATTTTCTAAAATTTTTGGAATTATTTTTCAAAAGAAAAACCAATTTATTGTGTCATGCTAATGTTAGGGCTAAATTTTGAAAATAAAAGAAATATGGAAAAAGGGTTTAGAGGCTAACAGTTTGGGGTCCAAGGACCAGGTCCACGAAGAAGCTACGGTCCACAGTGGACCGAATTCATGGGAACAAGGCGGCTGACAGGTGGATCCGGTCAGACGTTGACGCGGCACAGGTGACACGGCCAACACGTGAAGAGCTGACATAGGGCTAGGACTGACGGGGCACTAACGTTGGTAGACATGCGGAGCCGGCGACCCGATAACGGTAGAAACTCGTCGGTGCGAAGGAAGAAGATGTAGCCAACAGTGCACAGGCGATGGATCGAGCTTGAGTTAGCATGGATATGGATGCCTACAAAGCGGGGAAGTCAAAGACACACGGGAGTGACGGAGATCAGTGTGGAAGAAGACCTCGGCCGTCGCCATTGCAAGCCCCAAGCACCGCTGCTTTCTTCCTTGCTACTGGTCGTCGTCGGTGAAATATGAGTGTGTCACGGAGTTTGCACAACCCAGTTTGCCCAGATGCATCTCTTCCCCCTTGATTCTCACCACTGTGGTTGTTGCTAGCCATCGCCGGAGTTGGTCGCAAACCTAGCTGACGTGGCGTCTACGTGTTTGCCGAGTCACTACCCACGTGTGGAGCCGCGTCAACCCTAGTTGCTTACGTGTCGCAATATCAACCACAATGTCAGTGATGATGCCAACACCCACATGGACCCACCTGTCAACCGAACCGACCTGTAACATCCCAATTTTTTCATTTTATGGATTTAATATGCATTTTACAATTTTATGAACTTTCTAGAATTTATTTGATTTTATTTGCAATTATTAAATTATGGTCTTTTTCTAAAGTTACTTATAAAATGAGAAAATTTTAAATAATTTTTTGTTAAAATATTTTATTTGAGTTCCAAATGCCCTAAAAGATTTTTTAGTTTTTTCTATTTATTTTGGCTATGTTTAATTTGCTAATTTATTTTTATTCGAAAAAGATTTTAAATGCGTTCAAATAGTGTTGGGCTGAAACGTGTTCAGCCTGGCCCAATTTCTGCGTCGCCAGCCTGTCTAGCTCGCCTCCTGCAAAACATTGGATCTCGGCCGTCGGTTTTGATCCAACGGCCAAAGATCGATCCGCGTCGCTTGCATCTTGGGAATCGTCGAATCCTGCCACGTGTTTGCTTCGGATTGAGTCCGTGTCACCACCACGTATTCGACTGGGAAACTGCCGCCACCGTGTATCCTGCTTAGATTTTTGCAACCAACCCGAACGCCAAGGCCGTTATTTATTACACCGTCACCCGCATCAGGTTTCCCACCGCGCGCATATTCAGGCTAAAGCACGCACACCGAGACGCACCCTAGCTGCCACGCTTGCTCGCCAGAGTTGAACCTCGTCGATCGTCGCAGTTCCGTCGCCGCTGTTGGTACCATCGGAATCGTCGCATTGAGGCGCATTGGACGTGCCTGATAATGTCGCCGAAGACGCTTTCTTTCTTCGTTGGCCGTGCCTTCGTCTTCATCTCTGGTAAGACCTCATCGTTGTGTGCCACTGCCATGCTGGCGAAGCTCTTGGCCGTCGGATCTTAGATCAGTGGACTGCATTGCACTGTGTGTTCGCTCGCTCCGCTGCTTTGCGCATAAACCCGAGCAGTCCGATCGTGAATGTATGGCTAGGATCTTGCCATGCGTTGAGCCTACAGTAAGCCTTGCGCCGCCACACCTTAGCTGTTGAATCCACTACATTCGCTTTGGATTTTGCCACGTGTCTTGTCGGTTGGCCTGTCGCCGCCTAGCTTGGACCGTCAGATCTATGAGGCATGGTGGATGTGCGCTGCGTGTTAGGCGTCGGGCCAACCATGTCACGTGCCACTTCACCTCCCGCACACAGGCGCCGCCGTTCGATCTGGTGTGAACGGTCAGGATGGCGCTAGGTGTCACCGTTGTGACGGTCAAGTTCCGAGACTTCATGTTCAAGCGTGGACCGTCCGATCGGGTCGCACGATCATGGTTGTGCCACATCATCGTAGTTATCTACCATGGTTTGCAGCTGTAGGATCAGTGATAGATGGCCTAGATTGCTCCGCTTAGCCGCCAAGTCAGAGGCCGCCGCGTGTCGTGCCCACATCGTGCAGCGTATCTGCTGACTCCAGCGCTTGCGTCAGCCGGCACATGAGCATAGTGCTCTGGTCCACCTTGGAGCCAAGCTGAGCCATAGACCAAGTCTATGCGCCTGCACACGTGTCATGCTATGGTTGCGCCATGTGTCAAGCCGAGTTGGTGCCACGTGTCCCATGACGTCAGCATGACGTCATATTTTGGTTTTTCCGTTAAACATTATTTGGCCGAAATCTATTTCAGTGCAGACGTCAGCATGACATCATAAATGCTATTTTTTAGTGCAAAAATAATTCATTTAATTCTGATTTTTCTATTTATCTGATTTTTCTTTTGTTTCAAACTCTGTTTAACTCGTTCTCCCTCATACGAACTCCGATTGAGTTGATTCTAGTTTCTAAAAACATTTAAAATTGATCTCTATTTAATAGTGAATTTTATTTAATTTTTAGAGTTGAGTTTGCTCTCTATTTTTGGTATTTAGTACTTTTTCACTCGTTTCCCGTATACGTTGAAGTGCTCGAGGGATTCGTTAGCGAGGAGCCAAGCCAAGACCAGGGTCCAGAGCAGGATCCAGAGCTCTTTAAAGGCAAATTGTGCTTTGATCATGTTGAACCCAAGTTTCAAAACATTATATTGTTTTACACTAATGCATGCTAATTCAATTAATACTTGTTTCAATTACTTTGGTATTAGTTATTCATCCAAATTGAATTATATCTACCTTGCCATTTTGTGTGTCATATTTCATTTGTCACCCTAGTATGGTCGTTAATAATTGGTAGCTATTAATTGCCAATGTAGGTTTGTAAGTTCAAGCTCCATTAGTTTTGGTGATTGGTTTTTATATTAATGTTTAATCCTTATT
This sequence comes from Otatea glauca, assembly GCA_036346275.1. NCBI lineage: Eukaryota > Viridiplantae > Streptophyta > Magnoliopsida > Poales > Poaceae > Otatea > Otatea glauca. Next base: position 36,921,744 of record CM070713.1, on the reverse strand, counting down.
TAATGATAAATCTAATCATTATGAGACTAACATGTTTATTGAGCTTCATTCTTATTAGTCTCAAATTTGGATAGAAAATGGAAAACCCAAGGTATGCACTCGTATTCATTTCTATTGTCTTAATGCATACTTAGGATTCAAGTTAAAAGATAAACTCTTCCATTGCATTAGTCTAAATATGTGCATTATGTTTCCAAATTAATAAATATATGAATGCACACATCTAGGGGGAGTTCATAAATTAACTTGATGTTTCAATTGTATTGATCCATGTCTTATTGCTAAATAACATATAAAGGATCAAAACTTTGAAGCGATCTTTTGAGTATATATAACTTGTGTAGTTGTAGTATACTCATGTTAATATGGAATAAACTCAAATACTATCTAAGATTGATTATGTGCATATTGATTCCAAGCTAAATTATTTATATGCACATACTTAATGGAGTTTGTTCTATAGTTGATGGTCTAAATGTATTGATCCCTTTCCATCACTCAAACATATGTGGATCATTACTAACCATAATATTGAATATATGAAACTTATGTAGTTATGTATACTCATATCAATTTAAATTGAGTTCAGTTGTCTTTTAATAAAATCAAAGAACACTTCATCATGTGTTGATGGTGTTCCTTGTAGATTAAAGACAAGTGAAAAGTTCTTGAGTATAATGAAGCATTAGTTGCATCAAAGTACCCAAGATACCTTTAAATCATTCAAATTGATTTGGGTTGTACTCAATCGATCTTGGAGGCATCTATTATGTGTTAATGGAGTGCGGTGATGACGAGACAACCATGTTTGTTGTACTAACATCTTCCATGAGTTGTGAAGTAGGTTGAGTCTAAGAAAATGAAGAATCGAGAACGAGAAGTCATCATGTGTTGATGAGCTTCAAGAGGTGATCCCGAAAGTAAAGAGAAGAGCTAGAAGATTCATCATGTGTTGATGAACAAGAAGAAGAAGATTTGATTCTAGAGAGAAGATGATTGGAAATCATAAAAGCTCCACGTGGATCGCTAGAGGCAAAGATATAACTAGCTAGGGTTAAGGATGTGTTTCTAGTCTTTTACCGGTCTAAGTGTTTGGATGGGAGACCGGATTACTAGTTAGGTGTTGTACTATTAAGAGGGGTTGAGTCATTTAGCTTGAGCTTCATCATGTGTTGATGAACTCAATCCGGTTCACTCTAGCTCACTCTCTTGATCGGTTTTTTTGCATGGAGCTAACCATTTGGCATGTGTTGTGAATGGGTGAAGCTCGTGCATCGATTTTTGCATGATACTTTGATTTGCATGTGTTGCAAATAGGAGAAGCTCATGCTCACTTCTTATTGAATCTTAGTTTAATTGGTTTTTGCATGAAGCTATGGATTTGCATGTGTTGCAAAAGAAAGATAGCTTATGCAATGTTGTTTTAGTGGTTGCTTGGAGCTAAGTTTTGCATGTGTTACAAAAGGAAGCAATTTGGTTTAAAGTGGGTGCATGGAGATAGAGATTTCCATGTGTTACAAATAGAGAGCTCATGCACTTGAGTTTGCTTTGGTTGTTTGCATGGAGCTAGAGATTTGCATGTCTTGCAAAATATTGATGTTTATGCTTCTTATCTTGGAGCATGAGATAAGCATTTGCAAATGTGTATTGCAAAGTGTGATGATCATGTGTTGATCATCTCATGGCTCAAGATTTGATTTTAATCGAATGGATTTGTTATTTGCAAACATGTTTTGCAAATAAGCTGGAGGTTATGGTTTCGATCTTAGAGCATGTGTTGGCATTTGCAAATGTGTTTTGCAAAGTATCGGGATCATGTGTTGATCCTTACATGGCTAGAGGATTAATCTCATAGGTTCTCGGTTTATTTGCGAATGTGTTTTGCATATAAGTTGTGCTTAATGCGATTCTTTGGAGTATGTGATTAACATGTGCAAATGTGTTTTGCATAGTATTGTGATCATGTGTTGATCCTCACATAGCTCAAAGAATAAATCTTTAATGGTTTGGAGAAAGGTTTTTGTAAAAAACTTGGTTTTCTCCTTGTGGCCGGCACTACCACCCATTGAGGCCGGTAATACCGCTAGGCCGGCAGTACCGCTTATGGCAGCCAGTACTGCCACTCAAGTCAGTACTACCGTCCAATGAGGTCGGTAGTTATATTCCAAAGAGGCTGTTTCTGGAGTTGCAGTGAGGCCGACAGTACTGCCCATGGGGGCCGGTACTGCTGACTCGAGTGGCACTACCACTCCCAGTATGGGCGGTAGTGCCGGACAAGGCAATGACTAGTTTTCTAACTGTTGCGTCAGAGGTCGGCACTACCGGCCTTAATGGGTGGTAGTGCAGAATTTGCTGAAAAATGCCCAATTTGCTCCCCAACGGTCAGATTTTGTGTGGGGGCTATAAAAGGATGCTAAGGGCTGGCATTGGTGCTTGCTGACTTTGGGGAGAGTTTGTGAGAGTTGGTTGCATGTGTTGCACTCTTCCAATTGATTTTTGAGCTAAGAGTGAGCCCTAATTGCATATGTTGCAATTAGGAAGTGGATTGAGAGCCTCTTGTGCATGTGTTGCACTTGAGGATCCTAGTGCATGTGTTGCACTTGAGAGGTCACCGAAGTGCATATGTTGTACTAGGTGAAGTTCAAGCGGAAAGGCTTGGCTTGTTACTCTTGGTGTTTGCTGACACCTAGACGGCGTAGCGGCGTCATGCGCGGTGAGCTTCTCGACAAAGGTTGTGAGAAGCCCCGCGGATTTGTGAAGGTTGGTGCTCGCCTACCCGGAGGGGGAAAGAGCAACCACTAGTGGATTCGAGGTGGATGCTCAATTCGTGCAGCCGGTCCAATTCATTTGGGCTAACCTCAACATGGATTAGGGGAGACCGGCAAGTCTCCGAACACCACAGTAAAAAGTGTTATGTCTCTTATGCTTGCATTGTATTCTTTATTTATATTCAAGCAATTTATATTCATAGAATTAAATTGATTGATTGCTTGTCTTTAGAATTGCAATTATTGTTAGAGACATAATTAGTTAGTGCACATAGTGAGCCTAGTTGATTTAGACTTTAATTGTCAAAACCTTAGTTTATCGGTTCCGCATTAATTATTGTTAAGATTTTGGCATAAGGTAAATTAGGGGTGAATTGATTTGTAGAAATTCATAGAGTAATTTTTAAAAGCCGCCTATTTACCCCCTCTAGTCGGTATCCTCGATCTAACAGGGTTAGATGGAACACAAGTACTATGCTTAGCCATGCCACAAGTTATCATTTTATGTGCAAAGGTTAATCTTGCTTAATGAATTATGGAATATATTTATTAACTTGTGTGTCAAATGTTGTCACACAATGTTGTTATTGTTGTTGTGGCACGTGGTGCACGGTAATAAACTGGGGTGGTAAAATGATTTAGACTGAGGCAAGTGGCAAGGATTGTGGTGAGCCAATGTGGCATTTGGGCGATCGCATAGTTTTTATGGTATTGATGGTTTACAGTTATGGTGAATTTTTTGTTAGTCTTGCCTGGGTCAATTAAGGAATTAACCTCGCAAGCATTTGAACTGAGCCATTCATAGAACCACATGTTTGGTATGGGACAAACCTAACTGATTAATTTGTTATGTCTAGGCTTTGGTATTGTCGTGGTGGTGTAGGTTCCGGGTATAGAGGCTGTATGCCTATGAAAGTTGGAATATAATTTAAAGTTATGAGTTGGTTTATCTGGGAAATAAATGATAAATTTATTTATTGTTAATATTTGTTTTACTGTCTTTTCAATCTATTTATGCTATTCTTTTATAAATGTTGTTTATGCAAAATAACCATGTCAGCCATTCATTTGGAATAAGCCATGCATATAGTATATTAGACTTGCATTCTGTGCACAACTTGTTGAGTGCTTTATGTACTCACCCCTTGCAACAACACATCACCAGTTAGAGAGGAGGCTACACCCCTGCTTTCGAGGAGGAGTATCAGGAAGAAGCGGACAACTAGGGTGCGAACCTTGTCAATTGCCTGTGGCAAATTGAAGGATTACTATGAATAAGTTTATTTTTGCTACAATTTATTTATTTTTCAGTCTTGGCCCTATGTGGCATATTCATGTAAGGTGGACTATAAGGTCATCTAACAGTTATAATAAATTTGATGAAGTCTTTATTTATGTTATCATTGAGTATGATTGTGATAATCATCTATGTTGAGAACGTGTGCACTAGCATGATCCTGAACTAGTGCTGAATACACAGAGGGTCCGGATTTGCATATTTGGGTCCCGACATGAGCCATGAACCCGATCCATCGTGGACCATTGCCTTTTATGGACTTAGTCTATAGACCATAGGCCCACATGTCAGCCTCTCAACCCTTTTTACATATTTTTAAAAAATCAACCTTGATGTCAGCATGATGCAATAAATTGATTTTTCTTTAGAAAATAATTTCAAAAATTTCAGAAAATCCTTTCTCTCTCAATTTCTTGAATTTAAATCTTCCAAAGGCCGTTCTCTTTCATACGAGCTCCGATTGAGGCGATTGAAGTTTCTAAATTTTCCTAAAATCAAGCTCTACATTCCAGAACCATTTATTTTCAATTTGACATTTGTTTGAGTTTTTGTTTGTTATTTACTTGTATTCGTTGCTTTCTTTTCTGGTAGCCGTTTATCCCAAGGTAGCGAACGAGGGATTTCAAGATCAAGACTCAACAACAGCAGTAGATAAACAAGGCAAATCGTAACCTTTGATCATGATGAACCTATGTTTGCAAAAGTACTTTGTTTCATATAAATTGCATGCTAATTTGTGTACCAATAATTATTTGTGGGGAATAGCTAATTACCTAATTGTCATTATGCCACCTTGATTATTGGAATGCCATGTATCTAATGTTACCCTAGGTTGGGATATTATTAGTTGGACAAGATGGTATCACCAACAATGGGTAACCGTAGCTATGCTTAGACATGCTTAGTTGTACGAGGGATTCGTATCACTTGTTGAATATTGATAATCTTAACTTAATGAGATATTGAATTGTGGTGGGTAGCTACTGTTGTAAAATTTGCTATGCCATGGCAAGGTATGACATTGGCCTTGGTTAAACAACATAGTTTTCCCTCGGACAAGTGATTGTGCAGTAAAGGGGGTGCTGATAACATATTTAACATGTAGGGGTCTTGCCTGAGACAACTTGTCGGGAACCGAATTTGCAAATCCGGACCCTCTGTGTATACCGCACTAGTCCAGGATCACGCTAGTGCACACAGGCTCAACATAGATGCTATCATAGTCATACACAGCGGAATATAGCATAACTTTAATAATTAATAGTAACTGTTGTCTTACATGATTATTGCCACACAGGGCTTATAAAAGAAATAGCAAATAAGCAGCAGCGGAAAATAAATAAATAAGCATAGCAGCTCCCCAGTTCACCGCAGCCAACTGATGAGGCTCGGACCCTAAGCATTCGCATCTATATAATCCTCCTCCACGAAAGGCGTAGATTCTTCCTCTTCTGAAGTTGTTGTTGTTGGGGTGAGTACATAAAGCACTCAACAAGTTGTGCACAGCAATGCAAGTCTAATATTCTATATGCTTGGCTTAATCCAAAGGAATGGCTAATATGGCTATTTTGCAGTAGAGCGGCATTTAACAAGAATACAGTAAATAGATTGAAAAGCAGTAAAACAAATAACAGTAATTAATAGATTCAACATTTATGAAGTAAACCAAGTTTCCAATCCTAAATCAATTTCCACCTCCCATGGCACCCTGGCATCCCAACATGTTTTTGTTTAACAAAAGTCTAACCCTTAACTGTAATTCCCGAGCATTGCCCAATACCGTGAGCACGGCTATTCGAATAGATTGTACACTCTGCATAAGTTATGCACTTTACCCACACGATACAACCAAACACCACCAAGGCGAGTGATCATAACAAAGCCTTTACAATGCTACACCTAGACCCAGTACTGTTCGCTAAGGTTTCAACACTGAAGGGTTAAACTACCACAACAAGGCCCCCCTCTTGCGCCATGTGAGTTAAACCGTAAACCCGGGACTCACTGTTCACCACGACAGTACCAAAATCTAGGCTTCACAAATTATTTAGCTAGGCTGTCCCATTCCAGACATGTGGTTGCAAGAGAGACTCAGGTCAAAGGCTTGAAAGGTTAAGTCCATAAAGTGATTAAGGCAATACTTCCACATACCCCTGCCAATCCTGGCCCACCTTGGCACACTGCCCCTTGCCACTTGCCCCAATCTAAATCATTACCACCCGCTTGATTACCAAGCACCACGTGCCCCACATTTCAATCTAGTTGTGTGACCTCCTCGCCACGACAACTTGATAGCAACGTGTGACAACACATGACACACAAATTCTTAAACATTGTTCCATATTCCATTAGTCAAGATTAAGTAACAACATTCGGACACATGTGATGACGTGGCATGGCTAAGCAATCTACGACGGTCTAACTAGTCCCATGTTGATTATTAATATTAACCAACTATAATTCCACATCCTAGGGTGACAATTAGATCATGGCATAAAATTGACAAGGTGTGATTTAATTCAATTAGGCATATCATCTAATTCCCAGATTAATTGAAATCATTTATACACATAAAATATCATGCATAATTTAAAAGACAAAATAGCAATTTGGTGAAATTGGATGCAACATGATCAAAGCACAACTTGCCTTGGAGTAGGTGCTGGTCTTGCTCTAAGCTTGGGTCTTGAAGCGATGAATCTTCCTCCGGATCACCGAGCAGTTCAACGTCTACGCGAAACGATGCCAAAATAGCAAATAAACACCAAACCAGAGAGAAACCAAACTCCAAAAATAAAATAAAATTCACCAGTAAATAGATCTTTATTTTACAAATTTTTAGAAATTTGAATCACTCAAATCCGAGTTAAAATGCAAAAGATATAGACTTTTGAAGGTTGAATAAATACTGAAAATACAGAAAATAGAATTTCCGATTTTCCAGAATTATTTTTCTACTGAAAAAGATTTTTATTGTGCAACGCTGACGTCAGCCCTGGCCCGAGCCAATCAGACGCTGGCACGTCACCTCGGCGCATGGACCTGGTCCACGGAACCGCCTCTGGTCCACCGTGGGCGCGCTCACAAGCGCCTCGCGTCCACGCGACGACGCGCACGCGCAGACGCATCTATCGGGCTGCGACGCCGCCAGTGCCGATGCTCGACACTCGGCGCGCATCCGAGCGACGATCCGACGGCTACCTCCCTAACGCACATGCGACGCGATCTCAACCGAACAGGCCTGATCCAACGGTCCATGCTTACCCGAGTTCATCGCTGACGGCGACGCGCGCGCGATCCGAGACGCCCCGGAAGATCCAACGGTATCCGAGCTCCGAGACAAAGATGGCGACCGACGGCGGGCGATCGCACCGGAGTGGAGGAAGAAGACCACCTGAACGACGTTTCGGCGCGACTCCGGCGAGAAGAAGTAGCAGCTTCGGTGCGGCTCGACGCGACAAGTCCGGATCTGGAACCCGAGCGGCGGATGGAGGCTTGACGGCGGCGAAACGGCGAGAAAAAGAGAGGCGGCGCTACAAAGAACTACGGCGAGCTCTCAGGGCTAAACGGCAGCGACTCCGGCGAAGAGGCTAGTGCTACTGGCTGCGCAAGGGGACGAGGAACATCGGAGTGCGGGCTGCGGCTTTTATAGCCTCGGCATGCGCACAGGGAAGGAAACCCTAAGAAATCCGTGGTGGAGACGGCGCGCAGCGGCGAACTCGAAAACCGAATCGGAGACGACAACCGAGAGCCATCCGATTTGCGATCAACGGCCACGATTAGATCCGAAGCGATACGATCCGATCCGTTCTTTCCAAAACCGACTAGGCGCGATCTTGGCCTTCCAAAAACAACGCGAGGAATCCTCTCCGCCCGATCTTGATCCAACGGTCGAAGGCGCTAGGGTTTCGGTGAGATGCAGATCGTCCGATGGAAATCCAACGGCCAAACGCGGGGTGGCGGGGAAACGGGCTGAACGGGCCGCACACGCCGGGTGAGCCAAGCACACGATCGGGCTTCGGCCAAGATCGTTCACCGATTTTTCAAAAGCTTTTTGATTTAAAACAATTCCTAAAATTAGATTAATTCATTTAAGGTAATTATAATATCAGGAAAAATCCAAGAAAATTCTCATAAATACTTCGAGACATTTTGAATCCAAATAAAATATTTTTGGCAAAAATTCATATTAGTTTTATCTATATATAATTAGTTTTCACCAAAGGTTCAATATACTTAATTAAAATAAATTCTATTAAATCCCAGAAAATCCAATAATTTCAGAAAATCATTAAAATGCACATAAGTGAAACTATAGGCCAAATTTTGGGATGTTACAAACCTTCCCCATAATGTAATCTCGACCGAGATTCAAGGCTGACTAGGGAATAGGTTTGGGAATTCTGACTTCAGATCCTCTTCACGCTCCCAGGTTGCCTCATTCTCAGAATGGTTGCTCCACTGAACTTTGCAAAAACGAACTGACTTGTTCCTAGTTCTGCGGTCCATGACATCCAAAATTTTCATTGGCTATTCCTTGTAGGTCAAATCCTTCTGCAACTCAATCTCTTCCATAGGCGTTTGCTCAGCTGGCACCCGAAGACACTTCTTGAGTTGTGACACATGGAACACATCATGCACGCCGCCAAATTGCGGCAATTCCAACTGATAAGCAACCTCCTCGACGGCTCAGAATTTTGAACGGTCCAACGTATCTTGGGGCAAGCTTTCCTTTAGCGTGAAACCTCTTAACTCCTTTCAGAGGGGTAACTCTAAGATATACTGAAATCGTCGGGCTCGAAACTCGATCACGACGTCGATTATCGCCAGAACTCTTTTGCCTTGATCGCGATTTTCAACCTCTCTCTTATCATAGCAACTTGCTCTTGACTTCCTTGAGAATATTAGGGCCAAATATCATACGCTCTCTGTCTCATTCCAATTCAAAAGGAGTGACAGCACGACCATATAAAGCCTCAAATGGCGACATCTGCAAACTAGCCTGGTAACTGTTGTTATAGCTGAACTCTGCATACGATAAGCATTTGTCCTATGAAGTGGTGTAGGCTAAAGCGCAAGCTCTTAACATATCTTCCAAAATCTGATTTACTCTTTCTGTCTGACCATCAGTCTGTGGGTGATATGCTGTACTAAAGTTCAATCGCGTTCCCATAGCTTCATGCAATTTATCTCAGAACCTCGAGGTGAATTGAGTACCTCTGTCTGACACTATTTTCCTAGGCACACCATGCAAACACACAATTCTGGCCATGTATAATTCTGCTAACCGGTCTCCTGAGTACGTTGTCTTAACCGGAATAAAGTGAGCAACTTTGGTCAATCGATCCACAATGACCCATATAGAATCATACCCACTTTGGGTTCTTGGCAAACCGGTGATGAAATCCATACCGATTTCTTCCCACTTCCATTCTGGGACTTTTAGCGGTTGTAGCAAACCTGCTGGTCTCTGGTGTATTGCTTTAACTCTCTGGCATACATCGCACAAGGCAACGTGCTCGGCGACTTCACGCTTCATATTTGGCCACCAAAACCTCTCCTTTAAGTCCTGGTACATCTTAGCGCTTCCTGGATGAATTGAATACTTGGAATCATGAGCCTCTTCCAAAATCAATCGCTTAAGTTCGTGCATTTGGCACACAAATGCGACCCTTGAACCACATGGTACCTTGGTCATCCACGGTAAAGTCCTTTGCTAATCCTTCATACTTTTTAGCCTTGATTCGGTTGACTTTCTCATCATCTTTTTGTCCTTCTCGAATTTGATCTTCGAGCGTTGGCTTCACTTCCAAAGCAGCTAGGAATCCTTCTGAAACTACTTCCAGTTTTAAATTTTGCAATTCTCTGCACAGTTCTGACTGTCCTTCCTACACCATCGTATTCGCCACGTAGCTCTTGCGACTTAAGGCATCAGCTACCACATTTGCTTTTCCCGGATGGTAATGAATTCCCATGTTATAATCCTTGATTAATTCCAACCATCTCCTTTGCCTCATATTGAGATCTGATTGAGTGAAAATATATTTCAAACTCTTATGGTCTGTATATATCTCACCTCTATTTCCAATGAGATAATGACGCCACAATTTCAAGGCATGCACCACGGCACCAATTCCAAGTCATCGTAGGATAATTTCCTTCATGCGGTCTTAATCGCCTTGGCGATATGCGACCACTTTACCCTCTTGCATCAATACGCATCCAAGACCTCGTCTTGACGCATCACAAGATATATCAAAGCTCGTTACAACATTAGGCAAAACCAACACTGGGTCATTGTCAAACGCTTCTTTAATTCCTCAAAACTCTTATCACAATCAAGGCCCACGAAAATTTCTTTTCCTTTTTCAATAATCTGCGTAAGAGGTCTCGCAATCGTCGAAAATCCTTCTATGTACCGGCGATAATATCCTGCCATTCCCAGAAAACTTCGGACTTGAGTGACAGACTTTGGTTGCTCCCAATGCAACACTGCCTCCACTTTTCTTGGGTCGACGGCAACTCCTTCTGCAGTCATAACATGACTGAGAAATTCCACCTTTTCCTTCCAAAAGTCGCACTTCTTCAGATTTAGCATACAAACATTGCTCACGCAGACTTTTCCAACACTAGCCTCAGATGATTTGCATGCTCTGCTTCGGTCTTTGAATTCACCAAAATATCATCTATGAACACAACAACAAACTTGTCCAAGTATTCCATGAAAATCTTATTCATCAAGTTCATGAAATATGCCACGCATTGGTCAATCCAAAAGACATGACCGTGAACTCATAATGTCCATATCTTGAAGAGAATGCGGTCTTGAACATCTTCCGCTCAATCCTTAGTCGATGATATCCTAAGCGAAGGTCTATCTTGAGAAAACTCCAGCTCCTCTCAAGCGGTCGAATGGATCATCAATCCTTGGCAACGGATACTTATTCTTAACCGTCACTTCATTAAGTGCACGGTAATCAATACACATTCTAAGGCTTCCATCCTTTTTCCTGACAAACAAAACTGGCGCTCCCCATGGCGACAAACTTGGTCTTATAAAACCTTTCTCTAATAACTCGTCGATCTGTTTCTTCATCTCCACCAACTCATCGGTAGGCATCCGATAAGGTCTTTTTCCTATTGGTGCGGTTCTCGGTGCTAACTCAATGACGAACTCGATGTCACGGTCTGGCGGCATTCCCGGCAGATCTTTTGGAAATACGTCTGGGTATTCCCTGACTACTGGCACATCCTCTATGACGACGGTTCTCATGCTATTAACCATTAATTGACCACTACGAATCATTGCCGCTTGAAATTTCACTTTCTCTCCTCTAGGGCTCTCAATGGATACAACCCTTCGACCACAATCCAAAACTGTCTTATGCTTGGTTAACCAGTCCATTCCCAGAATGACATCTAAAGCTTGGGCATCTAGAATAATCAAGTTCGCTAGGAACTCTACCCCATTAATTATTAGCTTCACCCCCAAACACCCAAGGTTAGATCTTAACTCAGATCCTGGGACTTGGACTAGCATCTCACACTTAAGATTTTTCATGCTCAAACCATTTTCAGATGGAAAAGCTCAAGAGACAAATGAATGCGAAGCTCCTGAATCAAATAATACTGTTGCAGGTACTGAGTTTACCAAAAACTTACCCAGTACGACGTCTGATGCTTCTTGGGCTCCATCGACGGTGATGTGGTTGACTCTGCCTCGAATAGTAGCTTGAGGCGTCGCTCCTGCCTGTCCAGCTCCTCGATTCGCTCCCGTCATCGGTGCCTTAGCAGGCGTCGTTCCAAGGTTGAAACGTACTGGCGTGATACCTCCTTTCTTGGGACATCTATTAGCATAATGCCCCAGCTCATTGCAACTGTAGCACCTTCGGCGGTGGATCTGCCTCCTCCTTGAGCATTGTTACCTGAACCGGCCCGATAACTCGTCACGGTGGTCGTGGCGCAGTGTTGTCTTTGGTTTACCGCCACTTGCGTTGGAACACGCAAACTGCTGTGGGGTCATCCTCATTCGCGGTGGTTAGGCGTCCACCTTGGTTGGTTATCAAGCGCTTGCGATTTTCCCCCAGTTCTTTGCGTTTATCCTCCATGATCAAAGCCTTGTTTACCAATTCTTGAAAATCCGGAAAAGTGTGGGTAATTAGCCCCACCGCGACCGAGTTTAGTCCTTTCATGAAGCGGATCGCTCGCCTTGTCCGTCGCTACGTCCTCAGAAGCATAGCGAGCTAACTGCGTGAATTTGTTCAAGTAATTGGCCACCAGTTGGCCTCCTTGCTTAAGCGCCCTGAACTCTTCCTTTTTCAAGTCCATTATCCCTTCCGGTACATGGTACTGGCGGAAGGCCGTTGCAAACTCTTCCCATGTGATTTCCATGGGTGCTTCATGAGCAGCACAATAGTTCTCCCACCATTCTGCAGCTGTTCCCTCTAGCTGATGGGATGCGTAAAGAACCTTCTCATGGCCTTCACATTGAGTGATGTACAATTTCGAATTTTTTTTAAAAATAATATATATTTTTATTCAAATTGCAAAAATATACCACGATATCAAAAAATTGCAAAAATATACCCGCCGCCCTTTGAACAGGCGACAGTGCAACTAAACCTCTGTCGCTTTGGTAGGCGATTTTGGCACTTGTAAGCCCTTTGAATGGGCGACATGTCCCTCTCAGTGAGTTCTAAAGAAAATCATAACTTTTTCATATGATCTCGGATGGAGATGAATTTTATATGAAAATTGTAGCTCTCGACGAGATCTACAACTTTTATATACAAATTTTTTTATTTGAATCCATTTAGATGCCCAAAAATAGGATGGAAAATTCAGATCTAAAAATCAGATCTATACTAGATCTGAAACTTCTATCTTATTTTTGGTAGTCCAAATGTATTCAAATGAAAAAAAATTTATATACCAAAGTTGTAGATCTCGTCGAGAGCTACAATTTTCATATAAAGTTCATCTCCATCCGAGATCATATGAAAAAGTTATGATTTTCTTTAGAAACTGGCTACAGGAGAGGGGACATGTCGCCCATTCAAAGAGCGACAAGTGCCAAAATCGCCCTACCAAAGGGCGACAGAGGTATATTTTTGCAATTTTTTGAGATCGTGGTATATTTTTGCAATTTGAATAAAAATATATATTATTTTAAAAAAAAATTCGTACAATTTCCTCTCAATGGTTCTCAGCCGATCATCCGCTTCCAAGGGATTGACATTTCCTGAGAATGTTGGCAGTCGGGTCCTCATGAAGTCCGATAACTTGGAGTAAGGACGAGGCCCACCATTGTTGTTCTGAGCAGCGGGGTTGTTGACTGCAGCCATATTGGTCATTTGCTGCATCATAGTCTGCATCAACTGAGTTTGTGCAGCGAGAAAAGCTCCCAAGTTCTGCATATCCACTGGCGGTGCTTGCTGCGGTGGTGCTCCTTCATTGGGATTGTTGCCTGAGCGCAGACCACTTCCTGAAGCTCCATTGTTGCTACGAGTGTTCACCATCTGCTTGATTGCTTCTCGGGTTAGGAAAGATAGATGTAGCATAGATAAGATGCAAGAATTTCTAAGGCGGGGGAAACAGGTTAAACCCAACTTAAATAATCTTTATTGATACTTAGTATGGTCGCTTATAATGCCTAAGGGCTTTGCAACGCATCTTTGCACACTCAAAGAAACAATTAAGAACCAAACTAAACATGCAACCTTAACGCCTACTAAAAGGTAAAGACTATCTTAAAGACGCGACTCAACACTCGAGTCTCAACACAACTCTAAGACCAACTCTCACTCATCCAGCCACCCTGGCTGGAACTGATCCGGCGCATACACCGGAGGGTGGGCCGCATGGGTGCAAACCCATCCTAGTGACCCTCTGCGGCTCCTCCGCTCCCACTCACGCTCCTCCGGGTCTTCCTCTTCTTCTTCTTCTTGGCGACTCCATCCGGTTCTGGGCGACTGGTCCGCCAACTCCTCGGCTACCGCAAGGCCTCCTCCAGTTCCACGATGACCACAGGCTGCCGCGTCACGGGTCTTCTGAAGCTCTCGCCGGACACCCCAGTGTCTCGTACAATCGCCTCTCGTGTCTGGCGGTGTCCTCGTGTGCTCCTCCGGCGAGGGCGAACTCGGCAAGGTGTACCACGAGCATACTCCCCTCCACGATCCGCCGACGCTGCACGCCTTTGTCGGGTGAAGCGAAACACGGTGTCACGAAACTCGTAGGCGTGGTCGTGGCGAGATCCGTCGTGAGCAAGTCTGGCGACCTCCCGAATTCCCGCCTCGTCGTGAACCTCCGGGTGGTGATGTGGATCGGTCCGTGGTCTCGCCGCACTCTCGGCGAAGATGGTCGACTGCGTAAGAACCCCGATGCACACCGTTGGCGTTCGATTGCTTCCTCGGTAGAGCGGACGATTGAAGCCTCCAATCACTTGAAGAACTCTCCACGGCTCCATGGCATAGCCACCTTGTCTTGACTCGAAGGATCGAAGATCGGCATCTATTCAAAACAAAATTTTGAATAAGATCTCCACTCAAACTAACAACGAAAAGAAGGTAATTTAGCAAGGATGAGAGTAGAGGGATGAGATAAGCCAAGAGTTTCTTATTAGTCAATTTTCCTTTTTCTTTAGAAAATAATTTTGGACAATCCTAAGAGATACCAACTACCTAGGGCCAAGACCTATAGTCAAGATGGCTCGATACCACCTTTGTCGGGACCCGAATTTGCAATCCGACCCTCTGTGTATACCGCACTAGTACAGATCACGCTTAGTGCACACAGCTCAACATAGATGCTATCATAGTCATACACAGGAATATAGCATAACTTTAATAATTAATAGTAATCATTGTCTTACATGATTATTGCCACACAGGGCTTATAAAAGAAATAGCAAATAAGCAAAGAATGAAAATAAATAAATAAGCGTAGCGACTCCTCGATTCACTGCAGTAACCGATGAGGCTCGGACCCTAAGCATTCGCATCCATATAATCCTCCTCCACGAAAGGCGTAGATTCTTCCTCTTCTGAAGTTGTTGTTGTTGGGGTGAGTACATAAAGTACTCAACAAGTTGTGCACAGCAATGCAAGTCTAATATTCTATATGCTTAGCTTAATCCAAAGGAATGGCTAATATAGCTATTTTGCAGTAGAGCGGCATTTAACAAGAATACAGTAAATAGATTGAAAAGCAGTAAAACAAATAACAGTAATTAATAGATTCAGCATTTATGAAGTAAACCAAGTTTCCAATCCTAAATCAATTTCCACCTCCCATGGCACCACGCATCCCAACAAGTTTTGTTTAACAAAAGTCTAACCCTTAATCGTAATTCCGAGCATTGCCCAATACCGTGAGCACGGCTATTCGAATAGATTGTACACTCTGCAGAGGTTATGCACTTTACCCACACGATACAACCAAACACCACCATGGCGAGTGATCATAACAAAGCCTTTACAATGCTACACTAAGACCAGATCGTTCGCTAAGGTTTCAACATCAAGGGTTAAACCACTACAACAGGCCCCCTCTTGCGCCATGTGAGTTAAACCAGTAAATCCGGACTCACTGCTCACCACGACAAGATACAAAATCTAGGCTTCACAAATTATTTAGCTAGGCTGTCCCATTCCAAACAAGTGGTTGCAAGAGAGACTCAGGTCAAAGGCTTGCAAGGTTAAGTCCTTAAAGTGATTAAGGCAAGACTTCCACATACCCCTGGCAATCCGGGCCCACCTTGGCACACTACCCCTTGCCACTTGCCCCAATCTAAATCATTACCACCCCAGTTGATTACCAAGCACCACGTGCCCCCCACATTTCAATCTAGTTGTGTGACCTCCTCGCCACGACAACTTGATAGCACTGTGTGACAACACAAGACACACAAATTCTTAAACATTGTTCCATATTCCATTAGTCAAGATTATGTAACAACATTCGGACACATGTGATGACGTGGCATGGCTAAGCAATCTACGACGATCTAACTAGTCCCATGTTGATTATTAATATTAGCCAACTATAATTCCACATCCTAGGGTGACAATTAGATCATGGCATAAAATTGACAAGGTGTGATTTAATTCAATTAGGCATATCATCTAATTCCCAGATTAATTGAAATCATTTATACACATAAAATATCATGCATAATTTAAAAGACAAAATAGCAATTTGGTGAAATTGGGTGCAACATGATCAAAGCACAACTTGCCTTGGAGTAGGTGCTGGTCTTGCTTTGAGTTTGGATCTTGAAGCGATGAATCTTCCTCCGGATCGCCGAGCAGTTCAACGTCTACGCGAAACGATGCCAAAATAGCAAATAAACACCAAACCAGAGAGCAACCAAACTCCAAAAATAAAATAAAATTCACCAATAAATAGATCTTGATTTTAAAATTTTTTAGAAATTTGAATCACTCAAATCCGAGTTAAAATTCAAAAGATATAGCCTTTTGAAGTTTGAATAAATACTGAAAATACAGAAAATAGAATTTCCGATTTTCCAGAATTATTTTTCTACTGAAAAAGATTTTTATTGCGCAACGCTGACGTCAGCCCTGGCCCGAGCCAATCGAGGCGACACGTCACCTCGGCGCATGGACCCGGTCCACGGAACCGCCTCTGGTCCACCGTGGACGCGGCTCACAGCGCCTCGCGTCACGCGCCTGACACGCGACACGCATCTACTGGCTATGACGCCGCCCGTGCCGATGCTCGACACGCGGCGCGCATCCGGGCGACGATCCGACGGCTACCGCCCTAACGCACATGCGGCGCGATCTCAACCGAACAGACTTGATCCAACGGTCCATGCTTACCCGAGTTGATCACTGCAGATGAAGCGACGCGGCACGATCTGAGACGTCCCCGGAAGATCCAACGGCTGTCCGAGCTCCGAGACGAAGATGGCAACACGGAGGCGGACTGGCATCGGAGCGGAGGAAGAAGACCACCCGAACGGCGTTTCGGCGCGACTCGAGCAAGAAGAAGTAGCAGCTTCGGTGCGGCTTGACGCGACGAGTCTGGATCTGGAACCCGAGCGGCGGATGGAGGCTTGACGGTAGCGAAACGGCGAGAAAAAGAGAGGCGGCGCTACAAAGAACTACGGCGAGCTCTCTGGGCTAAACGGCAGCGACTCTGGCGAAGAGGCTAGTGCTCTTGGGGCTGCGCAGGGCGAGGAACATCGGAGTCGCGGTGCGGCTTTTATAGCCTCGGCATGCGCGAGGAAGGAAACCCTAAGAAATCCGCGCGGAGAGGCGGCGGCGAACTTCGAAACCGAATCGGAGGCGACAACCGAGTCGTCCGATTTGCGATCAACGGCCACGATTAGATTCGAGCGATACGATCCGATCCGTTCTTTCCAAAACCAGCGGCGCGATCTTGGCCTTCAAAAACAACGCGAGGAATCCTCTCCGCCCGATCTTGATCCAACGGTAGAAGGCGCTAGGGTTCGGTGAGATGCGGATCGTCCGATGGAAATCCAACGACAAAGCGGTGGGGAAATGGGTGAGCAGGCGCCGCCTTGAGCCGCAGACACAAAGATCTTGGGCTTCGCCCGATCGCATTCACCGATTTTCAAAAGCTTTTGATTTAAAATAATTCTGAAATTAGATTAATTCACTTAAGGTAATTATAATATCAGGAAAAATCCAAGAAAATTCTCATAAATACTTCGAGACATTTTGAATCCAAATAAAATATTTTTGGCAAAACTTCATATTAGTTTTATCTATATATAATTAGTTTTCAAAAAAGGTTCAATATACTTAATTAAAATAAATTCTATTAAATCCCAGAAAATCCAATAATTTCAGAAAATCATTAAAATGCACATAAGTGAAACTATAGGCCAAATTTTGGGATGTTACACAACTTAAGGACTTAATCTTGTGCACCATTAAACTGGGCTTAAGCGTACAACCACATGTCTCGAGTGGGACTGACCTAGCTAATTAATTTGTAATGTCTTAACTTGGGTAATACCATTGGTAGTGTGGGTTCCGGGATGGGCGGGTAGATTCATATAGCTCAAGAGAGGGCCCTGAGTATGGTGGATGGAACCCTTTAGTGGTGAAACCTTAGCGGGCGGTACTGGGTTTAGATAGAGCATTTTAAAGGCTTTGTCATGATTTCTCCACCGCACACCAAAGGAAGTTTGTTTATCGCGTGGCAATATGAGAATATCATGTCTTGTAGGTAAAGCAATACAACCTCTGCAGAGTGTGTAAAACTATTTAAATAACCATATCCACGGTCATAAACATGCATGGGAATTTCACATGAGATATAGAGTTTTTCCTAAAAGGTTGGAAGGTGGAATTGTTGAGATATGAATAGGGAGTTCATTTGTTGATTTTGATGTATAAAGTTAACACTGATGAGTTCAGTGGTTTAATGATTGTTTTAGATGGCGTTGGGTGAAGCCTCACTAGTCTGTTCATGTTATCTACCATGATTTACCAGTTATTTATTATCTTTTTCATAAATATGCTTAGAACCTTTTTATTGTATTTAAATTCAAGTTATTTCTTTCTGTGAAAGACCATATGGAGGTCTACCCATATTTTTTATGAGTAATTAACAGTGGTTGAGCTTGTGGTGCTCAAGTTTGAGTTTAATTTGAAGTAATTTGAGGTGCTGTCAGGTTGGGTGGCACTACCGGCCTTAGATGGTGGTAGTGCTGGCCTGTGGTTCTAACGTCTAGGGGTGCAATCGGATCGAATAATTCCCAAATGACCGGATATCTTGGTTCAAATTCGGATAGTTTTTTTGAATAATTGTCGGATTCGAAATCGATTTTGGATTCAGATTCGGTAGATCACTATCCGTCGGCTCGATATATTCTGAGATTATTTTGGATACATCTGAACTAATTAAGCTGGATATTCGACATTCAAGGCCCATGTCATATGGCCCAGTAGTACAAACTACAAACCCTAGTGCCTATCCCTTCGTCTGGTCCTCCAGTCCCGAGTCTATGGAAACGGTCCTTCTGTAGTTCGATCCTCCCCCTCCCCTCACAGGCTCACACACCGCAATCGCCGACCTCCACCCCTCTTTCTGCCGCCCTCTGCTCCCTCCCGCATCACTCCCATTGCCCTTCATTCCCTTCACGACTCCATCCCTCCCGCCGCCCCTACTCCCTCCGCTGCCCGTCTCGCCGCCCTCCACTACTTTGGTCGGCCCCTGCTTCGCACCCTCCGCCCTTACCTCTGCCCCTCCCATCATATCCCTTTTCCCCTACCTCCACCCCTCCCGCCGTCGCCCTCCGTCCCTACTTCAACCCCTCCCACCTCAGCGGCTCAGCCCTCCTTGATGTGTACATAGAGCGGATCGAGCAGCTCAACCGGGGGAACCTACGGGGGCGGGATTGGGAGGACGACACTGCCACCGTGACTGACGGGCAAGGCAAGGGCGGTGGGAGCAGAGCAAGAACAAGATCGACAACCTCAATAAGCGCTACAAGGTGGAGTGCCAGCACCTCATCGGTGTCGACACCACTGCGGTCAGCCACTGGCCCTGGTTCAAGAATATGGAGTAGATCGTCGACAACTCTTCGTCTCCCACGGCTTCCAAGCCGTTGGCGGCCACTGACAATGACAATTCACGGCAACAACAACAGTACAACAACAGAAGGTGGCTCCGTTTTACATATTTGCTGTGATTATTTGGGGATCTAATGGTCGAGACTCGAGAGGCGCGCTAATGCTTTGCGTTGCAGGTACCCTCCTTCGGGCACTGGCCTTCCTACCGTGGTTGGCGGCTCCAGATTGGCCCCTCTATCAAATCCAAGATGGAAGAGGGTGCTTCTGAAGATTGGTGGCACTGCCTTGGCTGGAGCAGCTCCTCAAAATGTTGACCCTATGGTAGTATTTGTTAGCTATGCGTCCGTCTAGTTCGATGCTCTCCTAATTTTTCACAGAAAATTGTGATCTTGCCAGGTAATTATGCTGATTGCCAGAGAAGTTCAAGTGGCTTGCCGCCATGGTGCCGAGGTAAATAAAAGACATCCACTCTAAAGATGAATCTTACAAATATCAAGCAATACATGTCAAGCTAATATTGCAATGGGTCCAATCAGGTGGCGATTGTCATGGGAGGTCGAAATATACTAGATGAGTCACCGCGGCGTGTCACGCCACGACCGTCGCTCCCCACGTGAGCAAATCAAGAAAACGCGCGAGTGTCGCTCCCCACGCAAGCAAATCGAGGAAACACGCGAAATGGTTGAAAGGATACAAACGTAATTGTGTTTGTTTCTCATTTATTCGGCGGAATGGTTGAAAGGATTTAAATTTATTTTCATTTTTATTTATTTATTCGGGATCCTCTAACGAAGGATCCGTGATTTCGCTAAAACGAAAAGTCCTTTTCACAAAAATCGATAAAAACGATCTAAACGGAACTACATTTTTTCGGTATTTAGTTGGGGTCTACTTTTCGGAAAAAAATAGTCAAAAGGACCTAAGCGTAATAATTTTTTTTCTGAAGAAGGATCTAAATGTAATTTTTTTTCGGCTCGAGGTTGTACTTTTCGTAAAAAATGGTCAAAAGGACCTAAACATAATATTTTTTCTTAAGAAAGACTTAAACGTAATTTTTTTTCGGCTCGGGATTCTACTTTTCGTAAAAAATGATCAAAAGTACCTAAACGTAATAATTTTTTATCTAACAAAGGACCTAAACATAATTTTTTTTTGGCTCGGCTCGACCCGACTCAAGCTGCGAGCCGAGCCAACTCAAAGCGCTGGGAGGCCGTAATCCTTCCAAAAATAATAGAGGTATGATTTTGTGGTGACACTTGGGTTGCTGCAACAGGCACTGATAAAGCTTCAACTTACCCGATTGGGTAATTTTCTCAGAATCAATGTCATCATTATTGTTGTTTTTCTTTATTATTCATTTATTCACCATTGGAATCTTTTGCCTTGCAATGCTTCTTCTACCCTTCCATGCTACTGGGAGTTAATGTGATGTAGCACAAAGATCTGGGAAGGTTCCTAGAGTAAGAATACAAACATATTCCTAGAGTAAGAGTACAAACATATGGTCAACTGGTCATGCATGTGGTGTTTAGTTTCCTGTGACTAATGACAGCATTTATACATTAAAAATATGTGCAGTGTTTTGTGCCTACAAGTATTAGTATATAAAGAGCTTCGAGCTGTTCTTCATATGCTCATTCAGTGTACCCGCCGGACTATGGATGCTTGGTTCTTGCTTCGGGCTTCTCGCGCATTCTCTCTGTTGGTTTATTGATTTTGATCTGTAACAGAGAGGCTACGCCGGTGCCTGCATTTTCTTGCTTGCCATAGGCGGGGAAATTCCGCATTCTCCATCTCTTGGCAATGAAGAAAATAGTGATTTGTGCTCTTAATCTGTTAATGTGCAGGCTTACATGGGCTGTTGATTGCTCAAAGCCACCCGGTGCTTCGATAGATTTGAGTTAGTTCATGTTGTATTATCTTGTTAGATCAATGGGTGGGATTAGATGCTATGGGATCAATGCACTGTAGCTGAGCACAAAATTGTTCCTTCCGATTCAATTATCCAAGTCAACAGTCAAACTTACATAGTGTTTCGGTTCGGCCATGCTCGCCAATGAGCAGATTAGTCTCAATGGCGATATCAATGAGGAAGTTTATATCGTGCTCTTTTGTTATACTAGAGGAGATGTGGTGTTGCATTTTTTATTTGTACTGTAATTGCTCCAGTCCAGTACCACATCATCAATGCCTCTACAGCTTATCTAGTGGTTCATGCGCCACTGTTGGTGCGTAAGGTGTGTTGATGTATATACCACATATTGGCAGTCACCTTTTCCAAGGCTAAATTTCAAATACGGACAACTTTGTACAGTATAATTTCAATTTTGGACAACTTTTGCGCGTATTAGCGGAAATAGCAGCGACAATGGCACTGGGCACGGCGGCGGTGCATAGCCGGCACTGGTGTGCTGCGGCTATGCCATAGCCGGCACCCCAAAAACCGGCTATGGCATAGCCGGCACACCAGGTGCCGGCTATGCCCTGTGGGCCCGGCCGTCGCGTCGCGTCCCTTCGTCTGCTCGTTTGTTTGTGATTTCTTCGTATGCGTCGATAGCCAATTAATTTGCATGTATGTTGATGATTGCTAAGCCGTGGGTTCGACCGGTCTCGTCGAATGTCACCTCGGTTGTTTGCATCCCTCCTCACTTTGCGCCGATTACGTCGCGCGTGGAGGTGATTTTATTTTCATCGCAGGGTACGGGAATTTTAGTAAAGCGATTTTAATAGGTGGAAGAGGAAACTTAAATTACGCAAACATGTTAACTACAATTTTTGGGTTGGATTGGATATGTCGAAATTTTTGGGATTTCGGGATTTTTCGGCATAGCGAGAATTTTGGTTTTTTGACCTAGATGATCACAAATCTGATCGGTTTTCTTGTTTGTAGGGTCGGATTTAGCACCAATTTTTTGTGAAGAATTGTAATGCCTTTTCTAAGGAATACATGTGAAAAATTTGCGTAAGAAATACGATATACAAATTATGTAACCTTAACCCTAAACCGTAACTTAAATTATGCGAACATGTTAACTACAATTTTTGGATGGATTGGATATGTTGAAATTTTTGGGATTTCAGTATTTTTAGCGAGATTTTCGGTTTTTGACCGATATGATCAAAAATTCGACCGGTTTTTATGTTTGTAGGACCGGATTTATCACCAAAATTTTTATGGCGAATTGTAATGCTTATCGAGTAATAAATATGAAACTTTTATAAAAAAATACATATACAAATTATGTAACCCTAACCCTAAGCCCTAACTTGAACCTAACTATAAACCCTAACTTTCGTTGGAATGTCATGAAAACGCAGAGAGTTGGCCAAAATGGTTCCGTATCACTTTGAGCCGATTACGTCGCGCGTGGAGGTGATTTGCAAGCTCTTTGGTTGCGTCCCGTGTGAAGATGCATGCCTTGGGCTCGGCTGATCGCGTCGCCGTGGAGGCGATTTGCATGCATGCTTTGCTTTAATCTTGATCTCGTCGCGTCAATCCTTGTGCATCTCGCACGTTTGAACTTCCGTGAGTTGAGTAGGGCAAGAAATAATTATTGCGCTAGTTGGAGCATAGCTTGATTAAGTAAATTATTTACGGTTGACTCATCACATACGGATTACACACTTAATTACTTAGTCTACCGACCGCTCGTGGATTACACACATCAATGAAATTTTCATAAAAATTTTGGTTGACAAGTTAATTTTAAGCGAGCGAAAAATGAAACAAATCATGTTAGAAAATTTTGAAATTGCTTAACTAAAAACTAAACAATAGATTGGATTATATTACAAGGGTACAAGGGCATTACAACGATGATTTAAATTGCTTATCGAAACAACTAACGAAAGCATTGTTGGTCATGGTGGAACAAATGATCGTTCCGCCTATCTGATACAAATGAATGATGTCCAACATTTTCTCGCATGTTACATGACCGTGTAAATTATGCGATTTGTTCTCGGACACCGCTCAATCCCTACTATGAAAGAACTCCAAGGGATCGCGCAGGCTCCGGCTATCGCCGAATGGGTGGCCAATGCCGTACGTCTCGGGTGTGTAAGATTGAATTTTTTTGGCTTTTTTATGTGGATTTCTGCCCTCCCATATGGGCATGTCATCCCGATTCCCGGCGTCCCCTATGTTAATACCACCTGGGTTCCCGCACGGTCTGCGCAACACGTCAAGGATTTGTTGCGTGGTGCGGACCTCGACAGACTGCTTCCCCTTGTCCCTTCCTCTTCGAGAGGAGGTACCCTCTTGCGCCGTTGGCGGAGACTTGCCGAGACGCCTGCTCTGTTTCGGCTCGCACTCCACTACATGGTGAAGGAGGTGTGTGTTGGGCTTATCCTTGTACAACCGGCGTGCCTGCGATCAATGCAAGATGCCCGGTTCGATCGTTGAATAACACCGTAGGCGTACTCGAGTCCGGCTTTTATGGGCGGTAGTAGCACCACGGAGAGGGTTGCTCCCCCAGTTATCCCACACAGGAAGTTTGAGATGTGGATGGTACGTCTCCGGATCCACCCAGTTGAAGTAGCCGCACCATTCATCCTCGGCCAAAGGGCACCGGTAGAATCTCCGGTCCGCTAGATCTTCGTGGCAGGTATCAACCACCGCCGCAGCCGTGTTCGCAAAAGTCGGGCTTTGGGTGGCCCTTGAGGAGGTTTCTCATTTGACTCGAGCAATTTCGCACATGTCCTTTTGAACTCCTGTATGGATGAACTGGTTTAGAATTATTACTTTGTGAGTGAAACATGAGTAGGTCGCATGAAACTCACCGATTGGTTGGCGCCTTGCCCACCGGTCCCGAACTCGTCGATCTAGAACGGGGCGTATCTGGCGGCCTCTCCCACGGTTGAAGTTCTCGGCGGCCGGCGGTTGGCCGTGGCGATTGTAGACAAATTCGTAGTCACGTCGTTACGGGCCATCAATCCATTGGAAGAAGCAACACCGGTCCTTGTCTTTGAGAAAAGAAAGAACGATGCATGAAATGGTATTGTTACCTGTATTGTGTAGACACCAGAGGTTTACCTTGTAAGAGCGGGCACAAGCGAGAGTGGCGCGGCGGCCGTCTCTCCGTGGGTAGATCGCATCATCTTCGCGGAAGGTTGCATTCGCATTTGGGTCGGGCAGCTCCGTGAATCGGGCGTCAACGCTCATCGTATCCGGTACTCGGGCGAGATGACTTCGCTTCAAGAGGCGACGATGAAACGACATCGTGTAGATTCTGGCGATATTTATCGGTGGTTTGGCGATGTTGGATGTGTATCCTCGGTAGGTTTTATATTGGTGGTGGGCGTTACTCCACACAACTCAAAGACTGATCGATTCGACGACTGTCACCTTGTCGAAAAAAGCCGTCAAAGGTCGCACGAGTTGTCACCCCGTGGTCGAAGAAGTCGCACGAGCCGTCACCCTCTGTCAAAAGTCGCACGACTGTCACCCTCTGTCAAAAGCTGCACGATGTGTCACCCTGGGAAAGATCGCACGACGTGTCACCCTCATCAAAAGGTCGCAAAGAAGTTAGGCCACAAGGGATTTCAACGGCGTTGTCGATTAGGGTTTTGCTTAAGTAGGATTGGATGAAAATCAAGTTTTAATTAAAATATTTTTACATAATATGGTAGTATATATACTAAACTCTGATATGAAGGCTTTTTCTTTTTCTTTTGCATTAGGATGAGAGATTTTTCTGATTGCCAGAAAGGCTTAGTCATTATAGTTTGTGCAGTTCTTAATCTTCGAAGGTATTTGCAACGATAAGTTTTGTATGCCACACTGGTTGTAATTGAAATATGTCTCCATATTATGGTAGAGTAAATGTTGTAGGATGGTACGGAGCTTTTCTTCATTATTTTCCATTTATACAAGATATTTCATGACTTGCCGAAAAGCTAATTCGACCAAGCCGATCGCGCGGTTGCGGTCAAATTTTAATTCTTCGACTGCGGCGACACCTTATGGAAGAATCTAACCATTTTTCATATAATAGCAGGAGATTGCCCTCAAAATATTTCTAAGTTAGTTTCGTGATATTACGCATTTATTTTAGACGTTTTTCACGTGTAGGGTCATTAGGGCTTAATATGGCCTAACTCAAAATTGATCAAATTGATGTTATTTCTGTACATAAAGCTAGTACATGTTATTTTAAGGTTGTATCATTTTATTTGATCGAATTCGAGGCTTGTTTGTGAATGTTACGAACAAATGATCGTTTCTTAGATTGTATGTTTAAGCAAGTAGTAAACAATGCAAATGAAGCAAAGTCTAAATGTTTTACATATCTGTGACCTATGCAATCCCAAGAATGTAAAAAACAGGTTTTATCAATTTTGAGGTCGTTTGAACATTTTCTAGCCTCTTGAAATTTGAATGTTATTAAGGGTTTGAACTAGCCATAACTGATTCAGAATGCATTTAAATATAAATATTTTTGCAGAAAAGAAGTACATATGGTTGCAGGAAGCTATGGTATTTATTTCAAGATTTAAGGATGATGGGTGATAGGTCGTGCAGGTTTTATAATGACGGGTGACACGTCTTGTAGCTTTTATGATGATGGGTGACAGGTCATGCAGCTTTGATGATTTGTAGTGACATGTCGTGCAGCTTTGATGATGGGTGACTAGTCGTGCAGCTTTGATGATTTGTAGTGACATGTCGTGCAGCTTTGATGATTTGTAGTGACATGTCGTGCAGCTTTGATGATGGGTGACTGGTCGTGCAGATTTAATGTTGTGTAGTGACAGGTCGTGCAACTTTCATGATGGGTGGTAGTCGTGCGGCTTTAATGATGTGTAGTGACGGTCGTGCGGCTTTCATGATGGGTGGTAGTCGTGCGGCTTTAATGATGTGTAGTGACGGGTTGTGCGGCTTTGATGATAGGTGGTAGTGTCGTGCAGCTTTTATGATGTGTAGTGACAGTCGTGCAGCTTTGATGATGGGTGACTAGTCGTGCAGCTTTAATGACGGGTGACAGGTCATGCTGCTTTGATGAATCACTATAAATAGCTTACCTGTCCGTTGCGTCTCCATCGGACTCTCAAACACCTCCCCATCCGCAAGGAGGCAACCACTCCAGCGCTCTCTTGACCTCCGGTGCCTTGCCATCAAGTGCCTCGGTGCAAATCCGGCGTGGGCGTCGCCGGCTTCGTCAACCGATCCACCTCGCCATCGACCTCTTGACCTCAAGTGCCGCGGGATCATTGGATCCATAAGGTATGAGCCCTAACTTGATTTGGATGTGAGCTTTAAACTCGGGATTACAGCGAATAGAGCTTTCATGCGCTGCATGTTCCCTTTCTCCTTATGCATGTCGGTATGAAACCCATATGACGACTATTCAAAGACATAGGTTTGTTAATTACACACTTGTAATACTTGTAGATGGACAAGGATCGGAGAAGCTCGATAAAGGATTGGCATGGACGGTGGAACAAATAGAATGCATCGCTCGACCTTAACAAAATTGCCCAAGACAATTTTAGTCGGACACATGTCCATGTAGCAATGCACACAATGGTCTTGTGATTGATATCGAAGCTATAGCTCGCACCTTGAGCAAGTTGCCATTCGATCCGTGAATCGATGCAAAGAGATGAAGTAGAGCGGAAGAGGATCACGAGCACGAAGGGGATGTAGACCACGATCTGTGTCTTCCTTACGACTACCAAGCGATGACGAGGGTAAGCGTGAGGATTGGCAATATTGTGAAGATGAGGGTATCGACATTGATAGTGATGGTTCGGGAGTGTTCTAGTATGTTTTAATGTTAAGTCTTGTTAAGTTATTGTAATCTTGATGGATGTTGCTTAGCCTTGTTAAAATATTTTAATGTTCTTTGGATGTTGGTGAGACTTGATAAGATATTGTAATGTTGACGGATGTTGCTAAGACTTGTTCGGATCACTAGTGGGGTTAGAAAGGAACAAAAGCGGACCATAAAATTTCAACCAAATGCAGGCAAGCTGTTTTCAATCTGATGAGGATCTTCTCAATTTTTAATGATTTTATATGTTGTTCTACAGAAAAACTTGTCAACATCAAAAGTTGTGTTTGAAATTCTCTACAACTTTTATGTAGAACACATAATTTTTCGAGCACGGAAGACCCTTAAAAAGGCAAATTACTACCAGCAATTTAAATCGGTCCGGCGCTAACGTGAGAACTCACCGTTAACCTTCCGATGTTCTATGATTTTTCTGTTGCTCAACTAAAAACTTGTTGCCATGAATTGAGAAGACGAAGCGATACATGAAACTTAGCAAGTCACGGGAACTGAGTTTGCGGTGAGGATCTGAAGTGATTTATGTTTCGTGGACCGAAAAAGTTGAGCCTACGTACACAAGAAATTGTTCCTCTAAACCTGCGAGCTTTAGATCGACCTATTTACGCTGACCAAAAAAATCGGTCCGTCGTAAAATAATGATTTTATAGTTTTAACACACATGAAAAAGTATAGAAAACATTAGCCTTTTCGGACATTATAGTTTTAAGAAAGCGAGAGACAAACACGAAAGACTATTACTCTTAATATAGCATTTTTGACCATAGAGACTATTTAGACTATCTTGAACTAGACTATTCTTGATTGTTCTTCTCCCCTTTGGCATCAACAACCACAAAGGTCACTTCTTGCGTTTTGAAAATTTCTTTTCACATCTTGGCCATTCTGGAGCTTGTGCTTCTTCGTGGAGGAGAAGGAGGTGGTATTCTCGGTCTCTGTCGGAAAGAGGAGAAGCCATTGCTTGATTGTGCGGTGGGATAATCGGGATCTCGGTGAGGATTGAAAGTACATTCATCAAGTCATGTTGGACATCTCGACAAGTTCTGAGTTTCTTGATTTTGTCCAACAAAAGTTGTGCAATGTCCTCACGATTCGATGTCGAGTTAAGTCAGTGTCTACAATATAGTCCCAAAATGATCTAATTGATCGCATGTGAATCTAAACACTTCCAGTCTTTTGAAGTTCTTGTAGACATTACGAGCAAACTTGTCAATCTGTGCATTTTGAGCATTTTGCTTCTTGTTAAGATCATACATTCTTTCTTTGATGACCGGTTGTTCGATTTTAATTTCACCAATCCATTTTCTTATGTCCCACGATTTCCTCTGATCATATCAAATCTTGTGTAAGTTTCATTTACGAGATTTTCTTGGTTTTGATAGATCTTTTGCATTAGTACTTCTTTGTTGGTGAATTGCTTGCCATTTGTTCATCATGTCTCTGGCGACCAATTTCCTTTCTTCTTCTATATTTTCTTGAGCATTTACGAGATCGGTGTTGTATTGTTGCTCGAATGATGTGAACCACCACATTTGTGAGTCCCACCAAGATGGTTGATGAAATGGTTCGAGCTCGGGATGATGAGAATAGTGAGAATTATCATCCAATTATGTGTAAAGGCTGGTATATGACCACGAGGAGTTACGGAACCGCTTTGCTTCATGCTCATGAGCTGCACTGAAATCTTTGTCCTTCCACGAATCTGGGTTGTGAGCTGCTAGTTCTTGTAGTCTATGAATTTCCTCATCTTCATGATGAGACTACGGTGGCATACAACGCGGATGTTGGTGTCCAAACCTTTCTTGACTTAGATGTTACGAGCTATAGTTCAAGATATCGTGGGAGTATATGAAAGGTTAGGAGCTGGGAAAGTGTATTCTGAGTGTGATAGCTATGACTTGGAGCCCTCCATCATCATCTGAATTTTCAAGGATCTCTGTATTCTCTTGAGCACTAGGCTCATGAATGGTAGTTGAAAAGTGGAGATACTTGCAGTCTGTTTTCTTATACAGTGGCTTGGACAATTTGTATTGCTTACGGCGAATTGAATTCTCTGTCCCTCTCGATCTGGAAATGATCCTTGAGCCAAAAGCATCTGAGTGATTTGCATGGCAAAGGAAGATGGCTACCCATCTTTCTGTATATAGCTTCTTCCATTTCACCAAGGATGTAATCTGTTAAATCAATGGGTTGTCTTGATAATATCAGTGTAGCGACCATGCAAGACATGGGGTTACTCCTTCCTTGTAACCGTTTTAGGGTAAATAGTGTGTCCGAGAATTAGGAGTAGAGCCTTGGCCTGCGGTTAAGTAATGAACCCTATTTGCATTAAAACTAGCCTCATGAATATTTACGTAGATGTGGGGATACTTGTAGGTCGGCATGTCACCAATCTGTCTCCATCTACTTCGAGAACATCCTATCATGAATCCTAGTTACATTGACCAAAGGACATGAGGCCCGATGGTAGCTTCAAGCGAGGAGTTCTTACTTTTCTCTTAATTCCATCAATAGTAAACATAATGAAGTGTCTATTTTTGTTTACTAAGAGTGTTGTATAGAATTCCATGATCCTATTTTCACTCCAAGTTGGTGCATTGAGGACATGAGAGTTGCAAGTCCAGGAGTTGATCTAACACAATCTAGAATTCTATCGATCCTAGCACGAACTAATTTGGTTCAGTCAACATATTGATGCAAAAGTCTTTGAAAGGAGCTTCCCATTCTTATTTGTCCTATTTACGTGACCCATATAGATGTTTCTCGAAATGTGGTGATAAATTGCTCATTGAGGCAGGTCTATCAGCGAAAACCAGATTCTTCAGGTACTAATCTGGCAGCTCTTAGTTTCCTTCCTCCTAGAACAGCTAGCTCATGTCCACAAATTATGTCTACTTCACCACTGAGTTCTATTTCTTCATCAGATGATATGCTTGCACTAGGCTGATAGTCACTATCATTTGAAGAGGAGGTTGAGTCATATTGCATTGGTACTCTTGGTGGTTTAGTTGTTACTTTCTTTACCACACCGCTAGACTGCTGATATATGTTCGTTTTGGCTTTCTTTTTCCCTTTAACTTTATCAGCAATTTTTCCAAAAAGACCTCTTTTATGCGGATTTTGTGAACTCATCGACTAGGGTTTCTTTTATCCGATCTCAATCTTGAGTGACTTGATGAAATTACGGAGGCTAAAAACACCGACAATGCGAGCATAGAAATTGAAGAACGACCTAAGAAATGCGAAGAGATGACCTTATAAGATGAATTCTAACTAGGGTTTCGATCTAGCAAGGAAAGAGGATAAGATAGAAGAACTTACGAGACCTTAGTAGCAGAGGCTGAGCAGTTTTAGTGCCGTTGACAAACACCCGTTCGGGATGAGCTTGGAAGAAGAAGAAAACACAAACTCTGGAGATTTCTTGCGAAAGGCTTGAGAAAGTTGAAACTCTGGTCAAAGGGTTCAAGCCAGAAAAAGAGAGAGCGTTATAAATAGCACGAGCGTTTAGGAGTAAAAGCTGTGACACACAGACAACTCACGGGAAACAAACACCATGTGCCGGCTATGGCCTGTGGGCCCGGCCGTCGCGTCGCGTCGCGTCTCTGCTTGCTCGTTTGTCTGCGAGTGCTTCGCACGCGCCAAAAACCAATTAATTTGCATGCACGTTGATGACTGCTATGCCTTGGGCCCGGCCGGTCTCATCGAATGTCACCTCGGTTGTTTGCATGCATCCTCACTTTGCGCCGATTACGTCGCGCGTGGAGGTGATTTGCAAGCTGTTGGTCGCGTCCCGTGTGAAGATGCATGCCATGGGTATGATTGACTCAAGCTCAAGAATTTGTACGATGATGTACCATAAGTCCAACTACACACACGTTGGACCTAAAATTTTGGTCCGGGGTACATAGTCTTGAGAGGCTTTGTTGAACCCAGAATGACCTAGCTACGCCGAACCGAAAAAAACGGTCCGTCGTATATGTGAAGAGAGCAGAGGTTTACACTGGCAAAAAAAGAGATTTGCGACGGCCCAAAAAATTGTTCCGTCGAGCATATGTTTTGATTTAGCCAAGCAAGCGTGTTTGCGGACCAAAAAGTTGGTCCGGCGTACACATGGTTTGTTCTAACTTAACACCAAATGAACAACGTATAATAAGTATAACTAAGTATGCTTCTTGATCATCGACACCAAAACCTCGATAAGTTTAATAAAAGAATAGGAGCCTAGATGCTCTCACATTCTTGATTTGACTGTACAATAAATCGCTGTGAGATTCCTGTCCGCGATCGAGGCGCGGCGTATGGGGACCAGGCGCGTGGCGTGGCGAGGCCGAGCGCGCAGCGAGGGGCCGGGGTGGGATCGCGGCGCGGACAAGTGGCGGCGGCGGGAGCATAGGCACGTCGGGCGGTATAAAATTGGTCGGCCCAGGCGGCGTAGAGAAAAAGCGAGCGGCCCGTGGGGCGATTACACAATTATGCAAAGACCGCCTCTATCGGCGCTGAGTATGCAGTGCCTCTATAAGTAGGCCTTCATACCAGCTTCGCTTGCACATATCCTCATCCTCATCCCATTCCTTGCCTCCAAAGGCCATGTCTCAAACGGCGAGCTCAGGAAATCGGAGGGCCCGTGCGCTTGCCACTGCAAGGCAAGTCGATTGTCCTAATTGCCATGTCCAAGCTAATGTGTTCTACTCCACCACTGAGGCAAATAACGACCGGGTGTTCTACAAATGCCCTTTTTTCTCCATAAGTGAAAAGTTCGTTTGCTCTCTTTTTCCTTTGGGCTTGTGTAGTTCTTTGGAGATATCTCATTTCTTTGCACAAACCAAAGCATGTTAATCTCATCACGTGGTGGAGGGTGCCAATATTTCCAATGGCGGACACCATGGACACCTCGGTGGGCGTCGACAACCACAAGATACCACGGAGGATGCATCGTACTATGGAGGATAGGATGGACCCTATGCTCGAGCAGAGGCTGAACATGTTGATGTTCAAGATGGACCGCATTTTAGATAATGTGAAATGGTTGGAGAAGATGGTGTGCGTGGCTATCCTTGTTGTACTGGTAGCTATTCTTGTGAAGTAGATTGTAAGTCGATTAGCTACCATCACTCCGAGCTTCTTTAGCCATAATTCACTACTCGTGGCATCTTTTTCATGGTAATAAAAGCCTTTCCTAGGCATCTGTGAAATACCTTGTGCGAAGGGAAGTAGTCACGGAATAGCTTAGAAATAATCTCGATATCTGTTCTAACGTAGACTTTAAAATTAGTTTATTTACGACACACTAAACAAACTAATGAAAACTCCATACAAGAGATTTCACGGCGTTGTCGATTAGGGTTTTGCTTAGGTTGGATTACGATGCAAATCAAGCTTGAATTAAAATATTTTCATAGAATATGGTAGTATATATACTAATCTTTGATCGGACCCTTTTTCTTTTACTTTTACATTAGGGCGAGATATTTTTACGATTATGAAAAGACTTAGTCATTACTGGTTTGTGCGATTCTTAATCTTGGAAGGTGTTTGCGTGATAAGTTTTATATGGTACACTGGATGTAATCGAAATATTATTCCATATTACGGTGGAGTAAATGTTACAGGATGGTGCTGATCTTTTCTTTCATTATTTTCCATCTATATGCGATATTTCATGACTTGTCGAAAGGTAATACGATCGAGCGATCGGCGGTTGCGGTCAAATTTTAATTCTTATTTCGCGTTGCACCTTATGGAAGAATCTAACCATTTTTCATATAATAGCAGGAGATTGCCCTCAAAATATTTCTAAGTTAGTTTCGTGATATTACGCATTTATTTCAGACGTTTTTCACGTGTAGGGTCATTAGGGCTTAATATGGCCTAACTCAAAATTGATCAAATTGATGTTATTTCTATACATAAAGCTAATACATGTTATTTTAAGGTTGTATCATTTTATTTGATCGAATTCGAGGCTTGTTTGCGAAGGTTACGAACAAATGATCGTTTTGCCGATTGAATGTTCAAGCAACTAGTAAACAATGCAAATTGAAGCAAAGTCTAAATGTTTGTACAAATCTGTGACCTATGCAATCCCAAGATTGTAAAAAATATAGTTTTTTCAAGTACTGAGGTCGTGTGAACATTTTTCCAGCTACTTGAAATTCGAATGATATTAAGGGCTTGTTGCACGTGCAAGTCACTTGCTCGCCCCCTAGCTGTCATTGTTGCACGGTGTCCCTCGTGTGATAGGTTATGCCCTAACATACGATGATGAGTGATAGGTCATGCAGCTTTGATGAATCGGTCCGGCGCAAATAAAAATCGGTCCGACGCAAACAAAAATCGGTTTTGTATGATTTTTTCTGTTGCTGAAAGGAAAAATTTGTCAACATGAAGAAGATGCGCCTTGAAATTCCCCACAACTTTCGTGTGGACCAAATAATTTTCCGAGCACGGGAAGACCCTAAGAAAGTGCTAACAAGAATCGGTCCGGCGCAAACGTGAACACTCACCGTGAACCTTCCCGATTTTCTATGATTTTTTCTGTTGCTGAAAGGAAAAACTTGTCAACATGAAGAAGATGCGCCTTGAAATTCCCCACAACTTTCGTGTGGACCAAATAATTTTTCGAGCACGGGAAGATCCTAAGAAAGTGATAACAAGAATCGGTTCGGCGCAAACAAGAATCGGTCCGGCGCAAACGTGAGCACTCACCGTGAACCTTCCCGATTTTCTATGATTTTTTCTGTTGCTGAAAGGAAAAACTTGTCAACATGAAGAAGATGCGCCTTGAAATTCCCCACAACTTTCGTGTGGACCAAATAATTTTCCGAGCACGGGAAGACCCTAAGAAAGTGCTAACAAGAATCGGTCCGGCGCAAACAAGAATCGGTCCGGCGCAAACGTGAGCACTCACCGTGAACCTTCCCGATTTTCTATGATTTTTTCTGTTGCTGAAAGGAAAAACTTGTCAACATGAAGAAGATGCGCCTTGAAATTCCCCACAACTTTCGTGTGGACCAAATAATTTTCGAGCACGGAAGACCCTAAGAAAGTGCTAACAAGAATCGGTCCGGCGCAAACAAGAATCGGTCCGCGCAAAGCGTGAACACTCACCGTGAACCTTCCCGATTTTCTATGATTTTTCTGTTGCTTAAAGGAAAAACTTGTCAACATGAAGAAGATGCGCCTTGAAATTCCCCACAACTTTCGTGTGGACCAAATAATTTTCCGAGCACGGGAAGACCCTAAGAAAGTGCTAACAAGAATCGGTCCGGCGCAAACAAGAATCGGTCCGGCGCAAACGTGAACACTCACCGTGAACCTTCCCGATTTTCTATGATTTTTTCTGTTGCTGAAAGGAAAAACTTGTCAACATGAAGAAGATGCGCCTGAAATTCCCACAACTTTCGTGTGGACAAAATAATTTTTCCAGCACGGAAGACCCAAAGAAAGTGCTAACAAGAATCGGTCCGCGCAAACAAGAATCGGTCCGCGCAAACGTGAGCACTCACCGTGAACCTTCCCGATTTTCTATGATTTTTTCTGTTGCTGAAAGGAAAAACTTGTCAACATGAAGAAGATGCGCCTTAAAATTCCCAACAACTTTCGTGTGGACCAAATAATTTTCGAGCACGGAAGACCCTAAGAAAGTGCTAACAAGAATCGGTCCGCGCAAACAAAAATCGGTCGGCGCAAGCGTGACCACTCACCGTGAACCTTCCCGATTTTCTATGATTTTTCTGTTGCTGAAAAGAAAAACTTGTCAACATGATGAAGATGCGCCTTGAAATTCCCACAACTTTCGTGTGGACCAAATAATTTTCCGAGCACGGAAGACCCTAAGAAAGTGCTAACAAGAATCGGTCCGGCGCAAACAAGAATCGGTCCAGCGCAAACGTGAACACTCACCGTGAACCTTCCCGATTTTCTATGATTTTTTCTGTTGCTGAAAGGAAAAACTTGTCAACATGAAGAAGATGCGCCTTGAAATTCCCCAAAACTTTCGTGTGGACCAAATAATTTTCCGAGCACGGGAAGACCCTAAGAAAGTGCTAACAAGAATCGGTCCGGCGCAAACGTGAACACTCACCGTGAACCTTCCCGATTTTCTATGATTTTTTCTGTTGCTGAAAGGAAAAACTTGTATTCCAAATTTGACCATACAATAGTTATTTGACATTAAAGCTAGGTCAAAGTAATAAATGCAGTACACACAGATGTAAAAAAAATCATCAGTGCCTCCCTCCGCGTCGTCCACCCTGCCTTCTGGTGAAGTCCTCTGGGGTGAACGTCTCCGGGGCATGTGTCTGCCGCTGTCCCGCAGCCTGTGAGGGGCCCTGCCGCGTGGGAAGCTCTCCCGTGTCCTCATCAATTTGCTGCGTCGGACCCCCCAGAAGGTGTAGTTAGCACCAGTCATGCGTTCCTGGGTGTACCAGGCCAACGGGTCCTCTGGAGGAAGCGCGGTTGGTATGAGGATGTCTTTGCGTGGGATCCTGGCTGATGCGGAGTCTAATCTTTGTGAGGATTCACCTCCTGTGGGCATCCATCGTCCACAGTCGAGGAGCTCGGTGAATGTCGCTTGCTCCATTCCAGGCCAGCTGAAAGCAAGATCCTCACTCCACTGTGGCGTTTGCTCAGACCCAACCTGAGCGTCATCACCGCCGCTATGGTGAACATCGTCGTGCTCACCTCCGTCGTGATGGCTGGCACAACTTGTTGGTTGCGTCACATGTGGGTAATCAGCGACGCCGTAGTCCTGCTGTAGTAAAACATGTAGTGAGTTACGTTACAAAGTAGAGTATTTAACAACAGTTGCCTTGAATTGAGAAAATAAAACGATACATGAAACTTAGCAAGTCACGGAACTCGAGTATCGCGGTGAGGATCCGGATGTGCACGAGATGTGGGCGGACCTTGTGGAGGGACGAGCACTCCGTGATGAATGTGTATCCACCGATTGCACGGCATGGGAGGCACGTGAAGGATCCATAACGAAACCGTACCCCTGTTTGGCCTAGGTGCGCATCCACCGAAAGAGCGGATAGCGAGACCAAGCGAGACCCTCTGCTCTTCAAGTATCGTGCATTGGCCAATAAGACAACGTACATTGTAGGATATCATATTAAGAAATTGATATAGACGAAGACGAAATATAAATATATACTTCACCCTCCTCTCATGAAGTACCTTCGTGGGTCGCTCTGTTGTGAAGCGATGATGACTCGCCTTCAATCACGCGGCGTCACGGTCTCCGTCTTGTGCATCTCGTGACGCTTCTGCGACTACAAAGCGAGGTTCACGTGTAATTATGTATTGTTTATGACAAATTGAAAGGATTGCATGCATCAAAGTACTAACCAGGGCGTGAAGTCGGGCGGAGCAGTCCTCGAGAGCGGTCTTGGTGCATCTTCCACAGACCACTAAGTAGAGTGGCGCGTGTGCGAGGCGGTACCACGAGTACTCCCGATAAGAGGAAGGGTCGTGCGGCCTGTAGGGACTCTGGCGAAGCATCGGCCCGCTCGTTCCACCGCGATATGTGATCACGATGGGCGGTGGACCAATCCAACGTGCCTCCGTTCCTTTGCGCTCCTCCCGCACGAAGTTTGAAGGGTTACAACTCACAAGCGGAAGAAGGATCATAACGTAGTAATGCGCATTTTTCTACTAAACTTACAAGTGTGATCGGCTGCGTCCGTGGTGGGGACCGGGACTACTGCCGTATCCGAACCGTCATTGCACACGCTCGGGAGTAGACTTCCACGAGTGCACTACACAATGAAGCATGTAGTCATCCACGGTGCTCATCACGTATGCGAGCGATGAGATCGTGCGCTCGTTGCGATCTCCGCAAATCTCCCTGCGTCCATGGATCCCACTCACGTGCTCGGCGATCGAAGTCAAGATCGCTACCGGTAGCGTGGGTAGCTTCCGTGATCTGGAGGTGGCTCCATCGCAACCTAGCATGGATCCACCTATAGCCCATCGTGGGCCTCATGCTCTCGAGCACGTCACGGGAGATATCCGCCGGTACATAGCGTTCTCCACCCTAGGGCGAGAGATAGGAGATACTCGGCTCCACATCTGTGCAGTGCAAAAACACGTGATCGACCCCTTCGCGGTGGCCCGCCGCGAAGCATCACAAAGTCCTCTGTAGGTAGCTGCTAACACGCGGAACCCCAGCTATCTTGTGGGACCTCATCCGGTTCGCGACTAGATGGCGCGCTAACAAGATGAGGTGTGGCTCAAGATAGTCGCCATTGCGTTGCGAAACATGATACCTCCGAGTAAATCATAGAGGTACACCTCGGTGCACGAAATGGTGTCCTCGTCTGCTGCTCGTGACATGGGCGTGCTCGGGCAATCGCGGAACCATTTCAAGGAGAGGCCGTGGTCCTTGCTGCGTCACAGACGACCAAACCGCAACGAAACAAATGAATGTTAGCTTAATTGAAGTAAAACTTTACGCATGTAACGGCATACATATTTACCTTTGTTGCACGTACTCCCTCCACTCGATCCTTACGTGGCGCGTACCCACTAAGGGCAACCTCGATCGGCAAGCCGATAAGCATTGCCACATCCTTCAAAGTAATTGTCATCTCTCCAAAGGCGACAGTGGAACGTGTGCGTCTCGGGCGTAACGATCTACGAGGCGATCATCGAGGACACATCCATGGCGAGGAGAGTTGTGCGTCGCACCCCACCCCGCGGTAATGGCTCGATGGTCCCATCCATCAAAAGCGCGAACGGAGTAGTCCAACTCGTGCTGAGCACGAGTAAGCGGGTCCAATGCCTTGATCTTGTGGAAGACTCGCGCGCGCAATGGAACCATCTACAAAGGACAAGATCATGTTACAATCAATGGTTACAATGTAAACTCGAAATATGGAACAATAAATACAACGATGCTAACGCAATAAATACAACAAGACTAACTGCGTGCGTGAAAATCATCCTCCCACGTCTTGATCATCGTCTTCTGCTGCGAGAAGCTCGGAAGACCACCGTAGCCATCTTTGAAAATACCACCTCGCATAGGTCGATTGCAACAAAAATCATCGGTACAACAACAAGTTAGCATTCACAATGCGGGACGGAACAAATGTTAAACAAGGCGGTGCAATACAACACATAAGAAATCCAGTTTTAAATACAACACCGCATGATCAAAAATTACTAAATCGTCTCTCGCTTATTAGGACATGTCCTCCGATCATGTCCACTCGCTACAAAATCTTGCACTTCCTCTGCGCTGGGCGGCATCAGTGCATCCATATCACCGTGCATTCTTGTCCTCCGGGCCTCCTGTGCTCTTTGCGTCGTGTTAACGGATAAGGCACCCACAAAGGCCCATCGATCGACTTGTAACTAGTACCGACATTGAAGGAACTCATCTTGGGACGCCAAGTGTCTCTCAGGGCTTCTACTGTGTAGTATGGCGATATGTATTGGGATGCATCGTTCCCTCCCATACCCCTGCAAGCCGCGAATACATGGGAGCAAGGGATATGATGCAGTTTTGGCTTATTGCACGTGCACACCACCTCCTCCGTGCCTAGAGTACATTGCTGGACGGTGTCACCGGCGCTGTAGCTAGAGTGGTACCTACGGCGACACATCACCTCAAATATGTGGTTACCGAGGTCGCACACCCTCGTGCGGTGGAACATGGATTTGCTCCTCCTACTACTGATGATCTCCTCTACCTTGGTTGAGAATTGAGTCTTTGCCGGTCGGCCAAAGACGACCACGATCTCGAAAGTAGTCTCATTACGTAGAATGTCAGCTCTATTATGGCACATAACGGAAGCCCGCGAACGCCCTTAAGGACATTATTGAAGGCTTCCGCTATGTTCGTCGTCATAATGGTGTACCTAACAAGCAAACACGCAAAGTTTATCATGAATGGGTCAAACACTCTTACACAAAGTTAATCTCACAAATTAATAGGCGCAACTAACCTCGCGCCGCATGTGTCGTGCATAAGGGCCCAACGCTCCGCTGGCTTCCCTGCTATCCATTGGCTAAAGGTGCGACGATCATGAATAATGACAGTTTGCCCTCCCACCATTTGCGACTGCACCTGCTCCTCCTGTGATTGCTGATTTTCCATCATTTTCCTTGTCGTCTCGTTCAATTGTCTCCAAATCTCACGAAACTTGGCAGGCTGGTTCTGAAGGCACAACCCTTTGAACTTCTTCACTAGGGACTTGTTATGGTACCGTGAATATAGGTTTGCACCCAGGTGTCGCATGCACCACCTTCTCTCCACATCATTACGCTTCTGAGACGGGTTCGTCTTTGCCATGCGGCACCTCTAGAGCGTGGAGAAGACACATTGCGGTCGGACACAACACACACTCTCTGTCTATCCCCACGACACGCGTCGGACCAAAGTGAGGAACCACAACCAGCTATCGCTGTTCTCACTCTCCACATATCGTAAGCAATTGGTATTATCTGTTGTTTGCATCGGCCGTGATCGCGGTCGATAGGGTGCCATAGTACTTTCGCTCGAAATGTGCCATCAACACGGATGCAGGCCTACAATGCTTGAAAGCCTCAATGCATTGTCCGAAAGCCCGAATACCCTAATCGGTATCGTTCGCGATCTTTGAGCGAACCATCTTGAAGCTTAGTAGGCTCGTCGCCATTGCGAACCGAGTCCACGGGTTGGTAATTGATATCTTCTGCGGCAACCTCGGGGCATAGTTATGCGAGTCTTGAATGATCAAAAGCATCTTCAATATACGCTTTGCTCGCCACAGCAGTTAGGTAGCTTATGTGCATCCTGTTCTACTCGCACTTGCTCCATAATTGATTTGGTGATAGTCAATATCCGAACCAACACAGGTCACAACTAGTTGGGCAATGAATCTAGCGTCGACCACGTGGCTCATGGTTACGATCGACTCCTCCGTGCATGTATGAGGTGTGTTCCGCTCACCACAAAGTAGTGCTCGTGTTTGGTGGTGAGCACGGACGTAGAAAGGGCGATTAGGGGCCTTGGTGCACCTAACCTCATACTCGATGGGCTTCGACACGGTACACTTGTGCTCTCTTCTAGTGATGACAGATAATTCTTGATGAAATGGATTAGCTCCAACTTGTTGGGAGCGTCTCCCAATCTGGATGTCGCTGCTACGGTACCCCACATAGCTAGGTTATTATAGTCGGCAATGCCACACTCCGAAAGGCCATTACCACGAAATCTTGGATTCTTTGAGTGGGTCATCGTTGTCGCGCCCTCTTCATCCTCGCTTCCACCCGCCTCGTCATCCATACATGTCGCATCTACCTCACAAGGAAGTACTTCTTCTTCATTTGCACCGAACTACCCTCCCGACATGTCCTTGGCCCACTTCTCCCTCTCCTGGTGGCCTAAAATTTCGCCGCTAGGACCAAATCGGCATTCTCCTCTAGTGGCGGTATGTTTACGTAAACACCCATCGGAAACCCGCCCTCTATGGCCTTTCGTGCATACAATAACCAAGCCTTATTACTTCTCGGTCACGAACAAAGTGTGAACAATGGCGTTGTTGTTTGGAACTTCCTTGGTCGCACCGCCTCCGAGAAAAGCAGTATGTGTTTCTGGCTTAAATAACACGCTCATAACATGTGATTTAAGTCCTTCCAAGTCTAATGGACTATCACTTGAACTATATGTGTGTTCGCGATTTTGCTTGTGACTATTCTCTCGTGCAATATGACAGGGCCGTTCACCGTAGTAAATATGAAAATTCATGGTGCAAAGGACACGTGGAATATGGTACCTAAAAATGTTTCAAAAATAACAACTAATTAACTATACCGAGGGTTAAAATTAATTCTTGAACAATTTAAATTTTTGTTCATGACTAATTACTCGAGACTACACCCATGAGTTAGAGTTACTAACAATTACGTTTAATTTTATCTAACTATGCTATGTGAAGTGCATGCAAATTTACGTATCGTCTTCACGCTATAATCGCTATACTGACTATAATCGCTCTCAAATTTACGTATCGTCTTCACGCTAATTAATCTAACTAGGTAAGTACGAATACTAACGCTAATTAATCTAACTAGGTAATTATGAATACTTACGCTAATTAATCTAACTAGGTAATTACTGATACTTAAGCTAATTAATCTGACAATGACTTACCATCGATAATTAATCTGACTAGGTAGTTACGAAAAATTACTCTAATTAATCTAGCAATGACTTACCAGCGCTACTTAATCTAACTAGGTAATTACGCAAATTAATCTAGCAATGACTTACCAACACTGGACGCCTCCTTCTCCTTGCTCTGCACTTCACACCTCTAGGACCTCTGCTGGCCAAGCTCCTCTCACTCGCAAATCCTCAGTGTGCACGCTCTCGGTGCGACGCTCCTCTGCGAGTTATGCTTGCTCTCCTCTCTATTTATCCTGCGTTGCGCTTAACCATGTGAGACAGTCGACAAGAAAAAATGCATGAAAAGTGAGGATGCATGTGAAGCAATCAACCAAGAAACATGCATGCAGAATAAACGGTTTTCGGCGTGCAAAGTTGGCATGCAAAGTATCGATGCATGCATCTGAAGCAACCAGCCAAACATCAAACAAATGAGCTGACATTTGACGTGACTCGCCGGGCCCACGTTGCATGCATGTTTCCTGGCCTCACATGCATGCATTTTATTTCGCCTCGCATATGCATGAGTTAGGAACGAATTAACAAACTAACTATAATCGCTCTCTAATTTTGGTATCGTCTTCACGCTAATTAATCTAACTACGTAACTACGAATACTTACGCTAATTAATCTAACTAGGTTTTTTCTAAATACTTACGCTAATTAATCTACAAATGAGTTACCAACGCTATTAATCTGACTAGGTAGTTACAAATAATTACTCTAGTTAATCTAACAATGACTATAATTACTAACTTCCTAACGGTGATTACGTTAGTGAGGAACGAATGAGATGCATTAATGAGGCCATAATCTAACCGTAATTACGAATAAGTCTAACGGTATTTACTCTAACAATGACTTACCAAGGCTAATTAACCTAACAATGTAATTACTCTACCAGCGACTTACGAGCGCTAATTAATCTAACGGATAATTACTCTAATAATTACCTACCAACGATAATTAATCTAAGCTGGTAATTACTCGGGCAAAGACTTACCAGTATTGGTCGTCTTCTTCTCTTACCTTGTGGCGCTCTTCTTTCTCTTCTAATTGCGGTTCACCTCCTCACTACGCTTGCCAACCTTACATCCCGCGACTCCGGCTCCTTCCCGTCCCTCTATTTATCTTTGCGATGAAGATCGCATCAGGAGACGACCAAGCATGCATGCAAGCAAAGCGAGGTGATTAGCAAAGACACCGACAACCCCGCATGCATGCATGCAAATAATCTTGCATCCGACGAAAGAGCTTTGGCGCAAAAAATGCCAAACAGCGGACAACGAAGTGACGCGACGCGACGGCGGGGGGCAGGGCATAGCCGGCACATGGTGTGCGGCTATGCCATAGCCGATTTTAGGGTGCGGCTATGGCATAGCCGGCACACCAGTGCCGACTATGCTCTGCCGGCCCCAGATGCCGATTATCGCTGCTATTTGGGAGAATCTGCCAAGAAGTAGTCCAAAAGTGAAATTATCTGGTTATCTTTGTTGATCATTTGAAATTTATCCCCTTTTCC
Source organism: Otatea glauca (assembly GCA_036346275.1). Classification (NCBI taxonomy): domain Eukaryota; kingdom Viridiplantae; phylum Streptophyta; class Magnoliopsida; order Poales; family Poaceae; genus Otatea; species Otatea glauca. Next base: position 36,878,636 of record CM070713.1, on the reverse strand, counting down.
AATTAGCCATTTGGGGGCTTCCTCTTCTCTGCTTTTGATTGTATGCTCGGGTGGTGGGTATGATTTGTGCTGCGATTACATAGTAACGAGTGTTTGCTTTTGGAAAGTATCTAGATTCGGATTGAATAAATAGTTCAGATGGGATCCTATGAGTATTGGGCAACTAGCTCACAAATGCGACTAGGAGATTATCCCTCGGATGGGATCCTATGGGTGTCGACACATTGGTAGGATGAAATTTTAGTGCTTTGTGTATGCCTATTCTTTAGCTTTGGTGCGATATCTGACAAAAAATATCTGATACCGTATCAATTTAGCTACGTATTTGCTTCAAATCCGTGATCGATATTATCCACGCTGTATCCGATAAAAAATATCTTTTAGGATACGAGAAGAGCGATATCCAACCGAATCCGAGCCGATTGCACCCCTACTATCGGCCGTGGGATGGCGGTAGTCATTATATAGAGAGGAGTTTCTCTGGGTATGTCAAGAGCGGCACTACCGGCCTCTAAGGGCGGTAGCACCAGGGGTACGGTACTACCGGCCTCTAGTAGGCGGTAGTTATTTTCCAAAGTGTAGTCTCTCGGGGTTTCTCAAAGGAGCGGTACTACAGGCTACTAGTACTGGACTTGCGATGCTACCGGCCTCTGGTTCGCGGTAATACTGGTTTTCCAGCAAATTGTATATTTTGTTGGGATTATGTAATTGGAATTGCATATTATTGTGAACAGTGCTATGTAATGGTATGCTTGTTTGTGTTGGTTGCAGAACTTTGGAGCTAGGTCATAGTGAGGCAAAGGACACCAAGACTAGGCTAGGAGCGCTAAGGTCTAGAACGGTTAGGAGACGTTGAAAGATGACTGAGGCCGGGAAGTGGTTGCAAGCCGAGAAGATAAGGAACCAGAGCGTGAAGCACTGGTTATGGACATGGCTTGCAACGGCATGGACTGGGACTAGGCTCAGGGAGGAGTTGAGGTCCAAAACAATTAGGGAGCCGGTGTTGTCATGGTGAAGCGATCAAGGACACGGGCGCATCAAGTGACATAAGCCCGCTTGTAAGTGAGGATGGTTCGGGGGAGTCCGGATGCGTGAGAGGTTTGGTGGCAAGTCGTTGGGGCCATGTGGAAAGCACGAAGTATGGGCGATGCTTTGAGAAGAAGGAAGATCGATCATTAGGGAAAATTGGTAATTGGTCTAATACCGACAATCGAGGCGGTTTGGAAAATTGTGACACTGGCCAAAGTGGTTTAGGTCAAGCCAAAGTGGAGGTTGATGCAAATTCTAGCTCGTGGAGCGAATTGAGCGTCAAGGTGAAGGCCGCTTTAAGAAGCATACTTGTGTGAGTGTAAAACTTGGCACGATGTTGGGTTAACGGGTTAGCTCATATAAATATGGATGGTATCCACATATGTGTCCAGGTTTTAGGGTTAGGGCTGCCTCTACTATATAAGGAGATGCAATGGGAGGTGAGGCTCTAAGCCTTCAAGCCTTAGGAGAAGGATTAGGGTTTTCACCAGATTTTGTTCTTATTGTGTGTGTGTGCTCTTTGAGAGCTTTGCCCTCAGGTGAGAGGCTTTGTAAACATCCATCTTGCTCTGAAACAAAATCAAAATTCGTGCACAAATTTTTCCTCTTATTTTGATCCTCCCTCCTCTTGAGTTTTTGATCTTTCTTAGTGATTTCTTCTCTTGATCTTGTGTTGCCAAGTATAAATGATTGATGGATGAATCCTCTGTGGATCATATCCCAATCATCTAGGCAAGCTCTCATATGATAATCAAGTGATTTATCAAGAAACTGGTTATTAGTTGAGAAGGAAGGATTTGAGGTAGATATTGATCTTGATCATTTGAGGGTTCTTTCTTTTGTGTTCTTACTTGCTGTGACATATGAGAGACCATCTAGGATCATCTTGATCATCAAATCCCCACGAGTAAGCTCAGGGTGAAGTTTTAGGTTTTGACCTGGTTTTGGTGCAACCTAACGAGGATTAGGACCCTGCTTTCCTTTTTGGGCCCTCTTTTTAATAATTCGTGGCTATGCGCTGGTAAGTGGGCCTATCCAACTTAAGCCCATAGTATACCAAGAAAGCCTATCCCTATCCGAACGGATAGATCTCCGACCAGTTCAGTCAAGGATGGTCAAACTTAACTTCACACTGGTCGGAGAGACATGGCCACCCCGACCAGCAAATTGGTCGGGGGCAAGCGGTTTTCCCCGCACAGTTCTCCATGTGGATAGTTACCTGAAAAAAATCATAACAACCTGAGAGTTATCATCAGGGAAGGCACCCTTTGGCTAGAAGACATCATTTGACGGGAAGACATCCTTCCAGAACTTAACTGCCATCCCTTCATCAAGGACAAATAGGAGGACGATCAGACAATCAAGGATCATCTGGCATGAGACATTCGCAATCTTGCACTATCTGTAATCGCATAAGATCATCTTGTAATCTAAACTTTCTGTTACAGCAGCTTGGCTAATAAAGAAGCACTCCTGTTATTTCTATCGTGTCCATTTCAATATCCAGGGGCCTATACATAACAAAATTTACGTAAGCTCGGTTAAGGGACCCAAGGTCTTGGACATCGATAGTTGGCGCTAGAAGGAGAGCCTCCTGATTCTGAAATCAAGTCATTCTTCTCGATGGATTAAGAGGAAAACTGGTTTGACCTTGCTGATTACGCCCATCTCACTGTTGATGACAAGCCGACAGAAGAACAATGTAAGTGTGACTTCTATTCTGAGTATGTTACTGCAGAAGAGTTGGCAAAGATCGGAGCAGAAGTTGAGGCCGAAGAACGGTCATCCCAGTCACTATCATCTCCAAGGTTTGGATTATACACCTTCGTCGGATGAAGATGGAGGATTAACGCCTTCAGTCTACTCGAGTTTCTGCGCTTTTGCGATCACCAATGAAGTATATAGGCAACATGCAGAACGTGAAGAACACAAAGCCCAGGAAATTGCCCAAAAAACCGCTCAGAGTGAGTACGAGCGGCGTATGGCAGAAAAGCAGAAGTCTATTGACGAGATTCGACATTCATATTTTCAAAATCAACCAAGTACTTCACAAAGACATCAGGTCCCTAGAGAGCAGCCTCGTCAAGACATGTTCATTACGCCACCATCTCCACAGGCAGTGGCAAGAGACCGCAACTCTGCTCAAAGCAGCTCGCAACAGACAACCCCTATAGAGAAAATTCGCATTTTATCAAGTTCAATTCTTAACCATCCGACAGAAGGGGAAATGCACTAAATGCAACCGTTATACGGCCCAATGCTGCTAATCTGCAAGAAGCCATGAACGAAGTGCAAGTGAGTTCTGTGTGTACAAGATCTCAGACCGAATCCCATGTGAAAGGATCCTCACCTGGTCGGCGCCATCAAGGTGCTAGTCATCAGCAAAGATGAGGCCCACAATGGAGAAGTGTTTTTGAACACTTAACCCTAGGTGAAACTTCTAGCCGTGGTCGATGACAGCCACGTTCTCCTAACAACATAGACCTAACTCCTAATGTACGGTTGTATTCTGGTCTTTATACAGGATGTAAAGCTTTTTATCTTGAGCTTAGAAGCGTAACCTGGCCTAAAAATTGAAGCCGGGATCTCTGGAGAGTTTTGACAGAACCCAGAATCTATCATAATTCTTACAAGTTTATACTAGCGACATCCATGCCACTGGAGGCAATGAGAAGGTAATGGCTAACTACCTTCCTACAGTTTTAAAGGGATTAGCATGAACTTGGCTGTTTAATCAGCTAGAAGGTTCCATTTACGGTTGGAAGAATTTGTGCCACGCCATTTTAAATAATTTTAAAAGTTGCTACGCCAAACCTGGTAAAGAAGATAACCTACATCATCTTCGCCAAGCTTCTGGCGAAAATCTACGGTAGTTTACTAAAAGGTTTGTAGAAATACGCAACACTATTCCTAATATTTCTGACAGCTCTTTACAGGAGGAGAACTCTAATACTAACCACTAGAAACTGTACTTTGATGGTTCTCGAGAAATAAAAGGCTCGGGAACTGGCACCTCAAGGTGATCAACTACAATATGTAATCCAGATACATTTTCCTGCTACCAATAATGTAGTAGAGCATAGAATTCTTCTAGCCGGGCTCCGATCAGCAAAATCCCTTGGAGTCCGTCGGCTACTTGTGGTGGGCGAATCGCAACTAGTCGTAAACCAAGTTAGAAAGGAATACAGGATGTCCGATGAGGTAATGGCTCACTACCAGGATGAAGTGAGGAAATTAAAAAAATACTTTAGTCATTTTGAAGTCTAATGCATACCGCGAAAAGAAAACATCTTAGCGGAACAGTTATCAAAACTGGGTTCCTCACGATCACCTGTTCCAATAGGTGTGTTTCTTGAATATATGTCTAAGCCTTCTATAGATACATCCATGGAGCAATCCTCGAACAGTTATGAGGTCAGGTCCTTGAGCAGGATTCAGGTTGGGCTAAACCATTTAAAGCCTATCTAGAAAATGGGACACTGCCTAAGGATAATCACGATAAAGACAGATTAATTTGAAATGCGCGAATGTACAAAATTCTCGACAATACCCTATATAGGAAGGGCACACATGGTATTCTCATGTGATGTATAACCCAAGAACACGGAAAAGTATTGTTAGGTGAGATACATGGGGGCTTGTGTGGAGCACATGCTTCATACAGAATATTGGTCGGTAAAGCTTTCAGACAAGGATTTTATTGGCCAACTCCTTTGCAGAATGCCATGCATCTTGTGAAAACTTGTGAGCAATGTCAATTTCATGCTCGACAAGTGCATTTACCTACTAGTCAACTGCAAGTAATACCTTTGTCATGGCCATTTTCGACATGGGGCATTGATATAGTAGGGAAGTTACCAAGAGAAACTAATGGATTCAAATTCTTATTTGTTCCAATTGATACATTCACAAAATGGATTGAAGAAGTGCCTGTAGTGTCTATTACAGCGCAGGCTGCCAAAAAATTCTTTGTGAAGAATATAGTCACTAGATTCGGTGTACCTAGTAGACTAATTACCGACAATGGATCACAGTTTCTTAGTGGTCTGTTTCAAGATTATTGTGATGAAATAGGCACAAAAATTTGTTTCGGTTCAGTTGCTCATCCTCAGAGTAATGGAGCAGTTGAAAGAGCTAATGGCCCAATTATACAAGGCATAAAGAAAAGAGTGTTTGATCGTCTTACCAAATGCTTGGGGGCTTGGGTAGACAACCTCTACTCTGTGCTCTGGGACATTCGAACAACGACCAGTAGAGCAACAGGAGAAACTCCTTTCCAATTGGTCTACGGAGCAGAAACTGTGTTGCCAAGTGAAATTCATTTAGGATCAACACGCATATCTCTCTATGAATAGGTTAATCAACAAGAACAACGCGAAGATGATGTAAATATCTTAGAAGAAAAGCGAGAACGAGCATTAATCAGGTCAAAGGCCTATCTACAAGGCCTTAGAAAATATTACAATAAAAGGATTCAACCACATACATTAAACGTGGGACACTTGGTTCTAAGGCGTATCTAGAATCAGTCTAACTGGAATAAATTATCTCCCAAATGGGAAGGACCTTTTACTATAGTATCAATTATGCGACCAGGTTCTGTTCGGATTGCTTTGGAAGATGGAAGAGTTCTATCCAATGCTTGGAATATCCAGCATCTTCGTAGGTTCTATGTAAATAAGCGCCTTTTTTACATTTACATATATCATTTCTTTAGTTATCATTTTTATACATTTTGTGTCTATCCTGGTAATCCTCTGTGACTCCACAAAAGCCATTTTTTTGACTAACCACTCTATCAACAACGTATAAGTTTGCTGGTCGGATTGTGAGATAACATCTAATAGAGACTTTTCTTGTAAGCCAATCTTTACTACATAGAAACTCATTAGAATGACCTTATCTCTGATCTGCTACTAGTTAATACCAAGTACTATGTAAAAGAGTTGGGTGGCAATTATAAAGCTGTTTGTATTCCGAACACATCATTCTTCAGTACACAAACAGTTGGGGGCTAGTAAAGTGACATGCTTAGAAAAATGTACAGAAATACACACAACGTAGAATTTGACACAAAAAAAGAGATTTTTTCTATTCATTTTCATAAGATCATACATTTTGCCTATATCTTATTTTTACATTGCTCATGTATGTCTTAACGGCAAAAGCTACTTCTACACGTTTCCTATTAATTTCTTCTTGGGTGCTAAGCTTCAAGTTGGGCGCCAGCTTTTCCAGTTCGACCACATCCTTACAAAAATGCCTCAACTTGACGAAGAGGGTTCCTATCTAGGAAGCAATGGAGGCTTGGAGTGCAATCTTCATAGTCTGTGCCATGAGGGAGGTTTGCTTCTGAATGATCTTCATTTGCTCATTTATCCCATCCACCAATTCCTCAAACAACGGATTTGTAAGTTATATCTCTCTTCCTTTTAAATCCCTCGCTACCTTCTGAAGCTGTCCAAGGATAAAGTTCAGAGTAGAAATCCTACCTCTTTGAACTGTGGCCAAGTCCTTGGCGAAGATCTTCAGCGGGTCGGTGAGTTTATCCACTTCATTTAGCAGCACCGACCTCTGTTCTTTAGCCTTTATTTTCTCTCATTCCCAAGCGAAAATTTGAGACTCATTGGACTTTATTATATTTTTCAAAACTGCAAAGTCCAAATTCATTTTTGTTCTTAGATTTTCCATTAAAAAATATATAATTATTCTAAATGCAAAAGTAGGTCGGAGCTATTTCCTTACCTGCTATTTCAGACTCCTTTGCCTGAAGAGTATTCTTATACTCCTCAGAGAGCCTTTGAAATCTGTCTTCATTCCACTTTAAGGCTTCATGGAGTCTAGCAGTTTTTCCTCATAATACCTCTTTGCGGCAATAAGGTCAAACATATACCCCTTGGCAATATTTTGAGCCACTAGGAGTTCATTCTATAATATGTTTATTTGTTCTTCCTGTCTGTATTAAGGCAGATGTGTCAGAACAAAATAGATAGGTTGGAAGAAAGGAAAAATAACAGTAAACGGTAATACTTACCTTTTTTCTACTTCGGCTTTTGCTAATGCCTTCGCCTGCTGATTTAACAGGTCGAACATTTCTTGCGAATACTATAAAAAAGCAAAAAAGGAAAATGAATTAAGAATTACCTTTCTCAAAAAATAAAAAATAAAGAGAAGAGATAAACACTTTCATTTGCAAGTTGTTAAAAACTTGCTTGAAGTCGGTCTGGTTGATCTGATCAGAAGAAGAACCAATGGTAGGACCACTGGTTGGATGCTTGTCCCCTCAGGTGGCTCCTCTTCTCTGGTCAGAGCGACTAGTGCTCCTTTGCAGGAGGGTGATCCTTGATCTCCCTACCAGCAGAAGTATCCACCTCAACTATTGTGGTCTTCTCCACCACTTCAGTTGTCGCCATCGGAGAAGGATAAACCTCCTCCATGTTCGGCTTGACCGACCAATGGCTCGTCACCACTAGCCAAAGGGTTGTCGCCCTCAGCGCCATGTAGGTTCATTTGCCCACTGGTCGGAGCAGCCTCCTAGATCGGTGCCAAGATGTTCTCCTCACTGGTCGCTGCTAGGACAACCAGTGAGTTGACCTCAGCACCGACTTGTCCAGCCACATCCTGATCCTCAGGAAGATCAGAAGCAGTTGCCCAGGGGCTAAAAATATATAACCCAGAAGATTAATAATAGATATTTTTTGAAGATAAATGCTCAGATTGTTTGGTATATGGTTTCATACCTGCATTGGAGCCCTGAATCTATCTCCCATGATATTAGGAGAGTAGAGGTTTCCAAGGTAGAGGATTTCCTCTGTCTTCTTATAATAAGAGGAACATTGTCCTCCAAATCTCACTTTCACCCTAAACAAACGGGAAAGTCGAAAGATGCCAAAATTTATGATCCCAATTGTGGTTAAACCATTTTTTGGGACACACCTAGGAAGAAGTCCTTGTCTACATCCCCGCAGCAAACGACACCTTGCCTTGTGTAGTATCGTGAATACGCTTAGAGCATGTAGCTCTGTTCTACACCAAAGCTTGACTAGTGCTGGTTGGGATAGCACTAGTCTTAGCAGCAGCAACTACTACCGCTGGAGCACTCCTGGTCTTCATCTTTTTTACTGGAGGATCTGAGGTGGAAACCTCAAATTGTTCAGCAGGTCTCTTCCGATCATGCATCTACAAATGAAGTTCAACTGTCAATCACAAAAGATAATTAGATTCAAAAAAATCTCCTTGATACTTACCATGATGCGTGTCGACAATCAGAATCGCCTGACCGCAAGAAGGAGGGGGAGTGATGTAGGAGTGGAACCCAAGATCGTGCTCGCCCAAAGGGAGGAACTCTGATCATCACTAAGGGTGAGAACAAGAGAGCGGTTGACGTGAGGAGTTATACTGGTTCGAGCTCCAGTACGGGTAACAGCTCTACTCAAGTCTTGCCCGGAGGTGAAAGGTAGATGATGATGTACTATGGTTGAATACAAGAGGTGCTCAAGCCGAGGTCGAGCACTGGTTCTTTGTGTCGTGTCGTGTATGCCCCATTTTCCCGCATAGGGGGAAAGTCTTTATACCTCTACTGCTGAGTTCATTACAGAAAACGATCGGGCGAGATTCTCGGGGGAGTGGCGCCAAATCTGGACATGATGTGCAATGAAGTATGGCAATAATGGCGCTGGGAACCGTTGCCCACGATCAACTTAACTCAACCTTTTAAGACCCCTCCATGACTCAGTAACTGCCGGTTTCTGCAATCTAACCGAGTCCTCCGAGCTTGCCCTCAATAGCGAGCTGGGCCCTTGGTCAAGTGAGCTTGGTCCTTGGTCGAGGGAGCTCGGGCCTTGGTCGAGTGAGCTTGGGCCTAGTGAGCCATTGCCCATGCGGGGTAACCAGTCCCCGACAGCTAGCCCCCGAGACTCAAGCAGTGATCCTGAAGCTCGGGATGACCTTGAGTCTCATGACCTGAAGAAGGGGGCAGTTCCCCGACCGAGCTTGGAAATGCTCAAGCTCGAGCCCGGGTCTAGACCGCACAAAGATCCACAACGCGGTTGAGCCTAGAAACGCTCGGACTTCGACACCGCGGTCTTTGGGCGGAGAAATTGGGGGAGTAACTCACGGCGCTTTGAATCCCGTTGTAGGAACCGCGACGCTCCTTTTGAGGTGTAATCAGCGCTAGCTTCGACGATCGGGCCCTTTAAATCCCAAATTGTTGCCTTCCTCAAAGGATTCCCCAAATCCTTCTTGCGCTGAACCCTAGTGCTCCTTCATTTCCCTAACTCCCCTTCACAATCTTCCCCCATCGACATGATAACTCTGGAGCAAATGAAGGAGCTCGAGACGCTAGGGATGCTGGAACCAACGACATGGCGACTGCCGGGCGAGGAAGTCAAGCCGCAGACCCAAGAGGATGAGCTCATCAACACCGAGTAGTACATGCTCTTCAGTCTGCAGACGCCGGAGAGCGACTTCACAGCGGTGGTTCTCGTACAATGCGAGATCGAGTTGGTCAATCTGGTACCCAACTTCATTCTTCTTCTTTTCATCTTTTCGCATTTGTGCGAGGGGTTCCTGGGAATTCCCCCAACCCCTTCGCTCTTCTTCCGCTTCTATTCCATGTTCCACACCTCAAAGGACCCCGTAGTCGGGTGTCTCTACTTCCCACTGCGGATGGAGCTTCCTTGCTCCTACCCCCGATCCATGCTCAAGATTCCCTTGGGCCATGGACCGAGAGGTGGTTCTACCTGAAGAGGGGAGAAGGCGGCGCGCTCACGTACAACGGGGCTCCTGTCGACACCAAGCGCCAGACCCCGACCCTAAAGACTTGGCGACAGACCAGGAGGCCGTCGCAGCCATCCACATCTGCTCGATGTGCGGTCTCATTGGCCAGGCCATCTCCTATGACTTCTTGCAGAACCGGGTGTTCCCCCTGCGGAAGAGGGTGCATCCGTTCTAAGAGATTAAGGGGAGGGAACGACCTCACCCGAGAAGGTCCAAACGGTAAGTACCTTCAAGCTAGAGAACCTTCGAGTTCGGCTGAGCTCTTATCGATAGCCCCATTTTCACCAGTAGCCCAACCGGAGTCCTGGATAGTGGCAAGGATGTTCGAGATGTTCGGGAAGGCAGCGTTCAACTACACCACGATTGACCCCGTCCTTAAGAACGTGTTGAAGTGGAGTAGCGAGGTAACTCATCTCGTGCCAAGGTCGAGCTCGGAAGTGCTTGAGCTCGTACTGACCTTCGCTCATAATTGTAGGAGCATGAGGATCTCTTGGACACGGCGAGGCAGATGCTGCCGCTGCCTGGAGTGAACAAGAGCAAGAAAGCGGGCAAGAGGCCGGCCGAGATGCCCCGGAGTCCAACGCCCCAAAGAAGCAGCACATCCAGTGGGGTGACCGTATAGTGCTAAGCCATCTCGATCGAGCCCGGTAATGCTCAAGCTCAACCTCCCGGTTGTTGCTGTCCCAGACCTCCCCTCGTCTCTAACAGCCACAGAAGGCAGCGGCTGCCGTGAGGACCTTGGACTCGGGGGTGACACCGAAGTCCCCATCGCTAGGCGCCTGTACAGCCGTCATGGGGAGCTCGAAGCCCCTACGGTTTGCGAGGTCACCCTCGTAGGGCACCCAGAGAGGGGACGCCCCTGCCGCCGTGGCGGAGGCAGGGCACCAAGTTCCCAGGGCCCCTCCATGAGATGGAGGCTCATGATCCAAGTATGTGCGATCTTTTATCTCCTTTAGGTTGTAGCGTAGGTTCCCTTTCTTCCTTTGCTTAGTAGTTTTCCCCACTGCAGACCTCGAGTGCTTGCTCGCGCTCATCGCGTCATCGGGAACGTCTCGATCGCTTTGATCACCGTAACACCTGGGGTGCGGTGGTGGTTGCGTCTGGTCGTCAGCGACCATTGACCATGGTCGTTGTCTAGGGCGAGTCCGAGGACGAGGACGACTTCCTCTTGGTCCGCCGCCCTCGCTCACGGTAGGCCCAAGTCATCACGGGAGGTGGAGCCGAAGGCACCTCGACTGTCGAAGTTGGGGCCGACGGGGACGAGCCCGAGGTCGGGGCCACTACGACCGACGAGGTCGAGGCTTCCGAGGGCGTGGTCAAGGCACCGACCACTGCGATCATTTTTGAGGTTCCCGCGGATCAGCCAGGTAGGACAACATTTCTCGTCCCCTTGCGTTGTAACGTTTTCCCATGATCTAATCTTTCCATCGCTCTTCCCTGGGATCTTAGTCTCTACAACCGAGCTGAGGTTTGGGCCGGCCAAGGTAGTCCGGGTCAAGGCTTCGACAGGCAGGACCGAGTCCGCGTTGGTGGGAGCCAATGTAGCCGCCTCGTCCTCGACAGGGGGCCGTGACGAGCTAGAGATGGCTAGACCAAGCGATAGGGCCGTCGGGTCTCTCCGTCGCGAGTTCAAGGGCCAGCTCAGTCAGGTGAGTAAGCTCGTAATCATCCATCTTCTTAATTGTCTCATGACTTCCCTTGGTTTTTGCAGGCGGTGAGCCTTATCGCCTAGGGACTCCAAGGTCTGCGCGGGCACACCGCCGAGCTAAAGGCAGTCCTCGACGTGGTGTCAGAGCGGGAGGCCCACATCGCCTGGCTCAAAGAGACCTTGCTGGTCATGTAGGAGGAGGCAGAGCAGAGGACTGTGGCCCACACCGCCAAGCTCGCTCAAGCCACTGCCACCGAGCACGAGAGGGCTGTCGAGGCCCTCAAAGCCGAGCGCGCCAGGTTGGCCAAGACCCTTGAGGCCAAGCTCGCGAAAGCGACGGAGCTCTTTGAAGCCATGCTCGCGAGGGCCGCTGAGGCCCTAGAAGGTAAGCGCGCGACGGCGGAGGAGCTGCGAAAGCAGGTGGTGGAGCAAGCTGTGGCCCCAGCGAAGGCCTCCACCGAGCTCGAGGCGAAGGTCACCGAGCTCAAGGAGAAGCTGGGGTGGGTGACCAGGACGGGAAAAAGTGCCCTGGCTCAACTCCAAGATGAGCGCAACCACGCTGCCAACTCCGCGGCCGACGCACATCATATGCAGGGCTAGCCCTCAGCGTTGAGAGTGAAGGTCACCAAGCTTGAGCAGGAGAAGCTCGCCCGCGACATGGAGGACCTGTAAACAGGAAACAGACCGAGGGACAATAATGTCTACGCCTTCTTGTAAATATAAATTACTCAATAAAAAGTTCTTTTTGGTCAAAAAAGGAAAGTGTGGTACTCCCTTGTGTAGCCCCCGCTGTGGTCGAGACCGAGCAGCGCTGGCCTTGGGCGCAGTTTGTGGGAGTAATAAGTCGTAGCTGTCGAGGTCGAGCAATGTTGACCTTGAACACTTTAATTTCGACCTGATGGGTTGGTTAACATCTTTGAACTATTAGGGAGGCCTGTAAAAGACTTAAGGCGAAGTCATTTAGTAGCAATAGCTATGCCCCCTTTGTGAGGTAGGTCGAGCTTGGGAATACTCAAGGGCGAACTCGAGCGAACAAGGGGCCTTAATGCGCTCAGGTCGGGCTCGGCAACACTCAAGCCTGACCTTTGCATGAAGTATGCATGTTTGCTCGAAGCCGAGCGCGGTCTCTGGTCCAAGACCTGCTACAAGGGGCAGCCGTGATGCGATGAGGATTGGCTTACTGCTAGCGTGGCCCCTGGAGGTGAACTTCGAGATCGTGACTCTCAAGTCGAAGCACAAAAGATGCAAGGAAATGTAAAGGGGACACAATCATGGATAATAAAGAACAACTTATATTGCCAATTAAGGTAAGAGTGTTACACATAAAATTTTTGGAGCTGGTCGATGTTCTCGTGAGCTCTCTACCATCGGGCATCGCAAGCCGATAAGCTCTCGTGCAATCTGCTGAAACGACGCTATAGGGGACCTCCCACTTTGGGGACAACTTGTTGGTGTTGGTCGAGCCCTGAATTCATCTTAAGGCCAGATCCCAACTCGGAGCTCCCTAGGTCAAACCGATCGAGACGCATGTTTGCGAAGTGCTTGCAGGTAATGCGCCGATCGTAGCTGTGCATGGCTCCTTACTTCTTCCGCTAGGGCAAGGTCAAGAGACCGCTCTTGCTCGAAGTCGACTTGGTCAACCAAGCTGACCCTAGTGGAGCCCAACGTGACCTTAGCAGGCAGGACGGCTTCAGCACCAAACATGAGCTGGAAAGGGGTGGATCCCGTCGCTCGACTAGACGTGGTGCGAATGGACCAGAGTACGGTGGGAAGCTCGTCCACCCAGGCTCGACCGTATTGCTCGAGCTCATCAAAGACTCGCCTCTTGACACCCTAGACGATCTGTCCGTTGGCGCGCTTGACCTCTTCGTTGCTCTGTGGGTGGGCCACCGAGGCATAGCAGACCCTGGTGCCCATGTCTTCACAGTATTCCTGGAACAGCTCGCTGGTGAACTGCGAGCTGTAATCGGTGATGATCCTGCATGGGACTCCGTACCTTGTGACCACGAGCTAGTGGAAAAACTTTACAGCTTCTCGGGCGGTGATGGCCGAGACCGGTTCAGCTTCGACCCACTTGGTGAAGGTGTCAATGGCGACAAACAGGAACTTCTTCCCTCGACCGCTTGAGGGAAAGGGCCGAGGATGTCAAGGCCCCAGGTCAAGAATGTCCAGGTGAGTGGTATGGTTTGGAGGGCGTAGGACGGCTGGTGTGATTTCGGGGCAAGGAATTGGCAGGCTCGGCAGGTGCAAACGATGTCTCGGGCATCCTGCAGCGCTGTTGGCCAATAAAATCCCATGCGGAACGCTTTGCTGACCATGGTCCTGAAAGAGGAATGCGCGCCACAGAAACCCGAATGGATATCGTTGAGCAAGTACTTACCTTCCTCCGGGGTAACACACTTCGACAGAACACCCAGAGTGCCCTGACGATAGAGTTCCCCGTTAACAAGCTTGTATGAGCTCGCTCGATGCCTGATTCTGCTCCTCTCGGTCGGGTCGTTTGGGAGCTCGCCTCGATCGAGGAACTTGGTAATCGGCTCCATCCACGAGGGAACACTCTCGAGGAGGGCAGCCAAATCTTCTTGGTCGTGACGGAGGGTGTCGCCAAGGTCTCAAGGATGACATCTAGTGGAATCTCACCACCAGACGACCCGAGCTTGGATAGGAGGTCGGCGCTGGAGTTGTCCTTACTGGGCACGTGCTTGATTTCTATGTTTCGGAACCACTTCTCCATCTTGCGCACCTTGGCAAGGTACCTGGTCATCAAGCCCTCCGAGCACTGTTGGTCTTTGTTGTACTAGTTGACGACGAGTTGGGAGTCGCCCTTGACGACCAGCCAACGCTCACCCAATGACTTCCAGGCTTGGAGACCTGCCAAAAGGGCCTCATACTCCGCCATGTTATTAGTTGTGGGAAAACCGAAGCGAATCACATACTCAGTTTGTCTCCCCGAGGTGTGATGATGACGATACCTGCCCCCGAGTGCTCAAACGACTTGGAGGCATCGAAGTACATCCTCTAGGGCTTCTCTTCCTTGACCTCAGGCTTAGGAGTCGGTTGCGATGTCTGCTCGACCACGAAGTAGGCGAGCGCTTGCGACTTAATGACGGTGCATGCTACAAACTGTACGTCGAATTTTGCCAACTCCATGGCCCACTTAGCGATGCGACCTCCAGCTTCTGGGTTCCTTAGGATCTCGCCGAGCAGGAATCCGCTCGGGATAACCACTGTGTGCGCTTAGAAGTAGTGCTGGAGTTTGCGTGAATCCATGAAGAGGGCATAGAGCAGCTTCTGGACCTCAGGGTAACGCTCCTTTGGTCCATGAAGTACCTCACTGATGTAGTAGATTGGCTATTGCCGACCGTCGCGCTCGACCACCAGAACAGTGCTGAGAGCTTGGGTCACAGCAGCGAGATAAAGCAGTAGCGTTTCTCCCTGCCGCGAGGTCGTGAGTAGCGGTGGGCTTGAAAGGTATGTTTTCAGCTCATCAAAGGACCGTGGAGCTTCGGGTGCCCATTCGAAGCCCTCGTGCTTACGTAATGCCTTGAAAAACGGTAGTTCACGCTCACTGAGCCTTGAAATGAAATGACTGAGAGTGGACATGCGGCCGGTGAGGCACTGGATCTATCTTGTTGATGTCGGAGGAGCCATCTTCTCAATCGCCTCGATCTTCTTCGGGTTCGGGCCGACTCTCGAGCCCTCGATCATGTAGCCAAGCACTTTGCCCGAGGTAACGCCAAACATGCATTTTTCAGGGTTGAGCTTGATGTCAAGCTTTTTCAGGTTGGCAAAGGTCTCCGCGAGGTCGTTGATGTGGTTGTGTTCAGAAGAGCTCTTGACAATGATGTCGTCGACGTAGACCTCGAGGTTGCGACTGATCTGAGGGTCGAAGGTCTTGAACATCAGCCGTTGAAACATCGCGCCTGCATTGCGCAGGCTGAATGACATGGTCGTGTAGCAGAATGCCCCAAATGGCGTGATGAAGGCTGTCTTGTCTTCGTCATCAACTGCGAGCTTGATTTGATGGTAGCCCGAGTAGACGTCGAGGAAACTCAGCATCTTGGCATTGGCAGTGGAGTCGACGATCTGGTCTATACGCGGAAGAGGGAAATTATCCTTTGGGCATGCCGAGTTCAGGCCCGTATGGTCGATGCACATCCTCCACTTCCTGCCTTTCTTCTACACGATAACTGGGTTAGCTAGCCATTCAGAGTAGTCAATCTCACGAATGAAGCCGGCCTTTAAGAGCTTGTCAAGATGTTCCCTTATTATCATCGTCTTTTTGGGAGAGAAATGGCACAACTTCTGGCGTACAGGTTGGCAGCCAGGCCTTATTTGCAATTTGTGCTCGATCACCTCCCTCGGGACTCCTGGCATGTCTACTGGTTCCCAAGCGAATATGTTTTTGTTGGCACGAAGGAAGGTGATGAGCTCGAGTTCCTATTTCGAATTGAGCTCGAAGGTGACATGGACGCTCTTGCTCGAGTCGCCCTCTTCGACCTGCACAGCCTTCATCACACCGCTGGGTAGGATCATCGTCTTGCGGTAGGCACTTTTCGTAGTTACCTCGGAGACTCACTGAGGCAACATGCCGGCGAGCACCAAGGCCTTCTCCTCGCATCTGTGCGCCGCCTTAAGGTCATCGCGAACGGATATGATGCCATTGGGCACCGAGAGCTTCATGTAGTGGTGGCTGTATTGGTTTGCCGTCATGAACTTGATCAACGCCGGACGCCCGAGTATGGCGTTGTAGGGAAGGTCTCCGTCGACCACCTCGAATGTAACCAGGTCGGTGCGGAAGCTGGTGGGGTTGCCGAAGGTGACAGGTAGAACCACTTGCCCGAGCGGTATGGTGGAACTCCCTGGTACAATACTGAAGAAGAGAACTGCTACATTCTTGATCTTCGATCGGGGAATCTGCATTCAGTCTAGTGTGCTCGCTAAGAGCAAGTTGAGGGAGCTGCCTCCATCGACCATGACTCGCCCGACCACAGTGTTGCTTATGGTCGAGGTCACGACCAAAGTGGTCTTGAGATCCTTAGACATTCCTAGGGAAGCATCATCCCAGGAGAAAGTAATCGGGGTTCTAGCCCATTTGCAAGGCTAGTCAGCGGACTTCCCAGTGGAGGCTTGGTATATGGTTCGTGTGGCGTCTTTGAGCTCACACCGAGATTGATACGCCGACGACCCGCCGAAGATTACATCGACACGGCGGTCGCCCTGCTGAAACTCCAGGTCAAGGTCTTCTAAGTCCTCGTCGGCATTGACCCTATCGGGTCGCTCGTCCTCCTTCGGGAGCGTGGGCATCTCTCCACGCCCGTCATAAAAGGTGTCCAGCTTATTCTGCCAGGTCCTGCAGTTTCACAGGTTGTGGCCGTGGGCCTTATGGAACAGGCAGAACTTGTCGGAATCATACCTGGGTCGCACCTCGGCACCCTGTGGTCGGGCGTCACCTTGCTAGTGCCCAAGCCGATTCTATCCTTGCTGGGGTTGGAATTGTGTTCGTTGAGATCGTGGTCGACCTTGCTGAGGTTGAGGTCCTCCCTGGTCGGGTCGTAGCTGCCCCTGGTCGAGACGCCGCACTTCCATTACTTCGCGCTCACTGTTCATCGCAGCGACCACGCGTAGCTGGCCACCGCAGCTACCGTGGTCTCTCTTTCGCTTTTTAACGTGTGGATCAGAGCCGTCGCCCTTGGTGTTGGATGGCCCGGCCTCACCAAAGTTGACTCCAAGCTTGCCCTAGTCGTAGTCGTGTTTCCAGCGCATAGCATCGTTCGCGTCCGCGTATCGTTCTGCCATCCAAAACAGCTTGTTGATGTTGAGCCTTGCCGTGATCTCCATGTCCTCGGTGAGGCGTCGTTCGCGGACGCCGAACTTAAAGGTCTTGATGACGACCTCATCAAAGACGCTCAGGATCGAGTTCCTCGTGCGGATGAATCGATGCACGAAGTCACGGAGTTCCTCATTCTTGCCCTGGATGATGTGATCCAGGTCCTTCTCCCGTTCGGGGCACTCGTAGCAGCTCTAGAAGTTAGAGCGGAGGGTGTCCCGTACCTGGTGCCATGATTGAAAGGAGCCATGCGTCAGATTGAAGAGCCAGGTGCATGCCGCACCGTCCAACACCGTCGGGAGGTAACTGGCCATGACGGCCTCATCCCCTCCAACTGCTAGGATCGCGGTCAAGTAGATCGAGAGGAACTTATCGGGGTTCTTGGTCCCGTCAAATCGCTCAATCGCAGCGGGTTTATATCGGGCCGACCAGTGCACCTAACAGAGGCTGACGGAGTATGCTGGGTAGCTGTAGACCAGCGCAGCGCCACGCTGAGCATGGCGGCCATCGCCGCTGGAGTTGGAGTTGCAGTCATCGTAGCATCCGTACTCAGGTCGGTGGTGCAGCCCGCGTCAATTGTGACAGTTGGCACAGGCGTCATTGGAGTGATAGTGCAGGCCATCGTGGACATTTTGACTCCTGGGCGGGATGTCCGGAGAAAGGCTTTCGGACGTGCTATTGCTCGAATAGGCACTGCTGTTACTCTACCGATGTCGAGCACGTTCATGGATTACATTCCAGGCCTGACGACGCGGAGGCGACTGGGACGAGCTTCGAGCTCGTCTGTACGAAGGTGATCAACAAGAGCGTCGACGTCCGCATGAGGAATCACCATCGCTGCCAGAGAGTGAGACCCAGGGCACTGGCTTCGCCCTCGCTACGAAGGCTCAACCTCATCGGTCGCCTTGTCAAGCTCCTCGGCGAGGGCCCACCCGAAAAGAGCCGACCTCGCCCAAGCAGGATCAGCCATAACCCGAGCGATGGCTCGCAAGCGCTCCCAGCTGGTGAAACCGCCTAGGCAAGCAGGGTTAGGCCACCCGAATGAGGTGCGATTCTCCTCGTGATCTTCCCATCAGAGAGTGGTGATAGCCTGGTTGATGGCAACCTGAGCCAAATGACGCGCCTCCTCTAGGGTGTTCGGGTTGCGATCCCCCGCTCCCACGCTCACCCCACGTCTGTCAGCTATGAAGGCAAAGCATTCATGCGGCGGTGCCGAGGGTGAGAACATGGATATGGAGCTCTTGTGCTCGGGAATCGCATCCGAGTCCGAGCTCACCGAATGCGACATGTTGACGTTTGAAAGCGAAAGCGTTGGTGATGTTGAAGCGATGAAGTTCCTTCGAACACACGAAACTCTTAGGCCCCATGGTGGGCACCAGCTATCGACGATCGGTATTGCCTGATTGTAAGAAGAAGGGGGGAGTGATGTAGGAGTGGAACCCAAGATCGTGCTTGCCCGAAGGGAGGAACTGTGATCGCCGCTAAGGGTGAGAACAAGAGAGTGGTTGACGTGAGGAGTTATACTGGTTCGAGCCCCTAGTACAGGTAACAACTCTACTCCAGTCTTGCCCGAAGGTGAAAGGTAGACGATGGTGTACTGTGGTTGAATACAAGAGGTGCTCGAGCCGAGGTCGAGCACTAGTTCTTTGTATCGTGTCGTGTATGCCCCCTTGCAATGAAGTATGGCAATAATGGCGCTAGGAACCATTGCCCACGATCGCCTTAACTCAACCTTTTAAGGCCCCTCCTTGACTCAATAACTGCCAGTTTCTACAATATAACCGAGTCCTCCAAGCTTGCCCTCAATAGCAAGCTAGGCCCTTGGTCGAGCGAGCTTGGGCCTTGGTCGAGTGAGCTTGGGCCTAGTGGGCCATTGCCCACGCGGGGTAACCTGTCCCTGACAATGCGTTCATTTATGAACTCATCAGTTTGCCCGATCAGATTGGATGGCTACTTCTCCAGAGCAGCCAGGTCGGACTTGTCAGAGGAGATGCGTAACATAGATGCAACTCTCGCCCAGGCCTCCTCGGCAGTTAGCAATGATCAGAGAAATAGAATTATATATATATAGTCCTTCTATCAAGATTAAAGAGGTCAGTAATAGAAAAGTGAACTTACCTCCAGGCTCATCCTTGGTGGGATCCTGGTAGCCCTCAAGCCTCCAGGCGAACCGACACCGCCTCTTAAAGGGACTGATCTTGTGAAGTAGAAAATCGTAAACAATCTTCTACCCCGTCAGACCTCCGTTCACCATTTTCCAGATTATTTTTACAATGTCCTTCTGCTCGTCGGTGAGGATCTGCGAGTCTTTCTCCTTGTTAGCCTCAGTCTTGGTCCAACTCAGGGTCGCTTTCCCGGTAAAACAGAGACAGCTTCCCCGGAATTTTCGAGTAAAACCACTCCTTCCAATAGTCACGCCAGGTGTCTTTGGTCAAAAGAGTAGGATATTGGGAGGCCATCTTTTCCTGGAGCTTAAAATAAGCGCTCCTAAACAGGTCTTGGATTTTGCTATTTGTTGTATATTGGTAGAAAAAGCAGAAAAGGCGAACTGGAGGAGGAATTCCAAGAACGCCTCAAAAAGATGCGAGGAAATGCTCAGAATGAGGATGGAATTGGGAGGAAGATGATGTAACTCAATCTCAGCAAAAAACTCACTTTCTGGGAGGCGGAACCCTAGCCTCACTAGAGCGGCGAACAGTACGAGGCGCCATTCCTGGGGCACCGGCTTCGTGTCATCTCCGCTAGAATCCCACTGCAGCATTGCACGAGGAGGGAACAAACCTTGTTCTTCTAGCTCCTTAATCCTTCCCTCAATCAAAATGGACTTATCCATAGCCATCGGTTTCGGGGAGAGGAAGAGGATGAAGGCTAGAGATCAAGAAAAAGCTTAAGGAAATCTTTGCGCTTGAGAGCAGTAAGGGTGTGAAAAGTTCGAACGAATTTACCCCTCTTATATAAGCCTGATGATTAACCGTTTAGGATACAGTTTTGGTTTCCAATAAAAAGTAAATTGTCTTTCAATAAATGGCAGCTGACACAACGCCTGATTTTCTCAAACTCCCTTTTAGACCTTCAGACTTTTCACCTCCTTTCCTTAACCATACTCTCCATCATATTCGACGGGAGAAGCCAAAAGGACGGAAGATGAAAAGCCTAAAGAACTAAGAGAAGGCTATAAATCAAAAGATTTTCGAATACTTCTTCATATCCTCAAACACCTTCAGTTATCCGTACTTATCACATCCTCCCTTTTATCGCAAAGGAAACAAGGAGGGGTGGTGAGAAGTGCAGACAGTTGAAGAAGTTTGAATTTAATTTACTCTCAAGAAGTCTAAAAGTGTGAAGGAATCAAATGTCATCCTTAAACTCCAAATATTTGAGTCCCCCATCACCTCCTCTTTATCATATACCTTCATCATATCCAATAATGAAGAAACAGAGGAGATGATAAGAGACTCGAACAACTGAAAAGTTTTTCACTTTCTTGATTCAAAAGGAGATCTTCATCCCCTTTATATATACCACACGCATTAAAAATGACCAAACGTCGGTTCGGTTATCAAAAAAATGGCAAGGATCTCCTATGTATCCACACCTAAATCGGTCAAGTAACGGGTACATAACCCAATACAGTCACAGAAAATGAAAAGCCTTGAGTAATAAATTCTTATTTCTCAAGACTTGGGGGCTAGCTGACGAGGATTAGGACCCTGCTTTCCTTTTTTGGGCACTCTCTTTAATAATTCGTGGCTATGCGCTGGTAAGTGGGCCTGTCCAACTTAAGCCCATAGTATACCAAGAAAGCCAAGCCCATCCGAACGATTAGATCTCTGACCAGTTTAGTCAAGGATAGTCAAACTTAGCTTCACACTGATCGTCTTCGACCAGTGACATAGCCACCCCAACCAGCAAACTAGTCGGGGCAAGCGGTTTTCCCTGCACAATTATCCTTGCGGACAGTTACCTTATAGAAATACATAACCACCTGGGAGTTATCATTAGGAAAGGCACCCTTTGGTGAGAAGACATCGTTTGACAAGAAGACATCCTTCCAGAATTTAACTATCGTCCCTTCATTAAAGATAAATAGGAGGACGATCGACAATCAAGGATCATTTGGCATCAAACATTCGCAATCTCGCACTCTCTATAATCGCATAAGATCATCTTGTAAGCTAAACTTTCTGTCACAGCCACTTGGCTAATAAATAAGCACTCCTATTATTTCCATCGTATCCATTTCAATATCCAGGAGCCTATACATAATAAAATTTACATAAGCTTTGTTAAGGGACCCAAGGTCTTGGACATCGACACAACCTTCGGTAAATTTGAATAAGATTGGAACTTTGATGTCAATCTTTACGATTGATGATTGGAATAGCTTTCTAACATCCTTAGGAAGGTGCATAAAAAATGTTATGGGTGTTGGACTAGCCGATCAAAAGTTGCATGGATTTTTAATCTTGAACTCTTGCTGATTTCACTATTCACTAACCTATTTTTACTGTTCACCAGCCCTACTGTGTACTTAGCATGGTAGTACCGGGGTTACTATTCCTTCTAGTGCTACCGGCCATTTAGCTACAATAGTGCCACACCAGAGGTGAAATTCTCTAAAAATTCACTTTTTCGCATTTCTTTGGTATAGAGAGGTTTTGGTTGGTACATTATAGAGGTAAAATTTGATTTGTGATCATCCATCCCCCTCTGATCGCCATTTTCGATCCTTCATTATGCAAAAGAACCATACAACTATTATTTTTGTTAAGCCTTGAATGAATATTTTTGTATTATTCCCAACGGCTTGCTGAGTACTTTTTATACTCACGGCTATACGGCTTTGTTGATCAGTTGCTGAGGAAGGACTAGGGAATACGGAGTTCTATGAAGAAAAGTACTATGAAGACTACGTGAACTAAGAAGGCTTTTCCCCAAACAATTGTATATGGCATGTTGAATAGCCCAAGTTATTTTATTTCCGCTGCAATAGTTTGTTACTTAAGCCCCTAAGTCATAGTTGTGTAAACTTTGACCATAAGATCTGTAGCTCTATTTAATAACAATTTGCTATTCTCTTAGTTAATTCATTGAATGGAATGGTATTTCATCTATGTTGCCACTATGTGCACTAGCGTGACTCTGGACTAGTGCAAAATACACAAAGGGTTTCGAATTTGGAAATTCGAGTCCCGACATAAATCATGGGTCAGATAATTCTCTTCATGTAGCCTTAATTGCCTGAAGCATAAGGAACAACTTTGCTTTTTTGCATCAAGACGCAACCTAGTCCTTAACGTGAAGCACCACAGTAGTCATCAAACTATTCTAAATATCTGGCAATACTAACACTAGTGCTGACATCAAATGCTTCTTCAAATCCTAGAAACTCTTCTCACACTCTGGTGACCAAGTGAAATGTCGAATATCTAAATGTGGGGTATAAGCACGTGCAGGATACGCGGAGGATATTTCCTAACAACGTACAGAGACTCCGAATATCACGGGCCCGATCCTGCGGGATAAGATATACATGGAGGGGATATTTTCGCACTAGGAAAGACTTGATCGCTTTCCCGTTACGAGGAAACTGACTCGAGTACGCCTAGCATCCAGGGAAGTTTGGATATGCTGCGAAAATCACGCAACGATAGACTCCTCATTGACTACGATCCGGTACTCTAAACCAACTACGACTTGACTTGGGGCAAGGCTACCTTGACTATATAAGGCCGGGGGCAAGTATCCTCAAAAAGAAAAATGTGGGAGACTTCCATAGGAGAAGACCTTTGGCACTCTGATGACCAAGGGTGCGTTTGGTTCTCTGGATGAAGTTGGATAGGATATGACCATCCGGCCTGGATGGGATGGAGCCATCTAGATGGTTGTTTGGTTGGATGGATAGGGATAAGCCAGTTTTTTGTTTGATTAGATGGATGAGAATGGATGGGATGAGCCAGTTTTTTTGTTTGCTTGGATGGATGGGATGAGCCAGTTTTTTGGTTAGTTGGATGTTTGGACATATTCATATATTTGACATAAAAATGATAGCATAGAATAACAGAGCTGAGCCGGATGGATCCTCTGGAGTCAGGAGCCCCTCGAGGCAAAAGATCTTGAAGATAAAACAAAGCTCCTAACATCTGCCTAACTCATGAACATTATGAACATTACCTCTTTACTGCCAACCAAGAATAATAGTCAGAAGCCAACAACATTAAACCATCTTCATATCTAGCTTGGTATAAATATCTGCACTCTATATAAAGCTCAGATTTTCTGAATTCTCACAAAGCAATCTCTGATGTGAAAAACAAAAGGAAAGGGAAAACAAGCTATTCCAATGAAAATTAACAACAGATAGGGATGAGTAATAAACTACCAGATCAATTACTTAAAGAGAGGTGCTTCCATGCTTTTCCTTTTGACAGTTGCACAAATATTAAAGCATGAATGAATGGTAGATGGTGATTACTTACACCTTCGCTTGCTTCAAGATTTGTACAACTTGTATTAGGAGGGAAAACATTGAAGCACTGCTCTTACTTAAATTAAGTATAGCCGAACGTTGAGGCAATTAAATACAGGCAATTAGTTATTCCTTGTTTCCTTCTAGCTAATAATGTTGGGTTCCTCAAACCCAACATTTAACCTATTGATAAGGTAAAGTTTGTGCTTGAGCTCATCATGCTTTCTTGGCCTTGGGCTTAGGTGCCGATGGTGGGAACACAGCCCTGAAGATCCATGCTGCAAGAATGGCACCAACGAAGGGGCGTATCCAATAGACATAGAACTGCTCCCAAGTGTTGTGGCGATTGTTAACATACGCCCACCCAAACGCCTGTAAATGATATTTGACAAAAATTAGTTACCAGAAAACAAGGAAACTATGGCCAAAATGCTTATTATCCTACTAAAGAACCAGTGCATGCAACAAAACATGTCAACATAGAAGAATAATTCCATGCTATTCAAAACTAGTTCTTACTAGATTAGCAATGAATTCAAAATTCAGTAATACTTAGAGTAGCATCCTCAACTCTGCTAAGATCTGACCTTGCACCAAATTTTGGAGGTATATAAGGAATTTCCCACCTTTCTTGCGAGCATGAGTCACTACTTTTATTCACAATCCATCTCGTAATTGTAAATGAATATCCAGCATGAGTCACTAGGTTTTTATTAATCGAAGTTCTATTGCACAGCAATATTTCCACAAACAACTTGCGGATGAAACAGAGATACGACCAGAAAAAAAGACATGACCAAGCCAATCGTTCTAAATGCTTGTAAACAACCACAGCAAAAAAGTGTAGATGACAGAAGTCAAAAGGTTAAGAGAGATTCATGAACAAGGATAGCTAGCTGTGCAGCCTGTGCTCTTCATAAAAATGGAACGCTAACTCAAGAACATTTGGCAGTACAATACAGCCGGCAAGAACCGGTTTTTCTTGAGACCAAGCATGAATGGACCCAACAACACGTCTTAATATACATAATACAAGAACACGAATAACTTTAGTCACTATACTCGATACTTTCATCCTCTCTAAATTGATGGTCATCACGTTTACCCGAATCATCGGTCTCGTAGTCGTATGGGCGCAACTGCTCGTCTACGCTGGACGAAATGTCTTCTTCTTCTTCAGGTGGATCGACACAGTTTGTTCGCACCAAGTCTTCCGATTGTATAGCAAATTCATCAAGGCGGCGAGCAGTGTGTTCAATCTCAAGTAAGAGTCGGTTGAGTTCATTCGCGCTTTCGCATGAGTAAGGAGAAAAATTATCGTACACTATGTTCTTAATATCACTTGCGATTTCCTCTATGTGATTAATTGTCCAAGCATGCACTTCACTGACTTTCTTTGAATCTTTATCCATCTATAAACAGAACCTTACAAGGATATCAATCATATATAAATATATCTATAAGCCCACAGTGCAAAGAATATGGTGGCGTGGTGTAATCATAGAATTCAAAACATTATTTTGCTAAGATTGAAAGCATGTAGTGAGATTGCAACCAACCTGAGGAAGCTTGAGCTAAGATTGAAAGCATGTAGTCCAGCCTCTTGCTCGGATCACAGCATATGAGTAAGACAAAAACATCTAGTTCAAAATCACGACACCAAAGGTTCAACCTAGCCTCAGGAAAAGAATTGAAGGTTCAACCTGGCCTCAGGAAAAGAATTGCTAGTTCTTAGGCCATTTAGTATTGTGTAGAACAATTAAGTGTAACTAAGGAATACTCCAACTTGAAAATAACCAACATATACAGATATGCAACTTAAGCCATGTGAATGCCAAAATGAGGCATATTGCGATCTCCTGCAGAATTGTTAGTGCACCAGTAATTCTTTAATAACTATGAATGTGTTTGTACTTCTAGGAGTTGGAACCAAAATTTCACATATGTGTGTGATCATAGTGTACAATGCACAAAGTATTTCAAGCATAAACAAAATTGTAGAGAGTGAAACAAAATGTATTTGAAGCACAAAGTTCAATCAATTCAGCAGAAGAGGTAGTAATATAATTGGATAGTAAGCTGCACCAATCACCTACAGCATTTCATAATAGACAGAAGCATGCCTCAAAAGCTAGAAAGAATGATGCTGTTGTGTGCATGTTTCCCTGTCAGTAAGAAACATGGTTACCACGCTACATACAATATCATGTTTCATTCAAATCGAGTAATCAGAAGCTTTATTTCGGTATCAAGTACACCTTATCTTTTCATCTAAATTTAGCTAACCATAGGTTTAACTGAGCACTGATAATTAAATCATGAGGCCAACACAGATCAAGGTACATATATCATTTGAGGAACATTTCATTTTCTACAGATATCAGAAGAAAAAAATCCCATCTGGGACCTAATCTGTAAAACATTTTGTATTTTTTATAATCCTAGCAAATGTTTTCAATGAGAAACTACGCAAACAACCTTTTTTCTACACTCACAGCCGGATGAATAGATCATGGATGGATCATGCATAGATTTTTTTTGTCCTTTTTTCTACTCCAAACACGTGACCACCGACTGACCGAGCACTCATCCATTCATCCTAGATCATTATGCATGTGGAAGAATGGGGTAGTAGGAAGATTCAGTAGTTTGTGCTAGTCAACTATCAGACAACAAAAATTTAGCATTACCACTTCCGATTTGGGCAAGACATTCAACAGATCTGCAGCAATATATGAAGATCATGCAGATCTGGAGCTAATGAACCTAAACCTAATGAATTAGGGTTTATACCTTCTGATTTGGGGGAGAAATTCGCACTATATGCAGAGGAAGTGGAGCAAGATGCTTTGTGCCCTCCTCGTCAGTGCCGTGGCTTCCTCGGCCCTGTGCGTCATGCCCTCCTTGTTCCCGTGCCCCGTGCCCTCCTTGCTGGTGCTATGTCCTCCTCAGCGTCGCACCCTCCTCGCCCGCGCCGCCACCGAGGGGATGGCCTTGCCGAGCCATTGCGGGGTGAGGAGGAATGGGGAGAGCAGCCTGGGAGCGAGAGGACTGAAGAGTGAGGAGGCGAGCGTTTTTCCACAGGGCCGAGAGAGGAGTGGGATGGCCTCGTCCGACCGAAAGAATCGCGCGAGGTCAAAAGAGTCACGGGCCAGCGGGGATGGACTCGTCCGACCAAATTCTCCAGATCAGTACATCCAGCATCTGAAGAGAATATTCCTCTTTTTTGGATGATTCCATCCAGCTTTCCCTTCAACCAAACACCTGGATGACTAGAAAAACAGGGATCACCCATCCCATCCAAGATTTGCCCTTGAACCAAACTCATCCCAAGTGAACCTTTTCTCTTTCTTTAATATCTGCGTAAGCGCCTTGTCAACTGTCAAAAATCCTTCTATAAATCGTCGATAGTATCCTATCATATCAAGAAAACTATGAATCTAGGTAACTAACTTTGGTTGATCTTAATGCAAAACAACTTCAACTTTGCTTGGGTCGATAGCAACTTCTTTGGCAGTCATCACCTGTCCAAGGAATTCAACTTCCTTCTTCCAAAAGTCACATTTACTGAACTTAGCATACAACTGTTGCACTTGGAGATTTTCGAGTACTAATCTCTAATGCTCTACGTTCTCTTTTTCAGTCTTAGAGACCTTTCCAGGTATTCCATGAGAGCCTTATTCATCATGTTAATGAAATAAGCAGGGGCAGTAGTCAATCCAAAAGACATAACTGTGAACTCATAATGTCCATACCATATTAAAATATAGTCTTAGGTAGAGACGGCCAAACGGGCAGCACGGCCCGGCCCGGCCCGTTTAACCGACAGCATGGCCCGTTTAGGCCTGGCTACTAAGCGGTCGTCTTGTCGTGCGACCACGTCTTTGGGGTGGCGGCTGAGCACGCCAGTTAGCCTCTTGGGGTGTCTTGCGTCTTGCCGGGTCCTTCAGCGGGCCTAATGAGGCCGGTCGGCTCGGTGGCAGTTAGCGCCAAAAAAATTCAAAAGAACTATAAAAAAATAGGAAAAGTATGAAAAAAAATGTAGAAAAATAATAAAAAAATCAGAAAAAACAGGAAAAATTTAGAATAATTAGAAAAACTCGAAGTATGTAGAATTGTTTTGGATTTTTTTAATTTTAATCCTCCAACGGCTATATAATGGATATTTTTCAAACTAAACGGGCCGTGCCGGGGTACCGGACCAAACACGACACGGGCTCGCGGGCCGTGCTGGCACGGCCCGTTTATGGTCGGGCCAGGTCGTGCCTACAGTGGCGTGCCTCGGGCCGACCCATTAGGCACGGCCCATTTGGCCATCTCTAGTCTTAGGGACATCCTCTACACAAATCTTCCACTCGTGATATCCTGATCATAGACCAATCTTAGAGAACACTCCAGCTTCTCTTAACTGATCAAACAAATTATCAATCCTAGGAAGAGGATAATTATTCTTGATTGTCACTTCATTAAATGAACGGTAATCAATGCACATTCTCATGCTTTCGCCTTTCTTACTGACAAACAAAACTAGTGCTCCCCGTGGCAACGAACTAGGTCTCACAAAACCTTTCTCTAGCAGCTCTCCAATCTGCTTCTTCATTTTTACTAACTCATCGGTAGGCATCCGATGCGGTCTTTTGTTTATTGGGGTTGTACCGGGTACTAACTCAGTAATAAACTTAATGTCTCGATCTGTTGACATCATGCGCAAATCTTCAGGAAAAACACCTAGATACTCTCTAACCAAAGGCACATCTTCCAAACTGATAACTTTCACACTAATAACCATCAACTGACTATCACGAACTACAATGGCTTGAAATTTCACTTTCTTGTCTTTCGAGCTCTCAACCAACACAACTCTTCGACCACAATCTAGAATAGCCTTGTGCTTTGATAACCAATCCATTCAGACAATGACATCTAGGTCTGAGTATCCAATATGATGAGAATTGCCAAAAACTCAATCCCATCAATAAACAACTCTCAAACAACCAAGCTTAGATATAAGTTTTGATGGACTAACTGGGTACACTTAGACTCATAACATCCAAAACATTCTCAATAGTGAATACTCGAGAAACAAATGAATGAGAAAATCCAGAATCAAATAAAATTTTGTGAGTAATGAGTTAACCAAAAACTTACCCAAGACAATATCTTCTGCATCCTAAGTTCCATCTACTTTGATGTGGTTGCCACGACCTCTCATCATTGCCTGCGGTGTAGCTTTGGCTTGACCTGTAGCTTGAAATGATCTACGATTAACACCTAGTGCTGGCTCATTCGTTGGTATAGACCTTGAAATAAATAGGGGTAACACCTCCACTTCTTGGGATAATTATTGGCAGTGTCCCGACCCTCGGCAACTGAAACAATGCTTAACCACTGAATACTGATTTCCTCATAGTGTAGCATTCGCTTAAACAGGGGTCTAGAAATTATGAGTATGGGAGATCATCTACTAACTACATTTATGGTTGTCATCTAGCTCCTTACACTAATCCTCTAGGACAAGGGCTTTGTCAACCAATTCCTGAAAATCCAGAAAAGTATGGGTGATCAACCCGACTTTGAGTATAGAATTTAGTCCCTTCAGGCAATGAGACTGTCTTGCTTTGTCAAAGGCAACATCTTTAGGTGCATAACGAGCAAGCTAAGTAAACTTATTCAAATACCCAGCCACAGGCTAGCCTCCTTGTTTGATAGCTCTAAATTCCTCTTTTTTAAGATCCATGATTCTTTTTGGCTCATGGTATTGACAAAAAGCAACTACAAATTCATTCCAAGAGATATTCTATGAGGCTTCATAGGCAGCACAGATATTTTCCCACCATTCGACGGTAATTCCTTCCAACTGATGAGAAGTATAGAGAACCTTCTTATTGCCTTCTTATTGCTATCTACGTTTTCTACTGTCCGCTGTTTAATTATTAGCTTATATTTCCAGTCTTGCCCTGCGTGGCTTAATAATGTAAGTTGGTCATAAGATCATACATTTAGCTATATCAATAAATGAACTATTATTTCTATTATCGTTGAGTATGATGTGATATGTACCAATGTTGAGCTGTGTGCACTAGCGTTGATCCTGGGACTAGTGCGGTAAACACAGTGGGTTCGAATCAGTGGATTCGGGTCCTTACACATATAGTAATGAGTAACCTCTTCTTGATGATTCTGAGCCAATCATCGGTTTCCAAAGGTGAAACATTTCCTGAGAAAGTCGACAAATAAGTTCTCATAAATTCTAACAACTTCGAGTAAGGATGAGATACATTGACAGCAGCTGGGGATATATTGTTGACAGTAGCTTGACTAGTCATATTTTGTATTTACTACATCATTATATGTATCAACTGAGTCTGAGTGGCTAGAAACACTCCAAAGTTCTGTATATCCATTTGAGGTGATGGCTAAGGAACCGATCAATCGTTGGCATTCTCATTGGTACAGTTACCACTTCCACTAGCTCCATTGAAATTGTTCGCATGAGTCTGAACCATCTTTTGATTACTCCTAGGGATTAGGTATGGGGAAAAGCATAAATAATGGGGAAAAACTAATGTTGGGAGACATGTTTAACCCAACAAATAAAGCTTATAGCCTCGATTAACTAGACAACTTACTATTAAGATCTTAGCATGGCTACTTACAAATGCCTAAGTGCCTCTTACAACACATATTGTACACACAAAAACCAAGTCGCAACCTAAGCACGAAAATCTAATGTCTAAGGGTGACACTACTATTCTTAAATGAACGCGACTCTCACACATGAGTCCCAACTGACTAAGCTAAGCTCCTTCAATCATTGAGCCAACTGGCCTAACGCTCTCTTATGGCGTAGAACGGCTGACGGGTAGGCATTAGTGCAAACTGACCTTGGTGACCAGGGTCAATAGGAAAACCTGCTCAAGTGCCTCCCGAGGTGAAGACTCTTGTTTCTCTAGTTCTTGCTCCAATTCTTCCGGTTCTTCTTCTTCTTCTAGTTCTTCTTTGATCGCTGCACCGTACAAAGCTTGCTATAGTTCTACAATCCGTTCTATAGCGAAACTTGAGGAGAAGACCAAGACGACAGGGACTCACTGACGGCGGTAGAATCTGGCAAAGATCTCAGTGGTGGCACTCGTGGAAAAACTTGAATCTCGGCAAAACCACGGTCGAAGGCTTGGGTTGGCTGGGCTGGGTTTCGACCCGAACATATTTCCAGTATTTTTATTTGGTTTTCATTTTAGAAAATACAAATGAGCTCCAAATAATTAGCAAATACACTCAAAAAATCACTAAAAAATTATGTAAAATACTTAAGAGCATATAGAACCTAAATAAAATAATTTTAACAATTATTCACTTGAGCATTAATCATATTAAATTATTTTTGATTTAGGAAAATTCCATATTAAGCTTTAATTGGCAATAAAAATTGTGAAGAAATTTGAGGGCTAAAAAGCATAAACAATTTAAAATATGCAAAAATTGGGATGTTACAAGTGGCTTATCATAATGTCCAAGTACTTGATGGATCCTCCATAGTTCAGCAGCATAGCTCCCAATGCGCTCTCAGAAGGTTTGAAGCAAACCC
Organism: Otatea glauca; assembly: GCA_036346275.1. Classification (NCBI taxonomy): domain Eukaryota; kingdom Viridiplantae; phylum Streptophyta; class Magnoliopsida; order Poales; family Poaceae; genus Otatea; species Otatea glauca. Next base: position 36,847,297 of record CM070713.1, on the reverse strand, counting down.
ATCAATTAAAGCCAAGGCAAGGTGTAGAAATCATTTGATATATAAATAAATAATGAGGTGACCTTATGGTCAAGTATACATTTATTATACCACGCAGAGCTTAAGCACAAAATGAGATAACTGCAGCGGAATGAAAAATAAACTCTAGCGAAAACCCATCGACCCGCCAAAAGCAATCGACTGGGGCTCAATTCCTAATAATTAGCCTCTTCATTATCCTCCTCCTCTAGAGCTGGTGTTGACTCCTCTTCTCCAACTAATTGACAATTATTGCAAGGGTGAGCGCATGGAGTACTCAACAAGTTATGCACAGAATGCAAATCTAATATATATATATACAAAGCTTACTCAACGAATAGCTTATATGGTTATTTTTACATAAATCAAACTTTAGCAATGGAATAGATAATAGAATGAAAATGTAAGTAAAACAAATAACAATAATAATAATTTATTCAAATATTTCACAAGTTGGCACATAGCCTATACCAATTCCTTTTTGGCACACAGCCTTCTTTACCAGTTTTGACATATAAAATCTAACTCTTGTATGAATTCATTCTTGACCATTGTCCATAACTGCAAACAAAGCAACACTTCTCCTTGAGTCAACTCATCTCCTTTAAATGTTCTTGGCAATTCAATGACTACGCGAAACGAGCGACAAAAAACAAATAAATAACAAGCATAGCCAAAATAAAACTCCAGAATCAAAATAGATATACTAGAATATTGTAACATCCCAATTTTTGCATCTTTGATTTTTTAAATTATTTTAGCCTTTTCAACAATTTTCATTATTTTCATTGCTAATTAAAGCTTAATTTGGAATTTCCCTAATTCAAAAAGGATTTAATATGATTAATACTCAATTAAAAAATTATCCATATTATTTTATTTGGGTTCTATATACTCTAAAGTATTTTATAGAATTTTTTGTGATTTTTCTATGTCACTTTGCTATTTATTTGGTGTCCATTTGCATTTTCTGTATTTTCTAAAAAGAAAAGGCAAATAAAAATCCTAGAATAGTATTTGGGCCGAAACTGAACTCATCTAACCCAAAGCCTTGAGCCAAGCTCAGCCCAACATGGCAGCCAAGCCCAGTGTAAGATCGAGGTTGCCGACTAGAGGGGGGTGAATAGGCGGCTTTAAAAAAATTTCTTTGATTAATTAAAATCTCGCCTAAGTACCCGTATGTCAAAACCTAAATGATAATATATGCGGAAGTGATAAAATATGGTTTTGACAATTAAGGCCTAAGTCAACTAGGCTCACTAAGAGCACTAGCTAATTATGTCTCTAACAATAATATGCAATCCTAAAGACAATCAAGCAATTTAATTCTAGGAATGTAAATTGCAACAATATAAATAAGAATTTCAAGCAAACACAAAGAGACAAACCGATGTTTTACCATGGTGTTCGGAGACTTGCCGATATCCCGTAATCCACGTTGAGGTAAGTCCAAACAAATTGGACCAGCTCCACGAATTAAGCCAACCATCTCGATTCTACTAGCGGTAGCTCTTTCTCCCTCCAGGTAGGTAGCTCCAACCTTCACAACTCGTCGGGCCTTCTCACAATCTTCTTTAAGAAGGTCACCGAACCAACGACGCCTCCACACCATCTAGGTGTCAGCAAACACCAAGAGTAACAAGTCAAGTCTCTAGCTTGAGCTCCACCAAGTACAACACATGTACAATGGTGATCACCGAGCGCAACACATGCACAAGGCTCCCCTCAAGTGCAACACATGCACAAGAGGCTCTCAATCCACTCCTAATTTCAACACATGCAATTAGATCTCAATCTTAGCTGAAAAACCAAATTGGAGAGTGCAACATATGCACAACTCAACCACAAAGAGCAATAGACTATCCAAAACCACAGCAACAACCAAATGTCAACCACCAAAGCTTCTTATATAGCCTCCACAAGAAAACTAGTCGTTGGGAGGCAAATTGGGCAAAAATGCCGAGGAATCCCGATCATACCACCCTAGGGCCAGTATGACCACTCCTTAGAGGCCAATGTCTAAAAAACTAGCCATTACTCAGAAAATCCGGTCATACCGGAGTGGGTTCGGTCATACCGGGCCTATTTTCAATTTTTGGGCTAACATACCTCTTCTCTAGAAAAACACACTGGAGTGACCCTGGTCATACCGCCAACCGGTATGACCAGAGTGTCCCCGGTCATACCACTGCTACAGGCACTAAAATGTCCATAACTTTTTACTCCGAACTCCGATTTAGGTGATCTTGGACTCTATGCGAAGCTTATCACGAGGGCTAAAATTTCCACATATTTTAAAGATTTAAGCCACCATAGATATTTTTAAATATCACAAAAAAACTCCAATGTAGTCACTCAAGTCTAAAATCTGATTTTCTCAAAATTTCTCACATAGACTTGATCAAGAGCATGACTACAAGCTAGCAAGAGTCGATAAGATCAAATCTTGAGCCATGTGATGATCAACTCATGATCAAAACTATTTTGCAAAACACATTTGCAAATTCTAATCACATGCTCCAATACCAAATACATGAACACAAATATTTTGCAAAACACATTTGCAAATATAAATCTTGAAAACAAGAGCAATCAAGATTATATATTTGAGCCATGTGATGATCAACACATGATCAAACCAATTTGCAAACACATTTGCAAACCCTATTCACATGCTCCAAGATAAGATTCAATTAAACCATATTTTGCAAAAACTCATTTTGCAAATACAAAGCATAAACCTATTTGAGCCTTTGTGATGATCAACACATGATCAAGTCACAAGCTAAGACTCCGATGCACGAGCTCTCTATTTGCAACACATGCAAATATCTAGCTCCATACAAACAACCACTTAAACCAACTTGCATAAGCTATCTCCATTTTGCAACACATGCAAATCCATAGCTCTATGTAAAAACCAAATCAAGATTCAATAAAAAGTAAGCATGAGCTCCCTTATTTGTAACACATGCAAATACTTAGCTCATACAAGAACCAACTGGAAGAGTGAGCTAGAGTGAACCGGATTGAGTTCATCAATACATGATGAAGCTCAAGCTAAATGACTCAACCCTCTTAATAGTACAGCACCTAACTAGCAATCCAGTCTCCCATCCAAACACCGAGACCGGTAAAAGACTAGGAACACATCCTTAGCTCTAGCTAGTTATACCTTTGCCTCTAGCAAATCCACTTGGAGCTTTTGTGATTTCCATCATCTTCTCTCCAAATCGGGTCCTTTCTTCTTGTTCATCAACGTATGATGAGCCTTCTCTAGCTTTACTTCACTTCGGGATTCATTTTTGAAGCTCATCAACACATGATTTCTTCTTCCCGATTCTTCATTTTCTTGGACTCAACCTACTTCACAACTTATGAAAGATTGTTAGTCCAACAAATACGGTTACCTCAATCATCAATTGCACTCCATTAACACATAATAGATGCCCCCATGATCAATTGAGTACAACCCTAATCAATTTAAATGATTTAAAGGTGTCTTGAGTACTTTGATGCAACTAATGCTTCATTATACTCAAGACTTTGATTGATTAAAAGACAACGAAGAAACACCATCAACACATGATGAAGCATTTTTTGATTGATTAAAAGACAACCAAACTCAATTTAATTTTTATTTAAATTGTCATGAGTATATATTAACTACACAAGTTTCATATACTCATTTTAATGGTTACTAAGTAATGATCCAAATTATGTTAGAGTGGTGGAAAAGGATCAATACTCTTAAACCCATTAATTATAGAATAGAAACCATTAAATATGTGCATATAAATAATTGAACTTGAATCAATATGCATATATTCAATTTTTGAGATTGCTTTAGAGTTTGTCCCATATTAACATGAGTACACTACAACTACAATTACAACTAAAACTACAACTACGAAAGACTCTCCTATATCTAGAAATCCCACAAACTAACCCTCCTAAAAAATCGAGGATTCTACAGGCACTACTCTTGAAGCTTACCTCGAAAGAGACATCAATAAGCTGAGAAACAGAGAGCAAATTATACTGTAGCTTACTTCCTAAGGCAACATCCTTAAGAATGAAATTCTGATTAATGGAAATGGTGCCCTTAGCAATGACTTTACCTGAAGAAGCATCCCCGAAAGTGATCAACTCATCACCGGGGCCTCGGACTAGGGAAGAGAACCAACGAGAGTCTCCGGTCATATGACGAGAACAACCGGAGTCGACAATCCAAACATCTCCCTTCCCCATCTGATGAACCTGATCAAGTCATAGAAGAGAGAAATGACTCAGTACTGGGATAAAGTAAAGACCTGGGAACCCAATAATGAACCAATGGACTCCTCAAGGTGCTAGCCAAAGAAGAAGACTGGACTCTAGTGTCTCTCTTACGCTCAACCCTTACGAGATCAGAACTAGCAATAGCAGAAGATCTAGGAGCTGAAACTGGGTTGGCCCGCCGTGGTGCAAAGGCTGGACCATCCCAGTTAGGCTGCCTGAATCTTCTACCAGAAAACACCTCACGTCGCTGATATCTACCTCGATAGGAAAAATGAGAAATATCAAGAGGATAGCGGAAAGACTAACCACGAACAACTCAAGGACTAAAACTCGACTGAACAGCCTGAAAACCGAGTCCTGGACGTTGCCCAAAAATAGGTGACTCTCTAACCTGTCTAGAAGCAGTGTGTGCTTTACGAGCACGCAGAGTATAGGGATGACCCTAAATACCCCTAAGAGCAGCCACACGCTCATGCCTTGTGATCTTGGCATGCCTGAAGCAGAAATCTACCAAATATCCATCCTTCTGACAGAAGGTGCAAGTATACTTCGTCTTGCTAGAGGCAGATGTAGCAGGAGGAACAACCTTCTGATCAGAGATCCCATGAACAACCCCGACAGATCTAAACATACTGGTACTCACCCTGAGAGCTACCATGATCTCACCACTCTTGGAGCCACGCACAATGGTGGGAGGATGCGCCCTAGCGTGCTCCAAGTAGTCAGATCCTAGACCCTGATTGAATCGGCTAATCTTGTATTGGTCTAAAATGAGATTGAGATTATTCTTACCTCCAACAAACTTCTCGAGAGTGCTCATGAGATACTCACACTCCCGGAAGAAAGAGGCACGTGAAGGACAGGGAGAGAAGAGGAAGAAGAACCAGAAAGACAAGAACTATCAGCACGTGCATTTTTCTCCCTCGGCACGGCTACCTCAATTTTGAGGGCCTCACAAGAAACGCAAGGGGCATTTCTAATCCTATGGTCTGGGCCTCAAACTTCTTCCTAAGTTCGGCTTGGATTTTATCTAAGTCCCCCTCAATCTCAGCACATCGCAAGCAACTTTCTTGTGACTTAGCTAGTAAGTCCTTAGCAAGATTAGCACACTTGACATTTAAAGATTCATTGTTAAGTTTTAGTTGCCTACAGCCCTCACATGAGCTGACTAAGTCCATAGAAGCATGCATTTCAAGTTCATTATTTCTAGAAGAAAGCTTCCTAAGGTGATCGCTCATGGCATTAATTTCAGCAAAAAGTTTAGGGCAATTTTGACATGAAGGAGTAGAGTGAGCACGAAGAAAACTAGCCTCAATAGGAATAGCATCAACAGAGCTAGTACTAGCATTCTTCAACCTAAGACCATCAAGTTCAGCAAGCACACTATCATGTATGGTCCTTAGGTTCTCTAGCTCCTCAAGCAAGGCATCACACAAAGAACAGTCATCAGTGACTTGGGAGGGAGAAGATCTAAGAGAAGCTAACTCCCGAGTCAAGGTACCTACTTCCTTCTCTAGCTCCATACACCTAGCTCTAGCTCTAGTATGGAATTTTCCTAATTTGCAGAAAGCTTCATTGAAATGGTCATAGGAGGGTACCTCATCCGAGTCGCTGATACCGTTAGTGTCTGCCATGAAGCGCATGCTGGTGAAGTCGTCGCCGCCTTCTTCTCTTATGGTTCATCCTCGACCTCGTCGCTCCATGTCTCCGTGTCAGAGAGGTTAATGTCGTCAAGCGCGGTGAGGACACGGTGGAAGAGCTTCTTGTTCTTGGAGAAATTACGGTACTTCTTCTCACGCACCGGCTCGCGAACTGGAGGCTTCTTGTTGCGGTTCTTATCGATGTAGTCGTTCTTTGCCAAATTGTCGGTATCGTTCTTGGCCTTTTCCAGTTTGGGGCAGTTAGCCTGAATGTGGTTGGGGCCACCACATTCGAAGCAAGTAATTGTGCCACCTCTCTTCCTCTCTCACCCTCTTGTATGCATGAGAGAATTTGCGAGCTAAAAGAGCAAGATTATTTTCTGGAAAAAAATTTCAGTTGGTCATCGCTTAGCTCGCAAAGGGTGGAGAGGGAAAAACTAACAGAAGAATCAGAAAAAGAAGATCCAATGGGATCGGTGACCAAAGCCATCGACTGAGATTTCGTCTTCCAAGAGACGGCATTAATCTCATGAGTCTTGAGACGGAATAAAGCCCGTCAAGAGTCAGAGTCGACAAGTCAGTGGTGTCCTTGATGGTGGTCACCTTCATCTCCCAAACTCTAAGATCGAGTGCAGTCAAGAAATGGCAAGCATTATCCGAGTTAGAGTATATGCAACCAACTGCTCAGACATCGCTCAAAATCTTAGTAAAGTGACTAAAAGACTCATCAAGACTCTCACTAGCGTGTTGTTCAAACTTGTTATAATCACGCTTGAATTGGTCCAGTCTTACCGTCTTGATTTGGGTAGTGCCCTCATGATAAGCATCGAGGGTCACCCAAATCTGGTGAGCAAAACGGAGGTGAGAAATCCTATCATACTCACTATGGTTAAAACCCTGTATGAGGATGTACCTTGCCTTAGTGTTTGCCTCAACGTCAGTCATATTGCCGACCGTGACGTTTTCATCAGCAGGAACTTCATGCGGGAGTTTCACCTTCTGCCATATTAGGAAGCCCTAGGCAGTGATGTATGACTCCATCTATGACTTACAGAATGGAAAATCAACTCCAAAAAATAGAAGGCTTGGTGGAATACTTGTCCATCACCATGGCTCTCGAGACCAGTCAAGATCTATGGAAGAGCAGAACCGGCTCTAATACGAATTGAAATATCAAGATGGCGAATAGAGGCGGGGTGAATGGTCGCAACTTAAACACTTTTCCTCAAAAAGTATCAAAACAAGCCTGCGAAGAAAACACACAAAAGGAGCCGATTAAAATGAGCCACTTGAGCTGTCTGGCCGGTGCTACCACAGGAGGGCCGGTAGCACCGCTCGAGGGGCTGTAGCACCGGGCTCAAGAACAGCTCAGAAAATTTAGCACGACCTAAAATAAATTTCGAGGAATCTTTTGATCGACTGGATAAAAACTCACAAAACTTGGTAGATAAGATCCACGGGATGTCAGGAACTTATTCCAACCTTCAATCGCAAGGATTAACTTCAAAGTTCTGACATTTTTACCCGGGAAAGAAGAACGCACCAAGTTTTGAGCAAATCGAAAGAACTTGATTCAAGACTTGCTCATGGGGTTTTGATAATCAAGATGATCTTGAATAGCCTCCCACACGTCATAGCAAGCACCAGAATAAGTAGAGACTTGAAGAAATGAAATTCACATGATCATTCACTCAAGAACGCAAAATCCGGTTTCTTGCAAGAAAAACGTATGGACCGCCTAGATGATTGGGATATGATCTAAGAAGAGGTTCATTCAACAATAAATATTCTCGGCACAAGAATCGTAAGCATGTAGAAGGAGGGGAGACAAATCCAAATTGCGTAAATGTAAATTGCAAGAAGGTAAAAGCGGAATTTAAATGCGTAAAGTAAATGCATAAGTGAAATTGAACATAGATGAAAACATTTTTATTTCTGGATGGAGAGGCTTACAAAGCCTCACATTCAAGTGGGCAAAGCTCAAAGGAGCACAAAACCTTCAAAGATGAGAAGGATACCCCTCCCCCTTTATTTATACTACCCTTGGGCCACCTACCACCCTTGGATGAGCCTCTAAACCCTACAGCACTCCATCAAGAGCTAGGATTAACCCACTCACACAGGCATGCAAGGGCTAACTCAAAACCCACCAACAAACCGGGTTTTCTTGCATGGTTTTCAAAGCACACTAATTAGACCCGCTACCCTATCAACTAGACCGCGATCCGACGGTCCTCATTGATCCGAGTAGCGTCTAGCTAGCACCTCATCCGCCCCTTGTCTTCTTGGCTTGCACGGACTCCGTCTCCGATCATCTTCCGGCAATCCCCGACCGTCTGGACCTCTGACGCTCCTCGCCTAGTCCCGATCATCCTCTGCCTCACCATGACCTAGCACCATCGTCCTGCAACCATCAAAAACAAGGAAACACCTCATATAGCCTTGCCCACAAAGATATGTAATAGATTCATCAAAGTCCACAAATTAAAATTCAACTTTGTTCATCCCGGCTGGTGCTACCTCCCTTAGGCCGGTAGCACCTGAGAGCATCTAGGCCCCCTATTTTTGTCAATTATGCTTAATATGTAGGTTTTGGTGTTGATGATCAAGAAGGATACTAAGTAGAAGCCGACAACAGCCATATTTGAAGATCAAGGCTAAGGTGTTTGTTTGTAGTTTTGGCTTGGGAGTTGATTCAAGCCATACAGCTAGAATCATCGTGCTATTAAGAGGGATTATACATAAGAAATGATCTTGGTTCATATGCAAAATCACTAAGATTACTTGGAGCATAGGACATTTCATATCTCTCATTCAAAAATCCAGATCTTCCCTTTCTTAGCCAAAAAGAGTTCTCTCTCGAACCAAACATCTTGTCAGGCGCTCAAGAAATCAAAGTTCAAATCCTAACCGAGCGCACACCATGTACGCTGGACCGACTTTTTAAGTCCGGTGCTAAGAGTTCTCTTCCGAATCTTTTTAACCGAGCGCATTCCATGTACGCCGGACCGACTTTTTCAGTCTGGCGCTAAGAGATATCCTTTGATGTATTTCCACCGAGTGTACACCGTTCACGCCGAACCAATCTGAATTTAGACTTATATTTAGTCCGACGTTAAGAGTTTCTTAAACTCTAATCTTAACCGAAAACATGCTGCTTTCGGCGGACCGAATTCTATGTGTACGTCGGACCAACTTTTTTTGTCCGGCACAAACATGCTTCACTCAGATAAAACCAACCGTTTTCCCATATACGCCGGACCAACTTTTTCAGTCTGGCGTAAACATTGTTTTGCTGGTATCCAAATAGATCAAAGCATGTGTACACCGGACCAATTTTGTCGGTCCAGCACGAACTTTCTTTTACCAGTACATGTATACGACGGACCATTTTTTCGGTCTGACGCAAATAGGTCACACTGGGTACAATAACGCTTCGCAAATCTTATGTACGTTAGACCGACTTTTTTAGTCCAGCGCGTGTATATATTTCAACATGTGACTCATCCACCTTAAAATACTTACAAAAGAGGCAGTAGTTGACCTATCTCATCCATCCTGCCAACCCTCAACGGGCAAATGGCAGGTACAACGGTTACTTCTGTTCAAGCTCTATATATATATAGTGCTTGAGTTCAAAAAAAAATATAGAGCTTTGCACTTACACATCCTTGACATTCTGAACACCGTTGACATCTTTCAAATCAATTACAACTTTTTGATCTTTAGAAATCTCTGAGCTTTCATTCTATCAAAGAGTTCGAACTTCAACTCAGAAACCAAAAACACTCATTCTAAATATTTAGTGTTCTTGCTCCAAGTTGAGTCTAGTTTACATCTAGCTACTGAACCAAGAGACAAGGCTTGTGGATAGTCTATTACTCTTGGAACTAGCTGTTCCTAGACGGTTGGAGGAGTTGTTGGTGCGACCTATCAAAAAGAGATTGTGGAAGGCCACCATTGTTGTGAAAGGTTGAGACTCACCTCACCGGAGTAGTGGAAGAGTCAAGCTAAGGGAAAACCAAAAGCCATTTTTATTGGCTATTTGGTGGAGCAATACATCTGAAGAAATGCTTTTGGTTAAGCTATACTTCTGAAGAAGTGCTCTAACGGGGACATAGGAGTTTGAGCTCTGAACCTCAGAGAAAAATCATTGAGTCTTCCTGTTATTGGTTTATCTTTATTTGTTCCTCTTATTGTCAGTTCTCATTCAAGTTTTTCTCTATACAAATCTTACTGAAACAGAGTTGTGCTGAATCTTTATACTAATTGTTTCTGTTACTATTTTTATTGAGAAAAGTTTTTCCATAAGAATAAAAAAAATTTAATGTTGGCTATTCACCCCCCTCTAGGCCAACTTGATCCTTACAAGTGGTATAAGAGTAAGGTTACCCATTTAAAGCTTAACAACTTGGGTAAAATGGCCGAAAGAATATGATCAGCTACAGTAAGTGTAGGAAGGGTTCATGTTTTTTATGGCACAAATTATGCTTATTGGAAAATTAGAATGAGGTGTTATCTTGAAGCCGTAAGTTATGATGTGTGGAGGGTTACAGAAAGACCTTTACCTCCACAGGTCATACCTGAAGAGCAATCCTCATCCTCAGAACCTACACCTGAAGAAATAAGAAATTTGCAATACGATGCTCAGGCTAGAAATGCTATCTTTTCTTGCCTTAGCGTTGAAGTTTTTGATAGAGTCAGTAATCTGTCAACTACCTATGATATATGGACTACTCTTCAAGAAATTCATGAGGGTACCTTTGATGTAAAAGAGGAAAGATATTTTGTTGTCAGAGAAAATTTTGATCAATTCAAAATGCTTCCTCATGAAAATGCTAATGATATGTTCTCTAGATTAAATCCTATTGTAAATGAGCTTAAAGGTCTAGGAACTAAAGTTGATGATGTTGAAGTATGCAGGAAGATGATCAGGGTTGTACCTCGAGCCTATCACAGCCTGATCACTTATCTATCCAATAGTGGTGATCTGAAGAAGCTCACGCCCACTGAACTATTGGGCAAGATCTCAGCTCATGAGCTTACCTTGGGTGATGAAGTTGAGACCAAGAAGAAATCTATTGCACTCAAAGCCAAGGAGAAAGTTCAAGATTTCTCTGATGAAGAAGAAGAAGATACAAGCTATGAAGAGGATGAAGATGTAAGAAAATTGGCATTACTCATGAGATTAGCAAACAAAATCATGAGAAGGGTAAATGCCAAAGGTAAGTCCTCTAACCACTTCTCAAAAAGAAACCCTTTCTCTAACATTATCTACTTTGAGTGCAACGAGAAAGGACACATAGTTGCCTGTTGCCCAAACAAAAGTAACAAGAAGGGCAAGAGCAAGGACAAAGATGACAATGATGAAGAAAAAGCTCAAGGAAGCTACAAGAGAAGTCATCGCAAGAAGAGCTACTCCAAGAAACATTGGAGGAAAGGGAAGAAGGAGGCACACATTGGTGAATGGATCACTGATGAAGAAAATTCAAGTAAAGAATCCTCCTCCTCAGATGAAGAGCCAAGGTCCAAGGGACTAGCAGGGCTCGCTCTGGATGAATCTACACCACCTTCACCTTAAGCTTCTCTACCACTGTGCCTAATGGCCAAAAATGATGAAGACAAGGTAAATGATTCTACTTTGTATGAAGAGCTTGTAGAGATTATTAAAGAGCTTAATGATACTTTATATGTTAAAACTGCTAAAGACAAAGCTCTTAAGAAAAATGCTATTAGCTTGATGGATAAGAATGAACTGCTTACTGCTAGAGTAGAAACTCTTGAATCTGACATTAATACCTTGCAAGAAAAAATGATATGCTGAAGAATAGTCAAAATGAGCTTATAAATGAACATGAAAAACTTTCCCATGCTCATTTTGTTCTAAGTACAGATCATGCAGTTCTTACAAATTCTCATGATTCTTTGAAAATCACACACATGCAACTTGTTAAAGATAATTATGAACTGCTTGACAAATACTATGAGCTGGAAATTGATAATGAGATGCAGAGTAGCAAATCTAAAAATGTTTCATCTTGTAATATTTCAATTAGTTGTGATTTGCTGTCTGATGAAATGATTATTCCTAGCTCATCTAGCATGTGTAGTAAAAATTGCAAAAATGCTTTGTATGCTAAAGAGCTCATGACAAAAAACAATGAGCTGAAATCAAAGGTAGCGAAATTTGACAAAGGATTAGAAAAATGCTTCCTTGGTAATGCTACTCTTGATAAAATTCTTGGGGAGCAAAAGATTGTTCTGGGTAAAAAGGGATTAGGCTATGAATCCAAATCTGTGCCCAGAAAGAATGAACAGCCAAAACCCAAGATAAATTTTATCAAAAGTAGGACTCAATGTTGTTATTGTCATAACTACAATCATGCTTCTAAAAATTGCAAATTTGCCTGTGCTTCATATGCTAAGGTTAATAGAAGATGCATGGTTGATGCACATTATATGTTGTTTAAGGATTTTAGGGGTAAAATTAATGTCAAATATGTTAGCCCCTCTAATCCGGACAAAAATCTTAAAGCTATTTGGGTGCCTAAGTCCTTACTAATCCATTTGGCCCCAAAGTTGTTCAGACTAACACTAATGGACCCAAAAGTATTTGGGTACCTAAAATCAAGAAATGAACACTATTTTAAGGTGAACTACAAGAGTGGTGGGCGGCACTGGGTTATTGACAGTGGCTACACACAGCACATGACCGGCACCTCAAGGATGTTCACCTCAGTTGAAAAGAGAGAGTGATCCAAGTCACAAAATCACATTTGGAGATAACAGTAAAAGAAAGGTAAAGGGAAATGGTAAGATAGCTATCTCAAATAATCACTCTATTGAAAATGTAATACTAGTTGATTCTTTAAATTTCAACCTCTTGTCTGTTGCTCAACTTTGTGATTTAGGATTCCATTGTATCTTCTCCAGTGATGGAGTAACAGTTCATGACAAAAATGAGAAGCTTATTTCTAAAGGTTTCAGATTTCAAAATCTCTACCTTGTTGATTTCAATTCTAACTCCTCATGCATTTCAACTTGTCTGCTTGCTAAAGTTTCACAAGGTTGGCTTTGGCACAGATGACTTGGGTATGTAGGTATGTCTAATCTCAAAAAGCTTTTCAAAAATGAGCTAGTAGTGGGCCTAAAGGATGTTAAATTTGAAAAGGATAAACTTTACGGTGCTTGTCAAGCTGGCAAGCAAATAGCTAAATCTCATCCTGCTAAAAATATTATGTCCACTACTAGGCCTCTATAACTTTTGCATATGGATGTCTTTGGTCCTACCTCATATGCGAGTATAGGTGGCAACTCATACTGCCTTGTAATTGTGGATGATTTCTTTAGGTTCACATGGGTATTCTTTTTGCCAAACAAAAGTGAAGTTGGAAAAAAATTTAAAACTTTTGCAAAAAGGGCTCTGTCGATGATCGGCACCGTCGACCGCAGAAAAAAGGGGATGCTTAGGAGATTGTTCCGGAGCGGGACCCGAAGTCGTGCTCGTTCGGAGGCGCCTAGCGTCGTAGGAAGATCGTCGAGGAAGAGATACCAGACACGAGGTTTATACTAGTTCGAGCCCTCGGGGTCGGGTAATAGCTCTACTCCAGTCTTGCCCTGAGGTGAAAGGTGTATATGTGATTCGGTGGGAGAATACAAAAATAGGGCCCGAGCCAGGGGGCGCTCGGTTGTTCTCCTTGGTGTGTGTTGTGTGTCTTCTGGTTGTCTCGTGTTGTCCTGTGTCCGTCTTCTTTGGTCGGGGCGATCCGTTGCTTTTGTAGCCCGCAGGGAGCCTTGCTGCTTGGTCCCGAGGCTGACATCGGGAGCTCGTGGCGAGTTGACAAGTGCTGACGAGAGACGTCAGTAGCCGTTGAGAGTCTTACAGGAGCTGTTGAGACCTTGACAGAAGCTGTTGAGACCTTGACGGGAGCTGTTGAGCCCTAGTTCCCACGCAAGGGCAGGTAGAGCGCTGATTCCCACGCAGGGGAGAGTTTTTACACGAGATAAATAAAATGTTACAGATGCCTTTTTCTCCGGAGGCCGTGGGGGTGTTGAGGTCTAGGTCAAGGTTGAGGTCGAGGCGTCGAGGTTGAGGTCGAGGGTGCTTGCCCTTGCGCCTGTGCCTGAGCTCGTTGGTCCCGAGCCCGAGTATCGAGAGAGCGCCTCCCAGGTCAGAGACGAGCCCCCAGGCCCACGGAAAAGCCACCGCGGGGCCCTGGGGGATGCTTACACGTGGCGAGGGTACCGATCCCTGACAACAAGCCCCGAGGCTCAAGGGACAGCCTTAAAGTTTGGGACACTCTTGAGTCTGACTGTTTCTTTAAGAAGGGATCGGCTCTTTGGTCGAGCTTGGCAGCCCCCGAGGCCGACCTCACGTGCCGAAGCCCTCCAAGGGCCCATGCCAGGGTTGCTCGGACATGCCCTTTCGCCTTCGCGGCATTGAATTGCAATACGTGTCTGGGGGACACCTGGTCTTCGCCGCCTTGGTCCCCTATGGGGGTTTCGAGGAGGCGATCTTGCAATGCCTCGCGTTCTGTCAGGGAGGACGATGGACACGGGATGCGACGCTTCGAGTCTCCAGGGGGAGATTCGAGGAGACGCGACCGTGGCGCTTCACGTCCTTTGCCCAAAAGTCCCAGCGCGCCTTTGAGGAGTAATAGATGCTAGCTGTTTAGAGACTGAGCCTCTTTAAAAGCTTGAAGCCGCATACCTCAGAAGTTCTCCACCCTTGCGCTGCGACATAGCTTCCCTGCTTGCTGCCTATTTCTTCTCCCGACCTGTCTTGATCTCTCCGAGTGCCATGGCCAAGTTTGGGAAAAGCACCTTGACCACCGAGAGGATGAAGGAGCTTTAGTCGCTGAGACTCCTGGACCCAATGACCTGGTGACTTACGGCGGCCGGGGAGGTCGAGCCGCGTCCCCGGGAAGACGAGATCGTGTGTATGGAGCAGTACACACTCTTCGGGCTGCGTACCCCGGAGAGTGGCTTCTTGGCAGCCATCCTCGCGCAATATGAGATCGAGATCGTCAACCTGGTTCCGAACTCTATTCTTCTTCTTTCCATCTTCTCCCATGTCTGCGAGGGATTCTTAGGGATCCTTCCGACTCCCTCTCTTTTCTTTCGCTTTTATTCTTTGTTCCACACCTCGAAGGACCCTGTCGTCGGGTGCCTTTACTTCCGGCTGCGGACCGGGCTTCCTTGCACCTTTCTTCAAGTCCCGTCCCGGGACTCCCTCGGGCCATAGATAGAGAGGTGGTTCTATCCGAAGAAAGGCGAGGGGGGTGAGCTCGCGTACAACGGCATCGTCGTGGACAGCAAGCGCGAGACCCCAGAGCCTGAGGACTCGGAGGCCGACCAAGAGGCCATCGCCACCATCCATGTCTGTGCGACGCGCGGCCTCACTGGCCAGGTCGTGGCCGTGGACTACCTGCGAGCTCGGGTGTCCCCTCTTCGGAAGAGGATGCACCCTTTTTTCAAGATCCGAGGGAGGAATGACCCCACCCGGGAAAGCGCCAAAGGTAAGATTTCTTTGACATCACTTTTCCCCGAGCTCGGGCGAGCCCCTTCTTCTAATTGTCTTCTGTCCTCATTCCATGTTTCCGTAGCCCCGGCAGAGTCGTGGGTGGCGGTGTGCATGCAAGAGATGTTTGGGAAGGCAGCCCACATCTACAGCCTCGACGGCCCCATCCCAAGAACATCTTGAGGAGGAGCAGCGAGGTAACTCTTTCTCCACCCTCTTTTGTCGAGTTCGACTCGGGCTCAGGCCTGCTCTGACCTCAATGAGCCACACAGGAGAGCCAGGAGCTGCGTGAGATGGCGAGGGGCCTGCTGCCGCTACCCGGGTTGGGCAAGGGCAAGAAGGCCGCCAAGAGGCCTGCCCCGAACGCCCTTGGCCAGGTCGCCAAGAGGCCCCACGTCGAGTGGGGCGACCGTGCAATGATAAGTCATTTTTTGCCGAGCCCAGGGACATCCGGGCTCGTCCTCAGCTTCTTGTCATCCCCGACCATCTTCTTTTCTTTGACCTTCTTTTCTTCTTCCCGCAGCAAGAACGGGCGGCGGCGGTCGTCAAGCCGTTGGGCCCGCGCCTAGCATCGCGGACGCAAGGCGCCCATGGAAAAGACACTCCCCCAGCCACCGCGGGAGCGAGGCGCCGGGCCACGCCCCCACCACCCAGGAGACGGAGACTCGTCACCCAGGTTTGCGCCCATCTTTTGCCTGAGGTCATGAGCATAGGTTTCCCCTCTCACGGGTCTTAGAGACCCTTTGTATTACAGACTCTGATTGTTGTCCAGGGCGAGTCCGAGGATGAGGAGGAGGACACGGGGGACTACCTCTTAGTCCCCCGAGCAAGGCCGCAGCATGCCCAGCACACCGTGGCACCCTTGGAGGGCGACGCATCTGGGGGGCCCGACCAGGGGCTCCCTGGCTCGGACGCTAGCATGGGCGGGGCTGCAGCGGAGGCTGACATCGCCAGGGCCACGGCAGAAACCGACGCCGCTGGGCCCAGCGCAACCGAGGTCGAGGCAGCACTTGCGGTCGTCGCCGACCTTGGTGGAGCTTCAGGTATGCCGAACCCCTTCGTTGGTTGACATTTTTGTCTTGTACTTCGGCTTTCTTTGTGACTTCGTCATTCTTGGCTGGCTCGGTTCCGCCTGCGTCGCCCCGCACTTCACACGAGTCTACTTGGGCTAGTGCCTCCCACAGTGTCGCCGACCCGGCATAGGAGGGGGCCCCTGGGGATGCACGTCGCTGCTGAGCGACAGCCGCGCGAGACTCGAGAAC
Organism: Otatea glauca; assembly: GCA_036346275.1. NCBI lineage: Eukaryota > Viridiplantae > Streptophyta > Magnoliopsida > Poales > Poaceae > Otatea > Otatea glauca. The sequence continues at coordinate 36,830,576 of CM070713.1, read as the reverse complement.
CGTCTTCAGGAGGTGAGTTGAGTTCGAGCCCTCCTTCTTACTTCTTTGCACTCGTGGGGCCGTCGTGACACTTCCCGCGCCTTTTCAGGGCTTGGACTCAGTCGCCAACGGGCTTGGGACCCTACGCGTCCACGCCAACCAATTCCGGACGCTGTGCTCTTGGTCGAGGAATGGGAGCAGTATGTTCTCAGCCTTGAGGAGAGCGCAGCGCGGATGGAGGAGGAGATTGAGCAGCTGAAGGTTGAGCACGCCGTCGAGCTTTTGAAGGCTGTCGAGGCCGAGCAGAAGAGGTCAGCCGAGGCCCTCGCTAATGTTCACAAGAAGTTCGAGAAGACCCTTGAAGCCAATCGCTCGGCGACCGCGGGGATCATCGAGACCACCTGCGCAGAGGTGGAGATGCTCCATAAGCAAGTCACAGAGCTCCCCGCTGCCCCCACGAAGGCCTCCACCGAGCTCGAAGCGAAGGCGGCCGAGCTTGAGGAGAAGCTCGGATGAGCGTCTCGGGCGGGGAAGAGCGCCCTAGCCCAGCTCCAGGAGGACCGGAGCTGCGTCGCCAATGCTGAGGCTGAGACGCTGGCTTTGAGGGCCAAGGTCGCCGCTCTCGAGCAGAAGAAGCTTGCGCGGGAGATGGCCGACCTGTAGATAGGTTAGTAGGTAGGGGCGAGGGGACTCGACCCCTTTGTAAATGTTGATTATGTAAATTTTGGTTAGAAGAAATAAAAACTCCCTTTATGGTTGAAATTGAATGCGTCTTGCTCGAGATCAAATGTCTTCCCAAGACTTAGCCGGAAATCTTTGCTCGAGGTCAAATGGCGTCTTACCAAGACCTAGCCAAAAACCCAAGACTTAGCCAGAAATCCAAGATTTAGCCAGAAACCCTGCTCGAGATCTGGTGGCGTCTTATCGAGGCTTAGCCAGAAATCCAAGACTTAGCCAGAAACCCAACTCGAGACTTTGGCCTTTGCCTTGCCACCCTGCCTTAGCCGGCGACTCGGGGCGTGGAGTTGGCCGTTGGGATCTGAAGTTTATCCAACATTCTCGACCTAAGAAAGGGGCCCACGACAGAGTCAGGTCACCGGATATACTTTTGGTTGGGGGCGAACCTTGATCGTGGCGTTAGGTCGAGGCGGCCAGGTCTAGAAATACTCGGTCCTGCCCTGTTGTCACGTTCTTGTCACCGAACCCGAGGTGCTCGAGCTAGTTGCCGGGTCCTGAGGTTTAGCAAATATTTTGACCTAAAAAAAGAGAGCCCGCAACGGAGTCAGGTCTTTGGACATGCCTTCGATCAAGGACAAAACCTGAACCCGCGGCTCCAGGTCGGGATGGCCGAGCCTGGTATTATTCAAACCCGGGGGCCCCCTCAGCGGGCGGCCTACCATTCAAATCATTCGATGGGGGAATAGTCGGCTTACGACGATAAGAATCAGCTTACTGCGGTCAGAGCATCCCCGGAGGAATTTTTTAGAAATCCACGACCTTCGAGCCTGGGAAAGCTTCAGGCTCGGTGTTAGGTCAAGACAGCCGAACCCAAAAACGCTCAGGCTTGGGCCGAGTTTTGGGGCATCAGGTCAAGACAGCCGAACTCGGGAATGCATCGAGTTCGGGGCTCCCCCCAAGGGAGGCCTCTGATTCGAACCTACTGAGGAATAGTCGGCTTTCTGTGATACGGATCGGCTTACTGCGACCGAAGCATCCCCGGAGGTGAATCTAGAGTCCATGTCTGTCGAGCCCGGGAATCGTCATCAGGCTCGGGGTGCCCTCCGAGAACGGTCTCTGGTTGGCTTGTCTGCGAGGGAATGGTCGGCTTACCCTGATAAAGATCAATTTACGGTGACCGGGACAACCCCGAGGCGAACCTAGAGACCACGACCTGAGGCCAAGGCACGCGAAGTGCAGTGGAAAGATTCACAGATATATCTAATAAAGAAAAATCCTCCGGGCACCTCGAGGTCAGGAGGCTCTCGGCGTGACCTCTGGTCCAAGCCCCGCTACAGGGGGGAGCTGAGACATGATGAGGATCAGCTTACAGCTGGCCGCAACCCCCTAGAGGTGGTCCTTATGATCACGCCTCGTACTATGTCGCTCGAGGTGCAAGGAGACGTAAATACGGGCAACAATAAGGAATAACTTTAAGTTGTCGGCAAGGCACAAGGACAGGCCCTGGCACAGGGGAGTAGCCAGCTTACCGTGACGAGAGCCGCCTTACCTTGGGCTTGACTGCCCGGCGGTGGATCTTGAGAACACGACCTGACGTCGCGGTCCTTGAGACGCAAAGAGAAGTTAGTACAGATAGAGGAAGAATTTCTTATTTCGGGCAAATATTATGTCGGGCTTCATCCCTTTGGAGCGAGAGTGCAGGCCATGCTCGAGGTGGCGGTCCAAGGGTGGTCCCAGGTGCAAGGGAGCAGACAAAGCATTATAAGTACGAATGACAGAGCAAAACATGTTTTCAGTAAACTAATGCTGGGTCGGCCCCCTAGCTCAGAACACTTACTGAGGGCAGTTCCAGGTATGAGCCCCGCGACAGGGGGATAGTCAGCTTACCGCGACGAGAGTCGGTTTACTGCGGACGTGGCCCCTGGAGGCGTACCTCGAAACCGCGACTTTGCTCGAGCAAAGGGGGAGCTAGACCAAGGCCCGAGTGTCTCGAGGCGGATGGTTTCGCGGGTGTGATCGCTAGAGCGAGCCTTACCGCAGAGGGAGTCATGATGCGATGAGAATCGGCTTACTGCTAGCTCGACCCTCCGGAGGCGAACCCTAGGATCGTAGCACGGAAACGCATTTGCTCGAGACACAAAAGGGGGGCATAAAGAGATGGCACAATCATGGTTGATAAAGCAGAAGTATTTTATCATGAAAGCGAAAGGCAGAGCATTAAACATAGAACTTTCGGAGCTGGTCAATGTTCCACGAGTTCGCGAGCTCTCGGCCGTCCGGCATGGCCAGTCGGTAAGCACCCGTGCGACCTACTGAAACGACGCGGTAGGGACCCTCCCACAGCGGGGATAACTTGTTGGTGCCGGACCGGTCCTGAATCCGCTTTACGACCAGGTCCCCAACCAGGAGCCCCCTGGGTCGTACCGATCGAGAAGCATGCCTGCGGAGTGCTTGCAGGTAATGCGCCGATCACAGTAGCACACAGCATCTTACCTCCTTCGCCAGAGCGAGGTCGAGGGACCGCTCTTGCTCGAGGTCGACCTGGCCAACTGAGCCAACCCTGGCGGAGCCCAACGCGACTTCGGGGGGCAGGACGGCCTCGGTACCGAAGACAAGCTGAAAGGGGGTTGCCCCTATCGCTTGGCTTGGCATGATACGGATGGACCAAAGGACGGTGTGAAGCTCGTCCACCCAGGCTCGGCCCTGCCGCTCGAGCTAGTCGAAGACTCGCTTCTTGATGCCTTGGACGATTTGCCCATTGCCGCGCTCGACCGCCCTTTGCTCTGGGGATGACTTACCGAGGCATAGCAGAGTTTGGTTCCTCTGTCTTTGCAATACTCTTGGAACAATTCGCTGGTGAACTGTGTCTCATTGTCGGTAATGATCCTGCAAGGGACTCCATACCTCGAGACTATAAACGAGCGGAAGAATCTCACCGCTTCTTGGGCCGTGATGGCCGAGACTGGCTCGGCCTCAACCCACTTTGTGAAGGTGTCGATGGCGACGAACAGGAACTTCTTTCCCCCGACCGCCCGTGGGAAAGGGCCAAGGATGTCGAGGCCCTGTGTCGAAACGACTGCGAGGGGATGGTCCGGAGGGCGAGGTCGGCCGTGTGCTTTCCGAGTGTGGAACTGGCAAGCTCGACAGGCGCGGACAATATCCCAAGCATCCTGGAGTGCCGTCAGCCAATAGAAGCCCATCTGGAACGCCTTCCCGACCTTTGTCCTGAAAGAAGAGTGAGCGCCACAGAGGATCGAATGGATGTCATTGAGCAAGTATTTACCTTCCTCTGGGGTAATACACCAGGCGAGGATGCCCAAAATGCCCCGCTAGTATAACTGTCCGCCGATGAGCTCGTACGATCCCGCACGGCGCTTGAGTCTGCTGCTTTCGACCGGATCAGGCGGGAGCTTGCCGAGGTTGAGTAACTTAACGAACGGGTCCATCCACGAGGGAACACTCTCGAGGAGGGCCACCGAAGCCTCCAGGTCGACGACGGTAGGGGTCGGTAGGGTCTCGAGGATGACGTCTGATGGGATCTCGTCGTCGGACGACCCGAGCTTGGATAGGAGATCAGCGCCAGAGTTGTCCTTCCTAGGAACATACCCGATCTCAAGGTTCTTGAACCATTTCTCCATCTTGCGTACCCCGGCGAGGTACTTTGCCATTGATGGCTCTGAGCATTGGTAGTCTTTGTTGTACTGGTTGATGGCGAGTTGAGAATCTCCCCTCACAACCAACCAGCGCACGCCCAATGATTTGCATGCCCGAAGGCTAGCCAAGAGGGCCTCGTACTCCACGACATTGTTGGTCGCGGAAAGCCGAAGCGAATTACATACTCCAGATGATCTCCCTAAGGGTGATAATGAAAGATAGAAATGGCGACCAGAGGGGGGTGAATGATCCCAAATAAAATTTTCCCCTACTTGTGGGATATAGATTCTAGGGTATCCTCAGGAAAGGCCCAAGATGAAGGCCCAGAAGATACTCCTCGCGTCAGGCCCAGCTGCCGTGCGCAAGGGGACATATCCTAAAGGAAGTTGAACTTATATTTAGATATGATAGATACGGTTGTAATACGAGTCGTTAATAGGGTAGATAAAGATGTAAACTCTATCCTATTAGCTGACTAGAATCTTGTAACCGATCGAATCTCCAAACCGATCAGATTCTCAGAAGCCGCCCCACCCCGCTATATAAGGGAGAGGGCGGGCAACAACATAGGGATCCGATCATCCAAGCATAGAGCAATCGCCATAGAGCATAGAACACCTCATATCGCCAGAGCATATTGTGCTTTGAGCAACCCCTGCATCCAAGAGATCCATATAATCCCAAAGACACAGATTAGGTATTATCTCCTCCGTGAGAGCTCGAACTCAGATAAACCCCTTGTCTTGTGTGACCATCGAATTTGAGATCGAGCGCCTACCCCATAAATTCATTGCCGACTACAAAAGTCGACAGTTGGCACGCCAGGTAGGGGGAGCGCTTCAATCTTTTCCTACAAACTCAATGGCGTCAACCGGCGGATTCATCTCCGGCCAGGCTTTCCGCCGAAGCCTCGGATTTCGCCGCTATTATGCGTGGAGAGCTTGTCACCGATAAAACCGATTCAATCGCGTAATCCGTGGTGAACCATCTCGTACATTACTCGACTTATCTCGAAAACCACCGGCTCCATTAGGAGCGGCCGCGATTTTCGCGATCTTCTCAATTGAAGGACGTAAGACCGATCTCCATCAAGAAGATCGTGACATCGCGAAGAAGATCGCCGACGTAGGGTAAGGAGATCAAAACGCGGCTCTCCGATCTTTGGGTCGCAATGTCCGGAGGACATCCCGCAATCTGTTGGGAGATCACCGCCTTCCGCACGCCGATGCGTAACGCCATCCTTCAAGACGCTCGACGCTACCGGACCCGATGATTGCATCGATACCCAAAGAGCTCCCGATTGTGGCTCACATCAAGGCCATGGTGACGGCAGCAGCTATCCAAAGAAAATCGAGAAGCCGGCCGAGAAGCGCACTGCGCCTAACGCTGCCACTGTGTCGCCAGCACGGATCAGAATCAAATGGAAGGTTATAGCTGGCGCCACGCGCCGCGATACCGAGACGCGACGACGATCTCTGATCGCGACCTCCGCCAGACATCACGCCAAGCGACGAGCGGACAAGGAAGAAAGACATGGACGCCGCGACGACTTCGAGCATTTCCAAGATAAGCTACGATCGGCGGAACGACCAATGCACGATGACCACGACGATCGAGATTTCATCATCGCCGAGTGGAAGTGACGACGAACGCCGAGTCAATGACTAGCCGCTACCAACCTCACCTCGACGTTTTGACGGTCATCACCGAGCTAGAAGATCTGAACGCCGGAGTCCACCCCGGCAAGATGAAAGATCCATCGATGGGATCCGAGCATTCACTCCCCGGCTTCGCCGAGTGGTTTGGCTCGACGGATTCAACCCCAAAGGCATTGTAAAGTTCGACGGGAGCGAGACCTGTGCTTGGTTGCGGTGTCTACGCTCGGGCGGTCAAGGCAAATAGAGGAAATCGCATCATCACTCGACGCTTTGACGGTCATCACCGACTCCGTAAAGAAATGTTTGCGCTAGCCGACCGCTACGCCACGGCCTCGTATAGATTCGCCGAGCGGCAAGAAGATCATCCCACACAAAAAGCAAGGGCGATAAGCCCGAGTCCTCTAAACACAAGGATAGGAAACGCAAGGGCGAGGAGTCGTCGCGTAGCCGAGCATAACCGCCCCGCCACTCGAGAGAGGCACCCGACATAAAGACTGCCATGGAAGCGATCCGTCCTTTCCACCCCAAGGAAAGCACGCCGCCAAGGATCGCTTCACTGCCGCTTTATGCGCGAAAAGTCAACGATAACCGCCCACCAAGGGCGGTTGCTCAAATAAGAAGAAGGAACTCCTGATGAAGAAGATTTCAAGGAGCCCGAGCAGAGCCGAACTACATCTACGAGGGTTCAACCGGATACGAGTCCAAGCGAAGCGAAAACTCACCGCCGGAGATCAACGCAGCGAAACCGGACTCTCAATATCCGAAATGGTCTAAGGTCCCGATCACCTTTGACCGTAGAGATCACCCCGCAGGTCCCACATCCGGTAAGTTTCTCTCGATTTGACCCGCCAGCGCAGCTGCGAAGCTCAAGAGGGTTCTCGACGACGGCGGAAGTGGGCTCAACGTCTGCTCGCGTAACTTTCGACGACATGAGCATCCTCGCTCGAGCCGAGGCCAAGCACTCACCTTTCCACGGAGTAATCTCGGCGCCCTCGCTCCCTGACAGATTTCATTACCCGCTACGCTCGGGACCAAGGATAATTTCCGACCGAATTCATCAATTTTGAGGTAGCCAATTTCGAGACTCGCGCACCATGCCATCTTGGGAAGGCCTAGCCTAGCCGATTCATGGCCATACCTCATTACACTTACTCGTGTTGAAGATGCCGGACCCAAAGGAGTCATCACACTTCGTGGCGACATCACAACTCGCAATGCGACCGGAGAATCATGAACTTGCCGAATTACAGAAGCAGTGTACCTGTGCAAGAAACATCCAGCCGAGGTCGCCACGCCCAAGACGAAGGAGAAGTACCATCAAAAGCAAGCCACCTCGGAATTAAGCCCGACGAAGGAACTAAAAGGATCATTCTTGACCCGTCCGACACATCTAAAACAACCGTGATCGGACAGGCTCGAGGACAATAGGAAAGCGTGCTCGCCACCTTCCTCCAAACTAACAGAGACATTTTCACCGAAACCATCGATATGCCAGTGTACCAAGGAGGTGATCGAGCACTCTCTCCATGTTGATGAGAAGTCAAAACCCATCAAACAGAGGCTTCATGTTCGCCTGATCGTCTAACGCCATAAAACAGAAATCACTAAACTCCTAGCCGCAAGTTTCATCAAAGAAGTGTATCATCCCGATTGGTTAGCAAACTCGTGTTAGTTCAAAATAAGAATAAAACTTGGCGACAAAGGCCGATTATATCGATCTCAACAAGGCGTGTCTGAAGGATCCCTTGGACCGCCCCGGATTGATTAGGTGGTAGATTCGATCGCGGTTGTGAAATTTTGAGTTTTCTTGACGATACTGCTATCACCGATTCGCCTAAAGGAGGAAGATCATATCAAGACCTCGCTCATCACGCCTTTCGAGCTCATCGTTACACCACGATGGCATTCGGGCTAAAAACGCGGGCGCGACCTATCAGTCATACATACAATGCAGTTTTCACACCCACTGGGCGCAACGTGGAGGCGTATGTAGATGACGCTTGTCATAAAACTCGAAAGGAAATATCTTATCATCGACCTAGCCGAGACTTTCAAAGTTTAAGGGCTTTCAACATGAAGTCAACTCGAGAAGTGTGTTTTCGAGTATCTTCGAAAATCGCCGATTTATCGTGGTCATAACGAGGCATTGAAGCCAACCCGAGAAAGTCAAGGCCATATCAAATATGGAACCGCCGACGAACCAAAAAGACGCCCGTAAGCTTACAGGTGTATGGCCGCCTAAGGTGTTCATCTCCGGCCGGGTATGCGAGGTATGCCTTTCTTCAAACTACTCAAGAAATAAGATAAGTTTCAGTGGACGTTGGAAGCGCAACAAGCATTTGAAGATCTGAAGACCTTCCTGACGACACCTCCCGTGTTGGTCTCGTCAATGCCAGAAGAACCCCTATTACTTTATATCGCGACAACGACACATGTAGTCAGCGCTGCGATCATCGTAGAAAGGGAGGAAACGGCTCAGGGGCACAGAGTCCAGCACCCGGTATACTTCGTAAGTGAAGTCCTAAGTGAGTCCAAGGTACGGATCCACAAGTGCAGTAAGCTATTATATGTCAGACTTTACATCTCGCAGCTTAAACACTACTTCCAAGAGCATGTTATTTCGTGGTCACCTCCTTCCCGACGGAGACATACTGCAACCAGAGGCCACCGAAGAATTGCCAAATGGGCGCTTGAACTCGGGCCTTTGACATTCAATTCAAGTCCGCTGGCCATCAAATCCCAAGCACTCACGACTTTATCACTGAGTGGACGGAATTGTAGCACCCGCGACACTAAAGATCTCGAGTATTGGACGATGTACTTTGACTGATCCTCATGCTCACGGCTGGGCTGGTATAGTGCTCATATCACCAAGTGGAGAAAGATTGAGGTATATCCTCCAAATATTTTTTCCTCGTGATCCAACAACACCGCCGAGTATGAGGCACTCATTCACGGACTCAGACGCCATATCTCTCAAAGATTCGACGATCGGGCGGTTCGTGGAGATTCAATGCTCGTGGTCAATCAAGTGCGTATGAATGGTCTTGCATCGAGGACAACATGGCAAAGATATTGCCAAGAAGTGCGCAAGCTAGAAAGCAATTTTGATGGACTCGAGCTCGCTCACGCATTTCGACGGACAACGGCAAATTGACGAATTAGCGAAGATGGATCCCCGCCGTCCAAGGTGCCCGTGGGAATATTTGTAGAAGAAATTCATAAACCCACGATTAGCGCCTACCAAAAGCGCATACCCAAAGAGAAAAGGGAAGAGGCAGAGGTCTTGATTATTACCCCGCATTGACATCTCCATACCGACTACCCGATGAAGACAAGCTACCCGAGGATCGCGCCCAAGCCGAGCGGATCATGCGCCAAGCAAGAGTTATGTAGTCGCTGGAAAGGAGCTTTATCGAAGAGCTCCTTTGGCATACCGCGACGATGCATATCGAACAAAAAGGGAAAGACTCGCCAAAGCAATCCACTTGGGAATTTGTGGGAACCATGCGCGCCATCGACTCGTTGGAAAAGCCTATCGCCAAGGGTTCTTTTGGCCGATCGTCATCACAGATGCGAGGACATCGTCCGACATGCGAAGGATGTCGCTTTTTGCACGCTAAATGAACAAGCCAAACAGAACTACTGACTATCCCGATTACATGGCCATTTGCGGTCCGGGGCTCGACATGGTGGGACCTTTGAAAAAGGCTCAAGGAGGCTATACTTATCTCTTCGCTGCCGCTGATAAATTCACCAAATGGATTGAGGCCAAACCACGCCACCATTACGGCGACAAAGGCCGAGAATTCTTTCACGAGATCGTGGTTAGATTTGGCGCATCCAACCGAATCATCACGATAATGGCACTCACCAGAGGCGAAGTATTTCAAGATTGGTGCGAGGAGCTAGGCATAAAATTTGCTTCAAGGCGACCGCGCACTCAAGTAACTGACAAAGTTGAGCGAGCTAATGGCATGGTGCTCCAAGGCATAAAAGCAAGAATTTTCGATCGACTCCAACCATATACTACTCGGTGGGTCAAGGAACTGCCTTCAGTACTCTGGGGGCTACGAACTACCCCCAGCAGAGCAACCGGGCAGCCACCTTTCTTTCTAGTATATGGCACAGAAGCGGTCTTACCAACCGAGTTAGAATTCGGATCCCCGTGGGTTCGGAGTTATGAAGAGATCGCTTCAGAAGACAGTCGGCTAGAAGACCTCAACAGATTGGAAGAAGCCAGGGATATCGCAACAATTCGGTAGGCAAAATACCTCCAAGGCTTACGACGTTATCATGGGCGCAATGTAAAGAGCCACGCGTTCTCCAAAGGAGATCTAGTCCTAAGGAGGAATCAAAAGAGCGAACATAAACTCTCTCCAAGTTGGGAGGGCCCTTACATCATCGATGAAGTAATTCGTCCCGGAGCTTATAAACTTAAGCGAGAAGATGGATCGACAATCAAGAATACTTGGAATATAGAACAAATACGCTGCTTTTTCACTTAAGTTTTGTACTTCTATTTAATCTTTTGTGAATAAAAGTTCGATTGAAAAGGTCGCTTTCATATAACCTCTTTATAATCGTGAATTCGAGTGCTTCGCTTTATGTTAAGACTCGTGGACAAGATCCATGAATCATATCCTGAGCCTCGGGCCGGAGTCGATGAACAAAGGTCACCGGCCAAACCACTCAAGATATATACTTTCATGAAGGAAAACAGGAACACTTTTTATGCCTTTAAAGGTCAAGAGTCTCTACAATCGACAAAGAAGTATCCCCGACTTCCTCCCGCAGCTCTGCAGCCGATCTTCGCAACATCGCGAGCGTAGCCTTCCCTAAGGGCCTCAAGATCCACTCGGGATAGAGGGACTTGGTGATCGCCAGTGTCCGGCCGGCACCGTTAGCCATGCTTCCTTCAAAGAGTTCTTGAGGGCCCCCGATGCTTCCTTTAGCCAGACGACGACCTCACCCCTGCTGAGTGGCCTCTCGCCACTTGGATGAAGCGAACTCAGCAGGGGCTAGAAGCGCCCCGGAGCTCAAAGCAGAAGTTTTGAGAACCTTAACTCTTCGCCAAGACGGCGATTGCGCTCGAAGTTTTGACCTTATAACTGCAAGGCAAAGCGTTAGAGAAGATAGTAAAGGATCAAGCAAAGACTAGTTGATACTACACCTTCAAAATCCTTCTCCACCTTCACTGAATCTTCCACGGCTTTAAGTTTTCCTTCGAGCCATGAGAGTGAATCTCGAAATGGAGCAAACACAAGAAATCGGCAAGATAGTCGACTGCGAAAAACATGAAACAACCCAAGAGATAGCTACCTCTGAGAGAGCCGTGATATCCAGATTCTCCCGGCGCAGAGCGCTTTGTTCTGGCTCCACGATGTCCGGAGTTCGACCGGGATTGCACTCGGCCGTGATACTCGCTTTGATGCGCTAGGTCGACCAAGTACTCGGGCGCGTCCGGATTTAGGGAGCATCCTTGAATGTACTCGACTTTCGCCAAGCGCCCCTATTTTCTATAATCATCATAGCGTAAGGTAAACGCGTGGAAGAAGCGCGAAGGTGGACACAATGTCTTGGAGGAATGCTCACCGGGCGACATGCGCACAAGCCTTGGCATGGATGAAAAGTCATCCTCTCTCTCTCTTCTTCCTCCGGTCGCCCAAAAGCTTCAAACCTCATCATCGCAAAGGTTGTATCTGTTATTAGCCGGGCGAGCAGGGTGGCGGGACTCGGTGAATCTCTTCAACCTCGGGGACGAGCAGGAGGCCGACTCAGAGCAACGGATCTGCCGCAGGGCAACGCGAACAGAGACGGTGCCAGGGGACTAGGAGACACTTCGCGCCTCGTATGCGCTTCGCCAAGTATGAACTCCGGAGGTCCAACTCAGCAGGCCCCAGCGGAGACCGACGGGCGATTGCGAAGGGTCCTCGTGAAGAAGAATCGCCAAGAAGACCAAGAATAAAATGGAGTCAACGAGTAACGGACCGTTGGATTTCTCATTCTCATCGGGGCTTCTTGCGAATAGTCGCTCACCCCTAAGAACCACTCTGACCGTCGCCGATCGGGTGCCCCGCTTCTTTGGACAACCCACCGAACTCGCGCAGTGGATATTGATTTTGGGACCACCAACCGGACGTCGGGGCCACGAGGTCATCGACAAGATCTTCTTTCCTTCTTTGCAAGCAGGCCCTCACGAGACCGTGTCTGCGCTTGGAGAATAGCCCGGTGAGGAGGCATTTCGTAAGGGAGGAACATCAAGAATGTGATGTGATCCTCAAGATGAAGATCGAGTTAGCAAAACTTCAAAGAACGAAGAAACGCAAAATTCTAATAAAAATCGCCACCGCAGAGGGGCGTGATATGTTGAAAGATTTCGGCACTTGATGATAATATGTCGATGCTCGAGATAAAGAGTTCTCCACCCTAGCGCATAACCTCTCCCTTGGCAAATCGTCGGCCGCTCCTGGCCGGGTCACTTTGTCCCCTATGTTTAATCCCGGATGAACTCGCCCTTCAGTATTGCACCCACGGCGATGAAGTGGAGGGCCAAACCCACTCCTGTAAGCCCGCTATCTTTCACCTTTCCGATCGCTGCCAAGAGTTCGCACACTTGATCCATGTCGAAGAAGCAGGCTAACCCCGTGAAATAGACATTGAGGGACGGCGCCAAGGAACGGAGGCGAGACAAATTGGGGTTGGCACAAGAAACCATTCCCTATGCCACCCTTGTTGGAGGTCTTGACAGAATGGCAAGTAATCCTTCTTCAACCCTTCCCGCACTGAATCCAATACCCCGATAACCTTGGGGTCATTTTTGGAGGGATAGGGCTTCAGGAGATAAAGGTGATGAAAGAGGTCGAAATGGGGCTAATGCCTGTAAAAGCTTCACAAAGGTGGACAAAGAGGGAAATTTGGAGGATAGAATTGGGGTTTAGATTCACCAATTCGATTTCATAAAAGAAAAGAAGGCCGCAAGGAAAGAACTGATCGGAAGACCAAGGCCATGGTGGAAAAAGGATTCAAAACCACCACCTCCTGAGCGGGAGTCGGGACTGATTCACCGCGGACCGGGCGTATGGAGATCAGGGCCGATCGTGCAAGATCCCGCTGCCTACCATGGATTTCAGCTTCTCCTGGCCGTTGTCGAGGTCAGCCCAACTCGTGGTGAAGGCAGAGAAGGAGTAGAAGAAGACATTCTTGCGTAAAAGATTGACAAATGACTCAAGAAGGCAAGAATAAATAAGGTTAACCATGGTGGCAGAGAGTTCGTGAAGGCGAGAAGGAGAAAGGAGAAAAGCTCTATGAAAGATGAACTGGCTTGACGTCAGACAACCTAGTTTCTAAAGAGAGAACAAGAAGGTCTCGCGCCAATCAGCGGAAAAAGTCATAAACGTCTCATCCTTTCAGATTCCTCATAAATGAATTACAGGCCCGTCGCCTCGACTACGAGGCTTGACAGAATTTGACCGGATCGCATCGAGGCCACGTCGCCCCCATGATGGGGCTCGTTTCCCACTTACCGTACTAAACGAGATGTGGATGGTCTTCAACTTGAATAAAAAACTTGTTTTCTTACGGTACACCCCACGTTGGGCCTTTGGGTGGTTACCGCATGACGGAATCATGTACCGTAAGATTGAGCCCAAACGGGCACAAATCCATGGGCGTGCTCCACGAGGGCCGAGGATGCTGTGCGTCGTTTTAAACGAGTACGGAAGCCCTTCGGATCTAAATGTGATACGCTCCAAGAGAGCTTAAGCCGGATCCGACATCAGTCGAGAAAGGGTATCACTCAGCCAAGAGCCGTCAAAAGTAATATGCTCCAAGAGAACCTAAGTCAACTCGACATTAGTCGGAAAGGGTATCACTCGCCATGAGTCGCCTAAACGTGGTACGCCCAAGAGAGCCTAAGCCGCTCCCAGATAAACCGAGAAAAGATATTACTCAGCCAAGAGCCATATGAAATCATGATACGCCCAAGAGAGCTAGGCCGTGCTCTTAGGATACGGTATCATTCGCCATGAGCCAGATAACCTCGTTATGTCCCAAGTTGACTAAAACTATATCTCGCAATGCCGGATATGGGGATCGCCGCCAAGTGCAACGATGCGCCCAAGTCGAGCCTAAGCTATGTCTAGCGGCAGATGGACACCTCCTTTCAGGTTCAAGCAACACCCAAGATCCGAGACGCCCTAGAACGAGACTAATACAAAGTCAAGGGACAGACGAGAGATTCTTCTACGTAGGTATTTCTTTATTATGTACAAAATTCCTCGCATTACGCCTAGGAAACTATATGTTGCAGAGAACCACGCCTCTCGCGCGCCTCTCGCCGAGCGCCTCGGTGAGGATCCTAGCCTCGCTAAGGGCGGGCACGACCTCAAGGAAAGTGCCGATTGCCTCGCGTCACGCCGCTCGCCTCCTCCTCCAGCCGCTCAAAGCTCGATCAAATTCCTCCCAACGCTTAACTAGTTCGGGTCCGCCGCTTGATGATACCACCGAGGCATGATGAGGACAAAAGCTTGAAGCAAAAGAATGGAGGGCGAAGCTAAGAGATACATTTTGGAGCGCTGGTACGCTTTATAGCCAATTCGCATTTAAATCAAGTAAGCGCCGAGATATTAAGCGTCCAAGATGAAGAGATTTTGTGTTAATGCAACTTCAAAGACGAAGAGTTTTTCCGGTGAATAAGTTGGCACGTAAAAACAAGGCAACCTCAAGACCGCCTGATGACCGCAAGCGATAAAAATTAAAGGCTTCAAGTGAAAAGTATCGAATCTACGCTTGTGACATGATAAGAAGTCCGTAAGGCTACTCACAAATAAATCACTTCGGAAAAGATTTGCGCTTAAGAAAAGCAAAGGATGGAATTTATGATCGAGTTCTTCATAATTCGCTCAGGTAAAGGAAGGTTTTTTCGATTGATAAGGAAACCACGGATTACGTGCAGGAGCCCCGAGTGAAGCAATGGATCATGAAGCACTCTGGGGTCAGCTGTGATATAGATTCCGTGGTATCCTCGTGAAAGGCCCAAGATGAAGGCCCGTAAGATACTCCCCAGCGTGCCCTGCCAGGCACAAGGGGACATATCCTAAAGGAAGTTGAACTTATATTTAGATATGATAGATACGGTTGTAATCCGAGTCGTTAATAGGGTAGATAAAGATGTAAACTCTATCCTATTAATCGACTAGAATCTTGTAACCGATCGTAATCTCTAAACCGATCAGACTCAGAAGTCGCCCCACCCCGCTATATAAGGGAGAGGCGGCAACAACATAGGGATCCGATCATCCAAGCATAGAGCAATCAAGTCATAGAGCATAGAACACCTCATATCGCCCGAGAGCATATTGTGCTTTGAGCAACCCTGCATCTAAGAGATCCATATAATCCCAAAGACACAGATTAGGTATTATCTCCTCCGCGAGAGCCTGAACCTGTATAAACCCCTTGTCTTGTGTGACCATCGAGTTTGAGATCGAGCGCCTACCCCATAAATTCATTGCCGACTACAAAAGTCGACACTACTCAAAGTACTCCAAACAATCTCGCAATAACCCAAAGATTTTCCTTCAAACTGGTGTTTCTCATATTCGCACACCCACCAAAATCCGAAGAATTAGACAACTATGTGTACCCCTAGCTTGCATGGATGAGAACCATAAATTATGTGAGGGATTTTTTAATCACAATCCTGGTTGTCAAGTGTCCAAACAAAGAGGAATCAACTCAAAGACTACTTTTTTAAAAGCGCCTCCCAGGTCGGAGACAAGCCCCCGGGCCCGCGAAAAAGCCGCCACGGGCCCCGGGGGGATGCTTACACGTGGCGAGGGTACCGATCCCTGACAGGCTCAAAATGAATTTAACTGTCCTATTAAGAAGATTTGGAGTGACAATGGATCTGAATTTGTCAATACTAACATTGTTGAATATTGTGATGAGTTAGGTATAAAGCATGAACTTTCAGCCACATACACTCCTCAACAGAATGGTGTGGTTGAGAGGAAAAATAGAACTCTCATAGAAATGGAAAGAACAATGTTGGATGAGTATAACACTTCTGATGTTTTCTGGGCTGAAGCCATCAACACTGCATGTCATGCGATCAACAGGCTCTATCTTCACCGACTTCTCAAGAAGACCTCATACGAGCTTCTAGTAGAAAGAAAACCTAATATCACATATTTTCGTGTGTTTGTATACAAGGTATATATCTATAAAAAGAGAACACACTTAGGTAAATTTCAAAAAAGATGTGATACAGGTATCATGTTAGGTTACTCTTCTAAATCTAAAGCTTATAGAGTCTTCAATAATTCAACTGGGTTAGTAGAGGAAACCTATGATGTTAAATTTTATGAATCTAATGGCTTATAAGGTGAGCATGAGAATCTAGCTGATGTAGGTGAAGAAGCTCTAAAAGAATCCATGAAGAAAATAGAAATTGGTGAGATCAAACCCAAAGAAGACAAAGATGATCTACCACCAATGTCCACAATACCTCAAGATGGATCACAACTTGAAGATAATGAAAAGAAGGATGAAGGACTGAATTTCATAAAGAGTCATCACACCATCACAAAGGATCACCCTGTAGATCAGATCATTGGTGAATTAAGTAAGGGTGTTCAAACTCGTTCTAAACAAGCTTCTTTTTGTGAACATTACTCTTTCGTTTCATGTGTTGAGCCCAGAACAGTAGATAAAGCTTTGAAGAATGCTGACTGGATTGTGGCAATGGAAGAAGAGCTCAACAACTTTGAAAGAAACAAAGTCTGGAACTTAGTGGAAAGACCCACAGAACATAATGTCATTGGAACAAAGTGGGTTTTCAGAAATAAACAAGATGAAAATGGTGTGGTCACACGCAATAAAGCAAGGCTAGTAGCTCAAGGATACTCTCAAGTTGAAAGTTTGGATTATGGAGAAACCTATGCATCTGTAGCTCGACTTGAAACCATACGGTTCCTTCTAGCCTTTGTTTGTCATTTCAATATTACTCTTTTTCAAATGGATATTAAAAGTGCTTTTCTTAATGGAATCATTGAAGAAACTGTATATGTTGAACAACCTCCTAGTTTTGAAAATATAAAATTTCCCAATCATGTATATAAGTTATCTAAGGCACTATATGGTTTGAAACATGCCCCCTGGGCATGGTATGAGCGCCTTAGGGACTCTCTACTAGAAAAGAATTTCAAAATTGGGAAGGTTGATCCAACATTATTTCTAAAAGACTTCAATGGTACATTAATGATTTGCCAAATCTATGTTGATGATATTATCTTTGGAAGTACTAATCTATATCTATGCAAGGAATTCAGTAATCAAATGGCTAGAGAATTTGAGATGTCAATGATGGGAGAGCTTATATTCTTTCTGGGATTTCAAGTCAAGCAATTGAAGGAAGGGACTTTCATCTCACAAAAAAAGTATACTAAAGACCTTCTCAAGCGCTTTAATCTGGAAGAATGCAAGCCTCTTAAAACTCCTATGGCAGCCAATACACATCTTGATCAAGATGTGGGAGGTAAGACTGTTGATCAAAAGTTATATAGATCCATGATAGGTTCTTTACTCTATTTGACAGCATCTAGGCCAGACATCATGTTTAGTATATGCATATGTGCTAGATTTCAACCTGCACCTAAAGAAGTGCATCTTAGTGCAATAAAAAGGATTTTCAGATATTTAAGGCATACTCCTTGTTTTGGCTTGTGGTACCCAAAAGGTGCTTCTTTTGAACTTCTTGGCTATTCAAATTCTGATTATGCCGGTTGCAAGGTTGATCGAAAAAGCACCTCTGGGGGTTGTCACTTACTTGGAAGATCTTTAGTATCTTGGTGTTCAAATAAACAAAATTCAGTAACACTTTCAACTGCTGAGGCTGAATATGTTGCTGCAGGCAGTTGTTGTGCTCAAATCCTTTTTATTAAACAAACCATTTTCGATTATGGTATTTTGTTCGAAAATGTGCCTCTGTTGTGCGATAATGAAAGTGCAGCGAAAATAGCCAACAACCATGTCCAACATTCTAGAACTAAGCATATTGAAATTAGACATCACTTCATACGTGATCATGTTGCTAAAGGTGACATTATGCTTAGTCACATTAGGACTGAGGATCAATTGGCTCATATTTTCACTAAACCACTTGATGAGGCCAGATTTTCAAAATTGAGAAATGAAGTGAATATTCTTGCTTCTTCAAATATTGTTTGAGTCTTTGGAATGACACACTAAGGGGAGTAAAGTTTGCTTGCCATGCACATCCTAGCCCTTAGATGAGTGCTCTAGGGTTGAGGGACTCATCCAAGGGTGGTAGGTGGCCCAAGAGTAGTATAAATAGGGGTGGAGGGGTAGCCTCCTCCCCTTGAAGGTGTTGAGGTTTCTGATGCTCATTTGAGCTTTGCCCACATGAATGTGAGGCTTTGTAACCTCCCCTTCCAGAAATGAAAGTTTTATCCATCCACCTCTGAATTTATTTTGCGCATTTACATTATATCTTTACTTTACGCAATTTAAATTCAGCATTTACTTTCCCGCAATTACATTCCCGCAATTTACTTTCAAGTAATTTGGATTTGCCTCCCCTCCTTCTAAATGCTGCTGATCTTGGATGTTTTGAGTGTGTTCATATGGTTTTACATCTCTTTTGCACTCTTGGATTGAGTATAGAACATCTTTTCTTTCAAGTTCCAACTTTGTTCAAAACTTGTTCTTCGCGCAGCAGTCAGTGTTTGATTTTTGTAAAAATCTAGAAAAATCCTTTTTGAGTGATTCTTATTGGAGGAGGTTCGGGACTCTGATATACACCTACAGAAAAATTTTGGAGTTCACTTGTTTCACCGTTTGGGCGCCATGAGGTGAAAACCGAGCCCCAAACTTTCTGCTCAAAGTTCTTGAGCATACTGTGTTCTTGGATTTTTCCTGTTTTTTCTGTAAGGCTTTTTGAGGATAAATTTGGTGGAGTTCTTCACGACTCAGATGCTCATAGGGAGAAAAATTCTCAGAATTTTGTGAGCTGCAGAAACCCACCAACCTCCTGTGCAAATTGAGGACAAGTTCTGGAAATTCTGCTTTTGCTTTTCTGAAAGTGACTTTTTTTATTTGAATTGATGTCCTTTCTAAAAGCAAGAGTTTGAATTGATTCTTCTTTATCTTGGACACTAGACAACCAGGATTGTGACTCAAAAATCCCCACATATTTTATGGTACTTATCCATGCAAGCTTGGGGTACACATAGTTGTCTAGTTTTTCGGGTTTTTCACAATTTCCTTTGAGCGATCTTGTCGAGGTTTTTGTTGGAGTATTTTGGGGGAATTTTTATTTATGCGACCATTCACCCCCCCTCTGTTCGCCATCTCGGTCCTTCAATTGGTATCAGAGCCGGTTCTGCTCTTTCTAGATCTTGACCGGTCTCAAGAGCCATGGCGACGGACAAATATTTCACCAAGCCTCCCATCTTTAATGGAGTTGATTTTCCTTTTTGGAAGTCCCGGATGGAGTCATACATCACTGCCCAGGGCTACCTGATATGGAAGAAGGTGAAACTCCCGTATGAGGTTCCTGCTGATGAAAATGTCACGGCCATCAATATGGTTGACGTTGAGGCGAATGCTAAGGCAAGAAACATTCTCATACAGGGTCTTAGCCGCAGTGAGTATGATAGGATTTCTCACCTTCGCTCCACGCATAAGATTTGGGTAACCCTCGATGCTTACCATGAGGGCTCTACTCAAATCAAGATTGTGAGGCAGGACCAGTTCAAGCGCGAGTACAACAAGTTTGATCAACGCGCTGGTGAGAGTCTCGACGAGTGTTTTGGTCGGTTTACAAAGATTTTGAGCGACCTCCGAGCAGCTTGGTTGCATATACCCGACTCGACAATGCTCGCATTTCTTGACCGCACTCGACCTTCGGGTTTGGGAGATGAAGGTGACCACCATCAAGGACACCACCGACTTATCGACTCTGACTCTTGACGGGCTTTATTCCCGCCTCAAGACTCATGAGATTGATGTCGTCTCTCGGAAGACGAAATCTCGACCGATGGCTTTGGTCACCGATCCCATTGATCTTCTTCTTCCGATCCTTCTATTGGTTTCTCTCTTCCGCCTTTGCGAGCTAAGCGATGACCAACTGGAAAAATTTCTAGAAAATGAGCTTGCTCTTCTCGCTCGCAAGTTTTCTCATGCATACAAGAGGGTGAGAGAGAGGAAGAGAGGTGGCATGATCACCGGCTTCGAGTGTGGTGGCCCCAACCACATTCGGGCGAACTGTCCCAAGCTGGAGAAGGGCAAGAACGACGTTGGCGGTTCGGACAAGAACGACTACACCGACAAGAACCGCAACAAGAAGCCTCCAGTTCGTGAACCGGCGCACGAGAAGAAGTACCGCAACTTCTCCAAGAACAAGAAGCTCTTCCACCGCATCCTCGCCGCGCTTGACGACATCAACCTCTCCGACACGGAGACATAGAGCGACGAGGGCGAGGATGATCCGCAAGAGAAGAAGGGCGGCGATGACTTCTCCTAATGTGCTTCATGGCCGACACC
The DNA here is from genome assembly GCA_036346275.1 of Otatea glauca. Taxonomy (NCBI): domain Eukaryota; kingdom Viridiplantae; phylum Streptophyta; class Magnoliopsida; order Poales; family Poaceae; genus Otatea; species Otatea glauca. The sequence goes on along the minus strand of CM070713.1, from coordinate 36,810,039 downwards.
AACGACATCACGACTCAGAGCTCTACAAATGACTTGGATGAGGTACTCTCCTATGACCACTCAACGGCTTTCGCAAATTAGGAAAATTTCATGCTAGAGCTAGAGCTAGGTGTACGGAGCTTGAGAAGGAAATAGGTACCTTGACTCGGGAGTTAGCTTCACTTAGATCTTCTCCCTCCCGAGTCACTGATGATTGCTCTTTATGTGATGCTATTCTTGTGGAGTTGAAGAACCTAAGGACCATACATAATAGTGTGCTTGCTGAACTTGATGGTCTTAGGTTGAAGAATGCTAGCACTAGTTCTATTGATGCTATTCCTGTTGAGGCTAGTTTTCTTCATGCTCACTCCACTCCATGTGCTAATTGCCCTAAATTGCTTGCCGAAATTGATGCCATGAGCAAACACCTTAGAAAGCTTTCTGCTAGAAATGATGAACTTGAATTGCATGCTTCTAAGGACCCAGTCAGCTCATGTAAGGGTTGTAGGCAACAAAAACTTGACAATGATGCTTTGAATGTCAAGTGTGATCAACTTGCTAAAGACTTACTAGTTAAGTCAAAAACTGGTTGCTTGTTGTGTGTTGGGGTTAAGGATGATGTGGATCAAATCCATGTCGAGTTTAAGAAGAAGTTAAAAGACCAAACCCTTAGGATTAGAGATGCTCCTTGCGTTTCTTGTGAGGCCCTCAAGATTGAGGCAGCCGTGCTAAGGGAACAAAAAGCACGTGCTAAGAGATCTTCTCTTTCTCTTTCTGGTTCTTCTTCTTCCTCTCTTCCCCTGTTCTTCTTGTGCTTCTTTCTTCGAGATTGCCAAGATCTTATGAGCACTCTCGAGAAGTTTGTTGCGTGCAAGAAGAAGCTCAATCTTATTCTAGACCAATCCAAGATTAGTAGATTCAATCAAGGTCTAGGATTTGATCCTTGGAGCATGCTCGGGCGCATCCTCCCACCATTGTGCGCGGCTCCAAGAGTGGTGAGATTGTGGTAGCTCCTGAGTGAGTACCACCGTGTTTAGATCCACTGGGTTGTCCATAGGACTTCTCCGTAAGGGTGTTACTTCTATTGCTTCGCCTCTAGCAAGGCGAAGTACACATGCACCTTCAGAAGAAGGATGGTCACCTAGTAGATTTCGCTTGCGCGCCAAGATCAATCGACGTGAGCGTGTTCACGCTCTTAAGGGTATTCAAGGTCATCCCGGACTTTGAGTGCTCCTAAGGCACACACCGCTTCTAGACAAAGTTAGAGAGTCGCTGCTTTTGGGCAAAGTCCGTGACTCGATTTTCATGCTAGTTCTTTGAGTTTTAGTCCCGAGTTGTTCGTAGTCGGTCTTTTCCGCCGTCCTCTTGATATTCCTCGCTTTTCCCATCGAGGTAGATATCGCGGCGTGAGGTGTTTTCTCGGTAGGAGATCCAGCACCTTCTTCGGATGGTCCGCTTTTGCACCACGCGCGCTAATCCAGCCCAGCTCCTAGATCATCTACTAGAGTTACTACCGATCTTGTTAGAGTTGAGCGTCGAGAGACACTCGAGTCCGCCTTCTTCGTGGTCGGTACTGAGGTGTCGATGGTTCAAGATTGGGTTCCTAAGTCTTCACTCTATCCCAAGATCGAGTCATCTTTCCTCTTGTGTCAATTCCTTGTGTCATGTCTATGCGATGATGTTTTTAAGTGCCTTTTGCCTTTCTCATGGCATGAGTCGCTTGAGGCCGGCTTGAGGATGTGATCACCGCCTAGTGGAGTGGATTTGGGTCATCTTGTGGACTTGTCCTTTCTTAGTTCGATTCTTAGTCCGTGAGTTGTCCCGAGGCATCATCTTCGCTGCATAAGTAGTGGACCTCGCTTTTCCTCGAGGTACCCACTCACGGCAAGAGTTGCGAGAAAGTATGTTGGTCATGTTGATCTTTACTAATCTCATCTAGGATCGGTTTGTCGCTTTTCAATGTTGGCACTCGATGTGAATTCGAGTTGACCTTTGCGGCTTGTCTCTAGAGGATTGGATCTTCCCGCATGACCATCATGAGCATCATGCTAACTCGCATGTACTTTCAACTTTGTTTGCCTCGTGTTTCTCTCCACAAGTGTTGAGCTTCATGATAACAAATTGGGGACTTCCACTTCCATGGTGAGCTATCTCATACCCTCATGTCGGTTATACTTGTGATCATCATTTCCATGACATGTTGTGATTGCTCTTGCTCCCATGTGTATTATATGTACTTTGCTAGGTCTTGTTAGTTTTTGTCTGTCTTGTTTTGTGCCATAGCATGTTTTCCCCAACCATCTTTGTGCTTCATGTATTATATCCTAAATTCATGAGCTCTTTCCCAAAGATGTGATTCTCTTGTTTTTATCCTGTCCATGATATTGTTCATTTGGTATGAGCATTTGTATTAACAATGGACACGTGCTATATATCATTTACTTTATTTTGTCATGAGTAGTATCTAGGTTATATGACCCGATTTTCTATTACATCCATGATTAGCTTTGTTTAGACTTTGTTTGTTAGACTTTGTGCTACATGTGAGTGCCTTTCATGAGATTAGGGTCATATGATCTAGCCACATTGTATGACTTATATTGTTCATGATCACCTTTTATTGTCCTTCATGCTTATATGCTTCATACCTATTTTGCATGAGCTTGTGTTCTTCATTCATGGCATGTATTCATCATCATGCATAGAGTGTTGCCATAAGTAGCTTCTCATCTTTGTGTCCATGGTCACCATTTACTTTCATGCTGTCTGTGTCCTCATGACCTTTTGTTTGGTCTTGTTTTGATAGGCCTTTTTCGCAGCATGTAAATATTGTTATTGAGACTATGGATAAATGGATCTTGATGTTGCTAATTGGTCTGTTTTATGCATGATCCTCTTTGGTTGTCTTCATTCATCTTGCTCATGTTATATCTAGTAGCATGTTGTTGTGCTTCATTGTGGTATTTCTTCATTTACATGCTCATTGCCATGTTTAGGGTAGTATCTTGATCCGTGTATTTCTAGGCTTGCACATGATCCTGCTAGCATTTTGTTGCTTTGTGATGCACCTTGCTTAGCTTCTTCACAAAGATGACATGTGGTGCTATGATGCACCTTGTCGTTGTTTATCATGTGGATATGTTTTCACCGTTGTCTATGGATATATGGATCTTGATGCTATCTTTAGCTTGGTTGTGATCATGATCTTACATTACATTCTCGCATCATGTTCATGCTCTAGATGATCATTTGCCACACTTTTCTGTATCTTGTCCATTCGTGCCTAGGAACTGGATCTCGCTTAACCCCATTTGAAAGCATAGATTTGTTGGATGCATATGTGTAGGCTTTACGGTGAGAGACCATCATCCTAGGAATATCTCTAAGTCTTCTTCCTCTCGCTTTTGGATCCACTTCAGTCATTTGCCACTACTTGCTCTACACCGCAAAGAGGTAAGTACCTCTGAAAATGTTGATGATAGTGATGGGTCTCTTAGGAGGTTGTGGTTCTTTTGTAGGTAGAGCTTGTGTCCTATTTGTCTAGAGTCTTTTGGTTGGACTTCTAGCATAGTTAGGTTGCTTCTTACCTTGAGCCATCTTGCTCCTTAGAGACCATGTGGTTTTAGATCTTATCTCTTCTCCTCTAGCTTTCTACCTATCTCTTGTGAGGTGAGAGTTTTAGAGTGTGCCTCAAGGGAGTAGAGTGTGTTCAGGGGATTTGAGCTTGGGTTTATGAGCTCATATGGCATTTCTTGAGGAGAGCTGGTTTGTATATTATGTACTATATATTTTCTTCCAAATTTCCTTTCTTATTCGGGTGACTTTGGGCTTGTTTTCTTGAGTTGAGTTCACTCACTTAGACTTCTGCATGCCTCGCATGGACCTCTTATCTTGTGCTTTAGGTTGCTATCATGCGTGATTAGTGTTCTCTCTTCTCTCTAGGTTGAGTTCCCTCACGCCTTATAAGTCTAGCGTATTGGGCCTCCTGGTAGACAGGTCCTGTGCACTCCTTAGTTGGGATCTAGAGTCGCCTTCCTATGTCACCATGGGGAAGATAAGAGCGAGTCCGAGCCGTAGTGAGTCTCTTCTATCTTATCTATGCTCAATAGCCATCCAGTTTTGCAGTTTCTCGACTTCTTCTCCTTATTTTGTTTTTTTGGTTGTTATTGAGTTCATTTGGGTCTTCTTTATGCCTAATCTTGATAATAACTCAACTTTAACCAGATTTGAGCTTAAAATTGATTCATTTGTTGAGGGGGAGTTTGGGAATCTGTTCGTGCATTGCATATAGACTGCATTTCTTGTTTAATGAGCTTTGTTTATTATGCAATTGATTTCGTCTTCATGCTATACACCATGCTACATCATTTGAAGAAAATCACTAGCTTTGGTATGTCCAAGTTCATTTAACTTGCTAAGCTTAAAAATGAAATAAGCCTTAAATGAAAAACTTGATGAAACTTGTTGCTTTTACTTGCTAGGTTTCTTCTCTAGAGGTTTGTGCCATAATTTGAGAAATTTAGGAGTTCTCTAGAGTCCCTATAGCAACTTGGGTGAAACCAGTTTGATCCATGCTAGAGTCCTTCAATTGCTCATGAATTGTTGTGCTAAAAATGAAAATTAAACAAAATTGACTCTTCTTGTGCACATACGACTCAACACCTTGCATTCACAAGACCGCTTCCCATTGCACTTGGGATGAACTTGGAATACATTGTATTTGACCTAGACCATCCTCTTAAGAGTTCATCTTGAGATGGTCGCATACGGCTTGAGTCAATTGGTTGTCAAAAGAAAATGCAAATAAATTAAAAACAAAGACATATGTGGGTAAAGAATGCAAATAATGTCAAACATTTGCACCCCGCTATGTCTTGTATGATGATAAATCAAAATTTACATTAAGTGATAAATGAGCCCGAAGGACCTTGTATGCTCTTCTAGATTCCCCAAAGTGTTGCGTAGGTTGAACTCTAGGTTTTCCTTTTGATCCTTAGAGTGGCTATTCTTCTATCTTTGAAACTAAAGCTAAGTGTTGCACTTGTCAAATTTTGCTAAAAATGAAATATTCAAAACTAAGCTCGTATTTGCACTTGGACATGTCTTAGTTTAGTCATCTTCTGAAATTGACAAGCTTGGTGTAATATCCTTCCATTTTGATCAATTGGATAATCTTCAAAGCTCTTTCGATTGCATTTCATGCATACATATAAAAAAAATTTGATGCCTATATTGCCAAAAGGGGGAGAAAACGTAGAAAAGGCATCACTAAAAAGATAAAAATGTGAATGCTTATTTGGTTATTATGATCTTTGTAAAACTATGCTACTACTTCTGTTGGATCATAATCTCATAATCACATTTGACATGTTTAATTGGATTTTAGAGTTTTTGTTGAAAACTTGCACTTTCTTAAATTTAACTCTAAAATCTAAATTCCTCTTCGTCAACTTGGTCATGGTTCTAATTTCTATCTTTGGACCAAGTTTGACTTTGCAACTACAAATTGCTTTCTTCTTCATTTTCTTCAAACTCAAATTTATGCCTTTTGTGTGGTTTGTCAATATACTCATCAAGGGGGAGATTGAAGGACCATGTGGAGGTCCATCCATGTTTGTGATGAGTATTTGACTTTATTTGAGCAAGGTGTGCTCAAGTTTGAGTTTGATTTGGATTGATTTTCAAAATGAAGCAATTTGAGTTGTCTCTGCCAGAGTGGCGAGACTGGTCGTATGGACGCGTAGAGATGAGTTGGATGGTTTATTGCACATCTTTGTGGGCATTGCTATGTGAGAAGTTTCCTTGTCTTTGATGGTTGCAGGCGACGGTGCTAGGTCATGGTGAGGCGAAGGATGACCGGACTAGGCGAGGCGTCGGAGGTCCGACGGTTGGGAGATCGCTGGAAGATGATCGGAGACGGAGTCCGGGCAAGTCAAGAAGACAAGGAAAGGAGTTGATGGTAGCTAGATGCCGCGTGGATCAATGAGGGCCGTCGGATTGAGGTCTAGTTGATAGGTTAGCGGGTCTAGGTAGTATGCTTTGAAAACCATGCAAGAAAACCCGGTATGTGTGTGGGTTTTGGGTTAGCCCTTGCATGGCTGTGAGTGTGGGTTAATCCTATCCCTTAGATGAGTGCTCTAGGGTTGAGGGTCTCATCCAAGGGTGGTAGGTGGCCCAAGAGTAGTATAAATAGGGGTTGAGGGGTAGCCTCCTCCCCTTGAAGGTGTTGAGGTTTTTGATGCTCATTTGAGCTTTGCCCACATGAATGTGAGGCTTTGTAACCTCCCCTTCCAGAAATGAAAGTTTTATCCATCCACCTCTGAATTTATTTTGCGCATTTACATTATGTCTTTATTTTACGCAATTTAAATTCAGCATTTACTTTCCCGCAATTACATTCCCGCAATTTACTTTCAAGTAATTTGGATTTGCCTCCCCTCCTTCTAAATGCTGCTGATCTTGGATGTTTTGAGTGTGTTCATATGGTTTTACATCTCTTTTGCACTCTTGGATTGAGTATAGAACATCTTTTCTTTCAAGTTCCAACTTTGTTCAGAACCTGTTCTTCGCGCAGCAGTCAGTGTTTGATTTTTGTAAAAATCTATAAAAATCCTTTTTTGAGTGATTCTTCTTTGAGGAGGTGCAGGACTCTTATATACACCTACAGAAAAATTTTGGAGTTCACTTGTTTCATCGTTTGGGCGCCATGAGGTGAAAACCGAGCCCCAAACTTTCTGCTCGAAGTTCTTGAGCATACTGTGTTCTTAGATTTTTTCTGTTTTTTCTGTAAGGCTTTTTGAGGATAAATTTGGTGGAGTTCTTCATGACTCAGATGGTCATAGGGAGAAAAATTCTCAGAATTTTGTGAGCTGCAGAAACCCACCAACCTCCTGTGCAAATTGAGGACAAGTTCTGGAAATTCTGCTTTTGCTTTTCTGAAAGTGACTTTTTTTATTTGAATTGATGTCCTTCAAAAAGCAAGAGTTTGAATTGATTCCTATTTATCTTGGACACTAGACAACCAGGATTGTGACTCAAAAATCCCCACATATTTTATGGTACTTATCCATGCAAGCTTGGGGTACACATAGTTGTCTAGTTTTTCGGGTTTTTCACAATTTCCTTTGAGCGATCTTGTCGAGGTTTTTGTTGGAGTATTTTGGGGGAATTTTTATTTGCGACCATTCACCCCCCACCCACCTCTGTTCGCCATCTCGGTCCTTCACTTTCCTTTCTCTATTACTATATTATACTTTCCTAAAAACACAGTAATTAGGATTAAGTATGTTTCAGAAGGAAATACTTATATAAAATATTAAAATCTAAATTATTCAGCACATAAGTTCTTTTTTCTTGAGCTTGAGTTAATCATACTCATGCTCTTATGATAATTAGGGCTCATACATTCCTATTTGAATTCAACATCTCCTGAGTTTATTGGTTGATTGATCTTTATATTAAGATTATTATAAGATCCCTCTACAAATTTTTGTGTTATTCTTAAAAGGGATATCTCAGAAAATCCTTAAGAAGTTAGTTATTTTTTTATTTCAGAACTTTGTCCATGTACCACGGACTGCTGCCTTAACTTAACCGAGAGTTTTTCAACTGCGGCGGACCTAGTATGCCTTTTATGGACTCGGTCTGGCATAAATGGAAAGTCATCAGGACTCAGTTCGGCGCAGACGGAAGGTTATTGGTCTAACCGAAAAAGCAGTCCGGGGCACATACGACAATAGCTCTGTCATCTTAGCACTTATCTTTTTCAAATCGTGTTCATCTCAAACTTCAAAAAGATCTTATCCTTCCAATTCACGTCAAAATCTTTTCTATTCTTAGGGATTATCCTTGCTAAACCTGTCCAAAATAGGTATCTGTACCCCTTGGATTATCCGATTTTCAACCACCCCCTCATAAAGAGACTTCTCCTGATAAGGCAGCTGCAGTTGGTACTTTCCCATGTCTGTCCGTACTCCAAACTACTGCAGTAACTTCCTGTTTTTACTCCTCGCAACCTGTGCTACTTATACCTTCATCTCCTTCAGAATCATCTCAAGCCTTCTTGCTCCACATCAATCCTCTCGCAATCTGTTCTTGAGCGCAAGATCAACTCTTCACCGAAGCACATCCTGACCGGTTGATTGACAATGGTGCTCCTGTGTGCTCAAGGCATTGCTCCTAGGATCTTGTAAGTTCTTCAACTTTATCTCTTCTCTTGCTTAGATTGAAACCTTAGCTAGCAATCATTAAGGTCATCTCTCTGTTCTCTAGGTTGTTCTTCAGTTCTTGCGCTTTGCATTGTCGAGAAGTAGCCGCTTTTGTCACCAAGATTTCACCTAAGAAAAGTCTTAGTCAAGATGAGTTCAAATAACCCAGACAAAAGAAGTTTTCTTGGGAAAATTGCTGATAAGGTCAAAAGGAAAAAGAAAGCAAGAACAGATAGCTCTAGTCAATAGCAATCTGGTGGAGTAGTAAAGAAAGTAACTTCTAAACCACCAAAAAGAGGGAAGCAACAAGTGCAATATGATCCCTCTTCTTCTTCTGATGACAGTAACTATGAGCCTAGTGCAAATATCCCCTCTGAGGAAGAAATAGAACTTAGTGACGAAATTGACATGATTGTTGGGCATGAGCTAGCTACCTTGGGGGGTAAGAAACTAAGAGCAGTTAGATGGGTTCCAGAAAAGAACTGGTTTCCCCTTGATAGACCCCCCTTGAATGAGCAATTCATCACCACATTCCAGAAAAACATATATATGGGCTACAAGAACAGGAAAAATAAGAGTGGTAAACCCATGTCAGCCTTGTGCATGTTAAGGAACCTCGCTATCGAATAGTCCGGGGTTCCCGAACAGATCTAAAATTGGAGAACAGAAAGAGAGAGACACAAATATATGGGAGCGACTGAATTCTTTATTGCTTTCAGACTACTTGTACATAGGGGGGCCCCTCCTCCTTTTATAGTGCTCACCTAGGGTTTCGGCTAAGGGACCACCGTGGGCTTTCTATTGGGCCACGTGGTTTCCCAACACTCCCCCTTGGGCCCTTTGCCGCGAGATGCATATGCCTCATTAAAACTCCAGAAAAACCCAGTGGGAAAAATACTTGGAGAAAGAGTACATAGCATACGCTTACTATGTTGCACGAATTGCCTCGTTAAAACCTTATGCAAGAAAACTTCATGAAAAACTTGCTAAGGAAAAAGAGTACAATCCACCCGAACTTCAATATCTAATCTTCGAGATTTATGTTGGGTATTCATAATTCATCTTCGAGATTTATGTGGGAGTATGTGAAATATCTCCCCCTGAAATCTGCACTTCTCTAAGTCTCATCATCCCAATTCCTTTCACGCACCTTTCAAAGGTAGATGCTGGGAGTGATTTAGTGAACAAGTCTGCAAGGTTTTCACATGACTTAGTATGCAATATCTTGATCTCGTTCATCTTATGCAATTCATGAGCATAGAAGAACTTGGGGTTGATATGCTTCGTGAGATTGCTCTTCACATAACCCATCTGTGCTTGGGCAACACAAGCTGCATTATCTTCATAGATTATCGTGGGAGTTTGCTCAATGTTCAAGCCACATGACTTTTGGATGTGGTGAATCATTCTTCGGAGCCATGCACATTCACGAGATGCTTCATACAAAGCAATGATTTCCGAGTGGTTTGTCGACGTCGAGACAAGAGTCTGCTTAGACTACTTTCAAGAAATTGCTGTTCCTCCACATAGGAAAACATAGCCAATTTGGGACTTGCCAGTATGCGGGTCTGATAAGTACCCAGCATCGGCGTAGCCAACCAAATTCAATTCATTGTTTCTTCTAAAAAATAGACCGAGGTCTTTGCTTCCTTGGAGGTAGCGGAAGATGTCCTTGATCCCTTTCCAATGCCTTTTGGTGGGTTCTGCACTGTACCGAGCTAGCAAATTCACAGCGAACGCAATGTCCGGCCTAGTGCTATTCGCAAGGTACATAAGCGCTCCAACTGCACTCAGATATGGGAATTCTGCTCTCAGGACTTCCTCCCCCTCTTCTCTAGGTCTGTATGGGTCTAGGTCTACTTGGAGTGACCTTTCGACCATTGGAGTCTTTGCAGGATATGCTTTTTTGAATCCAAACCTTTCCAACACTTTCTACGTGTAGGTTGATTGGTGTACCAAGATTCCTCCTTGGACATGTTCAAGCTGCAAGCCTAAACAAAACTTGGTTTTACCCAAATCCTTCATTTCAAACTCAGACTTCAAGTATGAGCATGCTTCTTCAATTTCTTCATCCGTCCCAATGATGTTCAAGTCATCTACATAGACGGAGATTATATGTAATCCATTCGGGATCATTGATAAATACACATGGACAATCTTCGCTGTTTGTGTAGCCTTTCTTGCAGAGAAAATCACTCAAGCGATTGTACCACATTATTCCTAACTGCTTTAGCCCATACAGTGATTTCTCCAATTTCACACTGTATAGGTTTCTATTTGCTCCGTCTTGGTTCGGGATAGGGATTCCTTCCGGTACTTTTATGTATATCTCCGAATCCAAGTTTCCATACAAACATGCTGTGACAACATCCATTAGCTTCATTCTCAACTTCAAGTTGACTGCCATTGAGATCAAATATCTAAAGGTAATTCCTCCCATGACCGGAGAATAGGTTTCTTCATAATCAACTCCAGGACGTTGAGTGAAACCTTGAGCTACAAGCCTTGCCTTGTACCTTACAACTTCGTTGTTTTCATTCCTCTTCCAACAAAGACCCATTTGTGACCTACAGTGGTTTATATGGGGAGGTGTGCGATACTGGCTCAAACACTTCTCTCTTGTTCGAGAGATTAACTCGCAGATGATTGCCTTTTTCCATTCTTCCCAATCTAGCCTTTTCTTGCACTCGCTAGAGATACAGTGCTCGGATCATGATCAATGATCGAGGCAATCTTCTTTGCAAAGTATGCATCAACGCTGGTCGTTGCTCTATTCAGGATTCTCCCGTTATTACAAAGTTTATGGCCATTTCTTCATGGGGTGCTTCATGCACTTCTACTTGCTCTTCATCGCTATTCCCTATCGCAGAGCAAGTTCCTTTAGCTTTTCATCGCCTATGTGTGCGCACACATTATTTCCGCGACTTCTGCAGTGGAAGGTTCAAGTCCGAATTGCCTTTCCATGTTGGCTTCTTTCCGGTGCAGTCTCAACTGGCTCCCTTCTTTCCTTGGGGCATTTTCGTGATTGGTTGTGGTAAGTCCTCTCGCCCGCTTTTCTCTGACGCCTCCGGTACTTTGGGTTTGAGGAGCCGATTTCTGCTTTTTCTTTGAGGCCTCAACAGGTTGAGGGATACCTTCTATTTTCTTTGGTATTTCCACCCTCTCGTGCATTCCTTGCGGGTACATGCGACTTAACCACGCCTTCAGATCACAAAATGATCAGCAGCCATTTGCTAAATTCGCAAATCAATTATCTTCGACTTCTTGATTTGCTTCATTAGTGCGGGGTCATGTGCGGGATCCCTGAAATGCCATATGATTTCCGGTATTTTTCATCCAAAGGTTGATTTCTCCCTAATGACGGAAACGATCCTCGTCAAAAATGCAATCGACCGAATCAGATGCAAGTCTCCAATATGGGTTCCAAATACCGATTATGGATGCACTCTCATAACCAACGATATCCCAGACTTGCGGAGAGGGCCCATTGCGATCCACGAGGGGTGGTATAGGTACATATACCATACACCCAAATTTTCTAAGATGGGAGATCTTCGGATGATCCTGCACAAGCCGCATAGGAGAATGGATGTTGTAGGCGACGGTCCGAAATTGATAAGAGCTGCTGCGTGCAGGATCGCGTGTCCCCAACAAGTATTGGGCAAGTTACAACTCGCAAAAGTGGTCCGCAATGAACTTAATCCTCTTTATTAGTGCTTCTGCTAGTCCATTCTGCGTATGGACGTGCGGTACGGAGTGCTCAACTGCTATCCCTGTTGTCGTGCAATAATCGTCAAATGCCTTTGAAGTAAATTCTCCGGCATTGTCCATTCTAATGGACTTCACGCGATGATCAGGGAAAGCATTCTTAATTCTTATGATCTGCGAGATCAGCTTTGCAAAAGCATGGTTTCTTGTTGACAATAAGCATACATGCGACCATTTCGAGGAAGCATCAATGAGCACCATAAAGTATCGAAATGGCCCTGATAGGGGCTGAATCGGGCCGCAAATATCCCCTGGATGCGTTCCAGGAATGCAGAGATTTCACTTTGCACTTTCATGACAGAGGGTCTAGTTATTAATTTCCCGGTGGCACATGCAGGGCACACAAAATCTTCATGATTCGGGAAATTTTTAACATTAATACCATGACCTTGTGAGTTGTTCACTATATTTCTCATCATTCTAAGACCAGGATGGCCTAATCTACCATGCCATAAAGAAAATAACTCAGACCTTCTAAAAACAGTCTTCAAGGAAGTATACACTTCGGGTGCATGAATATTCGTGTAGTACAACCCAGATTCATATGAGGGACATTTTTCTAATACCATTTTCCCACATACCGCGTGCTTCACAATGCACAAGTATTCTTTGCCATTTTCTTCATTGGTTTCTACGTGAAAACCATTGGCGCGGATGTCTTTAAAGCTTAAGAGAGTGCGCGTTGATTCCGGGTACAAAAGGGCTTCTTCAATTACCAAAGTTGTACCCATAGGCAATATAATAGTGGCTCTTCCTGAGCCGATTACATATGAGTCGCTTCCTGCGATCGTAGTAATCTTTCCAGCGTTCTTCGTGATCGACTGGAAGTATTTAGACTCTCTTAAGATGGTATTTGTTGTGCCACTATCAACAATGCATATCTCTTCCATTTGGCGCTACACGATTTCTAGATAAAAGAAATATAATTCTAATCAGATAGAGGCAAAAACAATCCAAATATTGCTTGCAAATTTGAAGAATACTGGAATAAAGAATAAATTGCATATTTATTCATGAAGGAAGTATGCTCTTCTAGAGCTTACAATTCATTATTCAAAAGAAAATGTTAACAACCATAATCTAAAAAAATGCATTAAACAGAATCTATAAAATATGCATTAATTTCTGCTTCTATGTCATCGGTAGAAGTTTTCTCTTCATTTGCCATAATAATGGTTGCAGCATCGATGTCCAGGCTATTCTGTGAGGATGAGACAAGTGGGGTATCTACATCCATGACATCATCATCACCGATGTTGGCGAAGTGTGCCTCTGCGGGGGCGTTTTCCTTTGCCTTCCTCTTAGCCTGATATGCGTTGATCACTTCCTTGGATTCTCGACATATCTTCGACCAATGTCCCCAAGTGCCACACTTGAAGCACGTTTGGTTCTGCTGTCCATACGGCTTGGCGTGCGTCTTTTCTTTGTCATCCCTCTTCATAGGGGCTTTGGACTTTCCTTTGGCCTGAGACCTCTCTTTTCCACCTTGTTTGCCCTTCTTTCTATTAATGGGCTTTCTCACCTTGTAGCTATTGGCATTGACTTACGTGCGCTGCCTCGTCAGTGGTCGCAAGACATAGTTCTTGCGTAGAACATCGCCTTGCGATTCTACAACTTGCATTACATCAATCGCCGCATTATACTCCTTGTATGCGTCCTGACGATAGCTGCGTGCACTCTGGATAGCATTTGGGTGGAAGGTGGAGAGGGTTTTTTCAATCTTCTCCTCATCAGTAATCTTCTTGCCACATAGGGAGAGATTGGTACAAATTCTGTGCAAGGCAGAATTGTACTCGGCCACTGTTTTAAAGTCTGCAAATCTCAAGCGTACCCAATCTTGTTGTGCTTGGGGCAAGATGGTGTACTTGAGCTTTTCGAACCGCTTCTGAAGTGCAGTCCAAAGCTCAAGTGCACTCTCCTCAGCCATATATTAATTCTTCAGAGTGGCTGAGAGGTGGTGCCTGAGAAAGTGCAGGGCTTGATCGTTCTGCTCTGCGGTAGGTTTCGCGTCCTGCGAGGACCCTAGACCAATCGCTCCACGGAGCTTCTTGCCCCCAAGAACAATCTTTACGTCCGATGCCCAAGTGAGGTAGTTCTGACCGTGCGGGGCCAGTTCTTCAAACTCGCGATTCACAATGCCGAACATCTGCATGATTTCAAAATTCCGACATTAGATTACTGCGTGTAATCTAATAGAAAATGGTTGCAAAGACATAAAGTGCAGAAAAAATAAATTGCTATGTATTGCATTATATAAAATAAAGCAAAGGATTCAAAATTCATAAATAATATTCATAAAAACAGAGGAATAAAGCTAGAAAAATTAAAAACAGAGCCAAATAAATCTTCTTGATTTTCTAGCAATTGTTTTTGAAAATTTTCTGCATTTTTTTTTCTCTTCTCTTCTTTTTCTTTTCTTTCATTTTTTTCCTTTCTCCCGGCCGAACCGGTCGGCTGGGCCTTTCCTTTCCGACCCATGACCACGTGCGGCTAGGGTTTCCCCTAGCCGCCGCCACTTCCCCCTTTTTTTCTTTGTTTCTTCTTCCCTCGTGCTACGACTCTGGTGCAGGGCCGGAGGGCGAGGTTGCGACTTGGGCGCAAGGCCGGCGGGCGAGGCGGCGCTTCGGCTTCAGGCCAAGGCACGGCAGCGCGTCGGCGCTTCGGCGGGCCGGAGCGGGCGGGCGTGGCACGCGCGGCGCCGCGAGGCACCATCGGCGGCGCTGCGCGCTGCGCTTGAAGATCGAGCTCATGGCGATGCTAAGGCGGCACGACGGAGGCCGAGGCGGCCGCGGCGGCGCGCGGCGCAAGACGCGACCGGCATCGCAGCGCTCGGCCGGAGGCCAGCGGCATGGTCGATGCTTCGAGGCCGAGCCAACCCGGGCGAGCGCGCGCGAGGCCGAGGCGCTGTCGGCGCGGCGGCACGGAGGCCGAGCCGACCGGGCGCGCGCGGAGGCCGAGGCGCTCAGGCGGCGGCAGCGCGAGGCCGAACCGACCGGGCGGCGACGCGAGGCCGGCGGGCCGAGGCCCACGGTGGCGCTGGGCGGGGCGGCGTCGCCGCCGACGGGTGAACGGCGCGGCTTCGACGCGTCGCGGGCCGGCGGAGGCTGCAGCCGAGATACTTCGGCGACGCGACAGACGCCGTTACAGCGCGCACGGACGGCCGCTTCTTCTTCTTCGTGCGGCTCGGTCGGGCGTTGGCGATGGTGCGACGCGGTCGAGGCCATCGGGGGCGCTGCAGAACGGCTTCGAGCCGACGGCCGGGCGCTGCTACGACGGTGGGCGTCCGGCCGGACGACGCAAGACGCGGCCGAGGCCATCGGGCGGCTTCGACGGCTTCGGCCGCGGCGGCGGGTTTCGTCTTGCGCTGTTGTAACGACCGCGTCTTCGCACGCTTGCCGCTTTTCCCTTTTTTCGATGAACAAGAAAAGCGTGTAATCGTAGCTTCGTGCTAGTAACTTCAAGCGATCGTCGTATGGCTTCGTGCCACGTGACGAAAATGGTACAAGATGCGTAGGATAGATGCATGCGTAGAAACGATAAGCGTCTAGATTCAATTGCCAAAATCCTACCTTTATCACCTTTCAAATCAACTCCAGAGAGCCGGTCGATAACGTGTTAAGGAACCTCGCTATCGAATAGTCCGGGGTTCCCAAACAGATCTAAAATTGGAGAACAGAAAGAGAGAGACACGGATATATGGGAGCGACTGAATTCTTTATTGCTTTCAGACTACTTGTACATAGGGGGGACCCCCTCCTCCTTTTATAGCGCTCACCTAGGGTTTCGGCTAAGGGACCACTGTGGGCTTTCTATTGGGCCACGTGGTTTCCCAACAGTGCAAGCATCAGTATGTGGACTGGAACCAAATTAGCTCAGTCCTAGTCTCAAACAAAATTCTGGATTGTGTAAGATCAACCCCTGGCCTTGCTACTCTTATGTCTTCTGCTGGGCCAGCTTGGAATGAAAATAGAATTTTGGAATTCTATGCTTCTCTGCTTATGAACAAGAATAGGCACTATATTCTGTTCACTATTGATGGGAAAAAGAGAAAAGTGAGATCACCTCAATTTGAAGCTGCTATTGGTGCCTCAAGATCCTTACTGAATAGAACCAGGATTTATGACAGAATGTTTCCTGGCAATAGATGGAGGCAGGTTGGTGATATGCCAGATTTGCAAGTATCATCCCATATTTACAGAAACATCAATGAGGCTGGTTTTAATGCAAATAGGGTTAAGTGTCTGTCTACTAAGGCCAAAGCCCTGCTCTTGATTCTAAGGCACACAATTTACCCTAAGACTGGATACAAAGAGGAAGTAACTCCATGTCTTGCTTGGTTGCTACACCTGATACTATCAAAGCAGCCCATTGATCTGACAGATTACATTTTTGGAGAGATGGAAGAAGCCATTTGCAGATAAATGGGCAACCCTCTTCCTTTTGCCATGCAGATCACTCAAATGCTATTGGCTCAAGGAATCATCTCCCAGCATAAAATGAATAGGGATTTCAATTGTCGACCTAAACAATACAGATGCCTAAGCCAACAACTGATGAAGAAAGGCCAGCTAAACTTCCTACTCCTCCACTTCCAGCAATACATGAGCCAAGTGCTCAAGAAGACACTGAGATAAATGACAGTTCAGATGATGATGGTAGAGCTCCAAGTCACAGTTACCATACTCAGGAACATTTCTCTCCAGCTCCTCACTTCCCAGCCCATTCACATTCACCTACAGAAGTGGTAAGCTATAGTTTTGAGAATCTGAGCCATCAGATTTTTTGCCAGTATGAAGGCACTGAAATTCTTGTCTGCTCAGAATCTCATCATAAAGATGAGGAAGTAAACAAATTGCAAGAACTAGCAACAGCAGCTAGATTCTTGGAGGACCAAGGATTTCCACCACCAGCACATGATCATGAAGCAGGTGGATCTAGGCCTCCACAGGAGCATATGCCAACTTTTACTCAGCAATCATCTGAGGATTATCATCACTCTCACTACTCTCATTTTGCTGAACCTGACCCTGCTCATGATTATGGTCAGCAATCATCTTGGTGGGACTCTCAGCCAGGTTGGTTCACCTCTTTTGAGCAACAGTACAATTCTGATCTCAGACATGCTCAAGAGAGTTTTGAAGAAGAAAGAAGATTGGCAGCCCAGAGACACAATGAGCTAATGGCAAAGAAATCAACAAGGAGAGGAGATCTTTGCAAAAGATCTATCAAGACCAAGCAAATCTCAGGGATGAAACTTATAAAAGGTTTGATATGATCAGAGGAAATCAATGGGATTTGAGGAAGTAGATAGGTGAGATCAAGACTGAACAACTGGTGGTCAAGGACAGATTGTATGATCTCAACAAAAAGCAGAATGCCCAAGATGCCAAAATCGACAACTTTGCTCAGATTGTGTACAAGAACTTTGAGAAAACTGGTAGCTACTTGGGCTGGCAAGGGGATGTTCTTGAATACCTTAGGGACTTCTCTCAAGATGCACGAAACAACTTAGTCTCCAATCAGGAGCAAATAGCACAGTTCCTGTTGGATCAGTCTAATGAGACTCGAGAGCTGATCAGAGATGTCCAGCACGATTTCAATGAGCTCTCTTTCAGTCCTCAGCCAGGTGATCCTGATTATCCCAGTTGACATGATTAAGCAATGGCTGCTTCACATTCTGAGAATGACCAAGAGCAATCACCTCACTCTCCTCCAAGAAGAAGTACAAGTTCCAGAATAGCAAGCATGCTGAAGAGGACCATTTCAAAATGCAAGAAGTAACATTTTTGGCCATTTATGTCAAAGGGGGAGAAGAATAGAATAGTTCTCTCAGTAGAGCCTTCCTCTCTTAGTAATCTAAGCTTGTTATAAAGAGCTTGTTATAAAAACTCAAGTCTTTTATGAATTTTGCTTCTCTTGATGATTTATGCATATTTGTTTGATTTTATTTTAAGTTAATCTGAAAACCCCTTCTGAATGATTCTGATATTGCTTTATGTGTTCAAATGAAATTCATTTCGTGCATTCATTCAGGGGGAGTATAAAGTACTTGAGTCATTTAAACATTATCTGTTCTATCAGACTAACTTTTATATGCGGGAAAAGTAATTCTTATTTAGCTCTCTGAGTATAATATCAAAGATATTGTTATCAATCACCAAAAAGGGGGAGATTGGGAGCATCTAGGCCCCCTATTTTTGTCAATTATGCTTATTATGTAGGTTTTGGTGTTGATGATCAAGAAGGATACTAAGTAGAAGCCGACAACAGCCGTATTTGAAGATCAAGGCTAAGGTGTTTGTTTCTAGTTTTGGCTTGGGAGTTGATTCAAGCCATATAGCTAGAATCACCGTACTAGTAAGAGGGATTATACATAAGAAATGATCTTGGTTCATATGCAAAATCACTAAGATTACTTGGAGCATAGGACATTTCATATCTCTCATTGAAAAATCCAGACCTTCCCTTTCTTAGCCGAAACGAGTTCTCTCTCAGACCAAACATCTTGTCAGACGCTCAAGAAATCAAAGTTCAAATCCTAACCGATTGCACACCATGTACGTCGGACCGACTTTTTCAGTCCGGTGCTAAGAGTTCTCTTCCGATTCTTTTTAATTGAGTGCACTCCATATACGCCGGACCGATTTTTTCAGTCCAGCGCTAAGAGATATCCTCTGATGTATTTCAACCGAGCGTATACCATTCACGCCAGACCGATCCGAATTTAGACTTATATTTAGTCCGGCGTTAAGAGTTTATTAAACTCTAATATTAACTGAAAACATGTTGTTTTCGGCGGACCGAATTCTATGTGTACGCCGGACCAACATTTTCAGTCCGGCGAAAACATTGTTTTGCTGGTATCCAAATAGATCAAAGAATGTGTACACCGGACCAATTTTGTTGGTCCGGCACAAACTTTCTTTTACCAGTACATGTATACGACGGACCGTTTTTTTTTAGGTCCAACGCAAATAGGTCACACTGGGTACAATAACGCTTCTCAAATCTTATGTACGCCAGACCGACTTTTTCAATCCGACGCGTGTATATATTTCAACATGTGACTCATACACCTTAAAATACTTATGAAAGAGGCAGTAGTTGACCTGTCTCATCCATCCTACTAACCCTCAACAGGCAAATGGCAGGTACGACGGTTACTTCTGTTCATGCTCTATATATATATACAGTGCTTGAGTTCAAAAAAAATATAGAGCTTTGCACTTACACATCCTTGACATTCTGAACACTGTTGACATCTTTCAAATCAATTACAACTCTTTGATCTTTAGAAATCTCTGAGCTTTCATTCTATCAAAGAGTTCGAACTTCAACTCAGAAACCAAAAACACTCATTCTGAACATTTAGTGTCCTTGCTCTAAGTTGAGTCTAGTTTACATCTAACTATTGAACCAAGAGACAAGGCTTATGGATAGTCTATTACTCTTGGAACTAGCTGTTCATAGACGGTTGGAGAAGTTGTTGGTGCGACCTATCAAAAAGGGATTGTGGAAGGCCACCATTGCTGTGAAAAGTTGAGACTCACCTCACAGGAGTGGTGGAAGAGTCAAGCTAAGGGGAAACCAAAAGCCATTGTGATTGGCTATTTGGTGGAGCAATACATCTGAAGAAGTGCTTTTGGTTAAGCTATACTTCTGAAGAAGTGCTCTAATGGGGACGTAGGAGTTTGAGCTCTGAACCTCGGAGAAAAATCATTGAGTCTTCCTGTTATTGGTTTATCTTTGTTTGTTCCTCTTATTGTCAGTTCTCATTCAAGTTTTTCTCTATACAAATCTTACTGAAACAGAGTTGTGCTGAATCTTTATACTAATTGTTCCTGTTACTATTTTTATTGAGAAAAGTTTTTCCATAAGAATTAAAAAGTTTTAAAGTTGCCTATTCACCCCCCTCTAGGCCAACTTAATCTTTACAACACCTCCTATAGTGGACCGGTGCCACCGCCCATAGTCGACCGGTGCTACCGCTCCCTGGCCGGTAGCATCGCCCTAAGCCAGCACTAGAAAATCCCTTCTCTGGAATTTTTACACCGCTCCAAAGGGCCGGTGCTACCGCTCGCCTGGTAGCATCGGGCTACCATAGTCGGTAGCACCACCCAGCCAGAACCCGAAAACCACCTCTTCTGAAATTTTCGCACCGCTCCCAAGGCCGGTGCTACAGCTCACCTGGTAGCACCGGGCTACCATGGCCGGTAGCACCGCCCAGCAAAATCCCCTAAAACACCCTCTCTGGAAATATCACACCAACCATTTGGTCCGGTGTTACCGCCTGCCCGGTAGCACCAGGCTACCATGGCCGGTAGCACCGGGAAAACAGAGGAGAGCACAAAAGATTCAATTTAAAAATTCAATTCAAATCAAACTCAAACCAGAGCAAACCAAGCTCAAATTTAGTCAAATACTCATCACAAACATGGATAGACCTCCACATGGTCCTTCACTATTAGATGACTCTAAATTCATATATGACTATATCACATCCAGCCTTATCCAGGCAACCAAACACCCTCTAAAGCATCGACCGATCGACGCATGCATGGACCTAACCGGCGTAATTAAGCGAGACACCCCACATGTTTTTCTCAAAGTTCTAAACTACAACTTCTCGCTGCATAGTTGTCCTTTGTGGACCAAATGCTTATCTAGCCATGTTAACTTTTTAAAAAAATCTAGTTCCCTCCCGTACGTATTTATAAATTTAGCCTCCTCCCTCTCTTTTATCGCGCCCGAAGAGCGCGGAAGCTCGCCGGCGCCGTGGCTACTAACGTGAGAGTAGAAGCAGCGTGGGTGTCAGCACCCGAATATGCAAAATCCGGGCCCTTTGTGTATTCTGCACTAGTTCAGAATCACGCTAGTGCACACAGACTCAACATAGATAAATATCACAATCATAGAGCGAAAATGTAATAAAAGACTTCATCTATTAAATATAACCTCTGTAGACCTTAAGTCATCCTTACACAAATATGCCACACAAGGCTTAGATTAGGAACTAAATAAAACTACAAAGGAAATAAATTATTCGTAGTAACCCTTTAATTTGCCACAGTCAACTGACAAGGTTCACACCCTAGTTGATCGTCTCCTCCTTGTACTCCTCCTCATAAGCTGGTGTAGACTCTTCTCCAACTGATAATTTATTGTTGGCAAGAGTGAGTACTTAAAGCACTCAACAAGTTGTGCACAGAATGCAATTCTATTATATCTATATACATGGTTGATTCCAAATGGATGGCCGAATTGGTTATTTTGCATTAAAGCAGCATTTACAAATGAATAGCATAAATAGATTGAAATGACAGTAAAATAAATAGTAACAATAATAAATTTCTCAGTTATTTCTTAAATAACCTGACAACCTTAAATCAATTTCCATAATTTTTTAGCATTGCCCAATAGCTCGAGCATGGCTATTCGAATAGTTTTGACGCTTTGCAGAGGTTATACACTTTATCTACAAGATGTAATCAACTCACCACGTCTATCGTAATCGCCATACAAGAGTATGCAAATGAGCGATCATAACAAAGCCTTTACAACGGTCTGTCTAAACACAGTACTGCCCGTTGAGGTTTCAACACTGATGGGACTAATTACCACACTCAGGGCCCCCCTCTTGTGCCATGTGAGTCTACGCGTGCACCCGAAACCCACACCGTCATGACAGTATGAAAATCTAGACATTGCAAATTAATCAGCTAGGTATGTCCCATACCAACCATGTAATTGTATGTTTGACTCAGTTCAAATGCTTACCAGGTTAAGTTCTTAATTGACCAAGGCAAGACTTTCTAAAAACTCACAATAACCGTTATCCATATCATCAACCTTCATTCATCAAAATAACAATACGATCGCCCAAATGTCACATTGGCCCACCATAATTCACAACTCTTGCCACTTGCCCTAGTCTAAATCATTTTACCACCCCAGTTGATTACCATGCACCATGTGCCACCAACAACATTGTGTGACAACACCTGACACACTTTTTCATAAACATATTCCATATTCCATTAATCAAGATTAACTTTGCATTCTCAAAATGATATCAATAACTCGTTGCATAGCTAAGCAAACTATTCACGTTCTAACTATCCCATGTTAGCAATTAATAGTTAACAACTAATAAAGAACCATACTAAGGTGACAAATGAATCATGACATATAAATGACAAGGTTGACATAAATTCGATTAGGTTGAATAACTAATCCCAATTTAATTGAAACAGTTATAATTTAAATTAATATGAAATAGTTTAAAACAACATAACTTTTAAAACATCAGCTCAACATGATCAAAGCACAACTTGCCTTCAAAAAACTCTTGATCCTGCTCTGGATCTTGCTCTTGAATTGGCTCCTCGCTCACGAACACCTCGGGCACTTCAATATCTACGCGAAATGATTAAATAAAGCAATAAATATCAAAAATAGAGAGTACACTCAACTCCAAGAATTAAAAAAAATCACCATTAAATAGAGCTCAATTTAAAAAATTTAGAAACCAGAATCACCTCAATCAGAGCTCGTATGAGGGAGAGCGGGCTCTCTAAAGTTTAAAATAAAAGAAAAAGAATAAATCCCATTTACCAAATTACTTTTCTATTGAAAATTCGGAATAATGACACCACACTGATGTCACGGCTGATTTTGGTTTCGATTGAATTATTTTTCTACGGTAAAATATAATTATGATGTCATGATGATGTCAGCAGCCTAATTACCAAATTAAAATAAATCTAAAACTAATTCTATTAGACTAACATGTGGGCTTGCGGTCTATAGACCAGGTCCACGGAATAGTGCGTGGTCTACGGTGGTCTCGGTCCACGACAAGATTGGTCGGCGGTCAAAGCTGATGCAACTAGAGCGAGTAAAATAATTGAACTTCATTTATTATCTTTAAAAAATCAAAAACAGAATGAATATAATTGGGACAGTAACCTTGTTATAATTTTATACATTTACTCAAGTGTGATCATGAATTTTTATGGTATCTTAATAATTTCCTTAGCACCCTTCTGTAAAGTTTTCAAAAAATTTAAATATTTTTTTATTGCTAAAGTAAAACTATGTATTGATCATCAGGCTTTTATCATGATGTAACACTGTCAGAATTTTTGAAAATTCTTGAAGATTGGTCGTCATCTAAAACTTTTATATAAACATTAATGATACATCAGGACAGTTCACAAAAAATTTCAAAATTTTATAACGTGGTTTGTACCATTTTTCATTTAATTGAAATTTGCCAGTAAGGTTTTTATCAGGACAGTAGCACTGTACGAATTTTTAAAAATTAATAAAGCTTGATCATCATTTGAAAATTTTATGGGAATATTAGTGATGCATCATAACCATGCACAAAAAAATTCAAAAGTTTCTAACGTGGTTTGTTCCATTTTTCATTTGGTTCAAACTTGCCGGTCAACGTTTTATCAGGACAGTGGCAATATTAGAATTTTTTAAAATTTCTCCGGTTTGATAATTATCTTAAATTTTTATGGAAATATTACTAATGTGTCAGGACCCTCCACAAAAAAAATCAGAATTTTTTGACGTTGGTTGAGCCATTTTTAATTCAGTGCAAATTCACTGAAATCTCGGCAAATCTCGCCGAGATTTCCCAAATTTGCCTAAATTCCGGCCGAAATTTTGGTTTTCTCAATGAAAAAAACGGATTTGAATTTTATTTCTTGTATTTCGTCCAGAATTTATCCAAAATTTTGAGATTTTAGATTTCAACCACCTCCAAAATATCATCTAATAACGAGACTTCAAACCTTGGACCTAACTTGTATAACTAAACAAGGCACCCACGTGTTATTCTCAAAGTTCTAACTATAACTTCTGGCCGCATCAGTTGTCATCTGTGTCATCTCTAATCAGTAAAACATGATAATCAACACTTTTTATGGTGAGCCACTACATGATAATCAACACTTTTTATGGTGAGCCACCCGAGCATTTACTCTGTTTTTCTAACCCCAAGTTTGTTTAGTGAGCGAGCCATCCAATTCACAGCAGCACCGCAGCGTGGGTACGAGGTTGAAGCAAATTGAGGGCCCAGCGTTGTTGTTCGGTTGGCTGGAGCTTTTGCAGTGCACATTGTTGGTTCACGTTCGAGCGCTGCTTGACGTGAGCGCTCGTGAAGTCAAGTGTGTGTAGGTGTACATTTGTAACTTAGCTGTTGTCTTTTTTTAATAAAATACTAGAGCTCCAGACCAACTTTTAAAAAAAAAATAAGCAAATTAAGCGTCGCAGTTTGCTTGCACAGGGGCAGTTCCGAGGGTTTCGGGCGACGTGAAGCCACAGATTGGTTGATACACAATGAGGTGGTGGGCCCGTTGCGCTCCTCTTGTCTAGCTAGGAGCAGGGAACAAAATCTCACCGAGATTTCGGTAGGGGCTAAGATTCTAAATCTCTGCGGAATAAAAATATTTAATTTTTAAAAAAAAATTATATCACTTATCACAGACGGTTCTTATTTAGAACTGTCTGTGATTAGCTCATGTGACAAGCATCGGATTTGAAATTTTGAATTTTTCTTTTCAAATTTCATTCGAATTTTATCAAAAATTCTGAAATTTTGAATTTCAGCTGTCTCCGAGATATATTCGCAAAACGAAATTTGAAAACGTGGCTAGGAGAGGGGTTCGCTCTTGTCAATCCCGTCCGCACAGTTTTTGACCAGTAGATCTGGCACGGACCTTCTAGATTGAGCGGCTAACACTTCAACGACCTACCTGCCCTACCCAATCAAAACAGAGATATCACTGTGGCAAAACAGACTTGCGAACGAGGAAAACGGGGGGCGGGGCGGATGTCCGTGTCCGGCCGTCGCCGTCCGCCCTCCAGCAGACGCCCCGCGCGGTAGAATTCCGTAGAAACGAAGAGAAAACGTGTAATCCCGGCCTGCAAAAACCGCACCTCCACCAGTCACCACTTCCAGGACGAATTTTGCTCCCCGAACGACGACTCCTCGGCCCTCGCTGCCTGCAGTCGTTCTCCCGTCCTGTCCAGTCCTCCGAACCTTTGCGCCTTTTTGACCTTTTTCCCTGCCCTCTCCGCTTCCCTGCGCTTCGCCGTCCGTCCGAGCGTCCACCCACACATCCTCGTAGACGGGGCGAGAGCGATTGGCAGAGAAAGCCACCCTTGCTGCTTCGTCCTCCTCTTGTTGTTACTACCACCGGCGCCTCTCCTTAACCTATCGATTAGTAGTTCGTCGTTAAGGCCTCTCGTTCTTAACTACCTCATTGCCTTGCTTGCTCTCTTTCTTTCTTTATTGCGAGAGAAAGAGGAGCGAGTGAACATTGGTTCCCTACTTGCCTTGCTGCCCGTGTTCTTGGCTTGCTGTGTGCATTGCACAGATAAAATAACTCCCCTTTTTAGTCCATCCCGGGTTAATTAGCAACTCCCGTGTGAGCCTACCTGCCCTCCGGTCCCACTCCCCCTCTGTGCAAAGAACGGCAGGCAGGCTACTTCCCTTCTCGGCGTCGGGGACGGGAACTAATCGGCGGGGAAAGGAGGAGGGCGAGGCTGGGGCCGGGGCGGCGGGCAGCGCCGGGCGCGGATCAGCCGCTGGTGCATGGTGGAAGCCGCCGCGGGGCGCCGGTCGGGCACCAGCCGTCGGCGGCCTAGCGGCGGTGGGGAGCGGCAGCAGCAGCAGCGCCTGGTCGCGGTCGCCGGTCGCGGCGTGTCGTCATGATCAAGTCTCGCTCCTCGGAGGCCTCGGGCGGCGGAGGAGAGGATGGAGGCGCTGGCGGCGGGCGGTGCCTCGAGGACCTCCTCGACTGCCTGCTCGGCGTGCTGCGCGCGCTCGGCGTCACGTGGGCCACGCGGCCGCTGGGCCAACCGAGCCCGGCGGCGCCGGGCGTGGCAGCCCCGGGTGCGGCGGAGCTGAGGGAGGACCCCGGACGGATCGCCGGCAATGGCGCCTGCGCCGTCGCGTCGTTGTACACGCTGCAGGGCAAGAAGGGCGTCAACCAGGACGCTATGATCGTCTGGGAGGTAAAATAAAAAAGAACCATTATTTTCCTGCTTTATTCTCTGCACTTCTCTTGCCATTCTTGTGCCATGTGATTCTTGCTGTACTAGTGCTACTGTTACTTGATTAGATCTCCGTAGCGTAGGCTAGAAGCAACATGGTTCTACACTTCTACTTCTGGATTAAATTTACGCTAGCTTGCTTTGATCCAGATTTGCTTTGTCAGAATTGAGTTGATGTTCACCACAACAAACTGTTTAATTTGGGCACTTCACGTGTGTATGTTCTTTAGGGGTTACGCAACACGTGGAAACAACGTGCCCATACCATCCTAAAACTTACAAGAACTGAACTTTGACTCGAATTATATATATGTTTGACATGGATTGCGATTGGATGTTGCTGGTAGAGAGTTTCTATTTTGCTAGTTCAATTCAAGTGTAATGATTGGTATTGGGTTGGAAATTGGAATACTTCTTGCAGGTTGGAAGGGCTCCACATGATTTCATCCTTATCCATTCGTAGTTCTTTTTTTTCTCCTCGCTGGATGAACTTATCTGCTTGATACCCCTTCCTTCCTTTTCGGTATGTTTGATTAAAAATTTGGCTGCATGTCCAGTGCATGCCACAAATATGTCACATCTTTTGTGGAACTCATTTACCTAAAAAGGATTTCTTAAGCAGTTTACTGAACTTAAGACTTACATTATTTGACAACTGTTACTCTCTTACAAAATGCACCCTGGCTTCTTAAAGGAATATGGAAAATGGGTAATAACAATTAATAAAAATGCTAATTTCACACAAATTAACAATTTGCCACATCTCTTTTCAGTCTATTGTTTACATGTAAAATGTACTGTTGATGTTGTTTCTATGTAGGATACGATTTAATTTGATGAACTATTTTTACTTGTGGCCAGAACTTCTGTTCAAGAGATGATACACTTTTTTGTGGTGTTTTTGATGGTCATGGACCTTACGGCCATTTGGTTGCTAAGAGAGTGAGAGATCTCCTGCCCATAAAGCTTGGTGCAGATTTGGGGACAGAAGATACTAGGGAGACATCCACTGGCAACATGAAAATAACCACAAATGAAGTAGGTTCATCTGAACACATAGACACAGGAAATACAACCACTTCCACTCGAGCTGAACAAAATGGGGAGTACCCAGAGATCTTCACGACATTGAGAACTTCATTCTTGAGGGCGTTTCATGTAATGGATAGGGATCTCAAGTTACATAAAAATATTGATTGTTGTTTCAGTGGAACTACAGCGGTGGCAGTGCTCAAGCAGGTAAATGAATCAAATGCCATAAGCGATTTTATTTCTTACAGACATATACTTGGTATATTGATTGTACTCTGTATCTTTTAAATTTGTAGGGGTGCGATCTTATAATCGGTAACTTGGGGGACTCGAGAGCTATCTTAGGCACTAGAAATGACGATAATCAGCTTGTTGCTGTCCAATTGACAGTTGATCTCAAACCTAACATCCCAAGTATGTTTTGTATTTTCTTCTTACTTTTGTATGTTTATTGCTTCTCATTTCCCCTAGTTGTCTTGTTGATGTATTGACTTTTTTCAGCCTGTCATCCTGTTTTGTTCAATACATGTATGCAACTTAGCATTTTGTGACTGCTGTGAACAGTAGTATATTTGTGGACCCTTATATATACCAGTATATCTCTTGCCTATGTGATATTTGTAGATCTTAAGCAATGAAGTTATTAGCATCATTTATCATCATGTAACGGCCAAAGGAATTTGAATATTAATCAGTATGAGCTTAGCTTATTTATCAGAGTTCCCATGTAGATCAATTTGTTTATTTTAGTGGGAAATAAGGTTACCATGCTTGTTGTAAGGTGTTATTGCATTGATTTAATTAACTATGTATAATCCTTTTATGTGATCTTTTAGAAGAGAAGAAAAAAAATGGCGAACTTTTGTCATCTTCTGATGAAATTGTTCATTGGTGTGTTAAATTAGCATGTTTCTGTCTTTTGTAGCTCAGCGTGAGACCTCCATTTTCTAGTACAATAACTAAAGTGTATGATAGAACAGGTTATGCTCCTGGAAGTTGCATAGAACAGTAATTTATGGATGTCAACAACCAGTTAACTGACTTATTTGTACTGTAGCTACTGTGAAGTTGTTTGACAGTCAATTTGCCTATAGTAATATATGTTGTTTCTAACGAAGCATCTTAGTATTTCATAGTTGGACAATGCAAAACCACATGTACATGTGGGTACATATACTATCTTAACCATGCAAAGTGCCCCAAGATTAGTTGAAGGGACTGGTTTGAATTTTGAAAGTTGGCATAAATCTCGAGGCACATTTGATACCCATATATACATGTGGATAAACCATATTTTTCTGTAATGTATGCATGTATTGTTTTTTATTAAATTGTTGGTTCAAGTGTTCACATGGAGCCATGCTAAAATCCAGTGACAAAATCTGCCAGATTCATTTAGAGTAAGATTAGTGAGCTTAGGCAACAAAATAACCAAGGGAAGCCACTGTGGGTTGAGGGTCATTTTAATTGTTCTTGTTTCCAAGTGTTTGTTTTGTATTGGTACTTCAAAAGACTGACTACCTGATGTCACGAAAACTTGTTGGGAAGCATGCGGTCAAACATTTTGGTCTTTTACTGATAAAATCTATCTAAATGTCTAGATTAGTTAAATGAAAACGCCGAGTAGGGTAAATGTTTAGATTAGTTCAATGAAAAATCTTTGTAATTGTTTGGAGTGTGTAGAGATGTTTATTGACATCATCCCCAAAGCTAGTTCTTTTTTGTTTTTTTTAAGTGTGCTTTGACACCAAATATCTTCGACCCTGTTCGGTAGAGCTCTGGCTCCTGGATTCTCGTCCAAGGAGCCAGAGCTCTATCGAACGGCCTCCACTCTCCCTCGCTAGAAGCAGAATCAGCGCAAATCGATTCTCCAATTTATACTAAACGCGAGAAGCAGCCTTCAGGTCGCTCCTCCGACTCCCCACTCGGCCGATCTCCCCGATGCCGCCTCCGTCTCCCCCTCCCCACTCGGCCCCCGAGCCCGATGCCGCATCCTCGTGTCGACCCCGCCGCCTGGAGCGCCACCTTCGACTCCCCCTACCCACTCGGCTCCCTAGCCCGACGCGGTCGTCCCTCGTCTCGACCGGTCGGCCGCCGTCCGCTTCGGTCGACCCTCGGCCCGCCGTCGCACCGACCGTCGTCTTTGTCGCCCGACCCCGTCGCTGAGCTCCGCCTCAACCCCGAGCTCCTCCTCAACCCCGAGTGCTGCCCCGACCCCGAGCGTAACTTGAAGAGCCACCTGGAACACCGCCGTCCCTGCCTCCAGCGTCGCCGTTGCTGGGGAACGGGTAGGCTACTCTAGCGAAAAAACAAAAACTTGTACCGCGTAACCAAGGAACGACTGAGAGTTATAGATCACAGAATTACCACTAGACGTGTAAACCCGTAGCGAAAGTAGAATCGATGTAGCGCGGTGGCGCTGATGTAGCCGTACTAGCCTCGCGCCTCCCCAACAGCTCCTTGCGACTGTCACAGGTTGCGGATCGTTCTAGCGTTGAAGCTTCACAGCAACGCCTCCAAGGTATGTACATGTGCAGGGCAGGAACACCACGCGCCGGAGTGCTAGCGCCGGCTGCGCAGTTCTAGGCGGAGGAGTGGCGGCTAGGGTTTCAGGAATTCCGAATTCCTATTGTGTTTTTCGTGTGTCTCTCTCTGTCCGCAAAGCCACCACCTCCTCCCTTTATATAGATGTCTCATAACGGGTTTCAACCCTTGAAGCCCATTAGAAACTCTAAACCCATTACAACTCGGATCTCTATCTGAATTGGTTACAGCCTCTTAAGCGTGCGACCCTATAGGTTCACGTGCACTCGGACATGGCTGAAGTACCCCTAACGATCGTTGAATACTCCTACTCGACCATCGGGTATACCTACTCGACCATCGAGTACTCCTACTCGATCATCGATCATGCGACCAATAGTCGATAGCGGCCCCTAGCAAGACTTACCGACTCGTGAGTACATGTAAAGATGAACCTCAACAATGTCATGTATGCATTTCCTTTTGCCTCACGATATCGGTCAAACCCAAGGCGAGTTGTTGTCATCCTTGTTTGGATGGCTCGACCACTCTTTCTCGATACCGTGACTCGAATTCCTTGAATACATCGAGTTAACTCTTTAACTCGACTCGAGTAACTCTTTAATCGAATAGCATGGCTATGCGTTTCCAGAATCCGATCACTCAAGAGGTCTAGAGATATCTCTCCTGTTGTATGGAGGGGCAAATCCTATCTTGATCGACTACGCCTCGCAGCATATTTCATAACAAACCTGAAAGCCATCCTTATAACTAACCAGTTACGGAGTAGCGTTTGATGACCCCTAAGTAAGCCATTACGCATCTTGAGAACATGCGACAATCTCGAGTCGAAGGATATAGCATACACATCATATATGAGACGAACTGATGACGTGAAATAAAACAACGTTCTCACAGTGTCTCATAGTGGGTCGATGTCCAACACCATATCCTCTAACATGTATCCATATTATTGGATTGATATCTCCATATCTATGACCCGTGAAACATGGTCATGGACCAATACATACACTAGTCTACTCATATGTGTCCTCATATGATTATCGATTAGGAACCCTTTTTTAGAATGAACATTATAAAGATGAACACAGAGTTTCACAAACAAGTCATGTACTTGTTAATCAATATCCATGATGTTATTCAAAGAACAATATCATAGTTTATGAACATTTATGGAAATATAATCATCTCTATAATTGCCTCTAGGGCATAGTTCCAACAGCCGTCTCCGCCTGGAGCCGTCGCCGATATATGGCTCACCTCATATCACTTCAGCCGAACAATCCTTCAAACTGCTCCTGATTCTTTAGAAGATCAAAATTAAGAAGAGTTAGAGCAGAATCAGGAAGGAGTTGGAGCCAAATCCCTACCGAACGGCCCTTCATGTTCCTCTAGCAGCATGTAGCCAAGTACTGCTGTACAGTAAACAATTAAATGCCATACCTGAATAGTAGCAAAAGTTGTTAAGTGTGCATTTTCTTTTCTTATTCTACAGTTGGCATGAGGAATATAGGTCTAGATAAATAGATGCTCCCCATCAGCAAGTTTTTATGAACGTCATGACATGGTTCTTTTTCAGGTGAAGCACAGCGTATCAGGCAACGCAGGGGCAGAATATTTGCACTTCCCGAGGAGCCAGAAGTTGCTCGTGTTTGGCTTCCAAAGTACAACTCACCTGGATTGGCCATGGCTAGAGCATTTGGAGACTTCTGTCTAAAGGATTATGGTCTAATTTCTATGCCTGAAGTCTCCTATCACCGCATTACAGAAAAGGATGAATTTGTTGTGTTGGCGACCGATGGGGTGAGCAGATTGAGTTACGCCATGTCATTTCTTCAATATTCGTAAGTTGGACCTTTTTTGTGCTATGTGATATAATTTGTTCACTGTAGGTGTGGGATGTGCTGTCAAACACCGAGGTTGTTAGCATTGTCAGCAGAGCCACTTCTCGGGCCTCTGCAGCGCGGTTTCTAGTCGAATCAGCTCACCGTGCCTGGCGTACGCTGTTCCCCACTTCCAAGATTGATGACTGTGCTGTTGTCTGTCTCTTTCTGAATACAGATGAAGCAAGTGAAACATCCAGTTCCATTCGCAACAATTTGGGAAATTCTGTTGAAGTTAGCAGTGATCAGCACTCCACAACTGTGAGTATCAGCGGATTTTGTTAGTGCACTGGTAACAGATAGTGATGAGCTGTCTGTTGTTGATGCAGTCGCAAAGCCGACCCCACACACAGATTTGCCAAACGATGTTTCAGGCGCAAGGCAAAGCATCATCAAGTGAGGAACTGTTCACTATTTTAGCCCCTTAAAAAAATACAAAATTGGCTCGTACGAATTTTTTTGCAAATCTAACCCTCAAGCCCGCATATCCCGCGCATGGGGAGCGTAGCATTCGCTTCCACGTGTAACACTATTCCTTGCAATTACCGCGCCACCACACCGCGGTAAAAGCAATTACTGCGCCCCCCGTCATGGAAAAGCGGAATCCCGCGCTCTCGCTCTGCAGAAAATGATTTCCCGCGCCCTTGGTCCGCGGTGCGTCGCTTGCATGCCGTGGCCGCCGATAGGTGTCTTGGCGATGATTTCTCGCGCATGGGTACCGCGGCATATTGGAATTCCGCGCTCCTTGTGCCTGGAATTTCGCCTCGTGTCGTGCCGTGATAATTCCGCGCTTTCCGTGCATGGAATATGCAGGTTCAAGGGCTAGATTTGAAAAAAAAATCTTACGGTGACTAGTTCTATAAAAAAAATTAGGCAGCTAGAACAGTGAAAACTTCTCAAGTGAGCTTTGCCTGCTGCCTGAGAGATTGGGCATTTGTTGGGCTATCTGTGCAGTTGTGATGCTGCGCGCCCGTTCAGAATTCTGGTGCCGAGACCAGTGCCTGTTTTTACGAGCACTGTCGGGGTGTGGCTGCATGCTATTTTTCCGCATGCGAGTAGGATTTGCAGCTTTTGCCCTTGTAAAGGTACAACTTCAGTTTAGCGAGATTTGTTGTTTTTCTTTGTAATAATTTTGTTCCTGTTATTATCGGTCTATGATAGTTCTGGTCCTATTTGTGACAGTTTCTGATTATACAAATTCTAGATTCTCTGTTAATTGAGTAGGTGATTGTTTCTTATTTTATATACAAATCTACTTCTAATTTTAGGAGAAGCTTTTTGAAGAATTCATAATTTGAATTCTTCAAGAATCAAAAGTTATCACCTACTTAATTCTTAGAAAATTTAAAATTTACGCAATCAGAAACTGTCTTGATCAGGATCCTCCTATCTTATAGGAAGGAACCTTTTTGAGTTTTCTCCTTTTTTTTTAATATTCATTCGATTTCTCTCTCCGTCGGCTGTGCTGTGATCCATTTCCCTTAATTTTTTTTCCTTGTTGACGAGGTTGTGCACGTTAATGTGTTACGTTCAGGGTTCAAAATCTCTGTTTCATTTCAAATTTCGTCCATAGCCGAAGAACGAAATCTCGGCGAGATTTAAAAATTTCGGATAAATTTAGGACGAAATACAAAAACAAAAATTCAAATCCGGTTTTTTTTACTGAGAAAACCGAAATTTCGGCTGGTTTTGCTGAGATCTCAGCAAAATTGCATCGAGCGAAATATAGATCAAACGACGTCGAAAAATTTTAAAATTTTGTTTGTAGGTTCCTGTCACATCATTGATGTTCCCATAAAAATTTCAGATGATTATCAGATCTGAGGAATATTTAAAAATTCAAACATTGTTACTGTCCTGATAAAACACTCATCGGCAAGTTTAAACCGAATGAAAAAAGAAACAAATCACGTTAGAAAATTTTGAAATTTTTTGTGCATGGTTGTGATGCATTACTAATGTTCCCATAAAATTTTCAGATGATGGTCAAACTTCATAAATTTTTAAAAATTCAGATAGTGTTACTGTGTTGAAAAACATTTACCGTCAAACTTCAACCAAATGAAAAATGGTACAAACCATGTTAGAAAATTTTGAAATTTTTTTATGTGGTCCTGATTTTATTATCAATATTTCTATAAAATTTTCATCTGATGATCAAACTTTAAGGAATTCCAAAAATTATGAGAGTGCTACGTCCTCGTAATAACCTAATGATCGATACATATATTTGCTTTAGAAACCAAAAATTGTTTAAAATTTTTGAAAATTTTGCATAAGGTTTATAAGGAAATTATTAATATCTCATAAAAATTTTGAATCATGATTACGCTCCAGTGAATTTATAAAATTCTTACAAGCACAGTGTACCATTTATGTTATTTCTGTTTTTTATTTTTGAAATATAACAAATGAAGTTCAATACATACATATATTTGATTGAGAAAAAAAAGTTTAAAAATTTTATATAATGGTACTGAGTCAATTATTAAGCTCTCATAAAAATTTTGGATCATGATCATACTCGTGAAAATTTATAAAATTCTGACAATGTTATTGTCCAATTATGTTCATTCTGTTTTTGTGTTTTAAAAGATAACAAATGAAGTTAAATTATTTTGAAAAAATTTCTGTATGATCCTACACTTCTTATAATGGTACCATAAATTTTTCAGATCAAGAGAAAGCACATACAATTTTATAAAAATCTGACAGTGTTTCTGAAGTTTTTAAAAAATGTCTCAAAAAATCGTTTTTTCAATAAATTTTCATAGAAGATGACTTTCTTAAGGGTTATTGGTCAATTTTCGATCAAATTCGGTGATCAAACATCAAAATCCGGTCAAAAATAGCGAGATACCGACCAATAAAGGTGAAATCTCGCCGAGATTTCTAACCTGGTCACGGTGTTTATGGTAGTTCCCTTGAGAGTTGAAACCGCGACAAATTACGAGGGAATGCTTTCTTTAATCAGGGGCAAAATGATGCAGAATATAATGATATGATCATGAGTTTGGATGTTGGGACGCACAGGGGCTTTGGAACATGATAAATAAAGGGTAGGAAAAGGCGAGTGACGAAGAGAAGTATCGCTGGCGCATGGGGACGAGGCAAACCAGCAAACGCATGGGGTGTCTTGCTTACTAAAAACTTATACGCGGCGTGCCACATCGTGGACGCCGTTCTTTACGCGAGCAAATCGAGAAAACGCGCTATTGACGTTCCATACATGAGTAAATCAAGAAAACACGCGAAATGATCTAAAAAGAATGTTGTCTTTTCCGCAAAAGGGCTTAAACGTAATGCTAGAAAAACGCAAAAAGGACTTAAATGCAATGTATATTTTTTCAAAAAAAAGGGACCTAAACGTTTTTTTCCCGAAAAGGATCTAATCGTAATTCCGTTTTTTTGGTAAAAGGATCCGAGCGCAATGCTTAAAAACGCATAAAAGATCTAAACGTAATATATATTCTTTTTCGAAAAAAAGAACCTAATCATAACTTTTTTTCTGAAAAAAGAACCTAGTTGTAATTTATTTTCAGCCGGCTTGGCTCGAGCCGCGAGCCGAGTCGGCTTGCTCCCGACTCAAAGCAGGAAGAGGCCGCAACTCTTCCAGGATTAGTAGAAGGTATTATCCCCCCCCCCGAACAGTTAGGTATTCTGTCTTGTCTACGCTGACAGCTCGCGGAAGCAGATCGGGCGCACGTAA
The DNA here is from genome assembly GCA_036346275.1 of Otatea glauca. Classification (NCBI taxonomy): domain Eukaryota; kingdom Viridiplantae; phylum Streptophyta; class Magnoliopsida; order Poales; family Poaceae; genus Otatea; species Otatea glauca. The sequence continues at coordinate 36,774,844 of CM070713.1, read as the reverse complement.
CCGCGGGCGTCAAAGCGCCGAGCACGCGCATCGGCAGGCAGCGATGATATCCGAGATCCTTCCTTGCGACAATCTCTATCGTGTGTGCCGATCGTGATTCGTGTTCAAGGCCACGACCCGCATGTAGCTTAGCTCGCAATCCGACCGCTTCGCTAGGCCGGAGTAGGTTTGTCGGCTACCGTCAGTGAAGTTGAATCTTTGCCATGGATGGCGCAGCTGCGCAAATACGCAGTAGTAGAATACTAGTACTATGCAGAATCATACCACGTCCACGAATCGAATAGTCGGCAAGAAACAGTTAACATAACTATTATACTGTACATTCTGGCGGCCACGACTCTAGCGAACCACACAAGCAAAGGGTACTTGTTATCAAGTCACTAGAATATGCAAGATAGAAGACTGATTCGCTTCAAGTACTACGGAGTACACCAAGAGACGAACTGTTTTCTCAACCAAACTTGACACTCAACTAGTACAAGCAAGAGAACAATCCAGAAGAATGACATCTTCTGTAACACTGTTACTCCCAAGATGGCAAATTTTGGGAGACGCCAGGAGGGGCTTCTAAGGGGAAAGCTACTGCGTTCTGGTGGACGGGATTTACCAAAGGTTTTCACCTTGTTTTCACCTTGCGACGCTTCCTCTCTTCCTCGCTGTCTGATCCTGCACCCTTCTCCCAATCTACATTGCTCGCCTCCCGTTCCAACTCATCCCACGTCTTGCCCTTCTCCTCCTCCGAGTCTTCTCCAGAATCATCCTCATCTGACCCCACCAAAGACTCACTGTCAGAATCATCTTCTTCTGAATCTAACTCGGGCTCCGCATCACATGGTTCATAGCCCTGATCTGACTCCTCAGTGCCTTCGGATTCAGAATTACTTGCCTCCATGTTCAGGAACTCCCAGTCACCATCATCAACGAACTTTTGAGGGTCATCAGTGATGATTTTCAGAATGGGACGCCAGTTCAAGCTCAGCCTGCTCTCGTAGGTTTTTGTCAATGGAGGCACATATAGCAACTCTTTTTGTTTAGGAACATAAGTTACATGTCTTTATTTTTAACAATCCTGATGCGTATTCAGCCTTCATTTTCCAAATATTCAGTATCGTTGTTATCCCATAATATAGCACAAATATGTTCTAGGCCTTTCTAGGGTCTCCTGGCTTTAAGAAAAAAATATTCTTGTATTCTAAACGAGCCTAAGATACCAATGGTAGTGAGGAATTTGAACACTCATGCGAATCTCAATTACAGATCACTTTTGTTTTGGACCAATTAAAAGTAGATTCCATGGAATGTCATCCATATTGACACTACCAAGAGAGGCATACAACTACAATCTTTTGCATGTTTAAAAATATCATATGTCAGTGAGATAGTTAACTCATGGTATAGAAGTGAAACGTAAGGGTGGGCTTTCGGTTTATTTGGTTTAAAAATATTTTGATTTTTGGAAACTGGCAACAAAAATCCCAATTCAAATTCAAAAATCGAACCGAATTAGCTAAAAAAATTCGGTTCGGTTATTTTGTTTTTTCGAAAAAACCGAGATTCTTGTTCCCACTAATCCCTACCCACTCTTGCTCGCACAAGACACCGAATCATGGGCAAAGTAGCTTAGGTGACAGGGATCAATCTCTGCTTAAGCACACATATCCACAGCAGTCGAATCGGCTATATACTAGAGGAGGCTTGAGATGTAAGCAGCTTAGGGGATTCGGGAGAGGCGAGGGGGAAGCGTACCCGGGGTCACGGTTGTAGATCTTGCAGAACCGGCACGCAGCGAGGAGGAGCGCGTTGAGGAGCGATGCGCCAGAGGACTGGATCTTCTGGTGGAGCATCTGGGGCGCCTGGGTGGCGAAGAAGAGGAGGTCGGTGGGTAGGGTGTAGCCTGGAGACACGAGCAGTGAGGTTGCCAGCTCCCACGCTTGTGGCGAGCGCTGCAGGGGCGAGGAACCACTTGTTGGTGGCAACGTGCGTGGAGTGGTGCAGCTGGAGGATTAGGCAACGATAACCGCAAGTTGCGGCTGGAGGAGTAGGCAGTGTGGTGTAGCTTCGGCGGTGGGTCGAAGGTGGGTGGAGGTGGCTGGGGAGGAGGGCAGTTGTTGGGACCCGAATCTGCAAATCCGGACCCTCTGCGTATTCTGTGATAGTCCAGGATCACGCTAGCACACACAGTCTTACAGGGTTGCACATCACAGACATTCACAGCGATATAAGAATAAATAGTGCAAACATTCATATAAACTGAGTTGTACGACCTTATGGTCTCCTTACATAAAATCAGCCACGCAGGGCTTACATTATTCAGAGTAAAAGAAATAGCAGCGGAATAAAATAAATATCGTGGAAGCCTTCATCTTGCCACAGGCAACCGACTGGGCTTGCCCCCTAATTGTCTGGATCCTCATTGTACTCCTCCTCCCACGCTGGTGTAGACTCCTCCACTGATGTTGGGGTTGATAAGCAAGGAGGGGTGAGTACACAAGGCACTCAACAAGTAATGCACAGAATGCAGCGCTATTACTATATGCAAAGCTTATTCGAAAGGATTGGCTTAATTGGTTCTTTTTGCTTCAAACAGCATTTTTAAAACGGTATCTTATTTAGATTAAAGCAGTGAAACAGTTATAATAATACTAATTTCTTTAAATGGTTTTTCTTCGAAGATTCTCGGCACACAGCCTTAACAGTTCATTTTTAACACTGGCACATAGCCACCCAATCCACATTTTTATTTTTGAAGATCTAACCCTTGACTGTAATCCCCGAGCAATGTCCAATACCGCGGACTCGGCTATTCGAATAGATTTTACACTCTGCAGAGGTTGTACACTTTACCCACAAGATACAACCATTCACCACACAGGTGATTGTCCGTAACAAAGCCTTTCAGGAACCTCTACCTTAACCAAAGAACCTCTCCGGTATTCCCTTCACTATCACTTCCCTCACACAGAGCCGAGGTATAGGACAAGTCAATCACCGTTGGATGGGCACCAAGCCGTAGCACAGGTACGCTCCCCCGTACAGATACACCCCTGTGTACTGTCACCCTGAGGTATCAGAGGAAAGATAAAAGAACCCTAATCAACTAGGTCTGTCCCATACCAGACATGTGGTTGTACGGGTGACTCAGATCAAAAACTTGCAAGGTGAAGTCCTTAACTGACCAAGGCAAGACTTCCAACACTCAACAGTGGCACACAGCCCAATGTGGCACACAGACTCACATCACTCATCAACCCATTGCCACATAGGCCCACCTAGCACACAACCTCTTGCCACTTGCCCCAGTCTAAATCATTTCCCACCCAGCTGATTATTGTGCAACACATGCCAGCAATGGCTCAACATCAGTACAGAACCACACAGGTCTCTGTACCTCAATCTCATCATGTGGCATCATCACACCACTTTCAAAATACATTCAATATTTCTTTAATCAATATTGTAGTGTTTTTCCGAAAGATCATTCATAATTCGTTGCAAGGCTAAGCATCTACTCACGGTCTAGCCTCCCGTGTTGGCACAATATTAACATCCAACTAATACAATCAAACTTAGGGTGACAAAGATTTCAGGGCATACAGATAATACTTTCATGGTGACAATAACAATATGGGTTGATTAGGTACATTACCCAGTTTAATTTAAATTCACTTTAAATAAATTAGCATGCATAATTTCAAAGCATAAATTACATTTTAAAATCTGGGATCAAAATGATCAAAGCATCACTTGCCTTCAAAGAGTTGCTAGTCGTTTTTCGAAGCTTGGTCTTGAGCGATGAACCCTTCCTCGAAACCTTCCGGCAAATTTGCGTCTACGCGTACAAACAATATATATAATAAATAACTAATATAGAAGAATAAATGACCTAAAAAATTCAAATAAAATTCACCATTAAAGAGATCACAATTTTATGAATTTTTAGAAATTTGAATCACCCAAATCCGAGTTAAAATGCAAAAGTTATAGCCATTTGAAGTTTGAATAAAATCTGAAAATTACAGAAATTAGAAAATCCGATTTTTCCGAATTATTTTTATACTGAAAAATTGGGATTTATGATGTCAGCATGACCTAATGATGACGTCAGCACGAAAATGAAATTCGAGGAATTATAAAAATATTTATGACGTCAGCATGACATCAGCACGACACGTGGCAGCTTCAGGTGTTGCCACGTCACCTCGGTCTATGGACTCGGTCCATGGCCCGGGTCGGGTCCACCGTGGACTCGGTCCACCAGCACAGTGCATCCACGCGGCAAGATCCGAGCCGTTCGTTGAATCAACGGTCAGATCTCACGTGTCACACCGCACTGCCTCGAATCCACGCGACACGCGTCGCGCATCCGACGGTCGCTTGGATCCAACGACTGGATCCCACGCACTGACTCGGCGACGCATCGCGTTCTGCGCCTCCACGCGTCGCACATCCGACGGAACTCCCGGATCCGACGGCTGGATCTCGCGCACGTTCGGCGGCATCTCGGTTCACGCGCAGCCACGTGGAAAGATCGCAGCGGCGCGCTCGAAATCGACGCCTGGATCTGGTCTCTGCCCCGATCAAAATGCCCACGCGTCGGCACGCGATTCGGCGAGGGTACGGCGCCATCACCGCCGCATGTTCAAATCTGAACGGCGCGGATCCTTAAGGCAAAACCAGATCCAATCTCTACCGTTTAGATCTAATCCAACGGCGCGAGATTCTGGGAGCGGTTCTTCGCTCACCCTAGCGACGCGGCGCAATCTCACGCGTACACTAACGATCCAGCGGTGAGATCTAAGCGAGCACGAAAACTAAATCTAATCACCACCGTTCAATCTAGATCTAATCGTCAAGATTAACGCTGGTAAGAAAAGGAGCAATGACGTGGATGTACGGTTAACGCTGGGTAAGAAAAGGGAGCGGTCGAGCGGTCGACGGAGCTCGGTGAAGACGGCGGCGAGGAAGCGAAGGTTGCCGAGCCGGGAAGACGACGCGACCAACGGCGCTCTCGGGCTTCTCGGCGTGAAGAATCGGCGCGTTCGGCGCGTCTCGGCGAGCGCTACTCGGTGGCCTCGGCGACGGCGGAGACTCAGCGGACGGCGAAAAAGGCGAAGATCTGGCGACGCTGCGAGCAACTACTGCGAGCTAGAGCGGAGTCTCTAGGCGTCTCGGCGATGCATGCGAGAGTCAAAAGATGCGGCGAGAGGAGCTCGCGGGCGCGCTACTCGGTGCACTTTAAGGGCCTCGGCGTGCGCGCAAACACCGTAACGCAATGCGAAGCGCTGGCGGCGTTAACTCCGGCGATTCGCTCGGTCGGACCGCGTGGCTCCATCACGGCCATCCTAGCGGCGACGATCCGATGGCGCGCGTTCGCGGTTGACGCCACAGCAGCGGCAGTCGGCGGATCCCGATCCGACGGCAGTGCGGTCTGTGGCGGCTAGGGTTTCGGCATGTTGGGCGGCGGCGCACCGACATGTGAGCTTCGGCCCATTACTGTTCATAGCCGTTTTTAAAACCTTTTTCATTAAAATAACTCCAAAATTTCAAATATTCCAAGAAAATAACCAAAAATACTAGAAAAATTCCAAAAAAATACTTTGAGCTATTTGGAACTCAAATAAAATATTTTCAATAAAACTTTGTATAAACTTTTGCACGAAGTTAATGAAATTCAAGAAAGGTCACAAATGAATAAATCCAATTAAATTCTTATAAATTCTCAGAAATTCTCAAAAATCAAAAATACTCCAAAATTTTAAATTAGAGTAAATTTCAGGGTGTTACAGCAGTAGGATCTGGTGGGGGAGACCGGGAGAGAGGCGGAGAGGAGATGGGATGGTGAATGAATGGCTAAATGGGGAATGAAAAGGGGGAATAGGGAACGGTAATGGGGTTTAGGGAATGGCTATTCAGTTATTCGGGTAGTTCAGTTTCAGGAATTACAAAACCGAACCGAAAACCAAATAGTGTTGTCGGGGATCGGTACCCTCACCACGTGTAAGCATCCCCCAGGCCTCGTGGTGGCTTTCCACGAGCTCAGGGGCTCGTCTTCGACCTAGGAAAGTGCACTCCTCAAGCCCGGGCTTGGGTCTAGCTAGCTCGGGCTCGAGCGCAAGGACAAAGACCCTGCTCGACCCCGACGCCACGACCTCTGCACCTCCTGGGGTAAAAGGCATTTATAATAATTTATTTATCTCGTGTAAAAACTCTCCCCTGTATGGGAATCAATGCCAAACCTGCCCCTGCGCGGGAACTAGGGCCTAGCAACTCCCGTCAACTCCCAACGGCTCCCGATAGCTTGCAACGACCGTCGACGCCTCTCAACAACCCCCGTCGACTCGCCACGGGCACCTGACATCAGCCTCGGGACTAGGTAGCGAAGCTCCCAAAGAACTATAAAAAGACGATGGATCACCCCGACCAAGGGGGAACAAAAAAAGGGAGAAAGGAGAAGAAAGAAGAGAAAAACGGTCACACACAAGGGAGAATGGATCACCCCGAGCTCGGGCCCTACTTGTATTCTCCCACCAAGCTTCATATACATCTTTCGCCTCAGGGCAAGACTGTAGTCGGGCTGTTACATGACCTCGGGGGCCTGAACCACTATAAACCTCGTGTTCATCGCCTAGTCTCCGACATACATCCCCGCGACCCGCGCCATTCCCGAACGAGCACAACTTCAGGCCTCGTCTTCACACGATCCACTCATATTCCCCCTCTGCGGTCGGCGGTTCTGATCATCGATGGTTGGCGCCCACCGTGGGGCTTGAGTTTCGCTCGTTCAGAGTCCATTGCTTCAACGTCGCCAGCGCCTTCGGCTTCGATGACAACATGTCACGTTTGGCAAGCCTAGACTCGGATGCGGTTCTCGAGTTCAAAGGCTCCACCTCTATGTTCTCGCCTTCACTGCCGCCGTGCGAGCGCCTGGCCTTCATGGCCGGTAGTCGCGAGGTGAGCGCGGGGACGAATGATGGCGATCCAGAAACCCGGAGGAGGCGCGTTAGTTGGCCCGGGTCACCACCAGGCCATCACCGTCCTCCAACGGGAGGAGCGCGAAGAGCTCCGCACCTCGTCCGAGCACCGTATGTCGGGACCCGGATTTGCAAATCCGAAACCCTCTGTGTATACTGCACTAGTCCAGGATCACGCTAGTGCACATAGTGGAAACATAGATGAAATACCATTCCATACAACGAAATAACTAAGAAGAAGCAATTTATTATTAAATAAAGCAAACGACCTTATGGTCAATGTTTACACCATTATGCCTTAAGGGCTTAAGAAACAAATACGATTGCAGCGGAAAAGATAACTTGAACCATTCGACATGCCACAGTAAATCGCTGGGAACGCCTTCCTAATCCACGTAGTCTTCATAGAATTCCTCCTCATGAGATTCATTATCTCCTTCAGCAACTGATCAACAAGGGTATAAAGCCGTGAGTACAAAGGTACTCAGCAAGCCATAGGGAATTGATGCAATATATTCATGCACGGCTTGACAAGGATGGCTATATAGTTCATTTGCAGAAAGCAATAACTTGAATTGAAATACAATAAATAGATTAAAAGCATATTTATGAAAACATAAATAAATAACTGGTAGATCAATGATAGACAACGGAACAACAGTGAACTTCCCGTTCACATCCCAACAATTCCACATTCCACATTTTATGAAACACTCTATACCCCGTGTGAAATTCCCGGGCTTTGTCCATGACCATGACGCGCTATTCGAATAGTTTTACACTCTGCAGAGGTTGTACAACTTTACCCACAAGACATGAACATCTCTTTGTGCAAACATTACTAACACACTTCCTCTGGTGTGCCGCAGAGATATCATGACAAAGCCTTTACAATGCACTGTCTAAACTCGGTACTGCCCGCTAAGGTTTCGCCCATTAGGGCCCCTCTTGCGCCTTGCGAATCTACCCGTCCATCCGGAACCCACACCACCAATGGCGAGACTCAAGGCTAGACATTACAAATTAATCAGCTAGGTCTATCCATTCCCGACAAGTGGTAGTTCGGTTAGGCCCCAGTTCAATGGCGCACAAGATTAAGTCCTTAAGTTGTCTCAGGCAAGACATCCACATCCCAATATGCTAGAAAGCACCCCCTTTACTTCACGATCACTTGCCCGAGGGAAAACAATTCGTTCAACCAAGACCAATGGCAAACCCCGTCATGGTACAACAAATTTTACAACAGTGGCTAACGGCCACGATTCAATATCTCATTAAGTCAATATTAACATTATTCACATGTGACATGAATCCCAACGTATATGTAAGCATGTCTAAGCATAGCTATGATAACCCAATGTTGGTATAATGATTATGTCCAACTAGTAATGTCCCAACCTAGGTTTAACAATGGATACATGGCATACAACCAATCAAGGTGGCATAATATCAACTAGGTATACATCTACTCCCATTAAATAAACATTGATACGTAAATAGCATGCAAGTGTATAAAATAAATTACTTTGTAAACATAGGATCAATATGATCAAGGTTACGACTTGCCTTGCTGATCTAGTGCTGAATCTTGGTCTTTGAAGTTTTCGTTCGCTCCCTCGGAATTAGCGTCTACCGGAAAAGAAGCAACAAAACCAAATAAATACAAAACAGAGACTCAAACCAGCTCAAAACTGATAATAAATGGCTCTGGAAGATAGATCTTGATTTTAGAAAAATTTAGAAACTTGAATCGCCTCAATCGGAGTTCGTATGAGCGAGAACGAGCTTCTGGAAAATTAAATTCAGAGAAAATACAGAAAATTAGAAAATCAGAAATTCTGGATTTATTTTTGTACTGGAAAAAAGGATTTATTGCGCAACGCTGATGTCAGCCGGCTCACGGTGGACAAGGTCCACGGCGCGGGCACGGTCCACCGTCAGCGCCGGCGCCAAGGTGGCGTCATCGCTATCGCCGACGCGGCCGATCGACGCGGCGGGTGGCGTCGGCGGCCACGCGGCCTTGTCAGCAAGAGGCGGGTCGGACGGCGAAGCGGAGCTGCGGCGGAAGGAGGCGTGGCGCGATCGGGGCGTCGGCTAGAGATCCAACGGCGGAGCGCGGCGGCTGGAGGTCGGCGGCGAGCGCGCGGCGCCACTCACCGGAGATGAAGAAGAAGGCACGAAGAGCCGTGAGCGGCGGATCGGACCGGGCCAAAGGCGAACCGGGAGATGCGGCGCGGCAGCTCGGGAGACCAACGGATGCGGCGGAGGGCACCGCGGCGACGGAAAAACGGCGGAAGGATCGGCGCGCGAGGACTCCGCGAGCTCGCATGGCAACGGCGGCAGCTAGAGCGGCGAGAGGTGGGGCAAAGAGGCGGCGCGAGGCGATCCTCGAAGTGCGGTGGCTTTATAGCCCTCGGGGCGTGCCCAACACGGAAACCAAGAGCTCGGCGTCTGTGGCAGGGACTCGAGCGGCATGGCGGCTAGGGTTTCATGCAAGACGGCCACTGGCAGTGGCCGAGGCGGTTGGGCCAAGCAGAGCGGGCGGGGCGAGAAACGGGCACATGAGGAAGCAAGCGGGCGGAGAGGATTCGGCCCGAGAGGGTTTCGAAAATTTTAAAACATTTTCTGATTTTAGAAATTACCAGAAATTCCAATAAATGCATATAAATTCAAATAAATATCAAATAAATTCAGAAAAATCCCCAAAAATACAGAAAAATCCTTGGAGCACAAGGAACCCAACTAAAACTGAAATTCTTTAGTTTGATGAATGGTTTAGCCAAATTAAATCCTTTCATTTATGGAAAATTCAAATTAAGCTGGAATTAATTCGAAGAAATGCAAATGGTTCATCTTTGATTTCTAACATTCCAAAACTTCAATTTTTGGGATGTTACACCGTAGCCCTACCTGCCTGGATGATCCCAACCGGGAACGCTTGCGAGCCATCGCCCGGGTTATAGCCGATCCTGCTCGGGCAAGGTCGGCTCTCTTTCGGCGGTCCCTCGCTGAGGAGCTTGGCAGGGCGGTCGACGAGGTCACACCCTCGCAGCGAGAGCGGCACCAACGCTCCGAGCTCCGCTCCCTAGAAAGCGATGGCAACTCATCGCGCGGGCACCGCCACACTCGCTTGTCGACTCCGTACCCGCGGGTTCGGAGTCCGCCTCGCCGGGACCTAGGTCTGATACGCGGTCGTCCCCACGATCAGCAAAGTGGCAGCAGCGCTCGCTCGAGTTGCGGCGCTTCCGGAGGCCTTTCTCTGGACATTTCGCCCAGGCGTCAAAGGGTTCGTGATCGCCCGCATCACTGCCCTGATGACACTCTTGCTAACCATCAAGGCCGATGTGGGGTGCGTCGTCGACTCGAGTTCGATTACCCCATCGACCGCGACTCCGACCCCAGCAGTGGCGACCGCATTGCTCCGGCCTACGGCTGCCTGACGTACACCGTCGGCCTCCGTCGGGTACACTGGCTAGCCGATTCAAGCCCGCCGCAATGGAGCGGTTCGACGGGACCAAGAATCCCGACGAATTTCTCTCAATCTACTCCACCGCGATTCTAGCGGCCGGTGGGAGTGAGGCCGCGATGACTAACTATCTCTCTACTGACGACGCCGCTCGCACCTGGCTCTTCAACCAGGTGCCTAGCGTTTTTCGGTCATGGTGTCAGGTGCGAAGCGCCCTCCATTCGAACTTCTAGAGCTGCTACGAGCGCCCTGGACGAGAAAGGGACCTGAACCGCATCATCCAGGGCATGGGTGAACCCCTCCGCAACTTCGTCTGTCGGTTCACCCGTGCGAGGAATTTGATCCCGAACGTCTCCGATGAGGCCGTCATCAAGGACTTCAGGTTCGGCATCTAGGACAGGCGCCTTACCGAGGACCTGGAGATCACTGCGAACCTCAGCGTCAACAAGCAATTCCGGATGGCGGAACGATACGCGGACGCGGATGACGCCATCTGTTGGAAGCGTGATTACGACCAGGGCAAGCTCGGCCACGTCCCTGGCGAGGCCGGACCGTCTGGCGCCAAGAGTGCTGGCCCGGACCCTCGCGACAAGAAGCGGAGGAGAGATCGCAATGCTGGCGGCGGCCAGCTGCGCGTGGTCACTGTTAGTGCTATGCCCTTGAGGCAATCATTTAGATGATTGTAACATGACTATGTTTATGAATAATAATATGATTATTGGTCCAATGAATGTATATCATTGTATTGATCAACAAGTATGTGACTTGCTTATGAAGCTCTTTACTTATTGATATAATTCGATAAATATCTCTGATCGGATATCATCGTATAGGACAACGATGAATAGATCAGCACATGTAGTGATCGATGATCATGCTTCATAGATCATGGGATATAGAGATATCATCTATACATTGTGGACGCATGTTGAAGAACATGGGTTAGATAGACCCGCAATGGGACAACTGCGAGAATGTTTCATTCTTATGTGTCATCGTGTATCTCATACCTAGTAGATGTATGATCCTTAGACACGAGATTGTTATATTCCCTACATGTGTAATAGTTTTCCTTGGGGCTATCAAACACTACTTCCTAACCGGATAGTTATAAATGTAGCTTTCATGTTTACTATGAAGCGTGCGGAGGAAGTGGCGATCAAGATGGAATTTGCCACTCTAATAAAGCGGAGATATATGACAAGGCCACTCGTGTGATATGATTAAGGAAGTGCATGGCCATGCCGTGATTGAGGAGTTAATCACAACTTATTAATATATTACGGATACGAGAGATGGATTGAATCATCAAAGGATGACATGCTTCGCCTTGAGTTCAATCTTCATATACTTGGCAAAGGGATTATTACATGAGTACTTTTGATAGGTTACATCCGATTTGATCATAGTATGTTTGGGAGTTGGCATACTTTGCAAGGAGCCGCTACCAACTATTGGATTGAAAAGGAGTTTTTCGAATCCATGTCCAAACGTACGTGAACCTGCAGGGTCACACACTTAAAGGGTTGGGACGCATTAATTTGGATTGGATCCATAATTAATGGACCTTGTGGGCTTAGCACGCTGATGGGCCTTGTTTTAGGGTTTCATCTCGTGGCTATATAAGGAAGGGAGGAGGGTGGGCGCAGGGTGTGCTTTCCCACGGTTTAGAAGTGATTCACTCGAAACCCTAGCCTCCTCTTCTCGTTGCCCCTGCCGAACGACCAGGTGCTTGCACACCGACGCACGGCGTTCCATCCCTGGACGTGTGGACTCTGCGGTGGCGACTGCTGCGGCTGCGGCGTGGGAGGACGATCCACGGCGAGGCGAGGACGATCCGCTCCATCGACGCAACGACTGCGGCGAGGACGATCCACTACATCGACGAGCGAAGGATTCCGCAACTGCGCGTCTAGTGGTAATCTTATCTGTGATCCCCTTCTTGCGAGTAGCTTTCTGGTTACGCGGTAGATTTTTTTTGTGCTAGTGTAGCATATCGCGTTCCTCTTCAGTCACCGCGACGGACAACGGGCGCGAGGCTCGGAGAGCGCGAGCTGCCATTCTTCAAGACCCTGCGTAAACTCGGGGGCTTCGAGTGGACTCCCGGAGCTCAGCGATCCTTCGACTAGTTGAAGGCGTACCTCTCGACCCGTCCGCTGCTCACGACCCCGCAGTTAGGCGAGGTGCTGCTGCTCTACCTCGCGGCCATAACCCAGGCCGTCAGTGCCGTCCTGGTGGCCGAGCGAGATGGTCGACAGCAACCGATTTACTACGTCAGCGAAGTACTTCATGGACTAAAGGAGCGTTACCCTCAGGTCCAGAGGCTACTCTACGCTCTTTTCATGGCTTCGCGCAAGCTTCGGCATTAGTTCCAGGCGCATGCAGTGGTCGTGCCGAGCGGGTTCTCGCTCGGCGAAATCCTGAAGAATCCTGAAGCAGGGGGTCATATCGCCAAGTGGGCCATGGAGCTGGCCGAGTTCGACATCCGGTTCGTGGCGCCCCACCATCAAGTCGCAGGCGCTCGCCGACTTCGTAGTTGAGCAGACAGCGAAGCCCACCTCTGAGCCCAAGACCGAGGGAGAAGGCCCCTGGACTATGTTCTTTGATGGGTTGAGGTCGTTCAAACGCTCGGGGGCTAGTGTTCTCATCATCAACCCCCAGGGAGATCGCCTAAAGTATGTGATTCGCTTCAGCTTCCCCGCGACCAACAACGTCGTAGAGTACGAAGCCCTCTTGGACGGCCTTCGAGCATGCAAGTCATTACGCGTACGTCGGCTGGTCGTAAGAGGAGATTCCCAACCCGTTGTCAACCAGTACAACAAGGACTACCAGTGCTCGGAGCCCTTAATGGCAAAGTACCTCGCTGAGGTACGCAAGATGGAGAAGTGGTTTCAGGACCTGGAGGTCGGGTATGTGCCCAGGAAGGACAACTCCGGTGCCTATCTTCTGTCCAAGCTCGGGTCGTCCGATGATGAGGTTCCGTCAGATGTCATCCTCGAGATCTTGGCGGCACCGTCCGTCGCCAACCAGGAAGACTCGGTAGCTCTCCTCGAGAGTGTTCCCTCGTGGATGGACCCGATCGTCAAGTTCCTTAACCTCGGCGAGCTCCCGCCTGATCCAACAGAGAGAAGCAGAGTCAAGCGCCGTGCGGGCTCGTCAACGGACAATTGTATCGGCGGGGCACCTTGGGTGTCCTGGCTAAGTGCGTCACCTCGGAGGAAGGTAAGTACTTACTCAACAACATCCATTCGGGCCTCTGCGGTGCTCATTCTCCTTTCAGGACTATGATTGGGAAAGCATTCCGGATGGGCTTCTATTGGCTGACAGCGCTGCAGGACGCTCAGGACATCGTCCGCGCATGTCGTGCCTACCAATTCAACGCCCGAAAGATGCGCCAGCTGGCCTACGCCCTCCAGACGATTCCCCTCGCATGGTCGTTCTCGACCTGGGACCTCGACATCCTCGGCCCTTTCCCTCGAGCAGTCGGGGGGAAGAAGTTCTTGTTCGTCGTCATCGACACCTTCACAAAGTGGGTCGAGGCCGAGCCAGTCTCGGCTATCACGGCTCAAGTAGCGGTAAGGTTTTTTCGCTCATTTGTGGTCACACGGTATGGGGTCCCTTGCAAAATTATCACTGACAACGGGACGTAGTTCACCAGCGAACTGTTCCAAGAATACTGCAAAGACATGAGAACTAAGGTCTGCTATACCTCGGTAAGTCATCCCCAGTGCAACGGAGCGGTCAAACGTGCCAACGGACAAATCATCCAGGGCGTTAAGAAGCGAGTCTTCGACGAGCTCGAGGGCGGGGCTGGACCTGGGTGGATGAGCTTCCCGCCGTTCTCTGGTCCATCAGCACCACACCAAGCCGAGCGATAGGGCACCCCATTTCCAGCTCGTTTTCGGTGCTGAGGCCGTCCTGCCTTTCGAGGTCACGTTGGGCTCCGCCAGGGTTAGCTCAGTCGACCAGGACGACCTCGAGCAAGAACGGTCTCTTGACCTCGTCCTCACGGAGGAAGTAAGGTGCCGTGCACTGCTACGATCGGCGCATTACCTGCAAGCACTTCGCAGGCATGCCTCTCGATCGGTACGACCCAGGGAGCTCCTTGTTGGGGATCTGGTCCTAAGGAGGATTCAGGACCGATCCAGCACCAACAAGCTATCCCCGCAGTGGGAGGGCCCCTACAGTGTCATTTCAGCAGATCGCACGGGTGCCTACCGACTGGCTATGCCCAATGGCAGAGAGCTCGCAAACTCGTGGAACATTGATCAGCTCCAGAAATTTTATGTCTGATGCTCTACCTCTGTATTTTTATGATAAATAGTTTCGCTTTATCGTCTGTGCTCGTGCCATCCTTTATGCCTCTCTGTATCTCGAGTAATGTGGCTTCGGGTCGTGATCCTAGGGTTCGCCGCTGGGGGTCGAGCCAGCAGTAAGCCGATTCTTATCGTATCACGGGTTCCCTTCGTAGCATGGCTAGTTCTGGCGACCACGCCCACGAGTTCCGGGACCTCAAGATACTCGAGCTTCGGTCTGGCCGCCCCTTGCTCAGACGAATGTTGCGGTCTCGAGGTACCCCTCCAGGGGCCACGTCCGCAGTAAGCCGACTCTCGTCGCAGTAAGTCGATTATCCCCCTGTAGCAGGACTTGTACCCGGGACCGCCCTCGGTAAGCGCTTCGAGCTGGAGAGCTGACCTAGCTTTGATTTACCATAAACGGGTCTGTTTTATCATCCATGCCTATAACGCTCTGTTTGTCTCCTTGCATCCAGGGGGTTGCAACCTCAAGCAGCGATTTTCGCTTTCGCGCCACAGGACTCAAGCCCGACATGAGTTAACCTGCAATAAAAGTTCTTCTTCATTACCTATATTGACGCTTCTTCTGCATCTCAAGGGGCGCGACGACAGGTTGTGGTCTCAAGGTCCGCCTCCAAGGGGTCGAATCAATAGTAAGCTGGCTCTCGTCGCGGTCGAGGACGTCGGTTAGACCTGCGCGTTATCAGCAAGTCCACGATGAGCTGACTATTTCCCTGCGGCAGGGCTCAAGTTGGAGGCTATGCTCGGTAAGTGCCTCACGCCTGAGGCCTGATCTGGTATTTTATGGCAATAAAAGTTTTTTTATTGCCTGCGCTCACGTTTCCTTGCATCTCAGGTGATGCGACCTCGAGGCATGACCATAAGGACCACCTCCAGGGGGTCGAGTCAGTTGTAAGCCGATTCTCATCGCGTTGCGACTCCCCCCTGTTGCAGGGCTTGGACCAGAGGTCACGACGAGAGCTCCTTGACCTCGAGATGCTTAGATTCTTTCCTTCATTATCCGTATCCATGTTTTTTTCCTGCACCCCGCGTGCCTTAGCCTCGGGTCGCGGTCTCTAGGTTCGCCTCGGGGAGTCGAGGTCGCCGTAAATCGATCTTTATCGTGGTAAGCCGACCATTCCCCCGCATACAGCCAACCAGAGGTCATCCTCAGAGGGCACCCCGAGCCTGAAGCGTTCCCGGGCTCGGAGGACATGGTCTCTAGATTCACCTCCGGGGAAGCTTCGGCCGCAGTAAGCTGATCCTTATCGTAGTAAGCCGACTATTCCCATGTAGCACGTTTCGAATTAGAGACCGCCCACAGAGGGAGCCCCGGACTCGAAGCATTTTCGAGTTCAGCTGCCTCGACCTGATGCCCAAAACTTGGCCCAAGCCCGAGTGTTTCCGTGGTTCGGCCATCTTGACCTAACACCGAGCCTGAAGCGTTCCCAGGCTCGAGGGTCGTGGTTTCTAAATTCTCCTTCGGGGAAGCTCTGACCGCCGTAAGCTGATCCTTATCGCAGTAAGCCGACTATTCCCCTGTCGCAGGATTCGAATTGGAGGTCGCCCGCTGAGGGGGCCCCGAGCTCGAGTGTTTCCGAGCTCGGCTGATCGGCCATCTCGACCTAATGCCACGGTCAGGGCTTGTCCTCGATCAAAGGCATGTCTAATGGTACTGACTCCGCCTTGAGCCCTTTTTTCAGGTCAAGGATGTTCGCTAGCTTCGCCTCGAGCTCGGCAGAGGCGCTCACGGGAGCGGCGAAAAGCTTCGCGACTTGTTTACGAAGCACCTCCGCCTCCGCGCGGGAGGCCTCAATGATCTCCACGGCCGCCGAGCGGTTGGCCTCGAGGGTCTTCTTGGCCTTCTCGCGAACGTTCGCGAGAGCCTCGACCGACTGCTTCAGCTCGGCCTCGACAGTCTTCTTGAGCTCGAGAGCGTGTTTAGCCTTCAATTGCTGAACCTCCTCTTGCACTCGTGCTGCGCTCTCCTTGAGGCCGAGGACATAATCATCGTGATCCTCGACCAAGCCGCACAGCACCCGAAACTGGCCGGCATGGGTGCGCATGACCTCGAGCCCCTTTGCAACCAGGCCCAGGCCCTGCAGAAACATGGGAAGGGTCAAAACGACCATATATATATGTAAGGAAAAAAAGAGAGAAGGAGGATGGGCTCGAGCTCGACTAACCTCCTGAAGACGGTTCTCGAGGCTTGCGCGATCGTCGGGGCACTCCCCTCAGCGGCCCCCTCCGGCGCGGGGTCGGCGACGTCGGGAGGAGCATCGACTCGAGCCGCCTCGTTCAGGACCTGGGGCAGTGCGGGCGGAGCCGAGCCTGCTGGGGAAGACAGAAGTCATAAAGGAAACAAAAACCCAAAGTCAAGGCAACAATGAATGAGGAGATTTGGCGTACCTGACACTCCGACGTGCTCGATGGCGTTCAAGGGCGCCTCGTCCTCGCCGGCGGAGGGAGCCTCGACCTCAGTCGCCTCGGCCTCGGTGGTGTCGGCCCCGGCAGCCAAGGCCTCACCCTTCCCGGGCCCCGCAGCAGCTTTCTCCGGGCCAGCAGTTGGCCCAGGGAACCCCTGGTCGGACCCCTCGGCCATGCCACCCCCTGCAGGCATCGCGGAAGGTCGGGTTAGCTACGGGCGCGCTCGAGGGACCAAGAGATAGTCCTCCGCACCTTCTCCTCGTCCTTGGACTCGCGCTGGACAACAACTAAAGTTACCGCCCATCGGACGCCCGAGGTCTGTAACGAGAATGGTCACTAAGACCAGAAAAGGGGAAGACCTACATCACGGCTAAAGCGATGGCGCATACGCACTGGTGACGAGTCTCCGTCTCCTGGGAGGAGGCGTGGCCGACGTCCGCCTCATTGGCGCGGTAGCGTCTTCCCGGGCACCTGCGGCGCGGCGCCAAGCACGACTTCGGCGGCCCGGCGGCGATGTGCACTGTTCTTACTACAAGGAGACGAAGAGAAGGTCAGAAAAGAGAATGATTGGAAACAACAAAAAGCTGGGACCGAGCTCGAGCGTCCCTAGGCTCAGCGAGATCGACCTACCATCGCGCGGTCACCCCACTCGACGTGAGGCCTCTTGATGGCTTAGCTCGGGGCGTTCGGGGTGGGCCTCTTACCCGCCTTCTTGCTCTTGCCTGGCCCGGGCAGCGGCAGCAGGCGCCTCGCCGTCTCCCGGAGTTCCCGGCTCTCCTGCACGACTCAACACGGTCAGAGCAAAGCCCGAGCTCGGATCAAACTCGACAAGGGAGTAAGAAAAATTACCTCGCCGCTCCGCTTCAAGACGTTCTTGAGGACAGGGTCGTCGAGGACATAGGTGTGGGTCGCCTTCCCAAACACCTCCTACATGCGCACCGCCACCCAAGATTCCATCAGGGCTGCGGGAAAATGAAAATGGAGGGGGAGGGCAGTTAGGAAGGAATTTACCCAAACTCGAGGAGGGTTAAGGTCGGAGAAATTTACCTTTGGTGCCTTCCCGAGTAGGGTCGTCCCTCCCTCGGATCTTGAAGAACGGGGCACCCTCTTTCGAAGAGGGGACACCTGACCTCGTAGATAATCGACGACCACTGCTTGGCCGGTGAGACCGCGCGTTGTGCAAATGCGGATGGCGGCGATGGCCTCTTGGTCGGCCGTCGATTCCTCGGGCTCCGGGGTCCAAGAGCCCCAGCGCCTCTAGCTCCTTCATCCTCTCCACGGTCAAGGTGCTCTTTCCAAACTTGGTCATGGCGTTCAGAGAGAAGGGGTCGGGTCGGAGAAGAAAGAGGCGGCAAGCAAGAAGGCTAGAGCACGGCGCAGGAGTGGGGGATTTTTGAAGTGTGCGTCGGCTTCGAGTTTTAAAGAGACTCGATCTCTTACATCTGGCGTCGGTTATTCCTCAAAAGGCACGCCAAGACTTTCGGGCAGGGAACGTGAAGCGCTACGGTCGCGCCTCCTCGACTTTCTCCCCTCCGAAAGTCCGAGGCATCGCGTCCCGTGTCCGTCGTCCGCCATCCTCCCTATCAGAGCACGAGGCATCGTGAACCGTCTCCTCGACTCCTCCGTAGGGAGTCAAAGCAGCAGATCTCGAGCGTCTCTGGGCACGGTTTTCGATTTGAAGACAGAACGGCGAAAGCTCAAGCATTCCCGGGCACGACCACATCAAAGGCCTCTGAGGGGTTCTCGCGCGCAAGGTCAGGCCCGAGCGCTTCCGAGCTCGACCAAGAAGCCGATCCCTCCTAGAAGGACATCAGACTCAAGAGCATCCCAAACTTCAAGGACATCCTTTGAGCCTCGAGGGCTAGCTGTCGGGGATCGATACCCTCGCCACGTGTAAGCATTCCCGGGGCTCGTGATGGCTTTCCACGAGCTCAGGGGCTCGTCTCTGACCTAGGAAAGTGCACTCCTCAAGCCCGGGCTCGGGTCCAGCGAGCTCGGGCTCGGACGCAAGGACAAAGACCCTGCTCGACCCAAACGCCACGATCTCTGCACCTCCCGGGGTAAAAGGCATTTGTAATAATTTATTTATCTCGTGTAAAAACTCTTCTCTGCGTGGGAATCAATGCCAAATCTGCTTCTGCGCGGGAACTAGGGTCTAGCAACTCCCATCAACTCCCAACGGCTCCCGTCAGCTCACAACGACCGTCGACTCGCCACGGGCACCTGACATCAGCCTCGGGGCCAGGTAGCGAAGTTCTCAAAGAACTATAAAAAGACGATGGATCACCCCGACCAAGGGAGGACAAAAAAAGGGAGAAAGGAGAAGAAAGAAGAGAAAAATGGTCACGCACAAGGCGAAGCGCGGTCGACCTGGCCTTCTCGTACCCACGGCTTCGCTCCCGAGCGACCCCGAGCTCGGACCCCGCTTGTATTCTCCCACCAAGCTTCATATACATCTTTCGCCTTAGGGCAAGATTGGAGTAAGGCTGTTACTCGACCTCGGGGGCCCGAACCAGTATAAACCTCGTGTTCATCGCCTCCTCTCCGACATACATCCCCGTGACGCACGCCATTCCTGGACGAGCACAACTTCGGGTCTTGCCCTCACACGACCTATTCATATCCCCCTCTGCGGTCGGCGGTTCCGATCGTCGATAAGTGTCGAAAATTTTTCTGTTTTGATTAAAAAATGCCCACCTCTAATGAAACATGCAAACAAAAATGCACTAAATTTACATAAAATCTATCACAGGCAGACCATCATAAATCAATTTCAACATGTCGCGTTTTGGAAAAAGAGATAGGGCTCCAACATCACAGAAAAAAAGGAAAAAAAGTTTTACTACAAAACTTCCCCCGGACGACATAAGTGCACTCCACAGAAAGCGGCGTTCCCCTTGGGCACATTCCCCTCCAGCGCCCCCCTTCCCCAGTCCACGTGTTAACCGGGCGTGCGGCCGAAGCGTCGCGCACGCTACGAGGCTACGAGCTAGGCACCCGGCCGGCCGGATCCGGCTCTTTCGAAGACTCGAACCCAGCCAAAAGGAACCCCACCGCCTCGTGCCGGCCCCATCTCGTCCCCACTCCCACCCTTCTCTTCCGCTCCGCCTCCCCTCCTCGTCGTCTTCCTCGCCACCGCTCGCCCCCCCTTCCCCGGAACCCTAGCCCCCTTGGCCCAATCCATGATGGTGCCCCGCCGGCCGCTAGGAGACAGCGGACTCACGCGCGCGCCGTCGCCCTAGGGCGCCCCCTTCCCCGCTTCACCAGTCGGACCCGTCCGTCGGGCGCCCATCGGCTTCCGCCATGTTCGAGGGCCACGTATGTTTTCTCTATCTCCCTCTCCCTCTCTCGATATTCCCCATTTCTCTGGGTTCTTCGATTAGGGCAGTACCCATCCCTCGTGATCTTAGCGTCGGTTGTTCGTGTTGGGATTCGGTCGGGGGTCAACGAATCGCGGCAGCGTAGCGGTATGTTTAGGTGGCGATCGCGCTGGATTTCGGGCGTTTCTTGATGGTTTGCATGTTGAGTTATTGTGGAAAAGGACTGGAAAGAGAGTTGGTGGTTGCAGGGCATATTTTTTATTTAATAAACATATCCTAGTATTGGTCGCTTCCAATTGTTGGGGATTTGTTCCACTTAGTTTGAAAAATCGATCGTCACATTGCCTCTGGTAGTTGCATCTCAAGTTATGAGAGGAGAGGAGAAAGTTCATAGCTGCAGTGCAGCTTTTGTTTGCATTTTCCAAATTTCCTACTTTCTGTCACTTCCGGTTTTTACGCACTTGTCACTCTTTTAAGTTTGAATGGTCTATCATTACATTTAGCTATTGACGCCTTTTTTCCACGAGAACTTAGTGCTTCATTCTACAAGTTAGTGAGTGTTGAGAATCATATCCGGTCAGCAGTGTGTCATATGTACTTGATTGGTCCAACAACAGGGTGACTGCTTCAGTAAGTGTAGTCGGTCACTATTGGTTACTCGGCATAATAGTGTGCTTGGCTGGTAATAGCCCATGTGTCATGATGATCACACTATCTTCAGTCATGAGTGTAATTTTGAGCATCTGTACTCTCATGGCTGAAGTATGTTTTTTGTGATCCTATTCTAAGGTTGCATCCATTTCTTGTCCAAAATTGATAGGTGTCTTTACTTTTATAACAGAATGTTATTATGTATGCACAACCATACTGTAGACAGTGCTAATAAGAAAGGTATGAGGTGGTAAAATCACTTCTTGTCATGATTCTCATTTCTTCCTAGCAGGCCATACCACCATACACGAGTAATGACAGACATATTATTCACTAAGGGGAGAGAGAAATGACACACTAGCAAAATTTTGAACCACCTATAGATAGAATTGTCGCATGGATTAATGCCTCATCATCATGCTGATTCCACACAGGTTTTCCACAACTGTTAGGAGTCTACCTGGCATTAATTCATGGTAATTATGAGATAGATTTGATGAATTTAATCTTACGAAGTTCTTATATGATCTGTCATTAGATTCAACTATAAGGTTCCAAGCTTATTTGACGAGGGAAAAAATGCATGGTAGCAGACTAGCACCACTGCTGGAACAATGATTAGTGAATATCCGGTGTACAATCCTCTTGTACACAATTTCTTATTTAATCCCGTGTTTCTAAACCTTTAGCATTTTCCTATTCACTAAATTTCATATAATTTTATTTTTATTCTGTGGCATAACGAAATTCTACACTTGCAAATGTAGGTGCTGTATTTGCTTCGCAAATATCTGGGTGAATATGTTGAAGGGCTTTCTGTTGAAGCACTTAGAATAAGTGTCTGGAAAGGTTTATTTCTTTCTTGCTGTTTTTTGTGTCTCCATCTCATCACCTGCTTGTATTTCAAACTGTAATTCTGATGCCAGTTAGTCCATAGTATTATTATCAATACTTATTTGTTGCGTGGTGGATTGAATGCAACTCTTTGTTCTTTTCTTCTTTAGGGCAAAAGATTAAATCTCTATTTCATTCAAGGAGCATTAAAAACAACTATTGTGCTTATTAATTATGGAAAAATGTAGAAATATAGTACTTAATTCACATTGGTTTTAAGTCGGATGGAGTGGGACAAGTGAAAGACATGGATGTCTTTCATATTGGGAGATCTACTAAACAAAAGATATATGTGAACTAGGATTGTAGAACATGATATTTAATATTTGTATGTGCTACTTGCAAACTTTGCAGTTCTGATAAGGCCACATAATACCTATTCCGGTTATGCCAATTTTATATCCTGTTTTAGTAGCACACAACCTTAAAAAATTGTTTGGTAGTACAGCACTTTGCTGCGGTTTTCTGTGGATATCAATAATTGCGGACCAATTTGATATCATTTTTTTTGTTACAATTCTGAAGAGAAGGTTGCGAATCAGTTAACATAAAAAACAGTATTCTAAAGGTGCTTTTTGAAAGCCAGTACAATGCCAATGATAGACTAAAGTCCGATGGGTCAAAACCAGTTTTTAGAGAACATCACTGCAAACAGGAACTTTTTAAAGATACAACTGTTGTGTGTCTGTGTCTGCACACAGTAGCAGACTAGCCTGGCAGAGCATGCCTTTGGCATCTTGGTGTAGGCAGCCCTTAGTAATATGTTGACTGTTGAGCATTTGTTTGCTTTGCTACACTGTTGCGTGATGCATCCTAAGCTAGTGTGACCAACCATTGGCAGGGTGTTACACAACAGCACCTGTGCCAGCCGTCACCTTGTAGCCTAGTAAAATCTGTAGTGGTGCCACCACCAGTCAATGACAAGGTGTCCGGCAAACACATTGTGTGTGATCCACGATGCATCGTACCCCGCTTCAACACATGCATAGTAGCCCATAGCTTCCCTGCAATGGCACATGGCGCGTTTGATAATCTTCTAATTCTATTCTGCTCTTTTTTGTTTGCTTTTTGAGCAAGCACTGTACACTGCTTACTAAACAATAGTTAAACAATTAAATATTGGATTCGACCTTTTTGTTGAATTTTTTTTGCAGTACCGGTGATAATGTATGTGATTTTTTATTTATTCTGCTTTGATTTCTCTGTGAATAGGTGATGTTGTCCTTAAAGACTTAAAGCTGAAGGCTGAAGCACTAAATTCTCTTCATCTTCCAGTAACAGTGAAAGCTGGGTTTGTTGGCACCATAACATTAAAGGTACTTCCTTTTTTTTTTTCTGAACAATTGTCAAGCAGTGCTGATGCTTAGTATGTGCCTGTCTTGTTTTTTAATGTCATTTTAGCCATTTCCACAAAACATACGTATTTATTGTTAAAAACAACAAAGAAATATTATATTTTCCATTCCATGGCTGTATAAGGTCCAAACGGGTTATAATCACCTTCCTGCCCATTCTTTTATATGCATCTCAAGTAGCTGATAGTCATTGTTGTTTAACTGCTTGCATAGTCAGCTCTTCTTGTGTTATATATAAATGAGTCGGACTTTGTACCTTCTGATTGTAGGATGCACAAACAGAATCGTCAATAACTAGTTGCATTGATGAATATACATGTATATTGATTTTCTATTTATTAGTTACATAGGGATAGAAGGCATATATTGAAAATGAACCATTATTTTCTTGGTGCTAATGTGTTTTTGGTTTGGCGGATTCGAAACAATGGCATCATGTGGTTGAAATGCTGAGACATAATTTGACTGCCTACAGCTTATGGTTACTGATGTTACCATTGCTTTACCTTGAATGTGTCAATTATTCACGCATGTGATTTTCTGATAGGTTCCATGGAAAAGCCTGGGAAAAGAACCTGTTATTGTTCTTATCGACCGTTTGTTTGTTCTTGCTCATCCTGCTCCCGATGGACAGACTCTCAAGGTATTTTCTATCAGTATTTAGATTGCATTGGCAACCACATTTTTGGCAACAACATTTCTACATACGCTATTTCCTGATTGTTCCTGCTGCTGATTATATATTTGTGGCACCTCTCTTTTTCTTTTTAGGAAGAAGATAGAGAAAAACTTTTTGAAGCCAAGCTTCAGCAGATTGAGGTTTGTTTTCATTTTTCAACTTGTGTAATGCTTGTTTATCCCCTTCTTCCAAAACTCGAGATGATGATCTTGTTTGTTGCATTTATATAATGTGAACAAGATATTTCAAAATAAGTTCTCGCTTGGGTTGCCTTGTAGTTGTAGAGTAGGAGGCCCAGAAGTAGGTGTAAGGTTCGTATTCTTCAGACTTCAATTACAGTAATATTTGACGATCGTTATTAAGACATACAAGAACATGTAAGGCACTTTGGATTATTTTACGCTCTGCTTCAATATAAGAACTCTTAAGATAATATTTTAGGCTCTGCAATGGTAGGAATATTTTGGAACAACAACTCAGATTTTTTCGTTTTCACTTCAAGAATGAAAATTTGGTGTTTGGTTAATTTGAAATAAGTCAACCTCATGGAATCAAGTCAATCAACATGGCTGGAGGATGTACCAGAGCAATGTCACACCATGGTAGTGTATCCGTTAGGTGGTGAATGGTGCAACAATGGCTTTCTGTTCTATGTTATTTTTTTTTGAGATTGTGTTATATGCTGAATCAGCTTTTGTGGGCCATGAACTAGCTAATGAAACTTGGCTTGGCTTGTAATTATCATATAGATAGAATAATGTTTTGTAAGACCCCAGATTTACCATCCGGAATCTCCTGTGTATTTCTGTACTAGTCCCAGATCAGTTGCTAGTACACACAGTGAAGCAGTAATGATCATAACCAGAACAGAACGAAAAAAAATATAGCATAAGTATAAATTACCAGCCACATGGCTATTTATTACATCTCCTAGTCACATGACCAGAGTTCTTAGCAGCGGAAACAAAAACAACAAGATAAAACCCAAAAGACACCACAAAGCGATTTACTAGGAGCGCGCTTAGTTATCTTGGCGATCTCCAACGAACTCCTCGCCATAGAATTCATTGTCTTCGATCGCATCTTGATAATTCTCGATGACAAAATTTTGTGTAGCATGTGAGTACAAACGTACTCCGCAAGTCTGGGAAAATGCATCATGAAGGGCTTTCTAAGGAAGGCTTAATAGGGTTCTTTTGCACAAAGCCGGATTTAACAAACATTATTAATAATAATTTTCACAAAGCAGTTTTAACAATTATTTGTACAATTAAAATTATTTCTAACTCTAGTGAAGGTTCCAACTACCAACACTAGTACACAGGCTCTAACCACCCATTTTGAAAGATCTTGTTAAACCATCACATGACTCCATCTGTCATGATTCAAAACAGGTTCCATCTACCTGATTGGCTGAAGCCGCCAGGAATACATCCGGAAGTTCTAACAACTCCCAGATCCCAAAACATCAGTTTTTAAAACCAAAAACAAAGTCTACCAATATGAAAGCATTCTTTGCTTGCCCTTGACCATAGGCACGGCTATTCGAATAGTTTTACACTCTGCAGAGGTGTACAACTTTACCCACAAGACATGATCGTCTTTTTAATGCCAAGCGCTACGAACACACTTCCATTGGTGTGCCGGCAGAGAGATCATGACAAGGCCTTTACAATGTATACGCCTAACCCGACCCACCACCGAGGTTTCACCGTTTAGGGTTCCATCCACCCAAAGATCTGAAGCCCCTCTTGCGCGCGTGAGGAATACGACTTGACTCCATCCAAGACCCACATTCCACCAACCGGTGAGTCTAAGTTAGGTTTCTACAAATTATTCACCAGTCGTACCCATTATAGACTTGTGGTTGCACGGTAATGCTTAGAATGGACAATCATAAGCGTCGGTCCTTAAATTGATTAGGCGGCTTTCACAAACGAACCGATTTCATCCGCACTTTGCGACAAACCATTCCGCCTAATCTAAACCATTTTATTTTATTTTTATTTTACAATCACAGCAGCAATCACCTTGCTACAGCTTCGATAAAACACATTTCAACAACATTTTAGAATTTATCCCACCATAGGCATTTTGATCAACGTCAATCCTAAGCACATCTATCGTATGCGAAACAAGGTTAATCACATAATACATGATTTCATGATTAAATCTTAAGGTTACAAAGGCATGGTAATCAAACAAAGAAGGATGTTATTTGAAATGGGCATAACTAACATTCTATATTTTAACATCATCGGTTTATGTAAATAGCCATGCAAGTTGCAAACTTTTTATAAAACGATTATAAACAATGGGATCAACGTGCGTCAAGGAGACTTGCCTTCGCCGACGAAGTGCGTTGCTTATTTGCTCAAGGTCTTCTCCTTCGTCGTACGACGACGACCGCTTCTTCGACTACGCGCAAAACGGTTATGCGAAATGAATAAAATAAAATAAATAGAAACTAAAAATTATAATAAAAATATTGCGGATAGAGGATGAATTTAGATAAATTTAGCAATTTGAATAACTCTATTCGAGTTACGACAGAGGAGAAACAATTGTTTGAATTCTATCGGATTGGAAAAATGGAAAACGGAATATTCCTTTGGCATCTTTTCTTTTTCTCAAATCTGGTTTTTCTCACTCTCTTCCATGCGGGCCCCACGAGTCATTGGCTAGTGCTTCTTCTCCATTGCTCGCATACGAGAAAAGAACAAAGAGCGACAACGCCATGGAAGGCTCGGCCATGGGGCGCGCCGACGATTGGAAAAATGGAACAGCGACGAGTCGCAGACCGCCGGAGCGGAGCGGTCGGAGACGGCCGGAGCTCATGCAGCCGCGGCCGGAAGCAAGGCGTGGCGGAGGCGCACGTGGCCGGCGATGGGATGGGAAGAAAAGGGTGAGCATCACGTAGAGCTCGACGCCACGAATCCAAAGGTGAAATCGGATTTCGAAGAGGTTTATCGGATACGACGAATCGACGCCGCAAAGATGGTTAGACCGACGGTGTTCAGACGTCAAATTCGTCGCCGTCCTGTAATGAAACCCAAATTTTCTTGAGGGCTTTTGATCTTTGCGACAAGATGCACAAAATGACGCGAACGGAATTTGATTTGGCTCACCGGATCAAAAGTTGGCTCGCCGGTGTCTTTGGTCGACGTCGGGTTGCGGTCTTCGTGAGTTTTGGAGAGCAAAAGTTTGAGGAAACAAAGGGAAATGGTGAGCACGGCGTAGAGGACAACAAGACAAAACTTTTGAGTACTCACACGCCCGGTGAGGTGAAGAAACGCCCGAGATAATGATCGAGCAATAAATTGTCATTAACGCTTAATTGCGGCCGTTTCGCTCGGATTAAGGATGGGTAACGGCAGGGTATTTGATCTCCAGTACGATGCCGTCACGATGCTTCAGCTCCCACTTGATTTGATGCAGTATATTGAGAGATATAGAGGTATGAAGTTGGAGCTAGACATGAAGTTGAAACTTGAACATATGCTGTACATATGGGGAAGATGAACAGTGCGGATTTTAAAGCGCGCAAGATAAAATAGATAACAAGATCTAAAAATACCGGAAAAGATGCTAAAAATCCTAATGAGTAAAATGGAACCCAATAAAATTTGTTTCACTTATTTTGGATGAATTTTGAAATTTAGATAATTTCGGGACGAATATAATGGATTTGATGAAAGCGCGAGAGATAAAATAGCAAAGAGATTCTATAAATCTTGGAAAAATTCCCAAAATCATTATAGAATATTTAGAACCTAATTCAATGGGTTTTGAGATTTGTAGAGCATTTTGGAACTCGGGTGGAATTTCGAATAAGGACCGGAATATGGAATTTTAACTTTGCAGACGATAAAGAATTGAACTCCAATTTCGGGAGGATATGGATGCCAGGTTAATTAAAACACCAAGGAAAATCCAAATTTTGAATTTAATTAATTTTAAAATAATTTTTGGAACAACAAAAAATCTGGGATGTTACATGTTTTCAACTTATTCCCCTGAAATTCCCTACAAGTACATTATAAACTATTGTTCTATAAAATATAGCTTTGTCAACAATATTTGGCAAAATTCACAGCCATCTAACAAAGAGAGGAGGAGAAGTAAATTGGACTACAAGTACATGAACTTGTGAGGTGGGTGCATCTAGGTCACTAAGCTTAGTCAAAACTGTGCAAAAGAGGTCCACAAGAGGTTTTGCGTTCTTACTGTAATCCACGTGTGCTTGTGGACGCTGACATGGCAACTCCCTTCAATTCTCTCTCTCTCCCTCCCACTTGGATTCGACCTGTGCTTCTGTTGCCCTCCCCCCCACTTCTTGATAGGAGGGAGTGGTGCAGAACCTGAAGGCAGCCACCTGGTGTTTGACGGGCAGGGGGTTAGAAAACAGAGTACAAGCTGTATGTTACCTGGTGCTCGATTGCGCTGCACCAGGCCAAAAGTCGCAGTGTGATGGTTTGACAAGGGTTCTTGCACAGTATATGTTGGCTTTTAACTCTTGAGGGAGACTGCAACAGGCACTGAGTTCGCTGCTAACCATTGGGCGTATGTTTAGTTGTATGAAACTTGTTTCATATATCAGACCTACCGCATTACTTTGCTTCTCATCATTAAGTTCCGAGATTAATTTTGACCAAAAGTTCCTTTCTTGCTTTCACACTTTTGTTTCACCAATCTTTCGCTGTTTTCCCTAAAAGTTATTTGAACAATCAGTTTCATGCAATTCAAGTTCCAATGGTTTTATCTGCAGGCTGCAGAGGCAGCAACTCTCGAAGCGACAATCAGGAGCTCGAAAGGAGGACCTGTATGATCTCTTGTACTGTTTGTCTCACAATGCTTATCATTTGTCTGCTACTTTGATATTGTGCTAAGAGATATTCACTAATAGTGTACAGTTATGAAAATTCGCAATGATCATATCGTTGAGTGCATTAAGATAAAAAACAACTTGAATCTAATTGTTACACCAGTTTTATATGTCAAAGATGGGTCTCTCATTTTTTTTATAAGTTGGAACATTAAGTATGAGTGTATGGTCAGGTAGTTTGCGCATACTTTTCAGCACTTATTATTGATAGTTCAGACAAAGTTCTATTTAGTATTAAATAGGCCATATCTTTAGATTTGCTGAACATATTAAAGGCCTTTTTCTGATGGAAGAATACCTCCTGTTTGCTTGTTGTTTCCCTATGTCCTTAATGAGCATTACCTCCTGTTTGCTTGTTGTTTCCCTATGTCCTTAATGAGCATTTTTACTGTTACAATATCTCGAATATTGTGGTAATTTTTTTTAAACAAATGGAATTGAGTTCTCTGGGACATTAATTTTTCGAAGAGAATTTGAATCTGGTCTCTCGTTCATGCCTCAGCCCTCTGTATCTGGTCACTCACTCATGCCTTGACGTTAGGCCACAACTTTGAGGCACAAGTCGCCTAACCATGTGAAGCTAGTCATCACTAGACTACTAGTTGCCCAGTCTCTTGACTTCCCGAGCAAGTCAAGTTGATGGCGTCAATTGGTTGCCGGCTGGTGACTGGACGGTTAGTCGCTTTCTAGTCGATGACTTAATAACATTGATACCATGAAGTTGTGGGGATTTTTCAATTCAAAATCACATTATGACTGTTGTAACGTTGTTGGCTGTGAAAAACAACGTTGGATTCAGTTTGGTTTATCCTTCAATCCTGTACCACGAGTTATATTTCAAATACTGTCGTTTTCAAAAACTATAACATCCAAAATCCCAGCCACACCCTTAGTGGTAAACTACTCAGTATTACTAGCTCTAAATTGTCAAAATTAAATGTTCAATTGGAGATTTGAACTTTTGGGATGTCTGTTACAGTTTCCTCTTTGATATCATTGGGCTACTATCATTTGTCTGTTCCATTGTTTCATTGGGATTGCACACTTTTGTGTTGCTTGGTTTTTGATAGTGCTCCTTGCATACTTCAGATACCTGGTGGAAATTCATGGCTGTACAATTTAATATCTACAATCATTGGAAATCTTAAAGTCACCATCAGTAACGTACACATCAGATATGAAGATTCTGTCAGGTTTGCTAAATCACTTGCACATTGTTTTATTTTTTCTTGTTTTGCATGTACCTTTTCCATTAAAGTTTTATTTTTTTCCTCTCAGCAATTCTGGTCATCCATTTGCGTCTGGTTTCATTTTATCAAAGCTTGCAGCCGTTACGGTGGATGAGGATGGTAACGAAACATTTGATGCAGGTGTAGCTTTAGATAAGCTGCGAAAGGTTAGAACAAATTTATATAACATATCTTTGCTAAGTCTTGGAATGAAATTCTGTTGCACCTCCTTATACTGTGTGTCAAATTTTGTATCACTATTGTGAATGTTGAAATTAGATCGTGTTGGTCCTATGTCCTCGAACCGTTCTTCGTTGATCTGAATCATAGTTACTGGATTCATGGTTTGAACGCAATCTGATTCGTGATGGTTCGTTGTCTGAATAGCTGGGGGGCGGGTGTTGAACCCATTGATGTCACCTAATGGCAAGGAGCACGAGACGCCACGATGCTCACTGCAACCATGACGAGGTCGCTATGTTCTTCTTGCTGGCTGCTGTTGTCCCCATGGTCGCATCCTTGACGAGAGCTTTGAGACTTGGTGTCCTGGACGAGGTGAGGGGGTGGAGGTTTGGAGAGCGTGGGTGCTTGAGGGAGATAAGTGAGTGAGAGGAGAGGAAGAGAGGGCGACACGGGGGTGAGAGTGACGGAAAGAACGAGGGGAGCTAGAGGAGTGGTGACTGCAATAGGTAAAGGGGAGCGAGAGGGACTTATCAGCCTGATCTGGCTCATCTCTTCCTTTGCTTTTTTGTTCCCTTTCCTTTCTAATTTGTATGACTGTGGGGACTTTCATTGTATGAAACTCTTTGGTTCGTTTGGTGTTTTGATGTAAGTATAGAGAAATATATTGTGTACTAGAGCCTTCATACTGTAATTGTCCGGTTTGCAAACCAAAGAAGTATACTTCCTGGCGAACCTTATTTTTGAGAAGTGGCGTACCATGAACCCAACGAACTGCAAATTTGGTAACAATGATCTGAGTGCTTTGTTACTGTGATACTTGTAAAACTAAGTGACCTTCTCTCATTTTTCTGAGCTCATTTGAACATACTGTATCACAACATCAATCAAGTGGTTTATGAGCTATGATATTCCTACAAGTTATGACCTATTTGATGATCTGTTTTTGTTTTATTTTCTTCGTAATCAAGATAATTATGTTCTGACATCAAATTTTCACTCTCTTTTGGCCATTCTTTAGTCTGTCGAACTACATAGGCTAGCTATCTACCATGACTCTGACAGCGATCTTTGGAAGCTTGCTAAGAAATGGGAAGATCTAAATCCTACCGAATGGAGTGAGGTTGTTCCCTTGTCTATTAGAACACCTTTCTTCAGCACCTGTTTGCTTCCTCTTATCTTCGAATGGTCTTCCACAGGTATTTCAAGATGGCATAGATGATCATTCTGGCAATTCTATATGGGCAATGAATCGGAACTATTTGGTTTCCCCTATAAATGGAACCCTTAAATATAAACGACTTGGAAAGCAGGAAAGAGGGGATCCAGATATCCCTTTGGAGAAAGCATCACTTGCGCTAAGTGATGTTTCTTTAACTGTTACTGAGGTACCTTAGAATTGTGTTTCTTATCTGTTCAGTTACATGTTGACAAATTACTTACTGTTTGTACACCATTGCATGTACCAGGCCCAGTATTATGATGGCATTAAACTGTTGGAAACATTTTCAAGGTTCAGGACACGTGTTGATGTTTCCCACTTACGACCTATTGTGCCGGTTAAAGAGGATTGTCGTGCTTGGTGGCGTTATGCTATGCTGGCTGGTCTGCGACAAAAGAAATTATGGTACTGGTCATCTTCTAAGTTCTCGACTTCTTGTTTTCTTGCTTCTTCTTAATTCTCTATTGATTCCTTTTCCCCTGATGTGGGTGAAAATGATTATTTTTTTTCTAGGACAGTAGTACCTGTGTGTCCCACTTTCTGTCTGAGATTCGTTAAAGGCTAGTGATTTATAAAAGTGAAAAAGGACACATGCCACTGCTAGAACTGAAAAATTTGGCAAGTTCCACTTCAGACAGGTGATCTGTTTTATTATTTAAACAAGGTTAATTGAGGTTGCCACGTTAGCTTGAGAGGCTAGAAATTCTTATGTTCATGAGAAGGAAAAGAAAAAGATCTACTCTGCTTATGTTGCACACCCAGACTATACATTTATAACAACTAACAGCACAGGTTAATCCAATATTATAATTCTATAATGAATACAGCTCTATTTTCAAATACATAAAGGTATGTAATATAATATATCGCTGCACAATTGCACAGGATTTAGGGCTAGTGCTTGTATTGCTGTGGGAAATAATTGTCATGAAAAATGCTACTCTAACATGATCAAAAGGTTTGGCTTGTACCTACCCAATATAATGGTGGTCCTCCGGCCGTGTAGCAAGTGCCACTTGCGGTTGGTGGCAGTAGGTGCAGCTTGCTATTGATGGCCTCCAGGCTGGCCAAACATTTCATTGATGTATGATGTTGATGGACATAGACATTACATCGATAGCCTGCGCAAATCCACAGATCACTTGTTGCCCAGACATTCCTGTTCTGGTCATGGTCATGGTCAGCTTATTAGCATGAGAAGGAAATTAGCATTGACGGTAATCGTAATAGAAGTGTGATGCAGCTGGGGGCAGGCGATGCATGGCCATGGGCTAGTGCATGTACAGGCAACATGCAGCTGCTATCCTGCTTAAGCCTAGGTGGAGGCACAGCACAACCAGTACAGTTGGAACTCAGAGGGTGCGGAGGAGGCTTGCCTGCCACGCTATTACCTGTTGGTGGCTGTGAGTTTGATTTGTGCGTAAAAGAGTGGAGGTTGGGATATGGTGATGCAATGGTATTTTGTTATGATGTGGGGGCCATTGGATGTGGTGCAACAGCAGCAGTGCACATGGCCTCAAGCAGCAAGAGCCGTAGCCTCCAAGTGCAGCAGTAGATCAGCAGCAGCTTGGAGATTAAGTTGTTATGAATGTTATGGGCGTGGGTCTTGCGGACAGCGCTGCGCGGCAAGGCAGCAGCACCTTCGACAGCAGCAGATGAGGGAGGCAAGTCGTTAGGAGATAAGATCTCACTAAGAAATCAGTTTGTTTAGGAGTTGTTAGGAGATATGATCTGACGAATAGATAAGATTTATTAGTTAGCCAAGATTGTTAGGCAAGTCTCCATTTAAGGAGACTCATGCGTGTACTTCTGGGCAAGCAAAGGAAGAAACAAAGGTTCGATAGTCTCCGTCTACTGTCTTCTTCAACCAGGCTTCAAAGCCTTGGCGGACGTCATGGGAGAAGAGCTCCTGGCCGGCCGATCAAGGGCGAGTGCCCTACGGTGTCCTCGAACCCTTAACCATGTTTCACGACATATTTTATTAAAAACAAATGACGTTGAAAGTCGTTTTCTAGTTCCAGTGGAACCTTATTAATAATCTCATTTTAGTGGCATCTGTTTAGCAAAACATGTTTCACCAGTGCAGCCAAGCAAATTTACCCTTTAAAAGTGATTTAAAATGTTAAGTTTAGGAGAGAGAAATTATTCACAACTGTGCATCCTATTTCACGATCAAGAGAGTTATATATACAAGAGCGTTATCGGCTACATGGGCCAAATAGGCCATGTGATCCTATATAGATATCTACGCTTAACACAGAAATTGCATGAAGTCTGATTAAGCTACTTTATAAGCCCTGAGCAATGCGTTGGAAGCTCTGCACGCATCTTTGCTGTATCTATCGACAAGCAGGTCATAATGTGTTCAAACCAGTCACATATAAAATATGTAATGATGTTGCACTCATCCATAATGGCATGATAAAGTGTAATTATATCATCATGCAAATTTGTTGCATTTTTTCTTAATTGTGCATGAAATGGTAATATATCTTGAACATTGTGAATTACTCATATGTTGATAATATGTATATTTATTTTTAGCTTGTTTACAATTTGAATCGTTCATTATGAAGCTTATTCGCCTTTTGTTTGTCAGCTATTGGTTCTCATGGGAGAGAACTAGACATCTCTGCCAGCTTCGTCGCCGTTATGTTCAACTGTATGCCACCCTGTTGCAACAAGCACCTAATGTTGATATATCTGAAATTCGGCAGATAGAGAAAATTCTAGACACAAAAGTCATAATACTCTGGAGGTGAGCTACTGCAATATGTACTAAGGTTCTCTTTTTTACTTTTATCCCTTAATTTGAGTGACTCTTCATCTAGTTATGATATTACCTATACTTTCAGGTTGTTGGGACATGCTAAGGTTGAAACTGTGAAATCAAAGGAAACATTGCATAAGAAGGGCACCTCAAAGAGAAGATGGTGGCCTTTTGGATGGTTTGTAAAACAAATTGAGAATGAACTCTGTTCCTATATTATTCATTGCCTCTGTTTTGTAGATACTAGTAATTACTAATAATTGAATATCTTTATGGCATCTCTCCATATATTTTTTTCATTTGTAGTGGTTAGCAAGTCTTTCTGTACCATTTCTCCTTCCATATCTTCTCTATAAATTGTATAAGGATGTTTGCTTGGGCCAAGGTTCCCAACCTTGGTGGTAAGTGGAATTTTACATAAGTTCTGGTTTAGATTTTTTGATGGTTGGGCTTCTTACCCTGACATATTAAATTTTCACACCAATTCTTGTTAAAATTTTCCATTAATCATTGTTTGCACATGGGAACATTATTCATTTTAAGTTTTGATGAGGATAAAAATAGCAAGTTTGGATTTCACGTAAGTTTGCTGGATAACCTGTTTTTTGGGCACTTTCAAGCTGCCAATTTCAAAGCTTCATAGCAGCATAATAACAATAGCATGCTTTGTGGTACCTGATAGGTAACCCTGTTGGTTGGTGGTTTTTGGATGGTACCAGTTTTCAAAACCCTATTTTTACTAATGTACATGCTGAAAATATTCATTTTGCTCAAGTGTTCTGCTCATTCTTGTGCTGTATTTGGGTGGTCGATAAGCTATGCTAGTACATACTTTAAATGTGAGTACTGTATTGACATGTTGCCGTCAGAATATTAAGATCATTATGTTGAACTGTGAAAGTATGCGGTGTTACACTTGAGACGGCTTAAATAAAATGGGATAAACTGCTATTTTTAATTTTCGGTACTTCAATATGTTAAAGACGCATGCCTGTTTGGCTGTTCCTTAAGATTTGTGTTTGTCCTCCATTGTTTAACCATCTGCTCAGTCCTCACATGCCAATAATGTAATGTCCATCTGCCTCTTGCCAACTCTGCTGTTAACAGTTTTGATCTTCACAACCCTTTTGAGGCCACCTTCAATCACATATGTTCTAGCCCCCTACCGGTTGAAATAGTACCTCCAAAGCAGAACTTACATTTTTTTGTTCCTCTTCCTTTGGAAACCATGAATATTCATTTCACGGTTCCCCTCTTCCAACTTTGTGAACAGGAGCAACATCCGTCTATTAAAATTTGTTTAAATGCATTATTAAGGTTCTAATTGCACCCTAACTTTGTTGAAGTGAGAGATAAAAAGAGTCGAATGATATGTGAAAAATGCACGGCATGGTTTAGGCACATTAATATGTGCAAAAACTATGGAGGGTCAATTTTGCTATTGTTAACTGGTTGGAAATAACACATAGTATTTATTCTTTTGAAGGAAGAATACCCACAGGATCTACTTTAAATTTATATTATTGAATGAATCATTTTTTTTTGTCACATATTAAGTATGCTTTCTTTCTTGTTCAAGGAGCTCGGCTGGGTTACCTTCTGAAGAAGCTACCCTTCTAGAACCACGGTTAGATGAGGAGCAGCAGCTAACCAAAGAAGAGTGGCAGGCTATTAATAAACTGTTGAGTTACCAACCAGATGATGATCTGTCTTTTCCTCTTGAGAAGCTTTCCCCAAACACAATCCGATTCTTGGTGGATGTGTCTATTGGCCAAGCTGCTGCAAGGATCATCAGTATTGATCAAACAGAGGTTTTGTGTGGTCGATTTGAGCAGCTTCAAGTGGTCACCAAGTTGTATCCCAAGAGTACACGATATGATGTAACTTTGAGATATTGTGGTCTTTCTTCTCCCGAAGGTTCTCTTGCTCAGGTCGGTGCATATGAAGCAATCATCAATTTACGAATTTCTAGCTGCAGATCACCCTAAAAACTAACTGTAGTTTGTGATTCAGAAAAATGCCACTCCATCTGAAGCAAAAACTGTATGGTTGCATGTGGTTAAAAGCTAGTTTATTTGTTGAATGAATGTCATTGTCAATTATATTCCTTCATTAATAAACTACAATTTGTGGCACATTGCCACATCACATGTGACGTGATAGGCTGCTAGCTGTCAGACTGAATGCAAACCTGAGCTTATACATGATGGTCATCCACTCAATTAATAATCCGTCTCAACAGTACTCCTTGCTTTGATTTGCATTGTCTAACACTTATTACTAATCAGTTTTTGTGTTTCGTTAGCTTTGATTTTTGAATATATTTTTACTTTGCGTGGCATTGCTTAATACTTTTCAGTTCTGTGAACTTTTATCGCAGCATTTTTGTCTCCGCAATAATGTCTTTTGGGTTATTTTTTTGCAGAGCGTCATCAGTGTGGGAAAATGTAATGCTCTAGATGTCAGTTTTGTGTGTGCGCCTATTGACATGGACCTGGATTGGCAGCTTGTGGCCAAGATATCACCATGCCATGTTACGGTACATATCTAAACTTATGCGTTCCATGTGGAGTCAGTTAATGTTTTGAGTAAGCTTTTGATGGGTAAAGAGTGATTTTTCATTGCTATTCCACCTTACTGCTGTTGCCTTAAATATACTCTTTAGAAATATTTTGTATTCTTTATTGTACTTTGGCGCCACTGTTCTGGCAAGGGGATAATATCCATGGAGGAAAACCAAAAGGTTATTTTTTAGATTTATGGATGCAAATAAGTCAATAGCATCTAACAAAGTGTTAATTGACAAATAGTAGATAGTACGCATACACATTCATAGTTTGCTGTATTTATTTTAAAACTGTGAATACAAGTCAACATGCTCTGTTCTTATGTCTAGTGAACAGAACACAAATCATGAACTTTCTTGCATGGGTTAATTCGACATCCATTCTTCTACATGTCTTGGGGCTCAAATTGGTTGATGTACTTACAAAAAAGGGTCAAAAGCAGTTCCTCTATTTTTTGTTTTTTGATTCATTGGCTTCACTAGTGGTGATTGATGTGGTGGCTGACCCACCTGAAACATGAACCAGCTAGACTTGTTACAACTGAAGGGTCATGCACACACACCACACGCGAGTGTGCCTGCACACACGCCTAGAATTGCGGAGACCAGGGGTAAATCCCTGAACTCATGGAGCGCTAGCACACCTTTCACTGAGGCGCATTCGTGCGCTTAAAGGTGGGCATGCAGGGGTCGTACACTGGTGGATGGCATCGAACTCCCCACATTTTCAGCAACTTACCAACAAGCTGTTCTCATTCACCTGTTGACAGCTAGTGTGAAAATACCTAGTCAACCTAGCCGTTTTCTTCTCTTGCACCTTCTGTCTCAAGCATCCCTCCTCTCTCTCTGGCCCATGATTGCCAATGGCCAGTGGGCAGTGTTGATTGGCACCACTTTTCTTGTGAGGTTACAACGGAAGGTGGAGTCAGCTACTGGAGTTGAGCACCATCACGGAGCACGGGGTTGCTGTGATCTACAAGAGCCTCAACGCAGATAAGTGGGCCCACCAGTATGGTCATCCACACTCTGCCCGTGGCATTCTGGAACGGACAAGTGCTGCTGCGGCATCTAGACTCACGCTTTTGAAACTTCTGTTTCTACATCACGGGGTACAGTTATGGAGTGGTTGAGTTTTGGCAGAAGAAACATATCACAGGGTATTGACAATGTGGTCCTGAGCATTAATTAACAAATGAAAAACATTACATCTTGTGATTTGTGTATACTGCCTTTCTATTTTGATGCCACAATGCCGCAATGGCCTTACGAAATGGTCAGCGGTGGCAACTTTCAACCAGTGGCCTCTGGGTGTGATGAGCTCTAGCTCGGCTTGGAGAGATGATGGTGTTGTGGGATGAAAGAGGTAGGGAGAGGGCTGGGGGTAATTCGGTATTTCCATGCCATCGGACTATGCTAGCTGCCATGTCAGATGCGAGCTGCCACATCATTTGCTACTTCTCAAGCCATGCCAATGTTTTTCCCGTTCTTTCTGTATATTATATGGGGGCTTCTGCTGCACAGAGTTAGAATGTGAAAAACTTAAAGTTCTAAGTAACCTAATCAAATGATCCCTTGCATATTATAAATCCATCAAATGTTGACATACTTGGTAAAGAAACTCCAGTCAACAATCAAATTACTATTTAATTCGCACACTGTGTCTGCTCAAGATTTTTTTTTCTATTTTTCTGTGAATTCATGACCACATGAAGAACAGTACAATGTTTATCATGCTACTTTGTTATTTATAGGGTTCAGCTTTATTGCTGGTAGTTGTTTGAAAGCCTTGTTTCTGGAGCCTTGCTTTGACTTTGATTTGGTAAGCTTATGGAATTTTGACTGTTTGTTAGGTTTTGAAAGGCAGCTATGAACGGTTTCTGGAGTTCATTAAACGGAGCAATGCCGTTAGCCCAACAGTGACATTGGAAACAGCAACCGCTCTACAAGTATGTTTATGTGGAATCTGGATCCTTATGGTCCAGTTATGAAACATCTTGCTTGATGTTTTCTTATTACTATTTTGACATAATGAAAGGTGAAGTAGTAATTATTCTGTCAATCTTTTGAACTGCAGATGAAGTTAGAGCAGGTAACACGTAGGGCTCAGGAACAACTTCAGATGGTTCTGGAAGAGCAGAGCAGGTACACGTATTCCCATCTTGGTGTGCTTGTTCTTAATTATATTGAATAGTGCAGTTTTACTTTAAGAACTGTTCATGATCTGCTTAAACGTGTGAGAAGAAGACATGTTTTTGCTATTCACAACTATGCATCTTTTTCAGAGAGGGAGGGAGAGAGACTACTAATATGTAAATGACTCTTGACGAGAGAGAGAGAGGGACAGGGAAAGGGTGGGAGGGAGGGAGGGAGGGAGGAGGGAGAGTACATGATTCTTGACAAAATGTATGACACATATGAAATAGCGATTCTTACAAGAATTGTCAATACCCATTGATGAATTCCTAATAATAAATGCTTGTCCATGTCCTAAAATGCTTGCGAAAATGTTGCTTCATCTAGTTTTCTTACATTATTTAAGGTGATATTTTTTCTTCATCTTTTCCTATTATAGTAAAGATTTTTTTTATAATATGCCTCCAATTCAGTGCCATGATGCGCTTGTTTTTTCTCACTGTTTGCTGTGCCATTTCTAGATTTGGACTTAATATTGATTTGGATGCACCGAAAGTTAGGATTCCCTTGACCACTGGTCAACCTTCGCTGGGCAATGAGCACTTTGTTCTTGATTTAGGCCATTTTACATTGCATACAAGAGTAAGTTCAAGCCTCAGGACTTAAATATATCATACTTTTCTGGTGGTTTTTACAAACTATTTGTTGAATTATAGGATGGTACACGAGATGAAGAAAGACAGAGTTTGTATTCACGCTTTTATATTGCTGGGAGGGATATGGCTGCTTTTCTTGTTCGTGATATAGCTGAGCACATATACTCTGTACCAGAAAATCCATCTCAGAATGTGCTCCCAGATCCTACAGCTGACACTAATCAGTTCTGCTCTCTTCTTGATCGCTGTGGAATGTCAGTGATAATTGACCAGGTAACAAAGATGGCACTCCTTTTGCTTGGAGTAGTTTATAATTTAACGAGCCCAATTATTCCTTGACGTAATGGAAACATGGCAACCCATATTAACGGCAATATCATGAGTTCTTCCTCATTGTTTTTTTAATGGTGTTGCTTCATTGCTTTATCTTCTATTGGGATATTTGTTGTAAATCGGTGAGTTCTCAATTAATAGCTTATCTTGTGTTAGGTTTATTTGTTGTTGTGTTTTAACTCAAGTCTGGAGTATTGATTCAAATTGGTAGATGGCTGCAATATGCAACAAATGGATCCCTATAAAAACCTGAAAATTGTATTTGTACTGAAGCTTTGCTACGCACCATACGCCATTCACCAAACCCAGGTTTATCTTGGTAGTGATTGTGGACTCCAAGGATATGGAGTCGATGGTTGATGTATCAGATTTGACCCTGTCTTTTGTTGCATGTATTCTTATCTGTGTTGCAACTGATCCGGTAAGCTATGTGTCTGGTGCACAGAAAACAGGTTTCGGTCTCTGAACCTTACTCATGGTAATCTTGCAGCCAAACGAACTATAACGCTTGTCAATACTCCCAAGGGCTAGGAAGTAATCCCCACAACCCAAAGAGGCATAGAACAAATAGAATTCGGTACAAAAACCTTCTAATGGGGGGTATTCCTGCGTATGAGAACACTGTAATGGATAAGGTCATATAGCCGAAATAAGATTAATTTTGGCTGGAGTGGCCAAATCTGCCTGCTATAGCGGCTATTCTGGCTTGTAGCTGGCCCATAGCGGGCTGCGACAACGCAGCTACTGTACATGCTACATCAGCCATTGCATAGTGGCCATTCGCAATAGCAGGCTATTTAAAACAATATATACATGTAACAGCATGCACACCTACATCATTTCAATGTCAAATTTGTCTGTATTGTACTACTGCATGGTACCATAAAAATTTAGTGTGTCATGCACTTTATCCGTATTGTACTGTACGGTACAAATCTGATAGTGAAATTATGCAAGTGTAACTTTATGTGTCATGTACTACATCCATGAATCTTTTGGGTACTTATGGAAGGAGGCCACTAACGCGCGACCTGTCGCATGATAGCACAGTGGCGCTACCTCCTCACTGCCCTGCCCTTTTCTGACTTTCACACGATTCACACAGCAATGTCGGCATGCTACACATGAGTCTGTCCATATGTGCGTAGAGCAAGACAAAAGGGAGTTCGTTTAATGTAGTAGCTCATTTTTATCTTTACACTATTGCATCTTTTTAACCAAGTGCCCAATTCATATCCGTTTGCACTGTTATGTTCCATACGATGAGCTTAACAAAATGAGACCCATGTTGCATATTTTTGAAGACATAGTAATAAAGTTATTTCTCAAACTGGCTACTGCTACCTGGTTGGGGAGGAAACTACTTGTTACTTTCAAACAACTTTATAGTGCTACCAACTTTGCGTGCTATTTACTAGCAACTCTATACGTTTACCATCTACCACATCTACATGTTATCTGTTAGTAACTTTGTATTACTACGTAGCAACTCCCAATTTATTGATGGAAACCATCAAAGGCTGGTGCATGCACACTATTAGTGGTAGATTTATATTATTTACTAGCAACAATACATATTACTTTCCAACGACTCTACATGGTATTATGTATCAACTGTACATATTACTTATTGGAACATCTCCATTATTTGGTGGCAACTACTAGTGATTTGAGCAAACAACTAGGGCAGTAGCTCTACATCATTTTGCTAGCTACTTTTTATGCTACTTAGTAGCATTTGTACATATTACTTTCTAACGACTCAATATTGCTACCTGTCATTTCTCTATTACTTGACGGTAACTATCAGCAATATGTGCGTGCAACTACATGATTTGTTAGCAATTATTTACTTCTGGCAAATTTGGATGCTATATGCTGATAACTCTATCAACTTGTTTTAGGAGAGCAATTGTCTATTACTTCATAGAAATTACGAACTTAGTTTTTTTTGGGGATAATTTGTATTTAGACCGGAGAGGCAACTATGTGCTTCAAATTTAACTTATCATTATGCTTTCAAATATATGCAATATGGGTCTTAATTTGTTAAGCTCATCGTATAAGAACACGGTTCAAAATATATGGTAGGGTAATGAAATGAGCAAGTATAAGATTCAAAACTCCCATCAGCTGAATACACTCATCGCTTCTCTTTTTTTTTTCAAAAAAACTTGTTGCTTATGTTTATGTGGTCCAACTACTAGTTATGTGGCTCTGCTTCCACTTGTAAGATTTTTGGAATAGTGCATCATGCATTTGTTCTAAACGGGAATGCGGGAAACCGTGGGCACCAAAGTCGCATTCTTGCAATTTTTTGCATTGTTACTTGGAAAATATCTTCCTTTATTTTATGTCAATATGTCATATCTTCTTAGATTTGTTCATATGAATATCTTTTTAACATTTTAATATACTCTATGGTTGGGTATGGTACGATGACCGAGGGTAGGGTGCTAGCCCTCGTCTAATTGTCAACAGGGCTCTTCCCTGGCGATGTAGACAGGCTCTGAGGCCTGATTTTAGAAGATGAGGGAGTAGAGACTTGTTTGATTGTTCATTGCTTGCCTCCAACTATTACAATAGGTCTCCATGTATAGAGGGCCCTCCTATGGTTACTAGAAACGCGGTTCGTCCGGGCCACGGTACGGTATTCGGGTTCGCTGTTCGCCACCTTTTCTTCCAATTTCCACTGCGAACTTGAACCTTGTACCCTAAACTGATTCGGGTTCAACTAATCCGGTTCACGATTTGCGAGAGTTTATAGCGAATTCGGTAACTATGGGTGAACCATAGCGAAAACAGAGGGGAAAGAGGCCGCGGATTAAATAGGCACGGACGCCCAAGAAATCCGGATCGGATATGGCTCGGACGCAAATGACTTTGCGGCGGCGGGTGCGGGCGATTCGGGCGGAGGAATCCGGCGAGGGGACGGAGTTGATCGGTCGCTGCCGGTGGGACCGGGCGGTCAGTGATGTGGAGCTGAGCGGACCAGGCTACGGTGCGGGCCGAGGAAAACGGAGGAGACGGGCTAGCGCGCAGGGAGAAAGAAGTGGGCCGCAGGGAAAGCGGCTGGGCCGAGGAGAAGCAGGCTGGGCCAGGGAGAACCGGGCCGAGCGGGGCGGAAAAGGAACGGGCTGGATCGGAAAGCCAGCTCTCATGGATTTAAAAATTCAAAAGGTTTTTTGTTTTTAGTAAATCCCAAAAAATCTAAAGGCCGGAGTAAATAGCAAATAAATGCGGAAAAATTCCAGAAAATTCTCAGAAATACTTTTAAGCATTTAGAACCCAAATAAATTGATTTGAACTTATTTCAACTTGTAAAATTTGATTAAAATGATTTTCTTGCACTAAAAAGGAAATTTTAAATTCTCAGAATTTTGGGAAATGAGAAAAAATTAAAATGGCTGAAACATGGAATGTTACACTTATTTAGGAAGGTAATCCCTTCGAAATCCCAATGCTACAATACAACATGCACAATACCAGCGATCATAACACATTCCCCCTTTTTTTTTCTTTTGAGAGAAATTGTGGGGCGGAACCCCGCTGAAATATATTGTCCTTGCACTTATACTGTTATATGGACACTTAGGGATGCAGGAATTTTTATAATAATATTAGCAATTGCTGTTAAGTATGTATTTGTCCCACATGACCAATGCAATATTACAATTGCTATCTAAGTTATTCTGCAATTTCTCTTTAAGTTCACAAATATGTATTGACTGATCAATTTGTGATGGCATGAAGATCAAGGTTCCACATCCGAGTTATCCATCGACTCGTGTTTCTTTTCAAGTACCCAGTCTGGATATTCACTTCTCACCAAAAAGGTACTGCAAGATTGTTGAACTGCTTGGTGTACTTTACCAGTTGAAGGGAAGCAATAATGAAGAGTCAAATAGCTATGAAAATGGTAGCATAGCGCCTTGGTATCCTGCTGATCTAGCTGGTGATGCGAGAACTTTGGTTTGGAGGGTACGAAATT
This sequence comes from Otatea glauca, assembly GCA_036346275.1. NCBI lineage: Eukaryota > Viridiplantae > Streptophyta > Magnoliopsida > Poales > Poaceae > Otatea > Otatea glauca. The sequence continues at coordinate 36,730,821 of CM070713.1, read as the reverse complement.
ACCCTTTCTTCCTTTTAGTGTTCTACTACATTGCATTTATTCAGTACAGTAACATGGTTTTTGTATATATATTTTTTGGTCCAAGGGCCTTGGCTATTCGCTAGCTGAATGGCATACTTGCTATGTTGTATTATCTGGGATGTATTTATATATTTTGGAGTCAGAATTGTCCCAGAATTACCAAAGGTGTTGTAGGTATGTACTACAATCTTTTCCTCATTTATCCTCATATTGGAAAACAAATCTATGATATTGCTTGTTGTTTTCATTATAGGAAACTGTGTAGCTGCTGTATGTGCATGTAGGTTGGTTGGACTAATATTGTAGCATTGAGGTTGTAGTGTGAGTGGTATGTGGATGTGTGCATTTATTGGTATTATCCATTGTTAACAAAGAAGAGCAAATATTTTAGTGTTGATGTACTTGAAAGTGAAAAAATAGAGGAAGGTAGAATAGTACTTCCTTAGATTTTGGTAGGATTCTCCATTTTTTTTTGGAAAAGTCAGAAGATAATAGGATAAATATAAAACATCTACCCTTTTACTGGCATTGGTGCTCAAAATTGTATGCCCTTTTAGTCGTTTGGAAATATTTGCACCTTCCGTTATTTACTTAGGTTTCAATATTTGATATTGCAGCATGACTAGCCGGCAAGTATTTGAGGTGCCATCGACTAGTGTTGGTGGGTCTCTTTACAGTATTGCTGTGTGCTCTAGAGGTGCAGACATGCAGAAGGTAAACTATGTAGCCTTTTTGGCCCTTTTTTTTTACTTTGTGAACTTAGTTTCTTGAAAAACATCTGCTGCCTTCCAAGCAAAGTATCTTTTCATGTATATTTCACTTGGACAGATTTTCTTTAGCAACAAAGATAGAGCTTTGAGAATGTGTTTATTATGAACTGCTTCTTAGTGCTCCATATATCATTCTTTGTTGGAGTGTTGCCATAATAACTGGATTTTTTTAGTTCTCTTTTGATCTGAGCATTATTATATTTGCAGGCACTAGAATCGACCAGCACACTGATTATTGAATTCCATAATGAAATTGAGAAGGCCAATTGGATGAAAGCGCTTCTCCAAGCAACATATCGAGCTTCTGTAGGCCCTTCTATACTTATATATTATTTGACATAGAACCTGAGGTTTGTACTTGGTTTGTCTTATGTTATTTCCCCTCCTTGCTTCTTATAGGCCCCTCCTGAGGTGAACATATTGGGAGATCCTATCAGTACTCCGGAACCAAGCACCCCAAGGCTTAGTAGTTTGGGATCAGTGGATCTTCTTGTGAATGGCTCTGTTATTGAAACGAAGCTTTTACTGTATGGAAAGGTAAACTTGTAGCTTCTTGTAAAGTGTAACTTTAATGTCTTATGGGTGTGGATTAACCGATTATGCAAAACAGTACAGTGTAAATTCAGTTATTCTGTGTTTTTTCACTATAATTGTTGCACCGATGTGGTTATAATTTATGCAATTTTTTCAGTTGGACAGAAATAACAAAGATCCAAACGAGCTTCTAATGTTAGAGCTCCTTGGGAATGGAGGCAAGGTATTCAATCTTACTCGAGTTTGCATTGAATAATAAATACAAAACAAGAACAGTACATCATCAATCTACTTCCTATGTTTTTCAATATAAGTCTGAGGTCAACTTGAGCATGGGCCTAATTTTTGGAAATGCTGCAATAACTACACTCTTGATTTCCTCAATAAGACTTTCATTGTGAAACAACCACATTCCCAAGAAAATTGACCTATATAGTATATTGTGTAACGGAGCAATTAGCAATCTTGCTTGTATAAATTCTATGCCATTCACATGCATAAGTTTTGCCTTCGTCTTGCCAGCATGACATTATTTAAGCTGACATGTCGACCATGTAGTGGCAACAGTGGCAAAACCACCTCGAAGATCACTGCAGGGGTTTAAGTGCTCCAGTTTTTGAAGTTTAAGGGGTAGAATACCTCCTCCTGTAGTTCAGGGGGTTAAGTGGATTCTTTTGAAAGTTTAGGGCAAGTGGACTTATTCAGTAAAATTAACTAATTACGCAACGTTGCTTGGTTTTGTTGGAAATATTTTTTGTTGGTACGTTACAATTCCTAAGACTTGTTATATCCATTTGTTTTCTCTTCATTTATCTGTGGCATTGCTGATCTGTTTGTGCTTTGTATTGTTTTAGCTCATCACTTGTTATGCATTGCGATTACAGGTTTCCATCGCCAATTCTTCAATTCAAATACTTATTGTTTATTTACCTTTGTAGGTTAATGTTGTTCAATCTTCTCGTGGTCTTAGTGTAAAAACAAAGCTCCATTCACTTAAGATAAAGGATGAGCTACAGGGTCGTCTTTCCATGTCTTCGAAGTATTTAGCATGTTCTGTTATCAATGAAGATTTGGAAGCTGCTGATTCTTGTACACCTGATGTGGAGGGTCATCTAAAATCCCTTTCTGTGGAGGAAGATTCTTTCATGGATGCATTGACAGATTTTACTCCTGACCAAAGTTCTAATCTGCACGACCTTGAAATTCCATTGAACTTAATTTCTGATACGAATGATTATACTGAAATGAGTTCAAGAGACAATAATATAAGCTTTGATGGGGATCAGCAGAAAGTGAAACCTACTGAAATATTTTATGAGGCACAAGACAATAATGTCACTGATTTTGTTGTTCTTACATTTTTGAGCAGGACTCCAGATTCTTGTCTTTATGATGGTATAGATTCACAGGTAATGAAAATTATTATGTACACACATCTCTGTACATTACTGGTTACACAATTGAAACAAAGCACCATAACAACTTAGGTCTCCACATATTTATCTGCGAGGGAGAAAAGTATAAGCAAGTCCAAAACTATTTTTCATGCTTTACTCTTTCTGCATATATTTGTCTTCCTTTCATTCCTGAGGTGCTGTAAATACCTCTCCCTGAAATTTTATTCTTCCTGTGTCTTGCTTGTTACAGATGAGTATTCGTATGTCTGCGTTGGAATTTTACTGTAACCGACCCACACTTGTTGCTCTGATTGAGTTTGGATTTGATATTAGCATGGTTAATTCTGTGCCGAAGAGTGACTCTGATATGGTATCTGCAACACATTATGCAAAACCCACAGTGAAAGAAGATACTTGTCGTACTGTTGTTAAAGGTTTGTTAGGTTATGGAAAACGTCGAACTATTTTCAACATGAAAATGGATGTGGATCGGGTATCTATGTTTCTTAACAAGGAAGATGGTTCTCAGCTTGCGATGTTCGTGCAAGAGAAATTTCTGTTTGACCTGAAGGTGAGTTGAAGGTATTAGGAACGGATAAGGAAATTAATGCTATATCTTTTATGTGGGCGTGAGATTGGGAATGAGGTGGATGGTAGGTGCTGTTTATACAGTGATGCTAGATTAATAGAACAACAATGAAATTGCCTGGATAAGACAATCCATTAGCACAGGAATGGGGGATATGCTTGCTATTTTTTTCCATTGGAAAATAATGTAGATTTTTGAACCGATTTCATTTTGCACGTCTTTTTTTTTTGTTAATCATTAGTCTCTCTGTATGCATGCGAATTTCTCTCTTTATATCATTTGTTCATGTTTTTTTTTTAATTTATCAGGTTCATCCGAGTTCATTTTCTATTGATGGTATGCTCGGTAATATGAGATTTTGTGACATGTCCCTTGGGCCAGATCATCGTTGGGGTTGGCTTTGTGATATACGGAAACCAGGTGTTGAGTCCCTTATAAAGGTATTATGGCATATGTTTGCAGTCATTTATATTGCATGATGATATTTGGTCATTCCTGAGGTGCTAATAGAGGAGTCTACCAGTCATTTCTTCAATTTTTTAGTGCACTGTAGGCCATAGGGTATCATATTTTTCTAGCAAGAAAGTAATATGTATTGATGCTTGCTATTGATCCTAGCATGGGTGTCAAGATCAAGATTCTATGTGTTGTGGACATGATGTAATCAGATTTGCCGACTTGACTTTAGAATAATAGATAGATTCTGCCAGATTATAAAAGCGCCCCAGTTTTTGTATATTAAGAATGTTAACACTCTATTTCATGCATTTCCAGTCCTATAGTATAGAGATGAAATCAATTGGTAGGAACATTTGTTATTTGCACCTGCAAGAGTTTATAAAAAGAAATGAAGTCACAAACTTAACCTTACTTGAGGTAGCTTTGTCCAGCAAGCTGCAGACTTGCAGTACAATTACGTCCCTTTCACTAGCTTGAATTATTATCAAAAGTAATTTTTTACCTTTTTAATCAACTGTGGAAATTTAAATTGTAATACTTTTCTACAATGGCCATATATATTTAATGTTTGAAATACATTGATCCCATATGTGTACGGGCTGTGAATAGTAGTTGGCTGCTTATGTGTTTACTCTGCATTCCATATCCCCTACTTATGTTTCATCACTGGTTCAAATATTCAAGATGTCAATTATATCTGATATGCAACCTTGTGTTTTATGCAAATTAATTTTCCATTTGCTGAAGTGTTAATATCTATGTGTTTGGTCATGGCAAACAAGCTAATAAAATCCACGTCTCTGCGGCAGTTGATTCAGTCAAAATTATATTATTTTCCTTTCTGTTGCAGTTCGCCTTCCAATCTTTCAGTGTTGATGATGATGATTATGAAGGTCATAATTACAGCTTGACTGGGCAGCTTTCTGCTGTTCGTATTGTTTTCCTTTATCGGTTTGTTCAGGAGGTATGTATTAGCATTGCAAGTTGGGTTATATGATCCTCCATGATATGTATTCTTCAAAGTGCCTTTTATTTTGCAGTTCACTTCTTACTTCATGGAGCTTGCCACTCCTCACACTGAAGAAGCAATTAAGTTTATTGATAAAGTGGGAGGTTTCGAGTGGTTGATTCAGAAGTATGAAATAGATGGTGCCTCTGCTGTAAAGCTAGATCTTTCACTTGACACTCCCATAATCATTGTTCCAAAAAATTCACAAAGCGAAGAGTATGTCTATGTTTTATTGTTTTCAGATTACTAATTATTGTTTGCGAAAGTTCCAATGATTAATTTAATTAGTTCTTTAGGATCTAGTAGATAAGAAGATTCTTCTTTGTAGCCTATACCTACATCATGTTGTCATTAAGCAATTGTAAATTATAGTCCGGCCTGATAGGGGATTTTAAATATGCACATATCTGACTTTGTATTTTGGATACACAGTTTTCATTTTGTTCGTGGTGTCTAAATACACTAATGTGTTCATACAAGTTTGTGTTTTTCAGTCTTGCTTTTGGCAAGTGTTCAAAGGAGTATTAGAGAATGACTATGTTATGATACAAGAAAGCATGACCATTTACCTTCATGCCTTGCTGTAGTTATATACAACTGGATCTGGGGCAACTGAAAGTTAGGAATGATTTTAGTTGGCATGGAGGTGAAGAGAGTGATCCTTCTGCTGTACGCCTTGATATTCTCCATGCTGAGGTATGTATTGGGATGGAAATTTAATTGTATAATTATTTTGAGTGTAGTTCCCTTGTCTTGTTTTTTTTGATTCTCCTGCTTCAATAACATGCAAATAGATAAATGGAATCAACATGGCGGTTGGAGTCAATGGTACTCTAGGAAAGTGTATGATTCGAGAAGGCCATGGCATCAATATAGAGGTGCGACGTAGTCTGCGGGATGTTTTCCGGAAGGTCCCAATACTCTCCATGGAAGTTCAGGTGATTAATTTTGTTGTTCTTATACTACGCAAAACAATTTTGTGTGGTCTCACTTTTTATGTTGTTTGGTTGTCTCCACTGTTTGGTCACTACCATTTCCTACTTTAAAGCTGACCTTGTTGCTTTGTGTTTTGCAATTTGTTTTTCATGCATATGCTTTGTGGCACAGCGTATGCTGATACTTTTCTATTAGTTTTAGCTACTCCAAGGTCATACTTGAAAAGCTGCACTAAAGAGCATAGATGTGTAGTTTCCAACTCCAGAATAGTTCTGTTATTATTTTGAAGTGAAATTTACTATATCAAATAGGAAGCACTTCCAAAGGATGAAGAGAATGAAAGTATAAAAGCAGTTAATCAACAGATTCAGTTACCTGTTCTGGATATCAGAAGCATGAACCATGAATTGTTGATCACATGGTTCTGAATATGAAAATTGCATGTTCGTATAACTGTGATGTAAATGTAAACTGCGCTTTTAAAATAATTTAATTTACTCAGTGTTTAGTGTTTTTTTGGTATTGCAACTAAAATGGAAGCCAATCGCTGAGTGCATCCTCTAACTGAACTACAAGAAAATATGTGCTTGATCTGACACTTAGGCAACTGCTACTTAATCAACTTTGTGTTTGTAGCCTAGGATGAGTTGAGGGATTATATTTGTCATGGAACTCTCTACTACCTTTATTTATTTTGTTTTAATTCCGTGATTTTTCTTCTGCAGATAGGATTGCTGCATGCTGTAATGTCAGACAAGGAATACAGTGTGATCTCAAGTTGTATTTCGACAAATCTATCAGAGACACCTAACATTCCCCCAAGTTTTCGTGAAAATGTAAACCGGACAAAGGAGTCAATACGTCTACTTGCAGATAAAGTCAACCTTAATAACCATTTGTTACTTTCACGTACTGTTGTCGTCATGACTGTGGATGTTCAGTATGCATTGCTAGAACTTTGCAATGGCCCAGATGCAGAATCACCTCTGGCAGAGCTTGCTGTGAGTATTTCTTAAAAATCTTCTTGTGGAGGAAAGGATTTATGAATTCTTGATTAGTGGTACCGCAAATACTTTGTCATGCCATCTGCAATTTTGTATTATTTCATTGTGGGATTTTAGGCAATATATTTTGTTTTATTCTGATAACATGCTGGTTACTGCTGACATTTCATGCATTTCTTTTTTTCTGCAGCTGGAAGGTCTATGGGTTTCTTACAGGACAACTTCATTGTTTGAGATGGATCTTTATCTGTCTATACTTAAATTCTCGATTCATGATATCCGTCTAGATACAAAGTCCGAGATGCGCTTGATGCTTGGATCTTATTCAGAGGCTTCTAAGCTGAGCATTCAGGACCCTTCAACTGATGTGGGTGTTTCCAACCTCACTATGCTGATACTGGATTATCGATGGCGTTCTTCCTTTCAATCGTTTGTTATACGAATCCAGCAACCTCGTATACTTGTTGTCCTGGATTTTCTGCTTCCCGTTGTTGAGTATTTTGTGCCTTCTTTAGGCACAATAACAGGCAGAGAGGAAAGTCTGGACCCAAAGAACGATCCTCTTATGAGATCGGATGACATTATACTTTGTGAGCCAGTTTTCTTCCAGAGAGAGAATGTTATTCAACTCTCTCCTGGGAGGCAGCTAATAGTTGATGGTTGTGATATTGATGAGTTCACTTATGATGGCTGTGGAGGCACCATATCATTATGCGAGGAGTTTGACAAGAAAGGGCAACTATACTCAGGGACTATAATTATTGTGGGGCGGGGCAAAAAACTTCGATTCAAAAATGTGAAAATTGAGGTGCATGCTCAGTGAACTTGTGATTGGTTTTATGTCTTGATTCAAATTAATTGTTATATAGTTTAATGATGTCTTCTTTTCTAGTGATACCATTTTTCTGTTGCCAAACTTAAATTCTTTTTTGTATGGTCCATACAAGAACGCTGCATTATTGAGAAAGTGTGTATACTTAAACACTGGAGGCAGCTACTCAATCTCTGCTGAAGATGGTGTTGAGGTTTCAGTGCTAGAAAATTCTTTTAATAATGATGAAGACGTTCATTTGCAAAGTGAGGAATTTGACAAGACAATGAGTGCCCTTCAGACTGCTGATACTCCCTCAAGCCAAATGTTGAATTTTACATTTGAAGCTCAGGTACAAAATTAACTTTTAAAAAGCTTATTATTCCTCTGCAAAAATGCACTATAAAGTCTTGAACTGTTGTGTTTGGTTGAATCAAGTTCCTAAACTATTAATTTGTTGCTTTGAGCCCTCAAACTATCCAATATTGTTTAACTGGGTCCTTCCGTTAGTTTGACTAACTGCAAGATGACATGGTGGTTAACCCTTGACATGTGGAATGCCAACTGAGAACCATATCACTTAGGCCATACTGTGTGTAATTTTCTTAAATGCCCCCCAAAACACAGCAAATTATGTTATTCGAAACATAGAACTCATAACAAGTCTACTTCTCTTATTATCGCATTCGACCTTTCTCACTGTCCTCCCATCCCCCTATTCTGACCCACCGACGTGGCAGCCGCACGCTGTTGCCTTTCAGTCACTGGTGACCCATGGTGAGCCCTCCATGGTCCTGCTTACAACAGTGCCTCTGCAGCCGCATGTTCTTGCTGTGCAATTTCCAGAGCTGCAGATCCATCTTGCTTAAGTCGCACCTGATGCGGAAGTTTCAGGTTACTCTATGACGACTTGATCCAGAATGCATCACTGGTTTTTCTGTTCTAACATCAAATGAGCGACTGATCATAGGTAACTACTATAATACTATGGTCTACCGAGGTAACATCAGCTTATTGACATGATGCCTTAATATTTGAAACGTTGCACAATACATCTAACATAATGGTTGACCCACTGAGTATTATGCGAGAAAGTGGTCTTCAGCAACTACATGTGATACGGATCAACTAGGGGTTGATGTGTTGGAGTGGCCTGATCTTCACGGTACAGTTCAGCAGCGTCGGTTCTTGATTTGCTATTGTGCAGCCACTAGTCGAAGAGATAGGGTTTCGGTTGATATAGAAAACCCTAAACGACCAGCAGCTATGCGTCTCCTCCTCGGTTGAATTGCACCTTCAATCAGCGAGAACACCAAAGGTAGAAGCAATCAACCTAGCCCTCGCAAACTGTGTACTGAGAAAGGTCACAGACCAGCAGGTTGAATCGTGTAGATTTGGCGTTCTAACCTCAAGAATATCGTGTTCTTGATCTTGCGCCAACCTCACTCAAACCCTAGATGGGAAAAGCTTGCACACACTCAATCATGGTCGCCAAACACCATGGCAATTTTCTGGAGTTTTATTCAATGCATCAACTCTAATATGGTTACATGGGGTACAACGGTAGGCCTTATATTGGTGGTCATACATGGCTAAACACATCAAAACCAACTCAAACTCAGTTCCTAGATGGATACAACTTGGACCCTTAAGAGAAAAAGATTACAACTTAAAACTTAAATTCGGCCAATCAGCAGGCTGAAATTTGTTGGCCAGATTAAAGATAGAAGGAAGCAAAATTGGAACTTCATGCAATGGAGAGATGAAGATAATCTTCTAAGCTTTCAGGAAAGTCCAAGAACGTCACGATTCAAGATCGGACGTGATAATTATGGACGATTCAATTCAGCCTGCGCTGTTGATTTCTCTCTCTCAAAACTGAGTTTGACTTTCCTTCCTTCTCTCTCACCACATGGGCCCTTCTTTTCTCTTCCCAAATCATGTGCCAGCCCATGTATCCTCCATCCATGCGGACATAGCTATCATGTGTTGCCTCCATATGATTTACGCATTGTCGACACAATATACTTCTCATGCTCTCTCTCTCAAAACTGAGTTTGACTTTCCTTCCTTCTCTCTCACCACATGGGCTCTTCTTTTCTCTTCCCAAATCATGTGACAGCCCACGTATCCTCCATCCATGCGGACATAGCTATCATGTGTTGCCTCCATATGATTTACGCATTGTCGACACAATATACTTCTCATGCTTTAGGGAGGGTTCCAATCATTTTCCCATAGCCTTCTTGTTGCAAAACAACACTAACATGGGCTTTACACTTGAATTGCATGTGAGGATCAGTGAACAAAGTCAGGGTGGTGAGTTAGGCTGCATCAACATGGACGACTCTGGTCAGGCAGTTGTCCTGCCTGTGACAACGGGGCTCTGCGCAATGACCCTTTCCTTGGTTTGCATCGTGGTGGAGAGGATGGTGAGACTAGGCCGTTGCGGGAGCAAACATCAGAGGTGATGATAACCGCTCCGACCCCATAGCCAATGTGGTTGACGTCACAATTGACTAACGCCAGGACTTCTCATCAATGAGATGTGACTTGGCTGTGAGTTTTTTGGCCATTAAAAAGTAAGAAATATGCATACACAAACACAGGTGAGTTGGCACTTAGTTGTCACTTGTCAGTCAAATGTGGTGAGAATTAACTGCCACTTGATCTTGCCATTAGCCAAACTAACGGAAGGACCCGATTAAACAAAGTTCCATGGTTTGAGGGCTCAAATCAGCAAATTAAGAGTTTCGAGACTATTGAACAAAACACAATTGTTTAGGGGTATTTTGTGCAATTTTGCCAAATTCCTCGTGAAGTTCTTTTCCCTAATGTATTGAATCAACTTTTCTATGCGGATAATTAACGAACAGTGGAATTTGCTAAATACTACTTAAAGTCGTATATTTTTGGATCCGCCGTCACTCTTTTGCTATTTTTGGGCATACCACTGAGACTTTGGAGCATGGAGTATGTCACCATAGGCTGATATTTCTCATAAATGATGAAATACCCCGTTTAGTTTTTAAATTCTTAGAAATTTTAATATTTCAGCAATCCAAACCATGGAAATAAAAAACTGAAAGTATGGAGAATTCAGAATGTATAGTTGCTACCAGACTGGTTGGAATAGATCCCAGAGTTGGAGGGATTATGTTATGGTTATGGTAGGTTGGGGGAATGCTAGTGATCTTCCTTGGGGAAAATCCCAATCGCTCAGCATAGCATGCTAAGCTAATTTGTAGCAATATGATGTAAACGGAAGAGCATAAGAAAAGGTGGGCAAATAATACAGCTAGGTAGTTCCGCAAAGCAAGAATCTCTTCTGAGTAGCCCTAACTAATATTGAGGTCAGAACAAAAGCCAATAACTGACTTAATGGGACAAAAGACAGGAATGCTGATAACTGAGAGGTTCTTTTGACCAAGACAGCTTACTTACCATTGTTATCATAACGGGGTTCGCCACTTTTTCTAACAATTTCCACTACGAACACGAACCTCGTACCCTAAACCGGTTCAGGTTCGACGAATCCGGTTCGCGATTCGCGGGGTTTAACAGCGAATCCGGATCCGGTACGGTAACTATGATACTTACGGCTTCTGATGATGAACTTTATGTTACTGTTGCTCTTTTGCGCGCAACTTCAATTGAGGATAGTAAGGTCTGGGATCGGGGTTTTGAATTCTTGTAACAAAAGAGTATACATTTAGTGTGTAGAAGAATCCAGAGGGAGAAAGCTTCTAATGATTAATAATAGTAAAAAGTATTGTAAAAACTTTAGCAAAATATCAATCAGACTGAAGCCGAGTTCTAATTTAAAGTTGGGATATTCTGAAATGCTTTTTGGTTCAGTCTGTGTGGCGTAAGATGGTGCTTAAATGACACATTGCAGGATGCTGGTCACCAAATACTTAGAATGATGGTGGTTATGTCAATTAGAAAATTAGAATTATAATTTGAAGCGCTATCTGCACTTTATCCTGTAAAATTTCATATTTATTCTGTAAAGCTCTGATAAAATTTTCAAGCACCAACAAGTTTCTTCCTGCTCCATCAAATGTTGTGGTCATGAACAGTAAAATTGAGCTGCAGTCACGGTTTTTCTTCTTCTTTAGTTTAAAACTAATTGTAGTTTATTATTTTAGTTCTTTGGAGTTTCGAGTATAAGGATTACTGTCCTATGCCCATTTTTGGTGTTGGATGTCACAATTTTCTCTTTTCGATATGTTCAGGTTGTATCCCCGGAACTTACCTTTTACGATGGTTCAAAGTTATCGATGGATGATTCGTTGCACATTGAGAAGCTTCTTCGTGCCAAGATGGATTTCAGTTTCATGTTTGTTTTCCTCTGACTAGTTCTGCTAAACCATTAAGTTTCTCTTTGATTTTTTTTTTTCATTTTACATCTGCGGAGTTTTTCTGCTTAATGATATAACCCTTGTGCATAAAAACAGGTATGCCTCAAAAGAAAAAGACATCTGGGCTCGATCTGTTATTAAAGACCTTACAATGGAAGCTGGCTCTGGTCTTCTTGTTCTCGAGCCGGTAGATGTGTCATGGAAATATACTTCAGTCAGTGAAAAGACAACTGTAGTATTGACATCTACAGACATATGCATCCATCTTTCTCTGAGTGTTGCTTCTCTCTTGCTCAAACTGCAAAATCAAACTCTTGCAGCGTTGCAGTTCGGCAATATTAACCCACTTGTTTCTTGTACAAACTTTAAGCGAATTTGGACGTCACCAAAATGTAAGTGTGTATTAGTTCGTCTATTTTGTAACGATTTCCATTGCAAGTTACATTATTGTATTTTACCTGTTTTTCCATTATTTGTTCAGTTGTTTGTTTGCTCTTGTTCAAGAGTACATCCCTTGTTAATGTCTTTGATATATCAAATACCACAGGTGATCTACCTGGCTACAATCTCACCTTCTGGAGGCCACAAGCTCCTTCAAATTATGTTATTTTGGGTGATTGTGTGTCGTCAAGGTAATCTTTGCCCCTCGAACTTTTATCATCAAGTGTTTTTTGAGTGTTAGTACCAGTAAATGTTATAGTTATGTCCAGTCCTGTGTACTGTGCTCAGGATCCATCTAAATATTAAGGCTGGTATGTGACTGAAACCAGATACCTTCCAGATTTATTGCCTACTCAACAGTGAGCTGTATCTGGTTTGGCAGTACATCCAAATCTAGTTCAGCCAGCAATTATTGTTGTCAGATCCTCTGTTGGTTGTTGAATGTAGTTCTAAATTTTAAGTTTATGGATTTAATGCTAATATGTTGTGTATTTCTACTACTAGTAGTGTACAGCATGTCATTTCACCTGAAACTGATGGATAAATGAAAAATCCAGCATGTCATTTCACCTGAAACTGATGGATAAATGAAAAATCTTAGTTCTGAGTATTTGATTTGTTATGATAGTAAAATAGTTGGTACAAGCAGGGTTCCAAAAATCGGTAGCTAGGATGAAGAATCCACCGAAACTGGCCGGTTACCAAACCTATCTTATTGTAGGCAAGGAGGTACAGTAGTGACTGTTCTTGCAGTATCTAGCTGCTGTTTCAACATAACATATTAGGCAAGGATAATACAACACTGAATAAGCATCAATTTTGGTTTAAGAATGGAGAAAAAAAGCGGAAGCTGAACCCATTGGGAAACCACTGGAAACCATCTGTTGGTTGTGTTGGGACAATAAACTATTTTTTAAAACCTTGTGGGAACTAATCAAAATTTTCAAGCTCTCTGCCAACCAGAGGGGTAGGACTTAACCAAAAAAAAAAGAAGTTAGAAAAGAAAAGAATGAAATCCCTGGGCACGATTACTATAAACCTTAATCCAGCCATCAATTGACTTTACAGAACATGGAAATACTGTTTTTGCCCGGAAACTGGCTGAAACAAGGTGAAAACTTAAACGGCCAGGTTCTGTTTATTTGGGCCTGTTCTGGTTTCTGAAATCCTGATTACTTGAAGTCTTCAACTCCTTTTCTATGTACTGTCGGTTGTATAAAATTAGGGTCAGTTTTGCAAATTAGAGAAATGTCGATGTACTCTATATTTAACCCTTGGGCTATTGCAATACAACTAACACACTTGCACTTCTCTTCTCCATCTAACATGGTATTAGAGCCCTAGGTTCAAACCTAGACTCCCATCCTCTTCCGCTGCAGCTGCTCTCGGGAGGAGCAATCTCCACTCTCGGGGGGCGGCCACCTTATAGTTAAGTTGTAGTTAGTGTCAAGCAGTAGCAGCAGTGTGTACACACTTCTCGTCGTCGTTGACGTCTTTTGCTCCAGCACAACCCAGCCCCCTTGAGCTTGCCTCGGTTGCTGCCAGTTGTCTTGATGTCTCCGGCATCGATTCGTGCCGGATTGGAGTGCCCCTGCTGCTGGGAGCTTCGTCATCGTCAGATTCGTCCACCTCGAGCTCGTGCCGCACCGGATCCAGCCACCTCATGTGTCCTCGCGTTGTTCCCACATGGCCTTGCGCTGATTCCGGACCGTTGGGAGTAGTAACCACGCCTCGAGGATGCCAAGCTGCCCTCGTCGTCCTCTTCGTGGACCATCGCACAGTTGCCCAAGGCCATCGCACTATCGACCGAGGACGCTGGATCCGGCCTCTCGATATCCGATCGGCTCCGGATTTAGCCTGATCTGCATCTCTAATTCGTCGCCTGCCTTCGATTCATCATCTGCGAGCTCGATCCGTGCCAGATCCGTGTGCCCCGCCGCTGGGAATCGTCAACCGCACCGGCCTCCTTGACAATCCGGCAAGGGAGACACTAGATCTACCAGGAGGTCATGGAGGGGGAAGGAGTTGTCGGTCAGCCTCCTCGTCGCCTATCGCCTCTGGCCTCTTCCTTTGCCATAACACCTCGATCGAGCTCGCCGCAACCTTCTTTGAGCTCTTCCATGCTCTTCTTTGCCACAGACTTGTGCTCTGCTAGGCTCTCTGCTCTCGAACATGAGGGGTATACTGGTGCTGCACAAGCTGTTATTTGGGCTGATGTTGGGCCACTGCTAGTGCTACTATTTGGGCTGAGACCCTCTGGTCTTTGCGGGCTAATCCAGATGCTTTGTGAGGATTTGGTGTGGCCATTGCTATTTGGGCTAAGAACCTTTGTGCTTGCTGCTACTGCTACTCTGCTATTATCTGAGTCATTTCTTTCTGTGTGTCGTGCTTTTGTTGCATCCATCCAAGTTCTTAGCATCTATCTTTGAGTTTGTCCATGCCATGTGAGTCCACAAATTCCTTGTCAATCAGCCAATTGCTTTTCTAGCTCTCCTTTCTCATAGCAACAGTCGGCACTCTTCTCTAAGCCGCTCCAGATCGTAGAAGTCTTTATGTTGCCGTCGCTTCTATCTGAGCCGCCGCCGCGAGCTTCCAAGGCCACCAAACTTCCCTTCTGCGCAGCCACCGTCTTAGGCTTCGATCTGCGCCGCCATGCTTCTATCTATCCCTCTTTGGCTTGATTTGACAACTCTCTATTTGTGTCGGCTTTATCTTCTTTGTTGTGTAGTCGGGTCGACTTTACTCCTGCTTGTCTCTACATTCTCAACCTCTGCACTTTGTGCTTTATGGGTTGCCGCACGACCCTGGAGTCTTTTGTGTGTCCATGTACTCTATATATTTGCTTCTTGGGCTATTGCAGTACAACTAACCTTACACACTTGCACTTCTCTTCTCCATCCAACAAAATAATTCAAAGGAAATTATCTCATCTAGCATGTTGGACATCATCTTATGTGGATAAGCCACGATGTATTTGATGTTAGGAAAGTTCATACGATCGCATAAGTTGGAGGCTATTGCTAAATAATATTAGAGTGAAGCAATAAATGTGAAAAGTTTTTTGCTGTTTTGCCCCCTTTGTGTTTACAATAATCTCTAGGACTACTTTTCAAAATTCACTGATATAAATTGATTGTTCACACATGTTATTCCAATTGGGGCTCTAAATATGTATCTTTTACATGTAAAAAGGTTATGCTTAAAAGATTGAATGGGCCTTTTCTTCTTTGCAAAGAACTCATATGAACATTAATTCCTGTTAATTTTTCTTTTGCATATCAGATAGCTAGCTGATATTTGGTTGCTAGTTTTTCCCTTTTTATGTTCATAATTTTCCAACCGTTGTTATCTTTTATCTTTCTCCTGCTAAAGCTAATGTGTTGCATGACTTTACCTTTTCAGGCCTGTGCCACCTTCTCAGGTTGTGGTTGCTTTAAGTAATATCTATGGCCGTGTACGGAAGCCTGTTGGATTTAGGCTTGTTCATATATTGCCGGGGTCTCTAGAGGTCACGGATTCATCACAGTCAACTGAGGAAAATGAGTGTTCTATCTGGACTCCTGTGCCCCCACCTGGATATTTAGCTCTAGGATGTGTGGTAAATATTGGAAGGCAACCACCTTTGAATCATGTAGTTTACTGCCTTCGTTCTGATCTTGTGACTTCTGCAGCGTTTTCTGATTGCATATACGCTCTCTCATCTGCTCCTGGGTAATGTCATCATCATTTTTAGTTGTTTGGCGTGCCATTTATTTAGTGTGATAGTTTCTCTTCTTGTTCTTTTTTTTCTGCAAAGAATATCTAGTATCTATTTATGATTTAATTAAAAACACCAACAAAGGTGTGATTGCTTCTCTTATTTGAATTTCTCTGTGCAGAATGCTTTCTGGATTTAGCATCTGGCGTGTAGACAATGTGATTGCTTCATTCTATGCACATAATTTTGAAGAACAACCCACTAGAATGAAAGCCATTGATTTGCACCATGTTCTTCTCCGGAATCCAAACTGTTATATTGTTAAAGATCTGAATGCGGATTCTTCTATTCAGAGTGACCAGCCTACTGATCAATTAAGTCATCGCAAGAGTACTTCTGGATGGGATGTCCTTAGAACTTTGTCAAGTCCAAGTAGCTATTGCATGTCTACTCCACACTTTGAAAGAATATGGTGGGATAAAGGTGGCGATACAAGGAGGCCATTTTCTATATGGCGGCCATTACCTCGTTTTGGGTTTGCTTCAGTTGGTGACTGTATAACTGAAGGGTAATGGTTTCTTTTTATACATTATAGATGCTAAAGACTATTCTTTGTGATACATTTTTGATATGCTCCCTGCTTCTTTCAGGTTTGAACCACCAACTCTCGGCATTCTTTTTAAGTGTGACAACACGATAATTTCTGAAAGACCTATACAGTTTACTAAAGTGGCACAAATTGATAGAAAAGGTTTTGATGAAATATTCTTCTGGTATCCAGTGCCACCTCCTGGATATGCTTCTCTTGGATGTGTTGTGACAAAAACAGATGAAATGCCAAGCAAGGATTCCGTTTGCTGCCCTAAATTGGGTCTGGTGAACCAAGCAAATATCTCAGAGGACCCTATCTCTAGGTCTTCTAGCTCGAAGGGACCTCACTGCTGGAGCATTTGGAAAGTTGAAAATCAGGTTATTCATTACACAGCATCATTTCTTGTAACATCATTTCAGTTCATGTCATTGTGGGAATCCAATTATTCCGTTTTGTTTTAGGCACGTACTTTCCTTGCAAGATCTGATCTGAAAAAACCATCAGCACGATTGGCATACAGTATAGCAGATCATGCTAAGCCAAAGGCACGTGAAAATATTACTGCCGAGTTGAAGCTGGGATGTTTGTCAGTAAGCATCCTCGACAGCTCGTGCGGAATGGTGTGTAGGCATGCCTAACTATGTTCCTTTTTGGACATTGAAAAATGTATATTGTTGCAACTAATTTTCTAAATATTTAGGTCACACCACTTTTTGACACTACAATCGCAAATATAAATCTTGCAACACATGGAAGATTTGAGACAATGAATGCTATATTGATATGTTCAATTGCTGCATCCACATTCAATAGACACTTGGAAGCATGGGAACCCTTTGTTGAGCCATTTGATGGGATATTCAAGTAAGTTCTGCTTAATCTTTCACTTATTTTTTATCTGACAAATGTGCCGTTCTCTTAATAGAATTTTTATGCCAGTAAGTTAACATTGTTCAATCATCATTGAAGGTTTGAAACTTATGATACCAGTGGACACCCCCCTTCAAAAGTTGGTAAGAGGATACGTGTTGCTGCAACAAGTCCTCTAAATGCCAACCTGAGCTCTGCAAATCTTGATATGCTTATGGAAACTTTAATTTCGTGGAGAAGACAAATTGATCTAGAAAAAAAATCATCAATCAGAAATGAGGTTTCATCTTATCCTTTCTACTACTTAATTCTTGATGGTTTTGTGTATGCTCTTTGTAATGATTGATAACATATGCACCCATTTTGCAGGACACTGTTGAAAATTCAAAACAAACTGACGATTTGTCCTGTTCTGCACTGGATGAAGATGATTTCCAGAGGGTAGTTTTTGAGAACAAATTAGGATGTGATGTTTATCTTAAGAAACTGGAAGATACTGAAAACATTATCGAGCTGTTACAGCATGAGAATCAAGTTTCATTGTTGATGCCACCTCCCAGGTTTTCTGATAAACTAAGTGTACTGTCCAATTCCACGGAAGCAAGATATTATGTTGTCATACAGATCTTTGAGTGCAAGGTCATACTCATACTTGTGTCGTGCTTTGCAAATACAGCGCCTTCTATATGAAACTCACAGTATTTTTTTTCCATGATAGGGCTTGCCTATCATAGATGATGGCAATGATCATAGCTACTTCTGTGCTTTGCGCTTACTTATAGGGAGTCATGCTTCTGATCAGTACAAGGTGTTCCCACAGAGTGCCAGGACAAGATGTGTAAAACCTGTGAAAGCTTCTGAGTTACAGATACATCATGCTAAGTGGAATGAACATTTTATATTTGAAGTTCCAGAGCAGGTAACTTTTAAAAGTTTGGTCATTTTTTTAGCACAACTCAAATCCCTTTTTACTGCATCATGTAAATTTATTTGACCTGTCTTTTCTTTTTCAGCATCCCTCGTAATATCATGATCAGCTGTTAGTGTAGATGAATAATTGGTGCCTTTTCAATTTCTTTTACTGGACTGTAAAGCAACACAATAATTTCTCAATACAGCTCAGGCTTATTGTACCTCATTTCTGATATATTTCCATATGTTGTTACTTCTTTCTGTACAAGCTTGTTAGCAGGGTTGCATTAATCCTTATGCTTTGCAGGCATCGGCTAATTTAGAGATTGAGGTAACAAACCTTGCATCAAAGGCTGGTAAAGGTAATTTCAGAGCTATAACTGAAAATTGTTATTTCACATTTAATGGTTTTCTCTTTGTTTTTCTTTATATTTCATGCCGCCTGCTGGACCCCATCCAACTTTTTACGTAGATTATATATATATATTTTTTGTTGTTTGTTACTTTGTAACAGTAAAATGTAGATTCTATTTCGCTGCCTTGCATTTTCTGTGGTGCCTATTTTCTTCTAAACTAGCCACTGTAGACCCAGTCATATATTAAGGGCTGTTTGACGCTTCTACTATGTTTTATCTTTGTTGAACTGATAAAACTAAAACATACATGTGCATGAGAAATTTTTGTTACTACATGATAATTGTTTTTAAAGTAAAATGTACAGGAGATCCCTAAGCAGCTTCTCCTTTTGTTTGCTATTTATTTATCTGGGGAAGATTAGCTTGTTGGTAGCTATTACAGACATGAGATGATTTCTTTATATTTGAATAGTTCTCCTGTTAGTGCTTGAATAATTTGAAGTATAGCATCTAAAATGGTCTATGCTATTTGATTAGACAAAATGATATTTAAGGCCTCCATTAACCATCTCTACAGTTGTTGCTTAAAGCTTCCTGTTGTGGGAAGTACAAGATCTCATATGCAAGACATCATAATTTTAAGTTTTCACCTGATATTTGTTGGAAAACTGCAACCATTTTGAATTTTTAGGATTTGATTAATATCCTTCATTCTTTTGTAAGGTGAAGTACTTGGTTCACTGTCAATTCCTGTTGGACGGGGCACAACAACATTGAAACGAGCTGCTTCTATGAGGATCCTACAGCAAGCTGCTGACGTCGAGCGAGTACTAACATGTCCTCTTATAAGGAAGGTAATACTGTTGTTTTCTAGTACGTTCTTATCTATTTGGACAATGTTGATAGACTTGTCATTTCATATAAAGAGCTACTGATAACTTAAAAGCATATTTTACAACTTGTAGGGCCCAGTACTTAATGACGAAGACAGGAAAGACACTGGCGTTTTAGTACTTTCAAGTTGTTACATAGAACAATCTACTCAGACAAATTTCCAGAGCTGGAAAGACAGAATAAGCAATGTAGAGAGCGGTTTCTGGATAGGGCTTAGTCCAGATGGTCCATGGGAAAGTTTTACTGCAGTTTTGCCACTGTCAATCATCCCAAAATCACTTAATAATAACCATTTTGCATTTGAAGTCACCATGAGGAATGGAAAGAAACATGCAACCTTGAGGGCTCTTGCTGTTATTGCTAATGATGCTGACATAAAACTTGAAGTATCTGTCTGTCCTGTAAACATGCTTAATAGCTCTGTGCCAACTGCTGGATCAAACAGTTCCACCAGCGCTATTGATGAAGTATTTGAAAACCAGTGGTACCGACCAATTTCAGGGTGGGCAAGTACCGTCACTAATGATCATGGACATGACTTAGGACAATGGAGCACGAGGGACTGCTCTTATTCATCTAAGGTAATTACTTTCAGACCTATTAACCAATAAAATCAATTTTTCGTTGATTAAAGGAAATAGGCTTGGTTATTGTCTTTCGTTTTATGTAATGCAAAAAATGATTACTGTCTCATAAATTATTAGCTCCTAACAAATATATGCAACTTATTATGAAGGCATTCTTTGAACCTCGTCTTCCATCTGGTTGGAGATGGACATCACCATGGAAAATTGAAAAATCTAATTTCGTGGATAGTGATGGATGGGCATACGCTTCTGATTTTCAAAACTTGAACTGGCCATATTCCTGGAAATCTTCCAAATCACCACATGACTTTGTTAGGCGAAGGCGTTGGGTGCGTTCGAGACAGCAGTTGCAAGAACAAAGTACGGAAATTTCTAGGAAAATAATTGCTATTATTGAGCCTCATTCATCTACAGAATTGCCTTGGACAGCGATGATTAGGGATATGAATTTGTGCTTGCAAGTTCGCCCTGTTTCTGAAAAATCAAAGGAACTGTACAGTTGGAGTCAGGTTCTTTCAGTAGGTTCTGAGAGCCTGCCTAAGCAGCAGCAATCTTCGCTGTCTAGACAAAGCACCTTGAAACAGTCATCTGTGCCCTCGAAGAATTCTGTTCTTAGACTTGCTGAGCTTGAGAAAAAAGATCTACTTTCGTATTGTTATCCTTCTGTTGGTATTAAACAATATTTCTGGCTTAGTGTTGGAATCGATGCTTCCATTGTTCATACAGACTTGAATGTGGCCATTTACGACTGGAAAATTTCTTTCAATTCAATTTTTAGACTTGAAAATAAGCTACCATATGAAGCTGAGTATGCTATTTGGGAGAAGTCCACTGAAGGTAATATGGTTGAAAGGCAACATGGTATTGTTTCGTCAGGTGGAACTGCATTTATCTATTCAGCAGATATTCGAAAACCCATTTACCTCACGTTGTTTGTTCAAAATGGCTGGATTTTAGAAAAGGTAATGTATCTATATCTTTATTGAACATTTTAGAAGCCAAATCATCGTTTATAGCACATGAATACGTTGGGATGCACTTTGTGGTTAGTGCTGCCCTGCTGTGTGGTTAACATTCCTTTTTTTTAGCTGTTGCGACAGTTGCGGTTACCCATATCTGAATTTTGGGACCAAAGCGATTACTTATCAGGGCAATTCCCTATATGCCACTGAGAGTTAACCTCGTCTCTTATATGCCACTCATTGTGTCCTGACCCTACATATCAGTGACATATTCATGGATTTCTCCCAAATTCAGTGGCATATGAGGAATTAATCCTTATTTATGTGGCATGCCTTGGCATGTTTACATTGGTTGAGGTATTATAGTAATCTTATCCCTTTCTAATCATTTGTCTCGTTTTCTTTTAGGATGCTGTATTAATAATGGACTTAATGTCCCTGGAACATGTTTCTTCTTTCTGGATTGTTCAGAAACGAAGCCAGAGGTTTGGAAGCTTTTACAGTATCCCAATGTTTTACTTGAATAACAGAATTTTCTAAATGAATTATTTTAATTTCTAACACAATGTAGACGTAGCTCAACAATCCCTGGATCATGGAGTCCAAACAAACAACCTAACAATCTAGTCATCTCATTGTACTGGCATTTTTAGGGAAAGACTTTATCCCTTTTTCTGCCATGTGTCACATTTTCAATGCAACTTAAGTTTGGGCCCATTAATAGTGAATCAGTGAGTTAAGTCATTAATATTATCTTACTGATTTTCTGTGCATTAACTTAAATCCTGCGCAATAGTTTTATCCAGCATTAGTTCATATCACTAAAAAATATATTTTCAAAGTTGAAAAACAATTACTCCTTGAAAAAAATGTGACATTTTATAATGCTTGCAGTTGAACTTTTGTAACTTTATCACTAATATATACAAAACTATTTACATAAATGGAAGTTGCATGTTGGAGACCGTGTCAATGCCCAAAAAATATTTACTTTCTAATAGAGGGAGTAACACATAAGTTTGCTCTGAATATGGTGGATGCTAATAATACATGATTGGGTTTCTTTTTCATCATCCAGAAGTTTATTCGGGGCAAACAATGCATCCGTCCAATTCCAACTGACTTTGTTTTATCTCTTCTAGCGTTTTTTAGCATCAGTTTTAATTTTCCGAGTCAGCTATCTAGTCTGTTTTTTTTGGATGTTCTTCTCCAGCCCTGTGAGGCTTCTCTTGGGTCCTGTGGACTCCTCTGTATAATGTAGGTTAAAATTTATAATACTTGATCCAGCATATGATGTTTCCAGGTGAATTGCGATTATGCTCATTTATTACTTCTAATAATTTCACTTGTCTTAACAATTAGGAGAATGTGTGTTAGTGTTGAACATGACTTGGGAGCAAGTGATGCTGCACCAAAGACACTGAGATTATTCGTTCCATATTGGATCAAAAACTGTTCTTCAATCCCACTGTCTTATCGCATTGTAGAAGTGGAACCGACAGAAAACTCAGATGCAGACTCACTTAGTAGGCCGGACTCAATAAGCAGAGTGGCTAAATCTTCAAAATTTTCCCTCAGATATTCTTCCAAGTCTCTTGTCAGGAGAGGCACAATATTGCAGAGGAATATGCATATACTGGAAGTCATTGAAGATTGTAGTAGAAACTATGTAATGCTGTCACCACAAGATTATGTGAACTGCTCTGCAGGTCTGCGCTTTGAGTCTCGGGATAACAATTTCAGTCCAGCACGAGTTGCGATCTGTGTGGCTGTTGGCAGTTGCACACAATACAGTATAGGAGTGTCTCTCTTTGAGCTTGAGAACAAGGTATACAATGTGGTATTACATATGTTCGATCTATCACCTACCTTCTCTCGAAGCATTATTTTGTTGATTTCAACCCATTCATCTGGTGCAGGAGCATGTTGATGTCAAAGCATTTGCTTCTGATGGATCATATTACTGGTTCTCAGCTCAACTGAAGATGGCTTCGGACAGAACTAAGGTTTGAATCTTCATGTGTTACCACATCTTTTGGATATTTATGGTCCATTCATGTTAATTGGCGCGGCATAATTAATTTCACCACTAAAATTGCTCTTCAGTGATTACATATCGGGAAAAATATTGATGATTTGGTCTGTTTTTCCTTTGCCATTGATCATTTGTCCGTTGATATCTCACTGATATGATCAATTGCACCCAGAAAAACGGGTCAAATGATCAATTCTCCCTTACATATCGTCCCATAGAATTTGTTGGATGTCATCATGCTCACTTGCTACATTACTATGCCTGTTTCTTCTTATTTTTACTATCTTTTTTGAAAAATTTGAAATAATGACCATACTAAGCATTTTTATGCGTTTGGTAATTTCAAGAATTGTTTTGGAGTAGACGTGTATATTACATGGGCCTCAAGGCCAAATATAGACATGTACAAATAGCAGAAAATACCCTATATAATAAACATCTAACACCTTCCTCAAAACTCATGGTGGATCAATAACACTGAGTTTGGAGAGATAAAGGCTACGTTGAGCCCTAGTGTGCGCCTTCGTGAAGAAGTCAGCTAGCTGAAACTCTAAAGGCACATACTGAAGAGTGACAACCTGCTGTTGCATGTGCGATCGCATGTAGGAAGCATCAACCCTAGTGTGCTTGGTGAGCTCATGCTTCACTGGATCTCGAGCAATGCTGATCGCACTAGTGCTCTCTGACAGTAACGTAGTTGGTGCAGGAGCCGAAACACCAAAGTCCTAAAGAAGCCACCGTAGCCAGGTGATCTCAACTTTCATTGATGCCAATGCCCTTAGCTCAGCATTAGCACTCGAATAGAAACTGCAGTTTGCTTCTTAGTCTTCCAAGCAACCAAGGAAGACAAAAAAAGCAGAGAGATCGACGATTAGAAGGATCACTAGCCCATTTTGCACCAAGTTGTAAGGAGCTCGAGAAGGGAAAAAGAGGCGCCGAGTGATGGCCCCACGAAGATATTGCAGAACCTGAAGGATGTGACTTGGTGGAGCTGAGTAGGAGTAGAAACAAACTGACTCAGAATGTGAACATGAAAGATATCTGTACTAGTGACACTAAGGTAAACTAAGCTCCCAACAAGACATTGATAGCGAGTGGGATCCTCAAGATGGGTACTGTTAGTAGGATGAAGTCAAGGTGAAGCTCCATAGGAGTGTCTATCGTGCACTGATAAATGAGAAGCGCAATCAAGATCTTGGATGTACTTCTGCTGGGAGAGGT
Source organism: Otatea glauca (assembly GCA_036346275.1). Taxonomy (NCBI): domain Eukaryota; kingdom Viridiplantae; phylum Streptophyta; class Magnoliopsida; order Poales; family Poaceae; genus Otatea; species Otatea glauca. The sequence continues at coordinate 36,706,360 of CM070713.1, read as the reverse complement.
AGTAGACATCAGGCATAGAGGTGACCTTAATCCCAATGTAGCAGTGAAGAGGATCCAAATAAGACATCTACAACTGTTCACTAAAACGAGTTTTCACAAAGTCAACGTACTGAGGGTCATCTTTAGTGATGAGCATGCCATCCACATAGAGAAGAGTCCGACCATGAGGTGTATACAAACAAAGGAGGGTCGTGATCACTAGCGGGGAAGCCAGCAACAGTGATAACGTCGGAGGTGACAAATCTAACTATTGGGAACATAATACCTAGGAGGCGGTGCATGTAGACCTTGTGCAGCTTGCCATTGAGAAAAGTATTCTTAACATCAAGCTGTGAGATGGTATACTACCGGATAGAGGCAATGGCGACAAGAGTATGAACAATGGTCATATGAGCAAAATGAGCAAAAGTCTTATCATAGTCATACCCATAACTGCTAAAAAGCACATGCAACAAGATGCACCTTGTGGTGCTCAATGGTACCATCAGAGCGAGTCTTGATCTTATAGGCCCACTTGCATGTGATAAGAGAAACACAAGTAGGAAGGGGAACAAGGTCCGAAGTGCTAGTACGCTCCAAAGCAGCAATCTCCTCCGCCATAGCGAGCTACCCCTCAAGATGAGATGCAGCATCACGATAAGATGTAGGTAAGTAAGAGAGGTAGCATAACTTGCAAAGCCGTAGCGATCAAGATGCGGAATCGCACTTTGATCATGCAGTGCTTACCTTGGAGAAGATATTGGAGCAGGACCCAACAAGGATGGAAGAGGAGTAGACGGAGACGACGAGTGTCGTGGAATGGAGAGGGGGGGGGACCTCAACAAAAGAGCTATTAGGATCCTCTGGTGGAGAAGCATGGGTAGCTAGAGGGGAAGGAGCCAAAGGTGAAACTGGCGAAGGTGGTGGAGACGGAAGTGAAACTAACGAAGTAGGGAGCTGAGAATCAAGAAAAGTCAAAAAGGAGATCAACTTAGCAAGAGAGTTCGGACTTGAAGTGGAGTCACGAGGATAGTAAGGTCAGGATTCATCGATGGTGACATAGGGCGAAATGCACATACGGTGAGCAATAGGGTCATATCATTGGTAACCCATGTGCTCAGCATTGTAGCTAAGGAAAACACACTCAACTGATTGAGCTGTCAGCTTCGTGTGCTCATAGGGTAGAAGAACAAAGCAGGCACAACCAAAAGCGCGAAGGTGACTGTACTGAAGAGACCTACAATAGAGATGCTCAACGGGAGTAGAACTCTGAAGAGCAGTGGAGGATTGTTGGTTGACAAGGCAGGTAGCAGTAGAAATGGCCTTAGCCCAGAAGTGAGGTGGAACATAAGAGGCCAGCATTAGAGCGTGGGTAGTATTAAGGTGTTGTTGCTTGCACTCAGAAGTATGGAGGAAGAGTCATCAGCAGAGTATGCACCAGGACATGAGTACTGAGGAAGAGTGCCTTGCGCTGAAAGAAACTAACAAAAAGCAGTAGCATGGTACTCACTAATAGAATTAACATGGAATACACGAATGATTGAATCAAATTGAGTGCAAACTGTAGTAAAAGACTCATAAGTAGAAGGAACCTGACTACGAGAAGACATGAAATAAATCCAAGTATAGCGAGTAGTTATCAATGAAGATGACAATAGTATCGATGACTCCCTCCCAAAACGAAGGGAGCTGGGGCCCATACATCATAGTGAATCAAATCAAAAGAACGAGCGGAAGCAAAGTCACTAGAACCATAAGGGAGTTGCAGCTTGAAAGGACAGGGGATGTCGCCTAGAGGGGGGGTGAATAGGCGAATTAAAATATTTAAAACTAAATGCAGCGGAATAAAAAATTTGCAGCAAAAAAAATCTCCCGAGGGTCTAAGTCCGGAGTGTCCGGGATTTTTAGCCGGATACTCCGAAATGTCCGGACTGTCCGGGTTCAGGAGTCCGGATACTCCGGATTGGATCCGAGGGACTCAGACCGGAGTGTCCGGGACTTATCTCTGGATACTCCGAAATGTCCGGACTATCCGGTTCGAAGTCCGGATACTCGGATTTAAGACCTCGAAATGAGATTTTAAATCCCTGCAATTTTTCAACAATCTACTTGAATACAAAAGATCTAAATGCTATCAGGTACATGGGGATGATGAAGATCTAGAGCCAAACACAACAATAGAGTAGATCGGGCAATTTCAAGATTCAAAATAAAATACTAAAACAAGAGGAAGCAAACTTGGAGACGATGATTTTTCACCTGAAGTTCGGATCCTTGAGGGGATCCTACGTCTCCGTTGAGGCGGCTCGGTCACACTTGAACCGGGGTCTCTTTCAACCCACTTCCTCCCGGTGTTGCACAAATGCACTCGCCGGTCTTCACTCCTTTGATTCCTTCCCTTACGGAGGCGGAACCGGCCTTCACAAACTTCCCACGGCCAACCACACAAAGCTCCGGTGGCTCGTAGGCGACCTCCTAGGAGTCCTCAACCTCCAAGAGTAACAAATGCTCACGAAGAACAAGCTTGGAGATGAAATCAAGTGCTCAATCAACTCAAGTCTCACTCAACCTAGCACCTCACTCCTCAAACTCTTCCCAACCCTTCTCACCAAGGGGATCACTTAGATCTAAGGGTAAGAGGTGTTTTGGGGGCTCAAGAACAAGGGTATAGCACCTCTAATCAGTGGGAACACCCCCTTTTGAAGTGGGGAAGAAGGGGGCTTTATATAGAGGTCCCCAAAAACTAGCCGTTGGAGACAGCCGCACACAACCCAAAGACTCCGGACTTAAGTCCGGATAGTCCGGACTAGATAAGAAAGGCTAACAGAGAGACCCAACCCGGATAGTCCGGAAATATGTCCGGATAGTCCGGAATGTCCGGATAGTCCGGACTCACTCCGGATAGTCCGAATAGCACTGAAGCCCGACGAAAACGAGCATAACTTTTGACTCGGACTCGATTTGGTGATTTTGGACTCTACAAAGCTAAGAACGAGGGCTACACAACTAACAAGGTCTCACTACCCAAAACTCAAGGGATAAACACAGATATCACAAAGAATCCAAGGGAACCTACAACCCTCACTTTCCGGCACCACCAACACCACTCTCTTTCTAAGATTCACAAGGATGTGTCACTTGAGCATTTGACACATCTAAAAGTCATTCGACATCGCATCCCTCTTAATAGTACGGCAATCCTTAGACTCAAAATAAAACAAAGATAATACAAGTCTAGGAATAGTCACTTGCCGTCTTCTTTCTTAATGCCGGTGCATGAAGACCTTCGCCATATGACTGATGACATCTTCGCCTTGTCCAACTCGACTCGACTCACCTCATGAGACTCGTCCTATCAACCTTGACTTGATCATCCTCTCTGACGATCTCCACGCCAAGTCGCTCTTAACTTAGTCCTCAACTCTTGGTGACACCGCCGTCTTGTTGACCTCGGCTTAACGATCATCCTCCAAGATACCTTGGTCATCATATACATACGGGACCTAATTCTTTCCAATCCACTTATGATAGACATTAGTCCCAAAAGCTCAATAGATATAAACAAGTTGATATTTGTGAACAGTTGATTACCACAAGTGTTTCATATAAAGAAGCACAACATAAATGGAAACACTTGACATAAGAAATGTTCTCTACTAAGTACATCATGATGAATATGTAATTGATCTATATGCACTAGAGAGATAATTGCCAATATGATGAATCAATTAAATCATGGCAAGGATCACAGTCTTTACTTAAATGAAGCACATGATAGAATGTACACGAATTGTACATGTGCAAATAATATTTGGAATAAGGGTAAATATGTGATCCAACACTAGATTAAACTTCACTAAGAGAATTGCATGAGAAGATATACAACTAAAACATGCATGCACCAAGTCAATCTATAGCAATATGAAGTTTAACTCTAGTTAATACATGCATACTAAAAACAAAGCACATAATGAACTCAGATGAATATATATGCACAAATAAATATGACATGAACCAATGTGCATATATATAATCAACATGCTACTTGGAGTTCACTATGCATTTGCACAAAAGGAATGCAATAACAAATATAGAATAGATACCAAAATTGCATACCTTATCTTTGCTTAACCGTCCCACTTGATTTTCCTCTAAATAGATGAGACTGATACTCAACTCGGCAATAACAAGTTAGTCTCATAGCAATATAATCATATTAGAGGTTTGTCATTTGTTAAGCACTAAGTTAAGCATTTACTCAATTTCATAGATTATCATTATATGCGTTTGTCATTAATCACCAAAATAACATAAGTGCCTAGATGCACTTTCACAGCTGCTTGCCAAGCTTGCAACCCATACAAGATAAAGAAGTATCACCGGGAACAAACCCAAGAACACCACTACCAACTAAAGAAGAAAGACGTGAGCCACATAGATGACCTAAGCGATGATGCTATTGAGCAAAACTAATGGAAGTGGTGGCGGCAGAGGCAATGGCAGTAGTGATCGACTGGCTGATGGAGACAGCAAAAGTGGAAGGAAAGTGAAACCAGTCGAGCTCCAAAAGACACTGAGAATCAAGGTGGCGTGGGCCAATACCAACCAGTCCTTGTGCAGCGGTCCTAAATACAGCAGAAGTTAGGGTCAAGAATGATGACAATCATGATTAGTATTATGACCTGCAGACATAAGCTGCATAGCGAGCCTAGGAACATGAGAAACTGCAGGAACATGGAAACTAGGTGTGGAAAGAGTGCCTCGACTAGTAAGAGGAATAGAAGTACCATCAATGGAAACAGGTAGAACAGAGGGAGAGGTGAGGTGGGTGGAATATGTTGTTATGTGGAAGGAAGCACCGAAGTTGAGGATCCAAGGACATGATATACCTGAAGTAGGAGACTAAGTGGCAAGACTGGCAGCACTTGAAGAGCTTGAGGTAGGACTGACGACCAGACGCTAAAGGGGAGACATTAGCTCCTGAGCGGTGTCTGGCTGGCTAGCCCCAGCACCTCCTAGCTAAGCAGAGCCTTGCTGAGGGGGACCACCTCTGCGGTGCTAACTCTGCTTACTGGAGTAGCAGGTCTGGTAGGTGTGGCCATAACGCTGACACCAGGCACAGTGAAGGCCACTAGTAGGTTCTACTTGTATCTTTTACGCATCATATCTGGAATCTAGAGCAATCCATTTTTAGATTTTCCTTCTAGTTTTTCTGACTGGTCTTGAAGAAATGGAATGGCATAATCCTTGCATTTCCTGTAACTTTCAAATCTTAAGGCATTATGTTTTGTTGATTCTGTTTCAACATAAGAAAGTTTGTTCTGGTGCAGTGTTGTATATATATGTCACCATATGCTTGAAATAAACAATTCAGAAAAATAAATTTTGTTGTCTGGTTATGCAGGTAGTAAATTTTCTTCCACGAGCACTTTTTATCAATAGAATTGGGAAAAATATTATTTTATCTCAGTATCATAATGAGATTGAGGAGCATTTACATCCAACTGATCCCCCAAAAGTGTTCCAATGGCGATCAGAATTTGGAAACGAACCTTTAAAGGTTATTAACTTTGAACTGGTACTTTTTACTTATAAATGTTTTAGTTCTTTTTTTTACCTTTCACCATTCTGTCTGGTTGCAGTTGCGGTTGGAGGGATACAAATGGAGTACACCATTTAGCATTGATGCTAATGGAGTTATGTGTGTGCTCTTGAATAGTATTACAGGAAATGATCATGCTTTTGTGAGGGTAAACGTGAGAAGTGGAACAAAAAGTTCACGGTATGAAGTTGTATTTCAGCTCGCTTGCTGGTCCAGTCCATACAGGTACAACACAATTATTCATGTCAAGTTTATGTCAATTTCTAACACTTCCTAAGGCAAATTATAAATCATGTAAGCAGGGTAGAGAATCGCTCCATGTTCTTGCCTGTACGGTTTCGGCAAGTTGGCGGTGATGATTATTCGTGGCGTAGTCTACCTCCAAATTCATCGGCTTCCTTCTTCTGGGAGGATCTTGGCAGAAGGCGTTTATTGGAAGTGTTGGTTGATGGAACGGATCCTACAAGCTGCATGACATATGACATTGATGTCATCATGGATCACCAGCCACTGGCTACTTCAAGTGGACTCAAGAAGCCCTTGCGCGTCACTGTTCTTAAGGAGGGGAAATTGCACGTTACTCAAATTAGTGATTGGCTGCCAGATAATAGAACTCGTGAACAGACAACTGAAAGGCTATTATCACCAATCTTCCAGCCATCAGAGGCCGACTGTGGGCAGTCTTCTCAAGATCTGGATAGTGAATTCCATGTTACTTTGGAACTAACAGAGCTGGGCATTTCCATAATTGACCATATGCCTGAGGAAGTTCTTTACCTCTCAGTGCAGCAACTATTACTTGCCTACTCATCTGGAATGGGCTCTGGAATCAATAGGTAACAATATTTGCTCTTGGTTGTTTGCTAGGTTACTCTCTCACTGCTCAAAATTTCTCTTTTGTCTATGCTCAAATGCCTTACCTGTTTTAATGACAGGTTTAAAATGCAAATGCATTGGATTCAAGTGGACAATCAATTACCTTTTGTCCCAATGCCTGTCCTCTTTTGTCCCCAAAAAATGGAGAATCAATCAGACTATATTGTCAAGTTTTCTATGACAATGGAGACCAATAATTCTCTAGATTTTTGTGTTTATCCATATATTGGTGTGCAGGTGAGTTTGCTAATTCAACATGGGTTCTTAGGAAATGGTCCTTTGATTCATTAAGTGCTTGTCTATTTTCATTAGCATAGCTCTGTAGTATCAAGTAGATATTTAGATGTCTAGCACCTATCTAACACTTCTCTTTTTGGTCTTGACTGTATTGCATTCTTTGACAGTTTGCCTGTTGTAGCCGCAAGTCATCAAGTAGATGTTAATATGTCTTTAAAGGTCTGTTCCAATAATAATTGTGTAATGTTTGTAGGTTCCTGAGAGTTGTGTTTTTTTTGTTAACATCCATGAACCAATTATTTGGCGCCTCCACGAGATGGTTCAACACCTAAAATTTGATAGAATATCTAGTTCTCAGCCTTCAGCTGTTTCAGTTGATCCTATACTGAAAATTGGGTAGGCAACTAACCAAATCTTGTTGTGTTTTCCTTTCTTATTGTTTTTCCTTGTGATAATACTGAACCTTCTCATACAGGCTTCTGAATCTCTCTGAAATCCGATTTAGAGTATCAATGGCAATGTCCCCAACCCAAAGACCAAGAGGAGTTCTTGGGTTCTGGTCATCCTTGATGACTGCACTTGGAAACACGGAACACATGCCGGTAGGGCAGCAATTGAATTTATTTGTATCTGCATCTTTTGCAAGACTTATAGCTGTTTCTCTCTCTAATTTTACAATTTGCCTGAACAAACCTCCATGCTTCTATCTTTAATTGTTTCGCTACACTGATGTATTTATCTTGATCATTAAGGTCCGTATAGCTCAAAGGTACCGAGAGGAATTGTGCATGAGACAAAGTGCACTAATGAACGCTGCTATATCTAACATTCAAAAAGATCTTCTTAGCCAACCTCTTCAACTACTTTCTGGTGTTGACATTCTTGGCAATGCAAGTAGCGCTTTGAGTAACATGAGCAAGGGTATAGCAGCACTGTCTATGGACAAGAAATTCATTCAGGGCCGAATGAGACAGGTCCATTTCTGTTTGTTTCTATATTTATATGCATATATTGAACTGTGGAAAAACTATTATAAGTTGTAACTAAAAAAATTGCCATGCTGTTGCTATGATTTCTCCAGGATAGCAAAGGAGTGGAAGACTTTGGTGATGTCATACGAGATGGAGGTGGGGCTCTTGCAAAGGGCCTCTTCAGAGGTGTCACAGGCATATTGACAAAGCCCATTGAGGGTGCAAAATCTTCTGGTGTTGAGGGCTTTGTACAGGGAGTTGGAAAAGGTTTAATTGGTGCAGCTGCTCAGCCAGTGAGTGGAGTTCTGGATCTTTTGTCGAAAACTACCGAAGGTGCAAATGCTGTAAAAATGAAAATATCATCAGCTATAATGGCTGAGGAGCAGTTGCTGCGTAGGCGTCTCCCTAGAGCAATTGGTGGTGATAGCTTGATCTATCCTTATGATGAAGATAAAGCAGCTGGCCAGGTAGGTAGTAATCTCTCTATGGAAGGGCTTTGATGTACTATTATTCTATTAATGACATCTTCTGAATGGTATCTTTTATCCTTTTTTTCTTTATGAAGGCTATCTTACATCTAGCTGAATGTGGTACATTTCTTGGCCAAGTTGACCTTTTTAAAGTCCGAGGAAAGTTTGCATCTACTGATGCTTATGAAGATCATTTTATACTTCCTAAGGGGAAAATTCTTTTAATTACACACAGAAGGGTAATATTGCTTCAGGTAAGACAAATTTACACTCTTTTAACTCTAGTTACACCATGGTTTTCACTTTTCAGCCCAATTCCATGACATGCTTGGTTTCAGCTACCGATGATGACCCAGAGAAAGTTCAATCCTGCAAAGGATCCATGCTCAGTAATCTGGGACGTATTATGGGATGATCTGGTGACTGTAGAGATGACTAATGGGAAAAAAGACGCTCCAGGATCCTTACCTTCAAAGCTTATTTTGTACTTGAAGGCTAAGCCTACAAATTCGAGGGAAGTTGTCCATTTGGTCAAGTGTAATCGTGGGTCTGATCAAGCAACTCTCATTTACTCATCGATTGACAAAGCTAATAAAGCCTATGGTCCAAATTCAACAAAGGTACACAAACTTCCTTGTAAATAGAAATGACGTGCTTCTACCCATCATAACATGGCATGCCTACTTCCAGACTAAAGTAATAAATGGCTAAACTTTGTGTCGTCAAGATCAAAGTGTGGAATGCATTTGATGTTGCCCAATATATTTTAGTTGTCCTGAGAGTGAATTGCGTCTCTGCACTTGGCATTTTATTCTTTTGATCCTCCAGATATTGATGCATGCTCAGCTAACTACTGATTATTAGGCATGTTTTCTGCACTCTTGTTTGATTAATTTGAAAGATGCTTTCAACATTCTTCAGGAATTATTGAGATGGAAGGTACCAAGGCCATATGCCCCTCGTAATACTAGTGGTCGCACTGTTCAAGACTTATCATTTAGTTAGATGATATTGCTCACGAAAGATCAACAGACACTAGATACACTTGCATGTTATGATGTCCCAGAAAAAATGCAAGCGTTTTGTTGATGACTATGGCGGCCGAGCTTGATACAATCAATACCCCGCTAGAGCAAAGGTATGGACACCTTAAATGCTTGTGTTACATATATCATTGGTTTCTCTTCGAATCATCATGTTCATCCCTGTTAATAATTACTGTTTGTTCAGTGTTCCTAGGCTTATCTGTAGTGAGGTGCCTATTTTTCTCTTTTCTGTATCCAAAATGATAATTATTGTTTAACTTTGAATGTTTGCTTTATTTTTGAAAATTGGCACTTATATGCCTCTCCGCCACTTGTTAGGCATCTTGTCCCACCTAAAAATGCAGTTAAACAATTTAGTTAACCAAATGATCACCACATTTCCAAGGCATTTCCATACCTTGATAGGTCCTAATGCTTTACCTACTTTCATCCTTTTTAAGACTCTCTTACTTCAGACTTCAATTCTTCGAACGAACTACCTACTGGTGTCGCTAAAAGCATATCTAGTTCAATCATACTATCCTTGTTGTCTCCATTGTACAACTTGTCGATGTAATCTTTCCGTCTATTTTTGATCTCGACGTCTTTCACCATAAGTCTATTTGTGTCGTCTTTGATGCATTTAACTTGGTTGAAATCTCTCGTCTTCCTTTCTCGAAGTTTAGCCATCTTATAGATGTCCTTCTCACCCTTGTACTCAACTTCTGATAAACATCCCCATAAGCCTTGCCCAATGTCTTACCACTTACTTTGCATTCTTTTTTGCTGCTTTGTACTTCTGTATGTTGTTGCTCTTATCATGTTGCATGTGCTTATAGCATGCCTTCTTCTTGATAGCATTTTGCACTTCCACATTCCACCACCATGTGTTTTTGGGTATGCATCTAGTCCCTCGGGTCACTCCACTCACCTTCGTAGACACCTTATGCGAATTACCATCCCCGTCCACATATTATTCATGTCTTCTCCCACATTCCATAGCCCTTCTGCGATCATCATCTACTTAAACGCCTGTAAGGCGTCCCTTTTGAGCTTCCACCTCTTGTCCTCGTGACTCTGGTGACTTTAGCCAGTCAAGCCTGTATCCTAAATCTAAAGTTCGAGACTACCAACTTATGTTGTGAAACAACACTCTCTCCATGTAATTAAATGGGATTGTCCCTTTGTAAAGGAGGTGTTAGCTATCATGAGGCCATAGGCTACGATAAAGCTCAAGATATCTTCTTCTTGGTTTCTATCACCACAATCAAAACCCCACCCATGCACCCTCTCAAACCCCCCAATTGTACCAACACAACTGTTGAAATCGCCTCCTAAGAAAAGCTTCATTGTTGCTTTTTTAACCATGTCATCTAGATCTTTACAAAATTGCCTCTTAATGGTTTCACTGAAATCTACTTATGGAGCATAAGCACTAATAATGTTCAAAACCAAGTCCTCAATGACTAGATTGATTAGGATAATCCTATCCCCATGTTTCCTCACGTTGACAACTCCGCTCTTGAGACTCTTATCGATTAAGATGCCAACTCCATTCTTGTTCCGTTCTATTCTAGTATACCACAACTTGAAGCCAGTATTCTCCACTTCCTTCTCCTTCTGATCCGTCCATTTAGTTTCTTGAATGCACGAGATATTTACTTGTCTCCTAATCACTGTATCAACTAACTCTCTTAACTTAGACCTACATTTCAACTGTTATGATATACAAGGCAATTTAGGATACTGTCTAACACTAACTACCTAGGTAGATCCTACTCCTTGGCTAGCTTCCTTGCCCCTCGCACTCATCGAGTAAAGTACGAAGACCATTGTATATTTCCCACTACATCTAGGCATCGACATAGCACGCCACTTAAGATGTGATGTCCTGGTACTTCTCATTTATCACCATACTCGGGTTCCGATATGGTGATCTCGCTAAGAGGGTTATGCTCCAACGAAAATCTCTCGGTTTTCATCCATAAAATTCAGCGCTAACCTAATACAAAAAATTAGGTGGTTCTACCGTACGTAATATATGTGTTTGCAAGAAGTCAGGGGTTGTAACTTTTTTATTGGCATTAATAGTAGATATGTATTATGTTTCATATTTCGCTTATGTTTTGCAGGTATTGATAGGTTCACACCTTGAGTAGTTGCCAATCAAGAGAGGCGATTTGTCTATATGGATATGTTAGGACAGCAGGATACACCGGTGGTTCTCATTGGCTTACATGTACATAGCTTTTTAGGCAGCCCCAATTTGGTGATGTAAATTTTAGAATTTTTATTATTAACAAATTTTGTGATGGAAATACAACAGCATATTCTGGTATTTGTCCATAGTGAAACGGATTTTTCCACATTGTACAATTTTGTTATAACGCAAATTAGTGGTCAGAATTACAATTTGTGCTAGTGTTCAACACAGCTTCTACCGGAGTAAGTAGGGATTTGGGTCTTATAGAAAAGGTAGGCGAATATTAAATGTTTCCTTGATGCAAAATTTCTGCAAAATCAATATGTTCCAAACATTCCCAAATTAGATGACTTGCATTTGGACCAAGACACGTAAAATGGCTAAATCGTCCTGCCGTCTTCCAGATCCCCAGGTGGTCCACTCCGGGGAAAGTCGAGAAAAGGGTCAATGGTCTGTCTGCCCTGCAACCGGTCTTGAATGTCTTCAGTGAATTATTTGCTGAGCCTACAGATGAAATACGGGCAATCCCGCAGTCTAGACATCTAGCGAAAGCGACCAAAATGAGGATCCTTGTTGCATGAGCAATAGGTCTTACGTGTGAAGGATCCTGTATAATTCTCTCACTTGCATTTTCTTTCATGAAGGCTTGCTCTCGCTTTTCGTCGGCTACGGCGCTTTGGACTTGCACAGTTTATGAACGAAATTGACTCTACTTCCTCGTTCAGGTGTCTTAATCCCCAACTAGAAAAGAAACTGAAACTTGAACTTCCGGGTGAATTCGACTGAGTTGATCCCCACGCCCGTACTGCTTCTTGCTGTCAACATCTCTGGCCATAATTTTGTCCAATTTGAATCGATCTCAATTGATCCCTCGTTTCGAGTGTTTGCTCGTCGTTTAGGGCGGTGAGTGACATTTTTGCTGGACGGGGGAGATCGAAACACAAAATTTTTCCACAAGAAGGCTCTTTATCATCTTACTTATTGCTCTGGATTGTATATGTTACTCTAAACTACAATAATAAATAATATTGAGAATAATTAATGGTTAAGGTATATAAAGGAAAATAATTATTTTTTTTCAAAATTATAAAATAATATATATTTATAAATAAAATTTGAAAGAAAGACCGAGCGTATTTAAAACGGAGAAAGTGCTAGCTACACGATTAGTCCCGGGGAAATTCGTCTTCGTACCACATGAATTTACTTGCCAAACAAGCCACCTCACTCTTCTTGGACTTGTAAGCTCGTGATTCCCTTTCACTTTATCGGTCGAGGAGCGCATCGACCTAGCTCTTAAAACAACGCCTTACATTCCTGTCAGCATGTGCCCCCACCCTTTTCTCCCTGTATGCATGCTTGGCATGGTAGATAAACAAACCTCTCCATTTCTCTTTTTTGTTCTCGTGTGCTCGACATGTATGCATGCGATTACAGGTTTGTGTATTTGTTCATATTCTAATCTAGGTTGGTGTATTTGTTCAAATTCTAATCTTTATGTTTCGTTTGCATTGTTGTGTTATATGAGACGAGCAAAACAAGATCAATATTGGACATGTTTTAGGGACGTGTCTAACGCGCGATAGCACAATCACTATTGGATTCCAACCGGAAGATAACACACTACTGGTGGGTGCTACACATTAGTTGCTAGTTCTACATATTACTAGCTACAATAGTTGTTAGCAGCTCAACATTTTATTTGCTACGTTAGTTACTAGCTCTATATGTCACTTCATAACATCTCACTGCTCTACATTAGTTGCTAGCTTTACATAGTTTGTGATAGTTACACATTGTGGAAAGTTAGTACATAAGAAACCGCATGTGACAAGGATAAATAACAGACGGTTCATAGTTATAAACCATTTATGACTTGTATTTTCTTTATACGTAATTTCAGTTCACACTAGCCATGCCCTCTATACAGAAACACAACACACATTGAAACCTATATAAAATACACAATTCACACTTGAGATAAATACACACAACACACATTCAAATAGACATAAGACACATACACAATTCACAGTTGAAAATTCACGATTGAGGTATATACTCATAAAACACATTCAAACATAATAAATATTTAAAATTCACAATTCAAATAATCTACATGCACTTTACATAATTCATAGGTGAAAATACACATAATTTGCTGTACAACTTACGAAGTATCCGGGGCACTGAACTCACCCTTGGCTCAAATTGCATTAGTCAGGAAGTAGATACTAAATGCATGTAAGATGCATGGGCACCAATGTCGGGACCTGGATTACCAAATCGAAACCCTCTGTGTATACTGCACTAGTTTAATATCGCACTAGTGCACACAGTGATAACATAGATGAAATAACATTCCATACATGAATTAACTAAGAAAGTAGAAAATTATTATTAAATAATAGCAAAGGACCTTATGGACAAGATTTATACAACTATGCCTCACTGGCTTAAGAAACAAATAAACAATTGTAGTGGAAATAAGATAACATGAGCCATTCGACATATCACAGGTAATCGTCACGGGAAACACACTCCTATTTCATGAAATCTTCATAGTAATTATTTTCGTAAAATTATGTGTTCACTAATCCTTCCTCAGCAACTGATCAACAAAGGCGTATAGCTGTGAGTATATAAAGTACTAAGCAAGGTGTAGGGAAATAATGCATTTATATTCATGCAAGACTTGACAAATGATAGTGTTGACGTAAAAAACTAAAAGTAGGGTTTCTGACAACAGCACACCAGACGAACACCTGGTTCAGAGCGTGCCAGTCGATTTGACCTGTAATCGACAAGGTAGAAATATAAAATTCACTCAAAGCTGATCGTGAAGATCAATCGGCTTAGATTCAATCAGCTTAAAGCTGATTAAACCAAGATAAAAGGGTAAGTCTAACTAGCCGATCAAGGCTAATCAGAGGATAAAGGTAGATCGGTTCTGAAGAAGGCAATGCGCAGCAAAATCAGAATAAATCGAACCTAGGGCGTAATTGAAGGAGATCAACAATCGGCGATGCGCAACTTTATTGATCAAGATCGAATTACAAAGACTAAATTACAGGAACTACTCCTAGTCGACAGGAAAAAGAGAACTATAAATTTGTGGGTTTGATTGTGTGTTGTCCTTTTCGCAGCTCGCCCTTATCCTCCTTTTATATCCATCGGCCGATCGTGTCCTATTACAACACGTTACAAAGCATGATCCATATCGGCCTCAATCTGGATAGTTTTTCCTAAAAATCTTTATTGTTACCAAATATCTTCAAATATTTCCAAATCGTCCGTTGATTACTATATGTTGACTTTATCTTGCCGATTTCGACCATACCTGCCAAATTTTGGTGCAAACATATGCCCCCATTTTTGAGAGATGACTTGTTATCTTTCAAAAATTGCAACCATTGGCTTTTCTCCATCGGCTAACTGCTAATCCTCATACAGTAACCGTTGCTTTAATTGCGCCGTAATTTTCTGACATGCATATAGTGCGTTTTAACTGTTCGTGTCTTTTGAGATCCATCTCCCGCCGCTTCACATTTTCACCGTGCTACAAATATGTAGCCCCCACACAGTCATTCTTCACGTGCACAAGCACTCAAGTTGTCTGCAATCGGCTTCTTGTCTTCAGTCACCAAGTCTCAGTGCTCACCATCATCTGCCCCCAATCGGCTTCCTACCAAGACCTCCTGAATGGATCCTTCCCAGGTATTCATCCCAATTCCTAATGGTAATGACCAGTTCTACCTAGGACCAGTAGGAAACTAGATGCCGATACAGTTATTAATGAAGAAATTCCTCGCCTTCCTCTATCTGCTACTGGATAGAACATAGAAGGTTGGAATAAAAGTTTTAGAGCCTGGCCGATAGTGCTTAAGGGATGTAGGTCTTGGTATATCCGCGTAGCGGCCCAAAAAAGGGATGAATGGGAAAAAATGGGTATAGCCGAGAGCATTCCCCTTTCTTTAGACGATCCAGAAGCCAATGAGCCCTTTGTGGCCACGACCTGCTATTTCTGGTCGGATACCTTCAATGCTTTCATGTTTCGCACCGGTCCTGTCGGCCCAACTCTTCTAGATATGGCCCAGCTGTGCTGTCTTAGACCGGATGGTGAGCAAATATCGGCTTATAGCGGCAAGCCGAGGTATAAGCTGATTCAATCTATAGGCGAAGGATAGAGCAAGTACATCGGCAACAACAACAAAATGCATGGGCCGGTATCGGATGAAGAGCACGTTGCCTTTTTAAATTTATGGTTGGACAGATTCTTGTTTTGTGGAGCTTCTCTTGGGCCAACGCAAGTGTATCAGTTGATAGCAGAACGCTTGGTAGAAGGTCGTTGGCTTGTCTTGGGCAAAATGCTGTTAGGAACAGTTTATCAAATGATGTATACAATAAGGAGTCGTCTATTTACAGGCTTCACCAATTTTCTTATCGGCAATGTGGGTGGCCCTCTTTGGTTTATCCAGATCTGGCTTTACTGCTTGTTCAACCGATCTTTTGAATTGGAATCACAAGATACGTACAGCTTTTCCTTGTGAAGATACTGTGAAAAATGACATCCCTCAATTTAGAGCTAGCTGATCATATGGTGAGAGATATATCATGTGTTCCAGGAATGAGACAAAGATTACACCGATCGGCTCAAGAAAATATTTATCATTTTTTCTTCAATTGAGCAATGACGACTTTGGCCAACAATACTTTTTTAGTTACAGTGGCATAGCCGATTTTTCGTGGCCATCATTTTTACATCTGGAAGCCGACAGTTCTTTGATGCCTTCATCTACTCTGGACCTTTACAAGACATTCATTTCTCCTAGCATATTGCACATTGCATTTAATACTAGAAATCGAACATTTCAGTCATCATATGAGTTTTATCATCCGTCAATCTATGCTTGTCAATTGGGTTTTGGTCAGGTTATTTCTTGTCTTCAACTCCTTGATCGGCTCCAACCTAGAGCCAGAGTAAGAAACATTGTAGCAGCTGACCTTGTTTTAGAGATAGCCAATGACTTCCAGATCAAAGATCTGCCACACTTCTTTTTGAACACTCGTCGGTCAAGCCGCTTTACTTCATGGTGGTCTTCTATTGCGGAGGCACTTTACTTGAAACGGATGTCATCGGCCATTATTAACACCTTTTTTCAAATTTACCTGAGCCGACGACACCTTCTAGCACTGATTCGGACGATGAATCCAAATCTTCCGGTTATACTAATATGAACCAAGTAGATATTACTGGCGAGGTACTGACTGAATTAGATTCTTTTGAACATAGTTTTGTTGTAAACAATTTTGTCTAATCATCTTTCATTTTTACTTTGCAGACCAAGGCTGCTGGTAAGAAGTCGATCTCCGGCCAATCAGGCAATGGTCAAGGCAAAAGGCCACGTCAGTCGACTGGTCTTATCGGATACACTTCTGGCACCCTGGGCATCCAAAGTCTGTCACTGTCGGATATAGAGAAGAAGCAACAACCCAGTAAGTATACCATAATCGGCTGTCATCCTTATTACATCCCTTCCAGTAACTAATTTCATAGCCGATTGTAATTTCAGAAAAGAAGAAGACTAAGTACACAAAAGCTCTAGCAAAAAGAGGGTCAAAGCCCCAGGAGCAGAGTGGCGAGAGTTCGCCACGCGCGTCGGCTACTGCAGAGGTAAGCAGTGTACTTTATTGATTAACGACTTATGTTTTCAAGATGTTGGCTTAACCTTTGTCTTTCTCTTCAGCCGACACCGTCGGTGCAGGTTGCAAAAATCCTGGCCAACCTTCCTGGGATTTCTTCGGTGACCTTATCTCCTCTGCAACCGACGCCGACGGCTTTGACCGCCGAGTTGCCAGAATCTTCTGACCCAACAAATCTATTGGGTTTTTCTTTGGCCGATCTAGATGATCCTGAGATCATGGCCACTGATGACTATGACGCAGAGATCAGAAAAATTCTTGAACTATCGAAAGAGGCGTCGACTGTAGTGACTTCAGCTCTGGGAATGCAAGAGAGGCTTAACAAACTCTTTGACCTGGTGATGAAAGCACAATCAAAGATTTTGGCCAACAACCAGCCGATCAAAGATGCTATGGCGGCAGTTGAAGCCGACTTGCCCCCAGAAGCAATGGAAGCACTCCTCAACGTCTGTCATTTGGACGAGAGGAAATCCCAAGTGGAGGCAGCCCATGCCAGAATCGCCTGTTGCGAATCCCAAGAAGCCGATCAGAAGTTTCTGGATGAGTTGGTTGCTGACGCCAAGGCAAAGAAATGCAAATTCGATGCCGATGCTCAGCTGCTCAAGACTACCAAAGAATCCCTTTCAAAGCTTGAAGCTACAAAGAAATTTCTCCTAGAAGAGTTGGCCAAAACTGAGAAGCAGATCCAAGAAAGTCAACAAACAATGGAGAAGACTACATCGGGCATCAAAGAGCAAAAACTTGGCATCGCCATGGCCGTGGTAAATGTGAAAAAACAATCGACTAAGGTGACGCCTGTGCCAGGGGATGCAAAACAAGACGAGCGTATAATCGACGAAGTACAATGCATCATAGCCAAAGCTGCAGGCGCTCTGTCGGCTTTAGGCGCACGACTTCCTGGCTCCGGCATTCAATGCTAATCTCTTAAGATGTAAACTTTGTTGAATGTCTTTTGGGATACTACTGTAATACTCTAATATTTTATAATCGGTTGTTTAACCGATTTATATTTGGCTTCGTCATGCCTCGTGATGCAATTTACTTTCTTTTTAGCCGATTAACAGCATCGAGTTAACTTGGCTTTTCAGAGTGATTCTTTTGTAGTCAACTAAGCTCAAATCCAGACGCTAGGATAGTATATTTTCAAGTACTTTCCATTAATCGCTTTAGGCAAATAGATCCTTCTAACGTCTCAAGTATGTACGAATTTCCATCAACTAGCCGATTGATTCTATATGGTCCTTCCCATGTAGGCAATCATTTTTCAAATTGGTTATCTTTGGAACCAATAGGTAATATAGTCTTCCAAAACAAATCGGCTTTATCAAAAGACTTAGGCACCACCTTTTTATTATATGCCCTTGCAACTCTCATCTTGTTCTTCTTAAGCCGATCCAGTGTAGACAAACGTAATTCTGCTAATTCATCCAATTTATCGATCATTAGATCGTTATAATTTTGAGCTGATAAATCATTTTGTCTAGCTGTTCGTATAGAATCAACGTTAATCTCCATAGGTAAAACGGCTTCTTGGCCATACACTAACTGATAAGGCGAAAGCTTTGTTGCTCCGTGATAAGCTAACCGATACGCCCAATGTGACTCCGATAGCGTTGAATGCCAATTCCTTGGTTTCTCATTGATTTTTCTTTTAATCAACTTAATCAACGTTTTGTTAGATGACTCGGCTTGTCCATTAGCCTGAGCGTAATATGGAGATGAATTCAACAACTTGATCCCTAGGCTTTTCGCATAATTCTGGAATTCACTAGACATAAACACAGTACCTTGATCGATCGTGATTGTTTGTGGTATTCCAAACCGATGAATAATGTGTTCATTGACAAACCCGATTGCTTCAACACTCGTAATGTTTTTGAGCGGTATAGCTTCAACCCACTTAGAGAAATAATCGATCGCGGCCAAAATGAACTTATGGCCTTTACTTGAAGCAGGAAATATTTAGCCAATTACATCTATCCCTCATCCTCTGAACGGCCATGGCTTGATAATCGAATGTAAAGCCGACGTCGACGCTAACTATATTTTGCCAAACTTTTGACAAGTCTGACACCCTTTGTAATATCTGAAACAATCTTCTAACATTGTTGGCCAAAAATATCCTGTTCGCCTAAGCATCCATTTCATCTTATGAGCCGATTGATGAGATCCGCAAATACCTTCATGTACTTCACCCATCGCCACTTGCGCTTCTTCGGCTCCAAGGCATCTTAACAGCAAACCTTCCATCATCCGATAATACAAAATATCATCCAAGACCACGTACTTCAATGCTTGCTGCCTCACCTTGTGCTCTGTCGACTTAGGTGGGTTGATCAAGTAATCTCTTATCTGTGTTCTCCAGTCTATAGCATCCGCACATATGATAGCTTTGCCCACTAGCTCAGTCATCTGATATCGGCTAAAATCCTTGTACCCAGACACCTGTTGAGCCAGTGCATTTGCTCTATCGTTCAAATTATGAGGGATATGACCGATAGAAAATGAGGTAAATGAGCCGATAATTTCGAGGCATTGTTCTAAATATTTCAGTAATACTTCATCACGGCATTGGTATTCATCTTCTACTTGCTGTACAATTAACATAGAATCACCGTATGCCTCAACAACATGTACTCCAATATTCTCTAATAACTGTAATCCTTTGAGCAATGCTTCGTACTCCGCTTGGTTGTTTGAACATCGGCTATTTAACTGAAATGCGAATTCAAAATTATGACCCTTGGGAAATATGAGGGCGATACCAATACCATCACCCTCTCGGCATACTGAACCATCAAAAAATAATTGCCAAGGGGTAACAGAAACTAGGTTGGCAGTGGTATCACGTCCTGTTATAAAATCGGCTATAACTTGTTCTTTAACTGCTTTAGCCGATTCATATGATAAGTCGAACACTATTAAGGCATAAGACCATTTACCAAGTCGACCTCGTAAAATCGGAGCTGACAACATATACTTTATAACATCGGTTTTGCAGACTACCTTACAAGCCGATGCAAAAATATAATGTCTCAGCTTTGTACAAGAGAAATATAAGGACAGACATAATTTTTCAACGAAAGGGTACCTGACCTCAGTATTCAGTAGACATCGGTTTAAATAAAAGATTACCCTTTCCTTACCATCGACTTCCTGTGCCAAAACAACTCCAATAGTTTCCTCCTCAGCCGATATATATAACTTGAAAGGAATTCCTTTCCGTGGCGCGGCCAGAACCGGAGGATTGCCCAGGTATTCTTTGATATCATCAAAAGTCTTTTGTTGGTCGACTCCCCAAACAAACTCTTGATTATCCTTCAACTTCAGCAGGAGGTAAACGTACGAATCTGACCGAAAATATTTGAAATAAATCATCGGAGATAATTAATCTTACTAATCAGCTTCTGCAATTCATTTTTACATGTTGGTGGCTTTGTTTTGGCTATAGCTTTGACCCTTTCTTGATTGACTTCAATTCCTCTTTCATGTACCATAAAACCCAAAAATTGCCCAGCCGACACGCCAAACGTGCACTTGAAAGGATTCATTTTCAAACCATGTAATCTTATGTTCTAGAAGACTTTTTCCAAATCGGCTAAATGTTGTAAGTCATTTTTAGACTTCACTACAACATCGTCAATGTATATTTCAACAATGTGGCCGATTAAGTCATGAAAAATCAGATTCATGGCTCGTTGGTAAGTTGCCCCATCATATTTCAAACCGAATGTCATAACCGTCCATTCAAATAGCCCTATTGCACTAGGACACCTGAAGGCCGTCTTAGGTATATCGGCTTCTACCATGAATATCTGATTATACCCTGCATTACCATCTAAAAAGCTTATGATTTTATTCCCTGATGCAGCGTCGATAAGCATATCGTCTATAGGCATCGGATACTCATCTTTTGGTGTAGCTTTATTTAAGTCTCTAAAGTCGACACACACCCTAAGTTTTCTATTTTTCTTCATGACTGGAACGATATTGGAAATCCACTATGCATATCGGCAAGGCCTCATGAACTTTGCTTCCAATAATCGTTCTATCTATTCTTTTATAATATTATATAGGGCCAGATTAAAGCGTCTAGGATACTGTTTAAACGGCCGATATCCTGGTTTAATAGGCAATCGATGTTCGACCAGTTGTCGGCTTAAACCAGGCATCTCATGATATTCCCAAGCAAAGCAATCTTTATAGTCTTTGAGAATTTTGACCAACTTTTATTTATATTTTACATCTAATTTTACGCTAATAAAAGTAGGTCTTTTCCTATCACCACTACCTATATCGACTTCTTCAAGCAGATCGGTAGATGTAAAACCTTGGCCCAACTTCTCGATTTCTTGAAAATCTTCGATGGCCTCATAGCTATCTGTCACTTGCCGATAGCTTTGCATTTTGTCTTGTAGGGCCTTCATTGTTTTTCTTGTCCCCATCGGCGTAATACTTCATTTGCTCGATCAAACGTGCCTGGCTTGACACTGATCGGTATAAGTCCTGTCTTATTTACGCAAATGAAGTCACAATCATCTGGCGTTTTTCCTGATATACATCCAGCCTCTTCGTGTTGCCAATTCGCATCTGAACTGGCCATAGCGATATGAGCCAATGTATCAGCTATGACAACCTCAACTTCACCTCCATTCCACTAAACAAGTGCCTGATACATAGTCGACGGAATGCAGCAATTGGCATGAATCCAATCCCGACCAAGCAGCACGCTATAATTACCTTTGGCGTCAATGATAAAAAATACGGTCGGCAAAGTTTTACTACCAACAGTCAACTCTGTGACCATAATGCCTTTGGCTTCCGTGGGATAGTCTGTGAAGTCATTCAGAACCATATTAGTCTTGATTAAGTCTTCATCGAACTTACCCAATTTTTTGCAGGTGGTATACAACATCGGATTGATGGTAGCTCCCCCATCAACCAGCATTCTTGATATCGGCTTGCCATTTATATAACTTTTCAAATATAATGGCTTTAGATGCTGATGATCATCTCGTGGTTTCTCAAAGATTGCGTTTTGGGCACCTAAACATGATTGAGCAAAAGTTTCTTTGGCCGATTCAGTTTTAATTTTGAACTCCGCCGGCAATGTAAATACCATGTTGATGTCCATCGGAGGTGTATCATCCCTAATCATGGGAGAATCCAAGTCGTCGGCTGAATCAAAATCTTCTTCAACCTGTTCTTTCTTCCTCCATTCTTTCTTAGTAACTTTGATCGGCCAAAGTTCATTGAATGTTTCATCCCTCTATCTTTCTGCATCAGCCTCTCTGATTTCCTGAGTTCTTAGCCTTTACAATCATCTATGCTGTGATCGGCTAAGACCAGGTGGACACCACCTAGGTTTGGGCTCCATTGGCTTACGTATTTTGTCAGCCAAATCTTCCCGATCAGCAGAACTGGGCTCTTGTGTCTTAACCTGTTTCGGCACATGATTTTGTTTGGAGATTCTTTCGTGAACCGGTCTCCTGTAACTTTTGTTAGGACGATCTCGTATCGGCCCAGACAACCTGTCTTTGGCCGATCGACTAGGCCAATCGTCTTGGGGATAATGCTCCATTGGGCATGTATATGGAGATGGCAATGTTACTCCCCTTTCCCAACAAAATTGCCAAAAAGGGCACCTCCGATGCGCTCTCTCTACGTTCTCAGCTTGATATAGGTTATCTGACCGACGAGGAGAGTATTGCGGTCGATTATTCATTTTTTCATATATATCCATCAACTGAGAAAATGTCAGCCCTGGCCTTCTTGCTGGCTGTTTTGGCGGAGATTTTTCTGCTTTATACCATCTGCCAACTTGCGGGTCTCCCTTGGGTTTAATGGTCCTTGAATTTTTTCCTTCATGATCGGCTTCTATTTGTAATGATCTGATCGTGATTTTAATGTCTGATTACCGCCCGAAGTTGACTGAATATCAACTCGCCGACCCCCTACTTGGCTCCTTGTTCTGCATCGGCTTTTTTCCTTTGCTTTAATATTGAACCATATTTATAGGGAACGGATCAACATCAACTTGCATGGTCGGCTCATCAGCGAATTTTAGCCGACCATCCTCGATAGCTAATTAGATGTGCTGATGAAAAATATTGCAATCGTTAGTATTATGAGAAAAAGAATGATGCCACTTGCAATACCTGCATTTCTTGATTTCATCAGCCGATGGTATAACGTGTCCTTCGGGCAATCGTATTATTTTCTCTTGTAACAATAAATCAAAAATATGATCACACTTAGAGACATCAAAAACGTATTTAACTTCCGACTTATTTCTAGTCGGCTTAAGCCAAGAACAGACTAAAGACTTTTTAGACCCTTTTATCCATTCGGCTATATTTATTTCTGCTTCATCGTCTTCCGAAGATTCTCTAGGGCAATAGTCGAATATATTAACTTTGGCTTTATCCTTTTCCTTATTATTGCCATTTGTTTTGAACCTATCCTTGAATGCCCTATTATCTGGGAACCGGCTTTCTTGAGACGACACACGATGAAGCAGATGACTCAGATCGGTGAACTCCTATCCTCCAAACTTTTCTCTGAGTGGTGGAATTAGCCCTTGGAAAGCCAAATCAGCGAGTTTATTGTCGGGTAACGTGACACTAAAACACTGATTTATGATTTCTCTAAATCTTTTAATATAATTAGTTACCGATTCTCCAAATTTCTGATGAACAGAGCTTAGATCAGAGATCCTGAGTTCTAAACTACCAGAGAAAAAGTACTCATGGAATCGGCTTTCCAAATCATTCCATAAATGAACCGCATTTGGAGGCAGACAAGTAAACCAAGTAAAAACTGCTCCTGATAATGATAATTGGAACACACTAATTTTTAGCCCGTCGGACTGAGCTGCTTTGCTTCATTGTGCGATAAAGCGTCCGACGTGTTGTAATGTCATAATCGAGTCATCACCAGAGAATTTTGCAAAATCTAGAACTTTAAAATTGTGAGGGTAAGGCATACGATCTATGTAGTCGGGATATGGATTCCTATAGCCGATAACTTTCCCTTTCGGATGTATGCCGAATTGATCCCTTAATACAACAGAAATTTGATCAGCCCAATTCACATTATCGGCCACTGGAACAGTAGGTCCTTGATAATGTTGATCATAATTGGCATTATGCCCCCCGAGTGCAAACTCGGGCTGCCGATGGCAGATGAGTGTATTGGTCATACCCATTGTTTCTTCTAGTTTGTGATTCTGGTAATGGGACAAAAGGTTCTGAATAGGTCACCACCCTATGCGGCACTGGGTTTCTAGGCAGAACAGGCTCGTGACGTGGGTATCTATCAGTTTCAATCGGCTGTGGAACCGATTGTGGAAAAGTGTAGAACAGAGCTGACAGTGGTAGATTCGCCGATGCATCTAGCTTAGCAGCATCGGTGTAAGCCTGGTAATGGGTTACTCCACTCAACCAAGGATCTCTAGGCAGTATAATAGTGGGTTGAGTGGGCATCATGGTTGGGCGTGAGGTTATAGCCGATGGTTTAGGATCGGCTAATGCGCTCGGCGTGTTTTGTGCTATTGAAAAAATAGGGTAACTTGGCAGAGCTTGTATCAGGTCGAGCAGACTTCCAGATGAGGCCAACTCCTGGGCGATGGTTTTAACACTATTTGCAATCATCGGCTTAAGGGTTGTGACAAGAGCCGATGACTGGTTTATCAGAGCATGGTGTACAGATTGATTAATCATAGCCGATAGCTCGGCTTGAGCAGGCAGATATCGACTTACCGGTCCTTCTATAACACTTGCATCTCCCAGGGCATTGATCGTCGCCAAAGCGGTCTTCTGAGTGACGCCACGTCTAGTTTTCTGATAACAATTCAGCATCATCTCTTCTAGAGCAGTTTTTCGATCTTCAATTTCTCTACATTGTTCTGGCGTTAAATCGTCCATCGTCGGAATGATTATAGCTTCAGCTTCAGCGTTGACATCGGATGGTGGAATCAACTTCCCTGATGAATACATGGTTGTCCCACTGGGCGTGCCAAGAGTGTGTTGACGTCAAAAACTTGAAGTAGGGTTTCTGACAACAGCACACCAGATGAACACCTGGTTCAGAGCGTGTCAGTCGATTTGACCTATAATCGACAAGGTAGAAATATAAAATTCACTCAAAACCGATCGTGAAGATCAATCAGCTTAGATTCAATCAGCTCAAAGCTGATTAAACCAAGATAAAAGGTTAAGTCTAACTATCTGATCAAGGCTAATAAGAGGATAAAGTTAGATCGATTTTGAAGAAGGCGATGCACAGCAAAATCAGAATAAATCGAACTTGGGGCGTAATTGAAGGAGATCAACAATCTGCGATGCACAACTTTATTGATTAAGATCGAATTACAAAGACTAAATTACAAGAACTACTCCTAGTCGACAGGAAAAAGAGAACTATAAATTTGTGGGTTTGATTGTGTGTTGTCCTTTTTGCAGCTCGCGTATCCTCCTTTTATATCCATCGGCTGATCGTGTCCTATTACAACACGTTACAAAGCATGATCCGTATCGGCCTCAATCTGGATAATTTTTCCTAAAAATCTTTATCATTACCAAATATCTTTAAATCTTTCCAAATCGTCCGTTGATTACTATATGTTGACTTTATCTTGCCGATTTTGACCATACCTGCCAAATTTTGGTGCAAACCGATAGTCATATGGTTCTTTTGCAGAAAGCAATAACTTTCTTCATAACCAACCCAGAATTGCCTGAGGGAGAGACAGGGCCAGATGGAAGGCCCAGAGGATAAGCTCCGTGCCAAGCCTTGCTGCCGTGCGCAAAGAGATATATCCTAGAGACAGTTGAACAAATATTTAGATATAAGAGATATGATTGTAATCTGAGTTGTTAGTAGGATAAGGTAAAGATGTAAACTCCGTCCTGTAACCGATTAGAATCTAATAACCGATCGGAATCCCTTAACCGATCGGGACTCTGTAAACCGCCCCACCACCATTATATAAGGGAGAGGGTGGGCAACAACAGGGACATGAGCAATCTTAGATCCAAGAGATTCAAATAATCCCAGCATACAGGACTAGGGTATTACCTCCTCCGTCGAGGGCCTGAACCTGTCTAAACCTTTGTCTTATGTGACCTTTGAGTTTGAGATCTAGCGCCTACCCTATAAATTCATTGCCGACCACAAAAGTCGACAGTTGGCGCGCCAAGTAGGGGGAGCGCTATAATCTTTTCCTACAAACTCAATGGCAGCAATCAGCGGAATCATCACCACCTTCATCTCCGGCCAGGATTTCCGCTTAGGAAACCTGGACTTCGTCGCAGATGCACTCGGAGAACTTGTTTGTCTAGACGTAAACCAGATCCAATTTGGTAAAGATCAGGCTGACCCACCTTAGGTATGCCACTCTGACTCAGCCAGCAAACCAGTAGGCGTCGCGAGGAATTGCTACAATCTTCGTGGCATCTTCGCAATAGAAGAGCAAAAGACCGATCTCCAACGCCAACAAGAGATTCAAGAAGCCGCAGAGGAAGATCGCCTTCTTCGTAAGGCTAAGGAGGAACAACCGCGATCGCTTCGATCTCGCGGCCGCAATGTCCACGAGGACATCCTATAATCAAAGTTGGGAGACCAAGCTATCTTCCATACACCGCTGTAGAACATCATCGCTGGACCCAATGATTGCATTTGATAGCCCAGCGGCCCCGATCGTGGCCCAGATCAAGGCCATGGTGACGGCGGTAGCAATTCAGCAGAATCAGGAAAAGTTGGTAGGAGAAGCACACTCGCGCTCCCACGCGGCTACTCGCATCGCTAGCAGTCGAACTGCTACCAGTCAGAGTATCCGCAGTCGGCGCCCCACACAAACAGTCGGAGACGCCCGCCGGAATCTCAACCGCGACCTCCGCCAAGACATCACAGCCATACGGCAAGAGCGAGACGAGGAAGAAAGACGCTGACGCTATGACGACCACGAACATTTTGGTACCAGCCACGATCGACGAAGTGATCAACGGTACGACGACTGCGACGACCATAGAGACCATCATCGCTGGGGTCGAACGACAACGACGATCGCTGAGTCATGGGCTCGCCTTGCCGAACTCCACCCCGATGCGTTGATGACAATCCCGAGCTAGAGGCTCGCCATGCCGTACTCCCTCTCATCATGACGACAGATCCATTGACGAAATCCGAGCGTTCACTTCTCGGTTACGCCGAGTAATATGGACCGAAGGTTTCAACCCCAAAGGCATCGTTAAGTTTGACGGGGATCGAGATCCGGAAGCTTCGCTGTAGGTCTATGCCCTGGCAGTTAAAGTAGCAGGGGGCAATCAAAACATGATGGCAAATTATCTGCCAGTCAATCTCACCCCTTCAACTCAATCATGGCTCACAGGACTTCCTGCTAATTCGGTGGACTCCTGGAGCGATCTTTGCAATCAATTTATCGTGAACTTTCAGGGAATCTATGTGAGGCTGGCGGCACCCATGGGACCTATATCGCCTTCACGGAAGAAAGGCGAAATCTTTGAGAGATTTCATCCGGCGTTTCATGCAGAAGAAAAACACCATCAGGGATGTATCTGATGCAGTGGTGGTAGCAGCCATTCAGAAAGGGGTCAGCGATCCTGATCTGATCAAGAAAATGTCCAGGAAACCACCGACCTCCTTAAAGGAGATATTTGCATTGGCCGACCGCTATGCCACGGCGTCAGACGCCCTGGTTGAGCGCCAAGAAGATCGCCACAACAAAAGAACAAAGGCGACAAGGCCGAGTCCTCCAAGTACAAAGACAAAAAATGGAAAGGCGAGGAGCTAGTTGCGGTAGCAGAACGCGATCGGCCCCGAGCCACACGGAGGGAGGCGCTCGATTACAATACTGTCATGGATGCGATCTGTCCCTTCCACCCTAAGGAAAAGCACGCCGCCAAAGACTGTTTTACCTTGAAGCGTTTTGCACGTGAAAGCAACAAGCAACCGACTTCAGCGAAGGATGAGGCCGCCAAGAAGAAACAGCCTCCCGGCAAGGACGATTACCAAGAACCCGAGCACGAGTTGAACTACATATACGGGGGCTCCACCGGATACGAGTACAAGTGGAAGCAAAAGCTCACCGCTCGGGAGATCAATGCGGTGGAACCGGCAACCCCCCAGTATCTAAAGTGGTCTGAAGTCCCGATCACCTTCGACCGCTCGGATCACCCCAACCGAGTTCTACATCTGGGTAAGTACCCTCTAGTGCTCGACCCTGTTATTCGCAATGTAAAGCTTAAGAAAGTCTTGATTGATGGAGGGAGTGGACTCAATGTCTTGTTCGCCAAAACCTTCGACGACATGAACGTCCCCCGCTCCGAGCTAAGGCCGAGCTCACGGCTTCCGCGGGTGATCCACGGGCATCTTTGTTTCCACTCGGGCAGATTGCTTTGCCCGTCACCTTCGGTACCAAAAACAACTATCGGACCGAGTATATAAATTTTGAGGTAGCGGATTTCGAGACAGCGTATCAAACTATCTTGGGAAGGCTCGGTCTGGCTCGGTTCATGGCCGTCCCGCACTACACCTATTTGGTGGTGAAGATGCCGGGACCCAAAAGCGTCATCACGGTTCGCAGTGACATCAAGCGATCTTTGGAATGCGACCGAGAGGATTATGAACTTGCCGAGCTGCAGGAGGCAACCGCCAAAGGGAGGAATATCCAGGCAGAGGCTGCCACATTGCAGGAAGAAGGCGACATCCCATCCAAGAAGCAGGCCACGTCAGGGATAAAGCCTGGCGAAGGAACCAAGATAATTATTCTCGACTCATCTGACCCATCCAAAATGACTCTGATCGGGATAGGGCTCAAGGATAAATAGGAAGGCATGCTCGTCACCTTCCTCCAGGCTAACAAGGACATCTTTGCCTGGAAACCATCCGACATGCCGGGTGTTCCTAAGGAGGTGATCGAGCATTCTTTACACGTCGATGAAAAGGCAAAGCCAATCAAGCAAAGACTCTGGTGGTTCGCTCCAGATCGTCGAAACGCCATCAAGCGGGAGATCACCAAGCTATTAGCTACAGGTTTTATCAAAGAAGTGTATCATCCCGACTGGTTGGCGAACCCTGTACTAGTTCAAAAGAAGAATAAAACTTGGCGTATGTGCGTTGACTATACTGATCTCAACAAGGCATGTTCGAAGGATCCATTCAGGCTACCTCGAATTGATCAGGTGGTTGATTCAACCGCCGGGTGAGAGATCCTGAGTTTCCTTGATGCCTACTCAGGGTACCACTAGATTCGCCTAAAGGCGGAAGATCATATCAAGACTTTATTCATCACGCCCTTTGGGGCGTTTTGCTATACCACGATGGCGTTCGGGTTGAAAAATGCTAGTGCAACTTATCAACGCGCAATACAGCGGTGTTTTCACGCCCAGCTCGGACGCAATGTGGAGGCATATGTGGACGATGTCGTAGTAAAGACTTGGGAGAGGAAGGACCTTATCGCCGACCTAACCGAGACATTCGAAAGTCTAAGGACTTTCAGCATGAAGCTTAATCCCGAGAAGAGTGTTTTCGGAGTATCTTCGGGAAAACTACTCGAGTTTATCGTATCCCAACGAGGCATTGAGGCCAACCCAGAAAAGATCAAGGCCATATCAAATATGGAACCTCCGACCTGCCAAAAGGACGTCCAGAAGCTTACAGGGTGCATGGCCGCACTCAGCAGGTTTATTTCCTGACTGGGTATGCGAGGTATGCCATTCTTTAAACTCCTCAAGAAACAGGACAAGTTCCAATGGACGCCTGAGGCACAGCAAGCGTTTGAAGATTTGAAGACCTTCTTAACGACACCCCCGGTCTTGGTTTCACCGATGCCAGGGGAACCTCTGTTACTTTACATCGCGGCAACGACTCGTGTAGTCAGCACTGCAATCATCGTAGAAAGGGAGGAGCCGGGTCACGTGCAGAAGATCCAACACCCGGTCTATTTCATCAGTGAGGTCCTGAGTGAATCTAAGGTTTTGGTATACACAAGTGCAAAATTATTATACGCCGTACTTCTTACATCTCGCAAACTCAAGCACTACTTCCAAGAGCATATTGTTTCGGTGGTCACTTCCTTCCCGCTAGGAGATATACTTCTCAACCAGGAGGCCACTAGGAGAATTGCAAAGTGGCCAGTCGAGCTTGGAGCTTTTGATATCCTATTCAAGCCTCGCACTGCCATCAAGTCTCAAGCGCTCGCCGACTTTACTGCCGAGTGGACAGAGCTTCAAAACCCGGCGGTCGTCAAGGAACTCGAGTATTGGACAATGTACTTCGATGGTTCCCTCATGCTCAGCGGCGCGGGGGCTGGTATAGTGCTCATATCACCAAGCGGAGAACTATTGAGGTACGTTCTTCAAATACTTTTTCCCGCGTCGAGCAATGCCGCCGAATACGAGGCACTCATCCATGGGCTTCGTATCGCCATATCACTCGGCATTCGACGTTTGATGGTTCGCGGAGATTCAATGCTCGTGGTCAATCAGGTGCAAAAAGAATGGTCCTGCCTACTGCCAGGAGATACGCAAGCTAGAAGGCAACTTCGACGGCTTGGAACTTGTTCATGTGCTCCGTCGGGACAATGAAGCGGCCGACGAGATAGCAAAAATGGGATTTGACTGGACCACAGTGCCCGTGGGAGTATTCGTCAAAGAAATTCATAAGCCCGCAATAAGCACTCGGCCAAAGTCAGACATCCTAGTGGAGAAGAACGTAGAGGCAGAAGTCCTGATCATTACCCCCGATTGGACAGCTCCGTATCTGGACTATTTGACGAAGGACGAGCTACCCAAAGACCGTATACAGGCCGAACGAATAATGCACCGAAGCAAGAGCTATGTGGTAATCAGGGGAGAACTCTATCGCAAGAGCTCCTCTGGTGTACTACGACGGTGCATATCAGAACAAGAAGGAAGAGATCTTCTCAAAGAAATCCACTCGGGAATTTGTGGGAATCACGAAGCGTCAACAACCCTAGTCGGCAAGGCTTATCGTCAGGGATTCTTCTGGCTGACTACTGTCACTGATGCAGAGGACATCGTTCGGACATACGAAGGATGTCAATTCTTTGCGCGATAGGTGAACAAGCCGGCATAGGAACTACAGACCAGCCCAATCACCTGGCTATGTGCGGTCTGGGGGCTTGACATGGTGGGACCTTTGAAGAAGGCTCAAGGTGGTTATACTCATCTCTTCATGGCCGTCGATAAATTCACCAAATGGATTGAGGCCAAGCCAGTTGCCACAATCACAGCCGCAAAGGCCAAAGAATTCTTCTATGAAAACGTGGTTAGATTCGGCGTACCAAACCGAATCATCACGGATAACGGCACCCAATTCAGAGGTGGCATATTTCAAGACTAGTACGGTGAACTCGGCATAAAAATTTGCTTCGCATCACTAGCACCCCCCGAAGCAATGGGCAGGTCGAACGAGCCAATGGCATGGTACTACAAGGCCTAAAGTCAAGGATTTTTGATCATCTCAAACCATACGCCACTCGGTGGGTCAAAGAATTGCCTTCGATACTTTGGGGGCTGCGAACCACCCCCAGCAGAGCAACCGGGCAGTCACCTTTCTTCCTGGTGTATGGCTCAGAGGCGGTATTCCCCACCGAGTTAGAATTCGGATCCCCGCGGGTTCGGAGCTATGAGGAGGTCGCTTCGGAAGAAAGTCGGCTAGAAGACCTTGACCGACTGGAAGAAGCCAGGGACGTTGCAACAATTCAGTCGGCAAAGTACCTTCAGGGCTTACGTCGCTATCACGGTCGCAATGTAAGGAGCCGCGCATTCTCCAAAGGAGATCTGGTCCTTAGAAAGAATCAGAAATGCGAGCATAAGCTCTCCCCAAGCTGGGAGGGCCCTTACATCATCGATGAGGTGATACGTCCTGGGCTTATAAGCTCAAGCGTGAAGACGGCACAATTATCAACAACACCTGGAACATAGAACAGCTACATCGTTTTTTCACTTGAACTCTGTAATTCAATTACTTCTTTAAGAATGAATGTCCACTCTTAAAGTTGTTCTCGTATAATCTCCTCGAAAATTATGCGTCTGAGTGCTTCGCTCCTACGAATTTTAAGACTCTGAGACATGCGTCATGAACCATGCCCCAGAGCCTAGGGGCTGAACTAGTTGGACATGATATTTAAGATGTCAAAACTACTCGGATGGCCTCATCGAGCATAGCAGCATACTCAAAGAAAAAATGCAAGGTCAAAGAAACACTTCCAAATATTTTTTCACAGGCCAAAGTTTCTGTGACAGCCGAAGAAGCATCCTTAACTTCCTCCTAGAGTTCGGCGTCTCGGTCTTCATCCACATTGCAGGCATAGCCATCTTTAATGGCTTCAAGATCCACTCGGGGATAAAGCGACTTGGTGATCGCCAGAGCCTGGCTAGCACCGTTGGTCGCCGTTTCCTTCAAGAGTCTCTTAAGCTCCTTGGGGGCTTCCTCCAGTTGGGAGATAACGTGGTCCCTACCGAGCAGCCTCTCGCCTCCGGGATGAAGCAACCTCAACAATGGCCCAGAGGCCTCGCGAAGCTTAGCACAAGACGTTTCAAGGGCCTCGACTTTCTCGTTATAGGCGGCGTATTGCGCCTGCGTCTTGAACTTGTAGTCTGCAAGCAAAACAGATTATTAAGAAATACCAAGAAGACAACGAAGACAAGGGAGGGCCAAGCTACTGAGCGTACCTTCTAACTCCTTCGATTTCAATTTGGAGGCCTCCGAGGCCTTAAGTTTGTAACATCCCAAAAATTTGAGTTTTGGAATGTTGATTTCAAAATTTAAACCATTTGCAATTCTTTGAATTAATTCCAGCTTAATTTGAATTTTCCATAAACAAAAGGATTTAATTTGACTAAATTATTCACCAAAATCAAAATTTCAGTTTTAATTTGGGTTCCTTGTGCTCCAAGGAATTTTCTGTATTTTTGGGGATTTTCTGAATTTATTTGATATTTATTTGAATTTATTTGCATTTACTTGAATTTTTGGATTTATCTTAAATCGGAAAAATGATTTTATTTCAAAAGCCCCTCGGGCGAATCTGCTCGGCCGTTCCCGGCCGCTTGCCTCGGCCGCTCCGCCGTTCGCCCGCCTCGGCTGCTCGCTCGCTTCGCCGGCCGGCGCTTCATCGCTCGGCTCGCTTCGCTAGCCCAGCCGCGTCGGTAGTCCGATCGACGCCACGTGTGCGGCTGAGATCGCGTCCGCGAAACCCTAGCCACCGCCGACTCGGAGTCCCGCCGCCGCACGCCGTAGTCTCGGAGTCCGCGTCCGTTGCGCGTTCCCCGAGTCTATAAAAGCCGTGCCGCACCCCGCCCGAGGTTCACCGTCTCGCACTGCACCTGTCGCCCATCTTGCGTCGCCCAAGACCTCGCCGACCGTCACTGCGACCTCGCCGGAGTTGTGCCGTCTCCCGAGATCTTCTCCGTCGTCGCTTGGTCTCTCCGGCCCACTCCTTTTCCTGCTCGGCTCGGCCCGATCCTCCGCCCCTTCGGCCCGGTGCCTCGCCTCACGCCGCTCTGCGTCGCCTCGGCCCGGCCCGGCCAGCGCCGCCGCCAGCCGCGAAACCCTAGTGCCGCCGCTCGGAGTCCACGAGCCGCACGCCGTCGTTCTCGGACTCCGGGTCGGGCACGCCTCCCGAGGGCTATAAAAGCCCAGCCGCACACCGCCCGAGAATCCCCTTCACGCGCCGCCCTTTTTGCCCCACCTCTCACCGCCCGGGACGCCGCCGCTTCTTCGCTCGAGCTCGTCGAAGTTGTCGCCGTGCCCGAGCTCTTCCGTCGCCCCAATCGCCGCCGCCGGTCCACCTCCGCTGCAGCCGTGCGTCTCGTGGAGTTCGCCGCGTCGCCTTCTTCCGGATCCACACCCGCGCGCGCCCGATCCGGTCATCTTTCGCCGATCGCCGGGTCGTCTTCCCCGTTGTCGGCGAGCCCGCGCCGCCGCTCGTCGTCGTTTCCCTCCACTTCTTGGCGGCCGTCCGATCGCCTGCGTGCGCTCCGATCGCCACGTTTCCTTCATTGCGGCCGCGCCTGGCCGTTCGATCCGTCGGCCTCGCGAATCTGCGCCACGCGTGCGTCGGTGTCGATCGCCACGTCGGCGCCGCGTCACCGTCGCGTCGGCCGTGCGTTAGCGATAGCGTCGGCCGTCGCGCGGCGCCTGGTGGACGAGCCAGCGCCGTGGACCTTGTCCACCGTGAGCGGTGACGTCGGCGTTGCGCAATAAATCCTTTTCCGTACAAAAATAAATCCAAAATTCGATTTTCTGATTTTCGTATTTTTTTCTGAATTTAATCTTTCGGAGGCCCGTTCTCGCTCATACGAACTCCGATGGAGGCGATTCAAGTTTCTAAAATTTTCTAAAATCAAGATCTATCTTCCAGAGCCATTTATTTTCAGTTTTGAGCTGGTTTGAGTCTCTATTTTGTATTTATTTGGTTTCGTTGCTTCTTTTCCGGTAGACGCTAATTCCGAGGAGCTAACGAAGACTTGAAGACCAAGATTCAAGACTAGATCAGCAAGGCAAGTCGTAACCTTTGATCATATCGATCCTATGTTTGCAAAGTAATTTGTTTTATACACTTGCATGCTATTTACGTATCAATGTTTATTTAATGGGAGTAGATGTATACCTAGTTGACATTATGCCACCTTGATTAGTTGTATGCCATGTATCCATTGTTAAACCTAGGTTGGGACATTACTAGTTGGACATGATCATTATACCAACCCTGGGTTATCGTAGTTATGCTTAGACATGCTTATATATACGTTGGGATTCATATCACATATTGAATAATGTTAATCTTGACTTAATGAGATATTGAATTGTGGCCGTTAGCCACTGTTATAAAATTTGTTGTACCATGGCTGGGTTTGCCATTGGTCTTGGTTGAATGAATTGTTTTCCCACGGGCAAGTGATCGTGCAGTAAAGGGGGTGCTTTCTAGCACATTGGGATGTGGATGTCTTGCCTGAGACAAGTTAAGGACTTAATCTTGTGTGCCATTGAACTGGCCTAACTGCACTACCACATGTGCCGAATGGGACAGACCTAGTGATTAATTTGCAATGTCTAGCCTTGAGTAACGCCAGTTGGTGGTGTGGGTTCCGGATGGACGGGTAGATTCGCAAAGCGCAAGAGGGGGCCCTAATGGCGAAACCTTAGCGAAGCGTGCTGAGTTTAGACAAAGTGCGTTGTAAAGGCTTTGTCATGATATCTCTGCGACACACCAAAGGAAGTGTGTTAGTAACGTTTGCACAAAGAGATGTTCATGTCTTGTGGATAAAGTTGTACAACCTCTGCAGAGTGTAAAACTATTCGAATAGCGTCATGATCATGGACAAAGCAGGAATTTCACACGGGGTATAGAGTGTTTCATAAAATGTGGAATGTGGAATTGTTGGGATGTGAGCAGGGAGTTCACTTTGTTGTTTTATTGTCTATCATTGATCTATCGCTTATTTATTTATGTTTTCATAAATATGCTTTCAATCTATTTATTGTATTTCAATTCAAGTTATTGCTTTACGCAAATGAAACATATAGCCATCCTTATCAAGCCGTGCATAAATGTATTGCATCAATTCCCTACGACTTGTCGAGTACCTTGTACTCACGGCTTTATGCCCTTGTTGATCGATTCTTCAAGGAGATAATGAATATCATGAGGAGGAATTCTATGAAGACTACGTGGATTAGGAAGGCGTTCCCCAGACGATTGCCTGTGGCATGTCGAATGGTTCAATTTATCTTTTCCGCTGCAATAGTATTTGTTTCTTAAGCCCTTAAGGCATAATGGTGTAAACATTGACAAGGTCGTTTGCTTTATTTAATAATAATTTGCTTCTTCTTAATTAATTCGTTGTATGGAATGGTATTTCATCTATGTTTCCACTATGTGCACTAGTGTGATCCTGGACTAGTGCGGTATACCTGAAGGGTTTGGTTTGCAAATCCGGTCCCGGCAGAGATGGTATCGAGCCATATCGACTGTAGGTCGCTATTCTAGTTAGCATGGTCTTCAAAATTATTTTCTAAATCAAACCAACAAAATTGGTACTTAATAGTTTTCGTCTCCTCTCAACTTATTCTTAGGTTCTTATTCCTCTCCTTTGCTGAAACATGGTTGCAAAATTTAAATTGATCTTATCTTATGAAACTTCTCAAAGCTTCGAGTCTTCTGCAAGGAATCAAATCAAGGAAGATGATGATCAAGCCATCAAAGACATATCCGAGAAGCCTACCATATAAGATAGGTTTTGGTGCTCGGCGTGTTTGAGCATGTTTTTCCCTTTCGGTTTAGTTACGTTTAGGCGCGTATACTAAGATTTTCTTTGCTTGAGTGCCTGGTATGTTGTACCCCTTGCCCCAAGCACGGTGTTACAACCATACCTTTAATTGAAAAAGCTTTATTTGCCTCTTTAATTTGAAGCCTTTCGGCTGTATCCTTTTGTCCCTGGGTATTACCTTCTTCCCTAGATGATCTTACCACTCATCTACTGCTTTTCCCTCTTACCTATCAAACCCTTGCGCTGCACCTCAGATGGTTGACACCCGTTCCGGAGCCGGTCGTGGATCGCCAGTGGATGCCAGTGCCAGTGCCAACACCAACTCCAACCCCAATGCACCACCGCCACCACCAGTGATGATGGACTGAATATGGGACATTTTCTGGCAGCTCAGACTCAGCTTATGAACACAATGATGCAGAACATGAACAACATGATGAATCAGCAGAACCAGACTGCAGTTGCTCTAGCCAATCTGTTGAACCAGCAAAACCAAGCTGCTGCTGCACCTCCGCAAGCTCGTCTCCAGTCCAAGTTAGCGGAATTTATGAGGACTCGTCCGCCAACTTTCTCCAACTCTTCAGAACCATTGGATGCCGATGATTGGATCCGCTCCATTGAGAAGAAGCTTGAAATTGCCCAATGCACCAATCGTGAGAAGGTTCTCTATGCCGCCATCATCGGTGGAGGGCACCGCCACGAATGGTGGGAGAACTCTGATCTTGCCCATGATGACCCTCGGACTATCACTTGGGCGGGGTTTTCCCTTGCTTTCGCCACTCTCATATTCCTGATGGAAAGGTGGAAATGAAGAAGAATGAATTTCGAGAGCTTAAGCAAGAAGGAATGTCAGTGAGTGAATACCTCAATAAGTTCACTCAACTTGCTCGCTACGCTCCAGAGGATGTGGCTACAGATGATGCTCGCCAGAAGAAGTTCAAGCGTGGACTCAATCCAGGACTAAAGGTGCAAGTCATTGGCAATGACTATGTAGATTTCGACATCTGGTTGATAAAGCTATGCTTATTGAGGAATCTCGTCGGGGTTGGAAGAATCCGTAAGAGAAAGATGATGCAAAGACATGGAGCCCATCGAGTCACCAGTGATCGTAACCAATGCTCAACGACCGCTCGCTTCACTCCTCCGAATGCATTTAGAACACCGCACCACACTCGCCCGACTCCTCCGGGCAATCGCAACCTCGGCCCAACAAACAATCCACCTCGGAGGAGCGATAATCCACCGCAGAGTCACATGTTTCAATTGTCATGAACTCGGTCATTATGCAAATAATTGCCCAAGAAAGCAAGCCGTGGCGCCATCCGTTTCAACTTGGGATCTACGCCCAAGACCCCGCACGAGATCGGGGCGTGGAGTGCCCTGGACTCCCAATCAAGCCACCGGACTCGCGCTGCTTTGGAAGAGGCCGTGTGAATCACGTCACCACCGAGGATGCCCATCGCACGGACGTCATACTAGGTAAGCTCCTAGTCAACTCGGCATCCGCCATGGTTTTGTTTGATTACGGAGCTACGCATTCGTTTGTTTCTGAGTTTTGCCGCAAAGCATCAATTAAAGACAATGCCTCTTAAGATGTTTTATTAGTGCAATCTCACAGTTACGATTTGAGTACGAACCAAGGCTGCCCGAGTTAAGATATTAATTGGAGGTAGAATTTCTAGCCAACCTTATTGTCCTAGACACCAAGTCCTAGATGTGATCCTAGGAATGGATTGGCTCTCCAAAAACCAAGCGATTTTGGATTGTGGGAATAGAGATCACCTTAACCATCCGGATGGAGCGAAGTTAAAAGTTCAGCCGATTCGGATCGATCGGAGGGATTAAAGTTTGTAGTGCCAAAGGAATAAGTTTGGAAGATGTGCGATCGCTGCGAATTTCTGATGTGTTTCGGATGAGTTGCAGGGATGCCACCGGATCGAGATATAGAGTTCTTGATAGAACTAGTTCTGAACGCATACCCATTTCCAAGAGACCTTATAGGATGCACGCTAATGAGTTAGCCAAGTAAAAGACAGATTAAAGAGCTGCAAGATCAAGGTTTTGTTCGACCAAGTTCTTCGCCATGGGGAGCGCCAGTTCTTCTAGTTGAAAAGAAAGATGGAACTCAGAGAATGTGTGTAGATTATCGCTCACTCAATGAGGTCACCATCAAGAATAAGTACCCTCTGCCAAGAATCGATGATTTGTTTGACCAACTTCAAGGAGCCGGAGTGTTCTCGAAGATTGACCTGAGATCAGGATATCACCAGTTGAAGATTCGTCAAGAGGATATACCCAAAACAGCTTTTGTTACTCGGTACGGACAGTATGAGTATACCGTGATGTCCTTTGGATTGACCAATGCCCCTGCCTACTTTATGACCTTGATGAATAAGGTATTTATGGAATATTTGGATAAGTTTGTTGTTGTTTTCATTGATGACATTCTAATCTACTCCAAAAGTGAGGAAGAACATGAGGGTCACTTGCGCCAAATTTTAACGAAGCTAAGAGAGAATCAGCTTTATGCAAAGTTTAGTAAATGTGAGTTCTGGATGAAAGAAGTTGCTTTTCTAGGTCATGTCATATCAGGAGAAGGAGTCGCTGTTGACTCTGGAAAGGTACGAGATGTGCTAAGTTGGGAGTCACCCAAGACTGTACCCCAAATCCGAAGTTTTCTTGGAATGGCAGGATATTATCGCCGTTTTATAGAAGGGTTTTCTAGAAAAGCCAGACCGCTCACTCAACTCTTAAAGAAAGAGAAGAAATTTGTTTGGACATCGGAGTGTGAGCAAAGTTTTCAAGAGTTAAAGAAGTGTTTGACAACTGCCCCAGTGCTTATTTTGCCAGATAATAGGAAGGATTTTGAGATATTCTGTGACGCATCCCGACAAGGACTCGGTTGTGTGCTAATGCAAGATAAGAAGGTTGTAGCGTATGCCTCGCGACAACTAAGGCCACATGAAGTTAACTATCCTACCCATGATCTGGAATTAGCAGCCGTAGTGCATGCTTTAAAGATTTGGCGTCACTATCTCATTGGTAATCGTTGTGAGGTTTATACTGATCATAAGAGTTTAAAGTATATCTTTACCCAAGCTGACCTCAATATGAGACAAAGAAGATGGTTGGAATTGATTAAGGACTATGACATTGGGATTCATTATCATCCACGCAAAGCTAATGTTGTAGCCGATGCTTTGAGTAGGAAGAGTTACTGCAATACCCTGATGATTAAGGAAAGTCAGCCAGCCCTCTATAAGGAATTTGAGAAGCTTAGTTTGGAATTGGTTCAAGAAGGGTATTTAGCTACTTTGGAAGTACGCCCTACGTTGGAAGATCAGATTCGAGAAGCACAGGTAGATGATGCCGACATCAAGGAGATTAAGAGCAATATGAAGAAAGGAAAAGCCCAAGGATTCACCGAAGATGAACAAGGTACTATTTGGTATGAGAAGCGTATTTGCGTACCAGATCAGAAAGAGCTTAAGGAGTTGATTCTCAAGGAAGCGCATGAGACTTTATACTCCATTCATCCTGGAAGTACCAAGATGTATCAAGACCTCAAGGAAAGGTATTGGTGGCCTAGTATGAGCGTGAGATTGCAGAGTATGTTGCACTTTGTGATGTCCGCCAAAAGGTCAAGGCGAGCATCAAAGGCCGGCGAGGATTACTCTGACCATTGAAGATTCCGAATGGAAGTGGGAAGAAATTGGTATGGATTTCATTACGGATTTCCTAAGACCCAATCGAGTTATGACTCGATCCGGTAATAGTGGATCGATTGACTAAGGTAGCTCACTTTATTCGATTAAGACTACCTATGCGGAGATAAATTAGCAGAATTATATATGTCAAGGATCGTCAGTCTTCACGGAGTGCCTAAGAAGATAGTGTCTGATAGAGGAAGCCAATTTACCTCTCGTTTTTGGCAGAGTCTGCATGAAGCCATGGGAACTCATCTCAGATTCAGTACTGCCTATCACCCTCAAACCGATGGACAGACTGAGCGTGTGAATCAGATTCTTGAAGATATGTTAAGGGCTTGTGCCTTAACTTATGGTGCCAAGTGGGACAAGTGTTTGCCCTATGCCGAGTTTTCGTATAACAATAGTTATCAAGCCAGTTTGCAGATGTTGCCTTTCGAAGCATTATATGGGAGAAAGTGCAGAACTCCTCTCAACTGGAAGGAGTCAGGAGAAAGACAATTGTTTGGCCCTGCCATACTGCAAGAAGCCGAAGAGCAAGTTCAGCTAATTCGAGATAGGTTGAAGATAGCTCAAAGCAGACAGAAGAGCTATGCAGATAATCGTCGCAGAGATTTGAGTTTCGAGCCCAATGATTATGTTTATCTCAGAGTCACCCCTCTCAAAGGAGTTAAGAGATTTCAAGTAAAAGGAAAGCTTGCCCCTAGATATGTGGGACCGTTCAAAATCTTGAACGAAGAGGAGAGGTTGCCTACAAGTTAGAATTGCCTCAGTCTTTTGCCGGAATCCATGATGTGTTCCATGTATTGCAGTTGAAGAAATGTCTGCGTGTGCCAGAGGAACAGATGCCATTGGAAGCCATTGATCTGCAAGAGGATCTTACCTACAAGGAGCAACCAGTGAAAATTTTGGATATCGCAGAGCGTATCACGAGAAGCAAGATCATCCGTTTTTGCAAGGTCCAGTGGAGCAACCATTCAGAGGAGGAAGCAACTTGGGAGCGAGAAGAGGATCTGAAGTCCGAGTTTCCCCACCTATTCCTTAGCCAGCCTGAATCTCGGGGTCGAGATTCCATTTAAGGGGGGGAGGTTTGTAACATCCCAAAAATTTGAGTTTTGGAATGTTGATTTCAAAATTTAAACCATTTGCAATTCTTTGAATTAATTCCAGCTTAATTTGAATTTTCCATAAACAAAAGGATTTAATTTGACTAAATTATTCACCAAAATAAAGAATTTCAGTTTTAGCTGGGTTCCTTGTGCTCCAAGGAATTTTTTTGTATTTTTGGGGATTGTTCTGAATTTATTTGATATTTATTTGAATTTATTTGCATTTACTTGAATTTCTGGATTTATCTTAAATCAGAAAAATGATTTTATTTCAAAAAGCCCCTCGGGCGAATCTGCTCGGCCCGTTCCCGGCCCTTCGCCTCGGCCGCTCGCCGTTCGCCCGCCACGGCTTTGCTCGCCCGCTTGCCTGACCGGGCCCTTCACCGCTTCGGCACCTTCGCTAGCCCAGCCGCGTCGGCCGTCCGATCGACACCACGTGTGCGGCTGAGATCGCGTCCGCGAAACCCTAGCCGCCGCCGACTCGGAGTCCCACCGCAGCACGCCGCCGTCTCGGAGTCCGCGTCCGTTGCGCGTTCCCCGAGTCTATAAAAGCCGTGCCGCAACCCGCCCGAGGTTTGCCGTCTCGCACTGCACCTGTCGCCCATCTTGCGTCGCCCAAGACCTCGCCGACCGTCACTGCGACCTCGCCGGAGTTGTGCCGTCTCCCGAGATCTTCTCCGTCGTCGCTTGGTCTCTCCGGCCCACTCCTTTTCCTGCTCGGCTTGCGATCCTCCGCCCGCTCGGCCCAGTTGCCTCGCCGGCCGCTCTGCGTCGCCTCGGCCCAGCCCCCAGCCCGCCGCCGCGCCGCGAAACCTAAGCGCCGCCGCTCCACGCCACAGCGCGCGCGTCGTCGTTCTCGGACTCGGGTCGAACACGCCCGAGGGCTATAAAGCCCACCCGCATCGCCGAAATCCCTTCACGCGCCGCCCTTTTGCCCCACCTCACCGCCGGGGCGCCGCGCTTCTTCGCTCGAGCTCGTCGGAGTTGTCGCGTGCCGAGCTCTTCCGTCGCCCCAATCGCCGCCGTGATCCACCTCGCCGCAGCCGTGCTTCGTGGAGTTCGCCGTGTCGCCTTCTTCCGGATCCACACCGCGCGCCGATCCGGTCATCTTTCGCCGATCGCCGGTCGTCTTCCCGTTCTTGGCGAGCCCGCGCCGCGCTTCGTCGTCGTTCCCTCCGCTTCTTGGCGGCCGTCCGACGCTGCGTGCGCTCCGATGCGCCCGCGTATCTTCGCTGCAGCCGCGCCGTCGTTCGATCCGATCGGCCTCGCGGATCGCGCGCCACGTGCCGTCGGTGTCGATCGCCACGTCGGCGCCGACGTCACCGCCGCGTCGGCCGCTGCGTCGGCGATAGCGTCGGCCGTCGCGCCGGCGCCGATGGACGAGCTTCGCGCCGTGGACCTTGTCCACCGTGAGCCGGCTGACGTCAGCGTTGCGCAATAAATCCTTTTTCCCGTACAAAAATAAATCCAAAAATTCTGATTTTCTGATTTTCTGTATTTTTTTCTGAATTTAATCTTTCGGAGACCCGTTCTCGCTCATACGAACTCCGATAGAGGTGATTCAAGTTTCTAAATTTTTCTAAAATCAAGATCTATCTTCCAGAGCCATTTATTTTCAGTTTTGAGCTGGTTTGAGTCTCTGTTTTGTATTTATTTGGTTTTGTTGCTTCTTTTCCGGTAGACGCTAATTCCGAGGGAGCTAACGAAGACTTCGAAGACCAAGATTCAGCACTAGATCAGCAAGGCAAGTCGTAACCTTTGATCATATCGATCCTATGTTTGCAAAGTAATTTGTTTTATACACTTGCATGCTATTTACGTATCAATGTTTATTTAATGGGAGTAGATGTATACCTAGTTGACATTATGCCACCTTGATTAGTTGTATGCCATGTATCCATTGTTAAACCTAGGTTGGGACATTACTAGTTGGACATGATCATTATACCAACCCTGGGTTATCGTAGTTATGCTTAGACATGCTTATATATACGTTGGGATTCATATCACATATTGAATAATGTTAATCTTGACTTAATGAGATATTGAATTGTGGCCGTTAGCCACTGTTGTAAAATTTGTTGTACCATGGCTGGGTTTGCCATTGGTCTTGGTTGAATGAA
The DNA here is from genome assembly GCA_036346275.1 of Otatea glauca. Lineage (NCBI taxonomy): Eukaryota > Viridiplantae > Streptophyta > Magnoliopsida > Poales > Poaceae > Otatea > Otatea glauca. The sequence continues at coordinate 36,663,036 of CM070713.1, read as the reverse complement.
TTGTTTTCCCTCGGGCAAGTGATCGTGCAGTAAAGGGGGTACTTTCTAGCACATTGGGATGTGGATGTCTTGCCTGAGACAAGTTAAGGACTTAATCTTGTGCGCCATTGAACTGGGCCTAACCGTACTACCACATGTCTGGAATGGGACAGACCTAGCTGATTAATTTGCAATGTCTAGCCTTGAGTACTTGCCAGTTGGTGGTGTGGGTTCGGGATGGGCGGGTAGATTCGCAAAGGCGCAAGAGGGGCCCTAATGGGCGAAACCTTAGCGAGCGTCTGAGTTTAGGCAGTGCGTTGTAAAGGCTTTGTCATGATATCTCTGCGACACACCAAAGGAAGTGTGTTAGTAACGTTTGCACAAAGAGATGTTCATGTCTTGTGGATAAAGTTGTACAACCTCTGCAGAGTGTAAAACTATTAGAATAGCGCGTCATGATCATGGACAAAGCAGGAATTTCACACGGGTATAGTGTTTCATAAAATGTGGAATGTGGAATTGTTGGGATGTGAGCGGGAGTTCATTGTTGTTTTGTTGTCTATCATTGATCTATCGCTTATTTATTTATGTTTTCATAAATATGCTTTCAATCTATTTATTGTATTTCAATTCAAGTTATTGCTTTACGCAAATGAAACATATAGCCATCCTTATCAAGCCGTGCATAAATGTATTGCATCAATTCCCTACGGCTTCTCGAGTACCTTTGTACTCACGGCTTTATGCCCTTGTTGATCGATTCTTTGAAGGAGATAATGAATATCATGAGGAGGAATTCTATGAAGACTACGTGGATTAGGAAGGCGTTCCCAGACGATTGCACGTGGCATGTCGAATGGTTCAATTTATCTTTTCATGACAATAGTATTTGTTTCTTAAGCCCTTAAGGCATAATGGTGTAAACATTGACCATAAGGTCGTTTGCTTTATTTAATAATAATTTGCTTCTTCTTAATTAATTCGTTGTATGGAATGGTATTTCATCTATGTTTCCACTGTGTGCACTAGCGTGATCCTGGACTAGTGCAGTATACACAGAGGGTTTCGAATTTGCAAATCCAGATCCCGACAAAGTTGCTCTTGGAGCTTTGCAATAGTAGAATCCCGAACTGACATGGAGATAAGAAAATCAAAAGACAAGACGATTAAACGAGAGCACGGGATGGTCCAGGAAATATCTATCTCGAAGGGAGCCAACAACATCTAGCTTCTCCTGACAGGATTCTCTTCTCTTCTCGCAAGGCCTGGACTTCTGACCGAAGATGTTGCAACTCGGCTGCATGTCTAGCTTTGATCTGCTCCAAGTTGGCTAGATATTCCTGACGCGTCCTGACCTCCGGGAGCATCTTTTGAAGGTATTCGCACTTTTTTGCAGAGCGTTCTCCCAATTTCTGTAACCATCACAGGGAAAGGTAACAACATGCTAACCGGCACAAGCAAGAAGGTGACAAGAGTAGTGAAAATATTACTCGGGCCAGGTGAGCACAAGCAGCGGCGTGACTACAAAAGTCATTCCTTTCTTTCTCCTTCGCCGGGTCGTCGAGGGACTTCAAGCCATCTTCCTCATCAACCCATGCGGTTTACATTATGAGTTGGGGGCGAGCAAGAGTCGGCGGATCTCGGGGGATCTCCTCTACCTCGGGGGATGGACGGGAGACGGGCTCTCGAGCAGCGGAACCTGATGCCGAAGCACGGGGTGTCGATGAAGGCGGCTGTGGTTCGGAGGGTGCCCCTGTGTCTCCAGGTGAGGCAGATTGTGGGGCCTCCTCAACCAGGTCAGGTACGTCCTGGGACTCAGTTCCTTCAGGGGCCCCAGATGGTTTCTCGACGGGAATATCGTAAGAAGGATTCCTATAAGAAGAACTGTCGGTGAATAAGCTGGCAAATCGCGACGAATTAGAGTCGATGGGACACCCAACCTGTCGGACTTCTTTATCCTCAACGGGGGTTTCATTCGAGTGGCATAACCACTTCCGGAGGGACCAGTCGGGGCGCTATGAGCTGGAACCCTGGGCTCCTCCCGAATGCTCGAGTCACTCGGAGTTGGACTCGGCTGTACCACGGGCTTATGTGGAAGGGGAACTGAAGGCACCGGGGCTTGTGCTGGCGGTTCTTGGATTTTGGGACCACCCGTCGAGCGCCGAGGCTTCGGAGGGTCCTTGATAATCGTCTTCTTCCCCTTCTTGGTGGCCGAGTCTCTAGCTTGGGGGCTTGCAGGGCGCTTCCAGTGGGCGCTCTTATGTACAGGCATTTCTGGGAGAGGCGTGTCACTAAAGAAAGCCAATCGATCTTGGAAAGGAGTATTAAAACTGTTAAAAGTTATTTAGAGACGAATGTGGAAGTCTATCAGCTAAACTTTCTTACCTTAGGAGGAGGATTTGATGCAGTAAAGGACTTTGGGCATCTGGCGGTGGACATCTCTACGCTTGGGATGTAAAAGTTGCCTACCCGAGCATATACCTGCTCCTTCGACGCTGATTCGGGCAGTTCCCGGGTCGGATCGTCCCTTCCTTCAAATTCATATCCCAGATGGACTCGCTCCTTTAGAGGTTGTATCCGGCGAGTGACAAAATGGAGGGCCAGATCAACTCCCGTGAGACCATCTTCTTTTAATTTATCAATCAGCACCAAGAGATCCTGCACTTGATCCATGTCGCCAGCATTGGGAATAGATGTCCAAGAAAGGGACACCTTAGGCCGGCGCCCGATAAAAGAAGGGAGAGCAGGATCAGGATTGGCACAATAAAACCATTCCTGGTGCCAGCCTTTATTTGAATATTTAAAGGGAATGGCAAAGTAGGTTTTCTTTAATCCTTTCCGCAATTGAAATCTGGCTCCCCCAATTACCTTGGGGTCGCTTTTTGAGTGATAAGGCTTTAAAAGGTAAAAGTGACGAAAGAGATTGAAATGAGGGCGGATGCCCAAGAATGCCTCGCAGAGATGAACGAAGATGGAGATTTGCAGGATAGAATTGGGATTCAAGTTCACCAACTCAATACCATAGAAAAAGAGAAGACCACGAAGAAAAGCGCAGGCGGGAAGGCCCAGCCCGCGTTGGAAGAAAGATTCGAAAACCACAATTTCTTCAGAACGAGGGGTAGGGATGGATTCACCTGCGGCCGGTCGTGCGAAAATCAAAGTTAGGGCTGGAAGAACCCCGTCATCCGCCATGGACTTCAACCGCTCTTCCGTCGTTATCGAGGTGGTCCAATCTTGGGGCAAAGGCAGCGAGGAGGTGTCTTCAGAAGAATGAGAAGACATTTTCGGAGGAAAGATCAATGACGGCGCAAGAATGTGAGCGCAGCAGCAGTTAACCCTAGCGGCGGAGAAGTCGGAGAGATAGGGAAGCAGAAGGGGCAGGAGTGCGCGATGGAAAAAATGAACCATCGATCAATGCACGGCTCAGTCTTAAAAGGGGGAAAAATCAGCTTTTCGCTGAGTCGGCGGGAAAAAGATTGCAGAACGCCTAACCCTGCTCTATGCTTCATAATGATTCGCTAGCTCGACATCCTGACATACGGAGGCAGTCATGGTTTGACCAAGTCATATTTGAGACACGTTGCTCCCCACGATGGGATGTTTAACCACTTATCGAACTAAGCGGGACGTGGGTATCCTATAGTTTGGATTAAAAATATCTTCTTGTGATATACCCCACGCTGGGTAGCTAGTTGGTTACCACATGGCGAAATCATAATCACGGGTTGAGCCTGGTAAGGCACGGTTCCAATGGTATGCCCCAAGATGGGTTGATAAGCTGTGCGTCGTAATAAACTAGTACAGATACAGTTCAGATAAACCTTGATATGTCCCAAGACGGACCAGAGCTATATCCTACACCAGTCGGATATAGGTATCACTCGGCCATAAGCCAAGAAAATCCTGATATGTCCCAAGACGGACCAGAGCTATATCCTACACCAGTCGGATATAGGTATCACTCGGCCATGAGCCAAGAAAATCCTGATACGCTCCAAGTCAAGCCTAAGATATATCCTATAGCAGTCGGATATGGGTATCACTCGGCCATGAGCCAAGAAAATCCTGATACGCTCCAAGTCGAGCCTAAGCTATATCCTACAGCAGTCGGATATGGGTATCACTCGGCCAAGAGCCGCGCAAATCTTAATGTGTCCCAAGTCGGACTAGAGCTATATCCTACAGCAGTCGGATACAGGTATCACTCGGCCAAGAGCCGTGCAAATCTTAATATGTCCCAAGTTGGACCTAATATATATCCTGCGACAGTCGGATATGGATATCACCTGAGCAAAGAGCCATGCAAGATTTGATATACCCCAAGTTGGGTCTAAGCTATGTCTTACGACAGTCATAGATATCACTCGGAAGGTATTTCTTTATTATAAAAGACTCTCTTACATTTACAGGATTATTATACTTCTCCGCGACGCACACGACCGAGCGCCTCCACAAGAGCTTCCCTAGCCCTATAAAGGGCGGGGACAATCTCGAGGAGGGCGTCGACGACGGCGCGGTCGAGGGAAACAACTTCTTCTTCAGCCCATTCGGCCATGGCGGCGTCGAATAGCGCCCACTCCTCTGCAAATTCTGGATCCCGGCCGTCCATGAAATCCCTTAGGAAGAAGGTGGAACTTGGTGCAGGAAAATGGAGGGCTAAAGCGTGAGAGAATAAAATTCTAAAAGCACTGGTTCGCCTTTTATAGCTGATAAGCTAAGGTTGAAGTAAATGCGAAGACATAATGACATCAAAAGCCGAGGAGACTTGGAGTTAAGATAGTTTCAGAAGCCAAAGAAGTTATAGGAAAATGAATTGGCACAAGAAGTCAAAACAACTTCGAAGACTGTCCGATACTGATCCTTGAAGAGGAAGGATATTAGGGTTTTGCCTCGAGCAGGAAGAAATATCTAATCTTCATATGAGATATGGGCCAGATCCACGAAGCTACCCATAATCAACTTGTCAGACGGAACATTATAATCAGTCAGAACAAAAAACCGGGGGTTATATTCGAGTCCTTCATAATCCCCCTGCTGCAAGGAAAGTATCCAAATCAAAGAAGAAACCAGTCAGAGGTTTATGCAGGAAGCTGAGAACGTTGATCCAAAGTTGAGACCCAGATAAAGATATAGCAATCGGATCATGAATCACTCGGGGGCTACTGTAGAATATAAGAACCCAGGTGTCTTCATAACCAGCCCAAAAGTGCCTGAGGGAGAGACAGGGCCGGATGGAAGGCCCAGAGGATAAGCTTCGCGCCATGCCTTGCTCTTGTGCGCAAAGAGATATATCTTAGAGACAGTTGAACAAATATTTAGATATAAGAGATATGATTGTAATCCGAGTTGTTAGCAGGATAAGGTAAAGATGTAAACTCCATCCTGTAACCGATTAGAATCTAATAACCGATCGGAATCCCTTAACCGATCGGGACTCTGTAAACCGCCCCACCACCATTATATAAGGGAGAGGGCGGGCAACAACAGGGACATGAGCAATCTTAGATCCAAGAGATCCAAATAATCCCAGCACACAGGACTAGGGTATTACCTCCTCCGTCGAGGGCCTGAACCTATCTAAACCTTTGTCTTGTGTGACCTTCGAGTTTGAGATCTAGCGCCTACCCCATAAATTCATTGCCGACCACAAAAGTCGACACCAGGCACGTACATGACCATGGACACGGCTTTTCAAATAGTTTTACACTGTAGAGGTTGTATTGATTTACCTATAAGATATGATAAATCTCTTAATGTCGGTCATGGCACACATCCTTTAACATGTGACTAAGAAGATCATAACAAAGCCTTTACACTGCTACACACTATCACCATCCGGCCTGGTGAGTATATCCCCTCAACCCTGGGATGTGACCTAGCCGATCTACCCCCAACACGCATCTCACGTTTTTAATGAGGCTTACCGTTCTAAGACCCTCTAATCATGAAAGATCGAAATGACGATCAGAGGGGGGTGTAACATTCTGAAAAGGAATGACAGCACTTTTGACTAGAAACAGTGGAAGTCAAGTTACTAGAAAATCTTCTAAACTTTTTCTGGAGCCATAAAAATTACCATGGCACCCAGAGAGCATAATATACTTCTGGTAACAATTTTAGGAATTTATCATGTAATTTAGACCTTCTACAAATTCAAAAACAGAGGCTTTGAAAATCTGAGAATTATCATGTCAGAATTTTTATATAATAATCACCCAATATTTTGACTTTAAAGTTTTATAGAGACATCCTGAACCTAAATAGAACTCTTTATAAAAGTTTCAAAAATAAATACTATCGTTTGTACCCTTAAATAAATCAAAACCCGAAATGAAAATTCTAGCTGATGCACAGTGTCAGAATTTTACTTAATTAATTATAGGATATTTTGGTCCAAAAATTTTACTGGAAGATAACAAACTACCAAAAGATGTCGGTCAAAAAGTTTCACAAAATTTGACAGTGAATTGATCGGTATTTTAATGCCTGTACCAGCTTGTCCCGACCGTGCCTATCTCTTTGCCTTTTCCCCTCTCTCTGACATGTGGGGCCGTCCCCTTTCTACTCCATTCACTGGCAGGGAACGGAAAAACAGCTCTCTCATTGCCAGTGGACCCCGGTCCCATTTGTCAATCGCGAATCCTGTTTTCTCTTCTCTTCTTCTCCTCGCGCGTGCCTTCCTCAGCTCACTCCCGAGTCTTCGCCGCTCTCTGCGTCTCAGCAGCAACCGCGCCGCTCATTCAATCGCACGCTGCCACGGTCCATCCTTGGCCTCTCCCACGCCATACCCTGTCAACCTCATGTCGCCTCTGTGCCGGCGAGAGACCATGCGCCATCTTATCGCCAAGTTCATAATCGAGCCGCAACTCCCTCCTTCCGTTCACATCCTGTGACTTCACTCTCTAGCGCCTATAAATACCACAGCTGCGTCACATTGAGGCCTCCTTTTCCTTAGCTACACCCTGAACCAAACGCCTAAGCTTGAAACCCCTTTTCTGTGCCATTTTCGCCAGAAACCTGAAAGAGGGGAAACCTTCGATTCGGGCAAAATTGGTAACAATAATTGGAGTAGGTTCAATCCGAAGCCTGGATATGCATCCTAGTTTACTCATTGATCATCGCTTTCGTGTTCCATCGCCTGGAGCACTGTCACCGCTTGCGCCTTTCTTCCCCACGGCCGGCACACGGTGGCGGCCCAACTCATGCTTCTCCAAATGAATCAACCGCCAAAATGGAGCTCAGGTGACTCACTGATGCTCAAGCTGTTACCCATTTGAGCCTAGCCTAACCCATCGTCTTCCCCGGTGAGCCGCCCTTTTCGCCGCCGTAGGACTCTGGTGGCAGCCCGCTCCGGCCATCACCGGAGGTATTTGACCCCACCAACGGTCGCACGACAGTGAGCTGGTGCTCATCGTGCCCTCGACCGAGCCCCTCCGTCGCCGTAGTTCCGCCAGGGGCCAGCCCTAGCCGAAGCTCTGTTCGGTGTCACTACCCAGCGGGCCCGGCTGTCAGCCAGACGTGCTAGAGCCAATTCAACCGGTAAAGGCACCTTCTGTTCTACGAAGGCGTATTTCCGAATTTTGTTTTGATTTTCAGAAAAAATGAGTTAATTATTATTAGCCATATCTTTTGCATTATAACTCCAAAATTTGTGAAATGAATTTATATATTCATGTAAAATCAGGTACATTCAGAATATGTAATAATATTTAGAAAATGATCACTGGGTGAATTTGAAATTCAAATTTTAATAAAAGGCCTAATAATATGCACTACACAAAAATTATGCAAACAAACTTAGAATTGAATGAAACCAATTTTAATAGAATCCTTATGCTTCCAGAAGATCAAATATATAAAAATATTTAAATTTCATTTATGTTTGAACTACTTTCTATTAAAGATTGCATTCAATATACTAACAATTCAAATATGCATAACTTGTATGAAAGAAATATGAAATAAGTAAAATTGATTTCTAAATACTAGTGTGACAGTAGAATACCTGAATTTGCCAAAATAATTAAGAAGTAAACTTGATTTGAACTATCTTTAAAAAAATAGAAAATTACCCAAGTACAAAATGTATATATATACATAGAAAATCAAATAGTTAGAATATAGATTAGATGAGCTTGAATATTGAAAAACTTAGTTTTGTTGTACTCCTGACATCACCAGGATCCCAGATGTGTAAAAATATTTAAGGTTTACCATAGAAAACAGTAAATGTTTTGTAGTCGAAGTATCAATCCTTGTATTATCCGAATAGTCATAACTTTCATAACCAACTTCAAATGTGATGAAACCAAATCCTATAATCTTGAAAAATAATGCCCTCACTGAGTATGCAAAAATATCCTATGATTGTGTAAATTTGAACTAAGTCCTTGTTAGGCCCTAATGATCACTTATATGGAAAACATCTCAGATAAAAGCCAAACATCATGAAATCAACATTAAAACACTCTTAGAGATGTCCCCTAGTAATGCCTGAAAAGTGGATAAATAATACTATAAGGCGTAGTCGCAAGCTTATGTCGAAAACTGAACCTTAGTCGTGTAGTTATAGAAACGCTTAAGCCTTTTCGGTGGCTTATAAAACACCTCGTCTAAGTGTAAAACTTGATGAAATCAGCATAGAAATACTCTATAAAGCGCATACTACCATATTCTGGAAAAATATTTTATTTATGGCTTGCTTTTCGTCTAAAATCTATTAGTGCAACAACCCTAAGTGATAATTGTTCTCTGCACCCTTCTAATCCAAATCCATATCGTAGACCTTATAATATCATATAAGCCTTTTCAACAATGTATATAATGTCTCGTCTAAACACTAAAATGTATGAAATCAGCTTAGAAATGTTCTTCAAAGTATATGCTATCCAATTCCGAAGAAGTAATCTTATTTCATTTTGTTTTGCATATAAATCCTTTCAGCCAAATAACCTTAAGTAGTATGATTTCTGAACTTTATTGTGAATAAACGAACTGGAAACAATAAAGAAACCCATAGTTAATATAATTGTATCACCAGCACCTTTTCAAAAACCTTAAATAAATCCAGTAACCTAGCTTAATGGATCTAACATATTCAAAATCACTTTTTTATGCAAAATCACTTAAGGAATTAAGTGCTATTCGCATAATCCCTTTAACTTATGTTTTACTTCCTTTAATCTAAATAATTTTAGCATCTATAATTCGAAGTTATAAAAGTAAGAATTCATAATTTTTAGCCTCTTGAATTCGTAAGTCAAGAATAGATAACCTATAGAAGAAACCAGGTTTTGTTCATCATAAAAATCACTAACAATATGAATATGTAATTATCTAAATCATGAGGTCTTGAAATCGTTTAATCCAAACCCTAAAGTATTCCTGTTTTCATTAGTGAATCTTTATTTGGTTTTCTGTTTGTTTTCTTTTTGCCCTTATTAAAGTTGGATATTTGCTTTATTTCCGATTGATCGATGTGTAGAATCCGGCGCCCCTTCCTCCGTCGTTGCCTCCGTCAGCCGTGGCCTCGTCTTCGTCGTAAGCAATAAATAAGCAAGGTAAGCACCCTCCTTTGATCATCTTGATCCTAGTATTTAATTTGCATCGTGTTTATTAAAATGTTTCATGCATGCGTTTACTTTCTGTAAATTTGCTATTTTGTGGTGCTGGTAGTTACACCTGTTGTCACATGAAACTTCCTTGATAAGTATGGACATGTGAACCTTGATAACCATAGATTAAGCTTAGACATTATTTAATGTTATCATGGGTATATGTGATTCCATAATTATCCATGCTTAGCCATGCTTTAGAATCAGTGAGGTAGATGATCAGATCAAAATGGTTTCTTGAGAAATTTAAAATGTTGGTTATGACACTATTGGTTGTGGGTATTTTGATTAAAAACCCAAAATAAAACTATAGTTTTGATGCGGGCGATTATTGGCAATAGCCGGAGATGCAGAGGAATTTGCACGTAGTGTAGGGTGGAGTATCGCCCGTGTCACAGTAAGGACCGAGCAATGTGACGCTATTGATCCAAGAAACCCATACAACCACAAGTGTTGGGATGGGGCAGCCTTAAACCAATTAAGTTATCTAGGTTAACTTTGCACATTGGTAGGCTGAAGTAGTACGAGCATTCCTTTTGAATTTGCTCGAAGGGGTGCCCTCACCGAGGTGTTGGGAACAACGCTTGCCGATATAACGGTGTACGCCATGTCTATAGGAAGTTTCAACAATTCTATGCTCCGAGTTCTTCCATCATAGCATGGGTTAACGTCTCGGTGCTGGTGCAATGTTAACTTAGATAATGTAAAGGTTTTCGTCATGAACATTCTGGCCACACGCCAAAGGCGCGTGAAACATGCGACAAAAAGAAAAGGTCATGACTTGTGGGTAAAGTTGTACACCTCTGCAGAGTGTAAATCTAATCGATTAGCCGTGTCCACGGTCAAGGACACTTGGTGAAGTCATTCCAATGTTAGTTTTGGAATTTTCTAAAAATGGGTTTCGGTTTGGAACCTGTTTATCAGCTGTTGCTTTATGTCAAAGGACTGACATTGTTGGATTTCATTATCTGGATTTATCGTTGCTCACGAAGGGTTGTTGAGTATTACTTATGCTTTACTTATTTCATATCAGTCAATTTGCTCTTACAAATTCCGTTTACAAATAACTTGATTTTATAATGTCAATTCTGCTTTACGCAAATTAACTATGGTAGCCTCCTTTGAAATGGCCTGCATATATTATAGGTTTTGCTCAAGTCTTGCGGAGTACAAAAGTACTCACCCTTGCTTATATGTTGTTTTTAGGTGGATAAGTTAGCGAAGCTTCGAAGAGATATGTTTCTATCGCAGGTTGAGGGCTTATCTTCGTCGTGATCTTTCTAGGGATTATGCTTTGTCAGTTGCCTGCGGGTTGGATGGGCACACTACAAGATTTTGCTTCTTTTGTTGCTGTAATCTCTGAGTTGTAAAGTATTCTTTGTATATTAGCTTCCTCTTGATAATATGTTGTATGGTTGTGATTCCAATTGTTGTGTATGTGCGTACTAGCTACTGATCATGGGACTAGTATTGAATGCACATTAGATTTCCAGTTTTGCATTTATGTAAAAATGGGGGTCGGCACAGGGGGGTTTGAATGATCCCAAATAAAATTTTCCCCCACTCAAAGTACTCCAAACAATCTCGCAATAAAAATCTGAAACACCAAAAGATTTTCATTCAAACTAGTCTTTCTCAGATTCGCACACCCTCCAAAACCCGAACAACTAGACAACTATGTGTACCCCTAGCTTACATGGTTGAGAACCATGAACCATGTTAGTGATGTTTTAATCACAATCCTGGTTGTCAAGTGTCCAAACAAAAAGGAATTAATTCAAAGACTTCTTTTCTAAAAGAGATAAAGCTAAAAACAACAAAGTCTCTTTTTAGAAAAGTAAAAGCAGATTTTTCAGGAATTGTCCTCAATTGGAGCAGGTGGTTGGTGAGTTTCTTTTGCTCTAAAATTTTTAGGAATTTTTTTCCTGTGAGAAGTTGAGTCGTGAAACAGTCCACCACAAATCACATTAAAGAGCTTTGTATAATAGACATGAAAAATCAAGTATTACAGACAGTCAAGAACTTTGACCAGAAAGTTTGAGGCTCGGTTTTCACTTTGTAGCGCTCAAATGGTGCAACCAATGGACTCATAATTTTTTAAAGAGATGGATATGCGCGTCATGCACCTTATCCAATAAGAATCACTCAAAAAGAATTTTTCTATATTTTTCTAAAAATCAAATACTGACTACTACGCGAAGAACAAGTTCTTGACAGAATGACAACTTGATAGAAAACTTGATCTTTAGTCTATCCTAGGGTGCAAGAGAAGTGTAAAACAATATAAACACCCTTAAGACATCTTAGAACAACAGCATTTAGGAGGGGAGGCAAATCCAAATTGCGAGAAAGTAAATTGCGAGAATGTAAATGCGGGAAAGTAAATGCTGAATTTAAATTGCGTAAAGTAAAGACATAATGTAAATGCGCAATTGAAATTCACGATAAGGTAAAGAAAATTATTGTATTTTCTGGATGGAAGGTTTACAAAGCCTCACTTGACGTGGGCAAAGCTCAAAGGAGCAACTCAAATCTTCAAGGGGGGAAGGCTACCCCTCCACCCCTATTTATACAACTCTTGGGCCACCTACCTCCCTTGGATGAGCCTCTAAACCCTAGAGCATCCATCAATGGCTAGGATTAACCCACTCAACCAGCCATGTAAGGGTTCACCCAAAACCCACAACACAAATGAGTTTTCTTGCACGGTTCTCAAAGCACACTAACTAGACCCGCTAACCTATCAACTAGACCAAGATCCAATGGTCCTCATTGATCCACGCAGTGGCTAGCTAGCATCTCATCCGTTCCTTGTCTTCACAGCTTGCCACGACTCCGTCTCCGATCATCTTCCGGCGATCACCAACCGTTTGGACTTCCGACCCTCCTCGCCTAGTCTCGGTCATCTTTCGCCTCACCATGATCTAGCATCGTCGACTTGCAACCATCAAAAACAAGGAAACTCCTCACATAGCAATGCCCACAAATATATACAAGAAATTCATCAAAGTCCACGCTTTGAAATTCATCTTTGTTCGTTCTCGCCAGTGCTACCGTCCTCAAGCCGGTAGCACCGCCCGTGGTGGACTGGTGCTACCGCACTCATGCCGGTAGCACTGCACTGCACAAACATCAAAGAACACCCCTCTCTGGAATTTTCACACCGCTCCAAAGTCCGGTGCTACCGCTCACCTGGTAGCACCGGGCTTCCATGGCCAGTAGCACCGCCCGGCCAAAAACCCGAAATAATGCCCTCTCTGAATTTTCCACACCGCACTCGGGTCCAGTGCTACAGTTCGCCCGGTAGCACCGCGCTACCATGGCCGGTAGCACTGGGAAAACAGAGAAGACCTCAAATTGTTTTTATTTGAAAATCCAATTCAAATCAAACTCAAACAAGAGCAACTTAAGCTCAAATTTAGTCAAATACTCATCACAAATCTGGGTAGACCTCCACATGGTCTTTCAATGTCCCCCTTGATGAGTATATTGACAAACACAACAAAAGGCATATGTTTTGAGTTTGAAGAGGATGAAGAAGAAAGCAATTTTTAGTTGCAAAGTCAAACTTGGTCCAAAGATAAGAATTGAGATCATGACCAAGTTGACAAAAGGGATTTTGGAGCTAAAACTGAATCTTCTTGAAATAAGCAAATAAGCATTCACATTTTTATCTTTTTAGTGATGCCTTTTCTACGTTTTCTCCCCCTTTTGGCAATATAGGCATCAATTTTTTTATGTATGCATGAAATGCAATCTAAAGAGCTTTGAAGATTATCCAATTGATCAAAATGGAAAGATATTACACCAAGCTTGTCAATTTCAGAATATGACTAAACTAAGACATGTCCAAGACCAATACATTTTATGAAAAAGCTTTTTACAATATTTCATTTTAGCATGATTTGACAAGTGTTAAACTTAACAAAGTTTCAAAACTAGAAACAAAACCACCAAGGATCAAATGGAAAAGCTAGAGTTCAACCTACTCAACACTTTGGGGAATTTTGAAGTGCATATAAGGTCCTTCAAACTCATTTTTCAATTTATGCAAATTTTCTTTAAGACTTTGAAAAACATAGCGGGGTGCAAATGTTTGACATTATTTGCATTCTTTACACACTTATGTGTTTGATATTTGCATTTTTTTTATTGATTGACTCAAGCCATTTTCGATCATCTCAAGAGTAACTCTTAAGAGAATGATCTTGGTCATACACAATATATTCCAAGTTTATCCCAAATGCAATGGGAAGTAGTCTCGTGAATATAAAGTGTTGAGGTCAATTTTGCACAAAAGAGTCAAATATTTTTTTAAATTTTCAATTTAGGGCATATGAGCAATTCTAAAGGACTCAAATATGGATCAAAAAAATTTCACCCAAGTTGCTATAGGGACTCTAGAGAAATCCAAATTTTCACAATTCATGGTAAAAACCCCTAGAGAAGAAACTTACTATGTAAAAGCAACATGTTTCATCAAGTTTTCATTTAAGGCTTTCAAATTTTTAGATTTTAATAAGCTTAGCATGATAAATGGACTTGGACATATCTAAGCTCGTGATTTTCTTCAAAAGATAAAGCATGATTTATTTCATGAAGATTGAGTCAATTGCATAATAGACAAAACTCATAAAACAGAAAATGCAGTCTAAATGCAATGCATGAACATATTCCCAAACTCCCCCTCAATAAATGAATCAATTTTAAGCTCAAATCTGGTTAAAGTTGAGTTATTATCAAGATTAGGCATAAAGAAAACCCAAATGAACTCAATAACAACAAAAAAAACAGAATGAGAAGAAGTCGAGAAACTGCAAAACTGAATGGCTATAGAGCATAGAAAAGATAGAAGAAACTCACTACGGCTCAGACTCGCTCTTATCTTCCCCAGTGACTGACATAGGGAAGCTGACTCTAGATCCTAACTAAGGAGTGCACACAGACCCTGTCTACTCAGGAGGCCCAACACTTGCTAGACTTATAAGATTGTGAGGGGACTCAACCTAGAGAGAAGAGAGAACAGCTAATCACACATGATAGCAACCTAAAGCACAAGATAAGAGATCCATGCAAAACATGCCAAAAGTCTAAGTGAGTGAACTCAACTAAGGAAAACAAGCCCAATATCACCCAGAAGAAACACAAAGAAAAACAAAGCAAAGCTGGAAGATAACATATTATACATAATATACAAACCAGCTCTCCCTCACAATAGGCCGTAAGGGCTCACGACTCCAAGCTCACTCCTCAAGGCAACAAATCTGGAGCTATCCAAAGGCTTGGTGAAGATATCAGCTAACTGAAGATCATTCTCTATGAACTGAAGCGCGATATCACCCTTCTCCACATGGTCTCTAAGGAAGTGATATCTAATATCAATGTGCTTGGTCCTGGAATGCTGCACTGGGTTCTTAGCAATGCAAATAACAGAAGTGTTGTCACAGAAAAGTAGAACACTTGCTATCGCTAACCCAAAGTCCCGCAAGGTCGATCTCATCCAGAAACTCAGCTACAAAGAATCGGCTGCGACAACATACTCGGCCTCGGCGGTGGATCGCAACTGCATCGCTTCCTAAACGACCAAGAAACAAGAGAAGTGCCAATGAATTGGCAAGTTCCAGAAGTGCTCTTCCTATCTATCCTATAGCCAGTAAAGTCGGCATCAGAAAAGGCTCGAATGGACAGACTAGAAGAAGAAGAGTACCAAATACCATAATCAGTGGTAGCATGAAGGTACCTGAAGATGCGCTTCACAACCTGGCGGTGAGAGGCGCGAGGAGAAGCCCGAAATCGAGTGCACAGACACACAACGAAATGTATGTTCGGCCTCAAAGCAGTGAGGTACAAGAGGGAGCCGATCATGCTCCGAAACTCCTTTTGATCAGTAGGCTCACCATCCTCATCGGGCTCGAGGACAACAGTGGTGGCCATAGGAGTCATCACCGGCTTCCCATCAGACATATCGAAACGCCTCAGGAGGTCCCGGGTATACTTGCCTTGATGCAAGAAAGTACCCTCCCGAGTCTGCTTGATTTGGAAGCTAAGAAATTAGCTCAACTCGCCCATCATACTCATCTCAAACTTTGTGCTCATCACATCAGAAAACTGAAGAAAATGCGACTCATGGTGTCTAATGAACAGAGTCTTGTCTACTATGCCAATTTTGAAGTCATGTCTGAGAAGATAAGACTTGAGACTCTCATACCATGCTCTGGGGGCCTGCTTGAGTCCATACAGAGCTTTGGAAAGCTTGTATACATGACTCGGAAACTTAGGGTTCTCAAATCCTAGAGGTGGTTTGACATAAACCTCTTCCTCAATATAGCCATTGAGAAATGCACTCTTGACACCCATTTGATAGAGCTTGAAGCCCCGGGATGCAGAGAATGCAAGTAGGATCCTAATAGCCTCTAGTCTAGCTATAGGGGCAAAGGTCTCCTCAAAGTCAAGACCCTCAACCTGAGAAAAGCCCTGTGCAACTAGCCTAGCCTTGTTGCGAATGATATCATTGGGACCTAAGAAAAGCCCTGTGCAACTAGCCTAACCCTGTGCAACTAGCCTAGCCTAGTCATTTCTAGAAGAAGAGGTTGCAAAGCCTCACATTCATGTGGGCAAAGCTCAAAGGAGCATCAAAAACCTCAAAACCTTCAAGGAGGGAAGGCTACCCCTCCACCCCTATTTATACAACTTTTGGGCCACCTACCACCCTTGGATTAGCCTCTAAACCCTAGAGAACTCCATCAATGGCTAGGATTGACCCACTCACTCAGCCATGCAAGGGCTAACCCAAAACCCACACACATAACGGGTTTTCTCGCACGGTTTTCAAAGCACACTAACTAGACCCGCTAACCTATCAACTAGACCAAGATTCAATGGCCCTCATTGATCTATTCAGTGCCTAGCTAGCATCTCATCCATTCCTTGTCTTCACGGCTTGCCACGACTCTGTCTCCGATCATCTTCTGGCGATCCCCGACCGTTTGGACCTCTGACGCTCCTCGCCTAGTCCTGGTCATCCTTCGCCTCACTATGATCTAGCATCGTCGACCTGCAACCATAAAAAACAAGGAAACTCCTTACATAGCATTGCCCACAAAGATATGCAAGAAATTCATCAAAGTCCACACTTTGAAATTCATCTTTCTTCGTTCTGGCCGGTGCTACCGCCCTTAGACTGGTAGCACCGCCCTTGGTGGACTGGTGCTACCACTCTCAGGCCGGTAGCACCGCATTGCGCAAACACCAGAGAAAATCCTTCTCTGGAATTTTCACACTGCTCCAAAGGCCGGTGCTACCACTCACCCGGTAGCACCGCCTGGCCAAAAACCCGAAATACACCCTCTCTGGAAATATTGCACCGACCATTTGGTCTGGTGCTACTGCTCACCCGGTAGCACCGCGCTACCATGGCCGGTAGCACCGAAAAAACAGAGAAGATCTTAAATTGCTTCCATTTGAAAATCCATTTCAAATCAAATTCAAACATGAGCAAACCAAGCTCAAATTTAGTCAAATACTTATCACAAATCTGGGTAGACCTCCACATGGTCCTTCAACATCTATCTACAATCCTAAAAATATACATCTCTCTACTTCTATTTCTAAAAAACATCTACACTCCTAAAAATATCAGCACTTGGAAAGCAAGTGTGCCCATTACTGATGCAAAAATTATTATGCCCGTAAAAATTTCTAGATTGTTCAATTAGCATGTATATTGAAATGGAAACTAACTAGATACTCTGAATGATCTCAAATAATACTATATTATTATTCCTAAAAACATCCACGTACATGTATTTCTACGAACCAACTAAATTAATAAAAATAAAACTAGTTTTAACTAGATATAACCGTCAGCTCTACATTTAACTAGATCTAAAATTTCTATGAACTAACTAATTTACTAAAAATATAACTAGAATTAACTAGATCTATCCGTAACCTCTAAATTTAACTAGATCTAAATTTTTTTCTATCCTACCTTGCTTTATTGCTACACAAAATAAACAGAAAAAAATACCTGCACAAATCTCAGGCAGCACCTCCCTTCTTTTTTTCTCTCCTCTCCCTCCCACTCCTCTCTTTTCTTTTCTCTCCCTCGATTGGCTCAAATGGCTAGCTCAAATGTAGGCTCAGGCTTCTACAGTCGTGGGCGCGATTTAAATAGACGCTTCTGTTGCCCTTTGGTTGGGCGACAAAGACCCGCGCGGGCCTCTGTCGCCCAACCAACAGTAGATTTATTAGCTATCGCCCGGTGGTAGGGCGACAGAAGGAATTCAACCGTTTTCGGCTTACGTGGCGGCAACGTGGCCGTCTGTCGCTCGTTCGTCGAGCGACACGAGCCTCTGTCACCCATTGAACGGGCGACATTTACCTATCGTGTTCTGAAAAGGCGACAGAGGTATATTTTTGCAATATTTTGATATCGAGGTATATTTTTGCAATTTGAATAAGACAATGTATTATTAAAAAAAATTCATCAAACATATATAGCAAAAAAATATCTACAGATATGTACTTTAAAATATATACATATTACAATCCATACAATTGACTATAAGGCGCATCATGATTTGATTGAGTTGATGTCTATCTCACTCTGAATCATTTCATTCAATCACAATTGAATTGTAACGTTTCTTGATTAGTAAATAATTAAAGCTACTATACAAGCTCTGATGTAGTTCTTTTTTTGGTATTAGCTTCCTGTTTTGAATGCCTTAGTGATTATGTTTTTTTTTCCTGGTGACATGTCTTGGCTTGACTTTCTTAGTGATAGTTCCCAGACTTTCACAACTTATCACTTCTAAGTTCTAAATTTTTTCCATTTGATTTGATTACTCGAAACCAATTGCTTGTATGGAAATTGTGTATTTCCTTTAGTTTCTTCGGATGCTTTATTCAATTGCTTTTATGTTCATCTTAATGGTATGACATATGAGTTAAAGTTCCTTCCAAATGTTAGTAGCGCATTGCAGGGGCTGAACTATGCAGGTTGCATAGCTTAGCAAGCTCTAATATAGAAGAAAATATAATCCATCGAATCTAGAATTCAACAATAAGCTTGTTAGACGCTTTTTTCGCTATGTCAATATGTTGGGATCTTTATTTCTTTGTAAGGATTAGTTTGCTAGGCCTGAGGTATATAGGCCCCCCTTCAGGATAGATACTGATTATGCAGATTCTGGATTATAGTCAGCTGTCTCGAGAAGCGACTGTGTGAAGAATTCGCTAGCTAGAGAATCTGGTCGTTCAACAATCCTGATTGTTTATGGGGCTAATTGTTTGTGCTGAGTGAGAAATGCCTAGAATGCCCTGAAGGGAATGAGGGCTTGTTTTGTCGCTGATTTAGTGTACATATCACTGTTGGATAATTTTGAATGAATTTTTTTTAATGATATAAAATAGTGATGGGATAATTTCTAATGTATTTGTAATGATACAAATGAGGACTTTTTAGAAAATGATTTTGATCAAGCTGTGTTGTGTTATAGTGATGCCAACCTAAAATATTTGTTATGAATTGAGATCTGATTGCCCTTTCTTATTTGGCTCTTCAAACTAGTGTGGGATGAACAAATAAAAAAAGTCAAAACAACATAGAAACAAAATTTACTTATCCATTCACCCACCATAATCTATGTAGAAAAAGTTAAAATGTATAGAAGCGTTTCAAAATACAATGTGTAAATTAAGTGCCATTTTCCCCTGAGCAACAGACATTTTCATTGGCAGTAGTTGTCGTCCTTGCATTCTGCTAGTGTTATAGCAACAAGCATATATAACATGTCATATATTTTCCCAATGGCTCGAAAATATGCAAATCTCAATGTTTTGACAAACAGCAAGAAACATAGTACTACACACACTTTCTTGGCACAAATCCTACAGACACCAAGGTGGAAGTCAATCGTGTCTAATACACCTTTGCCTCCTTCAAGATGAACTTGACAATTTCATGGCCCAAATGTTGCCCAAACAAACACAATGTAGCATCTCATGTAGCTTGTTGAGTGGCTGAAAATATGCAATAACAGGGAATAGTACACCATCTAAAGTTCCCCAAGAAATCCTGCAAACGTCGATTACTTTTGTATACTTGCGATCAAGTTCCGTAATGACGATAGGAAGACTGTCAGACAATTCGCTGATTGCCCGATGCGCCGTAGCCTATCAATGGGTCCTAAACAAATGGTCATGTTTCATTCCTGTCACGATAGTTTGTTCTTCAGCTGTCCTGCCATCGTTTTCCCTTGGAATCGATCCCTCCTGCCTTGCGCTTCTTCCAATCAGATGGAGCTAAGATCTGTGAGCGTGCCCTTCTTGTCATCTTCAAGGATGATATGAACCTGCTAATTAATCAATAAATAGAACATGACACATTAAATTTTATAGCCTGTCGAAATGTCGATCAACAAAGAAATGAAACAGGTGTATATCTCTTTCTTTTCGGTGACAAGATGATGGTATATAAGCTCAAAATAAATATAACTAGGAACAACTAACAGCTACCTACGCTAACTGACAATCAAAGCTGCTAACAACTACTAGTACTTCCTCATTTTTTCAGCATCTAGTAGGACTGAAAATTAGTGTGACCATGCTGTAGTAGTAATTTTTTTTGCCAGTGTTTGTACTACAAGGAACCTCTTGCTAAGGAGTGAACTAAAGCACAATTAAATCCATGCTTGCAGTTGGACAATAATGCTGTGCTTACTACTGACGACAGTAATTAATCGAGTAAAAAAATGCCAGTATTGTTTCAAACTGAAAATTAGTAATTTATTTATAGCTATGTCAGTATTGTTTCAGATTTGAATTACGCATGTGCACAGGCCAAGTTGTAGAGATTGGATTTTCAACAAGTATTAGTACCAACAATAAGAACATGAAGTGTAGAGGGGAAATTTCCTAACAAACCTCATTTCTCTGCTCCTCTTGATTGAAAAATGCATTGAATTATAAATTATGACTGCACAAACATTCTTTCTAGTGAAATAATGCCTACAATCAAATCTGTAGGTGAGGCGTCTACAGTTGTATCCCCTAAAACAAATCATCAAAAGATCCTATTTTCCCAGGGTTTACAATTACCACAGCACCTCCACCAACAAATTTTGAATTGCAGAAGTAACCCTACGAAATTTGTCTCCAATTTTGCATTGCACAATTAAAAATCCTACGAAGTTGAGGAGCACAAATCTCAGGTCTTGCTTTGGACTGTCGAGCACAAATCTCAGGTCTTGCTTTGGACTGTCACTACTACAGAACAGCCAATCCTTGCCGGCATATCACTGCCGGTTAAGGCCGAGCCGGCAGTGATAACGTATCTCTGCCACCAAAGTTAAGTTGGGGAGAACTTATCACCGCCGGTTCATGCAACCAATCGGTAAAAAGCAAGATATCACCGCCGGTTTGAGACAACAACCGCAGAGATATATCTCTGTCGGTCGTTCTTAAACCGGCGGTGATACTTGCATTTTCACCGCCGGGTTAAAGCGAACCGCGGTGATATTATCTTCCAGCGCAATATGTTTTTCGCATTCAAATCTTATCACTGCGGTTCTGCGAACCCGCAGTGATAAGTCTTTATATAATCGAGACCCTCGCCTCCCGACCGATCGAGCAAAGACAGAGGCGCTCTGTCTTTGCTCGATTTGTAGATTGCAACGATCTGCTGCCGAAAAATTTGTTAAAATTTGTATTGTACTTCTTTTCGAGGTTAGTAATTCGATCTCTATTTTTGTAAATAATAAAAAATTGCCACATGGATTTTTACATAATGAAAAAAGGTGTATTTTCAAATGTTGAAATAATAAAAACTTGTTAGATAGATATTTACCTAATAAAAAAATGTTGATATATTTTAATGTACTCAAAGTATATCCTAAGTACTTACAATTTTTTCCAAATTTGTAAATAATAAGGAATTGCAAGATGGATATTGACGCAATGAAAAAAAGATTGATATATTTTGATATAGTCTAAATATATCCTAACTATTTACAATTATTTTCATTTTTTACAATACTAAAAAATTGCTATATGGATATTTACATAACGGAAAAAGGTTGATGTATTTTAATATAGTCAAAATTGCTACATATGTTTTTAAATCTAATCGTTTACAATTATTTGTTATTTGCAATTATATGCGTATGTAATGTTTGATTTAATTAATTGTAGATGGACCAAGGTGGATGTATGACACGGACCGTTGTGGGCGTAGTTTTTAATGGTGTGAGTTATTTTCTAAACGCATCGCGCGCAAAGTCGAATAATCTGGCGGACTACATGTGCTGTCCATGCGTTGACTGCAAAAATCAGAAGCTGTTTTCTACCATAGAGTCGATACGTGCACACTTGCTTCGAAGAGGTTTCAAGGCTGGCTATACTTGTTGGACCAAGCACGGCGAAGATGAGATTGTACATGAAGGGCAACACATTATTGAAGATGACGGAGACAACGGTATGACGGCAGTTGAAGATACGTTTGTCGACAGCCACGACGACGATCTGGATCAAATGTTGCGTGATGGGGAGGGAGACTTCACGAGTGAAAGAGAGTTTCAAAAGTTCCAACATATGGTACAGACTCCACGACACCATTGTACCCAGGCTGCAAGGAGGAGTACAAAAATTGCGCATCGTGCTTACACTCATGCAGCTTGAAGGCAAGCAATGGTTGGTCCGATAAGAGCTTCACCGAACTCTTATGTCTCTTGGGGATTTGCTTCCGAGGGTAACGTGTTGCCTACAAGTACGCATCGCCAAGCAGTTGTCCGCCCGTTGGGATTGAAAGTACAAAGGATACATGCATGTCCAAACGATTGCATGTTGTATCGCAATGAGTTTGCGGACTTGGATGGTCGTGGCTGTTTGCAAAGCAAAGCGGTATAAGAACAACGATGATGACATCGATAATGAAGGTGTCGGGTGAAGCGTAAGAAGATGAGATCTCCCGTAAGGTGGTGTGGTATTTTCCTATAATTCCCGTCTCAATCGATTGTTTGCGAACAAAAGGCATGCCCAATTGCTACGATGGCACGCCAAGAGCGTAAGAACGATGGAATGCTCAGACACCTGCGACTCGTGCAATGGAGGAACATCGACGAGAAAATATAAGAAGCACTTTGCATATGATGTAAGGAATATAAGGTTCGGGTTGAGTACGGATGGGATGAATCCTTTCGGTAACATGAGCGATCGTCATAGCACTTGGCGGTAACTCTATGTATCTACAACCTTCCTCCTTGGCTTTGTATGAAGCGGAAGTACATTATGATGCCACTATCGATCCAAGGTCCTGTGCAACCCGCAACGATATCGATGTGTACCTCAAACCATTGGTTGAAGATCTTCTAATCTTGTGGAACGATGGAGTACGGGTATGGGATGAGTATAAAAGAGAGAACTTTATCCTATGCGCATTGTTGTTCGTAACCATCAATGATTACCCTGCCCTTGGTAACCTGTCGGGCCAGACGACAAAAGGCTTCAATGGATGCGTCCAATGCTTAGATGGTACAGCTAGTCGGTGGCTGAAGAACTGTCGAAAAATGTCTTACATGCGGCATCGTAGGTTCCTCCGCAAGGATCACCCATACCGCAATAATAAGAAAGCTTTTGATGGGACAAAGGAGACCGCTTTATCTCCGAAGAATCACACTGGGAGAGAGATATTTGCAGCTGTAAGGGATCTTAAAATTATCCACGGAAGGGAGCAGCGGACATCTATCCCGAGTTCCCATGATAAGGCTCCTTTGTGGAAAAAGAGATCGATATTTTGGGTCCTACCTTCGGCAAGACTTAGAAGTGCGACATGCAATCGACGCCATGCACATAGAGAAGAACGTGTGTGACAAATTGCTTGGTATCTTCTCGATATACCGCAAAACAAAAGATACTCTCAAGCACGGATGGACCTTGAAGATATGAAACTCGGAAGGAGCCGCATCACGAGACATGGATACAGGGAAAAGTACCTTCCCGCACTGCTACACTGAGCAAGAAAGAAAAATTAGCTTTGTCGCGAATGCTTGCACGGAGTGAAAGTTCCGTCCGGATACTCGCCAACATAACGAGACTAGTCTCAATGAAAGACTTAAAATTAATTGGTATGAAGTCTCACGATTGCCACGTGATGATGACGCAGATGCTTCCAATTGCGCTTAGGGTGTTCGCGCGAGAAAGTCCGAGACCCAATTGTGAAGTTGTGTTCATTCTTCAACGCGATTTCACGTAAGGCCATCGATCCATTGAAACTAGATAAGCTACAGAAGACGTGGTCCACACTCTCTGCAGCTCGAGATGTGTTTCCTCCATCTTTTTTGATATTATGGTCCATCTCATTGTTCACATCGTGAAAGAGATACTGATTCTCGGTCCGTGTTTCTACATCGATGTATCCTTTGAGAGGTTCATGGGGTCATAAAGAAATATGTTCAGAATCGACATCGTAGGAAGGTTGCATTGCGGATGGTTGGGGAACCGAGGAGGTCATTGAGTTCTGCGTTGATTACATGGATCTCAAATCGATTGGTGTGCCTACATCACGACATGAGGGTAGGCTACAAGGAAAAGGGACATCAAGCGAAATCACTCCGTACAAACAATCTAGCTTCATTCACACAAGCACATTTCGCAGCCTGGGACAATCGGTTGTGGTGGCCCGTATGTCAACATGCACAAGAGCATGCTATCTAGAACAAACCCAACGAAGTCGAGAGGTTGGATCGCGAGAGCATAGACATAACCGGCGATTGGTTGCGTAGGCACATGATGCATATGGAGACAGAGTGTGCTCGGCTTGAAAGTGTTGGCTCAGTGGACCGTCCACTACAATTCGGACATTCCAAGGATACGATATAAATGGTTTTACTTTTTATACAAGAGCACAAGATAAAAGAGCACCAACCAAAACAGCAGTATCCGTACAGATGCCTCACGACAAAGAACGGAGATAGGAAAACCTACTACGGATTCATAGAAGAGATTTGGGAGCTTGATTACGGACCTTTGAAGGTCCCTCTCTTTCGGTGCCAATGGGTAAGACTTCCAAGGGCATGAACATCGACAAGTGCGGTATCACTACCGTGGACCTAAACTGGTCTGATCTGAGAGAAGAACCATTCGTACTTGCTAATTGTGTTACACAAATCTTTTTGTAACCGATCCAAATAACAAGGAGCGCCACGTGGTTATTCAAGGAAAAGAAGGATTGTCGGGTTGAGAATGTTGTCGACGAGGAAGAGTACAACCAATTCGATGAGCTTCCTCCTTTCGGAGAGGACGTTGACCTCGGTCTCATGGAAGAGAGTGAGGACGGTTACATACATACGCCGCGCTCATGACGAAGGTCGAATCGTAGCTTAGTTGTCCTAATTAAATACATTTTATTTTCTCATATGTAACAATTAATGTATTCTTTTGTCATATGTATCAATTTGTGTGAATTCAACTTCATCTGTGTTTTTTTGTATTTGTGTGAATTTTTGAAGCGATGGTTGGTCTACTGCATTTGTTTGAATTTAAATCAAATATTACATGTCCTGAAGTATACTTCCAAAAATTTCCAGAAAATTTGGATAAAAATTGATAGGATTTCAAAACAGTGAGCAATTTGAATTTTTTTATTTTGAAATATTAAAACTATGAAAACAGTGAGCAATCTGGATTTTTATAATTTTACAACTTTGTCAAAACTTAGGGGAAATATTTAAATCAAATATTACATGTCCTGAAGTATTCCTCCAAAAATTTGCAGAAAATTTGGATAAAAATTGATAGGATTTAAAAACTCCCAAAGCAATCATCCTTTGAAAACTTTGACATAATTGACTAGAGCTTATCACTGCCGGTTGTCTCATTAAGCCGGTAGTGAAGTGCTTTATCACTGCCGGTTTTTGTTTTGAACCGGCAGTGATAAATACTTTCACTGCCGGGTGTAGATACAACCGGCAGTGATAATGTATTATTACTGTCGGGTTGAGATTGAACTGGTAGTGATAAATACTTTCACTGCCGGGCTGAGCTTGAACCGGCAGTGACAATTCAACTATCACTGCCGGTTCTCTTTATTGTCCGGCAGTGATAGTGTATCACTGCTGGTTTTTGTGGTGACCGCGGTGATACTCTAACCCTATAAATTCGAACGCCGCGCCACTCACCCTCATTTCCACTTCAACTTTGACGCCACTTCCTCTCCTCGCATCGCCCGCCGTCGTCCCGCGCCGCGGCCGTCGCCTCAACCTCACCGCCCGCCGCCGCCGACCTCACCGCCCCACCGTCGCCGAACCTCACCGCCCGCCGTCGCCGGACCTCACCGCCCGCGCGTCGCGCGACCTTCTTTGCTTCGTAATGACCTTCTTTGAGCTCGAAGTTGTATCAAGTATTAATATGTTGACATCAACAAGTTCTATCAAGTAGTAATTAGTTGAATTGTCCATGGACAGGAGGATAATTAGCACCAAATTTGATTTTCTTGGTGCCCAAATAGGCTATGATTCATGTGTATGATGTAATGACGCATTTTTGTTATTCTAGTCTTCTTATGCTTCGTTGATCATAGCAAATAAAAATATCTTGATTATGAAAATGAATAAGCTAATTATGGGTTGTGGCGCATGGTGAAAACTACAATGACCTTATTGGAGTACTTAACTACTTGAACTAGATTTGTTCCTTTTTTGTGAGAAAAAAATCGAGTTTGTTCCTGATTGTCAGAAAAACCATATCAGATGGTCTAAATTAAATTTATGTTGGATTTGCCTTATTAGCTAGCAAAAATTGTGAAGCCAAAACATTCACCGTTAGAATGATTATCCATCTATTTAGTCTCATGTAGTAGGTCCAATGGGTCTTAATTTTCTGCCATATGATTTCACTAGGTTTCCGATTTGTTTAAGGAATAGCTTGCTAGAGAAAGCCTAGTACACTAGTTGATGATTTGCACTTACAGACTAGGAAAATAGTTGCTATATACTGCTGCATTATTTTTGTTAAGGTGGATAAAAACATAGATTTAATTTTTTTAGATTGATGAATTTTTTATACAATTCGTAATTGTCTAGAAGAAAGAATTTAAGAGCTCTTTTACAATGGATTAAAATCAATATAAGCCGCCATTCCTTTGAATCCAATGGTTGAGACATTTTTTTGGAATTGTTAGGAACCTGGATATCTGATTTTTCAAACGTCAGTAACATTTTTTCCTACACGTGAAACATTTTTTCTACGTGTGAATGCAGATTCAAAAAAAGATGTATATGTGTATGTGTATGTGTCCTTCAAGGATGTTTATGTATACTGAGATAAAAAAAATGTGTGTATTTCAAAATGACCTTGTTAATTGGAAATTTTCAACAAACTTGCTAGGAATGGCCTCCGATGAAGGACAAGTGCCGGAGGAGTTGGGCCCTCAAATATGGACGAAGGAGGAAGGGGTAGCCGAATAATAGCCCAACGTCCTATCTGAACCTGCAGGATCCAGCCATGGACCAACCTGACGATACTCACGTAAGCGAGGTAAAGTTTTAGTACACTGTGGTTCCCAAAACATGGTAGGCCCAGACGACTAATAATTTAGAAGATCAATTTGTAGGCTCAGATGTCTGATCAACGAAGGCAGCGCGCAAGTCGTGGTCCGAACAAGATGCCTAAGGGAATTTTTAACATAGTGGAGCTCTCGGCAGTCGGGGAACCTGCTATACCAGAGTCATCATTGGGGCCGTACAGGACAGCCTGCGGGGTTATTGCTAGGGATGATGTGCCCATCAGCTATAGATCATGGATTGGCCGCGGAGGTGACCCATGGGTGGTACCCAATGACCTGAAGAACTCATTATGGGACAAGCTGAAACAAGTTTTCCAGTTCCCCCAAGGGACCGAGCTGGTTGCAAAGAAACGAGCACTCTGCATCATGTGCACTGCGTGGAAGAATTGGAAGACAACACTAAACAAGAATTATGTGAAAAAGAATGAAACGCCGAATTTTGACACGTACCCAAAGTTAAGGGAGTTCTGGGATGAATTTGTGGTGTATAAGAGGTCTGAAGATGCTCACATAGTAAGTCAAAGGAACAAAGCAAACGCGGATAAGAATATTCACCCTCACAAACTAGGAACCGGAGGGCGTGAAGAAAATACCAAAGATGGGATCGGTCAGAAGAAATAACCCGCAAGGGTATAATTCTACAACGGCCGCTTTAAGCGAACGATCGAAGCACTGGTTGCTTGGGAGGGGTGCTTCTATCTCCGATGATGGCAGCTTAAGCTTCAGAAGCGATAGAGAGCAGGAAGTGCTGCGCAGAATCACAGATGCTCACACGCAGTCTTCCCAAGGATCTTTCGCGCCACGAAGGGAGAATGACGAGCTAACCATAGCCCTGGGTAACAAGGAGCATCCAGGTCGCACTAGAGGGGTTGGTTTGGTCACGTGGAAAGAAGCCTTCCCCGCAGACGCATGGATGTACAAACGTTCAAAGAGATTAAGAGAAGATCGACTGGAACGTCAGATAAAAGATGCTGTCGCGAGAGCGCTAGAGGAACAAAGATCGAACTAGATAAGGCTGTGGAGCAAGCCGTACAGAAAGCTCTCAGCTCACGACCGCCACCCGGTGAAACCCCGAGCTCATCGGTCCGGTGCTCGTAAGAGCATTGCGGCGTCCACAGGATTCCCAAGAGCATGGATCGCATTATCCTGTGGATGACATCAAAGAACCGACACGTGCAAGCTACATTTGGCGCATATGGCATTACCATAAAGGTGGCTTAGGCGGGGCTTGGCCATGCTAGGAGTCACGGACTTTGCAATCGCCGCCTCGACATCGCAGGATTCGCCAGGTCGAAGTGGGCAAAGTGTCATCCACCAATACCAAAAATGGAGGTAGAGATCCTGGCGAGGATGGGAACAAAAGCTAGGAGAAAACGTGAATGGCTTCCTCGCATGGTGCAAGAGCTTGATTAAGTTTGGCTCGGACGATGAGGACGACGACGATGATGATCACCGTACTCTCCACACAGAGACCTCCCGCCCTTCTCGCCGCCAACCAGGAAAAGTCCAACTCCTCCGTCGGCACCAACGGAAAAAGCCCGACTCCTCCGCCAAAAACTGTAAAGAATCGAACAACGGGAACATCTCGGCAGTCGGCATCGTCCTCGAAGAAATCTCAACCATCTGTGAACCCAGGACAACCACAAAAGAAACTATCGGTGACATGGCGAGGAAGAGCGGAAAAAAGCATGTAAGCGCTGCGTAGCATCTCACTTTAAAAGGTGCCATCAAATAAGAAGACTAAAGTTGATCTTGTGGCAAAAAGTTTTTCTTGAGTATGGCAAAAGTGCAAAAGACGGGGCAGGCTTCTGAACCTTGCAAAATATCGGACTACGAGCGCATATCCAGAAAGCAATACTTGCAGGCGGCTAGTGCCGACACGTTAAAGCGGGATGCTCAAGCAGATGATGTTCAACTAGATGCTCTGGCGCAAGGTCTCAAGTGGAAGTTCGTTATGGGAAAACCGCTGGTTGAACCAGCTCATTTCGACAACCTTACAACTCAACTGCGGCGCGTCCATCAGTGGTACATGCAGAAGTCCAACGATGGTATGGAGGCGTTCGATCGGATACAGAGCAAGATTTTCACAATGGGGATAACATCTGCTGGGGTTCTTTTCACGGAGCTGTATATGTTGTACCAGCGAAGATGCCCGGGACGTGAACATACTTAGACAATGGACTTTGTAAGTCGGTCCGAATATCGTTGAGCATTTCGTACTGTTTAATTGCATCTCTAACTTCTTTCTTATGTAGAATGGAGGTACGTACATGTAGAAGAAATAACAATGACAATCTAGCATTCCTAGATCCGGGCTCGTCAGCGAGAAACTTGTGAACGACAATCCACGATTCGTTGAAGACTATTTATTTAATACTTTTTGAAGTCGCAATACAAAACCTCTGTACTTTTACCCTATAACTTCAAGTACGTATCTCCTGACTTCTAATATCGTTTTACTATTTTTGCGTAACACGTACGATGTGGGAGTAATTGACTACGTTGACATATATGTGCAGGTTTCACTGGGTCCTCCTCGTCATCCAGTTAGATACTAGCAGGATTTTTGTCTTGGACTCCAGGAGAAAACAAACTAATCTGTACCAAGACCTTTGGGACATGCTGAACAGGTAAACTCGATCGTTGCGTTATTACTCTAGCAAAATTCCATTCTATTGCATTTAAGTTTGTAACATCCCAAAATTTGAAGTTTTGGAATGTTTGAATTCAAAAATAAACCATTTGCATTTTCTTGAATTAACTCTAGCTTAATTTGAATTTTCCATAAATGAAAGGATTTAATTTGATCAAACTATTCATCAAAATCAAGAATTTCAGTTTTTGTGGGGTTCTTTGTGCTCCAAGGAATTTTTCTGTATTTTTGGGGATTTTTCTGAATTTATTTGATATTTATTTGAATTTATTTGAATTTTTGGGTTTTTCTTAAATCGGAAAATGTTTTTAATTTTTGAAAACCTTATCGGGCCAAATCTTTTCGGCCCGCTCCGTTTTCTTCGCTCGGCCCAGCCGCCTTCCCCCGGCCCGCTCGCTCGCTGCGACCAAAGATGGTTGACCAGTAGCCATGCCATAAACCCTAGCGCCGCCGCTCGAGTCCGCGCGCAGACTTCGCCGTCCTCGGACTCGGGTCGGGCACGCCTCGAGCCCCTATTTAAGGCGCCGCACACCCCGATGTCCGCGTCTCGCGCGCCCTTTTCCCGCCTCGCCGCCTAGCTACGCGCGTCGCTCCGCGCGAGCTTCGCCGTCGTCGCTGCGTGCGAGCTCTTCTGCCGCCGGGATCTCCGCCACGGTCCACCTCCGCCGCGGCCGTGTGTCTCGTGGAGTTCGCCGCGTCGTCCTCTTCCGGATCCACACCGCGCGCCGTCCGGTCATCCTCCGCCGCTTGCGGTCATCTTCCCGTTCCGCGGTGAGCCCGCGCCGCCGCTCGTCGTCGTTCCCCTCCACTTCTTGGCGGTCGTCCGATCGCCAGCGTGCGCTCCCGATGCGGCCACGTCTCCACCGCCCTTGGCCGTTCGATCCGATCTGGCCTCTCGCGGATCTGACAGCGTGGTCGCCGACGCGTCACCACTGCGTCGGCCGCCGTCGACCCTAAAGCCGCGTGTCACTGACGCAAGCGCCGACGTCAACCGTGCGCCGGGCGCACGGTGGACCGAGCCCGCGCCGTGGACCGAGTCCACCGTGAGCCGACTGACGTCAGCGTTGCGCAATAAATCCTTTTCCAGTACAAAAATAAATCCAGAAATTCCGATTTTCTGATTTTCTGTATTTTCTCTGAATTTAATCTTTCGGAGGCCCGTTCTCACTCATACGAACTCCGATTGAGGCGATTCAAGTTTCTAAATTTTTCTAAAATCAAGATCTATCTTTCAGAGCCATTTATTTTCAGTTTTGAGTGTGTTTGAGTCTCTGTTTTGTATTTATTTGGTTTCATTGCTTTCTTTTCCGGTAGACGCTAATTCCGAGGGAGCGAACGAAGACTTTGAAGACCAAGATTCAGCACTAGATCAGCAAGGCAAGTCGTAACCTTGATCATATTGACCCTATGTATGCAAAAGTAATTTACTTTTATACAATTGCATGCTACTTTGTGTATCAATGCTTAATTAATGGGTGTAGATGTATACCTAGTTGACATTATGCCACCTTGATTAGTTGTATGCCATGTATCCATTGTTAAACCTAGGTTGGGACATTACTAGTTGGGCGTAATCATTATACCAACATTGGGTTATCGTAGCTATGCTTAGACATGCTTACATATACGTTGGGATTCATGTCACATGTTGAATAATGTTAATCTTGACTTAATGAGATATTGAATCGTGGCCGTTAGCCACTGTTGTAAAATTTGTTGTACCATGGCGAGGTTTGCCATTGGTCTTGGTTGAACGAATTGTTTTCCCTCGAGCAAGTGATCGTGCAGTAAAGGGGGTGCTTTCTAGCACATTGGGATGTGGATGTCTTGCCTGAGACAATTTAAGAACTTAATCTTGTGCGCCATTGAACTGGGTCTAACCGTACTACCACATGTCTGGAATGGGACAGACCTAGCTGATTAATTTGCAATGTCTAGCCTTGAGTACTGCCAGTTGGTGGTGTGGGTTCCGGGATGGACGGGTAGATTCGCAAGGCGCAAGAGGGGCCCTAATGGCGAAACCTTAGCGAGCGTCTGAGTTTAGACGATTGCATTGTAAAGGCTTTGTCATGATATCTCTGCGACACACCGAAGGAAGTGTGTTAAGATCGATTGCACAAAGAGATGTTCATGTCTTGTGGGTAAAGTTGTACAACCTCTGCAGTGTAAAACTATTCGAATAGCGCGTCATGATCATGGACAAGCAAGGAATTTCACACGGGGTATAGAGTGTTTCATAAAATGTGGAATGTGGAATTGTTGGGATGTGAGCACGGGAGTTCACTTTGTTGTTTTGTTGTCTATCATTGATCTATCGATTATTTATTTATGTTTTCATAAATATGCTTTCAATCTATTTATTGTATTTCAATTCAAGTTATTGCTTTACGCAAATGAACTATATAGCCATCCTTGTCAAGCCGCATAAATATATTGCATCATTTCCCTACGACTTCTTTGAGTACCTTTGTACTCACGGCTTTATGCCCTTGTTGATCGATTCTTGAAGGAGATAATGAATATCATGAGGAGGAATTCTATGAAGACTACGTGGATTAGGAAGGCGTTCCCCAGATGATTGCCTGTGGCATGTCGAATGGTTCAAGTTATCTTTTCCGCTGCAATAGTATTTGTTTCTTAAGCCCTTAAGGCATAATGGTGTAAACATTGACCATAAGATCGTTTGCTTTATTTAATAATAATTTGCTTCTTCTTAATTAATTCGTTGTATGGAATGGTATTTCATCTATGTTTCCACTGTGTGCACTAGCGTGATCCTGGACTAGTGCAGTATACACAGAGGGTTTCGGATTTGCAAATCCGGGTCCCGACAAAGTTTAATTACTATTCAAAATCATTCATAGGGCTTTCGCACGGTACTGCAAGAAAAGTGTTCGGTATCGTCCATATAGGAAAAATTTTGAAATAATAAATGACTTTCCATGCATGAAGCAGGAACCCGGAAACAATTTATGTGCATTCTATGTATGTACAAATATGCATTCAATTGTCACGGAGAGTGTCGGCTATAACGAAGCCATGGTACGTAATTACACTTTGATGCCCTTTTTTATTTAACAAATATCATCATTAAGTAACTTCCTTTTTGTTCAAAAGCAGCGCTCAAACGAGAACCAATAAGTTATTCTTGATGAAATTATAGCAATTCAAGAACAGATCGCGGATTCATTCATGATGAGATCATCAATCCAAGCGGCGAGTTCCACGAGTAGCCTCATCGCCCTCATTCCTACGGCCTAGGCGTGTGACATGTCTACTTGACTCTTTGTAAAATCAAAGCGAGCGGGATGACATGTAGTCGAGCTACATTTGTAAATAAATCATTGTAAAAACAAATTATGTGATGCGTAATTTAATATATTTGAATTATGATTTTAACGATGCTTAGTCGATACATGCATATATTTGAATTATGATTTGAGCGATGCTTTATATACTACATATGGACACTGTAAACAATTATATAAAAATATATATATATTGTACAAAAAATATGCAAGCTTGTCACCGCCGGTTCTTGGAGAAAACGGCGGTGATATGTGTCTATCATCGCCGGATTATGGTACAACCGGCGGTGCTAGTACAATATCACTGCGGTTTTATATATAACCGGCGGTGATAATTATCATCACTTGCGGTTGTAGATAGAACCGAGCGGTGATAATCCTTATCACCGCCGGATTTTGGTTTGATCCGGCGGTGATAGTCGATATCACCGCCGGTTGTAGGTAGAACCGCGGTGATCGCTATCACCGCCGGTTCTGAGCGGCGGTGATAATCCTCGAGTATCACTGCCGATCAATCACTGCCGGCGCCAATGACCGGCAGTGATGGGGTTTTGGAACCGGCAGTGATGTGCTGTTCTGTAGTAGTGTGTAGAGCACAAATCTCAGGTTTTGCAGTGGCAAAAAGCGGGTAATAATCATCAACTTCTCAAGGCTATTTCATTTTTCACTTCTGCAGAATCGTTAGAAGCGGTCGGGCGACGGATTCTGATTCTACAATATAGAAGTGATTCTAATTTCATGAGAAGCTAATCCTTTCATTCGACATGTAATCTACTTTTTTAAGTAGAAGCTGTGTGGAAGCTGTGCCGAACGGGGCCACAGCAGAACATAAAATTCATGGAATCTAGAATTCAACATTAAACTTGTTATATCACACAAGGATTGATGTCTTGCAGCTACTACATGTTGAATGTTCAATGCTTCTTTTGTGCCTGTCCTAGGTGATAATGTTTGAAACTTGTTATATCACCTATTGCTTTGTTTGGTATAAGTTTGTTGTGAACTTGTGTCATGTACAATAAATAAGTCATTTTGAGATTCTCATATTCTGAATTTGTCAATGCTTCAATGTTTTCTTCTGATTTTTCTTTATACTACTTTGCTGCCTTTTATTGCTCGATGATGCAAATTGGGTCAAATGATGAATTGGACAATTAAGGTTGTGAATTAGGCCTTGAACCAGTAGACTTCCATGCAAGAAAGTATTGGTTCATTTCACTGCAGTTGTCCTCTTTTGATTACTGTTTGTGTTACTTTATTTGCCTATGCACTGCTCGGTTGGTTCAGTTGATTAAATAACCTGCTGTCCGAACTGGTATTATTCTTAATTCTGATCATTAGAACAATGAAATTGATTAAAGAATACATTAAAGTGCATGATTACAAAGGTAAGGGTTCAAGGCCTTCTTTACATAGTTAATTGTTTAGTTCAAATAAGATAAACTTGACCCAGGTGTAGATGAGGTAAAAGTTAGTCTCTAGCATTCCTACACCATGTGCCTGAGAACACTATCAATCAATTATACATTAATATGGGATTGGTATTATATTATTGCTCTTATTCTCGCAATTTGTAAAACAATCCAGAAATCAATTTGTGTTTGTTCTGTTTCAATTTGAAGTATTGGATGGTTAGCTAGTTCCTTTAAAAGGCTAACAAGTACAAGAGTTCAAATATTTCAGTGAAAATATGTGCTTATTGGAAAGCAAATTGAGTGTGAAGTCCAATACATGGTTCAACAGTTCCAAGCTCAGCAGCCACAATATGTTGGGTGTTTAACTTTGCTTCTCTTAACTTACCTTCTCTTAACCGTGTAATCCTACAACATGATCTAAATATTATGACGGTTATTATTTTTAGCATCATACAATTACAGTTGTACTAAACAACTCTTAAATTTACTTTCTTTCCTCTTCTATGACCCTCTATGAATTGTTGATTACCAACTTGCCTGATCTTTGAAGATCTAACACAACCTACTTCATTACAAGATGGCATCCCCTCAGTCCTCGTTGCCGAATGGATCCGATGAGCTGAATGTAGGAAAACAGATGTGCGGCCCAAGAGAGCTTAGTAAAAGGCCCCAGAGCCAATATAACATCACGGCAATCGATCCACAGGATGGGGCCCCTACTGCACCTCCTAAGGCAGCGGCAGGATTTCGAACATTGTGTGGGATCATTGGATGGGAAAGGATCCCCATGACCTATCCATTATGGAAAACGCTGATAGATGAGGAGCACGACAGCTTGGTGACAAAAAATTTTATGTCGTTCGAGCTCCCACAAGACACCATGCACGCACTGCGATGGTACACGTTGCTAGTGGTGTGAAAGGCATAAAAGAACTTCAAGAGCGTCCTCATCACTAATTACGTGAATAAGGAAATGAATCCGTTCCAGAAGTACGGGTTCATCATTGAAGACGTGTGGGAACGATTTGTTGAGATGAAGACAACAGAAGAATTCGTGTGTCAAAGTGCAGCGCACAAGACCGTCCAATCAAAAAACACCCACCCACACAGACTCGGCTCTATTAGGTACGTGGTTAAGATCGCGCAATGGACGAAAGAGGACGACAAGGCAATCCAGAAGGAGGCTACATTGCAATTTGCCTCGATCTTGGACCTGCGCGCCCGAAACTGGCTAAGAGCGAGATCACGTCCCACTTCTTCGGGTGGCATGTCCTTTGCCAACCCCGCAGACGAGGAAGTGTCCCAACGCCTGGTAAGATATCGAACTACATAGTTTGTAGGAAGACCATACATACATTCATATATGAAATAACTTGTTGGGGTCTTGGATGCAGATAGTGTTGAGCAATGAATCTTCCCAGGGCTCTTTCATTTCAGACAAAGAGAGAGATATACTCTCCACGGCCTTGGGAAACAAGGAGCATCCGGGTCACATCTGAGGCCTAGGTGTTTTTGTTCCCTAGAAAATAGGATTCCCACAAGACTCCGACACGTACCAGAGTAGGAAGAGAAGCAAAGCCGAGCGTGAGGAACGGCTAGTAGCCCTGATTGAGGAAAGGCTGAGAGCGCAGTTCGATAATCAGCTAAGAAGCCTTGAGGAAAGGATGGAGGAAATGGTAGCTACGGAGAGGCAGGCACAGAAAGTGCAAGCCCTAGAAGCACAGGCACAGTTCAGCCCAACTAACCATCAGAGCAGTTGCGCGTCCGCCCCTAAGACAGACATGGACGACGCCAGATTTCCTTTTGATCACACTTGGGTAATATAATGTCTGCAATGCTCCTTAGATAGACCTGTTTAACGTGTTAGCTAACAATGTACCCTTATGTAGGTGGCCATGCCGTGCAATCTCCAAGTGAGGCTTGCCAACGGCTTCGTTCCCCTGCAGGCTACCTGGGGGTGTGTGTATCCATCTGGTCTAGGGTCGGTGGTGCACAGTTGTCGGGACCCGAATATGCAAATCCGGACCCTTTGTGTATTCAGCACTAGTCTAGGATCACGCTAGTGCACACAGAGATGAAATATCACAATCATACACAGCAGAATAATAAATAAAGACTTCATCTGTTAATATAAAACTATTGAACAAACTTAAGGTCAAACTTACACTTGTGAGGCCATGGTGGCTTCAACTCAAAATAAATAAACAGCAGCGGAATGAAGAACGTCGACGAATCCCATCAATATGCCACAAGCAACTGACAAGGTTAAACTCCGAGATATTCGCCTTCTCGTGGAACTTCTCCTCCTTCGAAGTTGTAGTCTTCTCCTCAACTGATGATTTTGTGTGTTGCAAGGGGTGAGTACATAAAGCACTTAACAAGTTGTGCACAGAATGCAAGTCTAGTATTCTATATGTATGGCTTAGTACAAAGGTATGGCTATCATGGCTATTTTGCAGTAAAGCAGTATTTATAAAAGAATACAGTAAATAGATTGAAATCGCAGTAAAACAAATAATAATAATAATAGATAGATTCAACATTTGACAAGTAAACCAAGTTTCCAATCCTAAGTCAATTTCCACTTTCCATGGCATCCTGCCATCCCAATAAGTTTTGTTTAACAAAAGTGTAACCCTTGACTGTAATTCCCGAGCATTGCTCAATACCGCGAGCATGGCTATTCGAATAGATTTGACACTCTGCAGAGGTTATGCACTTTACCCACACGACATGATCGTCCCTTGTTGCCAAGCTATTAGCACACTTCCTTTGGTGTGCCAGCAGGCTAATCATGACAAAGCCTTTACAATGCTCTGTCTAGACCCTGTACTGCTCGCTGAGGTTTCAACACGGAAGGGACTGGTTACCACACTCCGGGGCCCCCTCTTGCACCATGTGAGTCTACCCGTACACCCGGAACTCACTATACACCACAGCAGTACCGAAATCTAGACATCACAAATTAGTCGGCTAGGCTGTCCCATTCTAGACGTGTGGTTGCAAGTAAGACTCGGGTCAAAGGCTTGCAAGGTTATGTCCTTAGGGTGACTAGGGCAAGACTTTCACATACCCTTTGCCAAATCTGGCCCACCTTGGCACACTGCCGCTCGCCACATGCCCCAATCTAAATCATTACCACCCTTGTTGATTACCAAGCACCACATGCTATCAACAAGTCAATCTCGTTGCGTGACATCCACTCATCACCACAACGCAATCTCATTGTGTGACCACAAATGACACACAAGTTCATAACATTGTTCCATATTCCATTAGTCAAGATTAATCAGTGATGATTCAACACATGTGATGACATGGCATGGCTAAGCAATCTACGACGGTCTAACCAGCCCATGTTGATTATCAATATTAACAAACTATTAATTAACCATCCTAGGGTGACAATTAGATCATGGCATACAATGGCAAGGTAGGGTATAGATCAAATTGGTATAATAGCTAAGTCCCAATTTAATTTGAAACAATTGTATACTTGAAATAATATGCAATAGGGTAAAACAAATATAGCAATTTTATAAACATGGTTTCAACATGATCAAAGCACAACTTGCCTGGCCCTTGCGATTTTTACTGTTCTTTACTCTTTATCTTTGATTTTTGATCTTCGATGTTCAATCTTTACCTTCTTGATCTTTATCTCCTTAGAACAACTTCCGGACGATGCGTCTAACGATTAAAGAAGAAGCAAATACAAACCAACTCAAAAGATAAATCAAATAAAATCAAAATTGAGAACGGATAGTATTGGATCACAAAGGCTTAGATGAATTTAGGGACTTGAATGGATTACCTCAGAGATTAGACAAAAGAGAACGAGCTTTCGGAATACACCGAAAAGGAAAAAGACTGATAACTGAGAAAGAAAGAATAATATTTCAAAGAATATTTCTTCTAAAGTTATTATCTTGATTGGATAGACTATGACATATGGGCTCTCGATCTATAAACCAGGTCCATAAAGATACGTTAGTTCGCAATGAACTAAACTGATGCTCAATGTTGACTTTTGTTGACTAAACAGATACACAGTCAAACAAAAGAAAGATAGACTAATAGATTAGATATGGCACAAGGATATGACATATGGCCAACGGTCTATCGACCAAGGCCACGAATGACTTCTAGGTCAATGGCAGATTAGATTTTCAAGAATAGGACATGGACAAGTGGGGTCAACAGTCATGCGATTCGATCTGAGTTCAGTCATACGTCGATCAAGAGGCTTGATGATGACAAGGTAGCGAGGAATTGAAGACAAGGCTAAACTCATAGGTGATGGGGTTAGATTACAATAAGGCGATAGAGAGGACGATGATATTACACTAGGGCTTTTGCGAGTATGCACACATACGATGATAGCGAAGCAACGACAGGGCACTCATGCAAAGATGAGATGTCGATTATCAGTACAATGACATGGTAGCAAGGTTATGATATGGCTCAGGATTGATCTGCGAGTTGCGAGGTTTACATGACATGATGCATCATCAACGACAGATTGGACACAAGGTTAAGTTAGGGTTTGAGAGGAATGACACGCGGATAGATCCACTTGGCATAGGGATAGGATAGGTAGGGTTGGCTCTGCGATAAAAGATTACCAAGGGTGGCTAACCGAAACAAGATCCGATAATGAAAGGGGCTAGATCGAAGACGACAGGTAGATTCTAGAATATGGCATGATGGCAACCGAAGATCAAATGAACTCTAAAGATGGGCAAACCAGAGAATGATGGCCTACTGGACATGATGACACAACCAAGGCAAACTAAGATAGTTGGCGGCAAAAGACGGCGCGCGGCGCTGACGAAAGGCGGCGGCTAACGAATATTAAAATTTTCGGTTGATGGAATAGCAAAGGGGAAGTGAGCACCACGTAGAACGCGGCGAGACGAGCTCAACGGTATAAGTGGATTTGGCGGCAACCCAATGGACAGATCACAAACTACCAATGAACGACTACTAAAGCTAATAGATCAAACTGTCATAACTATTAAAATAATGGATGAAACCAAACCAAATTTTACACAGAGCTATCTGGGACCCTAAGGCACAATATGACGCAAAAGGATCAGAGCTTTACCTTCTGGATCAACAGGGAACGCACGAGGAAGTTTTCAGCTGTATGTACGCAGTCTGATCGGGGAAGATTGAATTTTCTGCAGAAATCCCATTGACAAAACCTTGAGTTAGGGTGAGCACCAGGTAGAGGACATCAAGATGAGTCTATAGTAAAAAGGGCACGGCCAAATTCGCAAAAACGGAGAACGGGCGATGGCAGCATTGGAGATTGGAACGGCCATAACTTTTGATTTTACAGATGAAACTGCACCAAATTTGGTGGAGAGGTAGATTAGACCATAAGGCACGAGATGACATGAGAGGATTTAAAAAAAACCCACAAGAACAACGGGGAACGCGACACCAATTTCGGCCGACGAGGGCGGCGCACCGGAGGAGGAATGGCTGCGACTTTCGGGTTTGGGAGGTGCTCTAGGGATTAGGGGTGTGTGGGAGGGGTCTTAAGGCACTTATATAGGCTAGGGAGTCGTGCCATGAAAGGAAACACGAAGAAAAACCAGATTTGGATTGAAAACGGATCGGATCGAACACCTAGCGGGCAATGAACAGTAACTGATGACGTGGCGCATTGTGGTGCGTCAGATGGGGATTGGAGGGCTGCGGTTGGGCGGCGACGTGGCCGGCTCGGGAGATGACACGTGGTTTTAACCCAATTTCCGAATTAAAATAATTCCAACAATTAAAATAATTCCTTTAGAGCAATAAAAATACCAGAAAAATTCTAAAAAAATTCTAGAAAATATTTTAAGACATTTGGAGCTCGAATAAAATATTTTTAACCAAACTTTATTTAAAATTTTGCAGTATTTAATTAAATTTAACAAAAGGCTTAATTTAAATTAATTTCCAAATAAATCCAAATGAATAGCAAATGAACTCCGAAAAATGTCAAAAAATTACAAAAAATTCCTTGAAGCACAATGAACTCAAATAAAACTAAATTTATTTTAATTGAATTTTATATTAGTCAAATTAAATTGTTTTAGCATTAGAAAATTCCAGATTAAGCTTTATTAAACTGAGAAAATCAGCGGGGATTTTTGAAAAGATGAACTAAACAAAAGATTTTTGAAAACCCAAATTTTGGGATGTTACCACGGTCGCACAATAGATCCGGGCTACGCCAAGGTCAAGGTCGATGGTGTATATGAAATTTGCAAGGCTGTCATGCTGGAGATAACTCCAAACGACGAGATCATCACAATAGGAGATGGCACATTCATCTAGTGGCCTAAGAAGGACATCTCCTTAGACTACTGCCCTGCAGCGCCAAAGCTACAAGCACTACCGGAACCACGTGATACGCCGGAGCTACCAGCACTATCGGAGCCACACGTTGCACCGAAGGAGCCCACCAAATCGATTACCGTGTCCTATCAGGCACAGGCTGTTATTACAGTTCGGGCCCAGTCATCTCCAGTGAAGACGACGTTTTCTAGACGGTGAGGCGACGACAAGGGAAAATCGAAGGGGACCACATTAGCACATGACTTTTCGTTTGCCCCATTGGCATAGCAATTCGAGCTGGGATAGCCGTTCGTACTGAAAGAGCGCTAGGAGATGCTTACATCAGCCTGCATTAGATTTCAAGATTGGTGCATGGAATAAGCTAACAAGCCGGTGGCACAACAGGCATCGAGTATCTCTGTCAGCTTCAAGGAGGAGCATTTCTTATACCGGTTTTTGGATGGCTTCTTCGTGGTCGGCTTCATTGACTTGTTCGATCTCTATAACCTCAATGCCCTCGACGCCTCACTCATGAGATGCTTAACATTGTAAGTGTGTGCAATAACCGTCTACATTCGTGTCGTACCGATAAATGTCATATATATATGATGCTTGATTTTGTACATGTAGATACATGATCATGGAAGCAAAAGTAAGGGAAATATCGGTGGGTTTTCTCGACCCACACATGGTGTCCAAGCAAACCATGGATGAAAATTTACAGGTCATCCACGAGTACGTGGAAAAAGTATTACTAGCTCAACAGGACAAAACATTCATATTTTTACCCCACGACTCGGGGTAAGTGCTTCGTCCAGTTGCTATACTTGTTGATTTGTACTTTATACACAGCTCAAAGTTATGTTGAATGACCATGGCGACATACCTGTGTAGGTTTCATTGGGTTCTACTCGTAATTGTACCAAGACAGAACCGGGTAATTTACCTTGATTCCAAAAAATGCGGCACCTACGACTTGGCGCCTATCATAAATTTACTCGATGCGCTGTTCGGTGTCTACAAATTTCGTGGAGGGCCAAACAGGAAGGAGCCATCTAAGTTGAAGCACATTCATAACTTTCCGGTATCCACTAGTATACAATAATCCTTCACTCTCCATAATAATACCACTAGAACTAACCTATTATATTTTGGCAGTGCCACCAGCAGCCAAAGGGCACTAACCTATGTGGATTCTACATTTGCCACAATATGTAACTCCTCATTGGTTCACAGAAGACCAATGTCATAGAGGTTTGTCAATTTTGCAACAATTGTTTCGACTTATCAATTTATGTACAAGCAAGACTTTACTCTTCCCATCAACACGCTTGGAAATACGCTGAATTTACGTTGGAACAGGCTGACCTGCTAGGTATTCGAGGACAACTCTGTGCCTTCTTAATGCGTGAGGTCATAAATCCAAAAGGCAAATGCCACTCAAGCATCACCTAATGAGTTGTGAATTTGTTAGTTACCATTTGGATTAATTTGTGAACCTTGTGCTGTGAATTTGTAAGTTGTAGTTTTGAATTCAATTGTTTTTTATATAAGTGAGTTGATTTCTAAAATGGATGAGCTATACGTTGTAATGTGCGATCGGAATTGATTTCTGAAATGGATGCACTGTATGTTGTAATATGTGATCCGAGTTCATTTCTGGAATGTATGTCATAATAATATGTTGGTGATTCTTTTTAATCTCTTTTGTTTCAGAGGGCATGGCTTGCATTTCCTAAGGCTAGGTAATAAATCAAAAATTGTAAATAATGGAAATTCAACATCACATACGGTTCTAAACAAGAACT
This sequence comes from Otatea glauca, assembly GCA_036346275.1. Lineage (NCBI taxonomy): Eukaryota > Viridiplantae > Streptophyta > Magnoliopsida > Poales > Poaceae > Otatea > Otatea glauca. The sequence continues at coordinate 36,620,363 of CM070713.1, read as the reverse complement.
GTCTGTAATATTGTCCCTTCACAAACAGTTCCAATTTAGAACCGTCTGTGCTGTAGGGATCATCACAGATGATTCTAAATTGGAACCGTCTGTGATAAGGTCCTTCATGATGAGGACATCCCAACCAAGGATACAACCGCTGCCCCTTCTTCTTCTACGACCGCTACTTCGTCCCCGACCGTCGCTGTTTGGCCGCTTCGCCGTCTCTGACGTCCGGAGGCTTAATCCGGAAGCAAGTCCTTTCCATGCACCTTTGCTGGACCAGCACGCCAAGAACATCCACCGAGGACAGCCCACGCGCCAAGGAAGGCCCAAGATAAAGCCCAATTTGTCGTCGAGTCCGGTTCGGCCATCCAGGAGCAGCAGTACTTCAAACGGACGCCACGGCCACATCCGAACTCCGTTTTTGACGTTCGACAATTCGTTTGAAAGGTATCGAGATAACCTTTCCAATGGATCTAATCTCAAGGCAAAATTCCTCCTGGAGAGAAGGGAAATCACAGAACAATCTCACGGGATAGAAATTCCAGGTGCTGCGCCACCTTTCTTTTGGGCCCAAGGCCCATGTACTTTTAGGGTTCTACCCCTCCTTTGGCCGGCGCCCCTTTCCTGGCTGCCGCACCCCTCTTGGGCGCCCCCCTTGTGTGGGTACCCCTTTATATTGGGTTCTCACCCCTGTTCTTCAGTTTTTTGGTTTTGTTGTGTTTTGGTAGATCCCGTATGCGTCCCTCCTCGTGTTTGCGCGTGTCGACTAGACCGCCCGAGCCGAGAAACAGAACCTCAACTTGTTCTCTTTGTTTGATTTCAATACTATCTTTTCGGTTTGCTTCATACTTTGTTCTTGCGGGTTCTCGTTTTCTTGCAGGAACTACTGATCATTGGGTCTTGTATCTGTGTGGATTTGGCATTGTGATTGCGAAGCTCCCAACCTGTTTGGTAGGAAGCCCTAAATTCGGTGCCATCAACACCTCCAAATCGACGTATCATCATCTCACCGAAAGATCGGGATCGCCTTCCCCATCAAGTTGGTATCAGAGCTCAAGGTTGCTCGGTGAGATTTTCCATCATATTTCGTTTTCTACCTAGAGTCCAGAAAATTTGCCCCACAAAAAAAAAGATTTGTCCCTTTGTCCAAGCTAATTTGTGCCGTAACTTTTACTACTTGTTCTTGGTTTGTTGAATCGTCAGTTGAATATTCGTGTCTTTGCTGGTTTTAGAGTCTAGTCCCGTTAGAGTTTCGAGTTCGAGTCATGTTTTGGTCACAATTGCTTTCGCATTGGAGTCAGTTTCTGCTAGTTGATCAGATCGGGACTCTCGGTGGTTGCTGGAGATCAGAAGAGAAGAGAAAAAAACCCGCACAGATTCAATTGCAAAAAAAACAAAGTTCAGAAAGAAAAAAAAGAGAGGAGAAAAAAAATCCGAGAAGAGATCTCTTTCCCTAGTTGGGTTCGGTTCGGTTGGCAGGAGATAAGGAAGGTATCTGTTTCGGTTTAAGAAAAGATCAGAGAGAAGGAAAGTGTAGCCTTTTATTTTGCTTAGGTCTAGCTTTGAAAGGAAGGTATAGGCTGCCCCTCTCTGGTTTTGCATCCACGGCCTCCGATTGGGCTGTTCGAGTACTCAAAACGACCGGAACGAAAAGCTACATCCGAAAATCGACAAGGCCAACTCTTATTGGGTTCTCAAGGCCCTAAAAAATTCATTCGACCCCAAAAAACATCGTTTAGGGCCTCAAAACGCCCCCGGAAGTTCGGAAAAATTCTGCTGGCTCCATTTTGGTTGAAATTTTTGCTGTTGGTGATTAGGCTCGCGTCTCTAGTACGGTCTAGCCTAGGACCAGCATTGTACTGATTTTGAACGACTTTTCAACTTACTTTGGTTCAGTGGTACTAGTTCCTCCTTTGCTACATATTATTGCTTGTCCAAGCTCCACCATCTTCTAACCACACAGGTTCCGGACTTTGCAATCGCTTGCCACATCGAGAACTTGTAATAACTTGGTAGAAGCGTGAGCGTGTGTGAGGCTTACCACTTCATATGACCTAGTAGTTTATAGGAGCTTTCATATCTGTATGAATTTTCTTTGTTTCTACTAACTATGGCAGGTAGTCCAAGCAATCGTGGGAGTAACGTCGGCAGTGGGAGTGAACATGAGGACTGCCTCACGCCAAAAGAACGGCGTTGGGTCACTCATTTCGAGAGGATGCACCATCAGCATGAGATGCGAACTCGTGACACTCTTGATGCGATTCAGGCGCAATTGGCACCCCTCACTGAGCTTCAAGCACAAGAAGACAACTTCTTCAAGTCGCCCCCAACAATGGTGCCACTGGTCAAACTTTGGGCCAACGCGGCGCTTCACCGGTTGTCCCTGTTACTTTAAACGGGGTGGCTCAAGAGGAGAACAACTACGCCGCCGATACCGAGGACAACTACAGGGTAAATGTGAACAACGACCGACCTCATCGTCGACTCCGCAATAACAGGCAAGGTATGGCTAGAAATCAACATGATCAAAGGGAAGAATATGATGATTCTATGGCAAAAATGAAATTTACTATGCTTCCTTTTGATGGTGCTTATAATCCTGATGTCTATCTAGATTGGGAGTTGGCAGTAGATCAAAAATTTTCTTGCTATGACTTCTCTGAGCGTAGAAGGGTGCACGCTGCCACTAGTGAATTTACTGGTTTTGCATCTATTTGGTGGAAAGAACTTTGTAGAGCCAACCGTGATGTACCTACAACTTGGGATGGGTTGAAGCGTGTCATGAGGGCTAGATTTGTTCCTACATACTATGCTCGTGATTTATTGAATAAAATGCATTTTAATCAAGGTGATAAAACGGTTGAGGAATATTATCAGGCATTGCAAATTGGCATGTTGCGTTGTGGGTTAGAAGAGGGTGAAGATGCAAAAATGGCTAGGTTCTTGGGTGGGCTTAACCGAGAGATACAGGATATACTTGACTATAAAGAATACAATTCTATCACTCGTTTGTACCATCTTGCTTTGAAAGCAGAAAGGGAAGTGCAGGGTCGACGATCGACAACGCGAGGTAATATTGGAGGCTCTTCCACGTCCAAGTCAGTCCAGATCCATACCAAGGCATCATCTTCCATACCTGGACGTGTACCTACACCCGTTGTTCCAACTACTTCGACGTCATCACGCACTCCGGAGGCAAACAAGTCAGTCACACTTCAAGCACCCGCCAAGAGTGCTTCCTCAGTTGCCTCCACCGGTCAAACGCGGGAGACACAATGCTTTCGATGCAAAGGAATGGGGCACGTGATGCGAGAATGTCCTAATCAACATGCTCTAATAATCAGAGAAAATGGTGAGTACACTAGTGATAGTGACATTGATGAAATTGAATATGCTCTTGTTGCCACTAATACTGTAGAGCCAGCAGAAGAAATTATCACTTCTGCAGCATCCGATAAATATCCGGCTCTTGTTGTCGTACGTGTACTTAGCGCACAGCCTGCACGCGATGAACAAAATCAACGCCATAATATCTTTCAAACAAGGTGTGTGGTGAATGAGCGCGTTGTGCATGTCGTTGTTGATGGAGGTAGCTGCAATAATTTTGCGAGTGTAGACATGGTCGAGAAGCTTGGCTTGATCACAAATCCACTTCCTCAACAGTATGAAATTGAATGGCTCAATTCCACTGGTAAGGTTCAGGTAACAAAAACCGTTCAAGTACCTATCTCGATTGGTTCTTATCATGATAATGTTGTTTGTGATGTTGTACCATGGATGCTTGCTCTCTTTTATTGGGTAGACCGTGGATCTATGATATGGATGCTACACATCATGGTAGGACCAATGAGTATAGTTTCTTGTATAAGGAAAAGAAAATTATTTTGAAACCCATGAGCCCTACAGAACTAAGAAACATTGATGTTAAAAGAGCTCAAAGAGAAAAAGAAGAGAGTGGAATTAAAAGTGTAGCTAGTAAATCAACCCATTCAACTACACCAGTTGATCAAAAACCTGATCTTAAGTTGAAGGGTAAGGTATTGTTGGCTGCAAAAGTTCTCTCACAAGATCACATGGATAGTATAGAACCATTGCCATTCTCTGTTGCTTTGTCTTCTGTTATTACTAATACTTTGAAGGATAATGAGATGGAGTCGAGGACGACTCCAATTCAAGAAGGGGAGGATGATGAGGACATCCCAACCAAGGATACAACCGCTGCCCCTTCTTCTTCTGCGACTGCTACTTCATCTCCGACCGTCGCTGTTTCGGCCGCTACTTCGTCTACGACGTCGAGAGGGCTTAATCCAGAAGCAAGTCCTTTCCATCCACCTTTGCTGGACCAGCATGCCAAGTACATCCACCGAGGACAGCCCACGCGCCAAGGAAGGCCCAAGATAAAGCCCAATTCGTTGCCGAGTCCAGTTCGGCCATCCATGAGCAGCAGTACTTCAAACGGACGCCACGGCCACATCCGAACTCCGTTTTCGATGTTCGACAACTCGTTTGAAAGGTATCGAGATAACCTTTCCAATGGATCTAATTCCGAGGCCAAATTCCTCTTGGAGCAAAGGGAAATCACAGAACAATCTCACGGGATAGAAATTCCAGGTGCTGCGCCACCTTTCTTTTGGGCCCAAGGCCCATGTACTTTTAGGGTTCCACCCCTCCTTTGGCCGGCGCCCCTTTCCTGGCTGCCGCACCCCTCTTGGGCGCCCCCTTGTGTGGGTACCCCTTTATATTGGGTTCTCACCCCTGTTCTTCAGTTTTTTGGTTTTGTTGTGTTTTGGTAGACCCCGTATGCGTCCCTCCTCGTGTTTGCGCGTGTCGACTAGACCGCCCGAGCCGAGAAACAGAACCTCAACTTGTTCTCTTTGTTTGATTTCAATACTACCTTTTCGGTTTGCTTCATACTTTGTTCTTGCGGGTTCTCTTTTTCTTGCAGGAACTACTGATCATTGGATCTTGTATCTGTGTGGATTTGGCATTGTGATTGCGAAGCTCCCAACCTGTTTGGTAGGAAGCCCTAAATTCGGTGCCATCAACACCTCCAAATCGACGTATCATCATCTCACCGAAAGATCGGGATCGCCGTCCCCATCACTTCACAGACGGTTCTAGAGTGGAACCGTCTGTGATGTGGGCTCATCATAGACGGTTCCAGTTTAGAACTGTCTGTGAAGGGTGTACATCACAGACGGTTTTTGTTTAGCACCATCTGTGATGACTATTTTCACAGATGGTTTACAAACCGTCTGTGATCACCCTACTCATCACTGACAGTTGGTTACAAACAGTTCACAAAACCATCTGTGATGTGCCTTACGAACCATCTGTGATGTAGTGTTTTGCAGTAGTGTCACGGCTTTATGCCTTTGTTGATCAGTTGCTGAGGAAGGACCAGGAAATACTAAATCCTATAAGGAGGAATACTATGAAGACTACGTGGACTAGGAAGGCGTTCCCCAGACGATTACCTGTGGCATATCGAATGGCCCAAGTTATTTTATTTCTACTGCAATAGTTTATTTGTTTCTCAAGCCCTTAAGGCATAATGGTGTAAACATTTGACCATATGGTCCGTTGCTTTATTTAATAATAATTTACTTCTTTCTTAGTTAATTTGTTGTATGGAATGGCATTTCATCTATGTTGCCACTGTGTGCACTAGCGTGATTCTGGAATAGTGCAGTATAAACATAGGGTTTCGGATTTGTAAATCCGGGTCCCGACAGTGTGTGTGTTCGTTGTGGAGAAATAGAACATACCGCGGATGATCATGCAATCAATTGCTCTAACTGTGAAGGAAATCATTCCCTTGGAGAGTGTCCTATGAGCAACATCACATGCTACCTTTGTGAAGACCGAGATCTTTGCCCAGCTCAATGTCCCTTAGATTCAATAGTTACTGTCGTGACACAACGTCAGCAAGAAAATTTATGAGCCTTAGTTGCTCAAGAATTAGCAAAATGATATGGAACACCAGTTGTATGTGCCATGTCGCTAGAAGGGTTAAAGAAGCAACACTTCAATCCTGTCAGCCCACTTCAGGAAAGCGTTAAGAGGTTATTATCGACAGCCTGTTTCTTTTGTGACAAAGAAGGTCATTGGGCCAGGAGATGCCCTATGAATCAACAAGCGGTGATTCACGAGAAGAGCAACATTGTGTGCTACAACTGTCATGAGAAAGGTCATTATGCTAATTGATGCCCACAGAGAGGACAAGCATTCCCTGTAGCTATGACTATTCTGGAAGTCACCTTAGTCAAGTTCATAACACCAAGGTGAGCGATGAAGTCTCAAGAACAGTCTGCCAAGAGAATCGGTTGAAGAAGAGGCGTTTGAACAAAGATACTACCCCGGTCAATAATTCTCAAGGTGGGAGTTTGCCCCCAGAATCTACTATACGTATCATAAGCCTGGGCATTTTGCCAACAACTGCCCTTAGAAGAAAGCGATCACCCTGGTTTTCTTCAATCTCTACTCCACCCCTACCAAGACCCCAACGCCAACGCTAAATCGAGGAGTACCTCAAGATGCCAATCAAGCCAGAGGATCAACTCAATCTGTCTTGAGAGGTCATGTCAATTATGTCACCACAGAAGGAGCGTATGGATTGCTAGATGATGTACTGGGTAAAGTTCCTAATAAACTAAGTACCTGCTATAGTTTTATTTAACTTTGGAGCTTCACATTCGTTTGTTTCTCGAGCTTTTGCTGTTGATAATGGGTTGGATGTTATGAACCCTAAGGGTGTGTTCGGTTCTTCGGATGAGGTTGAATGGGATGGGATGGTCCTGTACCATTTGGTTCCATTATTTTAGGTGAATAGAATGGTTCAACATCTATTGGGAATATTCCTCAAATTTATATTCCACCATCCAGGATTTGATGGTTCCATTCAAGCAACCAAATACATAAATGACTATTTTCTTGAACCATCTCATACATGTACCACTTGGTACAAGCAACCAAACACACCCTAAATGTTTGTTGTTAGTCCAAGTCCCAGGATCAGAACTCCGATCTAACCTTGGGTGTTTAGGAGTTAAGTTGCTCTTTGATGGAGTAGAGTTCCTAGCAAACTTTATTATATTGAATATCCAAACCTTAGATTTTATCTTTGGAATGGATTGGTTGTCTAAACATAAGGCTGTTTTGGATTGTAGTCGAAGAGTTGTGTCAATTGTGAGTCCTAGAGGAGAGAAAGTGGAATTTCAAGCGACTACGATTCATGATAGTCAGTTGATGGTTAACAGTGTGAAATTGTCAGTTTAGAGGATGTGCCAATTGTTAGTGAATACGTAGATATTTTTCAGAAGGATTTGCCTGGTATGTCGTCAGATCAAGATATTGAGTTGTTATTGAGATGGTGCTAGGTACAGCACTGTAGGATCAAGGATAATCGACTAGAGGGGAGTGAATAGGAGGTTTTTAAAATTCTTCGGCTCTAATTGCAATAAATAAATTGACTAATCATGAATTATAATTTTAACAATTAAAGCCTAAATACTCTAGGTTTTACTAAGTGCACGAACAAACTAAGTCTAAACAATAGAATACTTCTAAGCACAAGATCAAGGCACTAAAATAGCTAGGAATGTAAATTGCACACAAGGATGAAAAAATCAAACCATAAGGGAGAGAATGATGCAAGAATTTATCCTGTGGTCTCGGAGACTTTCCGGTCTACCCTAATCCACTTTGAGGAAGCTTTATCAACTTCAAGCTAGCTCCAATCACACGAGCCTCCCTCGAAAACTTTGGTAGTTCTTCCCCGCTCGGGGTAGGCAAACTCCGGCCTTCACAACTTGCCGAGGCTTCTCAAAATCTCTGTCGAGAAGCTCACCGCACACGAACGCTTTCTTGAGGTTGAATCAAGTGTCTAAAGGCTCAATCACTAAATGCAACACTTGAATTGCTCCTAACTCACTCAAAATGAGAATTTAATGCACACATGAGTATTGGAGACTTTCTAGAGCCCAAGATTGATCGATGAGGTCCAAGAGTAGCTCTAGAATGCAGGTGGGGGTATTTATAACACCTACCAACAAAACTAGCCGTTAGAGCAAGATTCATAAAAGATGTCAGCATTTCTGGTGCTATCGCCTATGTAGGGCCAGTAGCACCGGGCTCCTACCCAACGGTCAGAACAGTGCAATAAATGCATTGTCGAGTACATTGCAGAGAGGTGCAGTGCACCTTAACTGGACCGGTAGCACCGGCCCTTTATTTTTTGCTCGACCAAAAAGGTGCTTTTCTGGAATTTCTACACCGGCCATAAGGCTTGTGCTACCGCTCGCTCAGTAGCACCGGGCTACCATGGGCGGTAGCACTGGACTGCCAATCCGCCCAAAAACACTCTCTCTGGTTTTACACACATACAGGGCGGTGCTACCGCTCGACCATGTACAGGCTACCATGGCCGGTAGCACCGGCCTCATAGAGGCACTTCTAATATGCATAAGGTTTTTCAAATTGAATTTGAATATGACTTCAAGAGAGCCTAAAATTGAGACTTTAAACACTAAACAATGTCAAGGTAATCATCAGGACCCCTCTGAATACTACGAAACTATTTCTAGCAATCCGATCTTTTCTCCCAAACTCCGAGATCGGTAAAAGCTATCAAAGTCCTTAACTTTATACCTTCATCATTTAGCTTGATGCGTTTATCTTCCTTTTTGCCATTTTCATGCTTCCATGATCGCCGAACTTAGGACTAACCTATTTTCAATCACCTCAAAATAAAATGTTAGTCCTTTGATCATGATTGTCATTAATTACCTAAACCAAATCGAATTTGGGGGGCCTAAATGCTTTCAATCTGCCCCTTTTTGGTAATTGATGACAATCCTCATATAAGAGATGAATTGAGTTTATATTTTGAGTATGCAACTAGAGGATCAAGTTGTATACTCAAAGACTTTGTTTTAACAATATCTTGCTTCTTGAGATGAAATGATGCATATGAAGCAAATTATTATTAAAACCACGATGTTTAATTTGAAAAACTCCCCCTAAATGTGTGTGTATGATTTATGAGTTGTCCTTTGCACATATTTGAGATTTTTGGAAATTTTGACGGAGTTTCCTTTTAAACATCGAATCCGAAGGTAACTGTAACACCCTAAATTTTGCTCTAATTTAAATTTTGGAGTATTTTTTATTTTTGAGAATTTTTGGGAATTTATTGAAATTTATTTGGATTTATTCAAATATGGCCTTTCTTGAAATCAATTAAATAATGGAAAAGTTTATGTAAAGTTTTATTGAAAATATTTTATTTGAGTTCCAAATGCCTCAAAGTATTTTCTAGAATTTTTCCAGGTATTTTTGCTATTTATTTTGGCTTTGTTTATTTATCTGATTTATTTTTAATCAGAAATATTTTAAAAATCAGAAGAATAATCTTGGGCCGCCCAAAGATCGTATTAGCTTGCCCGATTCGTGAAACCCTAGCCACCGTATGATCGAGCCGTCGGATCGAGATCCAACGGTCACCGTTGCGCCGCGTCCCCCGCGAACGTGCGCCATCGGATCGTCGCTATTTGAACGGCCGTGACGGAGCCACGTCGGTCCGACTGGGCGTAATCGCCGGAGTTAACGCCGCCTAGCGTTTCCACTCGTTTCGCCGGTGTTTGCGCGCACGTCGAGGCTTCTTTTAAAGTGTCGGTTGCTGCGTCGTGTAGAGCTATTCTCGCCGCTCCTTTTAGTCTCCTTGCACGCACGCCGAGACCTTCTCTAGCGCCCGTGCGAGCTCGCCGTAGTTGCTTCCTTTCGCCGCTGTAGTTTTTGCTTCCTTCCACCGTCGTCCGAGCTGTTCCGCCGTGCTCCGACCCTGTCCCGAGTTCACCGAAGCAAGCCGCATCGAGTGGACCACTTCTTCACGCCGGAGAGCCACCGTAGCGCCGTCGACTGCGTCGTCTTCCCCAGCTCCGGTAGCCTTCTCTTCTGCACCGTCGCCGACCTTCGCGAGCTCCGTCGACAGTTCGATTGCCATTAGATCGTAACCGTTAGATCAGGGTTGTGCGGCGTAGATTAGATCTGGATATTAGGTCTTTTAGTAGAACTCAGCCGTTGGATCGTTAGTGTACGCGTGAGATTGCGCCGCGTAGTCAAGATGAACAGTAAACCGCTCCGGTAACCTGCGCCGTTGGATCGGATCTGAACGGTTGAGTTCAGATCTGGTTTTGCCCTAAGGATCTGCGCCGTTCAGATTTGAACGTGCGGCGATGATGGCGCCGTACCCTCAACAGATCCAGCCGTCGATTTCGGGTGCGCCGTCGCGATTGCGCCACATGTCGCTGAGTAGACGAGGCGTCGCCAGGCGTGTGTGGGACCTGACCGTTGGATTCGGGCGCACCGTCAGATGCGTGCCGCGTGGTAGCGCGGAAATCGAGGGGAAACCGAGCCGAACGTGCGCGTGAGATCTGGCCGTTGAATCCTTTGACAGCCACAATTTCGCCGCGTGGCTAAGATCTGGCCGTAGGTTGAGCAATGGCCGAGATAGTGTCACGTGTTCGTGTACGAATCTCGAGGCAGTCGGCTGACGTCAGTGGTGACGTCAGTGCTGACGTCATCTGGTGAGGGCCATGTGCTCTGTTTTGTGGACCGAGTCCACCGTGGACCAGAGCCGAGCCGTGGACAGGGTCCATGGACCAGAGCGACGTGGCAGCACCAGCGAGTGCCACGTGTCAGATGACGTCATGCTGACGTCATTTCTCCAGAAAAATATTTTGACCGAAATTCTTTTCTGTGCTGACGTCATCATGTTGCAATGCTGACGTCATAAATGCGATTTTTCAGTATAAAGATAATTCAGAAAAATCGGATTTTCTAAATTCTGTATTTTCAGATTTTATTCAAATTTCAAATGGATATAACTTTTGCATTTTAACTTGGATTTGGGTGATTCAAAGTTCTAAAAATTCATAAAATTGTGACATCTTTAATGGTGAATTTTATTTGAATTTTTGAGGTATTTTTTCTTTTGTATTAGTTATTTATTGCATATATTGTTTGTTCGCGTAGACGCAAATTTGCCGGAAGGTTTCGAGGAAGAGTTCGTCGCTCAAGACCAAGCTTCGGAACACGACAAGCAACTTTTTGAAGGCAAGTGATGCTTTGATCATTTTGATCCTAGATTTAAAAATGTAATTTATGCTTTGAAATTATGCATGCTAATTTATTTAAAGTGAAGTTAAATTAAATTGGGTAATGTAGCTAATCAACCCATATTGTTATTGTCACCATGAAAGTATTATCTGTATGCCCTGAAATCTTTGTCACCCTAAGTTTGATTGTATTAGTTGGATGTTAATATTGTGCCAACACGGGAGGCTAGACCGTGAGTAGATGCTTAGCCTTGCAACGAATCATGAATGATCTTTCGGGAAAAATGCTACAATATTGATTAAAGAAATATTGAATGTATTTTGAAAGTGGTGTGATGATGCCACGTGATGAGATTGAGGTACAGAGACCTGTGTGGTTCTGTACCGATGTTGAGTTATTACTGGCATATGTTGCACAATAATGAACTGGGTGGGAAATGATTTAGACTGGGGCAAGTGGCAAGAGGCTGTGTGCCAGGTGGGCCTGTGTGGCAATGGGTTGATGAGTGATGTGAGTCTGTGTGCCACATTGGGCTGTGTGCCACTGTTGAGTGTTGGAAGTCTTGCCTTGGTCAGTTAAGGACTTCACCTTGCAAGCCTTTGATCTGAGTCACCCGTACAACCACATGTCTAGTATGGGACAGACCTAGTTGATTAGGGTTCTTTTATCTTTCCTCTGATACCTCAGGGTGACAGTACACAGGGGTGTATCTGTAGGGGGGAGCGTACCTATGCTACGGCTTGGTGCCCATCCAACGGTGATTGACCTATCCTATACCTCGGCTCTGTGTGAGGGAAGTGATAGTGAAGGCAATACCGGAGAGGTTATTTGGTTAAGGTAGAGGTTCCTGAAAAGCTTTGTTACGGACGATCACCTGTGTGGTGAATGGCTGTATCTTGTGGGTAAAGTGTACAACCTCTGCAAAGTGTCAAATCTATTCGAATAGCCGTGTCCACGGTATTGGACATTGCTCGGGGATTACAGTCAAGGGGTAGATCTTCAAAAACAAAATGTGGAAAGGGTGGCTGTGTGCCAGTGTTAAAATGAACTGTTAAGGCTGTGTGCCGAGAATCATCGAAGAAAAACCATTTGAAGAAATTAGTATTATTATAATTGTTTCACTGCTTTAATCTAAATAAGATACCGCTTTAAAAATGCTGTTTGAAGCAAAAAGAACCAATTAAGCCAATCCTTTGAAATAAGCTTTGCATATAGTAATAGCGCTGCATTCTGTGCATTAGTTGTTGAGTGCCTTGTGTACTCACCCCTCCTTGCTTATCAACCCCAACATCAGTGGAGGAGTCTACACAGCGTGGGAGGAGGAGTACAATGAGGATCCTGACAATTAGGGGCAAGCCCGATCGGTTGCTCGTGGCAAGATGAAGGCTTCCACGACATTTATTTTATTCCGCTATTTCTTTTACTCGAATAATGTAAGCCTGCGTGGTGATTTTATGTAAGGAGACCATAAGGTCGTACAACTCGGTTTATATGAATGTTTGCACTATTTATTCTTATATGGTCGTGAATATGCGTGATGTGCAACCTGTAAGATCAGTGTGCTAGCGTGATCTGGACTAGCACGTAATACACAGAGGGTCGGATTTGCGGTTCGGGTCCGACAGAGGTGGTATCGAGCAGGATGACCAGAGTCTTGACCTAAACTAGATTAGGCGTATGCAGTGGATAAAACTATCTTTTAAGAATTTAACAACTTGAGCAAGAATATCAATGAAATCTCGACTTATCCTTTCTCTCTTGCGTCATATCTATGCTGAAATCTTATTATTATTATATGTTTAATTTGAACAAGGTTTGTTTTGGCAGATGAGGATGATCCACACCTATGGAGAGCGCACTGGAGGATTCGCCACTGAGTTATGGCGTATGATGCAGCTGCTCGGAGGTTTCGACAGGCCGCTTTATCAGGGGACCACTGTGGTGCGGGCAGGACTTGATATCGCCTGGGATGACAAGATCACTGTTTACGCCCGGGAGAGGACAAGGGCGAGCCGTCCTATCTACATCACCACCAGGAGGACTTCTTTTGAGGCTGGGATCCAGGAGAAAGCACGTCTTGCGATGCGATAGATTGCCCGCACTTACTCCGCCAAGTTGGAGGGCACTGTTTTTCGTCAACACCCGCACCGAGATAATCGCTATGACAGGGTGGAGCTCATGGTGGAGGATGCCACGATCACTCATCTGGCAAGGTATGTCATCGCCCAGGAGGACGCCATGGATGAGACAGTCCAGGAGCTACAGAGGACCCATGACGACGTCACGGAAGTGAGGACTCAACTGCGGGAGGGCTTAGCTCACTCCATACAGAAGATCCAGGAGCTGGAGATGGCCCTGTATGGACCTGAGTCTGAACCAGTCCTGGAGCTACACGATCCAGATCCGGATGAGCTGCAGCAGAGGCACGGTCACGAGAGCCACGCACGGGAGCGAGCGACCACAGGACCAGCAGAGTCGATGGGGTCATTTGCACCAGCTGCAGTGGGTCATCAGGACCAGTTCGCCCCGATGCCAGAGCACCCGTCGGTGTATGCTCCGGGGGAGCCGTAGCCGGGTTGGCTCGATGAGTGATCGAGTCTAGTCGGGTGTAGTGTCGAGACTCGAGTGTTTGAGTCGCGTCTTTTATTTCAAAGTCACCATTAGGTGTGAGTCGTTGTGGAGTCCGATATTTGTTTACTTGTTTTTGGTTGTGAGTGTCTTGTATGTGTTGCGTTGCACTTAGGCACTTGTGAGCAACCATACTACCTTATATTATATCAATAAAGTTGCTAAATAATTTAAGTTACACCTGTTTTCCTCGCATAAGTTCTTTTACTTGTCTATGCTTTCTTCTTTTCTTAACCTTGGAAGTTTGCAACAGATGGTGAGGACTCGCGGAAACACTGGAGCCAGCGGAAGTGGAGCTAATCAGGCTGACAACCAGAATGAGGAGCCAATTCCTCAACCATCGCAAGTTGATATGCAGAATCTGGGAGCCTTTCTGACTGCCCAAACTCAACTCATGAACACAATGGTGCAGACCATGCAGCAGATCTCCAATCAAGCTGCTGCGAATGTTCAACCTGGGGGTAACCATGGACCACACCCCTATTCAAGGTTGTCGGAGTTTATGCAAACTCGTCCACCCACCTTCTCAGGCAACGCCAATCCGATGGAAGCGGATGATTGGCTAAGGATAATCAAAAGGAAGCTGCACATTACCCAGTGTGTAGGACATGAGAGGGTGCTCTATGCCTCTCATCAACTGGAAGGAACTGTCGCAGAGTGGTGGGAAAACTTCTGCACAGCTCATGAAGATCCACAGAGTATTACGTGGGAGGAATTCACCTCAGCTTTTCGTTAATACCATGTACCGGAGGGTATCATGGATCTCAAGGAGGAATTCCAGAATCTCAAGCAGGGTGGCCAGTCAGTGGCCGACTACTTCAATAAGTTTACCCAGCTAGCACGCTATGCACCAGAAGACGTAGCTACGGACAAGGCCAGACAATCCCGCTTCATGAAGGGATTGAATGCAGGGTTACAAGTGGGACTGATCACCCACACATTTCCAGACTTCCAAGAGCTGGTTAACAAGGCTCTTATTCTGGAGGACAAGCGCCGAGAGTTGGATGACAATCGGAAGCACAGAATGGCACAACAAGGAGGACGTTCGAGCCAGCAGAGGCAGAGGACGGCACCCCAACAGTTCATCCGGTTCCAACCTAGAGGCAGTGACAGGGCACCACTGCCGGCAAATCGTCCAATGGGCCAGAATGCCCAGACTCCAGCCAGAACTGTGGTACAGACTGGAGGAACCTCACAAGCAGTGGGAAGATGTTGTTATCACTACAACGAATTGGGGCACTTCGCCAACAATTGCCCGAAGAAGGGAGGTGTCACCCCGGTCCGATTTGTCCTGGGGAATACGCCTACAAGGAATCCTGCACCAACTGTGAACCGCGGAGCATCGACATCAGCAACTCCATCTCAA
This sequence comes from Otatea glauca, assembly GCA_036346275.1. Lineage (NCBI taxonomy): Eukaryota > Viridiplantae > Streptophyta > Magnoliopsida > Poales > Poaceae > Otatea > Otatea glauca. The sequence continues at coordinate 36,605,266 of CM070713.1, read as the reverse complement.
GGAACTGCACGAGGCTGAGTCAACCACATTACAGCAGATGAAGTCTAGAACGCCTCAGACGTTGTACTGGGTATGTTCCTAGTAAACTCAGTACCAGCTACTGTTTTATTTGACTCTGGAGCATCACATTCATTTGTGTCTCAAGATTTTGCTGTTCGCAACAATTTGGATATTGTGGAACTTAAGTGTGTACTTGTAGTCCAATCCCCTGGATCAGAACTCCGATCCAATGTAGGATGTTCTGGGGTGAGGCTAATAATTAATGGAATAGAGTTCCTAGAAAACTTAATTATATTGAATACCCAAACCCTGGATGTTATCCTGGGAATGGATTGGTTAACCAAACACAAGGCAGTGCTGGATTGCGGAAAAAGAGTTATATCAATCGAGAGCCCAGAAGGGAGAAGGGTTGAGTTTGAAGCAAAAGTAGTACGAGATGGACAATTAATGGTCAACAGCATGAAGACTATCAGCTTGGAGGAAGTTTCCATAGTCAATGAATATCCGGATGTTTTCCCGGAGGATCTACCTGGAATGCCGCTGGAAAGAGATATCGAGTTCATGATAGAGCTTGTTCCAGGGACAGCTCCAATAGCTAAGAGACCTTACAGGATGTCCACGGAGGAATTAGTGGAAATGAAGAAGAAAATTGTAGAGCTGCTGGAAAAAGGATTTATAAGACCTAGTTCATCACCATGGGGAGCACCTGTCTTGTTCGTTAAGAAGGACAGGAGTTTTAGGATGTGTATAGACTATCGTGCAATTAATGATGTGACGATAAAGAATAAGTATCCGCTACCCAGGATCGATGATCTATTCGATCAGTTGAGAGGAGCAGGAGTCTTCTCCAAGATTGATCTCCGATCGGGATAGTATCAACTGAAGATCCGATCAGAGGATATTCCAAAAACTACATTTTCGTTAAGATATGGACATTACGAGTTTACAGTGATGTCCTTTGAATTGACAAATGCACCAGCATATTTCATGAACTTGATGAATAAGGTTTTTATGGAATATTTGGATAAGTTCGTCGTAGTGTTTATAGATGATATCCTTATTTATTCCAAGACGAAGGAAGAGCACGCCGAACATTTAAGGCTAGTCCTTGAGAAATTGAGGGAACAACAGTTGTTTGCAAAATTTAGCAAATGTGATTTCTGGAAGAATAAGGTTGAATTTCTTGGACACATAATGACTGCAGAAGGAGTTGCGGTAGATCCAAAGAAAGTGGAGACAGTTTTGCATTGGGAGCAACCGAAGATGGTAACCCAAATCCGTAGTTTCCTTGGAATGGCGGGATATTACCGTCGTTTCATCGAAGAATTCTCCACGATTGCGAGACCCCTTACGCAATTGTTGAAAAAGGAAAAGAAATTCTTATGGACACCTGAGTGTGAGAAGAGTTTTCAGGAGTTAAGAAACGATTAACATCAGCACCTGTATTAGTTTTACCTGACGTTCATCAAGGCTTCGACATCTATTGTGATGCATCGCGTCAAGTATTGGGATGTGTATTGATGCAAAACCGAAAGGTAATCGCATATGCATCAAGGCAATTGAGGCCGCATGAGGAGAACTATCCGACTCATGATTTGGAATTAGCTGCCGTAGTGCATGCTCTAAAAATATGGCGTCACTATCACCTTAGAAACAGATGTGAAGTGTATATTGATCATAAAAGTCTTAAGTATATCTTCACGCAAGCTGACCTAAATATGAGGCAAAGAAGATGGCTAGAACTAATCAAGGACAACAATGTTGGAATTCATTACCACCCGGGTAAAGCCAATGTTGTGGCTGATGCCTTGAGCCGGAAGAACCACAGCGTAAATATGCTGTTAGAACCAAGTCAGACCGAGTTGTGTAAGGATTTCCAGAAGCTAGGATTTGAAGTGGTACCAGAAGGATTTTTGGCTACCTTGGAAGTAAAACCTACCCTGGAAGATCAGATCAGGGAAGGGTAGAAAGATGACGACAAAATCAAGAGAATTAAGGACAAGATGGATGCAAGCAAGGCAAAAGATTTCAAACTGGATGAGTAAGGTACTATGTGGTTTAAAGGGCACATTTGTGTGCCAAATAAAGATGATCTGAAGCAGCTAATTTTGGAGGAAGCCTATGACTCCAAGTACTCCATTCATCTAGGAAGTGCAAAAATGTATCAGGATTTAAAAGAAAGATTTTGGTGGCCAAGCATGAAGCGAGAAGTTGCCGAATATGTTGCATTATGTGACATATGCCAAAGAGTCAAAGCTATGCATCAGAGGCCAGCAGGATTATTGCAGCCCCTAAAGATACCTGAATGGAAATGGGAAGAGATCGGTATGGATTTCATAACCGGTTTACCCAGGACTCGAAATGGATATGACTCTATATGGGTTATAGTGGATCATTTGACCAAGGTTGCACATTTTGTACCTGTGAAGACCACTTACTCGGGTGATAAGTTAGCAGAACTCTACATGTCAAGAATTGTTTGCTTGCATGGAGTGCCGAGGATGATAGTATCGGATAGAGGTACCCAATTTACCTCAAGGTTTTGGGGAAAGCTGCATGAAGCCATGGGAACTCGTCTGAACTTCAAGATGACATACCATCCGCAGATGGATGGTCAAAGCGAGAGAGTTAACCAGAATCTTCGAAGATATCTTTGAGAGCATGTGCTTTAGAATATTCTACTTCATGGGACAAGTGTTTGCCTTATCTTTGAGTTCACTACAATACTTGATTATCAAGCGAGTTCTGAGATGTCTCCATTTGAAGCTCTGTATGGTCGATCTGTCGAACACCCTTGAATTGGAATGAGGCTGGGAATAGCATGTTTTGGACCGGATATTCTTGACAAGCGCAAGAACGGTCGCTATGATCGAGAAAGATTAAAGATTGCACAATCAAGGCATAAGAGTTATGCCGACAATCGCCGCAGAAGAATTGAGCTTTGAACACGAAGATTATGTATACCTTAGAGTTACACCACTCAAGGAGTCGGAGGTTTCATGCAAAGGGAAGCTTGCACCTGGATATGTCGAGACCATTCAAGATCTTGAGCCGCAGAGGTGAAGTTGCGTATCGCTTGAGTTGCACATCCTTGGCGAGTGCATGATGTATTCCATGTGTCTCAATTGAAGAAGTGTCTCCAGTACCGGAAGAACAAGCGCCTTTAGAAGCAATCGAGCTGCAAGAAGATTTAACCTATAAAGAGCATCCGGTGAAGATTCTAGATACGATGGACGGAAAAACGAGGAACAAGTATACACGATTTTGCAGTGTCCAGTGGAGCAACCACTCGGAAAGTGAAGCAACCTGGGAACGTGAAGAAGATCTGAAGGAGTTCCCTAACCTATTTACGTAGATGACCACGAATCTCGAGGATGAGATTACATTGAGAGGAGGTTTGTAACACCCTAAATTTTGCTCTAATTTAAATTTTGGAGTATTTTTTATTTTTGAGAATTTTTGGGAATTTATTGAAATTTATTTGGATTTATTCAAATATGGCCTTTCTTGAAATCAATTAAATAATGGAAAAGTTTATGTAAAGTTTTATTGAAAATATTTTATTTGAGTTCCAAATGTCTCAAAGTATTTTCTAGAATTTTTCTGGATTTTTCCAGGTATTTTTGCTATTTATTTTGGCTTTGTTTATTTATCTGATTTATTTTTAATCAGAAATATTTTAAAAATCAGAAGAATAGTACTGGGCCGGCCCAGCACTATGCTTAGCCCGACCCAGTTCACTGAAACCCTAGCCGCCGCGCGATCGAGCCGTCGGAACGAGATCCAAAGTCACCGTTGCGTCGGGTCGCCCGTGAACGTGCGCCATCGGATCGTCGCTGTTTGAACGGCCGTGATGGAGCCACGTCGGTCCGACCGGGCGTAATCGCCAGAGCTAATGCCGCCGAGTGTTTCCACTCGTTTCGCCGGTGTTTGCGCTCACGTCGAGGCTCCTTTTAAAGTGTCGGTTGTTGCGCCGTGTAGAGCTCTTCTCGCCGCTCCTTTTAAACTCCTTGCACGCACACCGAGACCTTCTCTAGCGCCCGTGCGAGCTCGCCGTAGTTGTTTCCTCTCGCCGCCGTAGTTTTTGCTTCCTTCGCCATCGTCCGAGCTATTCCGCCGTGCTCCGACCCCGTCCCGAGTTCACCGAAGCAAGCCACATCGAGTGGACCACTTCTTCACGCCGGAGAGCCATCGTAGCGCCGTTGACTGTGTCGTCTTGCCCAGCTCTGGCAGCCTTCTCTTCCGCGCCGTCGCCGACCTTCGCGAGCTCCGTCGAACGTTGAATCGCCATCCAACCGTTGCAGTACGTCCACGTAGCCCTTCTCTGTTTACGTTTAGATTAGATCGTAACCGTTAGATCTGGGATGTGCGGCGTAGATTAGATCTGGATATTAGGTCTTTTAGTAGAACTCAGCCGTTGGATCGCTAGTGTACGCGTGAGATTGCGCCGCGTAGTCAAGATGAACAGTAAACCGCTCCGGTAAACTGCGCCGTTGGATCGGATCTGAATGGTTGAGTTCAGATCTGGTTATGCCCTAAGGATCCGCGCCGTTCAGATTTGAACGTGCGGCGGTGATGGCGCCGTACCCTCGCCAAATTGCGTGCTGACGCGTGGGCGTTTTGATCGGGGTAGAGACCAGATCCAGCCGTTGATTTCGGGTGCACCGTCGCGATTGCACCACATGTCGCTGAGTAGACGAGGCGTCGCCAGGCGTGTGTGGGACCTGACCGTTGGATTCGGGCGCACCGTCAGATGCGTGCCCCGTGGCAGCGTGGAAATCGAGGCGCCACCGAGCCGAACGTGCGCGTGAGATCTGGCCGTTGAATCCTTTGACGGCCATGATTTCGCCGCATGGCTAAGATCTGGCCGTAGGTTGAGCAATGGCCGAGATAGTGTCACGTGTTCGTGCACGAATCATGAGGCAGTCGGCTGACGTCAGCGGTGACGTCAGTGCTGACGTCATCTGGTGGGGGCTAGGTGCTCTGTTTTGTGGACCGAGTCCACCGTGGACTAGAGCCGAGCCGTGGACCGGGTCCATGGACCAGAGCGACGTGGCAGCACTAGAGAGTGCCATGTGTCAGATGACGTCATGCTGACGTCATTTCTCCAGAAAAATATTTTGACCGATTTCTTTTCTGTGCTGACGTCATCATGTTGCAATGCTGACGTCCTAAATGCGATTTTTCAGTATAAAGATAATTCGGAAAAATAGGATTTTCTAATTTCTGTATTTTCAGATTTTATTCAAACTTCAAATGGCTATAACTTTTGTATTTTTACTCGGATTTGGGTGATTCAAATTTATAAAAATTCATAAAATTGTGATCTATTTAATGGTGAATTTTATTTGAATTTTTGAGGTCATTTATTCTTTTGTATTAGTTATTTATTGCATATATTGTTTGTACGCGTAAACGCAAATTTGCCGGAAGGTTTCGAGGAAGAGTTCGTCGCTCAAGACCAAGCTTCGGAATACGACCAGCAACTTTTTAAAGGCAAGTGATGCTTTGATCATTTTGATCCTAGATTTAAAAATGTAATTTATGCTTTGAAATTATGCATGCTAATTTATTTAAAGTGAAGTTAAATTAAATTGGGTAATGTAGCTAATCAACCCATATTGTTATTGTCACCATGAAAGTATTATCTGTATGCCCTGAAATCTTTGTCACCCTAAGTTTGATTGTATTAGTTGGATGTTAATATTGTGCCAACACGGGAGGCTAGACCGTGAGTAGATGCTTAGCCTTGCAACGAATCATGAATGATCTTTCGGGAAAAATGCTACAATATTGATTAAAGAAATATTGAATGTATTTTGAAAGTGGTGTGATGAGGCCACGTGATGAGATTGAGGTACAGAGACCTGTGTGGTTCTGTACCGATGTTGAGTTATTGCTGGCATGTGTTGCACAATAATCAACTGGGTGGGAAATGATTTAGACTGGGGCAAGTGGCAAGAGGCTGTGTGCCAGGTGGGCCTGTGTGGCAATGGGTTGATGAGTGATGTGAGTCTGTGTGCCACATTGGGCTGTGTGCCACTGTTGAGTGTTGGAAGTTTTGCCTTGGTCAGTTAAGGACTTCACCTTGCAAGCCTTTGATCTGAGTCACCCGTACAACCACATGTCTGGTATGGGACGGACCTAGTTGATTAGGGTTCTTTTATCTTTCCTCTGATACCTTAGGGTGACAAAGACAGGGTGTATCTCATGCGGGGAGCGACTGTGCTACGGCTTGGTGCCCATCCAACAGTGATTGACCTATCCTATACCTCGGCTCTATGTGAGGGAAGTGATAGTGAAGGCAATACCAGAGTGGTTATTTGGTTAAGGTAGAGGTTCCTGAAAGGCTTTGTTACGGACCATCACCTGTGTGGTGAATGGCTGTATCTTGTGGGTAAAGTGTACAACCTCTGCAAAGTGTCAAATCTATTCGAATAGCCGTGTCCGCGGTATTGGACATTGCTCGGGGATTACAGTCAAGGGGTAGATCTTCAAAAACAAAATGTGGAAAGGGTGGCTGTGTGCCAGTGTTAAAATGATCTGTTAAGGCTGTGTGCCGAGAATCATCGAAGAAAAACCATTTGAAGAAATTAGTATTATTATAAGCTGTTTCCTTTGCTTTAATCTAAATAAGATACCGCTTTAAAAATGCTGTTTGAAGCAAAAAGAACCAATTAAGCCAATCCTTTGAAATAAGCTTTGCATATAGTAATAGCGCTGCATTCTGTGCATTAGTTGTTGAGTGCCTTGTGTACTCACCCCTCCTTGCTTATCAACCCCAACATCAGTGGAGGAGTCTACACCAGCGAGGGAGGAGGAGTACAATGAGGATCTGGACAATTAGGGGGCAAGCCCAGTCAGTTGCCTGTGGCAAGATGAAGGCTTCCACGACATTTATTTTATTCCGCTGCTATTTCTTTTACTCTGAATAATGTAAGCCCTGCGTGGCTGATTTTATGTAAGGATACCATAAGGTCGTACAACTCGGTTTATATGAATGTTTGCACTATTTATTCTTATATCGCTGTGAATGTCTGTGATGTGCAACCCTGTAAGACTTTGTGTGCTAGCGTGATCCTGGACTAGCACAGAATACACAGAGGGTCCGGATTTGCAGATTCGGGTCCCGACAGTAACAATATATATGCAATGAATTGGCATGAAAATGAATAAGAGATAATGAACCATGAGTAAGATATTAAAAAGTAACCATAATCATCCAGAACACATAAGCATCCATAATGATCCAAAACACATAATCAACCAAAAGTAATAATGAAGGTTCCTTAGCTTACAACACATATAAATATGATAGTACTTAAGCTAATCCTCCAAAGGAGGCTTAAAACATCAAGTCGTCATAAGTTGTGGAATATCTAAATATGGGGTATGAGCACTTGTAGGATACGCGAAGGATATTTCCTAACGACGTACAGAGACTCCAGATATCACGGGCCCGATCCTACAGGATAAGATATACGTGAAGGGGATATTTCCACACTAGGAAAGACTCGATCACTTTCCCATTACGAGAAAACTGACTCAAATACGCCTAGTATCCAGGGAAGTTTGGATATGCTACAAAGATCATGCGACGATGGATTCCTCATTGGCTACGATCCAGTACTCCAAACCGACTACGACTCAACTTGGGACAAGGCTACCTCGACTATGTAAGGCCGAGGGAAGGTATCCTCAAAGGAAAAAGAACGAGAGACTTCCAGACCAGAAGAGAAAACGAGAAGACCTTTGGCGAAAAGCACCCAAGAGCTGGCGAACTATGCTTCGTCAACCTCTAACCCTAGCTTAGCCTTAGCCTAGGTTCAATCTTCCTTGTAACCAAGTCTAGACACATTGCTCTGTATTCCATACTCCATATACACATATCATCCACATAGGACGTAGGGTGTTACTCCCCCAGGGGGCCTGAATCTGTACATCATGCGCCTCTGATTTTATGCTTGACTTTGCTAACTCGAAGGTACCCGAAGTTATAAGTTTATTGTCGATTTCTAACCTTCGACAGTTGGCGCGCCAAGAAGGGACCTTCAACTGTTTTTGCAGATCAAGCATGTCTTCGGTGTGCACTCACATTTATTTTTCTGGCAACTACCTATGCGACAATTTTCACTTGGTCACCACCATCGACCAAGTACCTGCGATCAGATCTGAGATCGCCATCGAAACCATGCTCTATCGATGGGGACCGGGTGGAGATCTAGTGCACATCGGCTTCACCGAGTCCCGCTCTTGGGATCCATGCCGAGAGGTAGGTATCCTCGGCTTTGATCCGATGGAGCCCAGCGTCCTCATGTACATCAACACGGAGAGTGAAGGCAAAAATGACGGCCACAGCAGCTAGGGCAGCAACACGACAGATCGATGCGTGTTCATGGCTGGAGCCAACAACGGTGCTACTGCTGGTAGTTCCCAATAATGGAACCCAAGGGCAGACACCGCAAAATGTCAGGGATGACAGATCCCTCGTGCATGTCTCAAGATCCTGCAAACACTGTTGCTCCCAATACCACAGATCATCGGCATGATCTAGTAGCCGCGAGCATAGCCAGGATCGTGCCCTATTTGTTGAGGCAACTTTATCTTGATAATGCAACGACGCCCCACCCGCGGATGCGGGATCCTTAGGGATAGCAAATCCATCGACAGCACGACCACAACGGTGAGCCCGGCTACACTCCAGGAGCAGCGTCCCACTAGAGCCACAACAGTGATATCTTCAGCACCCCTGAGGCAAATGTCCAGTGTGCTCATGTGCTACTAAAATCCCTTCCTCCACTGGATCCGGGCAACCCGATGACTCCAGTGTTTGACCAGATGAACACATTGCTCAATGCAATGCAAGCGTAGACCGCTCGAGCAGCCAACTTAAGGCTTGGACACCCCAGCCAATAGGGCACCTAGAGTCAGCGGTCGGGACCATCCCACCGCCATCAAGTAGTAGGATCGGCAATGTCTAGCTCCAACCAACGCGCTTCCAGGTCAGTTCTCACTAACCCCCATCGGGGCTGTCTCGAGGATCTTCGAGACCGTATTCCTCACAACCGGTGAGATTTGCGTGACATCCTTCACGATCGAAGGGAGGAACGCGACCGGGAAGACCGCGAGCGATGGGAAAATGAGTCCCCACCTTTGAGGGGCCAATCTCCTGCGCGTTGGGCCTAATGGGGCGAATCTCCACTGTTGAGGGGCCGCTCGCCTGTATGGCGCAGGCTCCCTCCTCGATAAGGTCCGTGGCAGGTGACCCCCAAGGATGTCAATGAAGGATGCAAGGACTTCACCCCCGATCTATGTGCAGTCAAGTGGTCGGATAAGTTCAAGCCAAGCCCCATCTAAAAGTACTCGAGCAAGATCAACCCCGTCGAGTGGCTGCAGATTTACACTACAGCCATGAGGGCTGCCGGGGGAAATGAGAAGGTGATGGCCAATTACCTGCTCACCACCCTGGATGGTGCGGTGAGGTCGTGGTTGCTCAACCTTCCACCTCACTCGATATCATCATGGGCGGAGTTGAGAGCCCAGTTCATCGCCAACTTTCAATACATGTATGAACGCCCCGGAACACGCAGCGACTTGCATCGGGTGATACAAAAGCCAGGTGAGTTGTTGTGTGGCTTCATCAGACGCTTTAGTGACAAATGCAACTCAATCCCTAACATCTCAAACGAGGTAGTAATAGTGACCTTCGAGAATGGTGTCAAGAATAGGGAGTTAAAAGGAAAGCTTGCCACTCGAAAGAGCTGAACCACCAAGGTGCTCTTCGAGTTGGCAAACAAATACGCCATACGTGCCAAGGCTCAAGCCAACTCGACGACCCCAAATCTCGACATACACATATATATGTATGTGTTCATATAAGATCGTACCTGCATCTAAACATTAGTACATGAAGATTTAGTAAATAACCTAGTATGTTATGCATCCATAATAGAATGGCAGCAAGAAGTATGATGATAAATGTTTAATTCAAAAGTCTCTAAATACATTGCTTTGCATCTAAATCCTATTAACAACGTACTACTTTATGTTATCACTATAAGACAAATCTTTCTTCTCTAAATAATTTTAGAATCTAGAATTCGTTAAAATAAAATGAATAATTCACATGAAGCAAGAAACACTTCATATCATTTAGTCCAAAAGTAGTAAAGGTAAACACAAATAAAAAGACAGTATAACCACATAAACACGAATCATAATCTTACTAATAAACACTCCTGTTTTTGTGAGTAAGTTTTTATTTGGATTTTCTACCTATCTTCTTTTTGCCCTTATTTTGGTTTGCTGTTTATTGTATGTTATTCCTGATGATTGACGAGTAGATTCTGACGAACCTAAATTGGTAGACGACGACCTCGCCGATGATCCGGACTTTATACCTGACAACGATCAGCAAGGCAAGCACCCCCTTGATCATTTTGATCCTATTACTTCAAATAATTACTTTTAATGCTTGCAAAACTATTATGCATGCGCATCCTTGTCACAAAAATGCTATATTGGAATATTGGTAGATATACCTGATATTTCATGGAACTTCCTTGATAAGTGTGGATATGTGAACCTTGATAACCATAGAAAAAGGGTAGACATTACATAATGTCAATTTGGGTATACGATTAATAATCACGCTTAGCCATGCTCATTTAGCAATGAAGTAGATAATCAAAACAAACTACTTCTTGGGAATTTGAAAATGTTGGATTTTCTATGTTGTCGATTGTGGGTATTTTGACTAAAAACTCAAAATAAAAATATAGTTTAGATGCAGGCAATTATTGGCAATAGCCAGTTGTGCAACGGTTAGACTTGTACGTAGTGTAGGGAGGAGTATTGCCCGTATCGGATTAAGGATCGAGCTATGGGTTGTTTTTAAGCCAAGAAAACCGTGCAACCACATGTGCTGTTATGGGCAGCCTTAATCTATTAAGTTGCTTAGGTCTGGCTTTACACATTGGTAGGCAGGAGATAGTATGAGCAATCCTTTCTAGGTTTGCTTATGAGGGGCTTCCACACTTCGTTGTGGGTAAATGCATATCGGTATAACGGTGTACGCCTTGGTATGGGAAGAAACCCTCACTGTAGGGATTTACTGCTCCTATCACAGGGAATTACTTCTCATGTTACCACTTTAAAATGACAAGGAATCACTGTCATGTTTCTTCTCCATAACAAGGATTCAACGTCATTGGGTTGGTGTAAAGTTAGGTCTAGACAATGTAACGGTTATGTCATGATCATCATGCCGACACCCCAAAGGAAGAGTGTCAACTGGCCTGGCAAAAATGGCAGATCATTTCTTGTGGGTAAAGCTATACACCTCTGCAGAGTGTAAATCTAATTAATTAGCCGCGCCTACGGTTAAAGGCACTTGGTAACGTCATCACTTGGTTAGAGTTTTAATATTTCTAAAATGATTTGGTGGGGAATTGGTGTTTTGAAATATACTTCATGTCAGGGGATGACATGGAAATGGATTGAATCAGTCAGGTAGACTACACTATGATCTTGTCACTATATTAATACTTGGTTATTACAATAGATGCTCTTTTACAAATTTCGGTTGCAATCTAGTATATGATTATGCTTTAATTTGCCAATGCAAAATAACTGTAGAAACCTCTCCATTGCTATAACCTGCACTTATTTATACTTGCATATATGATACACTATATGTCTTGCTGAGTACACAATGTACTCAATAATGCTATCAATGTTGTTTTTAGGTGATGATACCGAGTACCCCGATGATATTTACGACCATACAGGACACGGGGGTTATGATGACAATCTTTTCTAGGGCTTTACCTTGTCTGTTGCCTGAGGGTGTATGGGCATACTGCAAGAGAAATAATGTTTCCGTTGCTAGTTTCAAGTTTTTGGCTTGTAATACTATTATGTAATCTCAAGACGCTTAGCGTATGTAATATTATTGTGCATGGATGTGATTTCAATTTGTAATCTGTGTGTGCTAGCCACTTATCATGGGACTAGTACGGTATACACAAGGAGTCCATTGTTGGTATTTAATATCAAAAATGGGGGCCTTACAGTGGTCTACCTGGTGCTCATGTTGGATTTGAGAGGAGGTCGCCATTGCTTGTTGCTCATGGGAGACCTATACGCCGAAGTGGAAGAGTCATCGCCTCTGCTATTCTGGTAAGCCAAAGAGAGATCTGACCGCATCATCAGATTCACATCATCGCTAGCTCTCCATGGATACCCTCGCTGGTCGCCGGTGACGACCATAGGGTCCCGAGCCAACGACGGTGATGTGGCCGGGAACATCTGTCAATGCGTGGTGTCTGCGTGGCCCACATGTCAAAGAGCGCAGAGCTCATGCGCCAGGTCCATCATGGACCGTGGATTTGATCCATGGACTCAGTCCATAGACTGAGTGCCACGTGTCGGCCAAAAAAATTTCTAGACTAATTAATTCTAGTGCTGATATCAGCGATGAAGCAATAAATAGATTTTTCAGTACAAAAATAATTCAATGAATTCGGTATTTTCCAATTTTCTGATTTTTATTATTTTTGAATCTTTCAAGAGTCTGTTCTCCCTCATACGACCTCCGATTGAGGCGATTCAAATTTCTAAAAATTTGTAAAATTGAGATCTATTTCATGGTGAATTTTATTTGATTTTTAGAGTTTTTTCTCTCTATTTTGGTATTTATTTCTTGTTCTCTCTCGATACGTGTAGACGTTGATGTGCTCGAAGCGTGCGAGGAGGAATCATTGAACCAAGAGCAAGGTCTAGAGAAAGAACAAGACCTTTTCTAAGGCATGTTGTGCTTTGATATGTTGAACCCAGTTTTGCAAAATTGCTATATTGATTTAAATTATTGCAAGTTATTTCATTGTACAATTGATTTCGAATTAGTTTGGGATCTAGTTATTCAACCTAATTGGAATATACCTTCCTTGTCATTTGTATGCCATGATTATTTGTCACCCTCGGATGGTTCATTACAAGTTGGTTAATATTAGAAATCAACATAGGTTGGTTAGACCGTGCTTAGTACACTTTGCCATGCCACATTTAACTCATGTCTTTCGGAATATCAAATTAATCTTGATTAATGGAATATAAAACATGTTTATGAAAGGTGTGTCAGGTGTTGTCACACAATGATGTTGAGTTGTGGTGACGTAATGTCTCACAATGATGTTGACTTGTTGATGGCCCGTAGTGCATGGTAATCAAATAGGGTGGTAAATAAATTAGATTGGGGCAAGTGACAAGGAGCCGTTGAAGGACCGAGATGGCGAATAGAGGGGGGTGAATGGTCGCAAATAAATTTTCCCCCAAAATACTCCAACAAAAACCTCAACAAGATCGCTCAAAGGAAATCGCGAAAAACCCGAAAAACTAGACAACTATGTGTACCCCAAGCTCGCATGGATAAGTACCATAAAATATGTGGGGATTTTTGAGTCACAATCCTGGTTGTCTAGTGTCCAAGATAAAGAGAAATCAATCCAACTCTTGCTTTTAGAAAGAACATCAATTCAAATCACAAAAGTCACTTTCAGAAAAGCAAAAGCAGAATTTCCAGAACTTGTCCTCAATTTGAACAGGAGGTTGGTGGGTTTCTGCAGCTCACAAAATTTTGAAAATGTTTCTCCCTATGAGCATCAGAGTCGTGAAGAACTCCACCAAATTTCTCCACAAAAAGCATTACAGAAAAAACAGGAAAAATCGAAGAACACAATCAGTCAAGAAATTTGAGCAGAAAGTTTGGGGCTCGGTTTTCACCTCATGGCGCCCAAACGGTGCAACAAGTGAACTCCAAACTTTTTCTGCAAGTGGATATCAGAGTCCCGCACCTCCTCCAATAAGAATCACTTAAAAAGGTTTTTTATATATTTTTATAAAAATAAAATACTAAATGCTACGCAAAGAACAAGTTCTGAACAAAGTTGAAACTTGAAAGAAAAGATGTTCTCTACTCAATCCAAGAGTGCAAAAGAGATGTAAAACCATATGAACACACTCAAAATATCCAAGATCAACAGCATTTAGAAGGAGGGGAGGCAAATCCAAATTGCGTGAAAGTAAATTGCGAGAATGTAATTGCGGGAAAGTAAATGCTGAATTTAAATTGTGTAAAGTAAAGACATAATGTAAATGCATAAAATAAATTCAGAGATGGATGGATAAAACTTTCATTTCTGGAAGGAGAGGTTACAAAGCCTCACTTTCATGTGGGCAAAGCTCAAAGGAGCATTCACAAACCTCAAAACCTTCAAGGGAAGGAGGCTACCCCTCCACCCCTATTTATACTACTCTTGGGCCACCTACCACCCTTGGATGAGTCCCTCAACCCTAGAGTACTCATCTAAGGGCTAGGATTAACCCACACACACAGCCATGCAAGGGCTAACCCAAAACCCACACACATACCGGGTTTTCTTGCACGGTTTTCAAAGCATACTACCTAGACCCGCTAACCTTTCAACTAGACCTCAATCCGACGGCCCTCATTGATCCACGCGGCATTTAGCTAGCATCATCTCCTTTCCTTGTCTTCTTGACTTGCCCGGACTCCGTCTTCGATCATCTTCCGGCGATCTCCCAACCGTCTGGACCTCCGACGCACCTCGCCTAGTCCCGGTCATCCTCCGCCTCACCATGACCTAGCACCGTCGCCCTGCAACCATCAAAGACAAGGAAACACATCACATAGCAATGCCCACAATGATATGCAATAAACTCATCCAACTCATCACTACCGCACCCATACGGCCAGTACTGCCACTCCTGGCAGAGACAACTCAAATTGCTTTATTTTGAAAATCAATCCAAATCAAACTCAAACTTGAGCACACCTTGCTCAAATAAAGTCAAATACTCATCACAAACATGGATGGACCTCTACATGGTCCTTCAACCTCCCCCTTGATGAGTATATTGACAAACAACACAAAAGGCATAAATTTGACTTTGAATGAGAGAAGAAGAAAGCAATTTGATTGCAAAGCCAAACTTGGTCCAGAGAGAAAGATATAAAATCATGACCAAGTTGGCAGAAAGAATTTAGAGCAAGACCATGAAAAGAGCAAGTTTTCCACAAAAGCTCTAAAAACCAATCGTAAGTGCCAAATGTGATTATGATCCATTAAAAAATAGCAAAGATTTACAAAGATCATAAGAACCAACAAGCTTTCACATTTTTATCTCTCTCTCTCTTTTTTAATGATGCCTTTTCTACATTTTCTCCCCTTTTTGGCAATATAGGCATCAAAATGGAATTTTCTCCCTCTTTTTATGTATGCTAGAAATGCAATCGAAAGAGCTTTGAAGATTATCTAATTGATCAAAATGGAAGGATATTACACCAAGCTTGTCAATTTCAGAAGATGACTAAACTAAGACATGTCCAAGTGCAAATACGAGCTTAGTTTTGAATATATCATTTTTAGCAAGATTTGACAAGTGCAATACTTAGCTTTAGTTTCAAAAATAGAAGAATAGCCACTCTAAGGATCAAAAGGAAAACCTAGAGTTCAACCTACTCAACTCTTTGGGGAATCTAGAAGAGCATACAAGGTCCTTCGGGCTCATTTATCACTTAAAGCAAATTTTGATTCATCATCATACAAGACATAGCGGGGTGCAAATGTTTGACATTATTTGCATTCTTTACCCACATATGTCTTTGTTTTTAATTTATTTGCATTTTCTTTTGACAACCAATTGACTCAAGCCGTATGCGACCATCTCAAGATGAACTCTTAAGAGGATGGTCTAGGTCAAACACGATGTATTCCAAGTTCATCCCAAGTGCAATGGGAAGTGGTCTTGTGAATGCAAGGTGTTGAGTCGTATGTGCACAAGAAGAGTCAATTTTGTTTAATTTTCATTTTTAGCACAATGATTTATGAGCAATTGAAGGACTCTAGCATGGATCAAACTAGTTTCACCCAAGTTGCTATAGGGACTCTAGAGAACTCCAAAATTTATCAAATTATGGCACAAACCTCTAGACAAGAAACCTAGCAAGTAAAAGCAACAAGTTTCATCAAGTTTTTCATTTAAGGCTTATTTCATTTTTTTTAGCTTAGCAAGTTAAATGAACTTGGACATATCTAAGCTAGTGATTTCCTCCATATGATGTAGCATGGTGTATAGCATGAAGAAGAAATCAATTGCATAATGGACAAAGCTCATTAAACAGGAAATGCAGTCTATATGCAACGCACGAACAGATTCCCAAACTCCCCCTCAACAAATGAATCAATTTTAAGCTCAAATCTGGTTAAAGTTGAGTTATTATCAAGATTAGGCATAAAGAAAACCCGAATGAACTCAATAATAACCAGAAAAACAGAATGAGGAGAAAAAGTCGAGAAACTGCAAAACTGGATGGCTATTGAGCATAGATAAGATAGAAGAGACTCACTACGGCTCAGACTCGCTCTTATCTTCCCCAGAGACTGACATAGGGAAGCTGACTCTAGATCCCAACTAAGGAGTGCACACAGACCCTGTCTACCCAGGAGGCCCAATACCTGCTAGACTTATAAGACTGTAAGGGAACTCAACCTAGAGAGAAGAGAGAACAGCTAATCACGCATGATAGCAACCTAAAGCACAAGATAAGAGGTCCATGCAAGGCATGCCAGAAGTCTAAGTGATTGAACTCAACTCAAGAAAACAAGCCCAAAGTCACCCAGAAGAAGCACAAAGAAAAGAAAAGCTGGACGAAAACATATAATACATAATATACAAACAAGCTCCCCCTCACGAAAGGCCGTAAGGGCTCACGACTCCAAGCTCACTACTCAAGGCAACAAATCTGGAGCTATCCAAAGGCTTGGTGAAGATATCGGCTAACTAAAGGTCACTCTCTACGAACTGAAGCGCGATATCTCCCTTCTCCACTTGGTCTCTAAGGAAGTGATATCTAATATGAATGTGCTTGGTCCGGGAATGTTGCACTGGGTTTTTAGCAATGCAAATAGCTGAAGTGTTATCACAGAAGGGTGGCACACTCTCTATCTCTAACCCATAGTCCCGTAAGGTCGATCTCATCCAGAGCACTGCTACAAAGAATCGGTGCGACAGAACATACTCGGCCTCGGTGGATCAGGCAACCCTGCATCGCTTCCTAGATGACCAAGAAACAAGAGAAGTGCCAATGAATTGGCAAGTGCCAGAAGTGCTATTCCTATCTATCCTACAGCCAGCAAAGTCGACATCAGAAAAGGCTCTAAGAGATAGAGAAGAAGAAGAAGAGTACCAAATACCATAATCGGTGGTAGCACGAAGGTACTGAAGATGCGCTTGACCGCTCGGGCGAGAGGCGCGAGGAAAGCTTGAATCGAGCGCACGCACACACAAATGAAATGTATGTCCGCCTCGTAGTTAGGTACAAGAGGGAGCCGATCATGCTCCAAAACTCCTTTTGATCACAGGCACACCATCCTCATCGGGCTCGATGACAGCGGCAGTAGCCATAGGAGTCATCACCGCTTCCCATCGACATATCGAAGCGCCTCGGAGGTCACCGTATATTTGCCTTGATGCAAGAAAGTACCTCCCGAGTCCGCTTGATTTGGAATCCAAGCAAGTAGCTCAACTCGCCCATCATACTCATCTCAAACTCTATGCTCATCACCTCGTAAAACTGAGACACAAGCGAATGAGACGAGCCACCAAATGATATCGCCCACATAAATGCGGGCGAGAAGAAAATGAGACTCATGGTGTCGATGAATGAGTTTTGTCTACTATGCCCATTTTAAAGTCATGGATGAGAAGATAAGACTTGAGCCTCTCATACCATGCTCTGGGGTCTGCTTGAGTCCATACAGAGCTTTGGAAAGCTTGTATACATGACTCGAAACTTGGGGTTCTCAAATCTCGGAGGTTGTTTGACATAAACCTCTTCCTCAATATAGCCATTGAGGAATGCACTCTTGACATCCATTTGATAGAGCTTGAAGCCCCGGATGCGAGAATGCAAGCAGATCCTAATAGCCTCTAGTCTAGCTATAGGGCAAAGGTCTCTCAAAGTCAAGACCTCAACCCGAGAAAGCCCTCGCAACTAGCCTAGCCTTGTTGCGAATGACAACCCCATCCTCACTCTGCTTGTTTTTGAACACCCACTTGGTCCCAATGACATTATGACCAGATAGACGTTCTACAAGCTGCCAAACTTTGGCCCTGTTTGTTTCGTCTTTTTCACTGGCTTAAAAGCAGAAAAGCCAAAGCCGAAACAAATGACTGGCTTTTAAGCCGGGCTTAAAAAAAGCCAAAAGCCTCCATATAACTATAAGCCAAAAGCCAGATGAGATGTGCTTTTTTGGGATGAAATAACCCATTGCCACTGGAAGTCTCAAAAATTACCCACCAAATACCATCATATATAAGCTTAAAAATCTTTCTCCCATCTCCTCATTTCTCCTCGTCTTCTCTCGCTCCCCTGTGCGACAAGCCTTCTCCCTC
Organism: Otatea glauca; assembly: GCA_036346275.1. Lineage (NCBI taxonomy): Eukaryota > Viridiplantae > Streptophyta > Magnoliopsida > Poales > Poaceae > Otatea > Otatea glauca. The sequence continues at coordinate 36,586,789 of CM070713.1, read as the reverse complement.
TGCCGCTCCAGGTCTCTGCCGTCCTTGACCTCCTCCCTCCTCCACCGTCCTCAGCCTCCTTTCTCCTCCACCGACCCGGATCAAGTTGATAAATCAACTTGATCTATGTTTTTCACTATGACATTCGGTGAAAACAGTATAAAACATTTGTATTAGATAAATCAGTACATAAGAAAAGTCCTTACAACCATAAAAGGTATTCCAAACTTTCTAACAATAAGCTACACTTAGGGTTCACAAAACCGAATTTCAAAATATTGTTCGAAATTCGAAAACCGCAAAAACCGCTCGAAAAATCGCTTGAAAACCGTCAGAAATCGAAGGGTTAAGAAATCAAAAAAATTTGAAAAAAAATCAAAAAAATCGAAAACAATTCGGTTTTTCGCAAGAAACTGCTTGGTTTTTAAGAAATGGTTTTCGAGAGAAAACCACGGTTTTTCAACGCATAATTTTTTTCCAATTTTTTTGATTTTTTTAAATTTAACTAAAACGGTTTACCGAGCGGTTTTGGATATCGAACCATAGTGGTACACTCGAAAACCGCAGTTTTCGCTGGTTTTGTGAACCCTGGCTATACCATCTAACCCATCAAAAAGCCAGGATACCAAACAGCATTTCTTGGCTTAAAACCAGACGGCTTAAAAGCTCGTTAAGCCAAAAAGCTAGCTTTAAGCCAAAAGCCAAAAAGCTTAAGCCGAAACAAACAGGGCCTTTGTTCCTCTCGAAGTTTTCAAGTTCCTCATGCATAGCATTAGTCCAAGACTCGTCAGATAATGCATGAGTCACATCCTTGGGCTCAAACGAGGCAACAAAGGCAGAGTGAAGGCAGAAACTGGAAAACTTGATTTTGAGCGAGTGACTCGCTCAAATAGATCGTCGATGATCTGATCAGGTGCATGAGATCGCTGAATATGACGGGAGGTCCGAAGCGTATGGCCTCTACCTCATGCAATGTAAGAGGCGGGAGCAGAGCCACTAGGTGAGAGTCAAGGCAAGGGCTGGCCTTCCTGAGGTGCAGAAATGGAAACAGGAGTCACCTCAGGTGTAGAGGAGACTGGATCAGGTGGAACACCATCATCTCCATCATCCTCATCCTCTATAAAGATGGTCTCAGAGGAAGTAGAAGAGCATTAAATATCGGGTCTAGCTCCTGGGCTAGCCTCATCAAAGGTCACTTCACAGGTCTCTATAGCTACGAGAAGAAGTCGAATAACCCAGAAAGATACCATCAGAAGAACGAGACTCAAACTTATCCAGGTTACCAGACTTCAAAATAAAACACTTGCAACCAAACACACTAAAATGAGAAACACTGGGTTTTCGCCCATACCTCAACTCATAAGAAGTGCGGTGCAAATGTGCTCTCAAGAATACACAATTAGAAACATGGCAAGCGGTAGAGCTATAGCCTCACCCAAAACTTCATAGGAGCACTCAGACTGCCTAGCATCGTCCCGCCATTTCTACTGTGGTCCTATTCTTCCTTTCCACTACGCCATTTTGTTGAGGGTTGTAGGGAGAGGAGAATTGATGCTCCAAACCGCACTCCACACGTAAACTCTCAAAATAGGAGTTCTTGAACTCCGTGCCATTATCACATCACAGATAGCTCGTAGGGCACCAGGGAGCTCAAAAGACAACCTATGAACCAAACCCCTAAAATAGGTAAAAGTCTCATCCTTCGAGGACATGAAAAACACCCAAGAATACCTCGAAAAGTTATCAACAATGACAAGAACATACCACTTCCCACCCATCGATCGCACTCTAGCCGACTAACAATGTCCATATGTAAAGGCTGTCCGGTGCATCACCATCACAACAAAGGATCGGGATGAGAAGCAACACCATCTTGCCATGTCTCGGGGAGAGCAAACTAAGTCTTTGACCATTTTGAGTTTGGGCAAACCACGAATGAGATTATGGCTGCTAACTTGGGTCAAATGATCAAATCCAATGTGACCAAGTCTCCTATGCCAGAAGGAGAGATCACGGGACTCAGAAGCAATCTAACACCGAAGAGAGTCTCCAGAAGAAACAGAAAAATCAGCACGAAAGACTCTCCCAAATATAGAAATCCCGCAAACTAACCCTCCTGATGAATCGAGGATTCTACAGGCATTACTCTTAAAACTCACCTCGAAAGAGTCATCAATAAGCTGAGAAACAGAAAGCAAATTGTATTGCAGCTTACTTACTAAGGCAACATCTTTAAGAATGAAATTGTCATTAATGCAAATAGTACCTTCAGCGATGACTCTACCTGAAGAAGCATCCCCGAAAGTGATCAACTCATCACCGGGGGCTCGGACTAGGGAAGAGAACCATCGAGAATCTCCGGTCATATGACGAGAACAACCGAGTCGATAATCCAAACATCTCCTTCTCCATCCGATTTAACTCCGATCAAGACACAAGAGAGAAAGATGACTCAAGATCGGGATAGAGAGAAGACTTAGGAACCCAATATCAACCATACGACACCTCGTAGTACCATTCACGTAAGAAGACTCGACTCGAGTGTCTCTCGACGCTTAACCCTAACAAGATCAAGAGCAACTCTAGTAGATGATCTAGGAGCTAAATCGGTTGGCATGCCGTGGTGCAAAAGGTAACCACCCGGTGAAGCCGCCTAAAACTCCGACCAGAAAACACATCACGCCACGATATCTACCTCGATGAGAAAACGAGGAATATCAAGAGGACGGCGAAAGACCGACTACGAACATCTCCGTGACTAAAACTCAAAGAACTAGCATGAAAACCGAGTCCCAGACGCCCCAAAAACAAAGCGACTCTCTACTTTGTCTAGAAGCGGTGTGTGCCTTAGGAGCACTCAAAGTCCGGGATGACCTTGAATACCCTTAAGGGCAGCAACACGCTCACGTCGATTGATCTTGGTGCGCCTGAAACAGAAATCTACTAGATGACCAAACTTCTTACAGAACGTGCATGTGTACTTCGCCTTGCTAGAGGCAGAAGCAATAGGAGTAACACCCTTCTGGTCAGAAGTCCTATGGACAACCCCAACAGACCTAAACACGGTGGTACTCACTCTGGGAGCTACCACAATTTCACCACTCTTGGAGCCGCGCACAATGGTGGGAGGATGCGCCCGAGCGTGCTCCAAGGGATCAAATCCTAGACCTTGATTGCATCTACTAATCTTGGATTGGTCTAGAATAAGATTGAGCTTTTTCTTGCCTCCAACAAACTTCTCGAGAGTGTGCTCATAAGATACTGGCAATCTCGAAAGAAAGAGGCACAAGAATAGCAGGGGGAAGAAGAAGAAGAAGAAGAAGAAGAACCAGAAAGATGAGCTCTCTCAGCACGTGCATTTTTCTCCCTCAGCACGGCTGCCTCAATCTTGAGGGCCTCACAAGAAACGCAAGACGCATTTCTAATTCTATGAGCTTGGTCTTCTAATTTCTTCCTAAGCTCGACATAGATTTTATCCAAGTCCCCCTCAATCACAGAACATCGCAAGCAACTTTCTTGTGACTTATCTAGTAAGTCCTTAGCAAGTTTAGCACACTTGACATTTAGGGATTCATTGTCAAGTTTTAGTTGCCTACAGCCCTCACATGAGCTGACTGGATCCTTAGAAGCATGCATTTCTAGTTCATCGTTTCTAGAAGAAAGCTTCCTAAGGTAATCGCTCATGGCATCAATTTTGGCAAGCAATTTAGGGCAATTATGTAACATCCCAAAATTTGTCTAAATATTATTTTATTGTCATTTGTGCATTTTATGATTTTTCTGGAATTTATTTGGATTTTTCTGGATTTATTTGAATTAATTGCAAATTAAGTGTTTTGACCTTTTATTGAAAACCATTTAAATTTGTGCAAAGTTGAAATAAAGTTTTTCCAAAAATATTTTATCTGAGTTCAAAATATCTCAAAGTATTTTTGAGAATTTTCTTGGAATTTTCCTTATTATTTTATTGCCTAAAACAAATAAAATGAATTTTAGTAATTATTTTAAATGGAAAATCCTTTTAAAAAGCTTATGAACAGTATTGGGCTTGGCCCATATGCTGTTCGTGTGTGGCCTGGAGTAGCGCGGCCCGTTCATTTTCTAGAAGGTTTAATCCCTGCCGTTGGATCCGGGATCGGATGATCAAGGATGAAGCGTACCGGTTCGGGACTCGGGCAGATCCTCGCCGTTGGAAGGAAATCGTGGATGGTTAGAATCAGATCTTAGCCGCGAGATCGTGACCGTTAGATCCTGATCAAACGGCTGACGTATGTCGTCTCCGTGCGGGACTCGGACGTCGTCGCCGTGTCCGAGCAAGACATCGCCGCCGCGTCGGTTAGGTTTCCTAGCACCGTACGCGGTCATCGAGGGCTATTTAAGGGCGCCGCAGTTTCTTTGAGGATCATCGTCGTCTGCCGCAGCGTTTGATCAGAGCTGTTCCGTGAGAGTCTCCGTAGATCGCGCCTGGAAGCTCGCCGGAGTTGGTTGCACGCAACGTCGACCGCTTCGCGTTGCAGCCATCGCTCAGCCGTTCTTCACCGCCGGGTTCCAGATTCGAGTCCGCTGCATCGTGCCGCGTTGGTGTAGGGAAGCAGCGTCGCCGTTTTGTCTCCAGAACGCCGTCGCCGAGGTCGTCGTCTCCAAGGCCGGTGGAGTTGCGTTGCCGCACCGCCAACGTCGCGTTGTAGCTTCAAGGACCGTCGGATATCCAGCGAAGGATAGAGATCATGCCACGTAAGCTTGGACCTGTATCCGTTAGATGCGATCTGTGCGGTGGATTCCGCGCCGCAGAGATGGACCAATTGGGTGCTGCCGCATGTCAAGCGCAGAGGCCGAGGCGCCATAAACTCGGTTCACGGTGGAATCGATCCGATCCATGGACCAGGTCTGTGGACCGGGATGCGTGGCAGCATCGGGTTGGTTCAGATCAGGACTGATGTCAGTGTGACGCAGTAATCTGTTTTTCAATTTAAAAATAATTCGGTTAATTCTGATTTTCTAATTTCTGTAATTTCAGTAATTATTCAAAACTTCCGAAGGCTATAACTTTTGCATCTTAACTCGGATTTGAGTGATTCAAATTTCTATAAATTTGTAAAATTGAAATCTATTTAATGGTGAATTTTAATTGATTTTTGGATTTCATTTGCTCTCTATTTTGGTATTTATTTGCTTTTCTCCTTCTGCAGACGCTGTGAGACGTTGAATTGTGCGACGCTTGAGGAAGATCCAAAGAACTCAAGAGCAAGCTCCAGATCAAGATCAGGACCTATTCCAAGGCAAGTTGTGCTTTGATCATGTTGAACCCATGTTTATAAAATTGCTATATTTGTTTTACCCTATTGCATATTATTTCAAGTATACAATTGTTTCAAATTAAATTGGGACTTAGCTATTATACCGATTTGATCTATACCCTACCTTGTTGTTGTATGCCATAATCTATTGTCACCCTAGATTGGTTCATTATAGTTGGTTAGTAATAATAATCAACATGGGGTGGTTAGACCGTATTAGTTGCTTAGCCATGCCACGTCATCACGTGTGATTGAATCATTGATAATTAATATTGACTAATGGAATATGGAACGATGTTATGAACTTGTGTGTCATGTGGGATCACACGATGAGATTGAGTTGTTGTGGCGAATCATGTCACGCAATGATGTTGAATTGTTGATGGCACGTGGTTCTTGGTAATCAACTTGGGTTATATTCACTTAGATTGGGGCGAGTGACAAGGGGCGAGTATGCCAAGGTGGGCCCGATGGGCAGAGGGTATGTGGAAGTCTTGCCTTGATCACTCTAAAGACTTAACCTTGCAAGCCTTTGACCTGAGTCAATCATGCAACCACATGTCTGGTGTGGGCCAGCCTAGCTGATTAATTTGCAATGTCTTAATTTTGGTACTATCTTGGTCGGTGTGAGTTCCCGAGTTATGGAGTAATTCACATGGCGCAAGAGGGGGCCCTCGGATGTGGTAACCAGTCCCACCAAAGTTGTTGAAACCTTAGCGGTGGTACCGTGTTAAGCCAAAGCGTTGTAAAGGCTTTGTTATAATCACTCGCCTTGGTGGTGTTTGGTTGTATCACGTGGGTAAAGTGCATAACCTATGCAGAGTGTGAAACTATTCTGGATAGCCGTGCTCATGTATTGAGCAATGCTCGGGAATTACAGTTAAGGGTTAGCTTAATTAAATGGACAACTTGGTTGGGATGGCGGAATGCCATGTGGAAGATGGAATTTGATTTAGAATTGGAAACTTGGTTTACTTCAGAAATGCTGAATCTATTTATTGTTATTTGTTTTACAGTCTTTACAATCTATTTATTATATTTGTTCATAAATGCTGCTTATTGCAAAATAGCCATGATAACCTATCTATTGGAATAAGCCTTACATATAGTTACATAGAATTGCATTTTGTGTACAACTTGTTGAGTGCTTTAAGTACTCACCCTTGCCAACAACAATAATCAACAGTCGAAGAATCTACACCTGTGTTGGAGGAGGAGTTTCGAGAGGACGCGAGTCATTAGGGTCCGAACCTTGTCGGTTGCCTGTGGTGAACTGATGAGCTATCTACGTTTTCTAATTTTCGCTGCTTAATTATTAATTTATATTTCCAGTCTTGCCCTGCGTGGCTTAAATAATGTAAGTTGGTCATAAGATCATACACTTAGCTATATCAGTAAATAGAGTATTATTCTATTATCGTTGAGTATGATATGATATGTACCGATGTTGAGCTATGTGCACTAGCGTTGATCCTGGGGCTAGTGTAGTAAACACAGTGGGTTCGAATCGGTGGATTCGGGTCCTTACAGAGGTGGTCTCAGAGCATACTGACTGTATTTCTTGGCCCTAGATAGCATGGAGGTGTCCAGGTTGTGTCCAAAACTATTTTCTAAAGGAAAATTTAAATTTGACTAACAAACCACTCTCGACTCATCTCATTCTCTACTTCTCGCCTTGCTGAATTTACCGTTTTACTGCTGGTCCGGATGGAGATCTTATTCAAAGTTCTTGTGGAGCAGATGCCGATCGTTCCAACCTTTGAGTAGTCAGCAGGTGGCTATGCCATGGAGCTGTGGAGAGTACTTCAGACGCTTGGAGGATTCTATCGTCCGCTTTACCGAGGAGGCAGCTGGTCGGTTAATGGTGTTCACTGAGGATTTGTTTGCAAGCTGATCATCTACGCTCGGGAGAACGAGGAAGCTAGCAAGCCAATCAACATCTCCGCCAGAAGATTCTCGTACGAGGTTGCGATCCAGGAGGTTGCCCGACTTGCACTTCGCCGTGTCTGCCGCGACTACGCCGACAAGCTTCACGACTCAGTGTTTCGACTTCACCCTGATGTGCAAGCATGCCGACGTCGACGGATCGTGGAGGACGAGTGTGCTACTGCGGTACACCTTGCGGAGTTCGCCCTTGCCCAGGAGGAGCATATGAGAGAGACCACTCAGGAGCTGGAGACAGTGTACGAGGCACTCAGAGTGACGGAGCAGGAGCTTGAGGAGACCCGTGCTGCAGCTATCGGAATGATCACCGAGCTAGGAGAGGCCCTGGAGGGGGTTGAGGACGAGTTGGAGCGCGTGACCCGAGGAGCTCAGGAGCCAGCTAAGGAGTCCGAGGAGGATCCAGAGGAGCGAGAGTGGGAGCCAGAGGAGAGTGCGGACCCTGTTGTTGCTGAGGAGCCAGCAGTGGGTCATCAGGATAGGTTCGCTCCTATGCTAGCCCACCCGCCGGTGTATGCACCGGATCAGTCTCAGCCAGGGTGGCTGGATGAGTGACAGTCGGTCTTAGAGTTGTGTTGAGACTCGAGTGTTGAGTCGCGTCTTTAAGCTAGTCTTTACCTTTTAGTAGACGTTAAGGTTTCCTGTTTAGTTTGCTTCTTTGTAATGTTGAGTGTGCAATATGTGTTGCAAGGCCTGTAGGCTTTTATAAGCAGCCATACCAAGAATAAATAAAGAATTATTTTAGTTGGGTTAAACTTATCTTCCCCGCCTTAGGGATTCTTGCATCTTATCTATGCTACTTCTACCTTTCCTAACCCAAGAGGCAATCAGCAGATGGTGAACACTCGTGGAACCAACGGTGCTTCAGGAAGTGGACTGCGCCAGAATGACAACCCCAATGATGGAGGCCATCCTCAACCACCACCGCTAGTGGACATGCAGAATTTGGGAGCATTTCTCATCGCACAGACTCAATTAATGCAGACCATGATGCAACAAATGCAACAGATGACTAACGTGGCTACAAATAACAGCAACCAAGTGAACCAGAACAACAATGGTGGGCCTCGGTCTTTCTCCAAGCTGTCAGATTTCATGAGGACTTGGCCACCGACCTTTGTAGGGAATGTTAATCCTTTGGAAGCCGATGACTGGCTTAGAACTATTGAGAAGAAGCTGCATATCACTCAATGCGAGGGCAATGAAAAGGTGCTCTACGCCTCTCATCAACTGGAAGGAACTGCCGCAGAATGGTGGGAAAACTTTGTGCCGCATATGAAGCCCCACAGAGATCACCGGGATGAGTTTACTATCGCTTCCGCCAATACCATGTTCCGAGGGAATGATGGATCTCAAGAAAGAGGAGTTCGGGGCTCTGAAGCAAGGAGGCCAGCCCGTGGCCGAATATCTGAACAAGTTTACTCAGTTAGCCCGCTATGCCCCTGAGGACGTGGCGACAGATAAAGCTAGGCAGTCCCGCTTCATGAAGGGACTAAATTCAGGATTGCAAGTGGGGCTGATCACCCACAATTTTCCAGATTTCCAGGAGCTAGTTAATAAGGCTTTGATTTTGGAGGATAAGCGCAAGGAGTTGGGTGAAAACCGTAAGCGCTTGATGACTAATCAGGGTGGACGTCCAAACCACCTACGCCTGAGGATGTCACCACAGCAATTTGCCAGATTCCAACCGCCAGCCGTGAATAAGACAAAGAACCCTCGCACTCGCCGCTAATCGTAACTTTCAGACGCCAAAGATAGGGCATTAATGCACCAGAGGAAGTCAAGAATCATAAATAAGAGATGCTATACATGCAATGAGCCAGGACACTTCTCTAATAGGTATCCACAGAGAGGAGGCATCACACCAGCCTGCTTTTAATTTGGGAACAACACCGCCAAGGCACCGCTTCGTGGAGGAAATCGTATGCCTTGGTCAAGCCGAGCAACCCCAATCAATCAGCAAGGTGGTAGGATCAACCACATCACCGCAGATGGAGCTCAAGAGGCTACAGATGTCGTACTGGGTAAGTTTCTAGTTAACACAGTACCCGCTGCAGTTTTATTTGATTCTGGAGCTTCACATTCGTTTGTTTCTCAAAGTTTTGCAACCAAGAATGGGTTTAAAGTGGTGAATCTTAAGTGTAAGTATTAGTCCAAGCCCCGTGATCCGAGCTTAGATCTAGCCTCGGGTGCTTGGGAGTTAAGTTGCTCATGGATGGGATAGAATTTCTAGCGAATCTTATCTTGTTAGATGCACAATCCCTAGATGTTATCCTGGGAATTGATTGGCTGTCCAAACATAAAGCTGTTTTGGATTGTGGCCGAAGGATCGTGACTCTGGAAGGCCCTAGTGGCAAGAAGGTAGAATTTCAAGCGACTGCAGTTCGTGATGGGCAGTTAGTGATCAACAGCGTACAAACCATCAGCATAGAGGATGCGCCAGTAGTCAGAGAATACCTGGATGTGTTTCCGGAGGATTTACCAGGGTTGCCACCAGACCGCGATATCGAGTTTGTTATCGAGTTAGCACCAGGGACAGCACCGATATCAAAGAGACATTATCGGATGCCTACAGATGAGTTAGTGGCAATGAAAAAGCAGATTGAGGAACTGCAGGAGAAAGGTTTCATTAGACCAAGTTCATCACCGTGGGGAGCACCGGTTTTGTTTGTTTGTAAGAAGGATGGAAGTCTTAGGATGTGCATCGATTATCGTGCACTTAATGAGGTAACGATCAAGAATAAGTATCCATTGCCTAGGATCGACGATTTATTTGATCAGTTAAGAGGAGCCGGAGTTTTCTCCAAAATAGATCTTCGTTCAGGATACCATCAGTTGAAGATCCGAGAGGAGGAGGTGCCTAAGACTGCGTTTTCTACGCGATATGGACACTATGAGTTCACAGTAATGTCATTTGATTGACGAATGCCCCGCATATTTCATGAACATGATGAATAAGGTTTTCATGGAGTATTTGGATAAGTTTGTTGTGGTCTTTATAGACGATATCTTAGTTTTCTCGAAGACAGAGGAAGAGCATGCAGAACATTTGAGGTTGGTTTTAGAGAGGCTGCGAGAACATCAGCTGTATGCTAAGTTCAGCAAGTGTGATTTTTGGAAGGAGAAAGTTGAATTTCTTGGTCATGTAATTGTTAGTGTTATGCCCTTGAGGCAATCATTTAGATGATTGTAACATGACTATGTTTATGAATAATAATATGATTATTGGTCCAATGAATGTATATCATTGTATTGATCAACAAGTATGTGACTTGATTATGAAGCTCTTTACTTAATGATGTAATTCGATAAATATCTCTCGATCGGATATCATCGATAGGACTACGATGAATAGATCAAGACATGTAGTGATCGATGATCATGCTTCATAGATCATGGGATATGGAGATATCATCTCTACATTGTGGACCATGTTGAAGAACATGGGTTAGATAGACCCGCTATGGGACATCGCGAGAATGTTTCATTCTTATGTGTCATCGCTGTATCTCATACCTAGAAGATGTATGATCCTTAGACCTCGAGATTGTCATATTCCCTACATGTGTAATAGTTTTCCTTGGGGCTATCAAACACTACTTCCTAACCGGATAGTTATAAAGGTAGCTTTCATGTTTACTATGAAACGTGCGAGAGGGAAGTGAGCAATAAGATGGAATTTGCCACTCCAATGAAACGGAGATATATGACAAGGCCACTCGTGTGATATGATTAAGAAAGTGCATGGCATGCCGTGATTGAGGAGTCAATCACAACTTATTAATATATCACGGATACGAGAGATGGATTGAATCATCAAAGGATGACATGCTTCTCGCCTTGAGATCAATCTTCATATACTTGGCAAAGGGATTATTACATGAGTTCTTTTGATAGGTTCTGCTCGATTTGATCACAAGATGTTTGGGAGTTGGCATACTTTGCAAGAAGCCGCTACCAACTATTGGATTGAAAAGGAGTTTTCCGAATCCATGTCCAAACGTATGTGAACCTCGCAGGTCACACACTTAATGGTGGGACGATTAATTTGGATTGATCCGTAATTAATGAACCTCGTGGGCTTAGCATGTCCGGGGGCCCTGGTTTAGGTTTCATCTCGTGGCTATATAAGGAGGGGAGGAGGAGGGCGCAGAGTGTGCTTTCCACGGTTTAGGTTTGATTCACTTGAAACCCTAGCCTCCTCCTCTCGCCGCCTCTCGCCGAGCGACTAGGTGCTTGCACACGACGCACGCGCTCCATCTCTCGGACGTGTGGACTATCATCGTGACGCCACGCGATCGCGGCGTGGGAGGACGATCCACTACATCGACGCAACGATCGCGGGCGAGGACGAACCACTACATCGACGCCGAAGGATTCCGCAATCGCTGCCTAGTGGTAATCTTATCTATGATCCTTCTTGCGAGTAGCTTTACGCTGCGCGGTAGTTTTTTTTTGTGCTAGCGTAGCATACCGCGCTTCCTTCAAGGGTATCGAGCCATCTCGTATAGTTTTGTGATCTCGATGTTGCACATATGATGTGTGAGGTTAGTAGATTGATCTATTACATGTTCACCCAGCTCATGTGATGAATTGGTGACGGCAACCATCGATGAGATCGATCGATTTAGGGTTTGAGGAAAGTGCAAACCGACTCAATCTTGATTTGGGTGAGTCCGCTCATGGTACGACGTTACCCTTACCGGCCGGGTTACCGCCATCGTGGTTTCAAACGATCCATATGGGACCAAGCCAATCGATCGAGTTGGATTGGGTCAACTGCTGATCCATGGTAAGCGCAAATGATTCAATATTGATTTGGGTGAGTCCGCTCATGGTACGACGCTGTTCTTACCGGCCGGGTTACCGCCATCGTGGTTTCAAACGATCCATATGGGACCAAGCCAATTATATTAGATCGGATTGGGTCAATCTGTTGATCCGTGGAAATTTTGAGGGTGTTTTCCCATGGCGAAGACATGCCTCTAAAAAATTTCAAGGGCGCCGCCTCGACCGCCACGACCGCCGGTGATTACCTGTGGGCGCCGCCTTGACTCTGCTGGGCGCGCGCCTCTGACCCTGAGTCGAGGGTTGCTTTTGTTTAACCTGCTTTTGCAGGAATTATGTGAAATAGTATGGCCTATGTGTATGTGATGCATGTAATTTCCACATGGCTCAAGGCCGTGTTAAGCCATAAGGCTATTTAAATTGTATAACGACTGCGTGTCGACTTGTGATGCTTCAAACCTCATGTAAAATTCATTATCAAAAGTTGTAAGGAGTTGCATCCATAATGATGAAGACGATGGCTAGGTGAACAAATCAAGCAAGGTGGCTAGGTGAACAACCAAGCATGATGATGGAGATCTTAATGCTAAGGGCCATGCTATTTCACACTTATTTTGATTTTCTCGTGGATGTGTGTTTTATCCTTGCTATTTTCTTTATGCTCATTGCATGTGATGCTATGTTCATAGTAATCTTTGTTCATCCTTATAGTTAAAAATCTTAAATCAAATTGTCCATCCAATTGTTGCACCTATCAAGAATTTAGATCGTTATTGATATGATCGCCAAAGTAGTATATCAATGGCTATCTCAATAGATGATAGGGATGTGTTGGACACATCACGCATAACAATGGCGATTTAAACGAGCTATCAAAACGGTTTTGGGCTTGAGGACATAAGTGGTTGGGATTTGATTTCAGAATGAAGGAACCTATACAAGACAATTGGTGTCTAGGAAAACACACATGAGGCAGGTTTCTTAATTGGCACCAGATACGGAAGTGCTCCTCCTCATGTGAGCCCTTGGGGCAGGTTGACTGCCATGAGTCAAGTTGATGGAGGCATTCATTACTTGTTTTCATACTCAACAAACAAGAGTTACATATGATGTAATTAGCAAAGGTGTTGCTTACCTATGTCATTAAATTTCTAGCAAGTGATGCCAAAGCTCACTAGTGTTTAATGAATATGGATCTTGAATACTCACTATGTGTCTATAAAAGGACATAAAATAGGAGTGTCTTTAATTAAAAGTTTAATAAAAGTTTTACATAAACATAGTGCTTAGAATCTTTGCATATTTTTGTTGTAGTTCAATGGCACCTTCTCCTACTCCTCGCTACACTGGTTTTGCTTTGAGATCGGTTTTGGAAAGGGAAAACTGAATGGAACTAATTTTGTTGATTGGTATCGCAACCCGAGAATTGTTCTCAAGCATGAAAAGAAGGACTATGTTCTAGAGAATCCAATTCTCGATGAACCACCAAAATGCCGCCGCAATTTGAGGGTTGAATATGAAAAGCATGTTAATGCTTCAGAGGTCACCGTCTCATGCTAGTCACAATGGACTCGAGCTCCAAAAGCAATATGAGGACCAGGATGCTTACAATATGATTGTGGGCTTGAAGGGCATGTTTGGGAATCAAGCAAGAGCTGAGAGGTATGGTATCTCAAAGCTTTTATTTGCTTGTAAGTCGGTCAAGGCAGTCCGTCACCCTCATGTGATCAAGATGATTGGTTACATTGGGAGATTGGAAAACTTGAGTTTCCCTTAGCCTCGGTTTGGCCACAGATGTTATTCTCCGCCTCTACTCGAGCTTTGAGCCATTCATTATGAATTTTCATATGAATAGCATGGAGAAGAGCCTAACCGAGCTACATGGGATGCTCAAGGTCATGGAGGAAAGCATTAAGAAAAACCCAATCATGTGATGATGGTTCGTAAAACAACCGCTTTCAAAAAGAGAAAGGCTAAGGTCGGGGAACGGAAAGAGCAAGGGCAAGGGCAAGGGCAAGGCTCAAGATGAGATCATGAGCCTCAAAACTAAGCTTCGTGCTTAAAGTTGGCCTCAACCCGATACCCAATGCTTCTATTGCAAGAAATCGTGGCATTGGAAACGGAATCAAAAAGTACTGGCAGATAAGAAGAATGGAAATGTGGTTTCCACTTCGTATTAATGTTATAGAAATTAATCTTGCTACTTCTTCACTCACTCATGGGTATATGATACCGGTTCGGTTGCTCACATTTGCAATTCGTTGCGGGCTGATAAAGAGTAGAGACTTGGCAAAAGGAGAAGTGGATCTTCGCGGGGAATAAAGCAAGAGTTGCTGGTCTTGCTGCTATACATACCCATTGCATTTGCCTTCGTGATTAGTTTTAGAACTCAATAATTGTTATTTTGTTCCATCTTTGAGTAGAAACATTATTTCATCTTCTTGTTTGGAACATGAAGGTTATGATTTCGAATAAAGAACTTTGTTTGTTCAATATTTTTGAATGATATGTATTATGGTCATTGCCCCATGGTGGATGGGTTGTACGCCCTGAACTCAAGAAAAACCTGTCTATAATATTAATGTAAAAAGGCACCGCCTAATGATTTGAACCCTACCTTTTGTGGCATTGTCGCTAGGTCATATAAATGAGAAGCGCATGAAGAAGCTCCATGGTGATGGACTTCTAACCTCATTTGATTTTGAATCATTTGAAACATGTGAATCTTGTTTACTTGGCAAGATGACAAAAGCCCTTTCACAGTGTTTTAGTGAGAGAGCAAGTGAATTATTGGCCCTAGTACATACAGATGTATGTGGACCAATGAGCTCGATCGCTAGGGGTGGGTTTCAAGATTTTGTAACTTTTACCGATGACTTCAGAGATATGGATATATCTATTTAATGAGGTATAAATCAAACTTTTGAAAGGTTCAAAGAGTTTCGAACGAAGTACAAAATCAACTTGGCAAAACAATAAAACACTTACGATCCGATCGTGGTGGCGAATACTTGAGCCAAGAGTTTGGTGATCATTTAAAGCAATGTGGAATCGCTCGCAACTTACTCCGCCAGAACGCCTCAATGGAATGGTGTGTCCGAACGACGAACCGGACTTTATTAGATATGGTTCGGCCAATGATCACCAAACAGATCCGCCATTATCCTTTGGGGTTTCACTCTAGAGACAACAATGCTCACTTTGAATAGGGTCCCATCAAAATCTGTTGAGAAGACGCCATATGAGATATGGATCGAGAAGACCCATGTTGTCATTTCTCAAGATATGGGGATGTGAGGCTTATGTAAAACGCTTACAATCGATAAACTCGCACCTAAATCGTAAAAATGCTTTTTGTGGGGTATCCTAAAGAAACAAAAGGATATTACTTTTACAAAAGAAACGAGAACAAAGTTTTGTTGCTCAAATGGTGTCTTTTGGAGAAAGAGTTTCTTTCAAAAGAAATCAAGAGGAGTGATGTGTATCTTGATGAAGTTCGAGAATCACATGAATATGTTCAAGCTACCTCAACCTTCACAAGATGTACAAAGTGTTGTACAACCTGTGGAAGAGACTCCACCCACGTAGGTCGGGAGGCCACGCCATGTACCTATTAGATATGGGAATGACATATTATTGTTGGACAATGATGAGCCCACGACTTATGAAGAAGCAATGATGGACCCAAACTCAAAAATGGCTTGAAGCCATGAGATCCAAATTCAATCCATGCATGACAATCAAGTTTGGAACTTGGTCGATTCACTGATGGTGTAAAACCATTGAGTGCAAATGGATTTTCAAGAAAAGATAGACGAGATGGAAATGTTCAGATCTATAAGGCACGGTTGGTGGCAAAGGGTTTCAAACAAGTTCAAGGAGTTGACTATGATGAAACTTTCTCACCGTAGCCATGCTCAAGTCTGTCCGGATCATTTTAGCTATTGTCGCATATTTTGATTATGAAATATGGCGATGGATGTCAAAACAGCCTTCCTTAATGGGAATCTTTCGAGGATGTATACATGATACAACCTCAAGGCTTTGTTGATCCTAAATATGCTAAAAGGGTATGCAAGCTTCAAAGATCCATTTATGGGTTAAAGCAAGCATCTAGGAGTTGGAACATTCGCTTTGATGAAGTAGTCAAAGGTTTTGACTTTATCAAAAATGAAGAAGAGCCTTGTGTTTACAAGAAGGCTAGTGGGAGCGCACTTGTATTTCTCGATTTTGTATGTGGATGACATATTATTAATCGGGAATGACATTCCTATGCTTGAAGATGTTAAGACTTCATTGAAAAGGAGTTTCTCAATGAAGGACTTGGGAGAAGCATGCTATATCTTGGGCATAAAAATCTATAGAGATAGATCAAAAGGTTAATTGGATTAAGTCAGAAACGACATTGACAAGATATTGAAAAGGTTCAATATGCATGAATCCAAGAGAGGTTTCATGCCAATGTCACATGGCATCGCCTCGCAAGAATCGGTGTCCTTCGACATCCGATGAGCGAGACAGATGAGCAAGATTCCATATGCTTCACTATTGGGTCTATTATGTATGCCATGATCCGACACGCCTGATGTCTCATATGCTCTAAGTGTCACGAGCGTATACCAAGCGGATCCTCGTGATGGTCATTGATAGCCGTAAAAATATCCTCAAGTACTTGAGAAGAACTAAGGGTATGTTCCTTGTTTTTGAGGTGAGGAAGATCTGCTGCAAAGGGTTACACCGATGCAAGCTTCCAAACCGACAAAGATGATTTTCGATCGCAATCCGGTTTGTGTTTACACTTAATGGAGGAGCAGAAGTCGAAGAGTTCCAAGCAAAACACGGTGGCCGACTCTACGACAGAAAGCGGAGTACATTGCGCTTCGAGGCCGCAAAGGAGGTGTGGATTAAGAAGTTTATCACGAGCTTGGTGTGGTCGCTAGTGTCTCTAGTCCAATGGACATCTATTGTGATAATAGTGGTGCCATTGCACAAGCAAAAGAGCCTAGATCACATCAAAGTCTAAACACATACTCGCCGCTTTCACCTTATTCGCGAGATTGTGGATAGAGGTGACGCTGAATATGCAAAGTACATACTAAGCCAATGTGGCCGATCCGCTGACAAAGCCACCGCCACGACCCAAGCATGAGGCGCACACAAGGTCTATTGGTATTAGATACTTAATTGATTGACTCAAGTGCAAGTGGGAGATTGTTAGTGTTATGCCCTTGAGGCAATCATTTAGATGATTGTAACATGACTATGTTTATGAATAATAATATGATTATTGGTCCAATGAATGTATATCATTGTATTGATCAACAAGTATGTGACTTGATTATGAAGCTCTTTACTTAATGATGTAATTCGATAAATATCTCTCGATCGGATATCATCGTGATAGGACTACGATGAATAGATCAAGACATGTAGTGATCGATGATCATGCTTCATAGATCATGGGATATGGAGATATCATCTCTACATTGTGGACCATGTTGAAGAACATGGGTTAGATAGACCCGCTATGGGACATCGCGAGAATGTTTCATTCTTATGTGTCATCGAGTATCTCATACCTAGAAGATGTATGATCCTTAGACCTGAGATTGTCATATTCCCTACATGTGTAATAGTTTTCCTTGGGGCTATCAAACACTACTTCCTAACCGGATAGTTATAAAGGTAGCTTTCATGTTTACTATGAAACGCGCAGAGGAAGTGAGCAATAAGATGGAATTTGCCACCCAATGAAACGGAGATATATGACAAGGCCACTCGTGTGATATGATTAAGAAAGTGCATGGCCATGCCGTGATTGAGGAGTCAATCACAACTTATTAATATATCACGGATACGAGATGGATTGAATCATCAAAGGATGACATGCTTCTCGCCTTGAGATCAATCTTCATATACTTGGCAAAGGGATTATTACATGAGTTCTTTTGATAGGTTCTGCTCGATTTGATCACAAGATGTTTGGGAGTTGGCATACTTTGCAAGAAGCCGCTACCAACTATTGGATTGAAAAGGAGTTTTCCAATCCATGTCCAAACGTATGTGAACCCGCAGGTCACACACTTAATGGGTGGGGACGCATTAATTTGGATTGATCCGTAATTAATGAACCTCGTGGGCTTAGCATGTCAGGGGCCTGGTTTAGGTTTCATCTCGTGGCTATATAAGGAGGGAGGAGGAGGCGCAGAGTGTGCTTTCCACGGTTTAGGTTTGATTCACTTGAAACCCTAGCCTCCTCCTCTCGCTGCGCCTCGCCGAGCGACTAGGTGCTTGCACACGACGCACGGCGCTCCATCTCTGGGACGTGTGGACTCATCAAGGTGACGCACGCGATCGCGGCGTGGGAGGACGATCCACTACATCGACGCAACGATCGCGGGCGAGGACGAACCACTACATCGACGCTAAGGGATTCCGCAATCGCGCCTAGTGGTAATCTTATCTATGATCCCTTCTTGCGGTAGCTTTACGTTGCGCGTAGTTTTTTTTTTTTGTGCTAGCGTAGCATACCGCGTTTCCCTTCAAGAATGACTACTAAAGGAGTTGCAGCTTGACCCAAGCAAAGTGGACGCAGTGTTACATTGGGAGCAACCAAGTCTCGCTACTCGATCCGTAGTTTTCGAATGGCGGGATACTACCGCGGGTTCATAGAGGGATTTCGACGATTGCTAAACCCCGACGCAGCTTGTTGAAGAAAGAGAAGAAGTTTGCATAGACGCCAGAAAAGTAGAAAAGTTTTATGGAACTCAAGAAGCGCTTGACGACACTTCCGCTTTAGTACACCCGGATGTGCGTAATGGATTTGATATTTATTGCGATGCCTCAAAGCAAGGCTCGGGTGCGTGTTAATGCGAATGGTAAGGTTGTTGCTTATGCGCCGAGGCGCTTGAGACCGCATGAAGCAAACTATCCGACGCATGATTTGGAATTAGCCGTAGTGCATGCTTTGAAGATATGGCGCCATTATCTCATAGGAAATAGATGTGAGATATATACCGATCATAAGAGCTCTAAATATATTTTCACTCAAGCGATCTTAGTATGAGACAACGGTTGGTGGAGTTAATTAAGGATTATAATGTGGAATTCATTACCACCTCGGAAAAGCTAATGTGGTAGCCGACGCCTAAGTCGAAAGAGTCATAGTGCAAATACGTCACAATGGAGGATCACCAGAGCTATGTAAGGAATTTCAGAAGTTAAAGCTGGAAGTCGTTCCGCAAGGAATTGTAGCTACACTGGAAGTAAAACCAACACTGGAGGATCAGATCAGAGAAGGCCAGAAAGATGATGAGAAAATCACTAAGATCAAGTCCAGGAAGGACGAAGGCCTAGCAGTGGATTTCACTCTAAATGAGCAGGGAACCATGTTCTTCAAAGGCCGAATTTGTGTACCGGATAAAAAGGAGCTGAAGCAACTGATTCTTGAGGAAGCTCACGATTCTAAGTACTCAATTCATCCGGGAAGTGCCAAAATGTATCAAGATTTGAGAGAGAGATTTTGGTGGCCTAATATGAAGCGTGAGGTGGCGGAGCATGTTGCTCTATGCGATGTATGTCAGAGGGTAAAGTCCATGCACCAAAGACCAGCTGGGTTGTTACAGTCGTTGAAAATTCCTGAATGGAAGTGGGAGGAAATCGGTATGGACTTTATCACCGGTTTACCTAAGACTCATAGAGGTTACGATTCTATTTGGGTTATTGTGGATCGTTTGACCAAGGTCGCTCATTTTATCCCGGTGAAGACCACCTACTCAGAGATCGCTTAGCGTAGCCAGATATGTCAAGGATTGTACGCTTGCATGGGGTGCCCAAAAGATTGTGTCGATGAGGTACCCAATTTACCTCAAGATTCGGAACAAGTTGCATGAAGCAATAGGAACTACTTCAATTTCAAGACAAAGATATCATCCGCAGATAGATGGTCGATCGAAAGAGTAAATCGATTTTAGAGGATATGTTGAGAGCTTGTGCTTTAGCTTATGCTACATCTTGGGACAAATGTTTGCCGTATGCAGAATTTAGTTACAATAATAGCTATCAAGCTAGCTTGCAGATGTCACCGTTTGAGGCATTGTACGGACGTGTTTGTCGTACTCCACTAAATTGGAATGAAACGGGAGAGCGTTTGGTGTTTGGACCAGATATTCTCAAGGAAGCAGAAAATCAAGTTGCGATGAACAGAGAGAGGTTGAAGATAGCACAGTCAAGGCAAAAGAGCTACGCCGATAACCGACGCCGAGATTTGAGTTTCGAGCCAGAGGATTATGTGTATCTCAGGGTTACCCCTCTTAAGGGTGTTAAAAGGTTTCACGTTAAAGGGAAGCTTGCACCAAGATATATTGGTCCGTTCAAGATTTTGAGCCGTCAAGAGGAGGTAGCTTATTAGTTGGAATTGCCTCGGTCCTTGGCAGGAGTGCATGATGTGTTTCATGTGTCTCAACTTAAGAAATGTCTCAGAGTGCCAGCAGAACAAACCCCGCTGGACGAATAGAGTCAGCAGGAAGACCCGACTTACAAGGAGCAAACAATGTAATTTTGGATGTTATGGAGCGCAGAACTGAAGCAAGTCTATTCGCTTTGCGAGTTCAAGGAGCAACCATTCTGAAAGTGAAGCAAGCTGGGAGCGTGAAGAAGATTTGAAGTCAGAGTTTCCAAACCTATTCTCTACTTAGCCCTAAATCTCGGGGTCGAGATTCTGTTAAGGGGGGAGGTTTGTAACATCCCAAAATTTGTCTAAATATTATTTTATTGTCATTTGTGCATTTTATGATTTTTCTGGAATTTATTTGGATTTTTTGGATTTATTTGAATTAATTGCAAATTAAGTGTTTTGACCTTTTATTGAAAACCATTTAAATTTGTGCAAAGTTGAAATAAAGTTTTGCCAAAAATATTTTATCTGAGTTCAAAATATCTCAAAGTATTTTTGAGAATTTTCTTGGAATTTTCCAGATTATTTTATTGCCTAAAACAAATAAAATGAATTTCAACAATTATTTTAAATGGAAAATCCTTTTAAAAAGCGTATGAACAGTATTGGGCTTGGTCCATATGCTATTCGTGTGTGGCCCGGAGTAGCGCGGCCCGTTCAGCCCATTTTCTAGAAGGTTTAATCCCTGCCATTGGATCCGGATCGGATGATCAAGGATGAAGCGTACCGGTTCGGGACTCAGGCAGATCTTCGCCGTTGGAAGGAAATCGTGGACGGTTAGAATCAGATCTTAGACGCGAGATCGTGACCGTTAGATCGTGATCGGACGGCTGACGTATGTCGTCTCCGTGCGGGACTCGGACGCCGTCGCCGTGTCCGAGCAGGACATCGCCGCCGCGTCAGTTATGTTTCCTAGCACCATACGCGGTCGTCGAGGGCTATTTAAGGGGGCCGCAGCTTCTTTGAGGATCGTCGTCGTCTGCCGCAGCGTTTGATGGGAGCTGTTCCGCGAGAGTCTCTGTAGATCGCGCCTGGAAGCTCGCCGGAGTTGGTTGCACACAACGTCGGCCGCTTGCGCCGCAGCCGCCGCTTCAGCCGTTCTTCGCCGCTCGGGTTCCAGATCTGAGTCCGCTGCGTCGTGCCGCGTCGGTGTGGGGAAGCAGCGTCGCCATTTTTCGCCAAAACGCCGTCGTCGAGGTCGTCGTCTCCAAGACCGGTGGAGTTGCGCCGCCGCACCGCCAACGTCGCGTTGAAGCTTCAAGGACCGTTTGATCTCCAAGGCGATCAAGATCGTGCCACGTAAGCTTGGACTCAGATCCGCTAGATGCGATCTCAGGCGGTGGATTCCGCGCCGCAGAGATGGACCAATTGGGTGCTGCCGCATGTCAAGCGCAGAGGCCGAGGCGCCATAAACCCGGTTCACGGTGGAATCGATCCGATCCATGGACCGGGACGCGTGGCAGCATCGGGTTTGTTCAAATCAGGGCTGATATCAGCGTGACACAGTAATCTGTTTTTCAATTTAAAAATAATTCGGTTAATTCTGATTTTCTAATTTCTGTAATTTCAGTAATTATTCAAAATTTCCAAAGGCTATAACTTTTGTATCTTAACTCGGATTTGAGTGATTCAAATTTCTAAAAATTTGTAAAATTGAGATCTATTTAGTGATGAATTTTAATTTATTTTTGAATTTCATTTGCTCTCTGTTTTGGTATTTATTTGCTTTTCTCTTTCGGTACGTGTAGACGTTGAATTGTGCGACGCTTCGGAGGAAGATCCAGCAACTCAAGAGCAAGCTCCAGATCAAGATCAGGACCTATTCCAAGGCAAGTTGTGCTTTGATCATGTTGAACCCATGTTTATAAAATTGCTATATTTGTTTTACCCTATTGCATATTATTTCAAGTATACAATTGTTTCAAATTAAATTGGGACTTAGCTATTATACCAATTTGATCTATACCCTACCTTGTCGTTGT
Organism: Otatea glauca; assembly: GCA_036346275.1. Lineage (NCBI taxonomy): Eukaryota > Viridiplantae > Streptophyta > Magnoliopsida > Poales > Poaceae > Otatea > Otatea glauca. Next base: position 36,564,347 of record CM070713.1, on the reverse strand, counting down.
ATGCCATAATCTATTGTCACCCTAGATTGGTTCATTATAGTTGGTTAGTAATAATAATCAACATGGGGTGGTTAGACCGTATTAGTTGCTTAGCCATGCCACGTCATCACGTGTGATTGAATCATTGATAATTAATCTTGACTAATGGAATATGGAACGATGTTATGAACTTGTGTGTCATGTGGGATCACACGATGAGATTGAGTTGTTGTGGCGAGTCATGTCACGCAACGATGTTGAATTGTTGATGGCACGTGGTGCTTGGTAATCAACTTGGGTGATATTCACTTAGATTGGGGCAAGTGACAAGGGGCGAGTATGCCAAGGTGGGCCCGATGGGCAAAGGGTATGTGGAAGTCATGCCTTGATCACTCTAAGGACTTAACCTTGCAAGCCTTTGACCTGAGTCAATCATGCAACCACATGTCTGGTGTGGGCCAGCTTATCTGATTAATTTGCAATGTCTTAATTTTGGTACTATCTTGGTCGGTGTGAGTTCCCGAGTTATGGAGTAATTCACATGGCGCAAGAGGGGGGCCCTGGATGTGGTAACCAGTCCCACCAGTGTTGAAACCTTAGCGGGTGGTACCGGGTTAAGCCAGCGCATTGTAAAGGCTTTGTTATAATAACTCGCCTTGGTGGTGTTTGGTTGTATCGCGTGGGTAAAGTGCATAACCTCTGCAGAGTGTGAAACTATTCGATAGCCGTGCTTTCATGATTGAGCAATGCTCGGAATTACATTAAGGGTTAGCTTAATTAAATGGACAACTTGGTTGGGATGGCGAATGCCATGTGGAAGATGGAATTTGATTTAGAATTGGAAACTTGGTTTACTTGTAAATGTCAATCTATTTATTGTTATTTGTTTTACAGTCTTTACAATCTATTTATTATATTTGTTCATAAATGCTACTTATTGCAAAATAGCCATGATAACCTATCTATTGGAATAAGCCTTACATATAGTTACATAGAATTGCATTATGTGCACAACTTGTTGAGTGCTTTAAGTACTCACCCTTGCCAACAACAATAATCAACAGTCGAAGAATCTACACCTGTGTTGGAGGAGGAGTTTCAAGAGGACGCGAGTCATTAGGGTCCGAACTTTGTCGGTTGCCTGTGGTGAACTGATGAGCTATCTACATTTTCTAATTTCCGCTGCTTAATTATTAGTTTATATTTCCAGTCTTGCCCTGCGTGGATTAAATAATGTAAGTCGGTCATAAGATCATACACTTAGCTATATCAATAAATGGAGTATTATTCTATTATCGTTGAGTATGATATGATATGTACCGATGTTGAGCTGTGTGCACTAGCGTTGATCCTGAGACTAGTGCAGTAAACACAGTGGGTTCGAATCGGTGGATTCGGGTCCTTACAAATTAGCACAAGAAGGAGTAGAGTGAGTATGAAGAAAACTAGCATCTAGTGGAATAGCATCAATAGAATTATCGCTAGCATTCTTCAACTTAAGACTTTCTAATTCTGTCAACACACTATCATGCATAGTCCTTAAGTTCTCCAACTCCACAAAAATAGCATCACACAAAGAGCAATCATCAGTGACTCGGGAGGGAGAAGATCTAAGAGAAGCTAACTCCCGAGTCAAGGTACCTACTTCCTTCTCAAGCTCCGTACACTTAGCTCTAGCTCTAGCATAAAATTTTCCTAATTTGCAGAAAGCTTCGTTGAGCTGGTCATAGGAGGGTACCTCGTCCGAGTCAGAGAGCTCTGAGTCGCTGATGTCGCTGGTGTTGGTCATGAAACACATGCCGAGAAGTCATCGCCGCTCTTCTTTTCTTGCGGTTCATCCTCGCCTCGCCGCTCCATGTCTCGGTGTCGAGAGGTTGATGTCGCAAGCGCCGTGAGGACGCGGTGGAAGAGCTTGTTCTTGGAGAAGTTATGTACTTCTTCTCTCGCGTCGCTCACGAACCGAGGCTTCTTGTTGCGGTTCTTGTCGGTGTAGTCGTTCTTGCCCGAACCGCCAACATCGTTCTTGCCCTTCTCCGCCTTGGGATAGTTCACCAATGTGGTTGGGGGCCACCACACTCAAAGCAGGTGATCATGCCACCTCTCTTCCTCTCTCTCACCCTCTTGTATGCATGAGAAAACTTGCGAGCGAGAAGAGCAAGCTCATTTTTTGGAAATTTTTCCAGTTGGTCATCTCTTAGCTCACAAAGGGCGGAAAGAGAGAAACCAATAGAAGGATCAGAAGAAGAAGATCCAATGGGATCGGTGACCAAGGCCATCGACTGAGATTTCGTCTTCCGTAAGACGACATCGATCTCATGAGTCTTGAGGCGGGAATAAAGCCCGTCAAGAGTTAGAGTCGACAAGTCAGTGGTGTCCTTGATGGTGGTCACCTTCATCTCCCAAACACGCAAATCGAATGCAGTCAAGAAATATCGAGCATTATCCGAGTCAGGGTATATGCAACCAACTGCTCGAAGATCGCTCAAGATCATGGTAAAACGACCGAAGCACTCATCAAGACTCTCACCAACGTACTGTTCAAACTTGTTGAACTCACGCTTGAATTGGTCCTGTCGAACCGTCTTAATTTGGGTAGTGCCCTCATGGTAAGCATCGTGGGTCACCCAAATCTCATGAGCAAAACGAAGGTGAGAAATCGTGTCATACTCACTACGGCCAAGACCCTGTATGAGGATGTTCCTTGCCTTAGCATTCGCCTCAACGTCAGCCATATTATCGGCCGTGACGTTTTCATCGGCAGGAACCTCATATGGGAGTTTCACCTTCTGCCATATCAGGAAGCCCTGGGCAGTGATGTATGACTCCATGCACGACATCCAGAATGGAAAATCGACTCCAGAAAAAATGGGAGGCTTGGTGGAATACTTGTCCATCGCCATAGCTCTTGAGACCGATCAAGATCTATGGAAGAGCAAAACCGACTCTGATACCAATTGAAGGACCGAGATGGCGAACAGAGGGGGTTGAATGATCGCAAATAAATTTTCCCCCAAAATACTCCAACAAAAACCTCAACAAGATCGCTCAAAGGAAATCGTGAAAAACCCGAAAAACTAGACAACTATGTGTACCCCAAGCTTGCATGTATAAGTACCATAAAATATGTGGGGATTTTTGAGTCACAATCCTGGTTGTCTAGTGTCCAAGATAAAGAGGAATCAATCCAACTATTGCTTTTAGAAAGAACATCAATTCAAATCACACAAGTCACTTTCAGAAAAGCAAAAGCAGAATTTCCAGAACCTGTCCTCAATTTGAACAGGAGGTTGGTGGGTTTATTCAGCTCACAAAATTTTGGAAATTTTTCTCCCTATGAGCATTAGAGTCGTGAAAAACTCCACCCAATTTTTCCTCAACAAGCCTTACAGAAAAAACAGGAAAAATCGAAGAACACAATCAGTCAAGAACTTCGAGCAGAAAGTTTGGCGCTCGGCTTTCACCTCATGGAGCCCAAACGGTGCAACAAGTGAACTCCAAAATTGTTATGCAAGTGGATATCAGAGTCCTACACCTCAACCAACATGAATCACTTAAAAAAGATTTTTCTATATTTTTATAAAAATCAAATACTAAATGCTGCGCAAAGAACAAGTTCTGAACAAAGTTGGAACTTGAAAGAGAAGATGTTCTCTACTCAATCCAAGAGTGCAAAAGAGATGTAAAACCATATGAACACACTCAAAACATCCAAGATCAACAGCAATTAGAAGGAGGGGAGGCAAATCCAAATTGCGTGAAAGTAAATTGCAGAATGTAATTATGGAAAGTAAATGCTGAATTTAAATTATGTAAAATAAAGACATAATGTAAATGCGCAAAATAAATTCAGAGATGGATGGATAAAACTTTCATTTCTGGAAGGAGAGGTTACAAAGCCTCACTTTCATGTGGGCAAAGCTCAAAGGAGCATTCACAAACCTCAAAACCTTCAAGGGAAGGAGGCTACCCCTCCACCCCTATTTATACTACTCTTGGGCCACCTACCACCCTTGGATGAGTCCCTCAACCCTAGAGTACTCATCTAAGGGCTAGGATTAACCCACACACACAGCCATGCAAGGGCTAACCCAAAACCCACACACATACCGGGTTTTCTTGCATGGTTTTCAAAGCATACTACCTAGACCCGCTAACCTATCAACTAGACCTCAATCCGACAGCCCTCATTGATCCACGCGGCATCTAGCTAGCATCATCTCCTTTCCTTATCTTCTTGACTTGCCCGGACTCCGTCTCCGATCATCTTCCAGCGATCTCCCAACCGTCTGGACCTCCAACGCTCCTCGCCTAGTCCCGGTCATCCTCCGCCTCACCATGACCTAGCACCGTCGCCCTGCAACTATCAAAGACAAGGAAACACATCACATAGCAATGCCCACAATGATATGCAATAAACTCATCCAACTCATCACTACCGCGCCCATACGGCCTGTACTGCTACTCCTGGCAGAGACAACTCAAATTGCTTCATTTTGAAAATCAATCCAAATCAAACTCAAAATTGAGCACACCTTGCTCAAATAAAGTCAAATACTCATCACAAACATGGATGGACCTCCACATGGTCCTTCAGCCGTGTGCCAAGGTGGGCCAAAATGGCAAAGGGATTGTGGAAGTCTTGCCTCAGTCAACCTAAGGACTAAATCTTGCAAGCATTTGACCTGAGTCAAACATACAACCACATATTTGGAATGGGACAGACCTAACTGATTAATTTGCAATGCCTTAGCTTTGGTACTACCAATGGTGGTGTGAGTCCTGACTAAATGGGTAAACTCACATGGCGCAAGAGGGGACCCATGAGTGTGGTAACCAGACCCATCAGTGTTGAAACCTTAGCGGGTAGTACTGGGTTAAGATAGACAGAGCTTTATAAAGGCTTTGTCATGATGTCTCTGTCGACACACCAAAGGAAGTGTGTTAATTGCATGGCAACAAGAGACGATCATGTCTGTGGGGTAAAGCACATAATCTCTGCAGAGTGTAAAACCTATTCGAATAGCCGTGCTCGTGGTATTGAGTAATGCTCGGGAATTACAGTCAAGGGTTAGATTTTGTAAAATAAAAAATTGGAAAGGGAGGCAGGATGCCATTGGAAAGTTTGGAATATGATTTAGGGCTAGATGCCATGTTTACTTGAAAAATACCTACAAATTACTTATTAAAGTTATTTGTTTTAGTCATTTCAATCTACTTATAGTATTCATTTGTAAATGTTTCTTTATTGCAAAATAGCCTTATCAATCATTCATTAGGAATAAACCTTGCATATAGTTATGTTAGACTTGCATTCTGTGCACAACTTGTTGAGTGCTTTATGTACTCACCCTTGTCAACAACAAAATCACCAGTTGAGGAGGAGTCCACACCAGTTTTGGAGGAGTATCCAGAGGAGACGAATGTTTAGGGTGGGAGCCTTGTCAGTTGCCTGTGGTATACTGAGGGTTTATCTACGTTTTCATTCCTCTGCAGTTTAATTTGTTATCTTCAGTTTAGCCCTACGGGGCATATTCATGTAAGGTCGACCATAAAGTCAGTCAACAGGTTATACTTAATAAATGATATCTTTTATTATATTCCGCTGCGTACGATTGTGATATTCATCTATGTTGAGCCTATGAGCACTAGTGTGATATACATAGAGGGTCCGAATTTGCATATTCAGGTCCCAACACACGACAGTTGAATTATCAAGTGAGCTCATTTCTAGGAGTTCGTATTTTTCTTATTGAGGATGGATTGCTACCTAAGTCATGAGATATTATTCTAGTCAGGAACCATGGTGAGGGGAGCAACACTACTACCACAACAAGTCTAGGCCAACCCTGTTTCAATTCTAGTCGAATTCAGAATTAGCCTGACAGCCCTGGTTTAAAATGATCATAACTTTCACATACAGAATCTGTTGGAGGTGTGCGAGTACTTGATTAAAATATTATGATGAGACCTTTCCAACGGATCTAGACTCAGCTTCAAATTCATTATCTACACATCACAATCATTAAAGAGAGGTGCTGCGCCACTTTTGCCAATTGGGCTTTGACCCTTGTAATAGGAAGGCCCAGAAGGGATGCCCAGGAGGAGTCCATGTCCATGTCTACCTCCTAGCCGCACTCCCTTTATTTGCTTATTTAAGTTAGCCGAGCTCCCTCATGAGATGCGGGTTTTATTTAGTCGTAGTTTTCCTTGGTGAAATTATTTAGTATTCTTTTGTTCAGCTAGATCAATAGCAATACCGTGCTTCAGAACCCCACATCAATACTTCAATTATATTTGCAATTTTAGATTACTTTTGCTTTGTTCTTTCTTTTTTTTTGATTGCTTGCAGGAATTGATCTTCGTGATCAGGTCAATCGGCCTTTGGTACAGTTGATAACAATTCAGAGTTTGGTTTAGCGATTGGTCGGCAACGATCATGTTTCGGTTGGTAGCCTGGATCGTGAGAGTCATCTCCACAAATCGAGAGTTATCCATCTCACCGAAAGATCGGGCCTCCATTAGCCTCATCAATGAGCAAATACCAAAATCATTATTTAACAAACCCAACTAGTTCTCACAAGGATGACTCCACTAAAATTATTCCACGGCTGAGACTATCTAAATTATTAATGATCCAAGAATGAACAAATTCCAATTGCCAGAAAAGTGGATGATACATAGACATGTGACGTGACTGTGCTACTCCCTTTTCGTGAATGTCGGCCTCATTACACCTAAAACATTAAACAACAAGAGTGAGTGCAAGACTCAGCAAAGTACTTCATAGAATGATATAATCACATGTAAATAAATCCATCAATTAAATTTCTTTTCTTTCATTCACGCGATGCAATCTATCTACATGCTCATATGCACATCACATTGCTCATACCGGTATAGTAGAGTGTACACCCATCGGTGTCGCACCCTCTCATTCCCTTCCATCTCGTGGAGGGGCCTACCAATGTAGGTCTTTCATGACTATACCAAGTAGTTCATAGAGGCCCACACAGGCTACCTCTTTCCATCATGAATACACAAATCCAAATGACATGAGTTATCATCATTAACATATTTCATCATCTTGACTAACATCATCAATAGGTCATATCATTCTCATAATAAATGAAATAATTATGTAAAGCATCATGATAGCAAGTTTTCAATAAAACTACCATGCACTTGCCTTTTTACCCAGGGGAACAAAATGGCACGAGGTTGAAGCCTCACTCGAAGTCACACCTCCTACAGTAGGCAAACCATCTCAAAATCATGTAATAACAGTACAAACATCCAATATAACTATGTCGCACCTATGCACGACCCCCAGGTTTAACTGTTCCCCTAGCCAAACAGTTTTCCCTGTACTGTCCCGGCGGTCAGAAGACCATAACTTCTAGCTCATAAGCCCAAACATAGAAAACCATACATTTTATAAAAATTAAAGAAGATTACCAATAATTTTCTAGTTATCCATATTTTCTAATTAATTCATCTAACTCCTCAATTCCAGCATCGAAGGCCAATCTATTGTCCTATAGGACAGCAAAATTCACAATTTTGTACCTATTTTTATACAACTCCAAACATAGCAAACCATCATATTTCTAGAATCTACATAGAATTATATAGCTTTCTCTAGTTATTGACAAAATTTAATTTGGTCATTATCTAGCCCTAATCAACAGATTACTACGACTCCTCTCAACAGTGACCGATTCTGGACAGCAAGCTTCAACACGACATAACTTTTAAACCCCTTAGACAAATTTTTATGTTCTTGTACTCCAATGAAACTTTAGACAATAATCTAAATTTTTCACAACTTTCACGGGCTTTGAAACTGAACATAGGTACCTCGAAATTTGACTCGAAGATCGAACCCACTTTTGACCGAATACCGAACTTACCCAAATTCAATCCGGTGACCCCTACAAGCCACATCTACAATGAAACCACCATAGCATCACTCTATGACAGTGCCGACACAACCAAAACCAAAACAAATCTACGCGTTATACTTGTGCTCCGCAGATGCGTTGGAACAGCGATGTTAGTGATTCCCCCTCGAATCATGTGTGTTTCTCGCTCCTCTACATGTCCCAAAACTTCTGCCCTAGGTCCTCCAAGACCCTCGTCACCACCTAGGGCAGAGACGATGGTGGCTCGAGAGGGGTGGCCTATGTGGTAGCACAGGGGGAGGGGTGCCCGGTCCTAGAGCAGAAGGGAGGGAGTGGGGCGGCCAAAGGGGAGGGCGGGTACGACTGTGCAAGGGGGGGTTAGGGTTACTGTCGGGACCCAAATATGCAAATCCAGACACTCTGTGTATATCGCACTAGTCCAGGATCACGCTAGTGCACACAGTCTCAATATAGATGAATATTACAATCATATATAGCGGAAACATTATTAAAGACTTCATTTATTAACTAAGATATATGAAGGATCGAGATGGCGAACAGAGGGGGGTGAATGGTCGCAAATAAAATTTCCCCCAAAATACTCCAACAAAAACCTCGACAAGATCGCTCAAAGGAAATCATGAAAAACCTGAAAAACTAGACAACTATGTGTACCCTAAGCTTGCATCGATAAGTACCATAAAATATGTGGGGATTTTTTAGTCACAATACTAGTTGTCTAGTGTCCATGATAAAGAGGAATCAATTCAAACTCTTGCTTTTAGAAAGGACATCAATTCAAATCACAAAAGTCACTTTCAGAAAAGCAAAAGCTGAATTTCCAGAACTTGTCCTCAATTTGCACAGGAGGTTGGTGGGTTTCTGCAGCTCACAAAATTTTGAGAATAAGAGTCGTGAAGAACTCCACCAAATTTCTCCTCAAAAAGCCTTACAGACAAAACAGGAAAAATCTAAGAACACAGTCTGGTCAAGAACTTCGAGAAGAACGTTTGGGGCTCGGTTTTCACCTCATGGCGCCCAAACGGTGCAACAAGTGAACTCCAAAATTTTTCTACAAGTGGATGTCAGAGTCCCGCACCTCCTCCAACAAGAATCACTTGAAAAAGATTTTCTAGATTTTTATATAAATCAAACACTGACTGCTGCGCGAAGAACAAGTTCTGAACAAAGTTGGAACTTGAAAGAAAAGATGTTCTCTACTCAATCCAAGAGTGCAAAAGAGATGTAAAACCCTATGAACACACTCAAAACATCCAAGATCAGCAGCATTTAGAAGGAGAAGAGGCAAATCCAAATTACATGAAAGTAAATTGCGAGAATGTAATTGCGGGAAAGTAAATGCTGAATTTAAATTATGTAAAGTAAAGACATAATGTAAATGCGCAAAATAAATTCAGAGGTGGATGGATAAAACTTTCATTTCTGGAAGGAGAGGTTACAAAGCCTCACTTTCATGTGGGCAAAGCTCAAAGGAGCATTCACAAACCTCAAAACCTTCAAGAGGAGGAGGCTACCCCTCCACCCCTATTTATACTACTCTTGGGCCACCTACCACCCTTGGATGAGTCCCTCAACCCTAGAGCACTCATCTGAGGGCTAGGATTAACCCACACACACAGCCATGCAAGGGCTAACCCAAAACCCACACACATACCGGGTTTTCTTGCACGGTTTTCAAAGCATACTACCTAGACTCGCTAACCTATCAACTAGACCTCAATCCGACGGCCCTCATTGATCCACGCGGCATCTAGCAGCATCAACTCCTTTCCTTGTCTTCTTGACTTGCCCGGACTCCATCTCTGATCATCTTCCGGCGATCTCCCAACCGTCTAGACCTACGACGCTCCTCGCCTAGTCCCGGTCATCCTTCGCCTCACCATGACCTAGCACCGTCGTCCTGCAACCATCAAAGACAAGGAAAAACCTTTCACATAGCAATGCCCACAATGATATGCAATAAACCATCCAACTCATCACTACCGCGCCCATACAAATGCAGATCGCCTCTGGCAGAGACAAACAAAAATGCTTCATTTTGAAAATCAATCCAAATCAAACTCAAACTTGAGCACACCTTGCTCAAATAAAGTCAAATACTCATCACAAATATGGATGGACCTCTACATGGTCCTTCAATCTCCCCCTTGATGAGTATATTGACAAACCACACAAAAGGCATAAATTTGAGTTTGAAGAAAATGAAGAAGAAAGCAATTTTAGTTGTAAAGTCAAACTTGGTCCAAAGATAAAAATTAGAACCATGACCAAGTTGACGAAGAGGAATTTAGATTTTAGAGTTAAATTTAAGAAAGAGCAAGTTTTCAACAAAACTCTAAAATCCAACTAAACATGTCAAATGTGATTATGAGATTATGATCCAAATGAAATAGTAGCATAGTTTTACAAAGATCATAATAACCAAATAAGCATTCACATTTTTATCTTTTAGTGATGCCTTTTCTACGCTTTTCTCCCCTTTGCCAATATAGGCATCAATTTTTTTTTATGTATGCATGAAATGCAATCGAAAGAGCTTTGAAGATTATCCAATTGATCAAAATGGAAGGATATTACACCAAGCTTGTCAATTTCAGAAGTTGACTAAACTAAGACATGTCCAAGTGCAAATACGAGCTTAGTTTTGAATATTTCATTTTTAGCAAGATTTGACAAGTGCAACACTTAGCTTTAGTTTAAAAAATAGAAGAATAGCCACTCTAAGGATCAAAAGGAAAACCTAGAGTTCAACCTACTCAACACTTTGGGGAATCTAGAAGAGCATAAAAGGTCCTTCAGGCTCATTTATCACTTAATGCTATAACATCCCAAAAATTTGAGTTTTGGAATGTTTGAATTCAAAAATAAACCATTTGCACTTTTCTTGAATTAATCCAAGCTTAATTTGATTTTTCTATTAATGAAAGGATTTAATTTGACTAAACTATTCATCAAACTAAAGATTTTCAGTTTAGTTAGGTTCATTGTGCTCCAAGGAATTTTTCTATATTTTTGGGGATTTTCCTGAATTTATTTGATATTTATTTGAATTTATTTGCATTTATTCAAATTTCTGGATTTTACTTAATCGAAAAAAATGATTTTTATTTCTAAAAACTCTTCTGGGCCGAATCTTTCCGGCCCAATTCTTCTCCTCCTCGCCTCGCCCACCGCCTTGCTCGATCCGCTTCGCTACTGCCCGACTTCCCTCGCGGCCCAGCCGACCCAAGGCTCGCCGTCGGATTCTGCGCAGCGTGTGTGGCTGCGATGCAGCCACATCGCCGCGCCTGCGTGAACCCTAACCCTAGCGCCGAGTCCGCGCGCCGACGCTGCTTTGTCTCGAGTCCGGTCGAACACGGCTCGCCGAGGCCTCTATTTAAGCCACCGCTACGCCGAGAATCCCTTCACGCGCCGCCGCTTGCCCTCTCTCACCGCCCGAGACGCTGCTGTTGCTTCGCGACCTCGCCAAGATCGCCGTCGAGCCGAGACCTTCCGCCGCCACTTCCTTCGCCGTCGGTGCATTCTAGCCGCCGTTGGTCCTTCACCTTGCCCGCCGCCGCTCTCCCCGGTCCGTTTTGCCCGCGCCCGATCCGCCATCTTTCGCTTTTGTTGGCCTCTGTCTTCCTCGCCCCAGGTAAGCCCGCGCCGCCCGCTTCGCCGCTGTTCCTTGCCGTGGACCTCGACCGTCTGATTCCGCTCCTGCGTCCCAGATCGCGCCGCGTCGCCTCCGCCGCAGTAGCGCTTCACGGTCGTCCGATCTAGCCCTCCCGCCAGATGAGCGACACGCGGCAATCCGCGTCAGCGCTGAGTCACCCGCCTGCGTCAGCCGCCACCTCAGCCTTTTTCGTCGACGCAAGCGCCGACGTCAGCCATGCACCGGGTGCACGGTGAACCGGGAAGCGCCGTGGACCCAGTCCACCGTGAACCCGATGACGTCAGCGATTGCGCAATAAATCATTTTCCAGTACAAAAATAAATCTAGAAATTCCGATTTTCTGATTTTCTGTATTTTCTCTGAATTTAATTTTCCAGAAGCTCGTTCTCCCTCATACGAACTCCGATTGAGGCGATTCAAGTTTCTAAATTTTTCTAAAATCAAGATCTATCTTCCAGAGCCATTTATTTTCAGTTTTGAGCTTGTTTGAGTCTCTGTTTTGTATTTATTTGGTTTCGTTGCTTCTTTTCCGGTAGACGCTACTTCCGAGGGAGCGAACGAAGACTTTGAAGTCCAAGATTCAGCTCTAGATCAGCAAGGCAAGTCGTAACCTTTGATCATATTGACCCTATGTTTGCAAAAATAATTTACTTTTATATAATTGCATGCTATTTTGTGTATCAATGCTTATTTAATGGGAGTAGATGTATACCTAGTTGACATTATGCCACCTTGATTAATTGTATGCCATGTATCAATTGTTAAAACTAGGTTAGGACATTACTAGTTGGACATAATTATTATGCCAACAGTGGGTTACGTAGCTATGCTTAGATATACGTTGGGATTCATATCACATGTTGAATAATGTTAATCTTGACTTAATGAGATATTGAATCGTGGCCGGTAGCCACTGTTGTAAAACTTGTTGTACCATGGCGGGGTTGCCATTGGTCTTGGTTGAACGAATTGTTTTCCCTCGGGCAAGTGATCGTGAAGTAAAGGGGGTGCTTTCTAGCACATTGGGATGTGGATGTCTTGCCTGAGACAATTTAAGGATTGAATCTTGTGCGCCATTGAACTGGGCCTAACCATACTACCACATGTCTGGAATGGGACAGACCTAGCTGATTAATTTGCAATGTCTAGCCTTGAGTACTGCCAGTTGGTGGTGTGGGTTCCGGGATGGACGGGTAGATTCGCAAGGCGCAAGAGGGGGCCTAAGGGGCGAAACCTTAGCGGGCAGTACCGAGTTTAGACAGTGCATTGTAAAGGCTTTGTTATGATATCTTTGCGACACACCAAAGGAAGTGTGTTAGTAACGTTTGCACAAAGAGATGTTCATGTCTTGTGGGTAAAGTTGTACAACCTCCGCAGAGTGTAAACTATTCGAATAGCAGCGTCATGATCATGGACAAAGCCCGGGAATTTCACACGGGGTATAGAGTGTTTCATAAAATGTGGAATGTGGAATTGTTGGGATGTGAACGGGGAGTTCACTGTTGTTTTGTTGTATATCATTGATCTATCAATCTTTTATTTTTTTATAAATATGCTTTCAATCTATTTATTGTATTTCAATTCAAGTTACTGCTTTCTGCAAATGAAACATATAGCCATCCTTGTCAAGCTGTGCATGAATATATTGCATCAATTCCCTATGGCTTGCTGAGTACTTTTGTATTCACAGCTTTATACCCTTGTTGATCAGTTGCTGAAGGAGATAATGAATATCATGAGGAGGAATTCTATGAAGACTACGTGGATTAAGAAGGCGTTCCCCAGACGATTGCCTGTGGCATGTCGAATGGCTCAAGTTATCTTTTCCGCTGCAATAGTATTTGTTTCTTAAGCCCTTAAGGCGTAATGGTGTAAACATTGACCATAAGGTCGTTTGCTTTATTCAATAATAAATTGCTTCTTCTTAGTTAATTCGTTGTATGGAATGGTATTTCATCTATGTTTCCACTGTGTGCACTAGCGTGATCCTGTACTGGTGCAGTATTCACAGAGGGTTTCGGATTTGCAAATCCGGATCCCGACAAATGCAAATTTTGATTTATCATCATACAAGACATAGTGGGGTGCAAATGTTTGACATTATTTGCATTCTTTACCCACAGATGCCTTTGTTTTTAGTTTATTTGTATTTTCTTTTGACAACCAATTGACTCAAGCCGTATGCGACCATCTCAAGATGAACTCTTAAGAGGATGGTCTAGGTCAAACACGATGTATTCCAAGTTCATCCCAAGTGCAATGGGAAGCGGTCTTGTGAATGCAAGGTGTTGAGTCGTATGTGCACAAGAAGAGTCAATTTTGTTTAATTTTCATTTTTAGCACAATGATTCATGAGCAATTGAAGGACTCTAGCATGGATCAAACTAGTTTCACCCAAGTTACTATAGGGACTCTAGAGAACTCCAAAATTTCTCAAATTATGGCACAAACCTCTAGAGAAGAAACCTAGCAAGTAAAAGCAACAGTTTCATCAAGTTTTTCATTTAAGGCTTATTTCATTTTTAAGCTTAGCAAGTTAAATGAACTTGGACATACCTAAGCTAGTGATTTTCTTCAAATGATGCAGTATGGTGTATAGCATGAAGAAGATATCAATTGCATAATAGACAAAGCTCATTAAACAAGAAATGCAGTCTATATGTAATGCACGAACAGATTCTCAAACTCCCCCTCAACAAATGAATCAATTTTAAGCTCAAATCTGGTTAAAGTTGAGTTATTATCAAGATTAGGCACAAAGAAAAACCGAATAAACTCAATAATAACCAGAAAAACAGAATGAGGAGAAGAAGTCGAGAAACTGCAAAACTGGATGGCTATAGAGCGTAGAAAAGATATAAGAGACTCACTACGGCTTAGACTCGCTATTATCTTCCCAAAGGATCGACATAGGAAGTCGACTCTAGATCGCAACTAAGGAGTGCACATGCACCTGCCTACCTGTGAGGCCCAATACCGCTAGACTTATAAGACTGTGAGGGAACTCAACCTAGAGAGAAGAGAGAACAGCTAATCACGCATGATAGCAACCTAAAGCACAAGATAAGAGGTCCATGGAAGGCATGCCAGAAGTCTAAGTGAGTGAACTCAACTCAAGAAAACAAGCCCAAAGTCACCGAAAAGAAATACAAAGAAAAGAAAAGCTGGAAGAAAACATATAATACATAATATACAAACCAGCTCCCCCTCACGAAAGGCCGTAAGGGCTCACGACTCCAAGCTCACTCCTCAAGGCAACAAATCCAGAGCTATCCAAAGGCTTGGTGAAGATATCGGCTAATTGAAGGTCAGTCTCTACGAACTGAAGCGCGATATCTCCCTTCTCCACATTGTCTCTAAGGAAGTGATACCTAATATCAATGTGTTTGGTCCGGGAATGTTGCACTGGGTTTTTAGCAATGCAAATAAAAGTGTTGTCACAGAAAAGTGGCACACTCGCTATCTCTAACCCATAGTCCCGTAAGGTCGATCTCATCCATAGCACTGCTACAAAGAATCGGTCAAAGAACATACTCGGCCTCGTGGTGGACTGTGCAACCCTGCATCGCTTCCTAGATGACCAAGAAACAAGAGAAGTGCCAATGTATTGGCAAGTGCCAGAAGTGCTCTTCCTATCTATCCTACAGCCAGCAAAGTCGGCATCGGAAAAGGCTCTAAGAGATAGACAAGAAGACAAAGAGTACCAAATACCATAATCAGTGGTAGCACGAAGGTACCTGAAGATGCGCTTGACCGCCTGGCGGTGAGAGGCGCGAGGAGAAGCTTGAAATCGAGCTCACAGACACACAACGAAATGTATGTCCGGCCTCGAGCGGTGAGGTACAAGAGGGAGCCGATCATGCTCAAACTCCTTTTGATCAAGCAGGCTCACCATCCTCATCGGGCTCGAGGACAGCGGCAGGTGGCCATAGGAGTCATCACCGCTTCCCATCGACATATCGAGCGCCAGAGGTCACGGTATACTTGCCTTGATGCAAGAAAGTACCTCCCGAGTCCGCTTGATTTGAAGCCAAGAAAGTAGCTCAACTCGCCCATCATACTCATCTCAAACTCGGCTCATCACCTCGTAAAACCGAGACACAAGCGAATGAGATGAGCCACCAAAATGATATCGCCCACATAACCGACAAGAAGAAAATGGGACTCATGGTGTCCGATGAATGATTTTTGTCTACTATGCCCATTTTGAAGTCATGGTGAGAAGATAAGACTTGAGCCTCTCAAACCATGCTCTGGGGCTCGCTTGAGTTTATACAAAGCTTTGAGAGCTTGTATACATGACTCAAAACTTGGGGTTCTCTAATCCTCGAGGTTGTTTGACATAAACCTCTTCCTCAATATAGCCATTGAGGAATGCACTCTTGACATCCATTTGATAGAGCTTGAAGCCACGGGATGCAGAGAATGCAAACAGATCCTAATAGCCTCTAGTCTAGCTACAGGGCAAAGGTCTCCTCAAAGTGAAGACCTCAACCCGAGAAAAGCCCTGCAACTAGCCTAGCCTTGTTGCGAATGACAACCCCATCCTCACTGCTTGTTTTTGAACACCCACTTGGTCCCAATGACATTATGACCGATGGGGGCTCGACAAGTCGCCATACCTTGTTCCTCTCAAAGTTCTCAAGTTCCTCATGCAAAGCGTTAATCCACGATTCATCTGATAATGCATGAGAAACATCCTTCGGCCAAAGGAGGCAACGAAGGCAGTGGAGGCGGCTCGACAAACCTAATTTTGAGCTAGTGACTCGCCAAACAGATCACCAATGATCCGATCGGTGGATGAGCTTTACGGATATGTCGGGAGGACCGAAGGTATGGCCTCTACCTCATGCATGTAAGAGGTAGGAGCAGAGCCACTCGGCAAGGAGAGCTCAAGGCAAGGGCTAGTCTCCCGAGGTACGTAAATGGAAACAGAGGCACCTTAGGTGTAGAGGGAATTGGATCCGATGGAACACCATCATCTCCATCATCCTCATCTTCTACAAAGATGGTCTCGAGGGATAAGAAGAGCTTGAAACATCGTGTCTAGCTCTGGGGCTAGCCTCATCAAAGGTTACATCACGTGTCTCTATGATCCTATGCGCATCAACACCTGCACCCTATAGCTACGAGAAGAAGTCGAGTAACCTAAAAAGATACCATCGGAAGAGCGAGACTCAAACTTATCTAGTTTACTGATTTCAAGATAAAACACTTGCAACCAAAACGCGAAATGAGACACACTCGGGCTTTCGCCAATACCTCAACTCATAAGAAGTGCGATGCGGATGTGCTCTCAAAAACACGCGATTAGAAACATGGCAAGCAAGAGCTATAGCCTCAAATTTCAAAACTTCCTAGGAGTATCAGACTCATCTAGCATCGTCCCGCCATCTCAACCAAGGTCCTGTTCTTCCTTTCCACGACGCCATTCTCACGAGGGGCGAGAGAAGAGAACCGATGCTCTAAACCAGACTCCACACGAAACTCTCAAAGTAGGAATTCTTGAACTCAGTGCCATTATCACTGCAGATAGCTCGTAATGCACCCGTGAGCTCAATAGACAACCCATCACCAAGCCCACGAAGTGAGAAAAGTCTCATCCTTCGAGGCCATGAAGAATACCTAAGAGTATCTAGAAAATCATCAACGATGACAAGAACATACCACTTCCTCCCCGCCGATCGCACTCTAGCCGGACCAACAAAGGTCCATATGTAAAAGCTGTCCGGTGCATCACCATCACTACGGATCGGAGGATGAGAAGCAGTAACCATCTTGCCATGTCGGCAAGGAGAGCAAACTAAGTCTTTGACCATCTTGAGTTTGGGCAAACCCCGAATGAGATCGTGGCTGCTAACTCGGGTCAAATGATCAAAACCAATGTGACCAAGTCTCCTATGCCAGAAGGAGAGATCATGGGACTCAGAAGCAATCAAACATCGAAGAGAGTCTCCAGAAGAAGCAGAAAAATCAGCACGAAAGACTCTCCCAAATCTAGAAATCCCGCAAACTAACCCTCCTAATGAATCAAGAATTCTACAGGCATTACTCTTGAAGCTTACCTCGAAAGAGTCATCGATAAGCTGAGAAACAGAGAGCAGATTGTATTGCATCTTACTTACTAAGGCAACATCTTTAAGAATGAAATTTTGGTTAATGCAGATGGTACCTTTAGCAATGACTCTACCTGAAGATGCATCCCCAAAAGTGATTAACTCATCACCGGGGGCTCGGACTAGGGAAGAGAACCAACGAGAATCTCCGGTCATATGACGAGAACAACCAGAGTCAACAATCCAAACATCGCCCTTCCCCATCCGACGAGCCTGATCAAGACACAAGAGAGAAAGATGACTCAGTACTGGGATAGAGTAAAGACTTAGGAACCCAATACTGAACCATACGACACCTCAGTACCAACCACGAAGAAGATCGACTCGAGTGTCTCTCTGACGCCAACTCTCACACGATCAGAGCAACTCGTAGATAATCTAGAGTCAAAATCGGGTTGGCACGCCGTGGTGCAAAAGCCCGACCATCCCAGAATGTTGCTGGATCTCCTACCGAAAACACCTCACGCCAATTATCTACCTCGATGGGAAAAACAAGGAATATCAAGAGGACGGCGAAAGATCGACTACGAACAACTCGTGACTAAAACTCAAGAACTAGCATGAAAACCAAGTCCGGACACCGCCCAAAAATGATTTACTCTCTAACCTATCTAGAAGCGGTGTGTGTCTTAGGAGCACTAAAAGTCCGGGATGATCCTGAATACCCCTAAGAGCGACAACACGCCACGCCGAGTGATCTTAGCGCGCTCAAGCGTAAATCTACTAGGTGACCATCCTTCTTACGGAAGGTGCATGTGTACTTCCTTGCTAGAGGCGTATAATAGGAGTAACACCCTTCCGGTCGAAGTCCTATGGACAACCCCAAATGACCTAAACACGATGGTACTCACTCAGGAGCTACCACAATCTCACCACTCTTGGAGCCGCGACAATGGTGGGAGGATGCGCCGAGCGTGCTCCAAGGGATCAAATCCTAGACCTTGATTGAATCTACTAATCTTGGATTGGTCTAGAATAAGATTGAGCTTCTTCTTGCCTCCAACAAACTTCTCGAGAGTGCTCATAAGATACCGGCAATCTCGGAAGAAAGAAGCACAAGAAGAACAAGGGAAGGAGAGGAAGAAGAAGAACCAGAAGGGAAGATCTCTCAAAGACGTGCTTTTTGTTCCTTAGCACGGCCGCCTCAATCTTGAGGGCCTCGGAAGAAACGCAAGGAGCATCTCTAATCCTAAGGGTTTGGTCTTTTAACTTCTTCTTAAGCTCGATATGGATTTGATCCACATCATCCTTAACCCCAACACACAGCAAGCAACCAGTTTTGACTTAACTAGTAAGTCCTTAGCAAGTTGATCACACTTGACACCAAAGCATCATTGTCAAGTTTTAGTTGCCTCTGACCCTCACATGAGTCGACCGGGTCCTTAGAAGCATGCAATTCAAGTTCATCATTTCTAGCAGAAAGCTTTCTAAGGTGTTCGCCATGGCATCAATTTCGCAAGCAATTTAGGCAATTAGCACATGATGGAGTGGAGTGAGCATGAAAAAACTAGCCTCAACAGAATAGCATCAACGTAACTAGTGCTAGCATTCTTCAACCTAAGACCATCAAGTTCAGCAAGCACACTATCATGTATGGTCCTTAGGTTCTCCAACTCCACAAGAATAGCATCACACAAAGAGCAATCATCGTGAATCGGAGGAGAAGATCTAAGTGAAGCTAACTCCGAGTCAAGGTACCTACTTCCTTCTCAAGCTCTGTACACCTAGCTCTAGCTCTAGCATGAAATTTTCCTAATTTGCGTAAAGCTTCGTTGAGCTGGTCATAGGAGGGTACCTCATCCGAGTCATTGAGAGCTCGAGTCGCCGATGTCGTTGGTGTCGGCCATGAAGCACATGCCGAGAAGTCGCCGCCGCCCATCTTCTCATGCGGATCATCCTCGCCCTCGTCGCTCCATGTCTCCGTGTCGGAGAGGTTGATGTCGCAAGCACGACGAGGACGCGTGAAAGAGCTTCTTGTTCTTGAAGAAGTTGCGTACTTCTTCGTGTGCCGTTCACGAACCGAGGCTTCTTGTTGTGGTTATTGTCGGTGTAGTCGTTCTTGCCCGAACCGCCAACGCCGTTCTTGCCCTTCTCCACTTGGGATAGTTCGCCAATGTGGTTGGGGCCACCACACTCGAAGCGGTGATCATGCCACCTCTCTTCCTCTCTCTCCCTCTTGTATGCATGAGAAAATTTGCGGCGAGAAGAGCAATCTCATTTTCTGGAAATTTTTCCAGTTGCTCATCGCTTAGCTCGCAAAGGGCGGAAAGAGAGAAACCAATAGAAGGATCAGAAGAAGAAGATCCAATGGGATTGGTGACCAAAGCCATCGACTAAGATTTCGTTTTCCGAGAGACGACATCGATCTCATGAGTCTTGAGGCGGGAATAAAGCCCGCCAAGAGTCGAGTCGATAAGTCGGTGGTGTCCTTGATGGTGGTCACCTTCATCTCCCAAACCCAAGGTCGAGTGCGGTCAAGAAATGCCGAGCATTGTCCGAGTCGGGGTATATGCAACCAATCGCCGGAGGTCGCCCAAAATCTTTGTAAACCGACCAAAACACTCGTCGAGACTCTCACCAACGCGTTGATCAAATTTGTTGTACTCGCTTGAACTGTCTGCGCTCACAGCCTTGATTTGAATAGAGCCCTCATGGTAAGCATCGAGGTTACCCAAATCTCGTGAGCGGAGCGAAGGTGAGAAATCCTATCATACTCACATGCGCTAAGACCTGTATGAGAATGTTCCTTGCCTTAGAATTCGCCTCAACGCCAACCATATTGATGGCCGTGACATTTTCATCGCCAGGAACCTCATACGGAGTTTCACCTTCGCCATATCGTAACCCCGGCAGTGATGTATGACTCCATCCGGGACTTCCAAAAAGGAAAATCAACTCCATTAAAGATGGGAGGCTTGGTGGAATATTTGTCCGTCGCCATGGCTCTTGAGACCGGTCAAGATCTATGGAAAAGCAAAACCGGCTCTGATACCAATTGAAGGACCGAGATGGCGAACAGAGGGGGGGTGAATGGTCGCAAATAAAATTTCTCCCAAAATACTCCAACAAAAAACTCGACAAGATCGCTCAAAGGAAATCGTGAAAAACCTGAAAAACTAGACAACTATGTGTACCCCAAGCTTGCATGGATAAGTACTATAAAATATGTGGGGATTTTTGAGTCACAATACTGGTTGTCTAGTGTCCAAGATAAAGAGGAATCAATTCAAACTCTTGCTTTTAGAAAGGACATCAATTCAAATCACAAAAGTCACTTTCAGAAAAGCAAAAGCAGAATTTCCAGAACTTGTCCTCAATTTGCACAGGAGGTTGGTGGGTTTCTGCAGCTCACAAATTTTTGAGACTTTTTCTCCCTATGAGCATCAGAGTCACGAAGAACTCCACCAAATTTCTCATCAAAAAGCCTTACAGAAAAAAAAGGAAAAATCTAAGAACACAGTCTGGCCAAGAACTTCGAGCAGAAAGTTTGGGGCTCAGTTTTCACCTCATGGCGCCCAAACGGTGCAACAAGTGAACTCCAAAAATTTTCTGCAAGTGCATGTCAGAGTCCCGCACCTCCTCCAACAAGAATCACTTGAAAAAGGTTTTCTAGATTTTTATAGAAATCAAACACTGACTGCTGCGCGAAGAACAAGTTCTGAACAAAGTTGGAACTTGAAAGAAAAGATGTTCTCTACTCAATCCAAGAGTGCAAAAGAGATGTAAAACCATATGAACACACTCAAAACATCCAAGATCAGCAGCATTTAGAAGGAGGGGAGGCAAATCCAAATTACATGAAAGTAAATTACGAGAATGTAATTGCGGGAAAGTAAATGCTGAATTTAAATTGCGTAATGTAAAGACATAATGTAAATGCGCAAAATAAATTCAAAGGTGGATGGATAAAACATTCATTTCTGGAAGGAGAGGTTACAAAGCCTCACTTTCATGTGGGCAAAGCTCAAAGGAGCATTCACAAACCTCAAAACCTTCAAGACGAGGAGGCTACCCCTCCACCCCTATTTATACTACTCTTGGGCCACCTACCACCCTTGGATGAGTCCCTCAACCCTAGAGCACTCACTAAGGGCTAGGATTAACCCACACACACAGCCATGCAAGGGCTAACCCAAAACCCACACACATACCGGGTTTTCTTGCACGGTTTTCAAAGCATACTACCTAGACTCGCTAACCTATCAACTAGACCTCAATCCGACGGCCCTCATTGATCCACGCGGCATCTAGCTAGCATCAACTCCTTTCCTTGTCTTCTTGACTTGCCCGGACTCCATCTCCGATCATCTTCCCGCGATCTCCCAACCGCCTAGACCTCGACGCCTCGCCTAGTCCCGGTCATCCTTCGCTCACCATGACCTAGCACCGTCGTCCTGCAACCATCAAAGACAAGGAAAAACCTTTCACATAGCAATGCCCACAATGATATGCAATAAACCATCCAACTCATCACTACCGCGCCCATACAGCCGGTACTGCCCCTCCTGGCAGAGACAGCTCAAAATGCTTCATTTTGAAAATCAATCCAAATCAAACTCAAACTTGAGCACACATTGCTCAAATAAAGTCAAATACTCATCACAAACATGGATGGACCTCCACATGGTCCTTCAATATAGTTAAACGACCTTAAGGTCAAACTTATACTTATTAATCCTCGATGGCTCTGAATCAAAGCAAATAAATAGCAGCAGAACGATGAACGTCGGTGAATCCCATCAACATGCCACAGGCATCTGACAAGGTTCAACTCCTAGATAATCGCCTCACCGTAGAACTCCATCTCCTTCAAAGGTGTAGACTTCTCCTCAACTGATGATTTGATTGCTGGCAAGGGTGAGTACTTAAAGCACTCAACAAGTTGTGCACAGAATGCAAGTCTGTCATACTATATGCATGGCTTATTCCAAAAGAACGGCTAACATGGTTATTTTTCAATAAGGCGGCATTTATGAAGAAATTGCATAAATAGATTGTAAAGACAGTAAAACAAATAATAACAATAATAAATTTCCCAATTATTTCCCAAGTAAACCAACCACAACCTTAAATCAATTTCCAAACTTCCATAGGCATGCAGCCTCCATCCCCAACTCATTTTAACAAAATCTAAATCTTGACCGTAATTCTCGAGCATTGCTCAATACCGCGAGCACAGCTATTCGAATAGATTTTACACTCTGCAAAGGTTATGCACTTGACCCACATGACATGATCATCTCTTGTTGCCAAGCTACTGACACAATTCCTTTGGTGTGTCGGCAGAGAGATCATAATAAAGCCTTTACAGAGCTCTGTATTAACCCAATAGTACTCGCTAAGATTTTAACACTAATGGGACTGGTTACCACATTTAGGACCCCCCTCTTGCGCCAATGAGTTTACCCATAAAGTCGGGGCTCACACCACTACTAGTAGTACCAAGCCAAGACATTGCAAATTAATCAGTTAGGTCCATCCCATTTTAGACATGTGGTTGCATGATTGACTCAGGTCAAATGCTTGCAAGGTTTAGTCCTTAGGTTGATCAAGGCAAGACTAACCAAAAATTCATCAATAGTGTTACCATTATAAAAATAAGCGACCGCCCAAATGCCACATTGGCTCACCATAAATTCTTGCCACATGCCTCAGTCTAAATCATTTTACCACCCCAGTTGATTACCATACACCACGTGCCATCAACAACATTGCGTGACAACACCTGACACATATTTCAAAAACATGTTCCATATTCCATTAAACAAGATTAAATTTTCTCACATAAAATGATATCAATAACTCGTTGCACGACTAGGCAAACTATTCACGTTCTAGCTAACCCACATTGGCAAATAATAGATACCAACATATAAGGAACCATACTAGGGTGACAAATGAATCATGGCATACAAATTACAAGGTAGATATAACTCAATTTGGACGAATAGCTAATCCCAAATTAATTGAAACAAGTATCAATTGAATTAGCATGCAATAGTCTAAAACAATATAACTTTTAAAACATGGGCTCAACATGATCAAAGAACAACTTGCCTTCAAAGATCTCTGAATCATGTTTTGGACCTTGGTCTTGGATTAGCTCCTCGCTCATGAATACCTCGGGCACTTCAACGTCTACGCGAACCAAGAGATAAAGCAATAAATACCAAAACTAGAGAGAAAAATCAACTCAAAAAATTAAATAAAATTCACCATTAAATAGAGCTTGATTTTAAAAAATTTTAGAAACTGGAATCACCTCAATCGGAGCTTGAATGAGAAAGATATAGCTATTCAAAGTTTGAAATAAAAGATAAATCAGAAAATAGGAAAATCCGAATTAACTGAATTATTTTTAAACTGGAAAATAGAATTTATGACGTCACGCTGAAGTCAGCATAGAAATAAATTTTGGACAAATAATTTTTCTAAAGAAAAACATATTTATGATGTCACGCTGACGTCAGCAGACGCGTGGTACATCCTTGTGCTGACGCGTGGCTCCGGTGTATAGACCCGGTCTGCGGAATAGCACGAGTCTACGGTGGTCTTGGTCTATGGTGCCTCGGCTTCTACGCATGACGTCAGAGATGACGTCACGAGGCCTGATGTGGGCACGACGCGCGACGCTACTACGGGTTCAACGTGTGGCAACACCACGGTCGTCTAGATCTGATCCGACGGTAGACCAGGTTGTGAAGCAGCGGCGACGGCGAGGTGGACACGCGGCGCATCAAGATTGGGTGCGACGTGGGCGCAATCTAGACCACCTTTCTCGGATCGAACGATAGACACTTACCGGCAGGGTTAGGCCACGCGGCGTGATCTGAACGTACACACGCGACAAGATCTAAGCCTCTCACTAACGATCGAACGGCCAACAATGCTCGATGTAGAATGGCGACGTGGCTATCCCAACGTGCAACGCGTGGGCGGCATCCATCGGCTCCTACTAGGATCCGACGGCCACGAAAATTCATGAGATGGCAGCGATGGCGTGGCGGCGAAACTCACCGGTCATGGGGACGATGACGTGGCCGATGGCGTTGCAGCGCTTCTCCGGTGGCACGACTTGGTAGATTTGGTATGACTCGATGCGACGACTTCAGATCCGGGCTTCAACACAGCGGGGAGACCTCGTTGGAGGCGACAACAGCAGAAAAGCACGACAGTCATCTTTGGACTACGGTGAGCAAAAGCGACAGCTTGGGCACATCTTTCCGAGTGCGCGATGGCCAAAAGATGCGACAGGATGCGAGGAATCCAACGCGGCCAACGGCGCATTAAATAGCGTCTCGATGTCCACATCCGTTGTGAGATACGCGGAGGAGACTACGGTGGTGGCGGAATTTGGCGGCGATACTTCTTGACGACGTGGGCAGATCTCAGACGTCTGCGTGGCAGACCATCGATGGCTCGGGGCACGCGGGCGACGTGGAGGAACAGAAGGCATTGGATCAAATCCAACGGCCACACCCTAGGGATTCAAGTGAAACGGTTGGCGCGCGAAATGGGCTGGAGGGCTGGGCTAATGGCGAGAAGGAAACGGGCCAAGCCAAGGGATTCGGCCCAAACACTATGCGACGATTTCCAAATCATTTTTGAATAAAACAATTCAAAAAGATAAATAAAGCCCAACTAAATAGCAAAAATATCAGGAAAAATCCAGAAAAATTCTAGAAAATATTTTTGACATTTGGGATCCAAATAAAATATTTTCAATAAAATTTCATTTTAACTTTTCACATTTCCCAAAAACTTTGTAAATAAGCCATAAATCAAATAATGCAAATTAAATCAATTAAATTCCAAAAAACTCTTAAAAATATAAAATGCAAATTAAATTCAAGAAATGCAAAAATTGGGATGTTACAGTTACCCCCCTAAATAACTGGCCAGTCGGGCCAACAGGCCGCCGGCCCAACCCATGAGAGGTTTTCTTTTGGAATATTACACTGTGTCCATGGTCATGGATGTGCTTGTGAATTTCACATGAGATATAGATTTTTTATTAAAATATTGGAAGGTGGAATTATTGGTAAGTCAACGGGGTGTTCACTAGAGATTTTGATGTCTAAATTTAACACTGATGAGTTCATTAGTTTGATGATGGTTTTATATGGTGATGGGTGAAGCCTCGCCAGTCTATTTATATTATCTACCATTGGTTTACCAGTTATTTATTATCTTTTTCTCAAATAATCTTTGAATCTATTTATTGTATTTAAATTCAAGTTATTGCTTTCTGCAAACAAACCATACGGCCATTCTTTTTCAAGCCTTATATGAATATAATCGCATCATCTCCCTACGACTTGCTAAGTACTTTACGTACTCACGGCTATACACATTTGTTGATTAGTTGTTGAGGAATGACCAGTGAACACAAAATTCTACAAGGAGTACTACGAAGACTTCATTAACTAGGAGTGTGTTTCCCCAGACGATTGCCTATGACATGTCGAATGGCCGAAGTAATTTTATTTTCCCTGTAATAGTTTATTTGTTTCTTAAGCCTTTGAGGTATAGTTGTGTAAACATTGACCATAAGGTTTGTGCTACTATTTAATAATAATTTGCTATTTTCTTCGTTAATTCATTGTATCGAATAGTATTTCATCTATGTTTTCACTGTGTGAATTAGGTTGATTCTGGACTAGTGCAGTATACATAAAGGGTTTCAGATTTGGTAATCCGGGTCCCAACATATGGCGATGAACATGACTGGCTTGGTTACGACCCAATGCAGAATGGTTCAATTCTACTGGACCCATCTCGCTAGCGTTAGATCTGGCAGGATCCAGACGCTAGTGAGCTAAACTCAACTAGATCGACGACAGTGAGCTCGAATAAGGTCAACAACATCGAGCTCAAAGAAGGTCATCGTTGATGGAGGAGGTGCCTGTGGTCAACGGCGAAGAGGGGCACGACAATTCCTAAGGATGCCGACAGTGGTGGGGGAGTGGGCGGTGGCTGGCGGCGTTGGGGAAAAGGTCGATGAGGAGGGAGAGACTGAGCAACAGGGAGGGAGAGCTGCAGAGAGATGGTACTGGGGAGGGAATAGAGAGATAGGCAGCACTTGGTGGGAGGACGACAGGCTAGTGGCATTTAGGGAGGGGAGCAGTTAGCAGCGTTGGCATGGGGAGAGGGCGATGGGGAGGGAGAGTGGGGAATGGAGGAGAGAGTAGCTGGTGGATAATAAAAAAATAACTTGTGTGTCCCACTTTAAATAAAAAATGTAAAAAACTTGATGTTGGAGTGTATTCTAGAGACAATGTATTGGAGATATTCTCTAAAGATTATGTGGCATGTGTTAGAGACAATGGTTATCTCAAGTATCTCACGTGGCAGTGGAGTCGACACCAGGAATAGGACATGCAGTGATGCTTCCCTCCCAACATAGTTATATTCATGTTAAATCCCACTATTTTCGCAAATTGTTGAACATTTTGTCTGCGGTAGCAAAATCTGTGGCCTAATGTTTTGTACGATATGTCTAACTTATGCAAGCAAAGCAAGAACGGGCAAAACTAGAGTGTTTCATCATAGTGAAAGTTGAAATTTCTGTGAGTTGCAACAGCTTTGGGTGAGTTCGTAGTGAGGTCTAAACTCAGATTTCCTTTTAATATGAGTGGGCCCTAGATTCAGATTAGGAGTCTGAATTGCCAATGACTCCTCCCCATTTGATCCTGTCATTTCCTAGCCAAGATGCATAGAGATTTTGCCTTTGCTGAGTTCTTCCATACTGTTCAAACCTCCAAGCTCTTCGAATTCCCAAGATTTCACCCTTGGGTTGTTCCTTCCGTTGGAAATATGCCCTAGTTGTCATTATAGAGAGAATTGATAGATGTTTAAGTTTTTATGTTCGTTTAATAAATACCAGGTTGTAAGTCATCAAGTATGTGACTTGATTGTGAGACTCTGTACGTTTGATTTATTATTATAAATTATCCCTTCTCGTTTAATTGATTGGAACATTAATTGCTTATTTACATAGACAAGCATGTAACTATGTGATGATCATGTTTTGCAGATCATTGACATGCGGTATAAATACAATTATATGGATAGCGTGTTGGTGAACATGTTATTAGATAAACCCATAGTGAAATACCGCATTAAGCATTACATGCATGCCATCGGTTGGTTCCATACCATGTTTATGATTGGTTCTCTAACCTGAGACATACATGAATCCCAACATGAGGATCGCATTCTTTGAAGTTACTAATTGTTGTTTGTAATGAGATAATTATATTAGTTACACTTGGGAATACGTTGACACATGTGGAGGGATGTGTATGGTCAAGATGGAATTTTGTCCTCCTCATTATATGAGGATAAAGATATCTTAAGATCACTCGAAGAAGATAAACTAAAGAATATGCATGACCATGTCCGAATAGGTTGAGGTGTCAACCACTTGATCTATGTAATCTAACTTTGGAGATTCGAGAAATAATGGATTAAACAGCACAAGGATGACACATATCTTGCCTTAGGTTTAATCATGATATCTGAAAGTGAGAAACTGATCAAACATACATTCATTGATAGCTTTTCGAATAAATGATATACATCTAGTTTGGAAAGTCATAATGTTCTGCTAGGAGACGCTTATGACTTGTGTGTCGAATGGTGATTTAATACTGTGCCAACATCACAATAGGTCTATGGGCTCACGCACAATAATAGAAACTTATTGGTTTGTTAATAAATCTTGTATATTATTATATTCATAATTAATATATTAGAATTATTAAATACGAAATAAGTAATTTTTTGATTCGGATTATTTGAATTTGAAATAGCAAGCCTATTGAATTAAATAGGGAGTCAGTTTGGATAAGGATTTGAAGTGATAAAGGTTATCTCGAATCTTATTCGGTTACGAAGTAAAAAAATTCAGGCTTATCTTACTCTGATTCCTCAGTTATAAATAAAGATATACCTAGGCTACGTGGGGATAACTAAAGTCGAGAGACTAATTCTGGCGAGAACCAAGAGGGCTGTGCTACAGAGGTTCTAGCAGACCGGCATGCAGAGTCTTGTTCCCATTCATGTGGATACACATGGAATGAGGCTGCTACTGCCTCGACGTGCTAACGTGATTCGACACGCTCTTCTTCCATTGCTGAGAAGTCGCACCCGCGCGTCAAGTGGTAATGCTAAAGCCCTAATCCGTAATCTAAGATCATATACAATTGGTTTTCTGGGTTCGGATAGATTGGGCCAGATGATGACGGCAACATACCAGGATAGTAAATATGTGGTGATTGAGAGGAAATGAGATAATGGTGGTTGATGGGAGATCCCAGTCGACACCTAGGGCTCGTCAGACTGTTAGGGTGTTACAGTCATGGAATTCAGCGGCAGAGACGGCTGTCAAGAGCTTGCTGTCGCTGGCAGCAAAGAGCGAACCGACGGCAACGAGGGCTCATCAACGACTTCGTGGTTTTTGGCAATTGTGAGTTGAGACGATGTGTCGTGTGACTTAGCAAAGCACTGATGAAATAATATGGGTTAGGGCCTGAATTGCACTGACCCAACTTCTTCTAGCTTATACTCCGCGGTTCAATCCCCAAAGCATCCGAACAGCAAATAATTCCAATTCCACCCTGTTTGCACCAAAATTTGGTAAGTCTGTTCAAAATCGGCAATAAAGTCAAAGATACGAAATTAACGGACAGGATGGAAAGGTTTGGAGATATTTTGGTAACGGCAAGATCTTTAAGGAAATAACTGTCCGAGATAAGGCCGATACGGATCAAAATTTGAAACGTGTTATAGTCAGACACGATCGGCCGAAGGGTATAAAAGAAGGGCCAGAGCAAGCTGCGAAAAAACAACAACACAATACAATCAACCGGCTTTTACTTTCTTCCTTCCTGTCAACTAGGAGTAGCTTTTGTAACTTAGTCTCTGTAATCGATCTTGATCAATAAAGTTGCGCATCGCCGATTGTTGATCTTCGTCAATTACACCCCAGGTTTGATTTGTTCTGATTTTGTTGCGCATCGCCTTCTTCAGAATCGATCTACCTTTATCCTCTGATTAGCCTTAATCGGCTAATTAGATTTACCTTGTTACCTCGATCTTGATCGGCTTCAAGCTGATTAAGTCTAAGCCGATTGGTCTTTACGATCGGCTTTTGAGTGAATTTTTATATTTTTTACCTTGTCGATTCTGAGTCAAATCAATCGCACGCTCTTTAAATGCGGTGTCTTTCGTCGAAACCCTACTTCAAGTTTTTGACGTCAACACACTCTTGGCACGCCCGATGGGACCGATGTCTTCATCAGGAAAGTCAATTCCACCATCCGATCTGAACGCCGAGGCCATAATCATCCCAACAATGGACGATTTGACCGCAGAACAACGTCAGGAAATAGAAGCTCGAAAGACTACGTTGGAGGAGATGATGCTAAGCTGCTATCAGAAAACCAGACGTGGCGTCACTCAAAAATCCGCCATGCCGATGGTCAACGCCCTGGGAGATGCGGGTGTTACAGAACCGGTAAGCCGATATCTGCCTGCTCAAGCCGAATTATCGGCTATGATTAATCAGTCTGTGCACCACGCATTAATAAATCAATCATCGGCTCTCATGACAACGCTCAAGCCGATGATAGCAAATAGCGTCAAGTCTATAGCCCAGGAGTTAGCCTCGTCAAGAAGCCTGCTTGACCCATTACAAGCTCTGCCTAATTATCCTGTTTTTTCAGTAGCGTAAAACACGCAGAGCTCAACAGTCGATCCTAAACCATCGGCCATAACCTCACCCCCTACAATGATGCCTACTCAACCGACCGTAATATTGCCTAGAGATCCTCGGTCAAGTGGGGTAAGCCATTACCATTCCTACACCGATGCCGCGAAGTTAGACGCGTCAATAAACCTACTGCCATCGGCTCCGTTCTATGCCTTTCCCCAATCGGTTCCGCAGCCGATTGGCTCCGAGAGATTCTCTCAAAATCCTACCATGCTTAGAAACCCAGGTCCACATAGGGTAGTAACATATTCAGAACCGTTTGTCCCAGTGCTGGAACCTCAAGACAGGCATAATCGGCATGATCAATATGGTCGTCTGCCGACGATGCAGCATAATTGGCAACCCAAGCTTGCACTCGGGGGGCAGGCTGCCAACTATGACCAACATTATCAAGGGCCTACTGTACTAATGTCCGATAATGTAAATTGGGTAGATCAGATTTCCGCTGTTTTACGGGACCAGTTCGGCATACAGTCCAAGGGAAAGGTTATCGGCTATAGAAAGCCGTATCCTGATTACATAGATCGTATGCCATACCCTCATAATTTCAGAGTACCAGACTTTGCGAAATTCTCTGGCGATGATTCAACTACAACGTTGGAGCACATCCGACGCTTTATCGCTCAATGCGGCGAAGCGGCTCAGTCTGATGGACTGAAAATAAGACTATTCCCATTGTCATTATCCGGAGCAGCTTTTACCTGGTTTACCTATTTACCTCCGAATTCGGTCCACTTATGGAACGATTTGGAAAGCCGATTTCACGAATATTTCTTTTCGGGCAGTTTGGAGCTCAAGATTTCCAATCTAAGCTCTGTCCGTCAGAAATTTGGGGAATCGGTAACTGATTACATTAAAAGGTTTAGGGAAACTAGGAATCGATGTTTTAGCGTCACTTTGCCCGATAATCAACTTGCTGATTTGGCGTTTCAAGGGTTGATTCCTCTGCTTAGGGAGAAGTTTGGAGGGCAAGTGTTCGCTGATCTGAGCCACTTGCTTCATCGTGTATCGGCTCAAGAAAGCCGATTCCCTGATAGTAAAGCATTTAAAGATAGATTCAAGAACAACAATAATAAGGAGAAAGATAAGGTCAAAGTCAATATGGTCGAATATTGTCCTAGTGATTCTTCAGAAGACGATGAAGTAGAAATAAATATAGCTGAATGGGTAAAGGGATCTAAAAATCCTTAGTCTGTTCTTGGCTAAAGCCGATAAGAAATAAGTCAAAAGTTAAATATGCCTTTGATGTTTCCAAATGTGATCGTATTTTTTATCTTTTATTGCAAGAAAAGATAATTCGGTTACCCGAGGGACATATTATACCATCGGCTGACGAGATCAAGAAACGCAGGTATTGCAAGTGGCACCATTCTTTTTCTCACAATACTAATGACTGCAATATTTTCCGTCAACAGATCCAATCAGCTATTGAGGACGGTCGGCTAAAATTTGCTGACGACTATGCAAGTTGATGCTGACCCGTTTCCAATCAACATGGTTCAATGTTCGGCTAAAGGAAAGGAGCCGATGCATGACGAGCCAAAGAAGGATCAGCAGGTCGATATGCAGCTGAATTCAAAAGCTGGTCAAACGCTGAAAATTACGATCGGCTCACTACAAATAGAAGCTGATCACGAGGGAAAAAATTCAAGGAACATTAAACCCAAGGGCAATCCTCGGGTGGGTAAATGGTACAAAGCTGAAAAATCGCCATCAAAGCAAGCGGCCAAAAGGCCGGGACCAACTTTCTCACAACTAATGGATAAATACGAAAGGATGAATAGCCAACCGCGATATCCTGCTCGTCGGTCGGGTAATTTATATCACATTGAAAACGTAGAAAGGGCCCATAGAAGATGTCCTTTTTGGTAGTTTTGTTGGGAAAGGGGAGTAGCACTGCCATCCCCGTACACGTGCCCGATGGAACATTACCCCCGCGACGATTGGCCAAGGCAATCGGCTAAAGATAGGCTGTCTGGGCCGATTCGGGGTTACAACAAAGGTTTCAGAAAGCCTGTTCACGAAAGGATATCTGAACCAAATCAAGAACCAAACCAGGTCGAAGTACGGAGGTCAAACATTGACCAAGATAATCGCGTCGGCAAGATAAGAAAACTAGTAGAGCCTAAGCCTAGATGGTGTCCGTCTGGCCTTAGCCGATCGCAACGCCGGCGACTTCAGAGGCTAAGGACTCAAGATATTCGGGAAGCCGACGCAGAAAAACAGAGGGACGAAACTTTCAATGAGCTTCGTCCGGTCAAAATTGTCAAGAAAGAATGGAGGAAAAAAGAACAAGCTGAAGAAGATTTTGAATCGGCAGATGATCTAGATTCTCCTATGATTAGGGACAATACACCACCAATGGATATCAACATGGTGTTCACACTGCCAGCAGAATTCAAAATCAAAACTGAATCGGCTAAAGAAACTTTTGCCCAATCTTGTTCGGGAGTCCAAAACGCAATCTTCGAGAAACCCAGAGATGATCATCGGCATTTAAAACCATTATATCTGAAAGGATATATAAATGGAAAGCCAATATCAAGGATGCTGGTAGATGGCGGAGCCACAGTAAATTTGATGCCTTAGACGACTTGCAAGAAATTGGGTAAGTCTGATGAAGACTTGATTAAAACTAACATGGTTTTGAACGACTTCACAGGCGATCCCACATAAGCCAAAGGCGTCATGGTTACAGAACTGACCGTCGGCAGTAAGACTTTGCCGACCGCATTTTTTGTTATCGACGCAAAAGGAAATTACAGCGTTTTGCTTGGAAGAGATTGGATTCATGCCAACTGATGTATCCCATCAACCATGCATCAAGCGCTTGTTCAATGGAACGGAGAAGAAGTTGAAATTGTCACGACCGACACATCGGCTCACATTGCCATGCCCAGTTTCGATGCGAATTGGCAACATGAAGAAGTAGGGTGTATATCAGGAAAAACATTAGAAGATTGCAATTTCATCTGCGTAAGCAAGACAGGACTTATGCCGATCAGTGTCAAGCCAGGCACATTTGATCGAGCAAACGAAGTGCTATGCCGATGGGGACAAGAAAAGCAGTGAAGGCATTACAAGATAAAATGCAAAGCTATCGGCAAACAATGGATAGCTATGAAGCTATAGAAGACTTTCAAGAAGATGAAAAGTTGGGTCATGGCTTTACGTCTACCGATCTGCTTGAAGAAGTTGATATAGGTAGTGGTGATGAAAAGACCAACTTTTGTTAGTGCAAATTTAGATGTAAGATATAAAGAAAAATTGATCGAAATTCTTAGAAAATATAAAGATTGCTTTGCTTGGGAATATTACGAAATGCCTGGTTTAAGCCGACAATTGGTAGAACATCGGCTACCCATTAGACAAGGTTATAGGCCGTTTAAACAAGACCTAGGCGTTTTAATGCGCTCATAAAATCATAAAAGAGGAGATAGAGCGGTTGTTGGAAGCTAAATTTATAAGACCTTGTCGGTATGCGGAGTGGGTTTCCAACATTGTTCGAGTGATGAAGAAAAACGGAAAACTGCGAGTATGTGTCGACTTTAGAGATTTGAACAAAGCGACACCAAAAGATTTAATACCCGATGCCTATAGCCGATATGCTTATCGATCTTTGCGTCGTGAATAAGATCATGAGTTTTCTGGACGGGAATGCCGGATACAATCAGATATTCATGGCAGAAGCCGATATACCAAAAACAACTTTCAGATGTCCTGGAGCAATAGGGTTATTTGAGTGGACGGTTATGACCTTTGGATTAAAGAACGCTGGAGCAACATATCAGCGAGCCATGAATTTAATTTTCCATGATTTAATCGGCCACATCGTTGAAATATACATTGATGACGTCATAGTAAAATCTGCAGAGGATTTGCAGCATTTGGCCTATCTAGAAAGAGTTTTCCAGAACATAAGATCGCATAGCTTGAAGATGAATCCTTTCAAATGTGGGTTCGGCGTGTCGGCTGGACAATTTTTGGGTTTTATGGTGCATGAGAGGGGGATTGAAGTCAATCAAACAAGGGTCAAAGCCATAGTCGATACAATGCCCCTGACGTGCAAAAATGAGTTGCGTGGTTGATCGGCAAGATTAATTATCTCCGAAGGTTCATCTCGAATCTATCCGGACGGATCCGCGCATTTACCCCACTGTTGAAATTAAAGGATAATCAAGAGTTTGTTTGGGGAGCCGATCAGCAAAAGGCTTTTGACGATGTAAAGAAATATTTAGCCAATCCTCCGGTTTTAGCCGCGCCACAAAAGGGGGTTCCATTCAAGTTATATATATCGGCTGAAAAGGAGACTATTGGGTCTGTTTTAGCACAAGAAGTTGATGGCAAGGAAAGAGTTATCTTTTATTTAAGCCGACGCCTTCTTAATGCTGAGGTCAGGTACCCTTTCATTGAAAAATTATGCTTGTCTTTATACTTCTCATGTACAAAGCTAAGACATTACATTTTAGCATTGGCTTGTAAAGTAATCTGTAAAGCCGATGTTATAAAATATATGTTGTCAGCTCCAATCCTACGAGGTCGACTTGGCAAATGGGCTTATGCCTTGGTTGAGTTCGACCTGTCCTATGAATCGGCCAAAGCAACAAAGGCGGTATTAGCCGATTTTATAACAGACATGATACTACTACCGATTTGGTATCCAGAGCCCTTGGCAATTGTTTTTTGACGGATCTGTGTGCAGAGAAGGTGATGGAATTGGTATAGTGCTTATATCACCTAAAGGGCATAACTTCGAGTTTGCATTTCGGCTAAATAGCCGATGCTCAAATAATCAGGCAGAGTACGAAGCATTACTCAAAGGTTTGCAGTTATTGGAAAATATCGGAGCAAGTACGGTTGAGGCATACGAGGATTCTATGCTAATTATACAGCAAATCAAGGGAGAATACCAATGTCGAGACGAGATACTGCTAAAATACCTGGAGCAATGCATAGAGATCGTCGGCTCATCTACGTCATTTTCTATCGGTCACGTCCCTAGAGAGTTGAACGATAGAGCTAATGCTTTGGCTCAACAGGCATCAGGGTACAAAGACCTCGACCGATATCAAGTGACTGAGTTAATAGATAAATCCTTCATGTGTGTAGATGTCACGGATTGGAGGACGCAAATAAAGAAATATCTGATTGATCCATCTGAGCCGACAAAGCGCAAAATTAGGCAACGAGCTTTGAAGTACATTGTTATGGACGATACTTTGTACTATCGGACGATGGAAGGATTGCTATTAAGATGTCTTGGGACCGAAGAAGCGCGAGTGGCAATGGGTGAAGTATATGAAGGCATTTGCGGTTCTCATCAATCGGCCCATAAAATGAAATGGACGCTTAGACGGACAGGTTACTTTTGGCCGACGATGCTAGAAGATTGTTTTAAATACTACAAAGGTTGTCAAACTTTCCAGAAATTTGGCAATGTACAATTGGCACCAGCATCGGCTTTGCACCCAATTATCAAGCTATGGCCGTTTAGAGGTTGGGGAATAGGTATAATCGGCCAAATATTCCCTGCATCGAGTAAAGGCCACAAGTTTATTTTGGCCGCAACTGATTATTTCTCAAAGTGGGTTGAAGCTATACCACTTAAGAAAGTAACCAGCGTTGAAGCCATCGGTTTTGTTAATGAACATATTGTTCATCGGTTTGGAATACCGCAAACAATTACAACCGATCAAGGCACGGTTTTATGTCCAATGAGTTTCAGACTTACGCGACAAGTCTAGGGATTAAACTATTGAATTCATCCCCATACTACGCTCAGGCTAACGGACAAGCCGAGTCATCCAACAAAACGCTGATTAAATTGATCAAAAGAAAGATCGATGAGAAGCCGAGGAATTCGCACTCAACTCTATCAGAATCACTTTGGGCATATCGGCTAGCTTATCACGGAGTGACGAAACTTTCACCTTACAAGCTGGTGTATGGTCATGTAACATCCCAAAATTTGGCCTATAATTTCACTTATGTGCATTTTGGTGATTTTCTGAATTTATTGGATTTTCCAGTAATTATTTGAATTTATTTTAATTAAGTATATTGAACCTTTGGTGAAAACTAATTATATATAGATAAAAATAATATGAAGTTTTGTCAAAAATATTTTATTTGAGTTCAGAATGTTTCAAAGTATTTATGAGAATTTTCTTAGATTTTTCCTGATAATTTAATTGCCTTAAATGAATTAATCTAATTTCGGGAATTATTTTAAATCGAAAAGCATGGAAAATCAGAGTGAATAGTACTGGGCCAAGCCCAGCACTGTGCGTGCGCGGCCCATCGCGGTGCGGCCCGTCAGCCCGTTCCCTCGCCGCCTCGCGTATGGACCATTGGATCCAGATCAGACGGCTGTCTCCTTTCGCGAAACCCTAGCGTCTTCGCCGTTGGATCAAGATCGCGGTGAGGATTCATTGCGCTGCTTTGGAAAGACCTCGATCGCATCCGTTGATTTTGGAAAGAGCGGATCGGATCGTATGCGTTCGGGAATCATAGCCGCTCATCGCAGATCGATGGACCGCAGCCATCGCCTCCGATTCGGTTTCGAATCCGCCGCTTGCCGCCGCCGCGTGATTTTAGGGTTGCCTTTTACGGGCGTCACGAGGCTATTTAAAGCGCGGACCACACCCCGAGGATAGCCATCCCAGAGCGCATCCGCCAGTGCTAGCCTTCGCCGTTGAGTCACCAGCCGAGCCTCGCAGGAGCTCGCGGGAGTTTGCTCTTCGCCGCTGCGGTTTTCTTCGAGTTCCGCCATCGCTCAAGCCGCGCCCATCGCAAGGGTTCCAGATCGAGTTCTCGCGTCGTGCCACGCCGAGTCTGCCGCTTCTTCTCGCCGAGTCGCGCCAAACGCCGTTCGGGTGGTCGTCTTCCTCCGCTCGGCAAGCCCGCCGCCGTTCTCGGAGCTTAGCAGCGTGGTGGATCTTCGCCGAACCGTCCAGATCGCGCCGCGTCATCCTCATCAGCGGTGAACCTCTCCGGTAAGATGGACCGTTAGATCTAAGATAAGCGGTCAGGATAGTGACACGTAGGGGTAGATCGGTGGCCGTCAGATCATCGCGTGGATGCACGCCGCGTGTCGAGCATCGGCACAGGCGGCATCGCAGCCAGTCGATGCGCGCTGCGTGTCGGGCACGTGATGCGAGGCACCGTGAGCCGCGTCCACGGTGGATTAGAGGCGGTTCCGTGGACCGGGTCTGTGCGCCGACGTGACGTGTCAGCGTTTGATTGGCTCGGGCCGGGGCTGATGTCAGCGTTGCGCAATAAAGATCTTTTCCAATAGAAAAATAATTCAGAAAAATCAGAAATTCTATTTTCAGTATTTATTCAAACTTCAAAAGGCTATATCTTTTGCATTTTAACTCGAATTTGAGTGATTCAAATTTCTAAAAATTTGTGAAATCAAGATCTATTTATTGATGAATTTTATTTTATTTTTGGAGTTTTGTTGCTCTCTGTTTTGGTGTTTATTTGCTATTTTGGTATCGTTTCGCGTAGACGTTGAACTGCTCGGTGATCCGGAGGAAGATTCATCGCTTCAAGACCCAAGCTCAGAGCAAGACCAGCACCTACTCCAAGGCAAGTTGTGCTTTGATCATGTTGCACCTAATTTTCACCAAATTGCTATTTTGTCTCTTAAACTTTATGCATGATATTTTATGTGTATAAATGATTTCAATTAATCTGGGAATTAGATAATATGCCTATTTGAATTAAATCATACCTTGTCAATTATATGCCATGATCTATTTGTCACCCTAGGATGTGGAACTATAGTTGGTTAATATTGATAATCAACATGGGCTAGTTAGACCGTCATAGATTGCTTAGCCATGCCACGTCATCACATGTGTCCGAATGTTGATACTTAATCTTGACTAATGGAATATGGAACAATGTTTATGAATTGGTGTGTCATGTGCTGTCACACAGTGATATCAAGTTGTCGTGGTGAGGAGGTCACACATCTAGATTGAAATGTTGATGGCATGTGGTGCTTGGTAATCAACTGGGGTGGTAATGATTTTAGATTGGGGCAAGTGGCAAGGGGCAGTGTGCCAAGGTGGGCCAGGGTTGGCAGGGGTATGTGGAAGTCTTACCTTAATCACTTTAAGGACTTAACCTTGCAAGCCTTTGACCTGAGTCCTTCTTGCAACCACATGTCTGGAATGGGACAAATTAGTGAATAATTTGTGAAACCTAGATTTCGATCGTCGTGGTGAATAGTGAGTCCCGGTTACGGTTTAACTCACATGGCGCAAGAGGGGACCTGTTGTGGTGGTTTAACCTTCAAAGTTGAAACCTTAGCGGCGAAGATCGGGTCTAGGTGTAGCATTGTAAAGGCTTTGTTATGATCACTCGCCTTGGTGGTGTTTGGTTGTATCGTGTGGGTAAAGTGCATAACCTCTGCAGAGTGTACAATCTATTCGAATAGCCGTGCTCACGTATTGGGCAATGCTCGAATTACAGTTAAGGGTTTGATTTTGTTAAACAAAAACTTGTTGGGATGGCAAGGTGCCATGGAAAGTGAAAATGATTTAGGATTGAGAAACTTGGTTACTTGAAATGCTGAATTTATTAATTATCGTATTTGTTTTATCGCTTTCCAATCTATTTATCAGATTCTTGTTAAATGTCGCTTATTGCAAAATATCCTTATTAGCCATTCCTTTGGATTAAGCCAAGCATATAGAATATTAGACTTGCATTGTTGTGCACAACTTGTTGAGTGCTTTATGTACTCACCCCAACAACAACTTCGTAAGAGGAAAATCTACGCCTTTCGTGGAGGAAGATTACTTGGATGCGAATGCTTAGGGTCTCGAGCCTCGTCGCTGTGGCGAATCGAGC
The DNA here is from genome assembly GCA_036346275.1 of Otatea glauca. NCBI lineage: Eukaryota > Viridiplantae > Streptophyta > Magnoliopsida > Poales > Poaceae > Otatea > Otatea glauca. The sequence continues at coordinate 36,525,035 of CM070713.1, read as the reverse complement.
GCCATCTGCGTTTATTTTATTTCCGCCGCTACTCATTGATACTTTTAATTAAGCCCCGTGAGGCGATATTCATGTAAGACAACAGTTATTATTAATTATTGAAGTTATGCTATATTTCGCTGTGTATGACTGTGATAGCATCTATGTTGAGCCTGTGTGCACTAGCGTGATCCTGGACTAGTGCGGTATACACAGAGGGTCCGGATTTGCAAATTCGGGTCCCGATAGGTCAAGAAGCCGTTCTACCCGTAGAGATCAACATTGAATCCATACGAATAGCCAGACAAAACGGTTTGTCGGCTCAAGATTATAACAATTTGATGATCGACAATTTGGATGAATTGGCAGAATTACAATTGTCTACGCTTGACCGGCTTAAAAAGAATAAAATAAGGGTGGCAAAAGCGTATAATAAAAAGGTCATGCCTAAATCTTCCGATCAAGCCGATTTAGTGTGGAAAACAATTTTGCCTGTCGGTTCGAAAGATAACCGATTCGGAAAATTGTCGCCTACGTGGGAAGAACTATACAAAGTTAATCGGCTAGTCGGCGGAAATTCGTACGTACTAGAAATGTTGGAAGGATGTGTATTGCCTAAAGCTATTAACGGAAAATATTTGAAGAAGTACTATCCTGGCATTTGGATTGGACCCTAGCCGGCTAAAGGATCACGTTCAGAGCCAAGATTAACACGATGCTGTTAATCGGCTGAAAGAGATTGCAGACTAAAATTACATGAAAATAAAATTAAATCGGTTAAACAGCCGATTACAAGTATAGCAAAATTACAAAGTATTCAAGCAAGTGTGTCCGACAAAACAGCCAACATAGTCTCATATCTCATGAAGTTAATATCGGATGCCAGAACCAGGAAGAGTCGCGCCTAGAGCCGATAGAGCACCCGCCACCTTCGCAATCACGCACCGGACTTCGCCAAGAATGCGCCATCATCTTTTATGCTCCTGCATCGCTTCACCTTGGCCGATCGCTTAGTCACATCCGCAACGGCTTTAGCAATACCGAGTTTCTGTTCTTTCATGGCCGATATGTTCTTCTCCATGGAATGCTGGCCATCTTGGATTAATTTCTCTGTCTTGGCTAGTTCTTCCAAAAGAAATTTCTTTGTCGACTCAAACTTGGAAAGGTTATCCTTGGATGCCTTTAGCTGCAGCGCATCGGCGTCAAATTTGCGTTTTTTTCGCCTTGGCGTCGGCGACGAGCTCGTCCAGAAATTTCTGATCGGCTTCTTGAACTTCGTGCCTCGCTATGCGTGCTTGAGCCTCCTCAACCTCAGACTTCCTTTCGTCCAAGTGGCACACATTCAGGAGTGCCGCCATTGCTTCCGGGGGTAGGTCGGCTTCAACAGCCGCCATGGCATCGCGGATCGGTTGATTATTGGCCAAGATCTCCGATTGTGGCCTTGTGACTAGATCAAATAGCTTGTTCGGTTTCTCTTCGTGCACGGGTGGAAGTGACCGCAGCCGATGCCTCCTTCGAAACTTCTAAGATCCTCCTGATCTCCGCATCATAGTCATCAGTGGCCATGATCTCCGGATCATCGAGATCGGCCAAAGAGAAACCCAACAGATTCGTCGGGTCGGAGGGCTCCGGCAGATTGGCGATTGGAGCAGTTGAAATCGGCCGTGGCGGGGAAAGCGGTGTAGAAGAAACTGTTGGAAGATCGGCCAGGATCTTAGCGGCTTGAACTGATTGCGTCGGCTAAAATAAGAAATGCAAGGTAAGCTGACGTACTAAAGGACATGTTTCTTAGCGAAGAAGTACAAACCATCTACCTTGTCAGTAGCCGACGCATGTGGAGAACTCTCGCCGCTTTGCTCCTTGGGCTTGGGCCCTTTTTTCGCAGGAGCATTAGTGTACTTTGTCTTCTTCTTTTCTGAAAATATAGATCAACTAAAGGTTAGTTCGGTTAAAAAGAAAATGGTATTAGTCGATTGTGTTTATACTTACTTGGTTGTTTTTTCTCAATGTCCGATAAAGATGGAGTGTGAACCCCTAGAGTACCAGAAGTATAACCCGTAAGGCCAGTCAGTTGATATGACGTTTTGCCTTGGCCATTTTCCGATTGGCCAGAGATGGGCTTTTTGCCGACATCCTTATCCTGCAATACACGTAAAAAGTGATTAGAAAATGCATCTGGTGAAAGACCGATGTGCAAAACAAGATTATTCAAGCCGATACCTTATCTACTAAACTCGTGTTAGTGTAACCCGATGAGCTAGCTTCACTGCTAGAATCGCTGTTAGACACTAAGGATGGCTCTGGCAGATCTGAAAAGAATTCCTTGATTATAAGCGGCGAGTCTTCTCCATGTACAGCACTCAAAGAATAGCCGACCACCATGTTAGAAACCTCCCGCCTCGCGAGCGTTCAGTGGAAGTGGGGGAGACTGCGAAGATGAAGCTCATCGGCTATTTCCAACACTAACCTCGCTGATGTGGCATTGCGAACCCTGGCTCTAGGTTGAAGCCGATCTAAAAGCGACAAACTTGGAATTACCTGGCCGAAACCAAGCTGTCTTGCATAAACTGAAGGATGGTAAAACTCGTATGAAGGTTGAAATGTCCGATTCCTAGTATGAAGGCCGACATGGAAAATGCACGGAGAAATGAAAATTCCATATAAATCCAGAGTCTACTGAGGCATCAAAGAACTATCGGCTTCCAGGTGAAGAAATGAAGGCCAAGAAAATCGGTCAGAGCACCATAATCAAGAAGTCTTGCTGCTTGAAATCTTCGGTGTCCAATTGCAAAAAGAAAGACAAGAATCTTCTGCAGCCATCGGGAGAAATCCTTGTCTCATTACTGGAGCACATCATAAACCTTTCACCAAAAGATCGGCATTCTCTAAATTGGATAGGTGCCCCCTCTGGTATGTCATCCCTTGGAAAAGGAGTTTCATCGGCTGAATCCAAATTAAAAGAGCGGCTGAATAAGCAGTATAGCCATATTTGTATGAATCACATCGGACCACCTACATTACCGACGGTGAATTTCCCAAAACAGTATAAAGCCGACTTTTATTATATAAAGCATCCGATACACAATACCAAGAAGATTTTTCCTAAAGCTAGCCAACGACCTTCAACAAGTTGTTCTGCTATCACTTGATAAACCTGAGTTGGTCCAAGAGATGCCCCACAGAATAAAAAACGGTCTAGCCAAAGATTCAGAAAGGCAACATGCTCTTCGTCCGATACTGGACCATTAATCTTGTTATTATTTCCAATATATTTGGCCCAACCCTCCCCCTTGGATCGGATAAGTTTATATTTTGGTTTTCCGCTAAAAGCCGATACTTGTTCTCCATCTGGCCGAAGACAGCACAATTGAGCAACATCTAAAAGAGTTGGGCCGATAGGACCGGTACGAAACAAGAAAGCATTAAAATAGTCTGACCAAAAATAACAGGTCGTGGCCACCAAGGGCTCGTTGGCTTCTGGGTCGGCTAAAGAAAGTGAAATACACTCGGCTATGCCCATTCTTTCCCATTCACCCCTCTTTTGGGCTGCTACCCTGATAAATCAATTCCTCCATCCTTTGAGAGCTGTCGGTCAGGCTCTGAAACTTTTATTCCAACCCTCTATGTTGTGACCAGCAGCCGACAGAGGTAAACGAGGGACTTCTTGGTTTGTTACGGTATGAATATCTAGATTTCCCAATGGACCTAAAAAATATTGGTCATTGCTGTGTGGAATCGGAATAAGTACCTGGCTAGGATCCATTGCAACCGATGAAGAAAGACGGATGAGCCAAAGGATTGCCTCGAAAGTACTTCAAATAGGAAAGCTTAAGCCGATTGCAGACAAATCGAGAGCTTGTGCGAGTGAAGAATGACTGAAGTGGGGACCGCATTTTATAGCATAGTGAAAATCTGAAGCGGCGGGAAGTGAATCTCAAAAGGCGCGAGTAGTTAAAACGCACTACCCGTATGTCAGAGAATTATGGCGCGAATAAAGTAGCAGTTATTGTGCGAAGTTCAACATTTAGCCGATTGAAAAAAAGCCGATAAAAAATGCGATTTTTGACAGATGACAAGTCATCTCTCAAAAATGGGGGGCATATGTTTGCACCAAAATTTGGCAAGTCTGGTCAAAATCGGCAATAAAGTCAAAGATACGGAATTAACGGACAAGATGGAAAGGTTTGGAGATATTTTGGTAACCGCAAGACCTTTAAGGAAATAACTGTCCGAGATAAGACCGATACGGATCAAAATTTGAAACGTGTTGTAGTCAGACACGATCGGCCGAAGGGTATAAAAGAAGGGCCAGAGCAAGCTGCGAAAAAACAACAACACAATACAATCAACCAGCTTTTACTTTCTTCCTTCCTGTCAACTAGGAGTAGCTTTTGTAACTTAGTCTCTGTAATCGATCTTGATCAATAAAATTGCGCATCGCCGATTGTTGATCTTCGTCAATTACACCCCAAGTTTGACTTGTTCTGATTTTGTTGCGCATCGTCTTTTTCAGAATCGATCTACCTTTATCCTCTAATTAGCCTTAATCGGCTAATTAGATTTACCTTGTTACCTCGATCTTGATCGGCTTCAAGCTGATTAAGTCTAAGCCAATTGATCTTTACGATCGGCTTTTGAGTGAATTTTTATATTTTTTACCTTATCGGTTACAAGTCAAATCGACTGGCACGCTCTTGAACCAGATGTTCGTCTGGTGCGTCAACACACCCTCAATTCAAAGATCCGAATGGGGCTTGGAAATTTTACATGCAACTGATTGTTCAACACTGCCAAATCCAAAAAATGACTTTGGGAATTTTACAAGTGAACAAGCTAGCAACGTCCCGTCGAATTTTATTTCGATACACTGTGATACGAATATACGATACGACTCGATCCCTTTAAATGGACAGAGAAATTTGAAGGTATTCGGTGTAATGCCTAATAGAACGAAAACAAGTAGATAAGAAAAATCCCTGGTAATAAAATTGGCGGGTGGGTAACGGATGATTTCCTCCTCGTCTTTCTTGGCTGCGGTCGGCGGGTCCCGCCGAGACTCCAACGAGAGCACACCCAAACCCTATCGCTGTAAGCCTCCGTCCACCATGAGCACCCCAACAATGGCCTCCTCCTCGCCTCCGCCAACCGCCTCGGCCTCCGCCCACCAACCCTTCCCTTTCCCTCTCCCTCCGAATCAGCGCAGACCCCACCGGCTGCGCCTCCGCCTCGCCGCCGCGGCCGCCTCTAGCTCCAGGTGGGTGAACCGTGGCAGGCCCCCACTGGGACGCGGCGCGGCCAACTCCATATGGGTCAACCCGGCCACCCCGGCCCGCCCCGGCGCTGCCGGCCAGACGCTCCGCCGCCTCGTCCAGCTCGGGGACCTCGACGCCGCGCTCCGGCTCCTCGGCTCCCTTGCCCCCTGCTCGGAGTCGCCGGCCATCATCACCTGCAACATACTCATCAAAGAGCTCTGTGCACACCACCGCCTCGCCGACGCAGAGCGCGTACTCGACGCGCTCAAGGCTGCCGGCGCCGCCGACGCCGTCTCCCACAACACCCTCGTCGCGGGTTACTGCCGAGACGGCCGGCTCTCCGACGCGGAGCGCTTGCTCGAGGCTGCTAAGGCCTCCGGCGCCGCTAACGTCGTCACCTACACTGCGCTGATCGACGGGTACTGCCGCTTAAGCCGCCTCGCCGACGCCCTTCGCCTCATTGCCTCCATGCCCGTGGCGCCCGATACCTACACCTATAACACCGTGTTGAAAGGATTGTGTGGTGCTAAGCAGTGGGAGGATGCTGAGGAGCTCATGGGGGAGATGATTCGCAACAATTGCCATCCAAATGAAGTGACTTTCGCCACACAGATCCGTTATTTCTGCCAAAATGGTTTACTTGACCGTGCCGTTCAAATTCTTGAGCAAATGCCCAAGTATGGATGTACACCCGATGTTGTCATTTACAGTACCCTTGTGAATGGATTTTCAGAGCAAGGGCGTGTGAACGGTGCCCTTGAACTACTAAACACCATGTTGTGCAAGCCCAACACTGTTTGTTACAATGCTGCATTGAAGGGTTTATGTATCGCCAAACGGTGGGAGGATGTCGGGAAGCTGATAGCTGAGATGGTTAGGAAAGATTGCCCACCAAATGAAGCGACATTTAGCATGCTAATCAATTCGTTGTGCCAAAATGGGTTGGTTGAGTGTGCAATTGAAGTTCTTGAGCAAATGCAGAAGTATGGATGCCAACCAGATGTTGTCATTTACAATACACTCATCAATTGCTTTTCAGAACAAGGGCGTGTGGATGATGCCCTCAAGTTACTAAACAGCATGCTGTGCAAGCCTGATACCATTAGCTTTAATGCTGTGTTGAAGGGTTTATGTAGAGCTGAGCGATGGTATGATGCCCGGGAGCTTATAGCTCAGATGCTTAGGGAGGATTGCCCTCTTATTGAGATGACCTTTAATATACTCATTGATTCGCTATGCCAAAATGGACTGGTAAAATATGCAATTGAAGTGTTTGAGCAAATGCCAAATTACAGATGTACACCTGATATTGTCACATACAGTAGCCTTATTAATGGCTTCTCTGAACAAGAACTTGTGGAAATGGCTGTTGAGTTATTTAAAAGCATGCCATGCAAGCCCGATATATTTAGCTACAATGCTGTTTTGAAAGGTTTGTGTAGAGCTGCACGATGGGAGGATACTGGGGAACTTATAGCAGAGATGGTTAGGAAGGATTGCTCCCCAAATGAAGTGACATTCAATATACTAATCAATTCCTTGTGCCAAAAAGGGCTTGTTGAGCGTGCAATCGAGGTTTTTGAGCAAATGCCAAAGTATGGAAGTACACCTGATATTTTTACGTATAATGCCCTTATCAATGGCTTTTCTGAACAAGGCCGTTTGGATGATGCCCTCAAGTTATTAAGCACCATGTCATGCAAACCTGACGCCATTTCCTATAATTCTACATTGAAGGGTTTGTGTAGAGCTGAGCGATGGGAGGATGCAGAGGAGCTTGTAGCTGTGATGCTTAGAAATAAGTGCCATCCAAATGAAGTAACATTCAAGTATGCTAATATGTTATTTATGCCAAAAAGGGCTGGTTGATCGTGTAAAAAGGACTGGTTGTGTCCACTATTTAATTTCAGGGGCAAATGCCAAAGTATGGATGTACACTGTCCTCAACAGTGTTTTTTTAAGCAGGGATCTGTGGACGAAAGCAGCATAGTTGTGCAAGCCTGACACAGCCTGATATTATGCTGCACCAAGGGTTTGTTTAGAAATGAGCAACAGGAGAATGCCAGAGTTTCTTGTTGAGATCAATGATGAGATGATGCCCCAGAGTTTATAAGTTGAGATGGATAGAAATGAGGGCCTCCCGAATTGAGACATTCGGTGTACTAATAGGGGTTGGTTGAATTTGCAATCAAAATTCTTTAGCAAATGCATGAATAAGGCTGTGTATCTGCCCACAAGATATAGCATTGTATTCAAGGGTTTGTGTAACACCGAGTGATGATGAGTGGATGCTGATAATCTCACACCCAAGATAACTCGAAAGTACTGTAAAGGTACAACCAAAGTTACTTAGCAAAAGTCAAAGCACAAATGAGCGTGCTATTATGTAAATAACCAACTTGTGCTGTTGGTTACCACTAGCTATGCTGTTGTACCAGAACATCTTGTGTGCTGAGTGAGGGATAGCTTATATCCAAGATGGGCTGGGTTGCCTCTAAAAATTGTCAGATTTAACATGCTAATGATTTTTTTAGGATGGCACACTATTAGTATTAGGTACTATGGGCTCCGGGTTGTTAATTTCAGTATATCCTGCTGACATGGATTTGCTTGCTAGTGGATTTTGAACTTGAAAGGTATGACAACTAATAACTTGCACACTCTTGGGTATGTGGGGTATATATTCCAAATTTATGGTTATGCATATTGCATAAGTGGAAATACATCCTGAATTATCTAATTCATTATGTTCTTTTTTTTATGTGGACACTCAATACATGATGTCCTTGATGATGTAAGGCTTCTATCGAATATTAGGATCTCAGCCTTTGTTTACTGTTAACCGCGACCAAAGATTGGTTATCTTTGAAACATGCCTAGACAGAAGAATCTTTGTGTAATATTGTGATACACTCCTTTTATGTTATGGTCTATTTGGAACACAGGAGTTTCAAAGGAATTTTACAATAATTTTATTGGAAACAGTTCAATTCCCCCATGATTCATGAAAATTCCCGCATTCCAAATGGGGACTTGGGTTTTTTTATAATGGTATGTTCTCTCTATGTGTTAAGTTTATCAGAATTAATGTCATAATTGCTTTTACTTTTGGTTTCTTTGCTTGTTTCCTTTATCCTTTCTTCAGTTACAAGCTTTTTACACGATTTGCATTGAATTGTAGTGATCAGTTTTCCACCACAGATGGAACATCACATCCTATGTAGTGATGAATCAAAAAGATCTTTGCTTTGGCCTCCTCCAAGCAAGCCTTCAGTTCTGCTGTATCATGTGTGCAAGCGTTGCTGTTTGGAGCACCTCTGCGACATTTGAGTGATCTCAACTCCTAAGGTTTGCCATGTAAAGGCATGCACACGATTGAGATATGAATTTGCTATAGAATATTCAATTAATCATGTTGTGCAGGAGACTTTAAGTCATACAATTATGTTTGTCATCAGCAAACCTTGTTCCTTTGGTTTCCCTCATGTTGTTCCCCGTAAAATTGTTCTTGCTGAGTACTTGAGATTTGAACCAGAAGGGCCATGGTTCTAGATAGCAACTACGCGGTACATACCGTTTTGTGAATTGTGCTGGAAACCTCTTAATTATTGAGCAATGTAGTATTGCTCTCCCACACAGGGTTCCAAAATTCGGCGAAATTTCGGATTTCGGACCACCCCGAATTCTAAAGTACTGGCCGGAAAAAAAAATTTAAAAAAATTTGAATTTGCTACAATTACCCGAAAATTTGTGTTTTTTGGCCGGTTTTGAAACTTTTAGGGGCGGATTTGACCGGATTTTGGTCCAATAACTCTTAGGAAAGTCATCTCCTATGAAGATTTGTTGAAAAACCGAATTTTTTAAATATTTTAAAATTTTGGCAGAAACAATGTCAGATTTTTATAAAATTGTACAAGCTTGATAATAATCTGAAAATTTTATGGTACTATCCTTAGTAGATTAGCATCATGCATAAAAAATTTCAAAATAATTTAACTTCATTTGTTATCTTTGAAAAATCAAAAACAGAATGAACATAATTGGTACAGTTATATTGTCAGAATTTTATAAATTTTCTTGAGTGTGATTATGATCTAAATTTTTTTTGAGAGATTAATAATTGAATCAGTACTATTATGTAAATTTTTCAAAAATTTAAACTTTTTTTGTTTGGTCAATCAAATCTATGTAAGCATTAAACTTCGTTTGTTATATTATATTTCAAAAATCAAAAAGAAAAGAACATAAATAGTACTGTGCCTTGTAAGAATTTTATAAATTCACTGGAGTGTGATCATAAATCACAATTTTTATGGGATATTAAGAACTTCCTTATCACCATTCTGTAAAATTTTCAAAATTTTTTATGGTTTACATAATTTTTCATTTTGTTCAAGTTTACCGGTAAGCCTTTTAACAGGACAGTAGTACTGTTCGAATTTTTAAACATTCATACAGTTTGATCATCATCTGAAAATTTTATGAGAGAATTATAGATACATCATAACCATGCACAAACAATTTCAACAGTTTCTAACTTCATTTGTACCATTTTCCATTCGGATCAAACTTGTCGGTCAGTGTTCTATCAGGACAGTGCCACTCTCCGAATTTTTAAAAATTCCTCACATGTGATAATCAGCTGAACTTTTTGTGAGAACATTAGTTATGGATCATAACCATGCACAAAAAATTTCAACAGTTTATAACTTGATTTGTACCATCTTCCATTCGGATTAAACTTGTTGGTCAGTGTTTTATCAGGACAGTATCACTCTCCGAATTTTTAAAAATTCGTCAGATGTGATAATCAGCTGAAATTTTTCTGAGAACATCAGCAATGTGTCAGGAACCTCCAAAAACAATTTCAAAATTTTTCGATAAAATTTAGACCACTTTTCAACCAGTGCAAAAAACCCGAAATTTCAAAAATTTCGAGGTTTTCGCCAAATTTCGGATTTTTATTTCCGGAATGGACCGGATTTGAATTTTCAAATTCAAATTTCATCCGAAATATTTTTGAAATTTCGAAATTTCGTCGAAATTATGTTATCCAGCCAGTGACGAAATTTATTCCGAAATCGAAATTTAAAACCTTGCTCCCACAGCCTTGAGACTTAGCAGCATACCTAGACTTCTCAGATGGTCACGATTCTAAGCGCAGGCTTTTCAGTACAAAATTATAAAAGAAAAGAAAACGATGTTGATACAGGGGAGGTTATCAGCCACAGATCCGCAGCACATCATATGGCCTTCTGTGGAATATATGAAACCAGGTATCTCCATGACCGGCCCAACGTCACATGAGGAAAAGACAGACTCAAAGGCTGTGCCCCGCGCCAAGCTTTGCTGCCGTATGGAAGGGGGGCACATCCTATAGACAGTTACGTATATTTAGATATTAAAGATACAGTTGTGATCCGAGTCGTTGATAGGGTAGACAAAGATGTAAACTCTATCCTACAACCGACTAGAATCTAATAACCGATCGGAATCTCCTAACCGATCAGGACTCTGTAAGTCGCGCCACCCCCGGTATATAAGGGAGAGGGCGGGCAACAACAAGGGATCAAGCCATAGAGCATAGCATCCCTCATATCGCCCAGAGCACGTTGCGCTTTGAGCAATCTTAGATCCAAGAGATCCGTATAATCCCAGCTAGGGGTGAAAACAGTCGAAAACGGTCGGAAAACACCGAAACCATTTTTGTTTTCATATTTTTCCTCGGAAACGATACCGGAATCGATAACTACGGAAACGAAAACGGCATCGGTAATTCAAAAATATCATAAACGAAAATTCGATACAAAATATATATCAGTAACGATCGAAATCCGAAAAAGAGACCGGTAACGTCGTAACGGTACCACCAATTGACTTCAAAAAATTCACACAAATCGTACATCCACATAGAAATTAGTAATAAATAAATATTCACAAATTTACGGTGAACATACATTACCAATGTAAATATATACAATAGCATAACTAGTCTAGAAAATCAATATCTTATAACGCATAACGGCATAAGCATTAAGCAACATCACATAGCACTTACATACAGGCATACATAAAAGCATTAAGCAAGAGATTCGCATAGCACTTAAAATCAATACCTTATAAGCATTTACACTTGACGATATCACACATTCCATACAGACATACATAGCATAAGATAGTCTCCACACAAGTCTTTACATCACATAGTATAAGATAGTCTCAATATCTCATATCAAATAATACATCTCTCCACACGAGGATCGAAATTTATTAGTCACTTGCTACTAGACCGACCAGACCCTTGCGGCGCCAAACCGGAAATATAACATACAAAGACATGCACATAGGTAATCGGAGCTCGGAGCACATAGATAATCACGGCGATAAATCGATAATGAAGCATTGGAGACACGAAAATAAAAGTAAAAAAAACATGTGATCTTGTACGAGTTATTATCACTCATCGACATCGTGAATCGACCAATGAAAACGAGTGATGGGCATAGAAGGCATAAGCTTCTAAACGAGTGACGGGCATGAAAGGATTGATCTCATAAGTTCTTTATTTGCAAATATATGTTGCAAATGAGGTGTGCTTAATTTGATATTGGAGCATGCGATTAGAATTTGCAAATATATTTTGCAAAATTGTTTTGATCATGAGTTGATCATCATATGGCTCAATATTTGATCTTATTGACTCTTTCGAGCTTGTAGTCATGCCCTTTATCAAGTCTATGTGAGGGATTTCAAAAAATCAGATTTTAGACTTGAATAACTACATTAGAGTTTTATTTTTATCATATTTAAAAATATCTATGGTTGCTTAAATCATAAAAATGGGTGGAGATTGTAGCCCTCGTGATAAGCTTCGCATAGAGTCCAAGATCACCAGAATCGGAGTTCGGAGTAAAAAGTTATGGGCGTTTTAGTGGCTGAAGGAGTGTGATCGGTGGGCTGGAGATTCTGGTAATTACCAACGGAATTTACCAATTTTTTCCGAAGACCGAAGGAAATGGTCGGAACTTGTCAAAACCGTTATTGTTATCGTTTTCGACAAAAATTTCCGATTTCGATTCCGATTCCAAACATTACCGATACCGACACGTCCGATCGAAAAATTCCGAAAACGGTTTCCGGAATTCCGGGATTTATCGATACCGTTTTCACCCCTAATCCCAGCACACAGGATTAGGGTATTACCTCCATTGCTGAGGGCCTGAACTTGTCTAACCCCTTGTCTTATGTGACCTTCAAGTTTGAGATCTAGCGCCTGCCCCATAAATTTATTGCCGACTACAAAAGTCGACAATTGGCGCGCCAGGTAGGGGAAGCGCTATAATCTTTTCCTACAGACTCGATGGTAGCAATCGGCGGATTCATCGCCACCTTCATCTCCGGCCAAGCCTTCCGCTTTGGAAGTTTGGATTTAAATCGCGATCGCCGAAGATCTTGTATGCACGGTCGAAAGCGGATCAATCGGTGAAGATCAGACCAACCCATCTCAGGTATGACGCACTGACTCACTCAGAAAACCAGTCGGCATTGTGAAGAATTGCTGCGATTTTCGTGGCGTCTTCGCGATCGAGGAGCAGGGGACCGATCTCCATCAAGAAGACCAAGAGGCCGCGGAGGAAGATCGCCTTCGTAAGGGTAAGGAGGTGCGGTCGCGATCTCTTGATCGCGCGCCGCAATGTCCGCGAGGATATCCTGCAGTCCAGGTTTGGCGACCAATCCGTCTTCCGCACACCGATGCAGAACGTCGTCGCCTCCAAGACGCTTCTCGACACGCTGGACCCGATGATTGCATCGGATAGCCCGGCGGCCCCGATCGTGGCCCAGATCAAGGACATGGTGGCGGCGGTAGCAATCCAGCAGAATCAGGAAAAGCCGGTAGGTGAAGCGCACTCGCGCTCCCACGTGGCTATTCGTGTCGCCAGCAGTCGGACCGCAACCAGTCGGAATACCGGCAGTCGGCGCCATACGCCACCTCTCGGTGATGCACGCCAAATTATCAACCGCGACCTCCGCCAAGACATCACCGCTAGACGGTAGGAGCGGGATGAAGAAAAGCGACGCGAGCACCACGACGACTACGAGCGTTTCGGCACCGGCCGTGATCGACGAGGCGATCAGAAGTACGACGACCGTGACGACCATAGGGACTATCATCGTCGGGGTCGGGACAACGACGACTGTCGAGCCATGAGCTTGCCGCGCCGAACTCCCCCCCGGCACGTTGATGACCATCGCCGAGCTAGAGGCTCGCCACACCGGACTCTCCCTCATCATGATGAGAGATCTATTGACGGGATCCGAGCGTTTACTCCTCGGCTGCGCCGAGTGGTATGGCCCGATGGATTCAACCCCAAGGGCATCGTAAAGTTTGACGGGGAGCGAGATCCAGAAGCTTGGCTCAGGTCTACGCCCTGGCGGTTAAGGCCGCCGGGGCAATCAAAACGTGATGGCAAATTATCTACCGGTCAATCTCACCCCCTTAACTCAAGCTTGGCTCACAAGGTTACCGGCGAACTCGGTGGACTCCTAGAGCGATCTCTGCGAGCAATTCATCGCGAACTTTCAGGGAACCTACGAGAGGCCTGGCACCCCGTGGGACCTCTACCAGCTTCATCAGAAGAAGGACGAGACGCTGAGGGACTTCATCCGGCGTTTCATGCAGAAGAAGAACACCATCAGGGATGTATCTGAAGCGGTGGTGGTAGAGGCCTTCCAGAAAGGGGTAAGTGATCCTGATCTAATCAAGAAAATGTCCAGGAAACCCCCGACATCTGTGAAGGAGATGTTCGTGCTGGCTGACCGCTATGCCATGGCCTCAGATGCCCTGGCTGAGAGCCAAGTGGAATGCCCGCATCCGAAGAACAAAGGCGATAAGCCCGAGTCCTCTAAGCACAAGGACAAGAAGCGGAAGGGCGAAGAGCTAGTAGCGGTGGCCGAGCGCGGCCAGTCCCGAGCCATGCAGAGAGAGGCGCCCGACTACAGCACCGTCATGGAAGCAATCTGTCCCTTCCACCCTAAAGGAAAGCACGCCGCCAAAGACTGCTTCACCTTGAAGCGCTTTGCACGGGAAAGCAACAAGCAGCCAGTTCCAGCAAGGGACGAAGCGGCAAAGAAGAGAGACTTTCCAAACGAGGATGACTATCAAGAGCCTGAGCACGAGCTAAACTACAGTTACGGGGGCTCCACCGGATACGAGTCCAAGCGGAAGCAAAAGCTTACCGCTCGAGAGATCAATGCGGTGGAATCAGCCGTCCCACAATATCTAAGGTGGTTCGAGGTTCCAATCACCTTCGACCGATCGGATCACCCCAACCGGGTTCTACATCCGGGTAAGTTCCCTCTAGTGCTCGACCCCTTAATTCGCAATGTGAGGCTAAAGAAGGTCTTAATCGATGGAGGGAGTGGACTCAACGTCTTATTCTCCAAAACTTTCAACGACATGAACATTCCTCGCTCTGAGCTGAGGCCGAGTACTCAGCCATTCCATGGTGTAATCCCTGGAGCGTCATCGCTTCCGCTCAGGCGGATTTCTTTGCCCGTCACCTTTGGCACCAAGGACAACTACCGGACCGAGTACATAAATTTCGAGGTAGCGGACTTCGAGACGGCGTATCACGCTATCTTGGGAAGACTCGGATTGGCTCGGTTCATGGCCGTTCCGCACTACACCTACTTGACGATGAAGATGCTGGGACCAAGGAGCGTCATCACGGTCCGCAGCGACATCAAGCGGTCCCTGGAGTGCGACCGAGAGAACCATGAACTTGCCGAGTTGCGTGAGGCACCGCGAAAGAAAGGAAATCAAGCGGAGCGGTTACGTTCTGCGAGGAAGAAGGCGACGTCCCGTCCAAGAAGAAGGCCACGTCAGGAATGAAGCCTGGCGAAGGAACCAAGAGAATCAACCTCGACCCGTCTGACTCGTCCAAGGCAACTCTGATCGGGACAGGACTCGAAGGTAAATAGGAAAGCGCACTCGTCACCTTTCTTCAAGCTAACAAAGACATCTTTGCCTGGAAACCATCCGACATGCCAGGTGTTCCTAGGGAGGTGATCGAGCACTCCTTACACGTCGACGAAAAAGAAAAACCCATCAAGCAAAGGCTTCGGCGATTCACTCCAGATCGTCGGAACGCCATCAAGCAGGAGATCACCAAGCTATTAGTCGCAGGTTTCATCAAAGAGGTGTATCACCCCAATTGGTTAGCAAATCCTGTACTAGTTCAAAAGAAGAATAAAACTTGGCACATGTGCGTTGATTATACTGATCTCAACAAGGCATGTTCGAAGGATCCCTTTGGGCTGCCCCGAATCGATCAAGTGGTTGACTCGACCGCCGGGTGCAAAATTTTGAGTTTTCTCGATGCCTACTCAGGTTACCATCAGATTTGCCTAAAGGCGGAAGATCATATCAAGACTTCGTTCATCACGCCTTTCGAAGCCTTTTGCTATACCACAATGGCGTTCGGGTTGAAAAACGCTAGTGCAACGTACCAGCGCGCAATTCAGCATTGTTTTCACGCCCAGCTTGAACGCAACATGGAAGCATACGTGGACGATGTTGTGGTAAAAACTTGGGAGAAGAAGGACCTTATCACCGACCTAACCGAGACATTCGAGAATCTAAGAGCCTTCAGCATGAAGCTCAACCCCGAGAAGTGCGTTTTCAGAGTGTCTTCGGGAAAACTACTTGGGTTTATCGTATCGCAGCGAGGCATTGTGGCCAACCCAGAGAAGATCAGGTCCATATCAAATATGGAACCGCCGACTTGCCAAAAGGACATCCAGAAGCTCACAGGATGCATGGCCGCACTCAGCAGGTTTATTTCTCGGTTGGGTATGAGAGGTATGCCATTCTTTAAACTCCTTAAGAAGCAGGACAAGTTTCAGTGGACTCTAGAGGCACAACAGGCGTTTGAGGATCTGAAGACCTTCCTGACGATGCCCCCGGTCTTGGTTTCACCGATGCCAGAAGAACCTCTACTACTTTACATCGCGGCAACGACTAATGTAGTTAGTGCGGCGGTCGTTGTAGAAAGGGAGGAGCCGGACCACGTGCAGAAGATCCAACACCCGGTCTACTTTGTCAGCGAAGTCCTGAGCGAATCCAAGGTGCGGTATCTGAAAATTCAAAAATTATTGTATGCCGTGCTCCTGACGTCACGCAAACTCAAGCACTACTTCCAAGAGCACAATATTTCGGTGGTCACTTCCTTCCCAATAGGAGATATACTTCACAATCAAGAGGCCACTGGGAGAATTGCAAAGTGGACGGTTGAGCTCGGAGCTTTCGATATTCTATTGAAGCCTCGCACCTCCATCAAGTCCCAAGCGCTCGCCGACTTCTCGGTCGAGTGGACAGAGCTTCAAAACCCAGCGATTGCCAAAGAACTCGAGTATTGAACAATGTACTTTGATGGTTCCCTCATGCTCAGCGGCGCAGGGGCTGGAATCGTGCTCATATCACCAAGTGGAGAAAGGTTGAGGTACGTTCTCCAGATAATTTTTCCCGCTTCAAATAACGCCGCCGAGTACGAGGCACTCATCCATGGGCTCCGTATTGCCATATCACTCGGTATCCGACGTTTGGCGGTTCGCGGAGACTCAATGCTCGTGGTCAAACAAGTGCAAAAAGAATGGTCCTACATTGAAGACAGCATGGCAGCCTATTGCCAGGAGGTACGCAAGCTAGAAGGTAACTTTGACGGCCTGGAACTTATTCATGTGCTCCGCCGTGACAACGAAGCAGCCGACGAGCTAGCAAAAATGGGATCCTGCCAATCTACAGTGCCCATGGGAGTATTCGTCGAAGAAATTTCCAAGCCCACGGTTAGCACTCGGTCGAAGACAAACGCCCTAGCCGAGAAGAGCGTAGAAGCAGAAGTCCTAGTCATTACCCCCGATTGGACAGCCCCGTATCTGGACTATTTGACGAAGGATGAGTTACCCGAAGATCGCGTGCAAGCCGAACGAATAATACGCCGAAGCAAGAGCTATGTGGTGATCAGGGCAGAACTCTATCGCAAGAGCTCCTCAGGTGTACTGCGACGGTGCATATCAGAACAAGAATGGAGAGATCTTCTCAAGGAAATCCACTCGGGAGTTTGTGGGAACCATGCGGCGTCATCAACACTAGTCGGAAAAGCCTATCGTCAAGGATTTTTCTGGCCAACTGCGGTCACTGACGCAGAGGACATCGTCCGGACATGTGAAGGATGTCAGTTCTTTGCGCGTCAGATGAACAAACCGGCACAGGAACTGCAGACCATCCCCATAACCTGGCCGTTTGCGGTCTAGGGGCTCGATATGGTGGGACCTTTAGAAAAGGCTCAAGGTGGTTACACCCATCTTTTCGTGGCCGTTGATAAATTCACCAAATGGGTGGAGGCCAAACCAGTCGCGACAATAACAGCAGCAAAAGCCAAAGAGTTCTTTAACGAAATCGTGGTTAGGTTCGGAGTTCCAAATCGAATCATCACGAACAACGGCACCCAATTAAGAAGCGGCGTATTTCAAGACTGGTGTGACGAACTCGGAATAAAAATCTACTTTGCTTCAGTAGCGCACCCCCGGAGCAACGGGCAGGTCGAGCGAGCCAACGACATGGTGTTACAAGGCCTGAAGGCAAGAATTTTCGATCAGCTAAAGCCATACGCCACTCGGTGGGTGAAAGAATTGCCTTCGGTACTCCGGGGACTGCGAACCACCCCCAGTAGAGCAACCGGACAGTCACCTTTCTTCTTGGTGTACGGCTCGGAGGCGGTCCTCCCCACCGAGCTAGAATTCGGATCCCCACGGGTTCGGAGCTATGAAGAAGTCGCCTCGGAAGAAATCCGGTTAGAAGACCTCGACCAACTGGAAGAAGCCAGAGACATCGCAACGATTCAATCAGCAAAATATCTCCAAGGCCTACGGCGCTATCACGGTCGCAATGTGAGGAGCCGCACATTCTCCAAGGGAGATATGGGCCTTAGAAAGAATCAGAAATGCGAAGGCCCTTACGTCGTCGATGAAGTGGTACGCCCCGGGACTTACAAGCTCAAGCGAGAAGACGGCACGGCAATCAGCAACACTTGGAACATAGAACAGCTACGTCGTTTTTTCACTTGAACTTTGTAATTCAAATTGTTCCTTTATGAATGAAAAAGATCGACATTAAAGTTATTTTCTGCATAATCTTCTCGAGATTTACGCGTCCGAGTGCCTCGCTCCTACGATTTTTTTAGACTCTGAGACATGCGTCGCAAACCATGCCTCAGAGCCTGGGGGCTAGACTAGTCGGACACGATATGTCGAAACCACTCGGGCAAATATGCATGTTTGAAAAGATAATGCAAGAGCAAGGAAACGCCTTTATATACATTCAATTTACAGGTCTAAAGTTTCTACAATGGACAAAGAGGTGTCCTTGACTTCCTCCCAGAGCTCGGCGGTCCGGTCCTCATCTACGTTGCAAGCATAGCCTTCCTTAATGGCCTCAAGATCCACTCAAGGATAAAGCGACTTAGTGATCGCCAAAGCCTGGCTAGCACCATTGGTCGCTGTCTCCTTCAGAGACTCTTGAGCGCCTCGGGGGCTTCCTCCAGCCGAGAGATGACCTGGTCCCTGCTGAGTGGCCTCTCACCCCCGGGATGAAGCGAACTCAGCAGCGGCTCAGAGGCCTCCTGAAGCTTGGCGCAAGACATCTCAAGGGCCTCAACCCTCTCATTGAAGACGGCATACTGCGCCCGTGTTTTGAATTTATAGTCTGCAAGACAGAAACATCAGAGAAGGCAACAAAGACATAGTAGGGCCAAGTCGCCAGTCATACCTTCAAGCTCCTTCTCCGAATTCGTTCTGGAAGCCTCCGCTGCTTCAAGTTGTTCTTGAAGTTTCGCGGCGGCAGAATCCCGAGCTGACACGAAGATAAGAAGATCAAGAAACCAGATGATTAAATTAAAAGCACGGGGTAGCCTAGGAAATAGCTACCTCGAAGGGAGCCAACAACGTCCAGCTTCTCCTGGCGCAAAGCCTTCTGCTCCTCTCGCAACGCCTGGACCTCTGATCGAAGAGATCGCAGCTCGGCCGCGTGCCCGGCTTTGATACGCTCCAATTCAGCCAGATATTCCTGGTGCGTTCGGATTTCATGGAGCATCTTCTAGAAGTATTCGGCCTTCTTTTCGGAGCGCTCCCCTATTTTCTGTAATCATCACGGTGAGAGGTAACTACGTGACAAAGGACGGAAGTAGGAAGATGGCAAGTGCAGAGAAATGCTTACCCGGGCCAGGCGCGTGCAAGCCGTGGTATGACTGTAAAAGTCATTTCTCTCCTTCTCCTCCTCCTCCGGATCGTCCAGGAGCTTCAGGCCTTCCTCCTCATCAACCCATGCAGCTTGCATTATGAGCTGGGGGCGGGCAGGGGTCGGCGGAACTCAGAGGATCTCCTCGATCTCGGGGGACGAGCGAGAGGCCGGCTCCGGAATAGCAGGACCTGATCCCGAAGCGGGAGGAGTCGGAGATGGCGCCTGGGGCTCGGGAGGCACTTCAGTAACCCTGGGCGTGGCCCCCATGACCGGGATGCAAACCTCCGGGGGCTCACCCCCCGTGGGGCCCCTAGATGGTGGCCCGACAGGAACATCAAGAGAAGGATCCCTGTGAGAAGAATTGTCAGCAAGCTAACGAGACGAGTCAAATAAGAGTCGATAAGGCAACAAACCTGTCGAACTTCCTTATTTTCATCGAGGGCTTCTTCCGAGCGGATGGGCCGCCCCCAGAAGGACCACTCGGTGCACTGCCAACTGGCACCCGAGGCTCCTCCAGAATGCCTGAGTCCTTCGGCATTGGACTCGGCTGAGCTGTAGGCTCACAGGAGAAGGGAGCCGATGGCGCTGGGGCCCGTGCCGACAGGTCTCGGATCTAGGACCGCCAGTCGGGCGTCGGGGCTTCGCGGGATCCTTGGCCACCGTCTTTTTCCCCTTCTTGGCGACAGGATCTCCCACAGGAGAGCTCGCTCGCCGCTTCGGGGAATCTCCTATGCGAGTAGGCATTTATGGAAGAGGCGCGTCACTGAAGAAGGCAACACGATCCTGGAAAGGAAGGTTAAAAGTGAGAAGCCATTTAGAGACGAAGACAAGAATCTGTCAGCAAAGTAGCTCACCTCTGGGGAGGATTCAGCGCAGGGAAGGCCTTGGGGAATCTGGTGGGCATCTCGACGCTCGGCATGAAGAAATCGCCAACTCGAGCATGAATCTGCCCTCTCATTATTGAATCAGGAAATTCCCGGGTCGGGTCGTCTCGGCCCTCAAATTGAAACCCCAGGTGGTCGCGCTCCTTCAGGGGGCTGAACCCGCCGGGCAACAAAGTGAATGGCCAGGCTAACCCCTGTGAGGCCCCCTTCCTTCAATTTGCCAATGAGCACCAAGAGATCTTGTACTTGATCCATATTGCTGGCGTCACCGACAGAGGACCAAGAGGCAGATACCTTCGGCCGGCGCCCGAGGAAGGAAGGAAGAGCTGGATCAGGGTTGGCACAATAAAACCACTCCTGGTGCCAGCCTTTATTCGAAGACTTAAAGGGAATAGCGAAATATGACTTCTTTAGCCCCTCCCGAAGTTGGAATCCAGCTCCCCCAATTACCTTGGGGTTGCTTTTGGAGGGATAGGGCTTCAGAAGGTAGAAATGGCGGAAAAGATCAAAATGGGGGAAGATGCCCAAGAAGGCTTCACAAAGGTGAACGAAGATAGATATCAGCAAAACAGAGTTGGGATTCAAGTTCACCAATTCGATTTCAAAAAAGAAAAGGAGACCGCGGAGAAAAGCACAGGCTGGAAGACCCAGCCCGCATTGGAAAAAGGATTCAAATACCACTACCTCTTCAGGACGAGGAGTGGGGACGGATTCATTGGCAGTCGGCCAGGCGGAGATCAAGGCCAAGTCTGGGAGAATCCCATCATCCACCATGGACTGCAGTTTCTCCTCCGTTGTAGTCGAGGTCGTCCAATCTTGGGGCTGAGGTTGCGAGGAGGAAGAAGAAGACATCTTTGAAGGAGAGAACAACGGCGGTGCGAAAGAGCACGCGCGACGGCGGTTAACCCTAGCAGCGGGGAAGTCGGAGAGACAAGGAAGCACAAGGAGCAAGAGCACGGTGAGAGAATCGGCGGGAAAAAGATCGCGAAACGTCTCGCCCTTCCGGATTCCCCATAAATGATTTGTAGGCCTGACGTTCTGACTCACGGAGTTAGACGTGGTTTGACCAAGTCATATTTGGGACACGTCGCTCCACACGATGGGATGTGTTTCTCCACTTACCGTGCTGAGCGGGACGTGGATGTACTCCAACTTGGATAAAAAAAATATATCCTCTCGTGATATGCCTCACGCTGGGTCATTAGGTGGTTACCGCATGACGGAATCATATATCATGGTCGAGCCCCAAACGGGAGCAAATCCAATGGCATGCCCCATGAGGGTCGAAAAGCTGTGCGTCGTAATAAACGAGTACGGATACCATTCGAATGAAACTTTGATATGTCCCAAGTTGGACCAGAGCTGTATCCTACATCGGTCGGGTACAGGTATCACTCGACCATGAGCCAAGAAAAATCTGGTATGCTCCAAGTTGAGCCTAAGCTATATCCTACACCAGTCAGATATAGGTACCACTCGGCCGAGAGCCACGTATGTACGGAACGCTCCAAGATGAGCCCAAGCCGTATCCTGCACCAGTCGGATATGGGTATCACTCGGCCACGAGCCAGAGAAATCCTGGTATGCTCCAACTCGAGCCTAAGCTGTGTTCTATGGACATGGGTATCATTCGGCCATGAGTCGTGCAAATCTTAATATGTCCCAAGTCGAACTTAAGGAGTATCTCGCGCCAGTCAGATCCGGATGCCGCTCGGCCAAGAGCCGCGCAAACCCCAATACGATGCTCCGCGTCTGACCTAAGGTATTTCCTACGTCAATCGAAACGAATGTCACCAGATCAAAGAACCATGCAAGCTTCGAAGCGCCCCAAGCTGGGTCTAAGCTACGTCAAATGACAATCATGGAAAACACTTTGAAAGGTACTTTTTTTATTATTATGCATAAAATTCCCCAGACACTATGCTTGGGACAATATTACATTTGCAGGGAGGCCTACACTTCACACCGACGCACGCGGCCGAGCGCCTCCACAAGGGCTTCCTTGGCCCTGTAAAGGGCAGGAAAAATCTCGAGGAAGGTATCGACAGCGACGCGGTCGAGGGCGGCGGCGGTATCCTCCATCAACTTAGCCACAGCAAGCTCGAAAAGCGCCCATTCTTCGGCGAGCCTAGGATCCTGGACGTGCCTAACGTTCCTCCTCCCTCTCCTCGGCATGAAGAAAATGGAAACGTGAAACAGAAAGATGGAGAACCAAGCATGAGAGGATAAATTCTACAAACGCTGGTTCGCCTTTTATAGCCAATACAGTAAGGGTGAAGTAAATGCATCAGGAGCCGAAGAGATTTGGAGTTAATGTAATTTCAGAAGCCAAGGAATTTTTCAACAAACGAGTTGACACAGAAAACCAGGGCGACCTCGAAGACTGTCTGGTGGTTATCCATAAAGAGAAAATTTATTGGAAATTTCGGTTTGGGCGGAAAGAAGAATTCAATCTACATCCGAAATAGGGGACAGGTCCACGAGGCCGCTCACAGCAAACTCGTCTGACAGAAGATTATATTCAGTTGAAGCAAAAATCGAAGGTTATATTCGAGTCCTTCATAATCCACTCGCTGCAAGAAGAAGCCTTCAAATCACGTGAAGAAACCAGTCGGAGGGTTGTACAGCGAGTTCAGAACAATGATTCAAGTTAGGACCTAGCCGGAAGCATAGCAATTGGATCATGAATCACTCGGAGGCTACTGTGGAATATGTGAAACCGGGTATCTCCATGACCGGCCCAACGTCACCTGAGGAAAAGACAGGCCCAAAGGCTGGCCCCACGCCAAGCTTTCCTGCCGTATGGAAGGGGGGGCACATCCTATAGACAGTTACGTATATTTAGATATTAAATATACAATTGTGATCCGAGTCGTTGATAGGGTAGACAAAGATGTAAACTCTATCCTATAACCGACTAGAATCTAATAACCGATCGGAATCTCCTAACCGATCAGAACTCTGTAAGTCGCGCCACCCCCGGTATATAAGGGAGAGGGCGGGCAACAACAAGGGATCAAGCCATAGAGCATAGCATCCCTCATATCGCCCAGAGCACGTTGCGCTTTGAGCAATCTTAGATCCAAGAGATCCGTATAATCCCAGTACACAGGATTAGGGTATTACCTTCATCGCTGAGGGCCTAAACCTGTCTAACCCCTTGTCTTGTGTGACCTTCGAGATTGAGATCTAGCGTTTGCCCCATAAATGTATTACCGACTACAAAAGTCGACACCTTCCACCAGGAAGTGTCAGACAGCAAATTAGGTGAAAACATGTACATTTGATGGTAATGATTCGCAGAAGAATACATCTTCGAAGTTTTATGATCGGACTAACGCAAGTCAAATGAAAATCACTTCTTGAGTTGGTAGTAAACCGGTAATCTTGAAAGCAGAAAGGAAGGGAGCAACACGAGAAACAATTTTATGCTTTGAAATATTCCAGTTTTTCTATCTTAACCATAACAGGTCAAAATATTGCAATTAAAAAAATAAAGAGAGGAAGATAGAGATCTGGGCAATTTATTTTTCGTACTGAGGTTGCAGAATAGTCCATTAGTTGCTGCAAATCATAAATGAGAACAGATCCACACTGTCAATTCCGAATCACAGAAGCATATTTTTGCTAGCACTTGCTACCTGAAACCAAGCACGAGACTACAAACAGTAGATTTTAGGAGTTGGAAATAAGCAAATGTCATCAGAATCCATGCAGATCCACATCAAAACAAAATGGTAAAAAACAAGCTGAAGTTGTCTCATTTATTAAGCGCATTCATCCTGTACCTCAGGTAATACAGCTTTGCTCTCCTGACTTTCTTCCTGTCCAAGATCTTGATTTCTTTGCTGTTTGGTGAGTAACTGAATACAAAAGAGAAGTTGCATTAATAAACTAGTCAACAAAAAAACATGTAATTTGTAACGATATCTTTCATATCCGACTCCTCCAACAGCTTATGCCAATTTTTTATATGAAAAGATTGAAGATATGAACTGCAGAATAAAAGTACACAGATCCCAAAACAATAACAGAGGCCATATGAAATATCGTACTTGTTCCATTCTTTCAATGTTTTCAGTCCCCGCATGATTGAGAAAGAACATGCTATGATGTAATGAAAATTTTAGTTTTGCCATAGCTGGATGCACACATTTATGAAACTGCAAGCTCCATTTCTAACAAAATGCTGACACTGCACAAGCACTTATTGCACCAACATTCTTTAAAAATGGTCGATGGAAAAGTATGTGCTTGGTATTGAATACTACCAGCATCCATCCCATTGTTCAATTTCTTAGAGAGTTAATTAACCAGATACATATCATTCCATGGTTTAGAAAATAGTACTCATGGTCACGCATTTACAACTAACAGAAGGGCCAGACTGAAGCTGATGCCACCATTCTCATCGGAAAATCAGATACCATTGGGTATATCTAGAAGCCAGCAGATAGCCGAGAAACAAAGACACCAAACCTAAAAGCAGTTTTCCAAGTTCAGCCAACTACACTTCTAATACAGCAATTGTGGATCTATAATTTCCTTGGTGTTTAATTAGCCATATGAAACCAAAATGGTAAGTTTATGCACTACCGACGAATGTGATCATCCTGTTCTGTCATGCTAAAGAATAGGGAGAAATGGTCCACTCAATCAACAACGCTTAAAGTATTGTGAATGACTGTCAGATTTGAATGAACAAGTGTTTATTCCCAAGGGAATATAATAGTACCGAACAAAGAAATAATTCTGAGTTTCTGATCTCTGTTGGAATATTAGGCATACTAATGATGAATTTATTCCAAAAATAAGCTATGATGATAATTGAAGATAGAACAGTGTGAATGAATAAACTAGACACTAACAATATACCAATTATAATGTATATCTCATACATATTATTAGATAACAGAACAGACTAACGAGTATTCTTAATCTATACATAGAAAATAGATGTGGTTCGCGTATATTACCGAGATGACGCGAAGACATGGCCTAACCGGTAGTAGATATCGATGAAGATCAGTAGACGATGTAGTCAAAGCTGGTCGTAGGTGAAGAAACCAGCGAGCAGTTGCGTGAAGACGCTTCTCAAAAATGTGATTCGCCCTCTCCCGATGTAGGATCTCAAGGATGGACGGTGCACGCCGACGAAGGGACAAGGAAGAAGGAGGCAACACAGTACTGAAAGAAGGTAAAAGGTTCGAGAGATAGATTGATCTAATTTTTGTTATGCGTATATATAACAGAAACTGTGCTTGTTTCGCTGCACCATTTACGCACATGTCGCATACAAGTGAGGCGAGCGAGCACATGTGTGCTCTCTTCTTCTCATGCTCTAACATGGTAGAGAGAACAACCCCTTATAAAGAGGTCTTCATCCACCTCCACGAGCAATGTGGTATTATTCTCTTTTCATCTCTCTTATACTGGATGGACCTTTAAGATTTTCCAAGAATTATTTGTGAATTAATGGGCTTAGCCCAAATAATTTCAACAATCTCTACGTGCAAAGTTCCAAAACAAAGCAGTATATACATAAAAATGGAAAAGAGAAGCATATATTTGGTGTCACAGTGGAAAGACAGACTCAACTCCCACACCAGCTACTAATCTACTCAGTCTGAAAGGTGTATTGATCCCAGAATTGCACCTTGCTATGACAATGCCTTTCAATGTAGACTCGCGCCGCTTGTTCTTATGAACTTGTTTATACATAGAACCAGAACAATAAACATGAATGAATACCAGTAAAGTCAGAAAATGCAAATGACTTAGTAATTACCACTCTCATCTATACCCCTTTATAATGCACCTAAGTATTCTTTTCTACGTCCACCCCAAATAATGCACCCCACTAGAGATGGCCCAATCTTCATGCACCCAGCGAAATGTCCCTAGAAACTTACCTCCATCAAAATTAACCTCTCAGATCTTTCCTCAGCTTTACTCACCCACATCCGATGGTCATTGTTTAATGTGTCTAACTCATCCCTGTGGCCCACAACAGATCCCCCCACCTCCAGCATCATCTCAAGGAAAAGGAAACAAATATCCTGTAATTAAAGAAAAGGAAACAAACGTTCTAGAAAAGGAAAAGACCATATATTACATGCTGGAAAAAAGAAATCAGAAGACAGGGTACTATACTAGTTTTAATAATACAACCAGGCTGTACATCAGGAATCTCTCTTTCCGTACGGACCTTTTTCCCTGCCTCTTTATTTAAGATCTGGCGAAGTCAAATAATGAATATGTTAAGCTGTTTTAAGAGTTTATTGTAATGTCACTGTTACTGGATGCTATATGATTCCTGCAAATAACACTAGTCTTTCTACTTGAGCTCTTTTACGGTGGATTAAAATCAATATAAACCGTCCATTCTTTTGAATCTAATGGTTGAGATCAATTTAGATCTACTTGTACTACCACCTATAGTATTGGTAGTAAAATTCAGAGATAAGTAAAAGGGTAAAAAATTCTATCATATACTATTTATCCTCGGTCTAAAATGGTAAAACAACGGTAGTGCCGCAGCGCAGCTCGCATTCGTCTCCCCCATCACGATCGAATGAGGGATAATGTCATCCTATCAAATTTCACGAGATGATCTCATGTGAATCAACCTATCGTTAGATGAGGTAATCCCTAAAACCAAACACCCCATTAATGCGTGGAAGTTGCTCAACAGCAGGAGAGCTGGAACTTTACTCCTCAAGAGAAACCTCGGCATTCCCCACTATTGATGAACTCGTCACAAAAGCCTTCGCGCAGAAATCAGGTCTGAAGACTCTGAACACCATCGCGAGAAATGATCGGACTCTGCACATCAAGAAAAGGATCCGATAGACATGACCGAGACAAATTAGTATCACATGGGATCGCAAACGCACAAACCCACAATCAAAAATCGACTTTGAAAAATAAGGGTCCAAAAGTTCTCTAAAATTAGTATTAATAGATTTTTAATATCTTTCATAAAAGTTCTTTGAAAAACCGAATTTGTGCAACGTTTTTGAGAAAAATCATATATGTATAATAGAAAAAAGAAAAAACGGGCAAAGCAGTCAGCAATTCCTAATTTAATTAAGCTATCAAATCATGTTATAAATTTTTTAAGTTTTTGTGTGAGGTCCTGAGGTAATTCTAATGATTCTATAAAATTTCCAGATGATGATCAGACCTGTGGATTATTTTAAAATTTTGACAATGCTACTGTTTTGTATATGCTCTTCTGTTTTTGATTTTCTAGGGCACTAAACAAAGTCTAATATTTCTGAAAATTTTACTACATGATCCTTGGGCACCTTTTATATTACCACAAAAATTTTAGAGTATGAACAAGCTTGTAAATGTTTATAAAAATCTGATAGTTTCTATGTTCCTTTTCATTATTTGCTATTTTTGATTTTTCAGAAGCACTAAATGAATTCAAAAATCGTTAAAATTTCTCTGAGGTGTTTTATAGATTAATTGGGATTTATTCAAATTTTCTGAATTTTTTTCCAATTTTTCTTGAGTGTGCCGATTTTCGATATAAACTGAACGGAATTCGGACAAAATTGAACACAAAAATCGAAAATAAAAACCGATCCTTGAGTGTACCGATCTAGGTCAAAAATCGAACAAAACTGATCGAAGTTCGAACAAAATGGGTCAAAAATCGGTCAAACCGATCTGTTTTAGTTTTTTTCGCCGCTATTTGACAGTCGAATTCAAATAGTTTGACTTTGCAATACATTCAGTTTCTACTGATTTTCGATAAAAATCAGTGCCAAGGGGTGGTCGATTTTCCTTCCCGATTCGGCATTGTAAACCCTAACCACAATCCATATCTCCAATACAAACACGCACGCCCAAATGGACGAATCCAGCTATAAGGACTCAGTGGTTTGATTGCCGATCGATCAACTCCTGGCAGTGCAACTCTAGGAACTGCACAACACAGGAGCTTCGAAGAAGTGCCACGGCTTCCGGCTGGACAGACGCTCCGCAAGCAAAGACTGCATCCTGTGACCAATCCTCTGCATAGAAAATGCACACAATGTGATCAAATCGTGTAGGAGGATTCCATTCCTTGCAGGACAGGGGCGGATCTAACATAGGGCATGGGGGTTCAGTTGAACCCCTAAAAATTCAGGAAAATAAACTATTATAAGTAGTAATCCAGTACTCCACCACGTAGCCAACAAAGGTTGGAGAGAAAGAAAGATTTGGAAGGAAATGAACCCTCGGAACAAAACGGTAGAACAATAATCCAAGCAAGCTAGGGCTTCCTGACCAACCAAAGAAGAAATCAATCCAACCAAAGCCCAGCCCAGATGGAATGGATCTCCACTCTACGTCAGTCCAGTAGCGCGGAGGATGACGACGCCCCCTACGAAAGAATATTGAATTTTTTTTCTTTAATATTTATTTTTATTCTTTTTTCAAAACTATGGGTCCGAAAAAAAAATGACAAAAATGCCCCCCCGTCGCCAGTGTATGGGGCGATCGCCCCATACACGCGATCGGTGCCCTCTGCAATCAACGCCGTTCGCGCCACAGGGCCCCTGTCGCCCGAGGCGGCCGACCGGCATGAGCCTTTTTTTAGTTTTGTTTTGTAATTACTATATGCTTTTAATATAAACCCGTAACTTTTGCTAGAGTGTCCAAATTAAATGAAACTTGTTTCTAAATTTAAATTTTGGAATGAAGAATTAGAGTGTAAAATAAAAATCCATGTGTTGTTTGCAGAAATTTTTTATTTGAGTTCAATGCTAGGCTCTAATCGTGGATTGTGAAGGAATTATAATGTGTGTTGATCCATAATTCATGAAATAAATAGAATAAATTACTACAACCTTATGCACTTCATTTTGCAAAAATATCTAAATATGATTGCATTTTGAATAAAAGATGGCTAGTTTAAACCCTTTATAACATTCATTGTTCAAGCGGTTAGAATAATGTCGAACGACCTCAAAACTTGACAGAATCGGTTTTGTTGCATTCTTGGGCTTGCATAGGTTACAATTATGTAAAAATATTTAGATGTCACTTTAGGTCGCACTATTTTATTGTTGTCCTAACATGCAATCGGTAAAACATGAAAATTGCCGTATCTTTCGCAAGCGATGGTAAAACTCGATGAAATCAAATCGACGAACTCAAAATGCTATAACCTATCTCGATGGAGAAAAATAACATCATTTGGGACAAGCGAGCAATAGGACATATCTGAGCCCTCCGGACAGTGAGCATACTCTTGAAGGTTGGGCCGCACTGTTTATTACGACTTAAAACTAAAAGGAGTACCACGAACAAAGAAAACCAAAGTTAACACCAGACGTCTATTGAGTGCTTCGAGGCCACTTCCCATTCGCCCATGCCTCCGGCGGGGCTTCTCTGGCACGTCGCGCCCTCTCTCGGCCTCCTTCTCCTCCGCTTCCTTCCTACATGCCTCCTCGCGTGCGGCATCGCGTTGTTCTTGAAACCGCCGCGTGAACTCATCCTGCCGGTTGGCTTGGTCAAGAAGCCGTTGGTCCTCGGGGTTGATCTCCGTATCAAACCACTGCTCAAATTCACACAGTGGCGGAGGTGATTGCATGAAACGTAAATTAGCAAAGTTTCATTCACAAATATTATGTAACCCGTCGATTGTTACCATGCGGCGATCCTTCGACTCTTCTCCGCGGATCGAAGGCGTAGTTGCGGCACTTCCAATACCTCCTCTTCCAAGTTGAAATTTCCCAAGAGCGGACAAACCTGCAAAGATCTCCGCACATACACATGGGTGCTCTGACTCCACGAGGTAGGAAGAGATCTTGGTACGCTAAATTCAGCGGGCATGTACTTGCTTCTTCCTTTGCCTTCCCTTACCCTTTGCACTTGCACCTCGGCATTTTCGATTGATGCTCACCTCTATTCTTTCTCCCGCTATTCTTTGCGAGACCGCTTGTGAGCGAATGTTATAAAGGGCGATATCGCCCGGGTATGGAGCGATCGCCTCATATTTGGGCGATCGCCCCATGTAAGGACGATCGCCTCACATTAGGGCGATCGCCCCTACTAGAGGCGATAGGTGTACCGAAACGTTGGTGTGTTGTCACGTCATGTGGCATAGGCAAGCAATGCATAAATGATTTGAACAATTTATAGTGATAACGCTGTCATGTTACTAACTCGGGGAGTTATACAATGTGCTGCTGAACGTAAAGCCATTACAAAAATACATCCGTACAACAAATCAATCACGGCCACGCTTCCTAATCTGGCCCGTGGGGTAGGTGAGTGGCGACGGCGACGGACGTCCCTCCTAGGCCGACCTGCGGCGCGCACGCGTAGAGTAGTCGCGGCGCGAGGCCAAGTCTGTGGCGGCGCACCGAGAGCCGAGAGGGTCGAGGTAGTCGGTCGAAAGGTACTCCTCCGTGTCGAACTCGTTGTCGAAGGCTCGTCGAAACCACCACAGGGTCTGGCTGGGGTGGGGACGACGAGGGAGCCTCCGCAGCCCACCGCCTCACCGCTGCTGCGTGGGGCGTGGCGAGGAACCGGCGGGGTAGGGCGAGACGTGAAGGTCTCTCACCCTGTCGCCCCCACTGCTGCGCGGGGCGTGGCGAAACCGACGGGTAGGGCGAGACGCGAAGGAGCCTCGTCGACCTGCCCCCCGCACTGCGTGGGGCGTGACGGGCACCGGGGGTAGGCGAGGTCTTTGGGGCGAAGTGGCGTGGTGTCTTTGCGTCCGCCGACGCTCTCGCGCCCTCGGCGGTGGCTGCGAGCCAACCGCCTCACCGTAGCGAGGACCCGACCCCAAGCCGTCTCGGACTCGGCGGTGGTCACTGTATGCCCCCTCTAGGCGCGTCAACATGGACACACCTCCACCTCAATCTCCGCCAAGAGCCGAGTCCGCATGTAACGCCGATTGGTATTACGTAAGTTACATGAAAAAGACGTGCCCATGTAGGTTCGATTGCGACACTTACGAGACGTTGTCCTCCGGGACATCTGTGAAGGGCGTGTCCGCTACCGATGCATGCCGTCTGACGTCACGGTCTTGGTGTGTACCCCACCGAGGCGAGTCTTGTGGGCGAACCACTCCATGTACTGATCGTACATGTCATGGTCGTACGGCCGGGTCTCGGTGACCCTCTCGTCGAGTGCGGCGTCCCACTGCAGGCCCATGGCTGCATACGGTGCGCGAACTGAGAGCCCACCGCAGCACCCATCCGGGTCATCCTGCAATGCAAAAACAGTAAGTACACACCACATTAATTTCGCAAAGATGCGGAGTAGTAGGATCGGGCAAGTACACAGTGAGCGCCACGCGCGCGACAACGTGACGAGGCGGCAAAGAAAAGGACTGGAACAGGCCGAACTGCCGCAGCACTCGGTGCGGGGAGTACTCCTCGACACAAAGGTCAAAGACGAGCACCTTACGGGTGAGCCAAAAGGCCTCATCTCGCGTGCAAAGCACGGAGACCCGTGAGGTGCTCGGGCGTGACGTCGTCGCGCGTGTATGGCGTCCACCGCACGTCCTCGTCGTGGAGGCGGTCGAACTCCCGAGCGAACTCTGATAGGACCTCCTCACTGTCGGTCGCGCGAACCTCCGCCGCGAGGAAATAAGAAATGGCGAAGGTTATTCAAGTGCGTTAGTGGGGAAAAGATACGAGGAGCATACCGCCGTCGGACCCGATGGTGGCCCATGGTGGGCCATCCACCGGTCGTCTCCGTAAAGCTCCTCGGGGTACGGTGTCGTGTCAACAACAAGCCTGCCGACGGAGAAGCGCTCCCAAGACCACAACTGGAGGAGTAGGACGCAACCTGACATCGTCGCGTCGTGCTCCGCCCGAGAGACGGCGTCGCACAGACCTCTGTACGTCGCCGCAAGCACAGCTGAGGCCCACGACCACTGCATCACCTGTTTACAAGGGGGGAGTTAGACGTGCTCGCTGAGACGAGATTGGGCCGAGTGTGTTACCTCATCCACCGGGTGTCGGCGATGTGCTGGGCGTACTCGATCAGGTGACGGTCCACCGTGTTCCCGTGGGAGGACGGGAACATCACCCAACCGAACAACAACAGGAGGTATGCCTCCAAGTGGCGGGCCACGTCCGCCTCCTCCGCGTGCGGGTGGAGAAGCTGAGCCTGCAGCGTTCGCAACAAACATTATCAGCAACTTGGCGCTTCTATTTTAATTCTCAAAGAAAGAGGTACTCACCGTGGCTGAAGCGACCACGCCTTCGCGGTCCGTGGCGCTCGGCCTCCCTAAGGGGCCGGTAGGGTGCCGGGGTGCCATCGCACCTCGGCGAACGCGCGGACAACTCGGCGTGCCACGGTCTTGCGCTCGGCTCACTCTCGCTCGACCAAGAATCGAGCAGTCGGGCATCCAAACCGAACATCCGAGACATCCACTCCAACAAACCCTCAGATGTCCTATCGCTCGATGCGCATATGCCCGTCGACTCTTGAAAATGATGATAGATCCACCCCATCCGCCCCGTGCTATCTCCCCATCTCCATAAAATATTTGGAAATACAATTTCTCCGACATGTTTACAACGTCCGACGAAAAATATTACTCTAAAATACAATACAGATCCAAATTTCTAAAACTAAATACTACATTAAAGTTCTAAATATGAATCATGACATTAAATTTCTAAACAACACTATCCGAGAAATTGTAAACGCTACACAATCCTAAATTTTCTAAACACTACAATAAATTTGTAACGTACTTAATACTATACAGTCCTGAAATTTCTAAAAACTAAATAGTACATTAAAGTTCTAAATATGAACTGCGACATTAAATTTCTAAACAACACTATCCGAGAAATTGTAAACGCTACACAATCCTAAATTTTCTAAACACTACAATAAATTTCTAAGACTAAAAATAAATTTGTAACGTACTTAATACTATACAGTCCTGAAATTTCTAAAAACTAAATAGTACATTAAAGTTCTAAATATGAATCATGACATTAAATTTCTAAACAACACTATCCGAGAAAATGTAAACGCTACACAATCCTAAATTTTCTAAACACTACAATAAATTTCTAATACTACAATAAATTTGTAACGTACTTAATACTATACAGTCCTCAAATTTCTAAAAACTAAATACTACATTAAAGTTCTAAACGCTACACAATCCTAAATTATTTGAATATTACATGCTACATTAGAATTCTAATAACAAACAGTCCTACAGTATTTTCTAAACACTACAAAATCGTAAAATTCCTAAATAATAGATTTATAAAATTTGTAAAAATACCTTCGCAGAAACGACGAATCGACTTTTTTCCCTTTTTCTTCTTCTTTCTCTTCTTTTCTTCTTCTTCTTTTCTTCTTCTTTTTTCTTCTTCTTTCTCTTCTTCTTTCTCTTTCTCTTTTCTCTTCGTTTGCTTCTGCCTCGGCTGGCTGCCTGCGCCGAGCGAGCGGGGGGGCTTTTAAAGCCGCCTGTCGCCCCTGGCTCGGGCGATCGCCCCTGTCTCGGGCGACAGGGGGGCCCACAGGTAACGGCGTGTGCTCTGCTGACGGCGAGGGAACAGCAGAGGGAGCTATCGCCCGTGTATGGGGCGATCGCCCCATACACGGGCGACGGGGGTATTTTCGTAAAATTTTAATTCGGACGCATAGTTTTGAAAAAAAGAATAAAAAAATATTAAAGAAAAAAAATTCAAGAATATTTCCTTCGCTTCGAGGTGGTAGCAGCAGGAGTGCTTTTCTCTCTTGGCTTCGAGGTGGTAAGAGTGCCTCCCTCCGCATGTGTTCGGCAGAGAGGGAGGGTTCGTAGTGTTGGCATGACTGGTGTGAGTCGCCCGGGAAAGAGAAGGAAGAGGCCCCATGGGAATTTTTTTTTTTTTTTAAGGAACGGATTTTTACACTTTTTTGAGTTGTTTTAGTACATATGGAAAAAAAACTTGTCAGGTCATTTTAAAACTTTACCATTAGAGACTCGCCTTGTGTGCTAATTGTGTTTAATTAGTTTTAATACATCATTCTTTTTAAACAGTGTAAGGTATTTATTATTTTGTTATTATATGGATTATTGTTTTTGATGTAAAATATAATATGTATTGTACTACTAATAATATTATCTGCCCTCACAAAAAATAATATTATGTTCAAACCATATGCAATCAACAAGTTTCTCGAAAACTGAAAGAGATATTTTATTTCTAAGAATACTCTAGAGCATCCAACTATTTTCTGTAAATCTTTCTATAACCTATATAGTTTGCTAGAAGGATCTAGATAATGTTTTCCTTGAAGAATTTAATAGTGCTAATTGTCATAAATCCAGTGGTAATAGAATTTATACACCCGCTTCAATCAAGAATAAATTCTGGTTGACAGAGTTGGATTTCATTTGCAAATACTTACTACCTCCATTCTTTTTAAGTGATATCCTACAATACTGTCAGACTTTCTAAAGTTTCACCACTAATATATTTAAAACTATCTAGACTGGCCATACAAAAATTATATCATTAAATTTATCGTTAAAAAATACTTTTGTAATATTACAATTTTATTAGTATACAAAAAGATAAAGTTCCAAAAAGTAATGGTCAAAGTCACTGTTATGAATAGCACTTGTATTCACGAGGCTAATAGTCTAGAATATATACATGTATATAAGGGTACAAAAGTAAAGCCTATATAAGGCAATATTTATACAAGGAAATACATGATATTAGCAATCTCTATACAAAGCAGTATATGATACTAGCAATCTCTATACAAGGCAATACAAGATTATGTCTAACATATCCCCTCAAACTCATAGTGGATCAACAACACTGAGTTTGAAGAGATAAAAACTATGTTGAGCTCATGCCTATGCCTTCTTGAAGAAGTCTACCAACTAAAGCTCTAAAGGCACATACTGAATAGCCACAACATGATTCTGCACCTGTGACCTCATGTAGAAAGCATCAACACCAATATACTTGGTGAGCTCATGCTTCACCAGGTTTCGATTAATGCTAATAGCCCCTGCAATATCAGATAAACGAGGAGTCCATGTAGAAATAAAAACACCAAAACCCTCAAGTACCATAGCCAAGAGATCCCCTGAGGGGAGGCGCTAGAACTGCTCCATGTGTCCATTCTTGTCGTAGAGGGTGCAGTGAAGCCCTCCACCCCCAGCGGTCACCACTGAATTAGGCGCTACTAGTGGAGAGGCAGCATGAGGCACAACAAATATGGAAACTGATGTGCACACAGCCAAGACCGAAGGAGACACCAACCCCGCACTACGAAGGCGAGTCTCCTCAATACGAATAGCTACAAGGGCCTCCAACAAGGACAAACGAGGGTGGCAAGCGAGTAGCTAGGCATGAATCTGCTCAAACTTAACCGAAGATATGTCAAGAAGTCGTAGATGTGGCGAAGCTCTAGATAAGAATGCTGACGTTGACAGCACTAGCAAGTGCAGAAAACCTCTAGTCCAAGAGAATCAAGCTAACGCTATACCGAGAACAGCTACACATAGAACTCATCCATGATAGAATTACCTTGTTATAGAGACTACTCCTATTGCACAACATCAAGGTACAAAGAATCGTCAACAGGCTCATAGCTGTCGCGAAGATGCGCCCACATCAACTTTGCCAAAGACAAATATCGAGACCTGAATATACAAATTCATACCATCTGTGTATTCTGAACTAGTTCAAAATCACGCTAGTGCACACAATGGCAACATAGGTAAAATATCACAATCATATACATAGAAAACTTAACAAAAGGCCATATTTATTGATAAAAACATAGTTAAAAGACCTTAAGGTCGACTTTACATTATTATACCACACAAGGCTTAAACTCTAAGAAAAATAATAGCAGCGGACGTAAATGACCCTTCAATATGCCACAGACAATTGACAAGGCTCGCTCCCTATTAACTCGCCTCCTCTTGGTACACCTCCAAAGCAGGTGTAGACTCCTCTTCAGCTGATGTATTTGTTGTGGCAAGGGTGAGTACATATAGCACTCAACAAGTTGTGCACAGGATGCAAGTCTATTATAACTACATACAAGGCTTATTCCAAAGGATGGCTAATATGGCCATTTTGTAGTAAAGTAGCATTTTCAATTAAATATAATAGATAGATTGAAATGATAGTAAAACAAATAATAATAGTAATAATAAAGATTTTAAGAAATTTTCAAATTAATCTAGCACACAGCCTAAACCAATTTTCATTACTTTCATTAGTACACAGCATCCCTTCCCAAGTTTTATTTTATAAAATCTAACTCTTGCATGAAATTCCTGAGCATTGTCCATAACCCAGGATACAGCTATCAGAATAGATTGATACTCTGTAGAGATTATACACTTTATCCACAAGATATAATCAATCTTATAATATCGGCCATTACACATACCTATCGATGTGCGACTAAGAAGATCATAACAAAATCTTTCAAAAACTCTATCCAAACATAAATACTCTTGATAAGTACGGTATCACTATTCCTCCCTTACACAGAGCAGAAGAAAAAGAGGGACTCATCGTTGGACTAGAAACAATCACAATTCAAGATGTGAAGCCACTGCAACACATATCTTCCCCAACCACGCATACAGCTTGGCTATCCTCCTGAGATATCATATGTCAAGACTCGGTAACTTACTGAGCTAGGTCCGGCCCATAATAGACATTTGGTTATATGATTAACTCAGTTCAATGGCTTACAAGGTTAAGTCTTTAATTGACCGAGGCAAGGCTTCAAATAATCTCAAAAACCATATCAATCAATTAACACAGAATCTCTAACCCAATGTCACACAGACCTACCCTGGCACACAGCCTCAATCTAAATTTATCACCCTAGTTGATTATCGTGCAACACATGCAATCAACAACTCAACATCATTATGTGACAACACATGACACATCCTTTCCATAAACATGTTCCATATACTATTTGTGATGCTTCAGAAGGTTTAAATATATTTTGAAATATGATTTGTTTTGGGTTTAAAACTTTTCGGTTTGAAAGGAGTGGCGTTCTAGGGCTGATTTTGGGTGTTGGCTTGTTCGGGAAGCCTGGGCCGAAAAGAAAAGGAGTGTGGGCTTTAGTGGGTTCGATTTTGGGCCGTGTGGGGGTGGGAGCCCGCTTGGGGACTTGGTTGGGGCGCCCCATACCTCTCCTCCCTGCCCTAATTCCCTCCCCTATCCTCTTTTTTTTCTCCCCAACCAGCCGCCCCCCTCCCATCTTCCCCTTTGGCTAGCGCCTCCTCCCTCCCTTGCGCCACCACCTCCCCCACCCCCTCCCTTCTCCACCCTCTTTGGTGGCCTAGGAAGGCTCCCCACCTCACCCCCTTGCTGCTCAATTCGTCGGGAGGCTCCGCGACGCGGAGATCCGGCGTGTACCAGCGCGGGAAAGGCAGATCGGGAAGCCAGGAGGAAGAATTCGTTGTCCTCCGTTCTTCGGAAGAGGTATGATCTTGGGTGAGCCATGGGGATGGGCTAGGATCTGTGCTAAAGGTAAATCTCAAGTTTTTAGAACAATTGGTGGTGCGGTAATTGGTTAGATTGGAAGTTTTTCAGAGTTTTGCATGTGTAGCA
The DNA here is from genome assembly GCA_036346275.1 of Otatea glauca. Classification (NCBI taxonomy): domain Eukaryota; kingdom Viridiplantae; phylum Streptophyta; class Magnoliopsida; order Poales; family Poaceae; genus Otatea; species Otatea glauca. Next base: position 36,487,045 of record CM070713.1, on the reverse strand, counting down.
GTTCGGGCAGATTGGGCGCCCGACCTAGGGTTTGCGATTAAGAGATCTTAGAGTCGGTTTTTGGTCAGTCTCCTGTTGAAGAAATTGTAGGTAATTTCAATACCTTTAATTGGGCATAAAGAACGCATAATTCCGATCATCCGTTTGAAAGTTATGGCTGTTTTACCGAACATGTTCAAATCTGTGGCGTAGTTGGAACAGATCATAGTATCTTGTAGATTAAACAACTTTAAAGGCCGAATCAGCTTTCCTCAATACCTAGGAAAAATTAGGAAATTTCCTAAGCTTCGCGATGATGTACTCGATTAATCGTTTCGGAGCCCCCTAGCCAAAGTTATGCTAGATCGAAGTCTGCTGTCCGGGAGGGACAGAATCTCCGTTTTTCGGATTTGGGAGTAGTTTGTGTAGTCGGGTGGATGATCTAGTGTGTACTGTTTTGGGGGTACATTTTGAGTGTTTGATGCGTGTTTGCAGGTGGTGTGACCCCGGGAGTGCCTTCCTCATCTCACCATTCCGTCGCTTTGAGGCTAAGGCAAGTGTTTTGGAATGGGTAGTGTGTGGTACGAAAATTGTTAGAGTTCTTTGTATGTGCTATGGACTAGTTGATGAGTGGTTTGTTATGTTGATGCTTATGTGATGAATGAGTAACGATAGATTAATTTGCTATGTCTAACGTTAATCAGATAAGATGACTTGATTCATAGTAATGCTATGCCAAGATGAGTTAAAATTGTTGTACATGTTGTTTTGGTTAATAGCACATGTTGCATTCATGGCATGAAATCGCCGAGCGGTGAGAAAGTCTTAACTAGTCCTAAAAGCCGGTGAGAAAGTTATGACTAATCCGGAGAGCCATAGAGTAAGTCCTACATCGTGATTCCATTCACCGTGGCGAATGGAAGCGAGGAGTAGGCACCCTTCATCTACGGGATGGAAGGGGAAGAGGTGCACACCGACAGTGTGCACTCACCATATCGATATCGCCTTGAGAGGACATGTGCATCGCATGGCATTGCATCTTATTCAAGGAGATGAGTACGAATTGTTAACGGTATAATGAATATGAAAATGATGAATATGTTGTTGTTGGTGCTAAATGATTCTTTCACTCATTTCATTATGCTTGCTGAGTTTTAAACTCATTCTTATGTTTAATGTTGTTTTTTTTAGGTACCAAAGAGTCGGCATGCGGGATAAGGGATTAGCTGCACCTCCTCACGTAGCATTTCACTTTAGACAATGTTACAAGTTACGATTTGAATTCTTGGAAATAAGTAAAGGCCATGAAACTTGTTAATTGGTCTTTTGGGGTGCTTAATTCTCTGTTACATTTACGTTCATTGCTTCTTTAGATGCTTTATGTATTGATATTGCTTGCCAGTTTAATAACGTTGCTAAATTTATGATAAAAACAAATGTTATGCTGCCGAATTTTCGGTATTAGCAATTGGTAACCTTGCTGGGATTTAGCTTGTTTTGTGATATTTAATTGTTGTAGTGTCTATGTTTGGTAGCATTCGGGCATGATAGATGCCGGGGTGTTACACTATTAGTTAAATTGAATTTGAACTTCTAAAAGATATCATTTATACATGGCAGGGCTAAAAAACTACACATGATCTAACCAACCCACATTGGTATCTATTAGCAATCAACTAATAATTATCCATCCTAGGGTGACAAATAGACATGGCATAGCAAATGACAAGGTAGTTATAATCTAATTGGCTTGAATAACTAATTCCCAAAATAATTGAAAATAGGTACAAGCATAAAATAACATGCAATATATTAAAACAAAATAGCATTTGTAAAACTAGGTTCAACATGATCAAAGCACAACTTGCCTTGGAACAACTCTTGATCTTGATATGGACCTTCAACTTAAATCAGAGTTCGTATGAAGGTGAACAAACTCTTGAAAGATTTTCCAAAAGTCAAATCTAGAAAAATAAAAGGAAAATAGAATATTCCTGACAAGTGGGCCCCACTAATTTTCTTTTCAAATTTAATTATTTTTTGGAAAACGAAAACCCTCTCGAGAGGCTGACATGTGGGTCCCACATATCAGGGCTCTGCTGACATTAGCATGGCACACGTCGACCGGCGGTGACTCAGGGGCCTATGGTCACCGACAGTCAACCCCAGCGACACCGGATCATCCCTACTGAAATCTCTTGCTGAGGCAAACTCGATGACATGGACGGCACAGGTCGGAACAAAGGAACAACTCAATAGAGGAAAGAGCGGCGGTGGCACTATTCGATGATCCCGGGCTGAACCAAGGTGCGCACTAGATGGAACGCGGTGAGGCAAACATGAAAGCACTAAGCGTGGGACTCAAGGCTCATTGGAGACGGCAAAACCTCCTCGGCGGCCCTTGCATATCTTCGCAAAATTCGAGAGAACGACGACGACTCAAGGAAGATGGATCTAGGGTTCTGGCTTGGGTGCTCCTTACAGCCACGGTGCTAGCCCAAGGAGGCTGAAATGTGCACGAAGTAGGGATGGAGGCTGTGGCGGACACGTGTGTCGTGGTGTGTTTGAGTCGAACACGGAGACGTCAGGGTTGATAGGTGGGCCTCACCAGTCAGCCTCCCGTGGCGTGAGGGCAAGCTGGTACAAGCGGCTGGGCCAGGCTCAAAGGAAATGAGCCAACAGTTAGCTAGGCCGGACTAGGCTATGGCAAGGCCTCAACCTAAGAAGGGAAATCTAAATTTTAAACCCTTTTTCCATTTAAATAAATAAAGAAAATACAAATAGTTCAAATAAATAGCAAGCAACTTTAGAAAAATTCTGTAAAATATTTTAAGACATTTAGAACTCAAATAAAATAATTTAAACAAATTTTCATTTATATATTAATTATATTAAATCTTTTTTGAATTGAATAAATTCCCAATTAAGCTTTAATTAGCAATAAAATTATGGAAATTTTTGAAAAATTCAAAATACCAAAACCAATTAAAATAAACCAAAAATAGAGATGTTACAACAAAGCAACCTTGTCTCTAGTGATATGAACATCCATACTAGCAACCAAAATAGTGGAGGCATGAGCATCCTCATCAATCCACATCTTGTAGGCAGCAAACTGAGTCTGAAAAGACTCCACAGCATTAGCATGATCATCATATGCTTTCTATTGAGTAACATCATCAGCCTCCATTGGAATAACAAGCGTGGAAGGGGGGCAGGATAACGCGGACAAGGTAGCTCATCGGTGAGAAACTACCAAAGATACTGACCAAGCATGTCAAGGCACATATGTAGAACCCAGTCTCGATAATTGAGGCCATCGAAGATAACTGGGTAGAGAAAAACAGAAACGATGCCCGAGGAAGAACCAGAAGACAATGATACTGTTTGACCCCGAATTTGGAAAATATGGTCAAAATTGGCAAGATAAGGTCAACATATAGTAACCAACAGACGATTTGAAAAGATTGGAAGATATTTGGTAACAGTAAAGATTTTAAGGAAAAACTATCCGGATTGAGGCTGATACGGATCATGCTTTGTAACGTGTTGTAATAGGACACGATCGGCCGATGGATATAAAAGGAGGACAAGGGCGAGCTGCAGAAAGATATCAACACAATCAAACCCACCAATTTACATTGTTCTCTTTTTTCCTATCGATTAGAAGTAGTTTTCGTAACTTAGAATCTTCTCTGTAATTCTATTTTGATCAATAAAGTTGCGCATCGCCAATTGTTGATCTTCATCAATTACGCCTATGTTTGATTTATTCAGATTTTGTTGCACATCGCCTTCTTCAGAATCAATCTACCTTTATCCTCTGATTAGCCTTAATCGGCTAGTTAGACTTACCCTTTTTATCTTGATTTGATCGGTTATGAGCTGATCGAATCTAAGCGGATTGATCTTCATGATCGGCTTTGAGTGAATTTCATATTTTTTACCTTGTCGATTACAGGTAAAATCGATCGCACGCTCAAACGGTGTTCGCCGGTGTCTTGTTGTCAGAAACCCTACTTCAAGTTTTTGACGTCAACACACTCTTGGCACGCCCGGTGGGACAACCATGTCTTCATCAGGGAAGTCGATTCCACCATCCGATCTCAACGCTGAAGCTATAATCATTCCAACGATGGACGATTTAATGCTGGAACAACGTAGAGAAATCGAAGATCGGAAAACCGCTCTTGAAGAGATGATGCTGAATTGTTATCAGAAAACTCGACGTAGCGTCACTCAAAAGACCTCTTTGCCGACGGTCAATGCCCTAGGGGATGCAGGCGTTACAGAAGGACCGGTAAGTCGATATCTGCCTGCTCAAGCTGAGCTATCGGCTATGATTAATCAATCTGTACACCATGCTCTGATAAACCAGTCATCGGCTCTTGTCACAACCCTTAACCCGATGACTGCAAATAGTGTTAAAACCATTGCCCAGGAGTTGACCTCATCTGGAAGCCTGCTCAACCCGATGCAAGCTCTTCCAAGTTACCCTGTCTTTTCAATAGCACAAAACACGCAGAGAGCATTAGCCAATTCTAAACCATCGGCTATAACCTCACCCCGACTATGGTGCCCACTCAACCCACTATTATACTGCCTAGAGATCCTCGACCGAGTGGAGTAACCCATTACCAGGCTTACACCGATGCTGCTAAGCTAGATGCATCGGCGAATCTACCGCCGTCAGTTCCGTTCTATGCTTTTCCACAATCGGTTCCATAGCCGATTGAATTTGACAGATACCCGCAACGTCATGAACCTGTCCTGCATAAAAATCCAGTTCTGCACAGGGTAGTGACCTATTCAGAACCTTTTGTCCCATTACCAGAATCACAAACTAGAAACAATAGGCATGACCAGTACACTCATCTGCCATTGGCCCAACCTAATCAGCAGCCCGAGTTTGCACTCGGGGGGCAGAATGCCAATTATGACCAACATTATAAAGGACCTACTATTCTAGTGGCCAATAATGTGAATTGGGCCGATCAAATTTCTGCTGTATTAAGGGATCAATTCGGCATACAACCGAAAGGAAAAGTTATCGACTATAGACAGCCGTATCCTGATTACATAGATCGTATGCCTTATCCTCACAATTTCAAAGTCCCAGATTTTGCAAAATTCTCTGGTGACGACTCGATTACAACATTAGAACACGTCGGACGCTTTATCGCACAATGCGGCGAAGCAGCTCAGTCCGACAAGCTAAAAATCAGACTGTTCCCATTATCATTATCAGGAGCAGCTTTTACTTGGTTTACTTGTCTACCTCCAAATTCGGTTCCCTTATGGAACGATTTGGAAAGCCGATTCCATGAGTACTTTTTCTCAGGCAGTTTAGAACTCAGGATCTTCGATCTAAGCTCTGTTCGCCAGAAATTTGGAGAATCGGTAATTGATTATATTAAAAGATTTAGAGAGATCAGAAATCGGTGCTTTAGTGTCATGTTACCCGATAACCAACTCGCTGATTTGGATTTCCAAGAGTTAATTCCACCACTCAGAGAAAAGTTTGGCGGACATGAGTTCACCGATCTGAGTAATCTGCTTCATCGTGTGTCAGCTCAAGAGAGCCGGTTCCCGGATAATAGGGCATTCAAGGATAGGTTGAAAACAAATGGTAATAATAAGGAAAAAGATAAAGCCAAAGTTAATATGGTCGACTATTGTCCTAGCGAATCTTCAGAAGATGATGAAGCAGAGATAAATATAGCCGAATGGATAAAAGGGTCTAAAAAATCCTTAGTCTGTTCCTGGCTTAAGCCGACTAGAAATAAGTCAGAAATTAAATACGCTTTTGATGTCTCGAAGTGTGATCGTATTTTTGATTTATTGTTACAAGAAAAAATAATATGATTGCCTGAAGGACACGTTATACCATCGGCTGATGAGATCAAGAAACGCAGGTATTGCAAGTGGCATCATTCTTTTTCTCATAATACTAACGATTGCAATATCTTTCATCAGCAAATTCAATCAGCTATCGAGGATGGTCGGCTAAAATTCGCTGATGAGCCGACCATGCAAGTTGATGTTGATCCCTTCCCTATTAATATGGTTCAATGTTCGAGCAAAGGAAAAAAGCCGATGTAGGACGAGGTGCCAAGTAGGGATCGGCGAGTTGATATTCAGTCAAATTCAGATGGTATTCAGACGTTAAAAATTACGATCGGTTCATTACAAATAGAGGCCGATCATGAAGGCAAAAATTCGAGGACTATTAAACCCAAGGGGAACCCGCAGGTTGGCCGATGGTATAAGGCAAAAAAATCTCCGTCAAAACCGCCATCAAGAAGGCCGGGACTGACATTTTCTCAGTTGATGGAAAAGTATGAAAGAATGAATAATCGGCTGCGACATTCTCCTCGTTGGTCAAACAATTTGTATCAAACTGAGAACATAGAGAGATCGCATTGGAGGTGCCCTTTTTGGCAATTTTGTTGGGAAAGGGGAGTAGTATTACCGTCTCCATACACATGCCCCATGGAGCATTATCCTCAAGACAATTGGCCTAGCCGAACGGCCAAAGACAGGTTGTCTGGGCCGATACGAGATCGTCCCAATAAAAGTTACAGAAGATCGTTTCACGAAAGAATCTTCGAACCAAATCAGGTTCCGAGCCAGGTTAAGGCACAAGGGTCCAGTTCTGATCGGAAAGATTTGGCTGGCAAAATACGTAAGCCAATGGAGCCCAAACCTAGGTGGTGTCCACTTGGCCTTAGCCGATCACAGCATAGACGGTTGCAAAGGCTAAGGTCTCAGGAGATCAGAGAAGCCGATGCAGAGAAACAGAGGGATCAAACCTTCAATGAACTTCGGCCGATCAAAGTTACTAAGAAAGAATGGAGGAAAAAAGAACAGGTTGAAGAAGATTTTGATTCAGCCGATGACTTGGGTTCTCCCATGATTAGGGATGATACACCTCCGATGGACATCAACATGGTATTTACATTGCCAGCCGAGTTCAAAATTAAAACTGAATCGGCCAAAGAAACTTTTGCTCAGTCGTGTTTAGGTGCCCAAAACGCTATCTTTGAAAAACCTCAAGATTATCATCGGCATCTAAAGCCATTATATTTGAAAGGTTATATAAATGGCAAGTCGATATCAAGAATGCTGGTGGACGGGGGAGCTACCATCAATCTGATGCCGTACACCATCTGCAAAAAATTGGGTAAGTCCGATGAAGACTTAATCAAGACTAATATGGTTTTGAATGACTTCACAGGCGATCTCACGGAAGCCAAAGGCATCATGGTCACAGAGTTGACTGTTGGCAGTAAAACTTTGCCGACCACATTTTTTGTCATTGACGCCAAAGGTAATTACAGTGTGCTGATTGGTCGGGATTGGATTCATGCCAATTGCTGCATTCCGTCGACCATGCATCAGGTGCTTGTTCAGTGGAATGGAGGTGAAGTTGATGTTGTCGCAGCCAATACATCGGATCATATCGCCATGGTCAGTTCAGATGCGAATTGGCAACACGAAGAGGCTGGATGTATATCAGGAAAAACGCTGGATGATTGTGACTTCATTTGCGTAAGTAAGACAGGACTTATGCCAATCAGTATCAAGCCAGGCACGTTTGATCGAGCAAATGAGGTATTACGCTGATGGGGGCAAGAAAAGCAATGAAGGCCTTACAAGACAAAATGCAAAGCTATCGGCAAGTAACAGATAGCTATGAGGGCATCGAGGATTTCCAAGAAATTGAGAAGTTGGGCCAAGGCTTCACATCTGCCGATCTGCTTGAAGAAGTCGATATAGGTAGTGGTGATAGGAAAAGACCAACTTTTATTAGTGCAAAATTAGATGTAAAATATAAAGAAAAATTGGTCAAAATTCTTAGAGATTATAAAGATTGTTTTGCTTGGGAGTATCATGAGATGCCTGGTTTAAGCCGACAATTGGTCGAACATCGATTGCCTATTAAACCAGGATATCGGCCGTTTAAACAGTATCCTAGACGTTTCAATCCGGCCCTATATAATATTATAAAAGAAGAGATAGAACGGTTATTGGAGGCAAAATTCATTAGGCCTTACCGATATGTAGAATGGGTTTCCAATATCGTTCCAGTCTTGAAGAAAAATGAAAACTTAGGGTGTGTGTCAACTTTAGAGACTTAAATAAAGCCACACCAAAAGATCAATATCCAATGCCGATAGCCGATATGCTTATCGATGCTGCATCAGGGAATAAAATCATAAGTTTTTTAGACAGAAATGCCGGATATAATCAGATATTCATGGCAAAAGCCGATATACCAAGAACCGCCTTCAGGTGTCCTGGCGCAATAGGATTATTTGAGTAGATGGTTATGACTTTTGATTTAAAAAATGCCGGGGCAACTTATCAGTGAGCCATGAATATGATTTTTCATGACTTAATCGGTCATATTGTTGAAATATACATTGATGAAGTTGTGGTGAAATCCAAAGATGACTTACAGCACTTAGCCGATTTAGAAAAAGTTTTCCAGAACATAAGATTACAAGGTTTAAAGATGAATCCTTTTAAGTATGTGTTTGGCGTGTCGGCTGGGCAATTTTTGGGCTTTATGGTACATGAAAGAGGAATTGAAGTCAATCAAGAAAGGGCCAAAGCTATAGCTAAGACAAAGCCACCGACATGTAAAAATGAATTGCAGAAGCTGATTGGTAAGATTAATTATCTCCGACGATTTATTTCAAATCTTTCCGGTCGGATTCGTACGTTTACCCCCTGCTGAAGTTAAAGGATAATCAAGAGTTTGTTTGGGGAGTTGACCAACAAAAAGCTTTTGATGACATCAAAGAATACCTAGCCAATCCTTCGGTTCTGGCCGTGCCACGGAAAGGAATTCCTTTCAAGTTATATATATCGGTTGAGGAGGAAACTATTGGAGCTATTTTGGCATAGGAAGTCGATGGTAAGGAAAGGGTAATCTTTTATTTAAGCCGACGTCTACTGGATACTGAAGTCAGGTACCCTTTCGTTGAAAAATTATGCCTATCCTTATATTTCTCTTGTACAAAGCTGAGACATTATATTTTCGCATCGGTTTGTAAGGTAGTCTGTAAAACCGATGTTATAAAGTATATGTTATCAGCTCTGATTTTACGAGATCGACTTGGTAAATGGGCTTATGCCTTAATAGAGTTCGACCTATCGTATGAATCGGCTAAGGCAGTTAAAGGACAAGTTATAGCCAATTTTATGACAGGACATGATACCGCTGCCGACCTAGTATCTGTTTCCCCTTGGCAATTATTTTTTGATGGGTTGGTATGCCGGGAAGGTGATGGTATTGGTATCGTACTCATATCGCCCAAGGGTCATAATTTTGAATTCGCATTTCGGCTAAATAGCCGATGTTCAAACAACCAAGCGGAGTATAAGGCATTGCTCAAAGGTTTACAATTGTTAGAGAATATCAGAGTAAGTACTGTTGAGGCATACGGCGACTCCATGTTAGTCGTACATCAAATAAAAGGCGAATACCAATGCCGTGATGAAGGATTACTTAAATATTTAGAACAGTGCTTCGAAATTATCAGCTCGTTCACCTCATTTTCTATCGGTCATATCCGTCGAGAATTGAACAAAAAAGCCAACGCACTGGCTCAGCAGGCGTCGGGATACAAGGACTTTAGCCGATATCAGGTGACTGAACTAGTGAGCAAAGCTGTCATGTGTGCGGATCTTATTGATTGGAGGACGTAAATAAGGAATTACCTAATCGACCCATCTAAGCCGACAGAGCGCAAAGTTAGGCAGCAAGCTTTGAAGTACGTAGTCCTGGACAATATTTTGTATTATCGAACGATAGAAGGTTTGCTATTGAGATGTCTTGGAGCCGAAGAGGCGCAGGTGGCAATGGGTGAAGTACATGAAGGTATTTGCGGGTCTCATCAATCGGCTCATAAGATGAAATGGATGCTTAGTCGAACAGGATATTTTTGGCTGACGATGTTAGAAGATTGTTTTAGATATTACAAATGATGTCAGACTTGTCAAAAGTTTGGCAACGTGCAACTAGCACCGGCATCAGCTTTACACCCGATTATCAAGCCATGGCCGTTCAGAGGATGGGGGATAGATGTAAGCGGCCAAATATTTTCTGCCTCAAGTAAAGGCCATAAGTTTATTTTGGCCGCGATTGATTATTTTTCTAAATGGGTTGAAGCTATACCACTCAAAAAGGTCACGAGTGTTGAAGCAATCGGGTTTGTTAATGAACACATTGTCCATCGGTTTGGAATACCACAAACAATCACGACTGATCAAGGTACAGTGTTTCTGTCTAATGAGTTTCAGAATTTTGCGAAAAGCCTAGGGATCAAGTTGTTAAATTCATCCCCATATTACGCTCAGGCTAATGGACAAGCCAAGTCATCTAACAAAACATTGATCAAATTGATCAAAAGAAAAATCGATGAGAAACCAAGGAATTGGCATTCAACGCTATCAAAGTTACTTTGGGTGTATCGGCTAGCTTATCACGGAGCAACAAAGCTTTCACCTTATCAGTTAGTGTACGGCCAAGAAGCCGTTTTACCTGTGGAGATTAACATTGATTCTATACGAATAGCCAGACAAAATGGTTTGTCGGCTCAAAATTACAACGATCTAATAATCGATAACTTGGATGAATTAGCAGAGTTACGTTTGTCTACACTGGATCGGCTTAAGAAGAATAAGGTCAGAGTTGTAAGGGCATACAATAAAAAGGTGGTGCCTAAATCTTCTGATGAAGCCGATTTAGTTTGGAAGACAATTCTTCCTGTTGGTTATAAATATAATCGATTTGGAAAATGGTCGCCTACGTGGGAAGGACCGTATAAGGTTAATCGGCTAGTCGATGGAAATTCGTACATACTTGAGACGTTAGAAGGATCTATTTTGCCTAAAGCGATTAATGGGAAATAATTGAAGAAATTCTATCCTAGCGTCTGGGTTGGAGCTTAGTCGACTATAAAGAAAATCGCTCTGGGAAGCCAAGTTAACTCGATGCTGTTAATCGGCTAGAAATGAAGTAAATTACATAACAAGGCCAAATATAAATCGGTTAAACAGCCGATTATAAAACATTAGAGTTACAAGTATTCCAAAAAGACCAAGACATCCAACGAAGTTTACATCTTATGGAAAGGATTAGTATTGAATGCCAGAGCCAGGAAGTTGAGCGCCCAAAGCCGATAAAGCGCCGGCAGCTTGGCGATCACGCATTGAACTTCTTCAATGATGTGGTCGTCTTCTTTGGCATTCCCTGGCACCGGTACCACCTTGGCCGATTGTTTTTTCACATTTACCACAACCATGGCAATGCCATGTTTTTGCTCTTTGATGTCCGATGCAGTCTTCTCCATAGTTTGTTGGCCTTCTTGGATTTGCTTCTCAATTTTGGCCAACTCTTCCAAGAGAAATTTCTTTGTAGTTTCAAGTTTTGAAAGGGATTCCTTGATAGCTTTAGCAGCTGAGCATCAGCATCAAATTTGCGTTTCTTCCCCTTGGCGTCAGCAACCAACTCAGCTAGAAGCTTTTGATCGGATTCTTGTGCTTCGCAACGAGTGATTCTGGCCTAGGCTACCTCCACTTCGGATTTTCTCTCGTCCAAGTGACAGACGTTGAGGAGAGCTTCCATTGCTTCTGGGGGCAGGTCGGCTTCAACTACCGCCATGGCATCTCTGATCGGCTGGTTGTTGGCCAGAATCTCCGATTGTGGTTTCATCACCAAATCAAAGAGTTTGTTGAGCCTTTCTTTCATCCCCGGCGCGGAAGTCACCGCAGTTGATGCCGCTTTCGATACTTCAAGAATCTTTCTAATTTATGCTTCGTAGTCGTCTGTGGCCATGATTTCTGGATCATCTAGATCGGCCAATGAGAAGCCCAACAAGTTGGTTGGGTCAGAGGACTCTGGGAGTGCTTCGGCTGTCGTGGCTGGTGGCGTCGGCAGAGAAGGAGAGAGAACTCCCAGAGAAGCAGCAAGGAGGTCGGCCAAGATTGTCGCGACCTGTGCTGATGGTGTCGGCTGTATAAGAAGATAAAGGATTAGCTAATGGCTTAAGCATACGGTTATGAAAACGCTTAAATGGACAACTTACCTCTATAGTAGCCGACGCATGTGGTGAGCTCTCGCCACTTTGCTCTTGAGGTTTCGAGCCTTTTTTCGCTGGAGCTTTTGTGTACTTAGTCTTCTTCTTTTCTAAAATTATGATCGGCTAAGAATTAGTTGCAGAAGGGATAAAAGAGATGACAGTCGATCATAATATGCTTACTTGGTTGTTTTTTCTCTATGTCCGATAGTGACGGACTTTGGATCCTTAGGGTACTTGAAGTGTACCCGGTGAGGCCAGTTGACTGGAGTGGCCTCTTGCCTTGGCCACTGCCCGATTGACCAGTAGCGAGCTTTTTACCAGCAGCCTTGGTCTGCAAAGCAAAAATGAAAGATGATTAGACAAAATTGCTTACAACAAAACTACGTTCAAAAGAATCCGATTTAGTCAGTACCTCGCCAGTAATATCTACTTGGTTCGTGTTAGTGTAGCCGGAGAATTTGGATTCATCGTCTGAATCAGTGCTAGAAGGTGTCGTCGACTCAGGTAAATTTGGAAAAAAGGTGTTAATAATGGCCGATGACGTCCGTTCCAAGAAGAGTGCTTCCGCAATAGAAGACCACCATGAAGTAAAGCGGCTTGACCGACGAGTGTTCAAAAAAGTATGGCAGATCTTTGATCTGGAGTTCATCGGCTATTTCTAAAACAAGGTCAGCTGCTACAATGTTTCTTACTTTGGCTCTAGGTTGAAGCCGATCAAGGAATTGAAGACAAGGAATAACCTGACCAAAATCCAATTGACGAGCATAGATTGACGGATGATAAAACTCATATGATGGCTGAAATGTCGATTTCTGGTATTAAAGCCGACATGCAATATGCTAGGAGAAATGAATGTCTTGTAAAGATCCAGAGTAGATGAAGGCATCAGAGAACTGTCGGCTTCCAGATGTAAGAATGATGGCCACAGAAAATCGGCTACGCTGCTGTAACTAAAAAAGTCTTGTTGGCCAAAGTCGTCATTGCTCAATTGAAGAAAAAATGATAAATATTTTCTTGAGCCTATCGGTGTAATCTTTGTCTCATTCCCAGAACACATGATATATATCTCACCGTATGATCAGCTAGCTCTAAATTGAGGGATGGCATTTTCCGCAGTATCTTCACGAGGAAAAGCTGTGTCTTGTGATTCCAATTCAAAAGATCGGTTGAACAAGCAGTAAAGCCAGATCTGGATAAACCAAAGAGGGCCACCCATATTGCTGATAAGAAAATTGGTGAAGCCGGTAAACAGACAACTCCTTATTGTATACATCATTTGATAAACTGCTCCTAGCAGCATTTTACCCAGGGCTAGCCGACGGCCTTCTACCAAGCGCTCGGCTATCAACAGATACACTTGCGTTGGCCCAAGAGAAGCCCCACAAAACAGGAATCTGTCTAACCATAAGTTTAAAAAGGCAATATGCTCTTCATCCGATACCGGCCCATGTATTTTGTTGTAGTTGCCGATGTACTTGCTCCATCCTTCGCCTTTAGACTGAATCGGCTTATACCTTGGCTTGCCGCTATAAGCCGATATTTGTTCACCGTCCGATCTAAGATAGCACAGCTGGGCCATATCCAGAAGAGTTGGGCCGACAGGACCTGTGCGAAACATGAAAGCATTGAAGGTATCCGACCAGAAATAACAGGCCGTGGCCACCAAGGGCTCACTGGCTTCTAGATCGGCCAACGAAAGAGGGATGCACTCGGCTATACCCATTTTTTCCCATTCACCCCTCTTTTGGGCCGCTACGCGGATATACCAAGACCTCCATCCCTTAAGCGCTGTCGGCCAGGCTCTAAAGCTTTTATTCCAACCTTCTATGTTGTATCTAGCAGCAGATAAAGGAAGGCGAGGAATTTCTTCATTAATAACCGTATCGACATCTATGTTTCCTACTGGTCCTAGATAGAACTGGTCGTTACCATTAGGAATTGGGATGAATACCTGGGAAGGATCCATTCAGGCAATCCTGGTTTAAGTAGTTTGGGAGCAGATGATAGTAAGCAAAGACTTGGTGAGTGAGGACAAGAAGCCAATTGCAGACGATTCAAGAGCTTGTGCGCGTGAAGAATGAATGTGTGTGGGACGCATATTTGTAGCACGGTAAAAATTTGAAGCGGCGGGAAATGAATCTCAAAAGACACGAGCAGTTAAAACACACTACATGCATGTTAGAAAATTATGGCGCAATTAAAGTAGCAGTTACTGTATGAGGGTTAGTAGTTAGCCGATGAAGAAAAGCCGATGGTTACAATTTTTGAAAGATAACAAGTCATCTTTCAAAAATGGGGGCATATGTTTGCACCCGAATTTGGCAAATATGGTCAAAATCGGCAAGATAAGGTCAACATATAGTAACCAACAGACGATTTGAAAAGATTTGAAGATATTTGACAACGGTAAAGATTTTAAGGAAAAACTATCCGGATTGAGGCCGATACGGATCATTGTTTGTAACGTGTTGTAATAGGACACGATCGGCTGACGGATATAAAAGGAGGACAAGGGCGAGCTGCAGAAAGATATCAACACAATCAAACCCACCAATTTACATTATTCTCTTTTTTTCTGTCCACTAGGAGTAGTTTTCGTAACTTAGAATCTTCTCTGTAATTCGATTTTGATCAATAAAGTTGTGTATCGCCGATTGTTGATCTTCATCAATTACGCCCAGGTTTGATTTATTCTGATTTTGCTGCGCATCGCCTTCTTCAGAATCGATCTACCTTTATCCTCTGATTAGCCTTAATCGACTAGTTAAACTTACCCTTTTTATCTTGATTTGATCGGTTTTGAGCTGATCGAATCTAAGTCGATTGATCTTCATGATCGACTTTGAGTGAATTTCATATTTTTTACCTTGTCGATTACAGGTCAAATCGACTGGCACGCTCTAAACCAGGTGTTCGTCTAGTGTGCTGTTGTCAAAAACCCTACTTGAAGTTTTTGACGTCAACAGATACTTTTTAAAAAAAATTATGATTTAACTGATTCCTTTGTTTTGGAGAGCAGAGGCTCCTCGGCTGGTGGGACATCTACCCTGGAGAAGCAGCGAGCGGTCGGATGGCTGTAACACCCCGACACCCCCGTGCCCTGAATGTTACACCACAAACAGTAACAAACCACCACAACATCGAAATGCTAGAAAATTTTAGCATGACCTCTACAGAACTTAGATCCCAACAGCACAACAACAACAACAACATCATTTATGATATAACCACAGGAGCAATATTAACACGAAAGAACCAAGTATAGCATATAGCAACCACATTTCTACTTATGATAATTTAACTAAGCAATGACAACATAACAAGTCTACAACCATCAATCCAACCTACAAGTCCATCAACATAAGCCATAACTTATTTACAGAACAAAAGTTCATCCAACAACCAACTAGGGGGCATACACTTCTTAACTACTCAAAAGCCTAGATTAACTGATGACGAGTGAGTGAAGTGATGCTTAGCCCCTTCCCAAAATACCGCTTTGGAAGTACCTAAAATAAAACATCAAAAACAAGCATGAGTTCAAAACTCAGCAAAGTGCATCATATTATTACAATTAGCTTAAAATAAGAGGTTATAGCAATTTACAAACATAGCAACACCTTTGAACATAAGAACAATATCATAATTTAACATTCTTTAATCTTCAACCATGCAATGCACATGCATGCTCATAATGCACATTCTCATAGCAATTACCGGTATTGCTGAGTGCACACCTGTCAGTGTGCACCCTCACATTCCCATCCAGTCCGTGGAGGGGCCTACCGAAGCAGATCTTTCATATGTCTCACTACGTGTGAGACATAGAGGCCCACTCGGGACACTTCTTCTGTGATGAATGCATAAATGTGGATGAAATAAATTAAATTACAGAATGCATTCTCATCATCATGACATATCCATAAGCATTGACATAATTTTTAAATTTCTACACTTAGCATTTTCCTCATCATAAAAAACCTCATAAACATAAGCATACTCATTCTCATAAATATCAACATAATTGAAATTGATACCAAATCAGGCTACAAATCCTTCTATCATTTAATTCACATGATACATTTGCCTCTACCTGCGAGGAGCAGAGTGGTGTGACGATGGGGCCACTCCGGATGCTACTCCACCTGAAATAATAGTCACATGTATTCAAACACCAACACTCACTAACCTCTACTAGCTTACTAACCCCAAAATTCAGCATGAGACAAAAACAGGACAGCTAGGTTCAAACAATCATAACTTCTAGCAAATAACTTCAAATTTAGTAAACGAATACATTTATCTAATCTACAGGAAATTTCCTAAATTTCTCTAGTTATAAAAATAATTTAATTCGGCCTCTAACTAGCCATGCACAGCATAAACTTGAAACCGCTACTAGTAAGAGAAAGTGTTGGACAACGAACATTCAGATATGCATAACTTCCAAATGGCTAATCCGAAAATAATGTTCTCAGACTCTAATTGATATTAAGAATAATATCTATAACTTCTTCTACAGCCAATCTTTCTGGAAATGACTCTATGAACCTCAAATCAACTTAAACCTGAACCTATCACCAACAGCAATTTGTTCTGAACAGCAGACCTTTAAATTAGCATATCTTTCAAATGGCTAAACTAAAAATTGCGTTCTTAGGCTCTAATTAATCAAAAGAGTAAAATCTACAATTTATTCTACAACCAAACTATGAGGAAATGACTTTAAATAGCTGAAATCAACAGAAAACCGAAGCTATAAAAAATTCAGACATAACTCTGAACAGCAAGTAATCACATTCTGAGCAGCAGGTACAAAAACATTCATAAATCCCAAATGGCTGAACCAAAATTCGATTTCTTGGTCTCTAAATAAACATGAGATGATAAAATACAATTTATTTTACAGCCAACCCCTCAGGAAATGTCTCTAGATTTCCCAAAACAGCACGAAACCGAGACTGCTGACAACAACAGCAAGTTCTGGATAGCAGTCACTAAAATACCCATATCTTCTAAACGGCTTAACCAAAAATCAAGTTCTTCTACTCTAAATAAATATGAGAGAAATATCTACAACTAATTCTATAGTTAGCCCCTCAGGAAATGCCTCTACCTACCCCAAATCCAGCTCAAAAGAACTAGGTCTGCATAACTCGAAAAATTTCAGAACTATCCCCAAATCTAAATCCACCATTTCCCCCCAAATCCACCAAATCCCCAAACCCTAGAACATGCACATCTCTCAAATCTCTTCCTAAGAACAGCATTAAATCCATCCAAGACCTTAGGAAGCCCTCACCTTCACTTACCCTCAAAGAAGATCAAGAAGAGGGAGGGAGCTTCGATTGGGGGCTGTTGCAGGGAGGAGGCGCCATGGGGGGAGCTGCTGCAGGGGAGGCGCCAAGGAGGGAGGAGCTGCTGGGAGGAAGAGGAGGAGTACTTCGGTTGGGGCTGCTGCAGGGAGAACAAAAAAATGCTTAGGGGATTAGGTGGGGAGTGGGGTTAGGTGGGAGGGGAAAATTAGGAAATTTCCCCCACACGACCTAAATTTTAAACCCTGAAGCTCACAGATAGGCCCACCAAACTCCCGAGACCATTTTCAAGAGGGACCCACACCCCGACTAAAATCTCCTTAACCTGGAAAAGAAATATGCGATATTACAATGGCGACGCGAGATTGCTGGGAGGTCGTCGGGCTTTGCAAGTGGGCATCGTGGGTAGAGTGCCGACGCGAGGTTGCCGGGCGACACGGGCGTCGCAGCGCAAGGTCATCGGGAGAGGAGAAGGGCATAGCACCCAGAGCAGCACGACGACGATGGGGCAGATGGGGCGGTGGACCTCGGGGATGGAGGCACACGGATGGGCAACATCGGGTGGAGGAATAGCTCCATGCCGCTGCTGCCCAGCACGGTAACATAGCCTTAATGTTGGTCAGGTGCTAGAAGAAAGTCTCTATGATGGCAAGCGGCGGCCAGAGATTGCGGAATCACCGGACAGGAACAATGGGGAACGATGGTAGGCAGCGGGAGGAGCAACAGGAAGAGCAGCGGCAGCCGGCCAATAAGGAGAAAATGGAGAATGGCACAAGTGCAACGCCGGTGAAAACCCTAACCTTGCTCTGATACGATGTTGTGAATAGCACTTGTATTCATCAAGAGGCCAATAGGCTAGAATATATATATGAACATGAGGTTACAAAAAGAAAGCCTATATAAGGCAATATCTATACGAGGAAATACAGGGTACTAGAAACCTCTATACAAGTAATACAGGATGTTAGCAATCTCTGCACAAGGCAATACAATATAATGTCTAACAGTCACATCCCAAAGACCATGAAAAGTCAAAAACATCACTTCAAAAATAATACATATTATCTTTTGGAAGCAATATTTTTCACCAACTACACATTTTAATTGTTTATTCTAGTTAGTGTCAGAGAGATAGATAAATAGAGGAAACACGTGTCAAAAAATTAAACTATTTACTACTTTCTTTTCTAGGTATAAAAAAATAAAACATCATTTAATTTACACAGGGTGTACGTAGGTACCAGTAATAATTTTACTATGTAAATGTAGAGAGCAAAGAATATAATAATGTCATAGTTTGTAACAGCCTCAAAATAAAAAAGAAAGCAAAATTTAAAATTTAAATTTGAGTTTTTCCTTGAGTTGAATTTTCACCGTTTATTAAAATTTTCAAGACTTTTGACATTTAAAGAAAAACTTTTAATAATTAAAAGTGGTGAATTCTTAATTTCATGTTTCAAAATAAAAAAACATAAAATCATTCAAAAATACGTCTACATTAACAAAAAGACTAAAAGTAACAATTAAATTTACACTTTAGTCCTTACATAATTACACTAGTGTCCTGTAAAGACCTACCCGAAATCCCAATCCCTAAGCTATGCTTATTTTATCTAAGGCATTCTCTTTAGCCTTCATAATTCTAAAGCACGGTCATACACTACTACAAAAATATACATCACAATCGGTTCTTTTTCGTCATCACAGTCGGTTCTGGTGGCGACACAAAGTCATTAGACAGTGATGAGACGACGTTATTACAGTCGGTTCTTGCCTGATAGTGATGAGGGGGTCATCTCTATCGGTTCTCAGAAGGAAGCGATAGAGATGAGGAGGTCATCTCTATCGGTTCTTTGTAAGAACCGATAGAGATAATACCTTATCTCTATCGGTTCTCAGAAGGAAGCGATAGAGATAATGTATTATCTCTATCGGTTCTTCCACCTCATCTCTATCGCTTCCTTCTGAGAACCGATAGAGATGAGGCGGTCATCTCTATCGCTTCTTACAAAGAACCGATAGAGATGAGGGTGGTGTGCTGTTTTCCAAATTTACCCTCCTAAAACAGCATGTATCATACACAGTATGCATATATCACATTCACATAGCATAGGTTACACACATTATGCACATATCACATTCACAGAACATAAACACTTTATTACAACACACATATCACATTCGTTCACAATAATAACATGTAAAGTAAAAACCGTTGTAAGGACCATATTACAACAACAATAAAGACAATAACTTTAGGTATATCTGTTCAACTAGAATTGCTCTTTGGATAGGCAATCACAAATAAGCAAACTTCATGGTCTGATTTAGGAGTAGGTGAAAACTAATTATTGGCATTAGAGTAGATGAAAGCATGCACCTGAGTAGCAATGACAACAGTCAACTGGGAAAATAATGAAGGATTTCTGTCTACCAGGGTCACTAGAAATCAATAGTTGTCGCAACGGGAGGCAGCAAGGTTGAGATAACAACTGCACAACTTGGAAGAAAATCACCGGTATGGCCAGAAAACCTGCAAGTTATGTTTACCAGATGTATGATCAAAAATATTGTGAGATGTAAAAAAATGGACGATATGGTGCTCCCAGTTACATGGAAGTTTAAGTACAGGTATTTTTTCAGTTGTAATATGACACCTTTCGTGTGCAATTTCAGAAAAATAAAACACAAAACAAAATATGGTTCTGAATTACACTAGCTTAACAAGAGATCATAAATTCTTTCTTGAGGAAAAGCTGTGAGGTTGAAGGCATTATATTCGTTTAATTCCTTTTTTGGCGGTTAAAGTCCCACATTAGTGTTTGCTCCTTTTCCACAACAAATGGGCCTCAGAAAAATTTTCAGATCCCTTGCCTTTTCCAAAGCAATCACCCATCACATAGTGCATGCTTTCATCTCACTTTCCAAAAAGTGTAGCGGCAGCTCGATCACTTGGTCCCGAACAACACCTTGTACTGCACATACATTAGTTCATTGAATAAAGTGTTCTAAGATAAAATAAGACAGTCCATAGATATGGCATCATCAGAAAGTTAAGGTACTCTGACAAGCAAACAAAATAAAAAAATCATAGCGTGAAGAAAGATAAAGTGATTCAGGATAGCATAGAGCCATTTTTTTATAAAAAAAGTAGTAGCGCAAAAGAATTTCTATCCGAACTATCAATAAGGGTTCTTTTGAACAGAAATGAAGGGTTGTCGAATGGGGTTCTCACATTATTCATCCTCACCTAAAGGATGCACTTGCAATGTTTCTTCAGAATGTATATAGATATATTTCAATTGATCAAGCTTGTCGTGAACTCCGAGTTCATTGAAAGTAAATACCACGACTTAATAGACACGAGGAAAGAGACCGAGAAATGGCTAGGAAGGGATGCTAGGATGAACATATTGGAAAGGCTTTTAATTCATTCTTTTCTTGCTTGATGAGCTCGGATACAACCTCCTGTTTATACGGATGCCATCTCTTATAGATGGAAACTTATCTCTAATAGATATAAATAAACTAAGGGGAACAAACTAAATAATGATGGAAAACTAATATAGTAATAGATGTAAACAAACTAAATTTTCTTGTCGACCTAACACGGAGATTGTAAAAGCAACATTACACAACATGCGGCAAATTGCTGATTGCTAGTTCTGGGTCGATCACAGTACGGATAAAATCAAACGTTTTGCTGCGGTTTAACTCGAATGCTTACTCTAGCAATTACTACAACTGACGCACACTAATGAAATGCTAATGTTCTATATCTGAGTTCAGCAATTACAGGTTGTAAATTTTAGTTATAACTTTTGACATAACTCATTGAAGATACTTAAGCATAAACGAAACATCCTTCCTTCAAAAAATATTTCTAATTTCACAAACCTATGAATCACCCATCATGCTTATCCTGTGGTACTCACCAAATTCCAGTTCTAAACATTTTCTTTTCCTGAAAACTATGTTATCTTATTTCTTATCTTCTTTTACCTTTGTGTATCGATGTAATTGCAACTGTACAAGTGAAGAATGTGGGATTACCATCAGTTTGTAATCCAAGATAACATGAAGGAGGTATCAAATTTCATATTACCGGGCTATCATCACATGGTATATCAAAAAAAGAAATGCTCTTGTCGGTGCTGAGGGAGTCGCAGTGGGGCGCCGCCTGCTCTTGTCGGTGACGAGGGAGTCGCGGTGGGCAGAGGCCGAGGGAGTCGCAGCAGGGGGTCGCGGAGGCTGAGGGAGTCGTGGCGGGGGGTCGCGGAGGCTGAGGGAGTCGCGGTGGGGTGTCGATTCCTACTCCTGTCGGCAATGAGGGAGTTGCGGTGGGGGCCTCTCGGCGGAGGGGGGAGCCGAGTTGGGGGTCGCTCGGAGGAGGGAGTCGAGGCGGGGGAGTGGCGGCGGGGGCGCGGGGGAGTGGCAGCGTGTTCGAAGAACAAAATGGTTGGGAGTCAGGGACGCTAGGTTTAAATGCAACTCATTTCATCTCTATCTCTGTCGGTTTTCTTATAAAAACCGACGCTAATACTTATCCATCTCTATTGGTTCTTTGGTAAAACCCGACACTGATAATTCTACATCCCTATCGGTTTTTTAGTAAAAACCGACACTACTAAGAAACCATCTCTATCGGTTTTTTGAAAAAATCGACACTAATAAGGGACCATCTCTATCGGTTTTTTGAAAAAACCGACACTAATACTCATATAAATTACTTAATGGAAAATGTCCCACAAGACTATCTCTATCGGTTTTTTATTAAAAACCGACACTAATATGTGGCCATCTCTATCGGTTTTGATTAAAAATGATACTAATAAGAGGCCATCTGACGGTTTTTATTAAAACCGACACTAATACTCATATAAATTACTTAATAGAAAATGTCCCATAAGACTATCTCTATCGGTTTTTTATTAAAAACCGACACTAATATGAGACCATCTGTATCGGTTTTTGATTAAAAACCGACACTAATAAGAGCCCATCTCTATCGGTTTTTTGAAAAAACCGACACTAATACTCATATAAATTACTTAATAGAAAATGTCCCACAGGACTATCTCTATCAGTTTTTTATTAAAAACCGACACTAATACGTGCCATCTCTATCGGTTTTTTATTAAAAGATGATACTAATAAGAGACCATCTCTATCGGTTTTTTTATTAAAAACCGACACTAATACTCATATAAATTACTTAATGGAAAATATCCCACGAGACTATTTCTATCGGTTTTTTATTAAAAACCGACACTAATATGAGACCATCTGTATCGGTTTTTGATTAAAAAATGACACTAATAAGAGACCATCTCTATCGGTTTTTTGAAAAAACCGACACTAATACTCATATAAATTACTTAATGGAAAATGTCCCATGGGACTATCTCTATCGGTTTTTGATTAAAAAATGACACTAATAAGAGACCATCTCTATCGGTTTTTTGAAAAAACCGACACTAATACTCATATAAATTACTTAATGGAAAATGTCCCATGGGACTATCTCTATCGGTTTTTTATTAAAAACCGACACTAATATATACCATCTCTATCGGTTTTTGATTAAAAAATGATACTAATAAGAGACCATCTCTATCGGTTTTTTATTAAAAACCGACACTAATACTCATATAAATTACTTAATAAAAAATGTCCCACAAGACTATCTCTATCGGTTTTTTATTAAAAACCGACACTAATATGAGATCATCACTATCGGTTCTTTGTTAAGAAGCGATAGTGATGTGCATGATCATCACTATCGGTTCTCACAAAAAGCGATAGTGATGACCATGTCTGCACATCACTATCGGTTCTTTGTTGAAAGCGATAGTGATGACAAACATGGTCATCACTATCGCTTCTTTTGTGGGAACCGATAGTGATGATCATGCACATCACTATCACTTCTTGTATAAGAACCGATTGTGATGTGCCCAGTGCTACATCACAATCACTTCTAATCTCAGAACCGATAGTGATTATTATTAACACCCCTCCTATGTTATTTGTCACAATCATTTTTTTCTAAAAACTTAAGAACCGACACAGATGAAGCGATAGTGATGTATCATTCTGTAGTAGTGATATGTCTCAATATCCTTCTTTCAATAGATCACATCCATACATATATGTACATACATATACAGTGTTAGCACTACCCACCTACACACATAAAACAAAAATTCAGCAATGAATATGTATATCAGCATATCCACACAAGTGCTTATCATCCAACATCAACAATTTGCACATACACACAGCTTCCCAAATTCAACATCAAATATATATAAATGCACATCTTCACACAATCTCAATTCAAACAAAACAGATTTCACAAATCACATAATTAACATCCAGCTTAAATATCGTTATTCGAGAAGAATATTACACTCAGGCCAACACATCCTAGTTATCCAACAAATGAAGACAAAAGACTTTAGTACAAGTTATTATATGTCAGAATGTACATGAAGATCCTTGCTACTGCCACGTCTAATACAACCAATCACTGATTCTAATTTCAAAGATTTATTAATGAGATCCACCACTAACTACTGTCGTCCAAATCGACCTACCCCTTGCATTTCCTAGCTCAGCATCCAGCTGACGTATATCTTTCACCCTCTGCCCATTCCTTAAAGCCGGGTGGAAGTGGAAGAGGATTGCATGCACACCACCTATCCTCCCGGCCCACAGGTTCACCCAATTAGGCCCCTGTTTGAATTCCAAACCGTTGGTTTTCCCCTCACTCCATGTCGGTTTCTTCTACAGCATAAAACCTAGCATTTACACCCTTTCCCCACCCACAATGCACCAACTGTTCTCTAGCTGTCCTTGGTGTAGGCCAAAGCAGCCAGAAAGGGGAAAGGGGCCGGCGACAGCCACCTGCTCCTTTCTTTTCTCTTGCCACTCTCCATATCACCTCTCTTGTAGCAAATAGGTGCAAAAACAGAAGTTTTACTTTTATAGCTCTGTAATTTTTTAAATTAGCCTCCGATAATTTTTTTTTGTAAAAGTAGCCCCTGGGCTTGCGAAAACCGCACCTCCTAGGTGCAGCTCAACCAGTGGAGCGGACTGGGAGTGTTGCAATGCCCCCAGTTCGACACGTGGCACCGCAAAAACAAAAAAATGAAAAATGCAAAAAAAGAAAAGAAAAGCATGCAGCGGACTAGAAGCTGTGAGAGGGTAGTTGTAACATCCCAAAATTTGCTTTAATATTATTTTATTATTATTTGTGCATTTTGTGATTTTTTGGAATATTATTTGAATAAAATTCAAATTATGTATATTGGCCTTATGTAAAAATTAGTTAAATATATACAAAGTTAATACAAAGTTTTGTAAAAAATATTTTATTTGAGTTCAAAATATCTCAAAGTATTTTTGAGATTTTTCGTTATATTTTTATTACCTAAAACTAATTAAATGAATTGCTAGAATTATTTTAAACAAGAAATTCGCGAAAAATTCGATCAAACAGTACTTGGACCAGGCCCGTTTCTGATCGACTAGCCCAAGTCACTGTGCGGCCCTTGCGCCTGGTTTCTAGATGGTTGACGCCACCGCCATTGGTTTCCGATCGAGCGGCTGAGGATCAAATAAAACCCTAACATTGGCTGGCCGTTGGATTTTGTCTACGAGCAGGATTGTTCCACGCAGCTATGAATCGAAGCCGTCCGCCTTGCCACATGTCGAGAAACCAGTCGTCGTCCTCGTGTGTTTTGGATGGACTCTGCTCCGAGTCTTCATCGTATACGCCATGGATTCGGAGCTTGAAGCGCGTGCGACAGGGACAGCCAGGGCTACTTAAGGCGAGCATCGGCTGCGCTTCAACCCAAGGAACCAAAAGCCCAAGCTATTCAAGAGGATCAAGTTGCATCTACGTCAGATTTCACGTTTTTCTTAAAGCACAGCCGTCATAGGATTTCACTGATTTTGTCACCGTCGAGCCACTGCGGGGTTCGAGATCGGTTGAATATGCTTCGCCGTGACCAGAGGGACTCTGTGCGCACCTTCATTTCACTAGAAGCTCGTCGGTGGAGAGGATCTGCGTGTAGGTCGTCGCCGCCAGAGAAGAAGCACACGTTGCCACCGTCTCTGTGCTCGCCCGATTCAATCATTCGTGTTAGGAAGTACGTGGCGTTGAGGTGAACCTGTAGATGCGTTTTTCGCTCGCCGCTAGCGACCATTGGACTGTGTGCGCCGCCATCCTCCGTGGTTTGCCTTGGATGTTGACACGTGGCTGCCACGACGTCTTCCGTGTCGACGTGGAGGTTATGTGGCAGTTGCGTGGCACGTTCCGTAGGCACTGCGGTGGCAGTGAGTCAGCACAGCGTCGGACCTGTGCGTCATAGAACCAGATCTACGTGGATCAGGTCCACTGTGAACCCGATGAGGTTCATGGACCCAGTCCATAGACCGAGGGACACGTGTCGGCACGGGGCATTTCGGGCCAGGGCTGACGTCAGCATGACGCAAAAATTACCTTTTTCAGTATAAAAATAATTCGGCTAATTATTGATTTTCTAATTTTTAGATTTATATGATTTTTGAATCTTCCACGAGCCCGTTCTACCTCATTCAAGTTCCGATTGAGGTGATTCAAATTTCTAAAAATTTGTAAAATTGAGATCTATCTATTGGTGAATTTTATTTGATTTTTAGAGTTTTTTGCTCTCTGTTTTGGTATTTATTTGATGTTCTCTTTCGTTTCGCGTAGACGTCGAATTGTGCGAGGTATTCGAGGAAGATCTGTCAACTCAAGACCAAGGTCCAGAGCAAGAATAAGGGCTTTTATAAGGCAAGTCGTGTTTTGATCATGTTGAACCAATGTTATAAAATCGCTATATTGTTTTTACCTTATTGCATATTATTTCACGTGTACAATTGTTTTCAGTTAAATTGGGACTTAGCTATGATACCAATTTGATCTATACCCTACCTTGTCATTTGTATGCCATGATCTATTGTCACCCTAGATTAGTTCACTATAGTTGGTTAATAATAAAATCAACATGAGAAGGTTAGAACGTCATAGTTGCTTAGCCATGCCACGTCATCACATGTACTTGAATCATCAATGTTTAATCTTGACTAATGGAATATTGAACAAGGATATGAACTTGCGTGTCATGTGAGATAACACAATGAGATTGAGTTGCAGTGGTGAGTCATGTCACGCAATGATATTGAATTGTTGATGGCACGTGGTGCTTGGTAATCAACTGGGGTGATAATCATTTAGATTGGGGCAAGTGGCAAGGGGCAAGTATGCCAAGATGGACCGAAAGGCAGATGGTATGTGGAAGTCTTGCTTCGATCATCTTAAGGACTTAACCTTGCAAGCCTTTGACCTGAGTCAATCATGGAACCACATGTCTGGTATGGGACAGCCTAGTTGATTAATTTACGATGTCTTAGCTTGGTACTATCAATGGCGGTGTGAGTTCCCGAGTTATGGAGCAACTCACATGGCGCAAGAGGAGGGCCCTGGTTGTGGTTTTCAGACCCACTAGTGTTGAAACCTTAGCGGGTAGTAGTGGGTTAAGCCAGGACATTGTAAAGGCTTTGTCATGATCTCTCCGCCGACACACCAAAGGAAGTGTGTTAATCCGGAAGGCACCAAGAGACGATCATGTCATGTGGGTAAAGTGCATAACCTCTGTAGAGTGTTTAATCTATTCGAATAGCCATGCTCGCGGTATTGAGCAATGCTCAGGAATTATAGTTAAGGGTTAGAGATTAATAAAAGGAAAACTTGGTTGGGATGGCAAGATTGCTATGTGGAAGGTTGAAACTTGATTTAGGGTTGGAAACTTGGTTTACTTGAGAAATGTTGTATCTATCTATTACAGTTATTTGTTTTACAGTCTTTACAATCTATTTATTGCATTTGTTCATAAATGTTGCTTATTGCAAAATAGCCATAATAGCCTTTTCCTTTGGAATAAGCCTTGCATATAGATAGATTAGAATTGCATTCTGTTAACAACTTGTTGAGTGCTTAAAGTACTGCCAACAACAACATCACCAGTTGAGGAGTCTACACCCATGCTGGAGAAGGAATGCTAAGAGGAGACAAATGTTTAGGGCGCGAGCCTTGTCAGTTGCCTGTGGTATACTGAGGAGTTGTCTACGTTTTCATTCCGCTGCAGTTTAATTTGTTGTTCAGCCTTGCGAGGCATAGTCATGTAAGCTGACCATAAGGTCATTCAACAAGTGTTATTTAATATATGAAGTCTTTTATTGTATTTTCACTATGTATGATTGTGATATTCATCTATGTTGAGCATGTGTCTACTAGCGTGATCCTGGACTAGTGCAGTATACATAGAGGGTCCAGATTTGCATATTCGGGTCCCGACAGTAGTTAAGAATTTTTTTAAATTTATTAGGTTTTATAAATGCATTATAATAGAAAAAAATTACACGACGGTTAGTTCTGAAAAAATCGCACGTCGTACCACAAATATTTTAAGGATCCATATTTTATGAAGGGGCATAATATAACACAATATATTTGAGGAGGCTAGTTATGATAAAAATACATTTTAATTTTATTAGCTTTTATAAATGCGTTATAATATAAAAAAATTGCATAGCGGTTAGTTCTGAAAAAATCGCACGTCGTACCACAAATATTTTGAAGACCCATATTCTATGGAGGGGCATAATATAACACAATATATTTGAGGAGGCTAGTTATGGAAAAAATAAATTATAATTTTATTAGGTTTTATAAATGAATTATAATAAAAAAAATTGCACGACGGTTAGTTATGAAAAAATAATTCTACGAGTAATTCTAAAAAAATAATTCTACGAGGACCCATAAGTATTTTGGTTCCTCAAAATATTATTAGGTTTTATAAGTTAGTTCAGAAAAAAAATTATTAGGTTTTATAAGTATTTTGAGTCCACAAAATATTTGTGGTAGGACCTGCGATATTCAGAACTTGCCAGCGTACGATTTTTTCAGAACTACTCATAGAATTATTTTTCAGAACTAACCGCCGTGTAATTTTTTTCTATTATAATGCATTTATAAAACCTAATAAATTTGAAATTTATTTTTTTCACAACTACCCTCTCACAGGAAAAAACAAAAATTACTGTAGCATGTAGCGCTTCCAGTCTGCTGCATGCTTTTTCTATTTGTTTTTGCGTTTTTTGTTTTTCGGTGCCACGTGTCGGACTGGGGGCATTGCAGCGCCCCCATTCCACTGCACTGGGTAAGCCGCTCCTAGGAGGCGCGGTTTTCGCGGGCCCGGAGGCTACCTTTGCAAAAAAAATTCAGTCGGGGGCTAATTTAAAAAAATTTATAGAATTATAACAGTAAAAACTTCACAAAAATAATATCTTTTAGTGTCCTTATTCCCTTTTTAACATGCATAGGCAATAAATGGTAGCTACCCATAGCATTTCAGCACTTAAACTACTTTACTAATAAGCATTACAATAAATCTGAGCATAGGACATGATTAAGGGCAATGGATAGGTTTCTTGCAGTGGCATAGTGGTAGTATATCCATGATCTAGTAGCAAGCAACACTTAGTCACCATGCATATAAACCATTATGTATAGCTTTGTGCAACAATAAAATTGGGTAAGGAAATGACTTATTATATTATGGTACTTATGGAAACCTGAAATTAAAACAACAGCCTGATCTGTACACAGCTCCCAGATCAGTATAGCAATATGACCATATATTCACTAAGACAATAAACAACTCCCATTATTAAGGATTACAAGATAATCATGCAAAGCCAAGCACAAGCTATGAACCATCTTATCATATACAGAGTCCACACAAAAATGCTACTCATCTAGGTTAATCAAAGCACAAATCGGCATTTCATGTAAACTAAGCCTCATCTATAAGTAAGAACTACATACGTGCTAAAATAACAAATCATGTACAATGGTACTCTATTTCTTGTGAACAAAGGATCCAATAATCAATAACACATGAACATTACATCAAACCTAATGAAGAAAAGGGGACTAAGAGTAGAGGAAGCACTTAGCTTGTAGGGGATTGGGGGCTGCTGTCGGTATCAGTGTCGGCTCCAATGGAGCTGTGGGACCACCAGGGGCCGATGACATCGGGAGCATTAGACCGGTAGCAGGAGAGGGGCCAAGGAGGCTACCTTTGTTGGAGAGGATGGCTAGACCCCATATATCTGGCTATGTGGGGGCTCACCTGAGCCAATAGGGGACCGGGGAGGCCGGCGGTTGCAGGGAGGCAGCAACACTTGGGGGCTTGAGGCCGAGGAGATGAGGGAGAGGGAGATGATCGTGAGAGAGAGGGAAGCCAGGGCTCGGGCGTGGCCGTGCGAGGGAGAAGAGGAAGGAGGTGAGGTAGGTGGCGATTGGGGAAAAATATAGATAAGGGGAGAGAGAGAGATAAGGGTTAGGGATTTAGGGGAGAGAAGAGGCCAGCTGAGCTGGGCCATACGGAAGGCTCGGTCGGGCCGAGCCGGTTGGCCAGCTAGTCGGGCCAAGAGACCGGCTAGGTGGGCTGGTCAAGTGAGAAGGAGGGGAAAGGAAAAGGAAGATTGGCCTAGGCATAGGGGAAAAAAAAAGAAAAAGCAAGTCTGGACTATGAGAAAATAGAAGTAATAAATCAAAATATATTAATCCGATGGTCTAAAAATAATGAGCCAAACAAGATAAATTTAAACTTATTACGAATCAAACTTCTATTAAAAAATAACTAATAGCGCGATCGAAACTTAAAAATCCATAACATATATAAACGACCACAAAAAGTCATGAAACCAACTCCTAAACCTTTATAAAATCCAGAGCAACCTGTTTCTATAATTGCATTTTAAATTGGTATTATTTAACTTCTTTTGCCTCTTATTGCTTTGCGACAACCACGTGTAGACCCCGACATTCCAGAATCCACAACTGTCGATCCTGACATCACTACTGAAATCAACGAGCAAGGCAAGCACCTCACTTTAACCATATTGATCCCATTATTTCATTGAATTTATATTGTTTTATCAAATCTATGTATGCATGAGTTTATTTTTAGTAAACATCGCTATATTGCGGGTACTGGTAGATATATCCTGACTCATGGAACTTCCTTAATAAATGTTGACAAGTAATTCTTGATAACCCTAAGATAAGTTTAGACATGGTATAAATATCAATAGGGTATAACCGAGTATATATGCATGTGCATATTTATGCTTTAGACTGGGCGAACAAATGGACAGTTATGTTATTTGTTTAGAGAACAATGATTTCGAACATTATGGGAAACATGGTTCGGTTATTTTGGTATAAAAATGAAAAATAAAACTATGGTTTGACGTGGGTGAGATATGGCAATAGCCGGATGTGCATGGGGCTTGCATGTAGTGTAGGGGGAGTATTCTCGCTCATGTTGGTTAAGGACCGAACTATTGTGTTGTTTTTAAGCTAAGATATCTGTACAACCACAAGTACCATTTATGGGGTGGTTCTAACCTATTAAATCATTTGGGTTTAGTTTTGCACATTGGAAGGCCGTAGTAGCACGGACTTTTTGAGATGGATTGCTCGTAGGGGTGTCCACCTAGAAGGTGTGGGTAAAACACATACCAATGTAACGGTGTACGCTTGCTATGGGGAGATGTAGGACAATGGGGTGTATAGCAATTTGTCGTACAATGATTATACAAATATCTTCTGCCGCCATAGCAAGGGTTTATCGTCATAGAGCTGGTGCAAAGTTAGATCCAGATGATGTAACGGTTTTATCATGATCTCTGTACCCGCATACGAAAGGAAGTGTGTTAATAGCTTGGCAACAAGAGTTAGTAATGACTTGTGGGTAAAGTTGTAACCCTCTGTAGAGTGTAGATGTTTTCGAAAAGCCACGCTCGTGGTCAAGGGCTACTTGGTAAAGTCGTCACATAGTTAGAATTTTGATATTTACATCAAATGGGATGATTTGGGAAAGTTTGTGAAAATTTCATTTCAGACTTTATGCCATGAGTTGGCAGGAATTGGTTTGAAGCTCACATTCATGGAGGAACTGTGAGTTATTATATTTATGCTATTCATACTTGTTATTTATATACCAGTCAAGTTGCTCTTACAAAATTCCTCTTGCAATCTACTTTTCAGTATTTACAATTCAATTTCGCTTTATGTAAAATAACCTTAGAAGCCTTCTCTTTGACATAGCCTGCATTTAATTATATTTGCATACACTACAAGTCTTGCTAAGTACGAAAGTACTCAACCTTGATAAATTTGTTGGTTTAGGTGAAGATAGCAAATTTTTAGACGACGCATACCTTGACGCAGGATATGGGGATTACACTGAGGAGCTTTTCTAGGGTTTATACCTTGTCAATTGCCTGTGGGATAATTGGGCAAGACATGCTACTAAGTATTTGTATCTTCCGCTGCTTTTGATTAAGCCTTCGTGGCTTTATGTACAAACTATGACATATTAATAAAATTAAGAACTTGTCTATGGATGTGGTAACAATGTTGTAAATGTGCGTACTAACCACTGATCATGGGACTAGTACAGTATGCACATGGGACCTTCTTGGTATTCCATGCCAGAAGGGAGGGTCTCCACATAGTTAATATCTATTTCAAAATTTGTAATTGGGTGGGCATTCCAACAATTGATGCATTTAGTAAATTATCTGAGGAAGATTTCGGTTTAAGCATTTGATTGCTCACAATCACAGCAAAAGACTATTTAGAATAAATTGGATTAAAGAGAAATCAATTCAAGGAAGTTAGGGTGGGCTTACCGACAAATGAAATCAGTCGTGATTAGGGTTCACAAAACCATTTTTGAAAAATTGGTTCGGAAACCGAATTTCGAAAATCGGAAAAATCGAGTCAAAAATCACTCGAAAATCGTCAGAAACCGAAGAGTTAAGAAATAAAAAAATTTAGAAAAAAATAATCGAAAACCAGTCAAAATTCTCGAAAAACCGGTCGAAAACCGACAGACCAAGTGAATGTTCCTTACAGCCGATTTTTGAGCGATTTTCCCTCAATTTTATCGAAAATCAAGAGGTTTTCACCGATTTTCAACCGGTTTATGTTGCATAAATTTTTTCAAAATTTTTGAATTCGAATTTGAATCGGATCGGTTTTCCACTCCATTTTCAATGCCGAACCGGCTCGGTAAGCTCAGTTTTCGCGAAATTCAGCCGGTTTTCGTCGGCTTTGCAAACCCTGGTTGTGACGGATCCCTTCTCCACTCCACGCCAATCCAGTAGAGTGAGGAAGAGGGGGAGGAGAGGAGATCGAGGAGCGGCACCGAGCAAGTAGGGGGCTGAAGTGTTTGGGCAAGAATGTGCGAAAAACACCCTAGCAAAAAATCTCGCGGTGACTGCAGCTTCACGACGTCTCTCTGTCTCTGATCTAATGGGTACATGCCATGTCATGTCTTAGATGGATGGATAGATCGGATCCATGGGACAGGCTGTGACCTGCGGACAGATCCATTGGACTTTTTGGTCTTTTTCTCTTTTTCCCCTTTTAAGAATTGTTGCCTCTTTTTTTTGTCAAGTTAAATATGTAATTTTGAATCCTCTACCTTTTAGTAAAGGTGCACCACACTGTTGTCTCTGAATAGGGCTAGCAAAAATGCTCGTTAGGACTCAAATCAAAATTTCTTTGATTACACTAGTTAATAGGTTCAAAATTGAAATGAGTCCATTTCGAACGAAAAAAGTTAACGAGGTTTGGCTCGATAGTGGCTCGTTAGCTCGAATTTCAAATGACCATTTAAATAGTAACTAAAATAATTTTATATTGAAATATGTCAATTTTGAAAAAAAAACATGATAATAGCTCATTAAGCTCGATAGCTAGCCTTATCTCTGACCAATTTTCAACATCTCATTTGGAAAGAACAATTCATGTCGATAGCTACTTCGGCAGTGTAGAACAGTCTTTCGCTACTATGTTTTCATCTCAATGTTTTTTATAGTAAATTTGCTACTATGTTTTGTCATCCTCCGTGGTTTTTACCAGAACTCCTCTGCCTTTTTCCCTCAGGTAGAGGAGGTGATTATGTTATGCACACATATAGTCACGTCACTAGTGATGCGGAACAGGAATATAAACAATGATAAGTCGATCCATGACCAGAACTATTTGAGGCATATATTTTAGCCACCAAACTTGGATAAGTTGTTCACTGGATATGCAAAGTACACAGCCCTGGTTAGGGATCAGGAACTATTCACTCGGTGCTCATCGTCTTGAGCTCCGCCAGGCGTTTGTCCCCCAACTCCTCCCCCTTCCAAGCCTCTTCCAAATCCGGCAAGCCCTCTCCCTTATTCCTCTCCGGTGGCAATAGCTGCCGGTGAGCAGGAGGGGGTCACACCCCTTTTTAGCAGTTAGGGTCATTCCTCCCCTTTTGTACAGTTCTTAGAAGGAAGGGGAGGGCAAGAGCTCGTGGAGGAGACCTCTCTTCACTGCAGCGGCCGAAGTGGGCATGACTTCCTTGATCGTTGTAAGGTTGAAGAGATTAACTAAAGCGGGGTGAATAGTCATTTTTAAAATTCTTTTGGCCAAAACAGAGCTTTATATGCGGAAGCATTAATCAAAATGGTTTTGCACAATTAAATACTAAAATGTCGAGTATGAACTAAGTGCACCAATAACCTCTGTCCAAATCAAGGTTTTACAATATAAGAATGTAAATTGCACAATGTAAATGAGAAATTGTAAGCAAACCACAAGATGACACGATAATGTTTTTACCATGGTGTTTGAAGGCCTGACGATCTCCCATTTCCTTATTGAGATAAGCCTAAATGAATTGGACCGGCTTTATGAATTAAGACAACATCTCAAATCCACTAAGGTTGCTCTTCCTCCACTCCGGAGATGGCAAGCACCAAACCACTCACAAACCCACCAGGCCTCTTCACGTCTTGAAGTGATTACCAGCCAATGACTCCTCTGTCTAGATGGCAGCAACCACCAAGAGTAACAAGTTGAAGACAATTACCTAAACTAATCAAGTGCTAGAAGCTCAATGGATGCATAATCCACAACTCAAGTGCAACATAGGCATAAGAATTTGCCTCTCTCCCCTTTTAAGTGAAACACATGCACAAATATGAGGAGTGGCTTTGCTCTTAGCTCAAATATTTCTTTTTTCCGTCTTGGATTGCTCAATAAGCCCACAAGGGTTGTCTCTCAAGGGTATGCTTCTAAGATGACCAGGAGCAACAACAAAACATCCCCAACTTGACCCTTTTATAGCCCTCATACAAAAACTAGCCGTTGAGTCCAAACTCAGTAAAATTGCACTAGTTAGGACATGTCCTAATGAGTTAGTATTTGTCCTAACTCCTTATGTAACATCTAGGTCACTGTTCATGTGTTAGTAACCGTTGGGTTGAAAATGCACTACCTAAGACATGTCCTAAATGAACTTAGTACTTGTCCTAACTGCTCTCAGTTGCAAGCCTAATTTATTGAAAAATACCAGTTAAGACATGTGCTGACTAATATTAGGACCTGTCCTAAGTGCTCTCAGGATTGAAGACACACTTCTAGCCCTTACTCAGGACAACCCTTATACAATTAGGACTTGTCCTAACTATTGAGAAATTTCACACCTATGCTGTTGCTCAGCTTGGATCTCTCAAGGATTATCTATTTGAGCACAAAGCAACCTCAAGTTGATGGCCAATTGTTGGGACCCGAATATGCAAATCCGGACCCCCCTTGTATACTACACTAGTTAAGGATCACGCTAGTGCACTCAGAGGTAACATAGATGTAATATGATAATCATATATAGCTGAAACTTAATAAAAGACTATATTTATTAAATAAAAAGGTAGTTGAAAGACCTTAAGGTCAACTTTACATTAGTAGGCCTTCCAAGGCTTAACTCTAAGAAAAACAAAGTACATAAAGCACTCAATAAGTTGTGCATATAATGCAAGTCTATTATAACTACATACAAGGCTTATTACAAATGAATGGCTAATATGGCTATTTTTCATAAAAATAGTATTTTCAATTGAATACAATAAATAGATTGAAATGACAATAAAAAATTAACAATAAATGTAAAAATTTCAGGTATTTCTCAAAATAAACTTTCTATTGGCACATAGCCTCCCTTTCCTAAGTTTTATTTTATAAAATCTAACCATTGATTGAAATTTTCGAGCATTGTCCATAACTGGGGACATGGCTATTCAAATAGGATGACACTCTGTAGAGGTTATACACTTTACCTACAAGATATAATCAATCTCTTATTGTCATGCAATAACATACTTCTTAGGCATGCAACAAGAAGATCATAACAAAACCTTTCAAAAACTCTATCCAAACATAGACACTCTCGATAAGCTTGGTCTCACTATTCCTCCCTCACAAAGAGCAGAATAATAAGAGGGACTTATCATTGAACTAGAAATAATCACTATTCAATATGTGGAGCCACTGCAACACACACTTTCCCTAACCGCTCACACAACTTGATTATCCTCCTAAGATGTCATATGTAAGACTTGGTAACTAACTGAGCTAGGTCTGGCTCATAACAGGCATCTGGTTGTATGATTAGCCTACTTCAATAGCTTAAAAGGTTAAGTCCTTAATTAACCGATGCAAGACTTCCAATTATCTCAGTGTGCAATATCAAAAGATTCACACAGAATATCCAACCCAAATGTCACACAGACCCACCCTTAGCATACAGCCTCTTGCAACTTGCCTAAATCTAAATCATTTAACACCCCTGTTGATTATCGTGCAACACATGCCATCAACAACTCAAATCATTATGACAACACATTACACACCCTTTTCATAAATAAGTTCCATATATCATTAGTGAAGTTTGAATTTGTACTCCCAAAAGATAGCAGTTATTCGTGGTATGGCTAAGCATACTAAGCATGTTCTAACCAACCCACGTTAGCATCTATTAGCAACCAACTAATAATTATCCATCCTAGGTTGACAAATAAATATGGCATAGCAAATGACAAGATAGGTACAATTCAAATGGGTTGAATAGCTAATTCCCAAATTATTTGAAAATAGTATAACAAGTCTTGATCTAGACCTTTTACCTTGAGTCAACTCTTCACCTTCGTACGCTACTGGCACTTCAACATCTATAAGAAACGAATGGTGAAAACTAAAATAAATACAAAATATAGAAAATACAAACTCCAAAAATTAAGTAGAATTAACCAAAACATAGAGCTTGAATTTAGATGAATTTAGAAACTTGAATGGGTTCAATCGAATTTCGTATGGAGAACGGACTCTCGAAAGATCCATCGGACAATTAAATCAGAAAAAGAGAAAGAAAATATACTATTCCTGGAATATCCTCCCGAGATACTGATAGGTGGGCCTAGCCCTTTTTTATTAAAAATTATTTTCTAGATTTTAGAAAAGAAACAAGGGCTAACATGTGGGCCCCACATGTCATACCCTCGTCTCACATGGACCAAGTCCACGCACAAACCCATGCTGATGCACGCTAACGTCACCTAATACGTGTCGATCACCGGGTCAGCCATGTTAGCACGGCTTCACGTAGAGACTAATGGTCATCGGCGCTGCCCCCCAGTGACTCCGGGTCATCTACCTAGAAAGCTCTCGGCATGGCGAAGCATCTGACGCAGGTGTCACAGGCTCCGATGATGGCGGCGTCCATGGAAGCGGTGGCAGCGGTGGCTTCACAGTGACAACAACTTCCCGGCACGCTCTCGACGAGATAGAGCACGCACCAGCTAGAACACGATAAAGCGATCATGATGGGGTAGACAAAGAGGCTAGGAACTCACCACCGGTGGCAACTCCATCCACGGTGGCACACACACACAAACTCAGATTCATGCTAGATGGCGGCGCTTGAAGCAAATCGATCTAGGGTTTGAGTTCATCGTCTCAAGGCGATCACAGTGCACACTTTAAATAGCTAGGAGTCCAAGCTCTAGAACGGAGATGGTGTCAACGACGGACACGGCTGTGAACAGTGTCTGGCTGAGACACATGAGGGCGATGAGCCTAACAGGTGGGTCCTACCTATCATCGACTCACACGGTGTGGCTGGGCCATGCGAACCTGGGCCAGACCGGATGGGTTTCAACCAAAAGCCTTTTTTCCAAAATTTTAAATAATTTTGGCTATTTTTCACTTGAAAATTAATCATATTAAATCCTTTTTGACTTAGGAAAAATCCATATTAAGGTTTAATTAGCAATAAAAATTCAAAAAAAATCCAAAAATGTTTAAACACATAAAACCAATTCGGAAGCAAAAATTGGGATGTTACACTTAGGTACTAGATATGAAAATGCATTCAATAGAGCTTCTTGACACTGATTTAATCAATCTACTAATCATTGGGTAAAATCAATCTACTAATCATTGGGCCCCTCTTAGTAGTATGGGAAAACTAGAAACAAATTCTAGCAAATAGGTCTATCCACCAAACATGTAGACCAGCAAAATGACTAAGAAACATATCCTTAGCCTTAATTTTACCTTTTCCTTGAACTAATCCAAATATAGGTCATTGCATTAATCTCCGGTGCCACTTCTCCATTTCTCAGGTCTTGGTCCACTGACAAAAATTACTTTTGCCAAGTCCGGGCTCTTGACTCGATGTCCATCAACACATGAAAATCCAACAAAGTAGGATATTGACTTGAAGGGTATCGACACATGATGCCATCCAAGCCTTTCCATCAATCTGGACTAAACCTTCAAGATTTCTATATTTCCATCCAATGAGACTAAACAATATCATACTCAGCAAGTGTGTTAGTCTTACATTTGGATTTGTCATTAATCATACAAATCAAATAAAATTGAGCTTGAACTTATAGTGACCCAACATCACCCTGGCATTGTGGCAGCCGTAGCATGCGTCCTCTTCTTGCTGTTGTGAGGAGACGAGCCTTGCTTACATCCGGTGATGACCTTTGTCTTGAAGTTTTCATCGGAGTTTGCAAGGCAAAGGAGCCTCCTAGGGCCCTGCTTTCTCCCTTCCTCCGGTTGGTGTATATAGATATAGCTGTAAGTTCAAGCTCCATTCAATTGGTTTTGATGGTTAATGACAAATCTAAATATGAGACTAACTCGCTTGTTGAGTATGATATTGGTTAGTTTCATTTGGATGAAAAGATGGAAATATCGTAGGTATGCATTCGATGCTATATTGTTATATCTTGTTGCATTCCTTGGATTCAAAATATAGGATAAACTCCACAAAAGTTTTAACTTGGATATGTACATATTGTTTCCAACTCATATATGTATATATATATATATATGTGTGTGTGTATATATATGTTTGTATATGTATGTGTATGTGTATGTGTATGTGTATGTGTATGTGTATGTGTATGTGTATTGTCGGGACTCGGATTTGCAAATCAGAAACCCTCTGTGTATACTGCACTAGTCCTGAATCACGCTAGTGCACACAGTGAAAACATAGATGAAATATCATTCCATACAATAAATTAACTAAGAAGAAGCAAATTATTATTAAATAAAGCAAATGACCTTATGGTCAAGGTTTACACCACTATGCCTTAAGGGCTTAAGAAACAAATAAACTGTTGCAGCGGAAAAGATAACTTAGGCCATTCGACATGCCATAAGCAATCGTCTGGGGAATGCCTTCCTAATCCATGTAGTCTTCATAATATTCCTCCTCATAGAACTCAGTATTTCGTGATCCTTCCTCAGCAATTGATCAACAAAGGCGTAAAGCAGTGAGTACAAAAAGTACTCAATAAGCCGTAGGGAAATGATGCAATATATTCATGCAGGCTTGACAAAGGATAGTCATATGGTTCTTTTTGCAGAAAGCAATAACTTGAAT
Source organism: Otatea glauca (assembly GCA_036346275.1). Taxonomy (NCBI): domain Eukaryota; kingdom Viridiplantae; phylum Streptophyta; class Magnoliopsida; order Poales; family Poaceae; genus Otatea; species Otatea glauca. The sequence continues at coordinate 36,447,766 of CM070713.1, read as the reverse complement.
TGAAGTATAGTAAATAGATTGAAAGCATATTTATGAAAAGATAGTAAATAACTGGTAAATCAATGGTAGACAACATGAACAGAATGGCGAGGCATCACCCTACACAATCTAAAACATTTATCAACCACTAAATTTAATAGTATAACTATAGACAACAAAACAACAGTGAACTCCCTGTTCACATCCCAACAATTCTACCATCCAACATTTCATGAAATACTCTATACCTCATGTCAAATTCCTGAGCTTTTCCATGACGACAGACGCGGCTATTCGAATAGTTTTACACTCTGCAGAGGTTGTACAGCTTTACAAAGAAGACATGATATTCTCCTTGTGCCGGGCCATTAGTACACTTCCTTTGGTGTGTCGGTAGAGAAATCATGACAAATCCTTTACAATGCACTGTCTAAACTTGGTACGCCCGCTAAGGTTTCACCCCTCAGGGCCCCCTCTTGCGCCTTGCGAATCTACCCATCCATCCCGGAACCCACACCACCAATTGGCAGTACTCAAGGCTAGACATTGCAAATTAATCAGCTAGGTATGTCCCATACCAGACATGTGGTAGTACAGTTAGGCCCAGTTCAATGGCGCACAAGATTAAGTCCTTAAGTTGTCTCAGGCAAGACATCCACATCCCATTGTGCTAGAAAGCAACCCCTTTACTGCACGATCACTTGCCCGAGGGAAAATAATTTCATTCAACCAAGACCAATGGCAACCCTGCTCTGCTATGGTACAACAAATTTGACAACAGTGGCTATTGGCCACAATTCAATATCTCATTAAGTCAAGATTAACATTATTTAACATGTGATATGAATCCCCTCGTATAACTAAGCATGTCTAAGCATAGCTACGATAACCAAATGTTGGTAATATGGTTATGTCCAACTAGTAATGACCCAACCTAGGGTTAACAATGGATACATGGCATCTCAATAATCAAGGTGACATAATGACAACTTGGTATATAGCTATTCCCATGAAATAATCATTGATACACAAATAGCATACAATTGAATAAAACAAATTACTTTGCAAACATAGGATCAATATGATCAAAGGTTACGACTTGCCTTGCTGATCTAGTGCTGAGTCTTGGTCTTTGAAGTCTCCGTTTGCTCCCTCGGAATTAACGTCTACCAAAAAAGAAAGCAACGAAAATAAATACCAAAAAGACACTCAAACAAGTTCAAAACTAAAAATAAATGGCTCTCGAATGTAGAGCTTGATTTTAGAAAAAATTTAGAAACTTGAATTGCCTCAATCGGAGTTCATATGAAAGAGAACGAGCCTTCGAAAGATTAAATTCAGAGAAAAAGAAAAATAAATATTTTCTAGAATTATTTTTCTAAAGGAAATTATTTTATTACGCAATGCTAACATCAGCAAGGATTTCTGGAAAATAAAATAAAGTAGGAAAATATTTTAGAGGCTGACAGGTGGGACCCTTGGTCCATGGATCGAGTCCACGGTCTCGCCTGGTCCACGGTGGACCGGGTTCATGGGATCTAGGGTTGACGAGGCGCTAATGCAGCGACTGACGCGAGCGCACACACGGATGCTGACGTAGGCGCTGACGGCGGCTGAGGTGGACACTGATGCAGGCGACCACGCAGACAGGCCACACGTCGCACATCCAGTGAAGGCGCGGGATCGGACAGTGGAGAATCAAGGAAGTGGTGGCGAGGACATGGCGTGATCAGGAGTGTGCACCACGGATCGGACGGCTAGGATCCACGGCTGCAGACGACAGCAACATGGCGAGATCTAGTGCCTCCGCTGCAGATTGGACAGTCTAAGCTTCGCAATGGAGAACAACGGCGAGGGCGGCGACGCAAACTCACCGGACCCGAGGAAGAAGACGCGGCAACCGATGAATCTCGATCGGATCTAACATAGGCTAGTGCGGATATGGAAGAGAAAGGCACGACGAACTTTGGAAGGTGCTTGCCTATGGTGGAGATGGACCGGAGATGCGGATCAATGGAGAAGAAACGCTAGGGCCGCGGCAGAGCTGCTCCGACGAACTCGCGTGGACGAACGGTGGGCTCTTGGGCGACGATGATGATAGCAAGAGGTGCGGCACAACGAGGGGAACATGGCACGGGGCTTGGCAGTGCCTTAAATAGGCCTGGGGAGGCGTGCGTGACACGGACGCCGAGGGCGCGTGGACTCCGGCTCAGATGCGGTTAGGTTTAGGGTTTCGAGCGGCGGCGTGAGCGTGATGTGGAGCGATCTGGACCGCACACGTGGCGCGAATCTGACAGTCCACGTGGTTGGGCTGGCTGGGCTGCGCGGCGGCGAGCGGCTAGGCCGAGCGAGGTAGAAACGGGCCGGGCGGGGAGAAATAGAAGTGGGCCGCAAGGACGAATTCGAAATGAGAGAAGCTTTAGAAAAATAAAAAAAATTGCAATTAAGAAATTTCTAGACATTCAAATAAAAGTAAATAAATTCAAATAAATAGTAAGTAAATTCAGAAAAATCTCCAAAACTCAAATTTTGGGTTCTGATTAATTGAAAATTCAAATTAAATCAATTCTCATTAATAAACAATTCAAATTAAATCCCAAAACTCAAATTTGATTTTATAAATTAATCAAATTAAATCCTCTCAGTAATAGAAAATTCAAATTAAGCTTTGATTAATTCAAGAAAAATACAAATGGTTTCTTTTCAAATTTAAACATTCCAAAACTCAAATTTTGGGATGTTACATATATATATATATGTGTATATATGTATACATATATATATATGTGTGTGTGTGTATATACACATATATATACATATATACAGACATATATATATATATATATACGGTAGCGCTAATCTGCACTTACGCTATTCCACGTGCTAGCCGGAAAGTACTGAGAAGCGTATGCAAACAACACCATACTGATTGAGTGCTACCTGCTAGTAAATCAAGAATACATTTTTCTGAAGAACAATAGACGCCATTACTATCAAATCTGCTACCAGTTAATGCGTTGGTCCACACAACTAGTTAATGCATATTGTAGTTTGTATATGAATCTGTTTCTTCTTTATTTTAGCTATATCTTTTCATTGGTAGCTCAGATTTGCAAATGGTTTTCACCAGTAGCTTACTGATGTCGAGAGGAATAAAATGTTATAAGTCTCGCTTTTAGACAATAATTTTTTTACTGGTAACAAAAAATACTATATGTACAACATGAAATTGCTACATATGCAACATGAAATTACTACATGTGCAACATATTCTATATAGATTAGTTATTCGGTAGTAAAGTCTACAAAAACTATACGTACATGTTCTGAAAAAATCTCAAAAAATTACCATAGGTAGGGAATATGGGTTTCTACAGCCCTATAAAATTTGAATATCAAACTCAGTCACATTATGAAAATGACAAATTTACTATTCATTACTGATTAGCGCTTGTCAATTTCATATCTTTCAAATGTGAGTGAGTTTGGTATTCAAATTTTATAGGGCTATAGAATCTAATATGCCCTACGTATGGTAATGTTTTGAGAATTTTTTAAAACATGTACGTATGGTTTTCATTAATAATAATCTAGTTCTGTATGCCGGACCTACAGTAAAAAGTTTGTAAAATTCTCAAAATTACCACATGTAAGGGAGGTGAACTTCTACAAACCTATAAATTTGAAGGCCAAACTCAATGGGATTTAAGAGATATGAAAATAACAAAGTGCCAAACAGCAGCATATACTATATTTTGCTGTCATAAAAATAATATTTTACTCTGAAAAATTCTAAAAAAATTACAATACGTAAGGGAGATGATATTCTACAACCCTATAAAATTTGAGGACCAAACTCAATCTAATTTGTGAGATATGAAAATAACAAAATGCTAAATAGCAACCTATACTACCTTTTACTGTCAAGAAAACTACATTTTACTATCTATTACTCAACGTATTACTATATGTTGTACATAGCAATCTTATGGTGTAAAATCTATCAAAAAATCATATTTACAAGTTTTGAAAAAATCTCAAAAAAAACCATATGTAGGGTAGGTGAGTTTCTACAGATCTACAAAATTTGAAGATCAAACTCAATCGCGTTTGAAAGATATGAAATTGTCAAAGCACTAAACAATGAAAAATCACTAGCCAATTGAATTTGTCTTTTTCATATCTTTCAACTGATATTGATTTTGGTATTTAAATTTCATAGGGTTATATAATCTCACCTCACCTATATATAGTAATTTTTTGAGAATTTTTAAAATATGTACTTATGGTTTTCATAAATAAGAATTTAGTTCTGTTTGTCGGACGTGCAATAAAAAGTTTGAAAAATTCTCAAAACATTAACACACGTAGGGAAGGTGAGTTTCTACAAAAATATAAAATTTGAAGACCAAACTCAATGGGATTTGAGAGATATGAAAATAACAAAATACCAAACAACAGCATATACTATGTTTTGCTGTCAAAAAAATAAAATTTTACTATGAATTTTTTTAAAAAATTACCACATGTATGGGAGATGATATTCTACAATCCTATAAAATTTGAAGACCAAACTCAATAATATTTTAGAGATATGAAAATAACAAAGTGCTAAACAACAACCTATACTACATTTTACTGTCAAGAAAACTACATTTTACCGTCTATTACTCAATGTGTTACTATGTGCTATACACAGCAACCTTATGGTGTAAAGTCTATGAAAATCATATGTATAAGTTTGAAAAAAAACTCAAAAAATAACATATGTAGGTTACATGAGTTTCTACAGCCCTGCAAAATTTGAAGACCAAACTCAATCGCATTTGAAAGATATGAAATTGACAAAGCACCAAATAGTGAAAAATCACTAGTCTACCGAATTTGTCTTTTTCATATCTTTTAACTGATATTGATTTTGGTATTTAAATTTTACAGGGTTGTATAATCTCACCTCACCTATCTATAGTAATTTTTTCAAAAGTTTTTAAAATTAGTATATATGGTTTTCATAAATAATAATTTAGTTCTATTTGCCGAACCTGCAATAAAATGTTTGAAAAATTCTCAAAACATTGGCACACGTAGGGGAGGTGAGCTTCTACAAACCTATAAAATTGGAAGATGATATGAAATAACAAAGTGTCAAACAACAGAAAATACTATGTTTTGTTGTTAGAAAAATAACATTTTACACTGAAAAATTCTAAAAAATTACCACACGTAGGGGAGATGATATTCTACTACCGTGTAAAATTTTATGACCAAACTCAATCGGATTTGAGAGATATGAAAATAACAAAATGCCAAACAGCATCACATACTATATTTTACTGTCAAGAAAATAACATTTTACTTCATATTACTCATGGTATTACTATATCATGTGTAAAGCTGTTGTTTAACACCTTGTTTCACTATGGTAACATTTGGTGTAATAGCTCATATCATATCATTTGTTTGTATAGTAAAAGGCAACATATCCAGTGTTTTCTAAAGTTCATTAAAAAAACATGTACGTATTTTGAAACATTCTCAAAAAAATTACTATATTTAGAGGATGTGAGATTCTACGATCCTAAAAAATTTGAAGACCAAAATCATTCTCATTTGAAAGTTATGGCTAAATAAAAAAAGAGACAGATTCATGTAGAAACAAGAAGTGGTATTTATTAGTCATTTACTAGTTGAATTTAGTACACTGGACAGACGCGCTAATTTATTGCTCGCTAATTATTGCCACGGAGTGAGCTCGGTCAGTATGGAAAGATGGCGTGGGTCGACGCTGGAAAGATGGATGGCGGGTAGAATATACTTTTCTACTCTACTAGTGAATATATATATATATATATATATATATATATATATATATATATATATATATATATATATATATATATATATATATATATGCACATATTTATGGGAGTTTACTCTATGTTTGGTGGTTTCCTTAGTATTGATCACTTTCCCTTTTCCACACATATTGAGGATCTTTCCTTTGAAACACATCCTTTGAGTATATGAACCTTTTGTAGTTGTAATATACTCATATTGATATAAATTTAGTTATTTGCAATTAGGTTGTCGTTAATCAACAAAAGAAGTGGATTAAAGGATCTAGGCCCTCTATTATGTATTAATGGTGTCCTTTGGTGATTAGTGACAATCGGATGTGTTGGACTAATATTTTCCATGAGTTGGTGAAATAGGTTAAGTACAATAATGATGAAGACTTTGGATGGCATTATGTGTTGATGGTCATCATGTATTGATGTGCATCAAGATAAGATCCTAAAGAGAAGGTAGTTCGCCATGTGTTGATGAACAAGACAAGGACCAAGACTTGGAGAGAAGATGATCATCATCAAGTGGAGGCTTCAAGTGGATACACAAAGCAAAGGTATAACTAGCATATGCTAAGGATGCGTTCTAGTCTTTTACCGGTCTCGGTGTTTGGTTGAGAGAACGAATTACTATTGTAGATTGCCATACTATTAAGAGGGGTCTTTTCTAGTAGTTTGAGTCTTATCATGGGTTGATACCTCAATCCCGCATGCCCTAGCACTCTATTGCATGGTGCTATTCTTTGCGAATGTGTTTTGCAAATAGTTAAAGCTCATGCACTTACACTTTGTAGCATGTCACTAAAGTTTGCAAATGTGTTTTGTAAATTATTGAAGTTCATGCATAGATCATCTCTAGACTATTGCTAGATTGTAGTCATACTCTTGATCAAGTCTATGTTAGGAATTTCGAGAAAATTAGATTTTAGAATAGTGTGGCTACATTGGAGTTTTAGTGTTATATGAAAATATCTATGGTTTCTTAGATCTTGAAAATGGACGAAAATTGTAGTCTTCTTGATAAGCTTTTCTTTGAGCCCAAGATTACCTAAATCGGACTTCGGAGTAAAAAGTTATGATCCCTTTTAGATTCAAAATACTAGCACTACCACTAGAAATTCGGATAGTATCGCCCCGGCACTACCGCTTGAAATTTCTGTAGTACCACCCCGGCACTATCGCTGTTGTAAGTCCGATACTACTATAAGTCGGTAGTACTAGTACTATAGGTCGGTAGTTATTTTCCCAAGAGGTGTTTTTGAGTTGCATTTGGGGTTGAAAATGTTGGCACTACCAGGATTTGTTCACCGATAGTACCGGGTACTGTAGCAACGTCTAGTTTAGGTGCATTTAATGCTATGAACTAACCATTACCATGGAGGCCGATACTATCGAACTTAACATGCCAGTAGTACCGGATTTTGCTCATTTTTGTGCATTTCGCCCCCCAACGGCTAATTTTTATTGATGGGCTACATAAGGATGGCTTGTGCTGGCATTTGGGGTCTCTTTGTGAGTAAGAAGAGAGGTCTCTAGTTGCATATGTCACTTCTAGATGTGGATTAAGTATCTACTGATACATGTGTTGCACTTGGTGAGGGTCAAGTAAGGGGCTTGGCTTGTTACTCTTGTTGTTTGCCGACACCTAGATAGCTTGGAGACGTCGTGATCCAGTGATCTCAAGAAGCTTGTGAGAAGGCCTAGTTCAGCTCACCTACCCGAAAGGGGAAAGAGCTATCACTAGTGGATTTAAGGTGCTTAGCTTAATTCATGGAACCAGTCCAATTCGTTTGGGCTTACGTCAACATGGATTAGCAGAGACCGGTATCTCCGAATACCACGGTAAAAAGATCGTATGTCATTTTTTGGTTTGCTTCCTATTGCTCATTTACATTCTTGTAGTTTACTTTTCTAGAATTGAATTGCTTGTTTGTCACCCTAGGATTACAAACCTTGACATAGACTTAGGGTGTTGGTGCACATAGTTGAGACTAGATGATTTAGGCCTTAATTGGACAAAACCATTTTGATTTACGCTTCCGCATGTAAACTCGGTTTTGGGCTAAGAGAATTTTAAAACTACCTATTCACCCCCTCTAGTTGGCCTCCTTGACCTTAGAAGTGGTATCAGAGCTTGGTCTCTTATTTATTAGGATTTACCGTCTAGAGAGTAAGGATGGCAACTAGAGAGGATGTGCACCCCAGTAGGGTTCCACACTTTGGTGGCACAAATTATACATATTGGAAGGTTAGAATGTCGTCTACATATCTTATGGCCATGAGTCCTCACATATGGAGAATCGTTGATGTGGGTTTTACTACATCTATTGATTCACAAAACCCCGCTCAAGTGGAAGAGCAAAATTTGCAACTTGATGCTTATGCTATGAACGCTCTCTTTAGCGCCTTGAACAAGGATGGTTTAATAGAGTGAGCAATCTTAAGAATGCTCCTGATATTTGGACAACCCTTATGGCTATTCATAAGGGAACTTCCTCAGTCAAGGAAGCTAAATTGCATAGGCTAAGACTCAAATATGAGTCATTTACTATGTTTTTTTAGAGAAGCAGCGGGAGAGACTCCTACTGAGAACCCATATATTGAAAAGATAAAGAAGATACAAACCTTGGAACAAACCTGAGAAGAGGAAACAAGAAAGAAAGAGAAAGACAAAATTACAGGGAGTTAATCCAGGCAGAGAACAGAGTTGAGCTAAATTACATAGTCATTTACTATGTTGCCTCATGAGAGCATCAATGAGATGTATTCTTGGTTGAACAACACAGTAAATGAGATCAAAGGCCTATGTTGTGATCTAACTGACCTTGATGTTGTGTGCAAGATGCTTAGGGCTCTATCGGACAAGTATGAGATATTGGTGACAAAGAGGAGATCAAGGAGATGGTCTCATCCTCAGGCAAAAGAATTCACGCATTTAAGGAGGCTAACTTTGTAGAGGATAACAAAGAGCTCAAGGCCCAACTCACTAAGTTGAGCAATGAATTAGAGAAGTGCTACAAAGGGAATGCCTCTCTTGATGATATCTCAAGCAAGCAACGGAACTTGCACGACAGGAGAGGGAGCTTCATCTTCAAGAAGAAGGAAAATAGCAAGACAAAACATAATGCAAGACACATGAAGAACATAAAGTTCTTTGGATGCAATGAGAAGGGACACTTTTGCCTTGGTGTGCCCTAGCAAAGTAGATGACAAGGCAAGATCATTAAGAAAGAGGCAAACCGGCAAGAAGCAAGATAAGAAGACAAAAGTTGGAAGCAAAAGACAAACTTGCTACAATTAACGGGAAAAGGGATATATTGGTAAAGAGTGTCCCATTGGTAAATCCACTAAGACTATTCTATATAATGATCATTATTTGCTTAGGAAGGGTAGAAATGACAAAGTATTTGCTAGATGTGTTAGTTCACCTAAGATTATTGCTAAGGCCATTTGGGTGCCGAAATCTCTTTTGACTAACATCCATGAACCTAACCGAGTTTGAGAACCAAAAAGTGCTTAAATATTTAATAGGTACTTGGAGAGGCATTGGAGGCTTGGCTCACTCATGAAGTGGTGAACAATAACCATGTGCAAAAATAGAGCCAAGCATAAGGATTATCATTTCACATCATGAATCAATTCTATCTTGGTAACAAGTATTTAAATTGAAGAATCTATATTCTAGCCTTGTATAGGTTGCATGTCATGAAAATCAATCTCGATAGTGTGTTCTTGATCTTGTACAAAAAGTTCATTATTGCAATCTCGAGCGAAGATGGGTATGGCACACTAAGGGAGAGTGCTAAATCGTAATCATGTATATCACTTCCCTATGTGTGCCATAAATTAATTAAGTGCTAGTATTAATTTTCAAAATTGAGCCATTTAGCCGAAAGTCAAAATTTGTATAACTATTTGTAATCTTGTGAAACACTAGTTGCAAAATGTATACAAATGCTTTTAAAATGTTTTTCAAAGGTTTTGGTATTATCCAAACCAATTTCAAAAGAAAATGAGTGTTAGCCCAAAAGCTAGTTACTAGCATCTTGTTTTGGCTTTAAATTTGTATTTTACATAAAATTAATTATAAAAGGATTTTAAAAATAGTTCCAAAACAAAAAACCTAGAGTTGGTCATTCTTAACATTTCTTGTATGTAAAATATTTTCAAAAGACCAACCTATCAAAAGTTATTTGATTTTGAAACTCACCCAAAAGCTACTTTTGACACATATTGGTCATATTCTAGTATTTTGTGAGTTTCACCTCTTGGACCGTCGGATCCTTTGCCATATCTTAGTTTAAAATGGTATTTTTAAACTCATATACAGTAATTTCAAAGAGTACCGGTACTATAGGCCGGTTGTTATTTTCTAGAGAGGTATTTTTTAGTTGCATTTGTGGTTGAAAATGTCAGCACTAATGGGACTTGTTCATCGGTAGTACCAGGGTACTGTAGCAACGGCTAGTTCAAGTGTATTTAATGCCATGAACTAACCATTACAGTGGAGGCCGGTACTACCGGATTTTGCTGATTTTTGTGCTTTTCACCCCAAACGGCTAGTTTGGCAATATAAGGATGGCTTGTGCTGGCATTTAGTGTCTCTTAGTATTCCATTTTTATTCTCTTGAGCTAGTGCAAGCCTCTCTACTCAATTGTGTATGCGTTGCACTTTGTGAGCAAGGAGAGAGGTCTCTAGTTACATGTGTTGCTTCTAGAGGTGGATTGAGTATCCACTTGTGCATGTGTTGTACTTGGTGAGGGTCAAGCAAGAGGCTTGGCTTGTTACTCTTGGTGTTTGCCGACATCTAGACGGTATGGAGACGTTGTGGTTCTGTCATCTTCTCAAGAAGCTTATGAGAAGGCCTAGTGTATTGTGAAGGTTGGAGCTCACCTACTCGATGAAGGAAAGAGCTATCACTAGTTGATTCGAGGTGCTTAGCTTAATTCACGGAACTGGTCCAATTCGTTTGGGCTTACCTCAACGTGGATTAGGGGAGATTGGCAAGCCCCTGAACACCAAGGTATAAAGATCGTGTGTCAATTTCTGGTTTGCTTCCTATTGCTCATTTACATTCTTGCAATTTACTTTTCTAGAATTGAATTGCTTGCTTTTTAGGCCTTAATTGGATAAAACTGTTTTGATTTACGCTTCCGCATATAAACTCAGTTTTGGCCAAAGAGAATTTTAAAACCACCTATTCACCCCCTGTAGTCGGCCTCCTCAACCTTACAACCGCATGTTCCACTCCATTAAGCCCGACCTTTGAATGTTCAGATCCACCGATTTCTTCGGTTGGAGAAGGTTACCCCTACCCTTAGCTTGTTCACCTTCGAGCTTGTGTGCCCATGTCACCATTTGCCAGCTATGTCATCAGTAGTCATCATCATCGGCTCATGGTTTGCTGGAATGGAGACTCAAGGTAGCACCCCTAAACAAAATAAAGTAGTTCCCTCGATGGTTTTGGAATGTATTTGCTTTCCGACCACTGCCTCCGTTAGGCCATTGTGGTTTTTCCCCTCCATTCTTCCACTCCACAAATCTCTAGTGCCAACCCTTCAAGAAATATGCAGAAGTATGGTCACCTGGATTGAGGATCCAAATACTTTTTGGTGTCAGTGTCACTTGGGTGTGTTGCCAAGTAGATCGCTAGTGTTCTCCACCGTCGTAGATCCTATGGGCCTCCCTTTAACCTTTATTTCAAGGAGGCCCCTTTCCCACAACCGCTAGCAAATGCACATAAGGTGGCATAGTCGTGGCTAGCTGTGGATATCCATGGTGAGGAGTTACCATTTCAGTGACCGATTTCTCTCTCGCATGGTTGATGTGGCTAGGAGCAGCACAAGGACTTGAATGTAACTTTTAGTTTCTGTTTAGTCCTTATTTGCAAGTCTTAGGGACTGCTTCATAATTTTCTATCTTCTTAAGGTTCCTTTTGTAGCTCTATGGCTGGTGTTACTTCACTGTTGAAATTAATTCAGAGCTAATGGCCCTTTGGGCCATGTTTGCCTTAAAAAAAGAAAATTTGGTTTGGTGACGCCCAAAGATCCCAACTTTAGATTTATACCACCCAAAGGTCATGGTGCACTATAATTCCATTAAAAAACTGCACCGTTAGCTTCTAAGCCACTATGTCCACTTCTGTTAGCTATCTTTCATTTTCACTATTTTGTCGTGAAAACCCTATGGCAAAATGACTAATGTACACTATCACTAGAACAAGCCGATCGGGTGGCTCCTCGCTTGTTCTCCCACACGAACTCGTCGTGACGTGTCTTACCTCAAGCGCCACCGTGATTCCCACGTCAAGCCCCCCACCACCTCCCCAGGCTCCACCACCTCGCCTCTCGCTCCTCACTCCTTTGCCCTAGATGCCTCCCACCTAAAGCGCTACTGTTGCGCCTCCCAGAGCGTTGCCGCTTCCTCCCACGGTAAGCAGCTTATCCCATTAGCCAATTTGCATGATTCTTTGGTTGCTCCCCTAACCCTAAAATTTCTTGCACTTGCAGACTCACGAATCGGAGCAACCACTTCCATTGTGAGTTTTGGGATGTACCTTGTTGAGATTCTAGAAAAGTAATACTCAAAATGTTGATTTTACCTGCAATATTTTCATGTTTCGATCTTGTGTGCTTTGTGATCAAAAATTTCAATAATGCGATGAGAAAACAGAGGATGTGCGCTATTTTAACCTTGTAATGCCTCTATTTTCAGGGTTAATCCTAAGACAACATGTCGAGTTGAGGTAATAGTGAGGTCATATCTTATTGTCATTGATGGCAGAAGCAAGTAGAAAAAGGGTGCAATTGTTGGATGGGTGATGGACTCAGAGGAGTACTCCATCCTTGACCTGGAGAAAGATAACATGGAGTACTACAAATGGGGAAGTTCACAGGAGGTTAATTTCTGGTATGTTGGGAAAGATGACCAAGTTGTTAGGCTCAGCAATGATGATGATCTGCTTTGCTTGCTAAGGGATTATAGAAATGTGAATTTTGTCATGGCTGTCAACAAAGCTAGACATCTGAATGGTGTAGAGCAACCGCTTCATGAGAGCCAATCTGAACCTGAGAGGCAAATTCCCGATGTCATCCAAATTTTCAATGAGAAAATGGATCAGAAAGTGGATATCAATGGGCATGGTGGTGAACATGTTATAGATGGTTACACACTCATATACGAGGACACAACTGTAGGTCCTCTAAGAGTAGAAGAGGTAGAAAAGGATCACAATATGGATGTAGGTGTGGATCCTGATGGAGATGAACCCACATGAGCAGATCAAGAGTGGAGGTACTTCAAAAAGGGGGAAAGGGGGTCATAGATCAGCAATCACAACAAGACATAGGACAGCAAGCAAAAGGACACCAAGTACACATTATTGACTATGCTCCTGACAATGTGCCAAACGATGGGGCAGTTGTTATCCATAGAACATTTGCACCTCACACGTCATATGATAGAGATAACCTAGTTATTGAGAGAGAGAGTCCATATTTGTGGACAAGAAAGCATTCATCTTGGCGATATAGGGCAAAGTGTGTAGATCCAAATTGCAATTGGAGAGTACATGCAAAGAGGTTGCACGGTGGCACAACATACATGGTACATTCAATCAAATATAGATTTTAATATTGCTAATATGATGTTCATTGTTATATTTGTTGGCTATAACTAAAACACTTGTTCCATTTGGAGGTGATGTCAATTGGACCCACCCATACTTGTGCAAGTACTAGTAAGATGAAGGGCAAGGATGCTTCAAAGGATTTGATAGCTGACAGAGGGAAATAAATTATGAGTAGAGAGCCAACAATTGATGCAAGTGATTTTGCAAAATAGACTACAACAAAAATTCAATGTCGACTTGACATACAACGAAGGGTGGGCTTGGAGGAAGTCTGCACTAGAGGAGCTCCATGGGATATGGGAGGAGAGTTCTAACTTTAAGATGTTATGGAATTTCAAGGCAGCACGAACAAACATGTCCTGGAAGTGTTGTAGAGATTGATTGCAAGAAGAATGCATTTCTCAAGGATGTTTGTGGCCATTAGAGCTTGTGTGGATGAATTCCTTTTTGGCTGCAGGCCTTACCTTTGGGGTAGATTCTACTCACTTGACTAGGAAGTACAATGGACAACTAGCTGTAGCAATAGGCATTGATGGACATAACTAGATGTATCTAGTGGCCTATGAATTTTTTTACAAGGAGACAAATTCCAATTGGGCTTGGTTCATGACTAAGTTGAAGAGGGCAATTGGAACTCCTTTAGGCTTGACAATCCATACGGATGCTTGCAAGGATCTTGAGTATGCTGTGGCCAAGGTGTTTGGTGATGCACTAGAGCATAGGGAGTGTTTCAGACACTTAATGACCAATTTTAGAAAGAAATTCATAGGGGTTGTTCTCAAATACATGTGGCCTTGTGCTTGGGCTTGCAAAGCTGAAACTCAAGAAAATATGGGATAAGATTGCACAAAATTGTCCAGAAGCTACCACTTACCTACAGACCTACCACAATCAATTGTGATCTAGGTCAAAGTTCTCCCGGAATTGCAAGGTTTATTATGTCAACAACAACATTTCAGAATGTTTTAATAACTGGATTAAGGACCTCAAAGAGTTGCCTATAGTTGATCTAATGGACAAGATAAGGGAAAAGATACAACAGAAGATTGTTGCAAGGTAGGAGATAGCCAACAAGATGCAAGGGGGTATCTTACCAAGTGTTATACATGAACTACATATTAAGAGAAGGGGGTTGAAATACAACACATTGGAAGGATTGGTTTCATGAAAGCCGAAATATCTGGGCTGAGTAGGGATGGCTCAACTTGGAGGTATGGAGTTGATCTTGAGAAAACAACATGCTTATGCGGCCAATGGGAGGTATCTGGCAAACCTTATACACATGCTATCTCCTTCATCTACAAATTGAGACAATACAAAATAGAGTCTTATGTACTTGATTACTACTTAGTCCAAGTGTTCAAAGATTGCTACCACTTCGAGGTTAACCCAATGGATGACAAGACACAATGGTCGGAACTGAACCCAAGATTTGATATGAGACCACCAAAACTTGAAGGGTCTGCAGGTAGGCCAAGAAAGAAAAGGATTAAGAACAGTGGTGAGCCAGGCAAGAGGGGTCCATACCAGTAAATAAAGTGCTTTCAGTTTGGTCACATTGAGAAGGGTTGCTTGAATGCTAGGATTGAACTAGATGAGTGTCTCCCAGAGCCATATCCTAAGAAAGCAGGTAATTCAATTTTATTTTTCCTAACACATTACTTGCTTTCTGAGAGATAAAATTTACAAATACTTTTCTCACACTTTTAGGAAGAAGGCAATAGATGCTTCTACAAGGACGAAAAGGACAACCGGGCTAACTATAGGAACTCTATCTATTCCCGGGGTAGTTACCAAGAACATGGCAGCAAGTACTATAGGATCTCCATGTAGTCCTAGGCCAGTTACTAGGCTGAGGGCAGCTGCATAAGATGGATCAATAATGAGCATCAAGAGAAGAATTGTTAATTAGAATTTTAATTAAAGTGCTTTTGTATTAGTCTTGAACTATTTCATTCTAGTGTATCCATCCAGACCTACTGAAACTTTGTGGTTTATTAAGGGCATTATGTTCCCTCTAGTGTTATAACTTTCCTTCCTTATGTTTGTGTCACAAATATGCTTTGGAATGGGTATCACCATAGTTGTCACGGCGTCGCCTAAGTGATGCTTAGTCGTCGCGGCGATCGGAGGGGGACGCCAGGACAATTCACCTCGACTGGAGGGAGCTAGAGGAGCTTCTAGGGGCACCGTGACCTCATCTAGCGGTGAGCGCAAGCGAGAGGAACTTCCGAGGGCACCAGCCAGAGAGGAGATTTTGGAGGGGTGCGAGGCACGGCGGCTGCACCGAAGAGGATGAGCGGGAGGATCTTCTGGGGGTGCAACTATCTCTTCCTGGGAGTGAGGCCCAGAGGTGAGCTCAGAGGGGATCGGGAGGAAAGCGAGGAGGGTAGTGAGGAGGGGACTAGGAGGGGAGTGAGGAGTGGAGAGAGGCGTAGAGGGGAGCAAGGAGGGGACCAGGGAGGGGAGCAAGGCGCGGTGGGAAGCGCGGAGTGGCGGAGGGGACGATGGCTGGCTGCGCTGAGGGGTCAAATGACAGCATTGCACTTAGGGTTTCTCTCCAAGGGAGCTTGGTGGGCTGATCTGGCCCATCTATACTTTGATTTTTCTTTTTATTTCTCTTATATGGGGATCCAGATCATGTGAGGATGGGCTGGATGGGCTACTCTCTCTCCCTCATCAGCTGCTGCTGCTCTCCCTAGTTATTTTCATCGTCTAATCACCGCTTAGGCACCTAGGCATCCTGGCCCTCTGGGCTCGCCATGCCTAGTCAGACCGCCATGACAACTATGGGTATCACTCATGCTGTGATTTTCTTTCATGTTGTTATCTCACAAATGTGCTCTCTGCAATGCCAAAATTTGCATCCTTTTGAACTTGTAGATGTTTCCTTGCCAAACTCAAAGCTGCCTGTACTGTTCACTTGATTTTGGAAAAAAATACAAACTCAGGTTGCTGCACATTGTCTCACAAAATTTCAAAGTGATAACCATGTATTCAGACATCATACTATTCGGTTCAGCACAAATTATCTCAAAAATATTGCTCCATATTATCTGACGCATCACTACATTACAGACGTTCCAGATTTACAGAGAAATTTGCTCTAGAAACTGACATTATATATAGCTTTGTCCCAGATTTACATACAATTGTTACATATATTACATACATTGCAAATTTACTAAAATTTTGCTCTAGAAACTTTGCGATAGGAACAACAACACCAACTAGTCCTCATTATCTTGCTCTAAACATATCACATTTTGGGGTATACAGAATATAACTTCCACATGCCAAGCACTCAGCTCGGTTGTTCAAGGAATAGACAACCTGTGTCATTTTAGCGTGGACATCCTCTTCCTCTGCAACCAACTACTTATTCTGCAATGGCGCTGGTGCTACGGTGGCGAGAGAATGATAAGGAGGAAAAGGCTTCAGGTGGTAGCGGGGGAGAGCGAATGGAAAGAGCAGCGAATAGAGTGGCAATGACAAGGATAATTAAGTTAAATCAGGGGTAAAATGGTCCAATTTGATGGCTCTAATGGTGGAAGTGGACAGAATGAAAAAATGGGAATAGTGCAATTTTTGGATGGTATTAAAGTGCATCCTAATCTTTGAGTAGTATAAACCTAAAGTTGGGAACTTTGGGTGTCAACAAGCCAATTTTTCCTAAATTAATAGTATAAATTGCATTTCTTTCATTGCTAATATGACAGACTGCCATGTTAAAGAGGAGCAATTGAGAGTTTTCATGAAGAAAAAAAAATGAAGAATGATGGACCAAATCATCAAAACATGAAAGAGGCACCCGAAGTGCTCAACCTTAGAAAAGTGTGTTTTTACCTTGCAACTGAGACTTATGAATTTTGAGCTTTCACTAGAGTATAGCTTGGGGTTCGCAACCCTAGGTTGGAGTTGGTGGCACTAACGGTAGTGTCGAGGCATCATTGATGGCACGAACGCAATGCATGCTTAGTTCTTCTTGAGTATAGGCACCCCACCAACCGTGAGTGGCTTTGCACCATGCCTCCTGTATAGGCGCTTCCTCACCAGTGTTGTCATGCCTTCGTTGCTGTCTTCATGCAGGCCATCGCAACACCTATGGAAGATCACTGTCGAACCTAGTGCGTCACCAATCCTGGTCTATTAGCCACCATCTTCCTCACTAGCTGCCGGTGAGGACTTCGCCATAGGCCCGCGAAGGGGAGCTACACTGGTCACTAATGTCGAGATCTGGATATACAAATTCGAACCCTCTGTGTATATTGCACTAGTCTAGGATCACGCTAGTGCACACAGGTTAAACATCGATGAATATCACAATCATACATAGCGGAAAAATAATAGAAAAACTTCATATATTAAATATAACCTGTTGACTTATCTTATGGTCGACTTTACAAGAATATGCCACACGGGACTAAACTATGTATAACAATTTAAACTACAGCGGAAAGAAAACGTAGATAAACCCCTAAGTATACCATAGGCAATTGACAAGGCTCGCACCATAAAAGTTCATCTCCTTCTGTTATTCCTCCAAAGTTGATGTAGACTCCTCTTCAACTAATGATTTTGTTGTGGCAAGGGTAAGTATTTAAAGCACTCAACAAGTTGTGCACATAATGCAAGTCTAACATAACTATATGCAAGGCTTATTCCAAATGAATGGTTGATATGGTTGTTTTGTAGTAAAGCAGCATTTACAAATGAATACAATAAATAGATTGAAAAGATAGAAAAACAAATAACAGTAATAATAACTTTCAGGTATTTCTCAACAGAAAACTGGTTCACAGCCCTAAATCATATTCCAAACCTTGCATGGCCCACTGCCTCCCTTTCCAAGTTTCATTTTACAAAATCTAACCCTTGACTATAATCCCCGAGCATTGTCCATAACCGCGTACACGACTATCCGAATAGATTTACACTCTGTAGAGGTTATGCACTTTACCCACAAGATACAATCAATTCACCACATCTATCATGACTCGCCATACAAAAGTATGCGATTGAGCGACCATAACAAATCCTTTACAATGCTTTGTTTTAACTCAATACTACCTGCTAAGTTTCAACACTGAAGGATTATCCAACCACAATAGGGCCCCCTCTTACACTATATGAGTTGAACCGTACACCTAGGACTCACACCACCACTGGTAGTACCAAAGCTAAGACATTCCAAATTAATCAGCTAGGTCTGTCCCATACCAGAAATGTGGTTGCATGTTTGATTCAAATCAAATGCTTGCAAGGTTAAGTTCTTAGGTTGACCGAGGCAAGACTTCCACAACCCAACCGTCATATTGACCCACCTTGGCAACCTGCCCCTTGCCACTTGCCTGAATTTAAATCATTTACCACCCCAGTTGATTACCATGCACCACGTGCCATCAACAAGTCAACATCGTTGCGTGACAACCCCGTCACTACAACTCAACATCATTATGTGACAACACTTGACACACCTTCTCGTAAACATGTTCCATATTCCATTAGTCAAGATTGATTTTGATACTTCAAAAGACATGAATTGTACGTGGCATGGCTAAGCATACTACACACGGTCTAACCAACCCACGTTGGTATCTATTAGCCACCAACTAATAATGAATCACTCTAGGGTGACAAATAATCATGGCATAAAAATGACAAGGTAGGGTATAATCCAATTTGGTTGAATAGCTATATCCCAAACTAATTTGAAATCAATTATACATATAAAATAACATGCAATAATATAAATTAATATAACAATTTTGTAAAACTGGTTCAACACAATAAAAGCACAATTTGCCTTGGAAAAGCTCTTCTTCTTGCTCTGGACCTTGCTCTTGAGTTATGCTTCACCCTCAGATACTCCGAGCACTTTGACATCTACGGGTATCGAGAGAAAACACCAAATAAATATCAAAATAGAGAGAAAACAAACTCTAAAAATAAATAAAACTCAACATTAAATAGATATAATTTTTTTTACAAATTTTTAGAAATTTTAATTGGCTCAATCGGAGCTCGTGTGATGAAGAACGAGCTCTCAAAAGATTTGAAAAATCAGAAAAATAATAAATTTGAAATTTCTAAATTATTTTTTTAGTGGAAAATCGAATAATGATGTCACCACTACGTCATCCTCTATTTTGTTTTCGATTGAAATATTTTCTAAAGGTAAATTCCTAATTATGACTTCATGTTGACGTCTTAAACCTAATTAACCGAAATAAAATAAATCTAGAAAATTCCTATTAAGCTGACATGTGGGACTATGGTTCTATGGACTCGGTCCACGTGACCTCGCCTGTCCATCATGGACTCAACGCATGGGAGTTTGATCGGCACTGACGCAAAGGTGATGTAAGTAGACTGACGCCAGCGCACACGCGCTGTAGATCTGATGCACGACACTTGGCAAAATCTCAGTCGTTTGCGTTGGATATAACAGCTGGGAAGATGGCCGACAAACTTGACGGTGGTGCACTCACCATACTTGGAAACGAAGACCACGGCGATGGCGTCTCCTCGTCGGATGTGTCACGGGTTTTCACGGATCTTACAGAGAATGACTTGAGGACCTTGAATCTGGACTTGATTCCGGTGGAGAGGCGGCGATGGAGGATATCCACACAGATGTTGATGACGGTGAGCCCCAAGAACTCTAATGAGCTTGTTCTCGTGAACCAAGGCACTTCCGGCGACCAAGCTTGAGGCAAAACATGTGGCTCGAGACGAGGAACCTCGGACGGGGGTTGGGTGGCATTAAATAGGCCTTGGCTTCAATGAAAAGCGTGGATTCTTTGACGGTGGTAGAGCAGAGTCTAGGATGGACATGGTAGAAATGCATTAATTACAATATTAATCTAATAAAACAAAAAAACTGGGATGTTACAAACCTCCCCCTTAACAGAATCTCGACCCCGAGATTCAAGGCAGACTAAAGAATAGGTTAGGAAACTCTAACTTCAAATACACTCCCAGGTAGCTTCACTTTCTAAATGGTTACTCTACTTAACTCTACAAAAGTGAATTGACTTGTTTCTGGTCTTGCGCTCTACAACATCCAAAATCTTAATCGGCTGCTCCTTATAAATCAAATCTTCTTGTAGCTCAATTGCCTCCAATGGTGTTTATTCTGCGAGCACTCTGAGACACTTCTTAAGATGAGAGACATGAAATACATCATGCACACCTACCAGTGACCGGCAATTCCAACTGATAGGCAACCTCTCCTCAATTGCTCACGATTTTGAATGGACCAATATATCTTGGTGTATGCTTTCCTTTACAGTGAAACCTTTTGACTCTTATAAGAGGGGTAACTCTAAGATACATGAAATCTTTGGGCCCAAAGCTCAACTCTCGTTGATGATTATCAGTATAACACTTCTGTCTCGACTGAGCTATCTTCAACCTTTCCCTGATCGTGGTGATCTGGTCTTCAACTTCTTTAAGAATATCAGGTCCAAATACAAGACGCTCTCCTGTCTCATTCTAGTTCAACGGAGTACGACAGGAACTACCATACAAAGCTTCAAATGGCGACATTTGTAAACTTGTCTGATAATTATTGTCATAACTAAACTCAGCATACTGCAAACACTTGTCCCACGAATATCACAAGCTCTCAACATATCTTCCAAAATCTGATTGACTCTTTTCAGTATGACCATCTGTTTGCGGATGATATGCTGTACTGAAATTCAAACGCGTTCCCATGGCCTCATGCAACTTATTCCAAAATCTCAAGGTAAATTGGGTACCTCTATCTGACACTATCTTCATGGGCACTCCATGCAAACATAAAATCCTTGTCATATATAACTCTGTCATGCGATCTCCTGAATAAGTGGTCTTAACTGGTATGAAGTGTGCTATTTTGGTCAAACGATCCACGATGACCCATATAGAACCATAACCACTCTGAGTTCTAGGCAAACCTCAGCGATATGGATTTTATTACCAGTTTGCTTTCCATTTCCTCATAGGAATCTTTAAGGGCTGTAACAATACAAATGGCCTTTGGTGCATTGCCTTTACTCTCTGACATACATCACACAAAACATCATGCTGAGCAACTTCACGTTTAAGATGAGGCCACCAAAATCTTTCCTTCAAGTCTTGGTACATCTTAGCACTTCCTGGATGTATTGAGTACTTTGAATCATGGGCTTCCTCAAGAATCAACTGCTTAAGCTCCTTATTAGACACAAATTTGACCTTTAAACCACATGGTACCTTGACCATCCAAAACAAAATCTTTGGCTAAGCCCTCATCCATCTTAGACTTAATTCTATTGATCTTCTCATCATCTTCCTGACCTTCTCTGATATGATCCTCTAATGTCGACTTTACTTCCAACGTAGCTAGGAATTCTTTTGAAACCACTTCCAACTTCAACTTCTTAAATTCCTTGTAAAATTTAGACTGATCCTCCTGAATTAGCATATTAGCACTGTGGCTCTTACGACTCAAAGTACCAGCTACTACATTAGCTTTACCAGGATGACAGTGTATTCCCACATTATAATCCTTTATTAACTCCAACCATCCTCTTTGTCTCATGTTAAGATCTGATTGAGTAAAAATACACTTTAAACTCTTGTGGTTTGTATATATTTAACATCTATTTCCAATGAGATAATGTCGCCACAACTTCAAAGCATGCACTACGGCAACTATCTCCAAATTATATGTAGGATAGTTCTCATGTGGCCTCAACTGCCTTGATGCATATGCAACAACCTTACTATTCTACATCAACACGCATCTAAGTCCTTGTCTGGAAGCATCACAATAGATATCAAAACTTTTATAAACATCTGGCAACACTAATATTGGTGCTGTCGTGAGACGCTTGTTCAATTCTTGAAAACTTTTCTCATACTCTGGCGTCCATGCAAAATTCTTTTCCTTTTTCAACAACTGCATAAGTGGCCTAGAAATTATCGAAATCTCTCGATAAATCGACGGTAATATCCTGCCATCTTAGAAAACTACGGATCTGGGTAATTGACTTTGGTTGCTCCCAATGCAACACCGGTTCTACTTTGCTTGGGTCGACAGTAACTCCTTCGGCAATCATAACACCTAGGAACTCAACTTCCTTTTTTCCAAAAATCACACTTACAAAACTTGGCATATAGCTGTCTCAAATGTTTTGCATGTTCTTCTTCGGAATTGGAGTAAACCAAAATGTTGTCTATGAACACAATAACAAACGTATCCAAATATTCCATGAAAACCTTATTCATCATGTTCATGAAATATGCAGGAGCATGGGTCAATCCAAAATACATGACCGCAAACTCACAATGTCCATAGCACATGAAGAACACAATCTTAGGGACATCCTTAGCACAAATCTTCAATTAATGGTATCCTGATTGGGGATCTATCTTGGAGAAAACTCCAGCTCCTGTTCACTGATCAAACAAATCATCGATCCTGGGTAGTGAATACTTATTCTTTATCATCACTTCATTAAGCATACAATAATCAATACACATCCTTAAGCTTCCGTCCTTCTTTCTGACAAACAGGACAGACGCTCCTCATTGAGACTAACTAGGTCTCACGAAACCTTTTTCCAACAGCTCTTCAATCTACTTCCACATTTCTTCCAACCCATCGGTAGGCATCCGATAAGGTCTTTTCGCTATTAGGGCTATACTAGGCACTAACTCAATCACAAACTCAATGTCTCAATCTGGCGGCATACTAGGCAGACCGTTATGAACAACATTTGGGTACTCTCCAATAGCGGCACATCCTCCAGGTTGACAACTTTCACACCAAATACCATTAACTGACCATCATTACGCACGTATCAACATGAGGTAAACTATCTGAACTGAGTAAATTCTCAGAGAACATCGAATCTTTTATTCATCAGTAATGCCTTTATCCCAAAACTTCACACACCAACATATCCACCACTTTTATTTCCTTTCCTTAAAACAAGAGATTCCTTACAAGGATTTCTCAACTAAACACCTTTTTACAAATGAGGACATGACATTATGTAATGTAGAACCACTGTTCTAAACTTCCTTGGTAGCATCTTTGTTCAAATGCCTCTTCTTTAAACGATTCTTTGGCCAGACTACTCCTGCAATTTCATCGCTCACTCTGGGTGCCACATACTTGATGGAGGTAACTTTTGGAGTAGTTACTGCTGCAAGGAATGCTCGACTTTTCTGTGGCATCGATCAGTATAATGACCTTTCTCATGATAGTAGAAGCGCACTTTGTTCCCACGTTGTGCCTTGGTGGGTGTAATTGTATGCACAATGTTGCTCTTCCTGTGAAGCACATCTCGTTGTTTCATAAGACATTCCCTAGCCCAATGACCTTCACCACACATGAAACAAGTTGTCGGTGATAACTGTTTAACGCTTACCTGAAGTGGGCTGTCAGGATTCGTGTGCTGCTTCTTTGACTCTTCAAGCGACTTAGCACGTGCAGCTGGCATTCTACATCCTTTTGCTAATTCCTGAACAACAGTGGCTCGGAAACTCTCTTGCTCTTGCTGAGTTATGACTGTAACTATTGGATCCAAAGGATATTGAGCTGAGCAATGATCTCGACCTTCATAAAGGTAGCATGTGATGTGTCTCACATGACATCTGGAACAATTGATCGCATGCTCCTTTGTAGTATGCCCTATATCTCCACAACGAGCGCACACGTGATCTTCTGACTAGTTTGGATGAAAACACTTCAAAGAACAGCATCCAGCTCTCGTATAGGGTGTAGGGGTAGCATTCTTCTCTTACATCACTATGATTACACTGTCATCTGGTGGGGTAAAGATATGACGAAAAGCAACAACAAACTCATTCCAAGAGATGTTTTGTGGGGCTTCATGGGCAACACAATATTCCTTCCACCATTCTGTAGCAATTCCTTCCAACTGGTGGGAAGCATAAAGAACCTTCTCATTACTTTCACATTGGGCAACGAGTAACTTCCTCTCAATGGTCCTAAGTCAAACATCTGCTTCCAAAGGTGAAATATTTCCAGAAAATATCGGCGAACGAGTCCTTATGAATTCTGATAACCTTGAGTAGGAATGGGGACCATTGACAACTGCTTGGGACACGTTGTTGGCATTGACTTGATTAGTCATATTCTGCACTTGTTGCATCATTGCATGTATCAACTCGGTCTGATCCGCCAACATCTCTCCAAAACTATGCATATCTAGTTGTGGAGTCGATTGGGAAACTGATCCATCATTGAGGTCCTCACTAAATTGGTTACCACTTCCACTAACTCCGTAGTTTCCACAAGTCTGAACCATCTGTTGATTGCTTTACATGGTTAGGAGAGAGGGAAGGAGCATAGGTAAGAAGCAAGAGTCCTAATGCAGGAGAGATAGGTTTAACCCAACAACTTAAGCAATCAATATACTAACTTAATTGGTATGGTTTCTTACATAAGCCTAAGGGCTATACAATGCATATTGCACACTCAGTAATCATGAAATAACCAATTCCACCTAAGCACAAAAAACTACCGCCTACATGGGCGACACTCCTATCTTAAGCAAACGCAACTCTCACACATGAGCCTCAATTAGCTACTCTAAGTACTGGGTCTTCTAGCTTCTAGAACACCTCATTGATCCACTCCTCGAGCTCGATGATTCCTTTCTTCACAATCTTCATGGTAGCAGCAGGGCACTCAGTGCTTCCTCCTTAGGTGTGAAACATCGTCATCTATTTAAGACAACTCAAGTAAGATTTTCAACTCGATCCAGCAAGAGAAAGAGAAAGAAATTTCAGCAAGGGGAAGAATAGAAGAATGATATAAGTCAAGAACTTATTATTCTTCAAGTTAAGTTTTTCCTTTAGAAAATAATTCTGAAGAACCAAAAAGACGACCGGTTTATCTAGGGCCAAGACCTACAGTCAGTATGGCTCTGATACCACCTCCATCGGGACCCAAATATGTAAATCCGCCTCTATGTATATCGCACTAGTCCAGGATCAAGCTAGTGCACACAAGCTAAACATAGATGAATATCACAATCATACACAACGGAAGCGTAACAAAAGATTCATATATTAAATATAACCTGTTGACTGACCTTATGGTCGACTTTACATGAATATGCCATGTGGGGCTAAACTATGTATAACAATTTAAACTGCAGCGAAAAGAAAACGTAGATAAAATGCTCATAATACCATAGGCAACTGACAAGGCTCGCACCCTAAGCATTCGTCTTCATCTGGTACTCTTCCTCCAAAGTTGATGTAGACTTCTCTTCAACTGATGATTTTTTTGTGGTAAGGGCGAGTACTTAAATCACTCAACAAGTTGTGCATAGAATGCAAGTTTAACATAACTATATGCAAGGCTTATTCCAAATGAATGGCTAATATGGTTGTTTTACAATAAAGCAATATTTACAAATGAATACAATAAATGGATTAAAAAGATAGTAAAACAAATAATAGTAATAATAACTTTCAGGTATTTCTCAACAGAAAACTGGCTCATAGCCCTAGATCATATTCCAAATCTTCCATGTCCCACTGACTCTCTTTCCAAGTTTTATTTTACAAAATCTTGTTAGTGTTATGCCCTTGAGGCAATCATTTAGATGATTGTAACATGACTATGTTTATGAATAATAATATGATTATTTGTCCAATGAATGTATATCATTGTATTGATCAACAAGTATGTGACTTGCTTATGAAGCTCCTTACTTCTTGATGTAATTCGATAAATATCTCTGATCAGATATCGTCGTATAGGACAACGATGAATAGATCAGCACATGTAGTGATCGATGATCATGCTTCATAGATCATGGGATATGGAGATATCATCTATACATTGTGGACGCATGTTGAAGAACATGGGTTAGATAGACCCGCAATGGGACACTGCGAGAATGTTACATTCTTATGTGTCATCAGTGTATCTCATACATAGTAGATGTATGATTATTAAACCTGAGATTGTCATATTCCCTACATGTGTAATAGTTCTCCTTGGGGCTATCAAACACTACTTCCTAACTGAATAGTTATAAAAGTAGTTTTCATGTTTATTATAAAACATGCAAAGGAAAGTGAGCAGTCAAGATGGAATTTGCCACTCCAATGAAACGGAGATATATGACAAGGCCACTCGTGTGATATGATTAAGGAAGTGCATGGCCATGTCGTGATTGAAGAGTCAATCACAACTTATTAATATATCACGGATACGAGAGATAGATTGAATCATCAAAGGATGACATGCTTCTCGCCTTGAGTTCAATCTTCATATACTTGGCAAAGGGATTATTACATGAGTACTTTTGATAGGTTATGTCCGATTTGATCATAGTATGTTTGGGAGTTGGCATGCTTTGCAAGGAGCTGCTACCAACTATTGGATTGAAAAGGAGTTTTCCGAATCCATGTCCAAACGTACGTGAACCTGCAGGGTCACACACTTAATGGGCTGGGACACATTAATTTGGATTGGATCCATAATTAATGGACCTCGTGGGCTTAGCACACTGATGGGCCCTGGTTTAGGGTTTCATCTCGTGGCTATGTAAGGAGTGGGGGAGGGTGGGCGCAGGGTGTGCTTTCCTATGGTCTAGAAGTGTTTCACACGAAACCCTAGCCTCCTCCTCTCGCTGCCCCTACCGAGCGACCAAGTGCTTGCACACCGACGCACGGCGTTCCATCCCCGGACGTGTGGACTACTGCGGTGACGCTGCTGCGACTACGGCGTGGGAGGACGATTCACAGCGAGGCGAGGATGATCCACTACATCGACGCGCAAAGGATTCCGCAACTACGCATCTAGTGGTAATCTAATATATGATCCCCTTCTTACAAGTAGCTTTCTGGTTATGCGGTAGTTTTTTTTGTGCTAGCGTAGCATACCGTGTTCCTCTTCAAATCTAACACATGACTGTAATCCTTGAATATTATCCATAATCGCGGACACGGCTATTCGAATAGATTTACAGTCTGTAGAGGTTATTCACTTTACCCACAAGATACAATCAACTCATCACATCTGCCATAACTCGCCATATAAAAGTATATGATTGAGCAATCATAACAAAGCCTTTACAATGCTTTGTCTTAACCTAGCACTACCCGCTAAGGTTTCAACATTGAAGGGTCATACCACCACATCAGGGCCCCCTCTTGCGCCATGTGAGTTCAACCACACACCCGGGACTCACACCACCACTGGTAGTACCAAAGCTAAGACATTGCAAACTAATCAACTAAGTCTGTCCCATATCAGACATGTAGTTGCATGTTTGACACAGATCAAAGCGTGCTTAGGTTGACTGAGGCAAGACTTCTACAACCCAATCGTCATACTGACTCACCCTGGCAACCTGCCCCTTGCCACTTGTCTCAATTTAAATCATTTACCACCCTAGTTGATTACCATGCACCACGGGCCATCAACAAGTCAACATCGTTGCGTGACAACTCCATCACTACAACTCAACATCATTGTGTGACAACACTTGACACACCTTCTCGTAAATATGTTCCATATTCCATTAGTCAAGATTGATTTTGATATTTGAAAAGATATGAATTGTACGTGGCATGGCTAAGCATACTACACACGGTCTAACCAACCCACGTTGGTATCTTTTAGCCACCAATTAATAATAAACCATCCTAGGGTGATAAATAATCATGTCATACAAATGACAAGGTAGAGTATAATCAAATTGGGTTGAATAGCTAGATCCTAAACTAATTTGAAATCAATTGTACACGTAAAATAACATGCAATAATGTAAATCAATATAGCAATTTTGTAAAACTGAGTTCAACATGATCAAAGCATAACTTGCCTTGAAAAAGCTCTTATTCTTGCTCTGGACCTTGCTCTTGAGTCAATGCTTTTCCCTCAGACACTCCGAGCACACCGACGTCTACGTGTATCGAGAGAAAACACCAAATAAAAACCAAAACAGAGAGCAAACAAACTTTAAAAATTAAAAAACTCACCATAAAATAGATCTCAATTTTACAAATTTTTAGAAATTTGAATCGCCTCAATTGGATCTCGTGTGAGGAAGAACGGGCTCTCGAAATATTTGAAAAATAGAAAAATCAGAAAAATAATAAATATGAAATTTCCGAATTATTTTTCTACTGGAAAATCAAATAATGATGTCACCACTGATGTCATCCTCTTTTTTGTTTTTGATCAAAATATTTTTAAAGGGAAATTCCTAATTATGACGTCATGCTGAAGTCTTAAACCTAATTAACCAAAATAAAATAAATCTAGAAAATTCCTATTACGCTAACATGTGGGACCACGGGTCTATGGACCCGGTCCACGAGACCTCGCCGGTCCATCATGGACTCGGCACATGGGAGTTTGACCGGCGCTGACTCAAGCAAGCTGACGCCAGCACACACACGCGGTAGATCTGATGCACGGCACTTGGTGAAATCTCGATTGTTTGCGTTGGATCTAACAGTTGGGAAGATGGCCGACGAACTTGACGGTGGCGCACTCACCGCACACGATGACCATGACGACGACGTCTCATTGTTGGATGTGTCTCGAGTTTTCACAGATCTAGCAGAGAACGACCTGAGGACCTCAAATCGGGACTCGATTCCGATGGAGATGCAGCGATGGCGGAGATCCACACGGATGTTGACGATGATGAGCTCCAAGAACTCTGACGAGATTGTTCTCGCAAACCAAGGCACTTCCAGCGACCAAGCTTGAGGCAAAAACACACGGCTCGAGATGAGGAACCTCGGACAGGGGTTGGGTGGCATTAAATAGGCCTCACCTTCAAAGAAAAGCTTGGATTCTGCTGCGGCGGAAGAGCAGAGTCCAGGATGGACATGGCAGAGACGATGACCTTCGGCCATACACGTGTCGTGATGAGTGGACGAGATGCGCAAAGGCTTGATCCAATTTGGGCCACACACGAAAATAAATGTCTGGGACCCGCTAGGGTTCCTAAGAACCCTGAGTGATCTCTACCGCATGATCATGATCGAACGGTCCATGCGCAAGAGCTACATGGACGATTCTCAGCTGCACACTGGCGATCTAACGGTTACGATCCTAATGTTTCAAGGATAGGGCTAGGCGGGTGGAATTGGGCCGGGCTGGATATGGGTCAGGCTTTAATGGGTTTCAGCCCATTTACTATTTCAAATCATTTTCTAGACTTGTAGCAATTAAAATAATTCTAGAAATAAAACAAAGCCGAAATAAATAGTAAAATTATCAGAAAAATTCAAAAAATTCACAAAATGCATAAATGACAATATTAATATAATAAAACGCAAAAACTGGAATGTTACAATTAATCGAGATTAGCAGAGTAGGACAACGGTGGAGGGTCATTTGGCAACGAGGACAGGTGTGCATCTTCCGCGATGGTTGTCAGTACGGTCACCAGCGGTAGCAGAAATGTTTGCCAAGAAAGAGAGAGGATTGACATGTGTGTCCCAATACCAGTGACATTAGTGATATGGTTGGCTGTGGACTCTGTTGGCGACCATGTAAGGTCATTTTAGTCTTTTTTTGAAAAACTGAGAAGAAAGTTGGTCACTAGCGCTTTTTTGAAGAGGGATAATTGATAATTTGCCACTATATAGAGTGGCACTTGAGGATTTGTCACTATAAAGAATACAATTCATCATTTGCCACTCTATAGAGTGTGCAATTCATCACATACCAATTTTGACAATGTTATCCTTCTCCTCTCCTCTTCTTCCTCCTCTTTTCTTGCCACCATGGTTGCCCACAAGAAGAAAAAAGGAGGATGGAGGGGTAAAATCGTCCAAAGAGGCATATAATGAACTACACACTGTGTAGAATGACAAATGATGAATTGCACTATGTTGAGTAGCAAATCCTTACATGTCGCTCTATAGAGTAGCAAATCATCAATTACCCCTTCAGCATTGAGTCACTTTTCTCAACTTTTGATGGAAATCATACCCCTGTCTTAACCCCTCACTTCCTATAACCCACCTTTTCACCCCTTAGAATAAAGAATTATTCTAACCAATAAAAAAATTTGAGAACCCCTATAAAATACAAAGACAAAAAAAATCTAACCTAGACAAAAATAAACTAGGTGAACCCTACGAATACTAAGACAAATAGGAACTAAAAGTTGTAGTAAAGCCATGCTAGAATTGCACATTACCTGGTGCTTAGTAATTAGTACCAGGGTTTGAAATCTCGGGTGTGGGCGAAATCTAAAATCTCGTCAAGATCTCAAAATTTCGGACAAACCCCGAACGAAATACAAAAACCAAAATTCAAATCCAGTTTTTTCAACCGAGATTTCGCCGAGAAATACCGAAATCTCGCTGATATTACCCGAGATTTTGATAAAATTGAACCGAGCGAAAAATGGTGCAAAACACATTGAATTTTTTTGAAATTTGATTTCAATGATCCTAACAGATCACTAATGCTCTCACAAAAAATTGAGATGATGACCAAGCCCGAGGTATTTTTAAAAATTCTGACACTGGTACTGTCCTGATAAAAGGCTAACCGACAAATTTAACCGAATGAAAAATGTAACAAACCACATTATAAAATTTTGAACATTTTTATGGACGGTCTTGATGCATCAATAATGTTGCCATGAAATTTTCAGATGATGATCAAGCTTCAAGAATGTCGACGATCGGGATCGCCTGACCGCAAGAGGAAGGAGGGTATGATGTAAGAGTGGAACATGAGATCGTGCTCGCCAGGGGGAGGAAACCTGATCGTTGCTAAGGATGAGAATAAGAGAGCGGTTTACACAAAAAATTATACTTGTTCGAGTCCCCAGCACGAGTAACAGCTCTACTCCAGTCTTGCCTGGAGGCGTAAGGTAGACGATGAGGTAATATAGTTGAATACAAGGGGTGCTCAAGCTGAGGTCGAGCACTGGTTTTCTATGTTGTGTTGCTTCTGTCTCTCTCCCTTCCCCTTTTGTCCTACGCAGGGGAATGTTTTATACCTCTAATACAGACTGTTGTAAGAAACGGCTTCGCCCGAAAAACTCAGGAGTGTGGTGTTAAACTCGGATCTGGGGCGCAGTAAAGTTGGGTGGTAACTGCACCAAAAATGTAGTCTCCACGTTTGGCTTGACTCCATCTTTAAAGCCCTTTATTTGACTTGGTAACCGCCGGCTTCTTTAAACCTCGCCCAGCCCGATTTTGCTAGGTCGAGCTGGGCCCTCATTCTTCTGCTCGAGCTCAAGCTCATTGGTCAAGAGCTCGAGCTCGAGGATGCGTGCTTGAACTCGCGGGATACACCCCTCTAGCTTGAGGGGTGTTTATTTGCACAGAGGTTACTGATCCTCGACAGCTAGCCCTCAAGGCTCAAGGAATGATCCTGAAGCTTGGGATGTTCTTGAGTGTGATATCCTTGATGAGGGGTCAGCTTACTAGTCGAGCGCAGAAACTCTTGAGCTCAGGTTTGGGATCGCCCGGAGGTCTTCGATGTAGCTGTGCCCGGAAACGCTCGGGCTTCGACGCCTCGTCTTCGAGCGGGGAAGTCGAGGGGCCGGTTCACGATGGTTCGCATTCTCCCCCAGCAGTCTTGGCTCACCTTTTGAGGCATAACCGGCGCCAACTGTTGATAATCGGGTTCTTTTAAATGTTGAACCATCGCCTTACTCAGAATTTCTCCACATTCCTTACTGTGCCGAATCCTAGCACTTTTTCCCCTTGTCTTCCTGATCTCCATCCGCCATCTTTTCTTCTTCAAGCAAACCCCTCCCAAGAGCAATGGCCAAGTTCGGGAAGAGCACATTGACCCCAGAGAGGATGAAGGAGCTCGAGGTGCTAGAGATGCTGGACCCGACGACCTGGTGGCTGTCGGGCAGAGAGACCGAGCCGAAACCCTAGGAGGACGAGCTCATTGGCATCGAGCATTATATGCTCTTCGGGCTGCGGACGCCGGAGAGTGACTTCCTGGCGGCTGTTCTGGCGCAATGCGAGATCGAGCTAGTCAATCTGGTACCCAATTTTACCCTTCTCCTTTCCATTTTCTCTTATCTGTGCGAGGGGTTCTTGGGGATTCTTCCCACCCCTTCACTTTTCTTCCGCTTCTACTCCCTGTTCCGTACCGCGAAGGACCCCATGGTCGGGTGTCTCTACTTCGGTTGTGGACAAGGCTTCCTTGCTCCTTCCCCCAAATCCAAACTCGGGACTCCCTCGGTCCGTGGATGGAGAGGTGGTTCTATCTGAAGAAAGGAGAGGGGCGCCGCGCATAACGGCCCCCCGCCGACAAGAAGTGCTGCACTTCGAGCCCTAGGACTCGACGGCCGACCAGGAGGCCCTCGCCACCATCCACATCTGTGCGACGCGTGGCCTCACCGGCCAGGACATCGTCCACGACTATCTGCGAAACCGGGTGTTTCCTCTGCGAAAGAGGGTGCACCCGTTCTTCGAGATCCGAGGGGACGACGACCTCACTCGGGAAAGTCCAAGCGGTAAGCCTTCTACAAATTTGATTTCCCTCGAGTTCGTCTGAGCCTCTTTTTAATGGTCTCCTTTTCCTGTAGCCCCGAAGGAGTCTTGGGTGGCGGCGAGGATGCATGAGACGTTCGAGAAGACGACCTTCTCCTACACCACCGCCGACCCCGTTCCCAAGAACATCTTGAGGCAGAGCAGCGAGGTAACACATCTCTTACCATCACCGAGCTCGTGCCAACTAGAGCTCGCACTGACTTTGCTCAACCACGTAGGAGAGCCGAGAGCTTTGGGAGACGGCGAGGCGCATGCTGCCGCTGCCCAAAGTGGGCCAGAGCAAGAAGGCGGGTAAGAGGCCCGCCCCAGATGCCCCGAGAAACATTAGCGCCCCCAAGAAGCCACACGTCGAGTGGGCTGATTGCGTGGTGGTAAGTTGAATCTTGCCAAGCCTGGGAATGCTCGAGCTCGAGCTTAATTTCTTTCATCATTTTTTGATCTTCTTCTCGTCTCCTTGTAGCAACAAAGTGCAGTGGCCGCTGCGCGGCTCCCGAGCTCACCACCAAGGCAGTAGCCCCCGACTGAGAGGGCTGAGGTGGTCAGCGTCGGGAGCCCTAGTGCTCGCACATGCTCCGAGGTCTTAGCTGCGGAGCGTCCAGGGAGGGGATGCTTCCCCTGGCGCAACGAGACGCCAAGACGCCCCTCCTCCTCCTAAGAGACGAGGTTCGTCATATAGGTATGCGCGAACCTTGGTTATAGCGTAGATTTTTCCCTTTTTTTTCTTAGCGATTTCCCCCACCGCAGACCGCGAGTGCCCGACGGGTAGTTACCATGATTGTTGTCTAAGGTGAGTCCGAGGACATGGACGACTTCCTACTGGTCCACCGGGCGCGCTCGCTGCAAGCCCAGGCCATCGCGGCGCCGTCGGGGGACGGCTTAGTCGATGACCCCGACCAAAGGCCCACTGGACCAAGCGTAGACCTGGAAGGGGCTGCCGCGGGAGTCGAAGCCGTTGTCGTCCCGGTCGTCGAAGTCGAGACCATCGAGGCCGACAACGTCGGGCTAGAGGTCGGGCCTACCTCAGCTGACGAGGTCGAGGTTCCTGAGGACACGCCAGGTACGTCGAAACTCCCAAGCCTTCACTTGTTGCTTCTTGTTCTTGTAGCTTAGTTTCTTTTTTGGTTCTTTCTTCAGGAGTCTCGGTCCCACCCGAGCTACCATCTACCTCGGCCGGGACAGCCTAGGTCGAGGACTTGACCGGCGGGACCAACTCTGCATCGAAGGGGGTCAATGCGGCTGCCAAGCCCTCGGCCGGGGATTCTGCCGAACCCGAGTTGGTGGTCGTACTGGGCGTACGGCTCGTTGGGCCACACCGCCAGAGGTTCAAGGAGCGGCTTGATCAGGTAAGTTATGCTTGAAACTGTTTGTCTTCTTATCTGTCATCGTAATCCTTTTTGGTTTCCTCAAGCACTGGGTCTGGTCGCTCAGGGGCTCCAAAGGCTGCACGGGCATTTCACTGAGCTTCAGGTGGTCTTCGACAGGGTGGAGGAGCATGACATGTACGTCCTCCAGCTCGAGGAGAACCTGATGATTGAGCGGGAGGAGGTGGGGCGACTAACTGCGGCCCACTCCTTCGATCTCTCACAAGCCATCAACATCGAGCGTGAGAGGTCGAACGAGGCCCTTGAAGCCCTCCGCACGAAGGTGGTGAGGACTATCGAGTCCGAGCGCGCGGTGCTGGCGGGAGCTCTCGAGACCGTGCACGAGGAGGCAGAGACTCTTCGCAAGCAGAATACGGAGCTCTCTGCTGCTCCGGCGAAGGCCTCCGCTGAGCTCGAGGTGAA
Organism: Otatea glauca; assembly: GCA_036346275.1. Lineage (NCBI taxonomy): Eukaryota > Viridiplantae > Streptophyta > Magnoliopsida > Poales > Poaceae > Otatea > Otatea glauca. The sequence goes on along the minus strand of CM070713.1, from coordinate 36,413,008 downwards.
GGTGGCCGAGCTCGAAGAGAAGCTGGGGCGAGCGACCCGGATGGGGAAGAGCGCCCTAGACCTACTCCAAGACAAGCGCAACCGCGCCGCCAGCTCCGCAGCCGAGGCGCATCGACTATAGGGCGAGCAGTATGTGTTGAGGGCGATGGTCACTGAGCTCGACTAGGAGAAGCTCGCCCGCGACATGGCCCACCTGTAGGTAGGAGAGTAGATAGGAAGAGGGACAAGAGCAACTTGTACCCACTTGTAAGTGTAAATTTGCAAAAAGAAATAAAGTTCCTTTTTGATGTTAATGTTTGAAATGATGTTAATGTTCGAAATTGGATGAAGAGACTTAGCTCGTTAGTATCCCCTTGCTCAACCCCCATTGTGGTCGAGTTCGAGCAACACCGGCCTCGGGCACAGGAGATATACCTTGAGTTCTTGAGACCTGTGTTGTTAGATAATACCTTCGTCCTAAACAATGAACTTAAGACAGTCATAGTTACGTCTTCGAGCGAGGACAAGCTTAACTCTAATATGAGGTTGAGCTAGCAGGAGGCTCTCCTCGAGCTCGAGCTAGCAGGAGACTCTCCTCGAGCTCGGGGAACTCTATGAGGGCGGTCTCTGGTTTAAGTCCTGCTACAGGGGTGCGATGAGAATTGGCTTACTGCAGACATGACCCCTGGAGGTGAACTCTGAGACCACAACACTCAGGTCAAGGTTCCAGAGATGCAAAATAAAAAGGTCTTAAGCATCTCGAGGTCAGGAACACTTGGGCATGGTCTCTGGTTTAAGTCCTGCTACAGGGGAGTAGTCGTGATGCGATAAGATTGGCTTATTATTGACATGACCCTTTGGAGGTGAACCTTGAGATCACGACATGAGGTCAACGCACTCGAGATGCAAAGAAACATGTAAAGAGTCATAATCATAGACAATAAAGAAGAGCTTTTTATTGCAAATCAAGGTAAGAATGTTACACACAAAATTTTCGGATCTGGTCTATGTTCCACGAGTTCGCGAGCTCTCTGCCGTCGGGCATCGCCAGCCGGTAAGCCCCCATGCGATCTACTGAAACGACGTTGTAGGGGCCCTCCCACTTCGGGGATAACTTGTTTGTGTTGGCCTGTTCCTGAATTCGTCTTAGGACCAGATCCACAACGCGGAGCCTCCTAGGTTGTACCGATCGAGACGCATTCCTGCGAAGTGCTTGCAGGTAATACGCCGATCGTAGCAGCACATGGCACCTTACTTCTTCCGCCAGGGCGAGGTCGAGAGATCGTTCTTGCTCGAAGTCGACTTGGTCGACTGTCGACCTCTAGCAGAGCCCAACGTGACCTCGTATGCGGTGATGCCTTCAAAGACCAAGACGAGCTAGAAAGGGGTTGCCCCTGTTGTTCGGTTGGTCGTGGTGCGTACGGACCAAAGGACGGTGGGGGCTCGACCACGTTGTTCGCTTCTTGACGCCCTGGACAATCTGTCCGTTGGCGCGCTCGACCGCTCCATTGATCTGAGGGTGACTTACTGATGCGTAGTAGAACTTGGTGCCCATGTCTTCGCAGTACTCCCGAAATAGCTCGTTGGTGAACTGCGATCCATTGTCAGTGATAATTCTGCATGGAACCCCGTACCTTGTGACCACGAGCAAGTGAAAAAACTTCACAGCTACCTGAGCGGTGATGGCCGAAACCTACTTGGCCTCGATCCACTTGGTGAAGGTGTCGATGCCAACGAATAAGAATTTCTTCCCCCTAATTGCCTGTGGGAAAGGACCAAGGATATCGAGGCCCCAAGTTGAGAATGGCTAAGCGAGGGGGATGGTCTGAAGGGCATAAGCCAGTTGGTGCGTCTTCCGAGCATGGAACTGGCAAGCTCGACAGGAGCGGACAATGTCCCGAGCATCCTGAAGTGCCGTCGGCCAGTAGAATCCCATCCGAAACGCCTTCCTGACCATTGTCCTGAAAGAAGAATGAGCACCACAGATGCCCGAGTGGATATCATTGAGTAGGTGTTTACCTTCCTCCGGGGTGACGAATTTCATAAAAACACCCAAGATACCTTGACGATATAGCTGTCCGCCTATGAGCTTGTAAGAGCTTGCCCGACACCTTACTATGCTGCTTTCGGCTGAGTCAGCTGGGAGTTCGCCATGGTCAAGGAACTTGATGATCGAGTCTATCCATGAGGGAACACTCTTGAGGAGGGCGATCAAGTCCTTTTGGTCGACAATTGAGGGTGTAGACAGAGTTTCGAGGATGACATCCGACGGAACCTTATCTCCAGATGACCCGAGTTTGGACAAGAGGTCGGCACTGGAATTGTCCTTCCTAGGCACGTGCCTGATTTCTAGGTTTCGGAACCATCCCTCCATCTTGCGCACCTCGGCGAGATACTTGGCCATCGAGGGCTCAGAGCACTGGTAATCTTTATTATACTGGTTGACGACAAGCTGGGAGTCGCCCTTCACGACTAGCCGGCGTATGCCCAGTGATTTACAGGCTCGGAGGCTGGCCAAGAGGGCCTTATACTCTGCCAAGTTGTTAGTTGCGAGAAAGCTGAAGCGAATCACATACCTCAGTCTGTCTCCCTAGGGAGTGATGATGAGAATTCCAGCCCCTAAGCGTTCAAACGACCTGAAACCGTCAAAGTACATAATCCAAGGCTCCTCTTCTTTGTCCTCAAGTTTGGGGGTTGGTTGCAATGTCTGCTCGACCACGAAATCAGCGAGTGCTTGCGACTTGATGGCGGTGCATGCGACGAACCGAACGTCAAATTCTACCAATTCCATGGCCCACTTGGCGATACGACCTCCGGCTTCTGGGTTCCTCAGGATCTCACCGAGCGGAAACCCGCTCGGGACAACCACTGTGTGTGCTTGGAAGTAATGCCGGAGCTTACGTGAGGCCATAAAGAGAGCGTAGAGCAGCTTCTGAACTTGGGGGTAGCGCTCCTTCGGTTCATGAAGCACTTCACTAACGTAGTAGATTGGCTGTTGTCGACCATCTCGTTCGGCCACCAGGACAGCGCTGATGGCCTAGGTCATAGCCGCTAGATAAAGCAACAGCGTTTCGCCCTACCGTGGGGTTGTGAGCAAAGGTGGGCTCGAGAGATATGCCTTCAGCTCATCAAAATACCACTGAGCTTCAGGTGTCCATTCGAAGCCCCCATGCTTACGTAGTGTCTTGAAGAAAGGTAATCCGTGCCCACCAAGCCTCGAGATGAACTGGCTGAGGGTGGCCATGCGTCCGGTGAGGCATTGGACCTTCCTTGTCGAGGTTGGGGAAGCCATCTTCTCGATGCCTCGATCTTCTTCGGGTTCGGGCCCACTCCCGAGCCCCCGATCATATAGCCAAGCACCTTGCCATAGGTCGTGCCGAACACACACTTGTCGGGGTTGAGCTTGATCCCGTGCTTGTTTAAGTTGGCGAAGGTTTCCGCAAGGTCGTTGATGTGGTCGTCCTTGGAGGAACTCTTGACGATGATGTCATCGACATAAACTTCGAGGTTCGGACCGATCTGCTGGTCGAAGGTCTTGAACATCAGCTGCTGGAATGTTGCGCCCTCATTACGGAGACCGAATGACATGGTCGTGTAGCAGAATGTCCCGAACGGCGTGATGAAGGCCGTTTTGTCCTCATCATCAACTGCGAGATTGATCTGATGGTAGCCGGAGTAGGCATCACGGAAGCTCAGTACCTTGGTGTTGGCGGTGGAGTCCATGATTTGGTCTATGCGTGGAAGAGGGAAGTTATCCTTCGGACATGCCTAATTCAAACCCGTGTGGTCGACGCACATCCTCCATTTTCTGCCTTTTTTCTCCACAATCACCGGGTTGGCCAGCCACTCAAAGTAATCAATCCCGCGAATGAAGCCAGCCTTCAGGAGCTTGTCGAGGTGCTCCCTTATTATCGCCATTTTCTCGGGAGAGAAACGGCGCAACTTTTGGTGTACAGGCCGGTAATCAAGCTTTACTTATAATTTGTGCTCGATCACCTCCCTCGGGACTCCTGACATGTCCGCCGGTTCCCAAGCAAATATGTTTTTATTGGCGTGGAGGAGGGTGACGAGCTCGAGTCCCTATTTTGGGTCGAGCTTGGCCACGATGTGAACACACTTGCTCGAGCTACCCTCTTCAAGTTGCACGGCCTTCGTTGGACCACTGGGCTGAATCATCGCCTTCTGGCGGGCGCTCTTCGAGGTTACTTCCGGGCCCCTCTGGGGCAGTATGTCGGCAAGCGCTAAAGCTTTTTCCTCACATCCGTGTGCCGCCTTGAGATCGCCTCGGATGGTTATGACACAGTTATGCCCTGGGAGCTTCAAGCAGCGGTGGCCGTAGTGGTTCGCCGCCATGAACTTGATCAACATCGATCGCCCGAGGATGGCGTCGTAGAGGAGATCTCCATCGACCACTTCGAATGTAATCAGTTAGGTGCGGAAATTCGTGGAGTCTCCAAAGGTGACAGGCAGAACCACTTGCCCGAGCGGAGTGGTTGAGCTCCCTGGCACAATGCCAAATAAGGGAACTGCTATACTCCTGATCTTTGACCGGGGAATCTGCATCCGGTCTAGCGTGCTTGCCAAGAGCAAGTTGAGGGAGCTGCCCCCATCGACCATGACTCGCCCAACCACAGTATTACTTATGGTCGGGGACACGACGAGAGTAGTCTTGAGGTCCTTGGACATTCCTAGGGGAGCATCATCCCAGGAGAAAGTAATTAGAGTGCCAGCCCACTTGTAGAGCTGACCAATGGGCTTCCCAGCTGAGGCTTGATACACGGTACGCGCAGCAGCCTTAAGCTCACGCCGGGATTGATACGCCGATGAACCACCAAAAATCATGTCGACATGGCGGTCGCCCTGCTGAAACTCTAGGTCAAGGCCTTCAAGGTCCTCGCCAGCATTGACCCTGTCGGGCTGCTCGTCCTCCTTCAGGAGAGTGGGCATCTCTCCATGTCCATCATAGAAAGCGCCCAACTTGTACTGCCAAGTCCTGCAGTTTCGCAGGTCGTAGCCGTGGGCCCTATGCAACAGGCAGAACTTGTCAGAGTCATACCTGGGTCGCACTTCATCGCCTCGCGGCGGGCGCCACCCCACCGGGCCTGGGCCGATGTTGTCCCTGCCGCGCTAGCGCGGGGTTGCCGAGGTCGAGGCCCCTCTTGGTCGGGTTGCGGTTGCCCCTGGTCGGGACGCCATACTTCCATTACCTCGCACTCGCTGTTCATCGCAGCGACCACGGGCAGCCGGCCGCCGCTGTTCCGCGGTCTCTCTTTCGCTTTTTTGGCACTCAAATCCGAGCCATCACCCTTGGTGTTGGATCGCCCAGCCTCACCAAAATTGAGGCCAAGCTTACCTTAGTCGTAGTCTTGTTTCCAACGCACAGCATCGTCCGCGTCCGCATATCGTTCTGCCATCTGGAACAGCTTGTTGATGTCGAGCCTTGCTGTGATCTCCAGGTCCTCGGTGAGGCATCGGTCACGGACACCGAACTTGAAGGCCTTGATGTCGGCCTCGTTGGAGATGCTCGAATCGAGTTCCTTGTGCGGATAAATCGATGCATGAAGTCGCGAAGGGCCTCATCCTTGCCCTGGATGATTCGATCCAGGTCCTTCTCCCATCCAGGGCATTCGTAGCAGCTCTGGAAGTTTGACCGAAGCGCGTTCTGTACCTGGCGCCATGATGGGAAAGAGCCAGGCGCCTGGTTGAATAGCCAGGTGCACGTCGCGCCGTCCGGGACGATCGGGAGGTAATTGGCCATCACGGCCTCACACCCTCTAGCCGCTAAAATCACAGTTGAGTAAATCGAGAGAAACTCGTCGGGGTTCTTGTTTCCATCAAATCGCTCGATTGCAGCGGGTTTAAACTGGGCCGGCCATCGCACCTGACGAAGGCCGACGGAATATGCTGGGCAGCCGTAGGCCGGCACAGCGCCACGCCAAACATGGCGGCTGTCGTTGCTAGAGCCAGAGTCGCCATGCTCGGAGCTGGTGGCGCAGTCGTTGTGGCAACCATACCGAGGTCGGTGATGCACACCACGCCGACCGTGGTGATAGGCGCGGGCGTCATTGGCATGATAGCGTAGGCGGCTGTGGACGTTACGGCGCCTGGGCGGGATGTCCGAAGAAAGGTTTCCGAACCCACGGCTGCTCGAAGAGACGCTGCTACCGCTCTGCTGATGCCGAACATGCCCACGGGATATGCTCCGAATCCGGTGATGTGGAGGCGACTGGAACGAACTCTGGGCTCGTTGGTGTGGGGACGACTAGCGAGAGCGTCTGTTCCCGTGCGAGGAGTCATCATTGCTTGCTAGAGAGCAAGACTGAGGGCACCGGCTTCGCCTTTGCTGTGGAGGCGCGACCTCGTTGGCAGCCCTCTAGGATCGGCCATAACCCGGGCAATAGCTCACAGGCGCTCCCGGTTGGTGAAGGCGCCTAGGCGGGCAGGGTTAAGCTGCCCGGACAAAGTGCGGATCTCCCCATGCTCCTCCCGTCGGAGAGTGGTGATAGCCTGGCCGATAGCGGCCCGAACCAACCGACGCGCCTCCTCCGGGGTGTTCGGGTCACGATCCTCCGCTCCCTCGCTCACCCCATGGCTGTCAGCCATGAAGATAAGATGTTCGCGCAGCGGTGGCGAGGGTGAGAACATAGAGGTGGAGCTCCTTTGCTCGGGAACCACCTCTGAGTCCGAGCTCGCCAAATGCGACATGTTGCTGTTGAAGCCGAAGGTGCTGGTGACGTTGAAACAATGAAATTCCTCCGAGTGAACGAAACTTTCGAGCCCTGCGGTGGGCGCCAGCGGTCGACGATCGGGGTCGCCTGACCGCAAGAGGAAGGAGGGTATAATGTAAGAGTGGGACCTGAGATCGTGCTCTTTAAACCTAGCCCAGCCCGATTTTGCTAGGTCGAGCTGGGCCCTCATTCTTCTACTCGAGCTCAAGCTCGTTGGTTAAGAGCTCGAGCTCGTGAAGCGCATGCTCGAGCTCGGGGATGCGTGGTTGAACTCATGGGATACACCCCTCGAGCTTGAGGGGTGTTTATTTGCATAGAGGTTACTTATCCCCGACAAAGAAATTTTAAAAAATTCTGACAGTGCTACTGTCGGGATGAAAGCCTTACTGGCAAACTTTAACCGAATGAAAATTCATTCAAACCACGTTAGAAAATTTTGAAAACTTTTTTGGATGGTTCTGATGCATCATCAATGTTTTCATAAATATTTTGGATGATGATAATGCTTAAATAATTTTCAAAAATTCTAACACTGCTACATCCTGATAAAAGCCTGATGATCAATACATAGATTTACTTGAGCAACGAAAAAAAGCTTAGAATTTTGAAACTTTTACAAAAGGGTTCTAAAGAAATTCTTAAGCTTGCATAAAAATTTTGGATCATGATCACACTCCAGTGAATTTATAAAATTCTTAGAAAGGTACTATACCATTTTATGTTCTTTCTATTTTTTTATTTTTGAAATATAACAAATGAAGTTCAATGCTTCCTTAGATTTGATTGAGCAAACAAAAATAGTTTCAAATTTTTTAAAATTTTAGATAATATTTTTGAGGAAATTCGTAAGCTCTCATAAAAATTTTAGATCATGATCACGCACAAGAAAATTTATAAAATTCTAACACGGTTACTATCTCATTTATGTTTATTCTGTTTCTGATGTTTCTAAAGATAACAAATGAAGTTCAATTCTTTTGAAAAAAAATTTGTATGATCCTAGACTTCTAAAGATCGTACCATAAAGTTTTTAGAGCGTAATCAAGCTTGTACTATTTTATAAAAATCTTATAGTGTTTCTACCAAAATTATAAAATATCTCAAAATTTCATTTTTTTTTTCAACCGATTTTCATGGAAGATGACTTTCTTAAGGGTTATTGGGATAAATCCAATCAAATTCCACCCTCAAAACTCAAAATCCAGTCATAATACTCGAGATTTGGTGAAATCTTTGATATTACTGTAGCATTTGAATTTTTTTACCAGGTCGGGATTTTGGATCCCGTCCTAGGCCGAAATCCAAAATCTCGGGCAAGATTTCCAAAATTTTGCTGAATTTTAGAACCTTGGTTTAGTAGTGTGCAATTTTAGGTGACTAAGAGATAAAAAAAATTCAAACAACTGAAAATTAGTTAAGCTGTTTTTAGAATAGTAGTGGCAAAAAATAAAACAATATCAAAACAGAAGTGGCAAAATGGAGACCCTTTTTCTTTCAAGAAAGCTGCCATGCAATGAACTGCAACTTAGTCGTGTGCATTTTAGGTGGCTAAGAGAAAAAAAATTCAGACAACTGAAAATTAGATATGTCATTTTTCTATACCCCTTTATAATGCACGTAAACATTAACGTCCACCCTAAATAATGCATCCAACTAGAGATGACCCAACATTCGTGCTCCCAGCGAAACGTCCTCAGAAACTTGCCTCCATCAAAATTAACCTCTCAGATCTTTCCTCAGCTTTACTCACCCACATCCGATGGCCATTGTTTAGTGTGCCTAATCATCCTTGTGGCCCAAAACAGACCTCCCCCGACCTCCAGCATCATCAAGGAAAAGGAAACAAACGTCCTAGAAAAGAAAAGGACCATACATTACGTGCTGGGAAAAGGAAACAAGGAGACAGGATCATGCTCTCGTGGCAATGAATTTGCGATTGTAGCCTCGAGCCGAAAAAATTCAATTGAGAGGTGCTGGAATTTTTTCCCCACGTCTGAAATTATCCAGCGGACGGTGAGTAATTTCAGGTACAAAAAAAAATAAAAACCAAGCTCTGCCCGGTCGCTGGATTATTTCGGGTGTAGGAAAAAAATTACAGTGCTTCTCGACCGCAGAAAACAAATTCTAGCACCTTTCCGCTGATGTTTTTTGTCTGGAGGCTACAATCACAAATTCATCGTCCGAGAGCCAGATTCAGAAAAATTATAACGACGATACTAATATAATAAAAAATTCGAGCCTGGGCGCTGGTAAATAATATCGCGCCACCGCTCCGCTGAATTTTTCCGGCTCGAGGTTACAATCGCATATTCATTACCTCGAGAGTCTGATTCGGAAAAAATTATAATGATGATGCCGATACAGTAAAAAAATCCCGAAAAATAATTAAAAAACAATCAAGCGGTGCCCGTCCGCTTGATAATTTTGGCAAAAAAAAGTAATGTTCGGTGGCCGCTGAAAAATTCAAGCGTGGGAGAAAAAATGAAAAAAACAAGCAAAGACTCGCCCACCGAATAATTCGGGAAAATATGAAAATAAATCGCGCTAAATCCGATCACGGATCCGTAGGGGAAAAAAGATAAAAATTAAACAGCGCTTGCCGACCACTGGTTTCATGAGAAAAAATTGAAAAAAAATTAAGCAACACTCACAGACCAGGACAGTAAAAAATTCAAGTCTGGTTTCCTTGCATGTGGATCTTCCCTGTTTATTTCCTTGTTTGATTCGCTCTCCTTCCAAATATGTAGTACGTCTAGCTTTGGCCAGACAAGAAAAAAATTCAAGTCCGTTTTGTATGCGGATCCTCCGTGTTTATTTCCTTGTTTGATTCGCTCTCCTTCCAAATATGTAGTACGTACAATATGATCACAAGTTAAAGTTGTTGCAGGCGCTTAAAAAGGCACTCGTATCTTCACATCCTTTCTTTCTTGTGTGATCTCATATGCAATAAAATCCTCTAAAAAAACACAAACTGAATCCATGCCTTCTATTCCCGTGTTCCTTGCGCAGGTCCTGGGAATTCCTAACTAAAGAACGCCCAAACGTCGGGACGGAGGTGCCATACCTCCAGCCGTTCTGCGAGGCCGCGAGGCTTTTATGTGCGGCGATGTCGGCGTGCATACATACGCAGGCGTGCGGCGACGGCGACGGCAACGGCAACCGGTGATGTCAGCGTACATACATACGCATGCGTGCGGTGACGGCCACTGGCGTCGTCGACTCTTTCATGCCTGGACAAAGGTACATACAGAACTGTCTAAGTCCAACTTGGCCTCAAGTGATTGCTAGCTCATGAACTGATTGCTTTAATGCAGAGGTGAGCATGCTCGCAAGCGATGAAACTATGTATTTCAGGAATCCCATATGCCACTACCTAGATTTACAGTTATGCGTATGTTTTGATATTTTTGCGTTATATATATACACATTATGCAATAATCAACTAGCTATTTTTTAATGTTTTAATTTATCGTAGCCAGTTTGTAATTACCGACAGTACCATAAGTTTCGTGTCAAGGTTGAAGATGAGAAGCTTGCAAAATTATTTGACGCTTGGCCTGAGACTAGAATTGCGTTGTCTGAATACCGTACGGTAAGCTTTGCTTAATAAATTGTTTGACGCTTTATTATGTTACTATATATGTGTGCAAAAGATATAATGTATATATTTGTAGATTATGGTGCCTTTTCATCATGGAGGACGATTTAGCATGTTATCGTTCGATATGAAGGATAGGGTTATCTCCGTTATTGATCCAACACCTCTACCCGGATGGGTTTCAACGGATAAACCATCCAGTTACTATCTTGATAGAATACAAAAAATTGGTATAATATTCGATCGTGCTATGAGGATAGTAAATCCCTCATGGAATAACGATATCTATGATTGGCGTATTGTAGTTCCAAAGTCTGTTCCAAAAACAATAGACTGGTAAGTTATTTACACATGATTAGTAAATAGTTAATTTTTTGTATACTTACATGTAGCAATTAAATGTTGTGCATGAACTTGACAGGTTATTTGGTCATGAACTTCATGCACATCTGGAATAGTCAACAGTTTAATGCACGGATTTGCATAGTCGGTACTCTCTATTTTATTAATCACTTTGTATAAGTTTGTAAAGTAGGTCTATATTGATGATGCTCTACAATGTACTTACAGGGTTCACCTGTTTTTTAATTGAAATACTAAAATACAAGTGGAATGAGTGCGCTGAAAACATCTCTCAAGACATAAGAACAAGTCTTAAGAGCATACGGGAAACGTTTAGCGAAAAATATTATTGAGTGTTATATCTTCATTTTTGTACTCGCATACGGGCACTGTGATTATTTATTATTAAGTGTTATATTCATACTTATCTTCTCATTTAATTGATAAGCGGGTGTACTGCTGTCATAGCGTTCGCACGGGCACTGTACTATTAATATAAAAAGGTACCAGTTTGAATTTGGACAATGAACTACAGGTTGATACGGAGCATCGTGGCCATCCATCTCTTCCGATCCAAAAACTTGTATGCAAAGTTGGATCCTTACCCTAAAATCACTTATACAATTAACATGCAATTAACTAAAAAAATCATACTAGGCCCTCCTGACTCTTGCGTCCGCTTGAGTCTTCCTGCCCTGCTTCAATGTTGCCCACGGAGAGGTCATCGGTAAAGCAGTTGGACATCTAATTTTATATATTTAAGATATTATAAGAGTTTTAATGATTAATGATGTTTGATCGTCAAGACTAAACATATTTAAAGGTTTTAAGATGAGTTGATGATTGATATTGACATATTAGGAGTTTTTAATATTCATGATCCCTAATAGGTATAATTGATAGCAAACCATGAAGATTAAAGACCTCGTGACTATAAATGATTCGAGGAGTCGAGTTTAGATAATTTTAATGATAGGTTTCGTTTTCGTTTTGCCATATTATTGAGGTTGAAAACTAGTTTAGAATAGTAGTGACAAAATGGAGACCTTTTTTTTCTCAAGAAAGTTGCCGCTCCATTGAAGTACATTTTGTCTCATATGCCCTATGATCCATAGATCAGCGAGGAGAGCAAATTTTGCGTGATACAAGACAGTATACCCGCAGGTGTCGAAAAAAATAATCTCTTAAGATGTAGATAGAGGAAGGAAAATGCTGAGAAACATTTTGTGAAAATTGTTTGCACATAGGGAAATATTTTCTGAATAAAAAATAATTTACGATACACATATGATGACCTTCCACTAATGGTAAGAAAACCACCTCAATCACTGATGTTACTGTCTGCACTAGAATTTGGTAAGTCTAGTCAAAATCGGCAAGAAAGTCAACATACGGAAACTAACAGATGATTTGGAAAGATTTGAAGATATTTGGCAACGGCAAAATATTTGAGGAAAAGCTATCCGAAATAAGGCCGATACGGATCAGGTTTTGTAACGTGTTGTAATAGGACACGATCGGCCGACGGGTATAAAAGAAGGGCCAAAGCAAGCTGCGAAGAGATATAACACAATCAAACACACCCATCTACATTACTTTTTTCTGTCGACTAGGAGTAGTTCTTGTAATTTAGTCTTTGTAATTCGATCTTGATCAATAAAGTTGCGCATCGCCGATTGTTGATCTTCTTCAGATTACACCCCAGGTTCGATTTATTCTGATTTTGTTGCGCATCGTCTTCTTCAGAATCGATCTGCCTTTATCCTCTGATTAGCCTTAATTGGCTAAATAGACTTAACCTTTTACCTTGATTTAATCGGCTTCAAGCTGATTGAGTCTAAGCCGATTAATCTTGACGATCGGCTTTGAGTGAATTTCATATTTTTACCTTATCGATTCTAGGTCAAATCGACTAGCACGCTCTGATTGGCACGCCCGGTGGGACCCAATGTCTTCATTAGGAAAGTCGATCTCGCCGTCTGATCTCAATGCAGAAGCTATAATCATCCCAACAATGGACGATTTGACGCCAGAATAACGTAGAGAAATCGAAGATCAAAAAACTGCGCTAGAAGAGATGATGCTAAGTTGTTATCAGAAGACTAGACGTGGCATCACTAAAAAAACCGCCCTGCGACGTTCAATGCCCCGGGGATGCAGTGTCACGTAACCGAAGTTTATATTCACCGCCGCCGAATTATCGGCTATGATTAATCGACCAGGCACCATGCTTTAATAAACCAATCATCGGCTCTTGTCACCACGCTTAAGCCGATGATAGCAAATAGTATTAAAACTATCGCCCAGGAATTGGCCTCGTCCGGTAGTCTGCTTGACCCATTACAAGCTCTGCCAAATTACCCTGTTTTTTCAGTAGCTCAAAACACTCAGAGCACACTAGCCGATCCGAAACCATCGACTATGACCTCACCCCCTACCATGATACCTACTCAACCCACCATCATATTGCCTAGAGACCCTCGGTCAAGTGGGGTGAGCCATTACCAGACTTACACCGACACTTCCAAATTAGATGCATCAACAAACCTGCCGCCGTCGGCCCCATTCTATGCTTTTTCACAATCGGTTTCACAGCCGATTGGGTCTGAAAGATACCCACATGAGTCTACCCTGCCTAGAAATCCAGGTCCGCATAGGGTAGTGACTTATTCAGAACCTTTTGTTCCAGTACCAAAACCCCAAGTTAGACATAATAGGTACAATCAGAACACCCGTCTGCCATCAGCTCAACCTAATTGGCAACCCGAGTTCGCACTCGGGGGGCAGAATGCCAACTATGACCAGCATTATCAAGGGCCTACTATTCCAGTGGCCGATAATGCAAATTGGGCCGATCAAATCTCTGCCGTCTTGAGGGATCAATTCGGCATACACCCGAAAGGAAAGGTTATCGGCTACAGAAAGCCGTATCCTGATTACATAAATCGCATGTCTTACCCCCACAATTTCAAAGTCCCAGATTTTGCAAAATTCTCTAGTGATGACTCGATTACTACCCTGGAGCATATCAGACGATTTATCGCACAATGTGGCGAAGCGACTCAGTCCGATGGATTGAAAATAAGATTGTTCCATTGTCATTGTCAGGAGCAGCTTTTACCTAGTTCACCTGTCTGCCTCCAAATCCGGTCCATTTATGGAACGGTTTGGAAAGCCAATTTCACGAATACTTTTTCTCAGGTAGTTTAGAACTCAGGATCTCCGATCTAAGCTCTGTTCGCAAGAAATTTGGAGAATCGGTGACTGATTATATTAAAAGATTTAGATAAATAAGAAACCGATGTTTTAGTGTCACATTACCTGATAACCAACTCGCTGATTTGGCTTTTCAAGGGTTAATTCCACCACTTGGAGAGAAGTTTGGAGGACAAGAGTTCACCAATCTAAGTCATCTGCTTCATTGTATATCGGCTCAGGAAAGTCGATTCCCAGATAATAAAGCGTTTAAAGATAGATTTTAAAATGGTAATAATAAAGAAAGGGATAAAGCCAAAGTCAATATGGTCGACTATTGTCCGAGTGATTCTTCAGAAGACGATGAAGCAGAAATAAACATAGCCGAATGGATAAAAGGGTCTAAAAAATCCTTAGTCTGTTCTTGGCTCAAGCCGACTAGGAATAAGTCGGAAGTGAAGTATGCCTTTGATGTCTCAAGTGTGATCGTATTTTTGATTTTGTTGTTACAAGAAAAAATAATACGGTTACCCGAGGGACACGTCATACCATCGGCTGACGAGATCAAGAAACGCAGGTACTGCAAGTGGCACCATTCTTTTTCTCACAACACTAATGATTGCAATATTTTTCGTCAACAGATCCAGTCGGCTATTGAGGATGGTCGGTTAAAATTCGCTGATGAGCCGACCATGCAAGTTGATGCTGATCCATTCCCTATTAACATGGTCCAATGTTCGAGAAAAGGGAAAAAGCCGATGCATGATGAGCCAAAAAGGGATCGGCAAGTTGACATTCAGTCAACCTCAGGTGGTGGTAAGACGTTGAAGATTATGATCGGATCATTACAAATAGAAGCCGATCATGAAGGGAAGAATTCAAGAACCATTAAACCCAAGGGAAATCCTCAGGTGGGTAAATGGTACGGAGCCGAAAAATCACCATCAAGACAGCCAACAAAAAAGCCGGGACCGACGTTTTCTCGGTTATTGGAAAATATGAAAGAATGAATAATCGACCGCGATATCCTACTCGTCAGTCGGATAATTTGTATTACACTGAAAACATGGAGAGAGCACATAGAAGGTGTCCTTTTTGGCAATTTTGTTGGGAAAGGGGAGTAGCATTGCCATCTCCGTATACATGCCCGATGGAGCATTATCCCCAAGACGATTGGCCTAAACAATCGGCTAGAGATAGGCTGTCTGGGCCTATTCGAGATCATGGCAAAAGTTACAGAAGACCTGTTCGTGAAAAAATATCTGAACCAAATCAGGCACCGGACAAGGTTGTAACACAAAAGACTAGTTCAGATCGGGAAAATTTGGCTGGCCAAATACGTAAGCCAATAGAACCCAAACCGAGGTGATGCCCACCTGGCCTTAGCCGATCACAGCGCAGACGGCTTCAGAGACTAAGGACTCAAGAGATCAGAGAAGCCGATGCAGAAAAACAGAGGGATGAGACTTTTAATGAGCTTCGTCCGATCAAGGTTATCAAGAAGGAATGGAGGAGAAAAGAGCAGGTTGAGGAAGATTTTGAGTCAGCAGATGACCTAGATTCTCCAATGATTAGGGACGATACACCACCGATGGATATCAATATGGTGTTCACATTGCTGGCCGAATTCAAAATCAAAACTGAATCGGCTAGAGAAACTTTTGCTCAGTCGTTTTCAGGTGTCCAAAATGCAATCTTCAAAAACCGAGAGATGACCATCGGCATTTAAAACCATTGTATCTGAAAGGGTATATAAATGGCAAGCCGATATCAAGGATGCTAGTGGATGGTGGAGCTACAGTAAATCTGATGTCGTACACCACCTGCAAGAAATTAGGTAAGTCCGACGAAGACTTGATTAAGACTAATATGGTTTTAAACGACTTCACAGGCGATCCCACAAAAGCCAAAGGCGTCATGGTTATAGAATTGATTGTCGGCAGTAAAACTTTGCCGACCGCATTCTTTGTCACTAACGCCAAGGGAAATTACAGTGTTCTGCTTGGTCGAGATTGGATTCACGCCAACTGCTGCATTCCATCGACTATGCTTCAAGCGCTTGTTCAATGGAATGAGGGGAAGTTGAAGTTGTCACAGCCGATACATCGGCTCATATCTCCATGGCTAGTTCTAATGCGAATTGGCAACACGAAGAAGCTGGATGTATATCGGGAAAAGCGCTGGATGACTGTGACTTCATTTGCATGAGTAAGACAGGACTTATACCGATCAGTGTTAAGCCAAGCACGTTTGATCGGACAAATGAAGTATTGCACCGATAGGGACAAGAAATACAATGAAGGCGCTACAAGATAAAATGCAAAGCTATCGGCAAATAACAGATAGCTATGAGGCTATAGAAGATTTTCAAGAGATTGAAAAGTTGGGTCAAGGTTTCACGTCCACTGATCTGCTTGAAGAAGTCAATATAGGTAGTGGCGATAGGAAAAGACCAACTTTTATTAGCGCAAAATTAGATGCAAAGTACAAAGAAAGGTTGATTAAAATCCTTAGGAATTATAAAGATTGTTTTGCTTGGGAGTATCACGAGATGCCTGGTTTAAGTCGACAGTTGGTAGAACATCGGTTACCTATTAAACTAGGATATCGGCCGTTTAAACAGTACACTAGACAATTTAATTCGGCCCTGTATAATATTATAAAAGAGGAAATAGAACGATTGTTGGAGGCAAAATTCATTAGGCCTTGCCGATATGCAGAATGGGTTTCCAACATCGTTCCAGTCATGAAGAAAAACGAAAACTTCGGGTGTGTGTCGACTTTAGAGATTTGAATAAGGCAACACCAAAAGATGAATACCCGATGCCCATAGCCGATATACTTATCGATGCTGCATTAGGGAATAAAATCATAGGTTTTCTAGACGGAAATGCCGGATACAATCAGATATTCATGGCAAAAGACGATATACCAAAAACAGCTTTTAGGTGTCCTGGTGCGATAGATTTATTCGAGTGGATAGTTGTAACATCCCAAAAATTTGACCTATAATTTCGCTCACGTGCATTTTTGTGATTTTCTGAATTTATTGGATTTTTTCAGAAATTATTTGAATTCATTTTAATTAAGTATATTGAACCTTTGGTGAAAACTAATTATATATAGATAAGAATAATATGAAGTTTTGTCAAAAATATTTTATTTAAGTTCAGAATGTTTCAAGGTATTTATGAGAAATTTCTTGGATTTTTTCTGATATTTTTATTGCCTTAAATGAATTAATCTAATTTCGAATTATTTTAATTCAAAAGCTTTTGAAAAATCTTGAAGCGATCTTGGGCCAAGCCCGAGATCTTTGTGCGTGTGTGAGCCAGTCGCGGCGGCGCCTCAAACCTACTTGTCGTCGCCGCCAAGCGCCGGTAGTTAGATCAAGATCGTGCGGTTAAGATCATGCGGTGTTGGTTTGGAAAGATTTGATCGCATCCGTTGATTTTGGAAGGTGCGGATTGGATTGGATCGGTCGAGATCTAATCGTGGCCTCTCGTTGTAGATCGGACGACTCTCGGTCGCCGCCTCCGATTCGATTTCGAATCCGCCGCTTGCCGCCGCCGCGCGTGATTTAGGGTTTCCTTCCTCGCGCGCATGCCGAGGCTATAAAAGCCGCAGCCGCGCTCCAATGTTCCTCGTTCCTTTACAGCCGATGGCTCTAGCCTCTTCGCTGTTTTATTGCCGCCGCCGCCGAGAGCTCGCCGTAGTTCTTTGCAGCCGCCGCGCGAAGTTTTTGCGCCGTTCGCGCCATCGAGCCTCCTCGCGCCAATCGGTTCCAGATCTGGGTCGTCGTTCCAAGACACGCCGAGGCCGCCACTTATTCTCGCCGAGTCGCGCCAAACGCCGTTCGGGTAGTCGTCTTCCTCCGCTCGGTGCAAGCCGCGCCGTGTCTCGGAGCCAGCGCGCTTGGATCTTCGCCAACCGTCGGATCAAGCCACGCCGCTTCTTGGCAGTGTTACGCCGGGTATATTTCTAACCGTTAGATTCGAATAGACGTTCGGGATTGAGACGCGTGTGCGTAGTGTGTCGGCCGTTGGATCGCTCGCGGATGTGCGACGCGTGTCGGTGCGCGTACCGGCATCGTCTTGCCGGTGCACCGTGGACGGCGTGTCCGTGGACTTGGTCCATAGACCGAGCGACGTGGCGCAATTTGATTGGCTCACGATCGCGATGATGTCATCCGATATCGATCGGTCCACAAAGACAAGATCTCGAGTCCACGGTGGACCAGCGTGTTTTAGTGGACTAAGTCCATGCGCCGTGGCCACGGTCCGTCTCGATTGGTCCACGTAAACGCTTGCGCATTAATAGGTAATTTCGATGAGAAAATAATTCGGAAAATCGGTTTTTTTCTAATTTCTGTATTTTCAGTATTTATTCAAACTTCAAAAGGCTATATCTTTTGCATTTTAACTCGGATTTGAGTGATTCAAATTTCTAAAAATTTGTAAAATCAAGATCTATTTATTGGTGAATTTTATTTTATTTTTGGAGTTTGTTTGCTCTCGGGTTTGGTGTTTATTTTCTATTTTGGCATCGTTTCGCGTAGACGTTGAACTGCTCGGTGATCCGGAGGAAGATTCGTCGCTTCAAGACCCAAGCTCAGATCAAGACCAGCACCTACTCCAAGGCAAGTTGTGCTTTGATCATGTTGCACCTAATTTTCACTAAAATTGCTATTTTATCTCTTAAACTTTATGCATGATATTTTATATGTATAAATGATTTCAATTAATCCGGGAATTAGATAATATGCCTATTTGAATTAAATCATACCTTGTCAATTTTATGCCATGATCTATTTGTCACCCTAGGATGTGGAATTATAGTTGGTTAATATTGATAATCAACCTGGGCTAGTTAGACCGTCATAGATTGCTTAGCCATGCCACGTCATCACATGTGTCCGAATGTTGATACTTAATCTTGACTAATGGAATATGGAACAATGTTTATGAATTGGTGTGTTATGTGTCATCACACAGTGATATCAAGTTGTCGTGGCAAGGAGGTCACACATCTAGATTGAAATGTTGATGGCATGTGGTGCTTGGTAATCAACTGGGGTGGTAATGATTTTAGATTGGGGCAAGTGGCAAGGGGCAGTGTGCCAAGGTGGGCCAGGGTTGGCAGGGGTATGTGGAAGTCTTGCCTTAATCACCTTAAGGACTTAACCTTGCAAGCCTTTGACCTGAGTCCTTCTTGCAACAACATGTCTGGAATGGGACAGCCTAGCTGAATAATTTGTGAAACCTAGATTTGATCTTGTGCGTGGTGAATAGTGAGTCCCGGTTACGGTTTAACTCACATGGCGCAAGAGGGGGCCTGTTGTGGTGGTTTAACCCTTCATGTTGAAACCTTAGCGGCGATCTTGGTCTAGGTGTAGCATTGTAAAGGCTTTATTACGATCACTCGCCTTGGTGGTGTTTGGTTGTATCGTGTGGGTAAAGTGCATAACCTCTGCAGAGTGTACAATCTATTCGAATAGCCGTGCTCACGGTATTGGGCAATGCTCGGGAATTAGACTTTTGTTTAACAAAAACCTATTGGGATGGCAAGGTGCCATGGAAGGTGGAAATTGATTTAGGATTAGGAACTTGGTGTATTTGAAATACCGAATTTATTAATTCTTGTATTTGTTTTATCGCTTTCCAATCTATTTATTATATTCTTGTTAAATCTTTGCTTTATTGCAAAATAGCCATATTAGCCATTCCTTTGGATTAAGCCAAGCATATAGAATATTAGACTTGCATTCTCGTGCACAACTTGTTGAGTGCTTTATGTACTCACCCCAACAACAACAACTTCGAAGAGGAGGAATCTCGCCCTTCGTGGAGGAGGATTATATGGATGCGAATGCTTAGTGTCCGAGCCTCATCGGTTACTGCGGTGAATCGGGAGCTGCTACGCTTATTTATTTTTCCGCCGCTTATTTGCTATTTCTTTTATAAGCCCTGTGGCAATAATCATGTAAGACAACAGTTACTATTAATTATTAAAGTTATGCTATATTCCGTTGTGTATGACTATGATAGCATCTATGTTGAGCCTGTGTGCACTAGCGTGATCCTGGACTAGTGTGGTATACACAGAGGGTCCGGATTTGCAAATTCGGGTCCCGACAACAGTTATGACTTTCGGTTTGAAGAATGCTGGGGCAACTTACCAGCGACCCATGAATCTGATTTTTCATGACTTAATCAGTCATATTGTCGAAATATATATCGATGATGTCCTAGTAAAATCTACAGATGACTTACAATATTTGGCCGATTTAGAAAAGGTTTTCCAGAACATAAGATCACATGGCTTGAAGATGAATCCTTTCAAATGTGCATTTGGCGTGTCGGCTGGACAGTTTTGGGCTTTATGGTACATGAAAGAGGTATTGAAGTCAATTAAGCAAGGGTGAAAGCTATAGTCGAAACAGTACCACCAACATGTAAAAACAAATTACAAAAGTTGATCGGCAAGATTAACTATCTCCAAAGGTTTATCTCAAACCTTTCCGGTCGGATTCGTGCTTTTACCCCACTTTTGAAATTAAAAGATAATCAAGAATTCGTGTGGGGAATCGATTAGCAAAAGGCTTTTGACGACGTCAAATAATATTTAGTCAATCCTCCGGTTTTGGCCGCACCACGAAAAGGGGTTCCTTTCAGATTATATATATCGGCTGAGGAGAAAACTATCGGAGCTGTTTTAGCACAAGAAGTCGATGGTAAGGAAAGGGTTATCTTTTATTTAAGCCGACACCTACTTGATGCTGAAGTCAGGTACCCTTTCATTGAGAAATTGTGCTTGTCTTTATATTTCTCATGTACAAAGCTAAGACATTATATTTTAGCATCGGCTTGTAAGGTGGTCTGTAAAACCGATGTTATAAAATATATGTTATCAACTCCAATTTTACGAGGTCGACTTGGCAAATGGGCTTATGCCTTAATAGAGTTCGATCTGATTTATGAATCGGCTAAAGTAGTTAAGGGACAAGTTCTAGCCGACTTTATAACAGGGCATGATACTGCTGCCGATTTGGTGTCTGTCGCCCCTTGGCAATTGTTTTTTGACGGATCGGTGTGCAGAGAAGGTGATGGAATCGGTATTGTACTCATATCACCCAAAGGATATAATTTTAAATTTGCATTTCGGCTAAATAGTCGATGTTCAAATAACCAGGCAGAGTATGAAGCATTGCTCAAGGGCTTACAATTGTTAGAAAATATCAGAGTAAGTGCTATTGAGGCATACGGGGATTCCATGTTGATTGTAGAGCAAATAAAAGGAGAATACTAATGCCGAGATGAAATATTACTCAAATATTTAGAACAGTGTTTCGAGATTATCGACTCGTTTACATCATTTTCTGTCGGTCATATCCCTCGAGAATTGAACGATAGAGCTAACGCGCTAGCTCAACAGGCATCAGGGTACAAAGACTTTGGCCGATATCAGGTGACGGAACTGGTAGACAAAGCTGTCCTATGCGTGGATATTATTGATTGGAGAACGCAAGTAAAGAATTATCTGATCGATCCATCTAAGCCGACAGAACGCAAGATTAGGCAACAAGCTTTAAAATACGTAGTTATAGACGACACATTGTATTATCGGACGATGGAAGGCTTGCTGTTGAGATGTCTTGGAACCGAAGAAGCACAGGTGGCAATGGGCGAAGTACATGAAGGTATGTGCGGATCTCATCAATCGGCTCATAAGATGAAATAGATGCTTAGACGAATAGAGTATTTTTGGCCGACAATGCTAGAGGATTGTTTCAAATATTATAAAGGATGTCAGACTAGTAAAAAGTTTGGCAATATACAACTAGCACCGGCATCGGCTTTGCACCCAATTATCAAGCCATGGCCGTTCAGAGGTTGGGGGATAAATGTAATCAGCCAAATATTCCCTGCTTCGAGTAAAGGCCACAAGTTTATTTTGGCTACGACTGATTACTTCTCTAAATGTGAAGGACCATGTGGAGGTCCATCCATGTTTATAATGAGTATTTGACTTTATGTGATCTAGGATAGCATAGATTTGAGTTTGGTTTAAAAATGGATTTCAATGGAAATGAGAAACAGAGAGTTTCCCATTTGCGACGGACCAAATCTCAGTGAGTTTCACGTGTCAGACGGACCAAATCTTAGTGAGTTTCACGTGTACGACGGACCAAATCTCAGTGGGTTTTACGTGTACGACGGACCAAATCTCAGTGAGTTTCACGTGTACGATGAACCAATTTTGACAGAGTGCAGTAATATGCCTTTTTGAAGGTCTTCCCGTGCTCAAATAATTATGTGTTCTTCATGAAAGTTGTAGAGAATTTCGAAACGCAGTTTTGTCATGTTGACAAGTTTTTCATCTGAGCAACATAAAAATTCATAAAAAATTGAGAAGATTACAGCTGTAATCAAAACAGGATGTTTGCATTTGGTTGAAGTATTTTGGTCCGTTTTGGTCTGTTCTAACCCCAATTCGTGATCGAATTGATGAGCCGGGTTCATGCTGGAACCAAGAAGGGTTTTCTTGTCTTTGTGGATGTAAGACTTCATTTGGTGGTCATGGTGAGGCTAAGGGAGGCTGGAACTAGGCATGGGATGGCTGGAGATTCAAGTTGGACGGATGTTCGCCGGAAGATGGCTGGAGATGAAGTCGGTGCAGTCCCAAGAGACAAGAGATCAGTGGAGAAGCTAGCTTATCACTACTTGGATCAAGGAGAGCTGTTGGGTTGCAGTTTTGGAAGATAGAGTAGTGGATAAGTGTAGCTTGCTTTGAAAACCGTGCAAGAAAACCCATGTGTGTGGTGGGTTTTGGGTTAGCCCTTGCATGGCTGGTTGAGTTGGTTAATACTAGCCCTTGATGAATGCTCTAGGGTTTAGAGACTCATCCAAGGGTGGTAGGTGGCCCAAGAGTTGTATAAATATGGGTGGAGGGGTAGCCTTCCCCCCGTGAAGGTTTTTGATGCTCCTTTGAGCTTTGCCCACATGAATGTGAGGCTTTGTAACCTCTCCTTCCAGAAATAAAATGTTCTTCATTTATGTTCATGTTTCATTTCCTTTACGCATTTATGTTACGCATTTAAATTACGCAATTTAAATTCTGCATTTACTTTCTTGCAATTTACATTTATGCAATTTGGATTTTCCTCCCCTCCTTCTAATTGCTTACGAATCTTTTGCTGAGATTTATGATTGGTTCTTTCTTGAAATCCTGTTTCAATCATCTAGGCAATCGATGCGTTCTTGTTGCAAGAAGTTGATCTTTTGCGTTCTTGAATACTTGATCTTGTAGATTGGGCCTCCTTGAGTTTCTTTGTGTTCTCTTGCTTGCTGGGACGTGTGAGAAGTCATTCAAGATCACTTTGATTATCAAAACCCCATGAGCAAGACTTGATCGAGGTTCTTTTGATTTTTGTCGAAACTTGGTGCGTTCTTTCTTCCCGGGTATAAAGGACGGAACTTTGACATCAATCCTTGTGATTGATGGTTGAAATAAGTTCCTGACATCCCAAGGACCTTATCTACCAAGTTTGGTTGAGTTTGGATCAATGGATCAAAAGATACATCAATTTTCTTATTTGAACCTGTGTTGAAAATGTTGTTCATATGCCTGAGTTCACTGTAGCTACAGTAACCCGGTAGTATCGCCCCCGGAGTGTGATAGCACTGGCATCAGGCTGATTTTTGTGAAAATTGACTCTTTCGCTTCCATTTGATATCTAAGGGTTTTGGCTTGGTTTCTTTGGGTGAAAATCTGCATTTGTGATCTTCCTTAGAGAACATATTTTAATTTGGGATCATTCACCCCCCTCTGATCGCCATCTCGATCTTTCAATTGGTATCAGAGCCGGTTTTGCTCTTTCATAGATCTTGACCGGTCTCAAGAGCCATGGCGATGGACAAGTATTCTACCAAGCCTCCTATTTTCTCTGGAGTTGATTTTCCTTTTTGGAAATGTCGAATGGAGTCATACATCACTGCCTAGGGCTTCCTGATATGGCAGAAGGTGAAACTCCCGTATGAGGTTCCTGCTGATGAAAACGTCACGGCCGGCAATATGGCTAATGTTGAGGCAAACGCTAAGGCAAGGAACATTCTCATACAGGGTCTTAGCCGTAGTGAGTATGATAGGATTTCTCACCTCCGTTCCACCCATGAGATTTGGGTGACCCTCGATGCTTACCATGAGGGCACTACCCAAATCAAGACGGTTCGACAGGACCAATTCAAGCGTGAGTTCAACAAGTTTGAACAACCGCTAGTGAGAGTCTTAACGAGTGCTTTGGTCGGTTTACAAAGATTTTGAGTGACCTTCGAGCAGTCGGTTGCATATACCCTGACTCGGATAATGCTCGTCATTTCTTGACCGCACTCGATCTTCGTGTTTGGGAAATGAAGGTGACTACCATCAAGGACTCCACTGATTTGTTGACCTTGACTCTTGATGGGTTGTATTCCCGTCTCAAGACTCATGAGATCGACGTCGTCTCTCTCAAGACGAAATCTCAGTCGATGGCTCTAGTCACCGATTCCATCGGGTCTTCCTCTGGATCCTCTCTTGATTTTTCTTCTGGGTTCTCTCTCTGCTCTTTGCGATGTAAGCGATGAAGTTCTGGAACGATTTCCAAAAAATGAGCTTGCACTTGTCGCTCGTAAATTTACTAACATTTACAAGAGGGTGAGAGAGAGGAAGAGAGGGGGCAAGATCATTTGCTTCGAGTGTGGTGGCCCCAACCACGTTCGAGCAAACTGTCCCCGGTTGGAGAAGGACAAAAACGAACAAGGCGGTTCGAGCAAGAACGACTACACCGACATGAACCGCAACAAGAAGGCCCCAGCTCGTGAGCCGGTGAAGAAGAAGTACCGCAACTTTGCCAAGAACAAGAAGCTCTTTCACCGGGTTCTCGCCGCACTGGACGACATCGAGCTCTCTGACACGGAGAACTGGAGCGATAGAAGCGAGGACGATCCGCAAGAGAAGGTGAAGGGCAGCGACGACTTCTCCGGCATGTGCTTCATGGCAGGCGCCATTGAAGTAAGCGACTCCGAGCTGTACAGTGACACGGATGAGGTACCCACCTACGACGAGTTAAATGATGCATTCTGTAAATTAGGCAAGTTTCATGCTAAGGCTAGTTTGAGGTGTTCTGAGTTAGAGAAGGAGGTAGATAGCCTGTCTCGGGAGTTAGCTTCACTTAAATCATGTTCCTCCTGAGACTCTAATAGTTGTACACTCTGTGATACTTTGCTTGTGGAGCTGGAGAACCTAAGGACTTTGTTGCATGATAGTGTGCTTGTTGATCTTGAGAATCTAAGGTCGAAGAATGCTAGTTCTATCACTATTGACATTCCTGCTGATGCTAGCTTTTCTCATGCTCACACAAATATTTCTTGTAATAATTGCCCTAAACTGCTTATTGAAATTGATGCCATGAGCTCACACCTTAGAAAGCTTTCTGCTAGAAATGATGAACTTGAATTGCATGCTTCTAAGGACCCAGTCAGCTCATGTGAGGGTTGTAGGCAACTAAAACTTGACAATGATGCTTTAAATGTCAAGTGTGATCAACTTGCTAAGGACTTACTAGTTAAGTCACAAACTGGTTGCCTACTGTGTGTTGGGGTTAAGGATGATATGGATAAAATCAATGTCGAACTTAAAAAGAAGTTAGAAGACCAAGTCGATAGGATTAGAAATGCGTCATGCGTTTCTTGTGAGGCCCTCAAGATTGAGGCAACTGTGCTGAGGGAGAAAAATGCACGTGCTAAGAGAGTTAATCTTTCTGGTTCTTCTTCCTCTTCTTCCCCCTGTTCTTCTTGTGCCTCTTTCTTCCGATATTGCCAGTATCTCATGAGCACTCTCGAGAAGTTTGTTGGAGGCAAGAAGAAGCTCAATCTTATTCTAGAGCAATCCAAGATTAGTATATTCAATCAAGGTCTAGGATTTGATCCCTTGGAGCACGCTCGGGCGCATCCTCCCACCATTGTGCGCGGCTCCAAGAGTGTTGAAATTGTTGTAGCTCCCAGAGTGAGTACCACCGTGTTTAGGTCTGCTGGGGTTGTCCATAGGACTTCTGACCAGAAGGGTGTTACTCCTATTGCTTCTGCCTCTAGCAAGGCAAAGTACACATGCACGTTCTGTAAGAAGGATGGTCACCTAGTAGATTTACGCTTGGTAGCGCCAAGATCAATCGGCGTGAGTGTCTTCACTGCCCTTAAGGGTATTCAAGGTCATCCCCAGACTTTGAGTGCTCCTAAGGCACACACTGCTTCTACACAGGTTAGAGAGTCGCCTGTTTTTGGGCAGCATCCAGGACTCGGTTTTCATGCTAGTTCTTTGAGTTTTAGTCTTGGAGATGTTCGTAGTCAGTCTTTCCGCCGTCCTCTTGATATTCCTCGTTTTTCTCATTGAGGTAGATATCAGCGGCGTGATGTGTTTTCTGGTAGGAGTTTTAGGCAGCTTCACTGGGGTGGTTCGGCTTTTGCACCACGGCATGCCAACCCAGTTTCAGCTCCTAGATCATCTACTAGTGTTGCTATAGGGTTAAACGTCAGAGAGACACTCGAGTCCAGTCTTCTCCTATGGCTGGTACTCTGAGGCTTCGTGTGGTTCAGTATTGGGTCCCCAAGTCTTCACTCTATCCCAGTACTGAGTCATCTTTCTCTCTTGTGTCTTGATCGAGTTAAATCGGATGGGAAGGAGATGTTTGGATTGTCGACTCCGGTTGTTCTCGTCATATGACCGGAGATTCTCGATGGTTCTCTTCCCTAGTCCGAGCCCCCGATGATGAGTTGATCACTTTCAGGGATGCTTCTTTAGGTAGAGTCATTGCTAAAGGTACCATCTGCATTAATGACAATTTCATTCTTAAAGATGTTGCCTTAGTGAGTAAGCTGCAATACAATTTGCTTCCTATTTCTCACCTTAGTGATGACTCTTTCGATGTGAGTTTCAAGAGTAGCGCCTGTAGAATCCTCGATTCTTTAGGAGGGTTAGTTTGCGGGATTTCTAGATATGGGAAAGTCTTTCGTGCTGATTTTTTTGCCTCTTCTGGAGACTCTCTCCGTTGTTTGATTGCTTCAGAATCCCGTGATCTCTCCTTCTGGCATAGGAGACTTGGTCACATTGGATTTGATCATTTGACCCGAGTTAGCAGTCACGACCTCATTCGTGATTTGTCTAAACTCAAAATGGTCAAATACTTAGTTTGTTCTCCTTGCCGACATGGCAAGATGGTTGCTACTTCTCATCCCCCAGTCACTGTTATGATGACAGGTGCACCAGGACAGCTTTCACATATGGACACTGTTGGTCCAGCTGGAGTGCAGTCAGTGGGTGGGAAGTGGTATGTTCTTGTCATTATTGATGATTTTTCGAGGTACTCTTAGGTGTTTTTCATGTCCTCGAAGGATGAGACTTTTACCCATTTTAGGGGTCTAGTTCATAGGTTGTCTTTTGAGCTCCCTGGTGCCCTACGAGCTATACGCAGTGACAATGGCACGGAGTTCAAGAACTCCTATTTTGAGAGTTTTTGTGTGGAGTCTGGTTTAGAGCATCGGTTCTCTCCCTACGTCCCTCAGCAAAATGGCGTAGTGGAAAGGAAGAATAGGACCCTAGTAGAGATGGCCAGGACGATGCTAGACGAGTACAGTACTCCTAGGAAGTTTTGGGCTGAGGCTATAGCTACTGTTTGCCATGTTTCTAATCGTGTATTCTTGAGAGCACATTTGTACCGCACTTCTTATGAGTTGAGGTATGGGCGAAAGCCCAGTGTTTCTTATTTTCGTGTGTTTGGTTGCAAGTGTTTTATTTTGAAGTCTGATAACCTGGATAAGTTTGAGTCTCGTTCTTCTGATGGTATCTTTCTGGGTTACTCGAGCTCTTCTCGTAGCTATAAGTGCAGGTTGCGATGCGCATAGGATCATAGAGACCTGTGAAGTGACCTTTGATGAGGCTAGCCCAGGAGCTAGACCTGATATTTCAGGCTCTTCTTCTTCCTCCGAGACCATCTTTGTAGAGGATGAGGATGATAGAGATGATGGTGTTCCACCTGATCCAGTCCCCTCTACACCTGAGGTGCCTCATGTTTCCATTTCTGCACCTCAGGAAGGCTAGCCCTAGCCTTCTGACTCTCATGCATCTAGTGGCTCTGCTCCTACCTCTTCTGTGCATGAGGTAGAGGCCACTTCTGCTTCTGTACCTCCTTGTCATATTCAGCGTTCTTATCCTCCTGATCAGATCATCGGTGATCTGTTTGAGCGAGTCAATCGCTCAAAAACAGGTTTGTCCAGTTTCTGCCTTCACTCTGCCTTTGTTGCCTCGTTTGAGCCGAAGGATGTGACTCATGCATTATCTAACGAGTCTTGGACTAATGCTATGCATGAGGAACTTGAAAACTTCGAGAGGAACAAAGTCTGGCAGCTTGTAGAATGTCCATCTGGTCATAATGTTATTGGGACCAAGTGGGTGTTGCAATCAAATTGCCTTCTTCTCTTACTCAAACTCAAATTTATGCCTTTTGAGTGGTTTGTTAATATACTCATCAAGGGGGAGATTGAAGGACTATGTGGAGGTCCATCCATGTTTATGATGAGTATTTGACTTTATGTGATCTAGGATAACTTAGATTTGAGTTTGTTTTTAAAATGGATTTCAATGGAAATGAGAAACAGAGAGTTTACCATTTGCAATGGACCAAATCCTAGTGAGTTTCACGTGTCTGACGGACCAAATCTCAGTGAGTTTCACGTGTACGACGGACCAAATCTCAGTGAGTTTCACGTGTACGACGGACCAATTTTGACAGCGTGCAGTAATATGCCTTTTTAAAGGTCTTCCCGTGCTCAAACAATTATGTGTTCTTCACAAAAGTTATAGAGAATTTCGAAACGCAATTTTTTCATGTTGACAAGTTTTTCATATGAGCAACATAAAAATTCATAAAAAATTGAGAAGATTACTGCTGTATTCAAAACAGGATGTTTGCATTTGGTTGAAGTGTTTTGGTCCGTTTTGGTCTGTTCTAACCCCAATTCGTGATCGAATTGATGTGCTGGGTTCATGCTGGAACCAAGAAGGGTTTTCTTGTCTTTGTGGATGTAGGACTTCATTTGGTGGTCATGGTGAGGCGAAGGGAGGCTGGAACTAGGCTTGGGATGGCCGGAGGTTCAAGTTGGCCGGATGTTCGCCGGAAGATGGCCGGGGATAAAGTCGGTGCAGTCCCAAGAGACAAGATGATGAGGACATCCCAACCAAGGATACAACCGCTGCCCCTTCTTCTTCTACGACCGCTACTTCGTCCCCGACCGTCGCTGTTTCGGCCGCTACTTCGTCTACGACGTCTAGAGGGCTTAATCCGGAAGCAAGTCCTTTCCATCCACCTTTTCTAAACCAGCACGCCAAGAACATCCACCGAGGATAGCCCACGCGCCAAGGAAGGCCCAAGATAAAGCCCAATTCGTCGCCGAGTCCGGTTCGGCCATCCAGGAGCAGCAGTACTTCAAACGGACGCCACGGCCACATCTGAACTCCGTTTTCGACGTTCGACAACTCGTTTGAAAGGTATAGAGATATCCTTTCCAATGGATCTGATCCCGAGGCCAAATTCTTCCTGGAGGGAAGGAAAATCACAAAACAATCTTACGGGACAGAAATTCCAAGTGCTGCGCCACCTTTCTTTTGGTCCCAAGGCCCATGTACTCTTAGGGTTCCACCCCTCCTTTGGCCAGCACCCTCTCTGGCTGCCTTGCCTCTTGGGCGCCCCCTTGTGTGGGTACCCCTTTATATTGGGTTCTCACCCCTGTTCTTCAGTTTTTAGGTTTTGTTGTGTTTTGGTAGACCCCGTGTGCGTCCCTCCTCGTGTTTGCGCGTGTCCACTAGACCGCCCGAGCCGAGAAACAGAATCTCAACTTGTTTTATTTGTTTGATTTCAATACTACCTTTTCGGTTTGCTTCATACTTCGTTCTTGCGAGTTCTCATTTTCTTGCAAGAACTACTGATCATTGGATCTTGTATCTGTGTGGATTTGGCATTGTGATTGCAAAGCTCCCAACCTGTTTGGTACGAAGCCCTAAATTCGGTGCCATCAACACCTCCAGATCGACGTATCATCATCTCACCGAAAGATCGGGATCGCCGTCCCCATCACAAGAGATCAGTGGAGAAGCTAGCTTATCACTACTTGGATCAAGGAGAGCTGTTGGGTTGCAGTTCTGGAAGATAGAATAGTGGATAAGTGTAGATTGCTTTGAAAACCGTGCAAGAAAACCCATGTGTCTGGTGGGTTTTGGGTTAGCCCTTGCATGGCTGGTTGAGTGGGTTAATCCTAGCCCTTATTGAATGCTCTAGGGTTTAGAGGCTCATCCAATGGTGGTAGGTGGCCCAAGAGTTGTATAAATAAGGGTGGAGGGGTAGCCTTCCCCCGTGAAGGTTTTGAGGTTTTTGATGCTCCTTTGAGCTTTGCCCACATGAATGTGAGGCTTTGTAACCTCTCCTTCCAGAAATGAAATGTTCTTCATTTATGTTCATGTTTCATTTCCTTTACGCATTTAAATTACGCAATTTAAATTCCGCATTTACTTTCTTGCAATTTACATTTATGCAATTTGGATTTGCCTCCCCTCCTTCTAATTGCTTACGAATCTTTTGCTGAGGTTTATGATTGATTCTTTCTTGAAATCATGTTTCAATCATCTAGGCTATCCATGCGTTCTTCTTGCAAGAAGTTGATCTTTTGCGTTCTTGAATACTTGATCTTGTAGATTGCGTGTCCTTGAGTTTCTTTGTGTTCTCTTGCTTGCTGGGACGTGTGAGATGTCATTCAAGATCACTTTGATCATCAAAACCCCACGAGCAAGCCTTGATCGAAGTTCTTTCGATTTTTGTCGAAACTTGGTACGTTCTTCCTTCCCGGGCATAAAGGTCGGAACTTTGACATCAATCCTTGTGATTGAAGGTTGAAATAAGTTCCTGGCATCCCAAGGACCTTATGTACCAAGTTTGGTTGAGTTTGGATCGACGGATCAAAAGATACAACAATTTTCTTATTTGAACCTGTGCTGAAAACGCTGTTCATATGCCTGGTTTCATTGTAGCTAGTATCGCCCCCAGAGTGCGATAGCACTGGCATCAGGCTGATTTTGGTGAAATTTGACTCTTTCGCTTCCATTTGATATCTAAGGGTTTTGGCTTGGTTTCTTTGGGTGAAAATCTGCATTTGTGATCTTCCTTAGAGAACATATTTTAATTTGGGATCATTCACCCCCTCCGATCGTCATCTCGGTCTTTCAAAATGGGTTGAAGCTATACCGCTTAAGAAGGTAACTAGTGTTGAAGCAATCGGATTTGTTAATGAACATATTGTCCATCGGTTTGGAATACCACAAGCGATCACGACAGATCAAGGTACGGTGTTCATGTCTAATGAATTTCAGGGTTACACGAAAAGTCTAGGGATCATGTTGTTAAACTCATCCCTATATTACGCTCAGGCTAACGGACAAGCCGAGTAGTCTAAGAAAACGTTAATTAAGTTGATCAAAAGGAAAATCGTTGAAAGACCAAGGAATTAGCATTCAACCCTATCGGAGTCACTTTGGGCATATCGGCTAGCTTATCACGGAGCAACGAAGCTTTCATCTTATCAGTTAGTATATGGTCAAGAAGCCGTTTTACATGTAGAGATTAACATTGAGTCTATACGAGTAGCCAGGCAAAATGGTTTGTCGGCTCAGGAATATAACAACTTGATGATCAATAACTTGGATGAATTAGCAGAGTTACGTTTGTCTACGCTTGATCGGCTTAAAAGGAATAAAATCAGAGTTGCAAAAGCATACAATAAAAAGGTCGTGCCTAAGTCTTTCGATCAAGCCGATTTAGTGTGGAAAACGATACTGCCTGTTGGTTCGAAAGATAGCCGATTTGGAAAATGGTCACCTACGTGGGAAGGACCGTACAAGGTTAATCGGCTAGTCGGTGGAAATTCGTACATGCTGGAGACGTTAGAAGGAAATGTTTTGCCCAAGGCAATTAACGAAAAATACTTAAAGAGATACTATCCTAGCGTTTGGATTGGAGCCTAGCCGACTGGGAATTGAGTTGAGTGCCAAGTTAACACGGTGCTGTTAATCGGCTAAAAAGATTGCAGATGCATAAAGGAGAGATAAAATCACGCAAAGCCAAACATAAATCGGTTAAACAGCCGATTATAAAGAGTTACAAAATATCAGGACAAGCATGTTCAAGACAACCAGCAAAGCTTTTACATCTCATAAAAATCTAATATTGGATGCCAGAGCCTGGAAGAGTTGCGCCCAAAGCCGATAGGGCACCAGCTGCTTTGGCAATCACACACTGAACCTCGTCAATGATGCGATCGTCTTCTTTTGCGCTCCCTGGCACTGGCACCACCTTGGCCATCTGCTTTTTCACGCCGACCACGGCCATTGCGATGCCTAGCTTTTGGTCCTTGATGGCCGACGAAGTCTTCTCAAGGGTTTGTTGGCTCTCTATGATTAGCTTCTCTGTCTTGGCCAACTCTTTCATGAGAAACTTCTTGGTCGATTCGAGCTTGCCGATGGAATTCTTCGTAGATTTTATCAGCTCTGTGTCAGCATCAAACTTCTACTTCTTGGCCTTGGCGTCAGCGACGAGCTCGTCCAGGATTTTCTGATCGGCTTCTTGAGCCTCGCGCTGCGCTATCCTTGCCTGAGCTGCCTCACTTTAGACCTCCTCTTGTCTAAGTGGCAGACATTGAGGAGAGCTTCCATGGCTTCTGGAGGCAGATCGGCTTCTACTGCAGCCATGGCATCTCTGATCCGCTGGTTGTTTGCCAAGATCTCCGATTGTGGCTTCATCACGAAATCGAAGAGTTTGTTGAGCCGTTCTTGCATTCCAGGGGCAGAGGTGACAGCAGCCGACGCTTCCTTCGAGATTTCAAGAATCTTCCTGATCTCTGCGTCGTAGTCATCGGTGGCCAGGATCTCAGGATCATCGAGATCGGCCAAGGAAAAGCCCAACAAATTTGTCGGGTCAAAGAGCTCCAGCAGATCGACGATCGGAGCTGTTGGTGTCGGCCGTGGTGGAGAAAGGGGCGCTGATGAGATCTTGGGAAGATCGGCCAAAATCTTCGCAACTTGAGCTGATTGCGTCGGCTAAAGGAAGTAAATGAAGGGTAAGCCAACGTATTGAGAGATAAATCACTGAACCAAAGGTACGATTACTTACCTCTGCAGTAGCCGACGCATGTGGCGAACTCTCGCCGCTCTACTCCTGGGGCTTAGATCCCCTCTTCGCCGGAGCCTTGGTTTTTTTGTTTTCTTCTTTTCTGAAATGTTAATCGGCTAACGATCAGTTGGATAAAGAGTAAAAGAAATAATAGCCGATTGTATTATACTTACTTGGTTGTTTTTTCTCGATGTCCGACAAAGATGGACTCTGAATCCCTAGGGTACCGAGTGTACCCGATAAGGCGGTCATTGGGTGGCCTTTTGACTTGGCCACTACCCGATTGGCCAGAGGCAGGCTTCTTGCCGGTAGCCTTCGTCTGCAGAACGAAAATAAAAGGCGATTAGAAAATGTATTTGGCAAGACCAATATATAAAAGAAAAATTATTCGAGCCGATACTTTATCAATATTTACAAGACTCGTGTCAGTGTAACCCGATGAACTAGCTTCACTGCTAGAATCGCTGTTAGACACTAAAGATGGCTCTGGCAAATCGGTAAAGAATTCCTTGATTATAAGCGACAGAGTCTTCTCCATATATATACACTCCGCAATAGCCGACCACCATGTTGTAAAGCCTCCTGCCCGGCGAGCATTCAGGAAGAAGTGAGGAAGGCTGCTTAGTTGAAGCTCGTCGGCTAACTCCAAAACTAGTCCGGCTGAAGTGGCATTGCGAGCCCTGGCTCTAGGTTGAAGCCGATCAAGAAGCGGCAGGCTTGGAATCACCTGACCAAAGCCAAGCTGCCTTGCGTAGACTGAGGGGTGGTAAAATTCATACGAAGGCTGGAATGTCTGATTCCTAGTATGAAGGCCGACATGGAAGATACATGGAGAAATGAAGATTCGATAAAAGTCCAAGGTCTCCTGAGGCATCAAAGAACTGTCGGCTTCCAAATGCAGAAATGAAGGCCAAGCAAAATCGGCTGTGGCGCCGTAACTAAAAAAGTCTTGATGTTTGAAGTCTTCAGTATCTAATTGCAAGAAGAAGGACAAGAATTTTCTGCAGCCGATGGGTGAAACCCTTATCTCATTACTAGAGCACATTATGAACCTCTCACCAAAGGATCGGCATTCTCTGAATTGGATAGGAGCTCCCTCTGGTGTATCTTATCTCGGAAAAGGAGTCCCGTCGGCTAAATCCAGGTTGAAAGAACGGCTGAATAAGCAGTACAGCCATATTTGCACAAACCACATCGGACCGCCTACGTTACCAACGGTAAAATTCTCAAAGCCAGTAAAAAGACGACTCCTTATCACATAGAGCATCTGATATACAATGCCGAGGAAGGTTTTTCCTAATGCTAGCCGACGACCTTCGACAAGCTGTTCTGCTATTATTTGATAGACTTGAGTCGGCCCAAGGGATGCCCCGCAGAACAAAAATCGATCTAACCAAAGGTTTAGAAAAGCAACGTGTTCTTCGTCCGATACCAGGCCATTAACCTTATTATTATTTCCGATATATTTGGCCCAACCTTCACCCTTGGACGGGATAAGTTTATACTTTGGTTTACCACTAAAAGCCAACACTTGTTCACCATCTGGCCGAAGGCAGCACAACTGATCAACGTCCAAAAGAGTTGGGCCGATGGGACCGGTGCGGAACAAAAAAGCGTTAAAGCAGTTCGACCAAAAATAACAGGCCGTGGCCACCAAGGGCTCATTGGCTTCTGGATCAGCTAAAGAAAGAGGAATACACTCGGCTATGCCCATTTTCTCCCATTCACCCCTCTTTTGGGCCGCCACTCTGATAAACCAATTTCTCTACCCCTTGAGAGCTATCGGCCAGGCTTTAAAACTTTTATTCCAACTTTCTATGTTATGACCAGAAGCCGATAAAGGTAAACGAAGGATTTTTTGGTTTGTGACAGTATGGACGTCTAGATTTCACAAAGGACCCAAAAAATATTGGTCATTGCTACGCGGGATCGGAATGAGTACTTAGCTTGGGTCCATTGCAGTCGATCAAGGAGGATGATTGAGCTAAGGACTGCTTCGGAGGTCCGTCAAACAGAAAGCTTTAGCCGATTGCAGACAGTGCGAGAGCTCGAGCGCGTGAAGAATGATCGAGTGGGGGCCGCATATTTGTAGCACGGTGAAAATTTAAGCGGCGGGAAACGAATCTCAAAAGACACGAGCAGTTAAAACGCACTACCTGCATGTTAGAAAATTACGGCGCAATTAAAGTAGCAGTTACTGGGTGAAGGTTAACAGCTAGCCGATAGAGAAGAAACCGACAGTTGTAATTTTTGAAAGATGACAAGTCATCTCTCAAAATTGGGGGGCATATGTTTGCACAAGAATTTGGTAAGTCTAGTCAAAATCGGCAAGAAAGTCAATATACGGAAACTAAAAGACGATTTGAAAAAATTTGAAGATATTTGGCAACGGCAAAATATTTGAGGAAAAGCTATCCGAAATAAGGCCGATAGGGATCAGGTTTTGTAATGTGTTGTAATAGGACACGTTCGGCCGACGAGTATAAAAGAAGGGCCAAAGCAAGCTGCGAAGAGATATAACACAATCAAACACACCAATCTACATTACTTTTTTCTATCGACTAGAAGTAGTTCTTGTAATTTAGTCTTTGTAATTCGATCTTGATCAATAAAGTTGCGTATCGCCGATTGTTGATCTTCTTCAGATTACACCCCAGATTCGATTTATTCTGATTTTGTTGCGCATCATCTTCTTCAAAATCGATCTGCCTTTATCCTCTAATTAGCATTAATCGGCTAATTAGACTTAACCTTTTACCTTGATTTAATCGGCTTCAAGCTGATTGAGTCTAAACCAATTGATCTTGATGATCGGCTTTGAGTGAATTTTATATTTTTACCTTGTCAATTCCAGGTTAAATCAACTAGCACACTCTTAACCAGATGTTCGTCTGGTGTGCTGTTGTCAGAAACCCTACTTTAAGTTTTTGACGCCAACAGTTACCAACAGCTAAAAATCAATGTTTGATTAGGAGAGCAACAAATTAAACGACACCAAATGAAAAAATATATATCAAAATTTTGTAATTTCGAAGACATCTATGATCCATCCACTCCAAGATATTCACTTGGGAAGTTCACCTCGGCAATGCAAATTCCAAACTGTCAACAAATAATATCTCATGTGCAAATAGTGTTACCCGCCTACATTAGCGCGTAGCAGTTTCTAACAATGGGAATGTATAGAAGAAAAAAAAAAACACAGCAACCTGATCCTACAACAAAACAAACGCAACAGACAAATCCGGAAGGTTTGTTTAACTTACTAGTTCAAAGCTTTCTACCTGCAGAAATCTACCATCCAAGTCATAACCATAATTAGCTAAGTGGAGCGTTCTGTTTATCGTTTTCCTTAGGGTTCTCTCTCCTCCGCAGTTCAAAGCGGTCGCCATCAGCAGAAGGATCAGGCTGTCCAAGAGAATCAGTTGTTTCCATGCTCGGCTCAGGAGATGTCTCAGTATTGAACTCTTCATCTTCAACAGTTTTTTCCCCTGAATCTCCGCTTTCGTTGTTACTGCTGTACCCTTGATTGGACAGCAGCATATCTCCTTCACTGACCTTCGAGTCGACTTCATCAATAGCTACTTCTGTCAGAGGATGTCTCTGCTGGATAGGCACAGCATTACTGATAGGCTGGCCTGTTCTCAGTTCTTCTTTATAAGCAGCCAACTGAGTCTGGTATCTCTCCTTGTCCTGTACACCTCTTTCTTGGTATACCTATTAAGAGTCACAAAAGGCATAATATATCACATGATAAATAGCTGATGATTTGGAGTAGAGAAATTCAAAAACATTGTTTCTACTCTTACAGCTTTTTCTTCAGGGCCTAGATTGTTCCATCGTTCACCGATCATTTTGCTGATTAGCCTGTCCTGTCCAGGATACTGCGGCTTAAGCTTTCTGTGCTGGTCTTGGAAGAAGAAATTATAGCCGCTCCTGTTTGGTTTGGGATGTCTGGGATCTGTTGTACTTAGCTTCTTCCTGCGTCGGCGGCGACGCCGCCCACCCCTCAAATCAGTGTTGTTAATTGCAATAAGAGGTGCCGGAGTTGGTAGAGAAGGTTCTTCAGTGCAATTATAGAGGACGGCTGTCGTTGATTTTGAGCCCATAATGACAGTTACTATGTAGCCATGTTCAAACTTGCTATCAATTATTACATCTACATCAACATTATCTGAAGACGAAGCTGGGCCTAAAACAGTTGAAGGAACAAGGTATTAATAATATAAATGTTAACCTCTTTCCTCAAGGGTATTAAATCAGCAGAAAATCGTTTCCATTTGTTAACTATGCTTTTCATAATAATGCTTTTCTTAAGCAGTTTTAACACCATATCAATGTGATTGTTTGTACCAAACTTAAATAGATTGATCTACAGATAAAATTAGTGACAGACAAACTTGTAAGCTTCACTTAGAAGAATGATTAACAAATCTTTGTAAGTATTAGATGGAAAATATCACAGTAATTCATTATTACTAAACCTGAAGAGTAACATTCCTATTTCTTTCTAATGCATGAGTTGATACAGAAGATGAATAAACTGAAACTAACCTGAAGGAGCACTGCTGCCCCTTTTTCTTTTCTGGGTAGCTTGGGCTTCAGCTTTCACTTCTGTGCAGGACACTGTTCTGGGATCTGAAGAGACAACATGGTATGAGATACAGCAAGAGCGCAACAACCAAAACTATAAAATGAATTTCTGTAGATTGCACGGACCAGTTTCTTTTTGATACCAGCCTTGCACTCCAAAGAAGTAGAGCTGCTCAAAATGGAATAACAGTGACATATAGTATTTCTTCAACATAAAAGAAGCATTTGTCGCAGTAGTGGGAAATATAAATGACGCGGTTACTTCTCTCCATCTGTTATCTGCCTTCACCTGTGAGAAAAAAACAACAACATTCAATTATTTAACTGCTAGTCTGACTTTGCATGTTCGAAAATCAAGTACCGATTAACAATGAGATCATGAAAACACCACAAACTTTGAAGTGCCATGCCTTCAACTTTCTTTTCTTTGACAAACATCCAGACTTTCCAAAAATGTAGTAAAGCATCAGTAAGACCATGTGTGAGTTTCACTTGAAGTGGTAATAACCACATGCTAGCGACATTCTAGAATCAGAGGAAGTTTACATGGAACATTTTTGTTAGTGCCCATTTGGATGTCTGAATTGGAGCCAGAATTGTGGAATTCGATTGCAATTCTGATTCCACGGCTGTTTGGTTGCCTTTAGAATTGAATCTTGGAATTGGCTCACAATTCCACAAAGAATTGGTGACAACTAAAAAGTGAGTTGCCCAAATCAGACCTCCACACATCTGATTTGGATGAAATTTAGCATACCTTCTTCAGCGCGTGCCTACGCATCGACTTGGTCTCCATGAACAGATCGAGCCCTACCGCCAGGTGACAATCTGCCAACCGCCATCGCCGCTGAGATCCTGCCACCGCCGATAGCTCTCTCTCTCATGTCCGTCGCCGTCCGGATCTAGCAGAACCACCATCCATTCTTAGCATTGGCGCCGCTTCCTGTCGACCACCACCAGTAGTGGCGGATCCCATGATCGCCGCCGGGCAGTTGCTAGATCCACATGTCCTCTCCCTCGTCTCCAGCGAGCTCCTGACGGTCTCGGCCATGTCTTCTTCCTCGTCTCCGGCGCCACCACGTCGTCTCCCTCCTTGCCAGCTTCCACTCGACATCTAGATCCAAAAGCCCCCACCGACACAACGACTATGGCCAAAGCATCAACGTCCCCGATGACCACCGCTGCCAGATCCACATGTCTTCTCCCTCATATCCGGCAAGCTCCCAATGACCTGGTCGGCCCCAATATTTATATAACACAGCAATTGACTAATGCATACTTCCAGCTTGTGCGAGTAGCTGCTTGCACTCTTTTTGTTAGGACATGAGGAATGTGCCAAAAAGTCCTACAAAATTCGTTTTTGGGTCTTGACTCCCACAAGTCCAACGTAAGGAGCCGCTTTAAACAAGGTCATTTTCTACTTATCTAACTCGCAGCTCTGGCCCGGTCTTCCCAGTTCAGATTCTCATATCTAGATGCTATAACATGCTATGTCCCTCCAAAATTTCACAATTGTACGTTACATTGTTTAGCACAAAAAATAAAATATATATATTTAGGGCATATGCATTCATGCATATTTGCATGTGCACATGCTTAAACGCGTTCTATATCCATGATTTTTTAAGGACCCTTTTAGTGTCCCAACCGTAATGCAAGCGGTTGTTCGTACAAGTTGACTAGCAATGTTTTTCCCAATAATTGACATCTTATGTAACTTTAAAGCATCTAATGAGAAAGGTTATAATTATATCTGGATTGTTGCAAGTGACATTTGGTAATGAGAAGCGATGGGTGAGAATTCCCATCACCCATATCTGGCATGGAGGAATTGAGTGGAAATAGGATAAAGACCCACCAATGCAATAACAAGGGGAGGGGAGGATGAAATTTGTAGGAAGCGAATTTCCATCCCAATTCCCAAAAATGACAAATAACAGGAGGGGAGAATGGAATTGGTAAGAAGTGAATTTCCATGCCCATTCCCAAATTGACCAATGCAATAACAGGGGGAGGCATGCCCATTCCCAAATTGGCCAATGCAATAACAGGGGGAGGGGAGAAAGGAATTGGTAGGAAGTGAATTCCATGCCCCTTCCAAATTTGAAGCAAAAGCTTAGTTTAGTGAATGCTCTGTGGACACAAACTTTGAGTTAACCACATGTGTAACTACAATTTGTGTAGGCCAACTATTTGGCAAATGACATAAGATGGCAAAACAATTGGCTCACAGAGTTCAACTACTGAACCCAAGCTTAATGGCATAGTTTGCACCTGACAGTAATGATTGATTTTATCGGGATTTAGTCTATCACCATGATCAGCAAGATAGACTACAAGATTGCCACTACAAATAACTTTGTTACATTCATAAATACAACAATTTTCAGATTCATCAAAAGTGAATTTAGGCCCACCTGACCATATTAGCATTTACTGTATCTAGTACAAAGTAGTAATAAGGCAGATATGTTCCTACAGTTTCTCAAATAAAAGTGACAAATTAGCACAACTGCAGCACATTAACTTTTGCAATTAAGTTAATAAGAATCACAAAACAAACTGCTTTGTTAAGTTACTTTAGACGATAGGATCTAAAGAATCCTATTGATTTCTTGCCTTATCAATGCCACCTCGCGAAGTCACCTCCTTAAATAGCTGATGAAGGTCCAGGTCTTTTCCACCAATAATTGGCACCCTTACAGAAAAAGGATGTTAGAAATACACCAAATGAAGCATGATCAATGATAAGAATAGAACAAATAATTAACAAAACATAGAAACAAGTTGCAAATGGAATCATTCATCAGCTGATATAATATTACTAGTAATGTGAACAGGTTATGAACAGAGATTGTTGATATATTCAAGTAACTTACACGAAAATACCTGTCTGTCTTTTTATATACTCCATATAAAGTATTTTCTTTTTGTCAAAAGTTTGCATAGTAAGCCAACTGTCAATTTTAAGTGAAGAGTGACAATAAATGTTGATTAATCTAATACCTCAACTAGGCAATCTCTTCAATATGTAAAGGAAAATAGATCTTTGAGCAGGCCTATCAATTTGGGATGACCATTCATTTGAGAGAAAGCACTAAAGATCCTTGCAAAAACCACCCAAAGCAAGCCAACACGCAGCAGGCAGCATCAAATTGAAAGATTCAGTTATTTTGCTGAACAAAGGCATGAGAAAGAAAAAAATGGATACGGACCCTTTTCTTTTCCACCATATGTCCAATTGCTCAGATTGCATCTTCATTAGAAAAGGGTGATTCTACTCGATGAAAACAAAAATATGAACTTCGGAACCAGAACCAGAGAATGGAGATGCATGTGTTGTAGATGTAAACCATCTTTGCTTAAAAAGTGAACAAACAAGGGGAAAATAGAACGGGATTCATGTTTAAGGACAGACGGTAAATGAATGCAAACTGGTGTGTTTCAACAATGGATTCTGTGTCACTGTACCATAATTTTCTGGAAGGACAAGAATCCAATCTGATCGTCAAACGAAACAAGAATCAGAGACACCAAAAGAAGCAACGCAATCGGGATCAATGGATTTATGACCCAAGCCATGTTGGCAGATTTAGGCCACATAATTTCAAGGGAGGCATGGGTTGATTAGTCGAACCGAACGCATCCGGGTGCAAAAAAAAATGCAGGCATTTGCATCATCCGTTATCAAGATTGCCGCCTCTCCCCCAAACTTCCGTTTCTCTCCTCCCATCTTTATCTCTCAACTTGCGGTGTTCGCGCATTGCAGAAACAAACAAAGAATAAAGGTCACAACAACAGTAACGGTAATTATAACCGCACGGCATCAGATCAAAAAAAAAAAAAGGGCAGCCAGAAATTAAATGCAGGCGCATGGCCGGTGGATCGGTGACGGTGGATGCAGATTTTGGGGAGGGGGAGGCGGTTGCCGCCGATCCCTTACTTGAGCTTGGTGCCCATGTGCGCGTGCAGCCTCTCGAGCGCCGCCCTGAAGATCGCGGCGTCCGCCACCACGTCCTTGTGCTCCGCCGTCCGCGGCGGGTACGCCACGAGCCTCCCCCTCTCGCCCCCCGCCGCCGCTGGCGCCTCCACCTTCTCCTTCCCCTTCTCCGCGCTCATGTCCCCTCCTGCGCACACGCGACCAAGCCATCGTCATCGCTCCGGCCTCGCCGGCTCCGCAACCGCGCCGCCACGCGCAGACCCGCCGCGGCGTGCGTGCGTCACCGAAAGAAAAAGAGAGAGCGGGCGAGGAGGCGGCCGCTCCATCTTATTATTTTTCCTCTTGAAAAAGAAAAGCAGATGGCAAACACCATGTACGTAGCACTACGCGCTTACCTCTCTTCTCTTAATCTCCTCTCTTTAACTACGCCACGCACGCGAATATTTGCTTCTCCTACTTTGGTTTAGGTCTTGGAATCGGATGGATTACTTGTGAGGTTAACGATACTAATAAAATACTATTGGAAACAGAACGGTATAGAGAGGAAGAAAGAGTGAGGGGGAGAGAGATAACGTTATAACCCAAGGTTGGGTTGGTTGTTCTCCGCCATATGTGTTACCGTCAAATAAAAAGAAGATAAAGATGGACGACATATATGGGGACTCCAGTAGTAACAATAGACAGGTATAGATATAGCCATATGGAGACCAATTCCATCGAAAAGAGAATAAAAGATATGTGAGAGACAAGTGTGTATAAATATGTAGTCACGTATATAATGGTCGAGGACAGAAACACTTGAGATGGCAATGGCCGATGACTCGATACGGTGTGGAAGGCAACAAAAAAGAAAGGATGGGTTGTTTTGTTCTTGGAGGGGGGAGATGTGCGGCTGAGATGCGACGGTGCTGGTGCAGCGTGCCAACATTATCGGGGAAAGCGTTCCTATGCATCAGCGAGGGGAACTTCAAATTAAGCAATCCTCGGTGTATAGTATCGTTTGATCGAGTCAATGAACAGTTTGAATCAAATTAAGCAATCCTCGGTGTATAGTATTGTTTGATCGAGTCAATGAACAGTTTGAATCTAAACTGTCACTTAATTTACAATTTCAATAAGACTGCACTAGATCTCAATTGCGTTGTCGGCTGCTTAGCTTTAGTTCCGTGTAGGGCTAGCAGAAAAGTTTGAAGCTCGAGATCTGCTCGAATTCGGCGTGTAAAATAAATGAGCCGAGCTGAACCATCTTTCTAGCTCGGTATCTTAACAAGTCGAGCCCGAGCTAACTCACAGGCACTTGTTAGCTCGTTAAGGCTCGATAATTAAATATTCACCGTGATGACTTTTAATGTGAAAAGCTTTATTTGGCTGAATATTTATATTAATGGATGTCCATGTAACCATATTAGGTTGAATTAGAATTGTTAGGATTGCAATCGGTTTCTAAATAATTACTTATGTCTTACTTTATATGTTAGATAATTTGCTATGGCTTTATTTCTATAGCTTAGCTTCTAATTAATTATCTAGTTCACACGGCTTATTTTAGCTCAGCTTAACTCATCCTGACTGATATGGCACGTGAGTTGATCATGAGAAAGCAACTCGAGCTTTTTATCAAGCTAAGCGAAGCTGGTTTTTCCAGCTCATTAGCTTAACAAACCAAGCCAACCTATTTTTTTCGGCGAGCTTGCCCTAGTTTCGTGGGACAGGTTCCTTTCTGATTTTGGCCCGGTGCAATGGCGTGCGGCGGTTTCGGATATTTACACTTTTATGTCCTCCGAAACTTTGTGTTAGCGAATTTACTTGTGTAAATATCTTCTGAATGCGAATTCAATGTAACAAATTTTGTGAGAATTGGTTGTGGAAGTTTTCCAAAAATTCCCAAAATGTTAACAGACACGGAGATGGTATGTTCTGTACCTCTGCAAATAACGGAAAAGACAAATTCTCAGTGAATAGTTTGAAATCAATGTTCCCTTAAGTGTCCGTCTTTCTCCTATCTCGTAAATACCATCGAATAATTATTTCCAACCATTTTAGAAAACTTCCACAGTTGATTTTGACGAAAATTTTGCACCATATAGCCCATTTCACCTAATATGCATGCAATTTACTTTTGGGGCAAATTACTTAGTATCGCTAAATAGAAACATACTGCAAGATGAAAAATAAACGACACATATGGCCATGTTGGATTTTTTTTGCCTTTCTTATTTACACATCTTTGTAATGCTAATAAGGCAATCTTGCCTTTACTTTTTGAGTTTATTTTTCGGTTCTTCGAATGAAGCTAATCGATTTTTTTTTTCATCTAAATAACTAAAAGTAGCTGTTGATAAGATGATTCAACAAACTAGAATCGGTATTTTCTTATCTACTCTTTTATAACAAAAAAGAAAGGAAACTAGAATAGTTTATAGATTTGGCCTTGTATATTCTTTTGACCATTACTATTCATTTTACAAATGAGAAGTAGTGATATATATATATTACTACTTCTAATTAGGAGTTGGTGACAGTCGTCTGTTCTCCCTCGCAAAAAAACCTGTCTGGTTCGTTCTTGCGCGGTCCACCCTCTCCCCGCGGCCTCGCCCCCTCCCGATCGAAGCAGCCCTCTCCCCGGTGGTGGATGCGCACGGAGGGGACGGAGATGGGGTGGCAATGCAAGCGCTACGGTGGGAGCTGGCACCTCTGAATTGGGCAACGGCGAACCACCGCTCATGTCATGGCATCACATGCGCATGCGGGAGTCGGGGGCGCATTCACAGCGATCGATCTGCGCTGTGCTAGGGGCTCCGTAACTACTTCTTGGCGGCCGGTGGGCTCCAGGCGCGGCTCGACCTCTCCTTCAACGCGCTTAGCGGCCACGTCCCTAAGGAGCTCGCACGCCTCGAGTTACTCCGTTCGTGCCGCGGAGACAGTGTGGGAGTGGTTCGACTACCTTGACAAGC
Organism: Otatea glauca; assembly: GCA_036346275.1. Classification (NCBI taxonomy): domain Eukaryota; kingdom Viridiplantae; phylum Streptophyta; class Magnoliopsida; order Poales; family Poaceae; genus Otatea; species Otatea glauca. Next base: position 36,368,433 of record CM070713.1, on the reverse strand, counting down.
GCATCTCGTGGACGTGTCCCACCATTAGCGTCTTCAGCTGCTTCGACATCCAAGTCGGTGCCATCTCTATCTCCCATTTCTTGCGCTTCATTCAGTTAATAAGTCTTGGGGTTTCTTGGTGTTAACATTGTTGTTTTCTAATTGTTGTGCACAAAATTGGTAGCTCTGCTGTGTTGTTTGGATAAGAAATAAGTGCTAAATCTTGAAAAAAATTGTTTAATAGGCTTTGTGCACAATTGGTGTTTATATTAGTGGAAAGATTAGATCTGGCGATGGTGGGTTGAAACTTGGATCATAGGTGTAACATCCTAAAATTTGGGTTTTCAAAAATCTTTTGTTTAGTTCATCTTTCCAAAAATCTCCGCTGATTTTCTCGATTTAATAAAGCTTAATCTGAAATTTTTTAATGCTAAAACAATTTAAATTGACTAATATAAACTTAAATTAAAATAAATTTAGTTTTATTTGAGTTCATTGTGATTCAAGGAATTTTTTTGTAATTTTTTTGAGATTTTTTGATGTTCGTTTGCTATTCATTTGGATTCATTTGGAATTAATTTAAATTAAGCCTTTTGTTAAATTTAATTAAATTCTGCAAAAGTTTGAATAAAGTTTGGTTAAAAATATTTTATTTGAGCTCCAAATGTCTTAAAATATTTTCTAGAATTTGTTTAGAATTTTTCTGGTATTTTTATTACTCTAAATGAATTATTTTAATTCGGAAATTGGATTAAATCTGGAAGTTTTGGCTCAATTCCCGCACCGCCACGTGTCAGCTCCCGAGCCGGCCTTGTCGCCGCCCAGTCGCAGCCCTCCGATCCCCATCCGAAGCACCACAATGCGCTACGTCATCAGTAACTGTTCATTGTGTGCCAGGTGTTCGATCCGATCCGTTTTCGATCCAAATCCGGTTTTTCTTCGTGTCTCCTTATATGGAACGACTCCCAGGCCTATATAAATGTTCTAAAACCCCTCTCACGCACCCCTAATCCCCAGAGCACCTCCCAAACCCGAAAAGTCGCAGCCGTTCCTCTTCCGGTGCACCGCCCTCGTCGGTCGAAATTGGCGTCATGTTCCCCATCGTTCCTTTGAGTTTTTCTGAAATCCACTCATGTCATCTCGTGCCTTATGGTCTAATCTACCTCTCCACCAAATTTGGTGCAGTTTCATCTGCAAAATCAAAAGTTACGGCCGTTCCAATCTCTAATATTGTCGTCGTCTGTTCTCCTTCGTTTTTGCGAATTTGACCGTGCCCTTTTTACTGTAGACTCATCTTGATGTCCTCTACATGGTGCTCACCCTAACTCAAGGTTTTGTCCATGGGATTTCTGCATAAAATTCAATCTTCTCCAATCAGACTGCGTACGTACAACTGAACACTTCCTCATGCGTTCCCTATTGATCCAGAAGTTAAAAATCCAATCCTTTCATGTCATATTGTGCCTTAGGGTCCAATATAGCTCTCTGTAAAATTTGGTTAGGTTTCATCCATTATTTTAATAGTTATGACAGTTTGATCTATTAGCTTTAGCAGCCGTTCATTGGTAGTTTGTGATATGTCCATTGGGTTGCCGCCAAATCTACTTATACCGTTGAGCTCGTCTCGCCGCGTTCTACATGGTGCTCACTTCCCCTTTGCTGTTCCATCAACCGAAAATTTTAATATTCGTTAGCCAACGCCTTTCGTCAGTGCCGCGCGCCATCTTTTGCCGCCAACCATCTTAGTTCGCCTTGGTCGTGTCATCATGTCCAGTAGGCTATCATTCTCTGGTTTGCCCATCTTTAGAGTTCATTTGGTCTTCGGTTGCCATCAATGCCATATTATAGAATCTACCCGTCGTCTTCGATCTAGCCCCTTTCATTATCGGATCTTGTTTCGGTTAGCCACCCTTGGTAGTCTTTTATCGCAGAGCCAACCCTACCTATCCTATCCCTATTCCAAATGGATCTATCCGCGCATCGTTCCTCTCAAACCCTAACTTAACCTTGGGTTCAATCTGTCGTTGACGATGCATCATATCATGTAAACCTCGCAACTCGCAGATCAATCCTGAGTTATATCATAACCTTGCTACCATATCATTGTAACGACAATCGACATCTTATCTTTGCATGAGTGTCCTGTCGTTGCTTTGCTTTCATCGCATGTGTGCATGCACGCAAAAGCTCTAGTGCAATATCATCATCCTCTCTATCGTCTTATTGTAATCTAACCCCATCACCTATGAGTTTAGCCTTATCTTCATTTCCTCGCTGCCTTGTCATCGTCAAGCCTCTTGATCGACGTATGACTGATCTCAGATCGAATCGCATGAATGTCGACCCCACTTGTCCATGTCCTATTCTTGAAAATCTAATCTGCCATTGACCTAGAAGTCATTCGTGGACTTGGTCGATAGACCATTGGCCATATGTCATATCCTTGTGCTATATCTAATCTATTAGTCTATCTTTCTTTTGTTTGACTGTGTATCTGTTTAGTCAATAAAAGTCAACATTGAGCATCAGTTTAGTTCATTGTGAACTAACGTATCTTTCTGGACCCGGTTTATATATCGAGAGCCCATATGTCATTGTCTATCCAATCAAGATAATAACTTTAGAAGAAATATTCTTTGGAATATTATTCTTTCTTTCTCAGTTATCAGTCTTTTCCTTTTCGGTGTATTACGAAAGCTCATTCTTTTTTGTCTAATCTCTGATCTAAGTTATTCAAGTTCCTAAATTCATCTAAGCCTTTGTGATCCAATACTATCCATTCTCAATTTGGATTTTATTTGATTTATCTTTTGAGTTGGTTTGTATTTGCTTCTTCTTTAATCGTTAGATGCATCGTTCGAAAGTTGTTCTAAGGAGCTGAAGATCAAGAAGGTAAAGATTGAAGATCGAAGATCAAGAATTAAAGATAAAGAGTAAAGAACAGTATAAATCGCAAGGGCCAGGCAAGTTGTGCTTTGATCATGTTGAACCCATATTTGCAAAGATGCTACTTTATTTTACTTTATGTGCATGTTATTTCATGTGTAGATCTGTTTTCAAAATAAATTAGGATTTAGCTATTTAACCTATTTGAGTATACCCTATCTTGCCATTGTATGCCATGATCTAATTGTCACCCTAGGATGGTTAATTAATAGTTGGTTAATATTGATAATCAACATGGGCTGGTTAGACCGTCGTAGATTGCTTAGCCATGCTATGTCATCACATGTGTTGAATCATCACTGATTAATCTTGACTAATGGAATATGGAACAATGTTATGAACTTGTGTGTCATGTGTGGTCACACAATGAGATTGCGTTGTGGTGATGAGTGGATGTCACGCAACGAGGTTGACTTGTTGATAGCATGTGGTGCTTGGTAATCAACTGGGGTGGTAATGATTTAGATTGGGCAAGTGGAGAGGGGCAGTGTGCCAATGTGGGCCAGATTTGGCAGAGGGTATGTGGAAATCTTGCCCTAGTCACCCTAAGGACTTAAACTTGCAAGCCTTTGACCTGAGTCTTACTTGCAACCACATGTCTGGTATGGGACAGAACTAGTTGATTAGGGTTCTAATATCTTTCCTCACGATACCTCGGGGTGACAAGTACGGAGGTGTATCGTGTGGGGAGCGTACTGTGCTACGGCTTGGTGCCCATCCAACGGTGTTGGCACATGCTATACTCGGCTCGTGTGAGGGTGTGATAGTGAGGGCAATACCGGAGAGGTTCATTGGTTAAGGTAGAGGTTCCTGAAAGGCTTGTTGCGGACAATCACCTGTGTGGTGAGCGACTGTATCTTGTGGGTAAAGTGCATAACCTCTACAGAGTGTAAAATTTATTCGAATAGCCGTGCTCGCGGTATTGAGCAATGCTTGGGAATTACAGTCAAGGTTAGACTTTTGTTAAACAAAACTTATTGGGATGGCAGGATGCCATGGAAAGTGGAAATTGATTTAGGTTTGGAAACTTGGTTTACTTCAGAAATGTTGAATCTATCTATTACTGTTATTTGTTTTACAGTCTTTACAATCTATTTATTTTATTTGTTCATAAATGCTGCTTATTAAAAAATAGCCATAATAGCCTTTTCCTTTGGAATAAGCCTTGCATATAGTTACATAGAATTGCATTCTGTGCACAACTTGTTGAGTGCTTTATATACTCACCCCTTGCAACACACAAAATCATCAGTTGAGGAGAAGACTACAACTTCGAAGAAGGAGAAGCTCCACGAGAAGGCGAATATCTAGGAGTTGAACCTTGTCAGTTGCCTGTGGCATATTGATGGGATTCGTCGACGTTCTTCATTCCGCTGTAGTTTATTTATTTTGAGTTGAAGCCACCAAGGCCTCAAAAGTGTAAGTTTGACCTTAAGGTCGTTCAATAGTTCTATATTAATAGATGAAGACTTTATTTATTATTCCGCTGTGTATGATTGTGATATTTCATCTATGTTGAGACTGTGTGCACTAGCGTGATCCTGGACTAGTGTTGAATACACAGAAGGTCCGGATTTATATATTCAGGTCCCGACAATAGGTGTGGTTCAGCGATTTGCCCATGATTTAGGTAGTGAATATGTGTTGTTTGGGGCAAGCAGTACAATATGTAATGGTGGGTTTAGCTGTAACAAAACTGGTTATGTAAAGCGATCAAGGTTGTTTCCATATGGAATCAATATTATTTGATTGTGTCTTGAGGTTTGGAACCTACAAATTTATTTCTGAGAATTACTGTGTCTATCTAGACCGAATGCGATTCTTGCATACTAGACTAACACTGAAAGGAGAATTAGACTATGTGTTACTAGACTGACATTCAAAGGAGAATTAGACTGTGTTATGTCCCTAACGCTACTAGTCCTATTAGCTCTCCAATGCTATTCTCTTCAAATGACAAGAGTCACATTGATAATATAACCCTTGTGAAAGCTTCTAGCCCAAGTATCTAATCCTTACTAATTCCGTGTGCTCAAGGATATCTTGAACACAATAAGAGCTGTGCCAAAGTAATTCTTTACATTGCTATATATTAATCGGCAGAAAACAACTTGCATTAGGAGTATTTGAAAAGTATTCAGTAATTTGCATTTGAAGTGGAGAATATCCACATTCAACCTTTCCAGTGATTTGCTAGTTTGTGTATGTTCATTAGGTTCATGAAGCCCTGCATGGGAGCTATTTTAACCGCTTGCTCCTGAACGGATACAAGACCGGTTCAGACTATGTTTCATGTCATGTTGATGATGAGCCACTCTATGGACCAACCCTGGAGATAGCATCTGTGATAACTCGGGGGGTTATTAGTTTAATTAAGGAATTAATTAAACAATAAAAATGACTAGGCAAGAAAATAAATTGTAAGGATTAGAGAGTGCCGTCAGTCCCGCACTGAAAGGTATCTGTCGGGGATCGGTACCCTCGCCACGTGTAAGTGTCGGGGATCGGTACCCTCTCCATGTGTAAGCATCCCCCCGGGTCTCGTGGTAGCTTTCCACGAGCTCGGGGGCTTGTCTCCGACCTAGGAAGTGCACTCCTCAAGCCCGGGCTCGGGTCCAGCAAGCTCGGGCTCGGACACGAGGACAAAGACCCTGCTCGACCCCGACGCCACGACCTCTACACCTCCCGGGGTAAAAGGCATTTGTAATAATTTATTTATCTCGTGTAAAAACTCTTCCCTGCGTGGGAATCAGTGCCAAACCTGCCCCTGCGCGGGAACTAGGGCCTAGCAACTCAGCATCTCGTGGACGTGTCCCACCATCAGCGTCTTCGGCTGCTTCGACGTCCAGGTAGGTGCCATCTCTATCTCCCATTTCCTGCGCTTCATTCGGTTAAAGTCTTGGGGGTTCTTAGTTGGGAATAAGCTCATAAAAGTAACCACCCACAACTGAACAATCCAAGTGTAATTTATTAGTGTTACCAAGGACTTAACAATTTAAGAGAAATTCATCAGCGATTTGTTCTTCAGTTGTGTGCTTGTGATATTTGTTTCTAAGTTGTTCATAAGATCTTTGTATTTAAAGTTGCAGGGCTGTTCACATGTGTTAACTACCAGAACTGATAATAATGCTTTGTTACCAAAATCTCTTATTATCTAGCAAGCAATGCCATGTTAGGCCCATTTGGGACAATGAATTTTGTAGGATTCATTTGGGAATTACATTGTTTCCTATGAAATTCCTGCATTTCAAATGGGATTTTATTATATAACCTTGTTTACTATCTTTGTGTTTGTACACGAGCAGTACTTTTGTGCATCTAAAATTTATAAAGTATTATTCAGACATTGCACATTTAGACTGAACAGTATTATTTGGACACGGTTAGTGTGCATTGCACATAAATTTGTTTATCGCAAATTGAGTTTCCGTTGCAACGCACAGGCACATAACTAGTATATATATACATATAGTAAGGTGCTCGTGCGTTGCAACAGAAAACACATGTATTTAGTGCACATAGTTTTTTTGGCACCCCGAAGAGAGTAAATACAATACTCACACTCTGTTACACAATTGCAAAATGCATAATAGTTCATATTCTCCAAGTGTGTTAAGCCACAATCGTCAGACAAATGCTATGTCATGCCCTTGGCTCCTCAAGTGATGTAAAGTCAAGCTCCCGCACAGACCCATGCCGCACATCCTTTCCCATGCTTCGCCTACAAAGTGCCGTTGTCTCTGTCGCTACACTCAATCGAGCTCCGCTATAGCTCTTATCATGCCTCTGTCACTGTGGTTGGTCTAAACCAGACCCATTGTCCCATCTGCAAGCTAGTCTAAATCATCATTCGTGCATCGCTGTGCTTGCAACCACAAGCTCCATGCACTTCAATATTGAGTCTCCACCGTCATACTTAGCCTACTACAACATTGTTGTCCATCACTGCATCAAGATTCGTGCTTGAATTTATTTGATTGTAATACAAAACCCAGATACAATACATGTGTGGGTCCCATTTGTACAGCTCAAAGCTCCATACCGTAAAAATCTAATTCTTGTGATAATTATGTACATGTGGCTTGCGATAAGGTTCTATATGACATATTGATTGAATGCAAATTATGTATGAAACTTTCTAAGTTTAGAACATATATTTGTTTATTTGAAATACGTGCACGGTCACTCAGCTAGTATTGCAACCAAAGAATGAGGGGAGAATTGATCATTTGCCCTATTTTACTTGGTGCAATTGATCATTTGCCCCATTTGTCTCACTGACATGTGGCCCTAGGGCCCGTATGTCAGTGAGATATCACAGGACAAATTATGAATTGCACAAGTAAGTGAGGGCATTTCATCAATTATTCCAAGAATGAGTTATGCAAGATTGCATAAAAAGTAATTGCATTTATATGTGGATATATGCACCATCCTTGCTAATTCTTCTATCATTTTTATTTTTTCCGTCATTCTCACTGTGATAATAAAAAATTACAAACACATTCTTCCCTTTTAGCTTGGTACCTACCATAGACTCGATTTACAGTAGGGCCAGAACATGCCTATATCGATCAACACAAACAAAAGGAACAGAATATGAACCTATCTATTCACATATGGTTCTCCTTCTCTATTAGCATAAACAGCGACATGATCTACACCAACATAGGGTAGTAATTAAATTGAGCACCGTGACTTTGGAGTAAAAGCATCAACTTGTTTGACAGATGCGTTGTTGCATTACAGAAATTTGTACTTTGGAGGAGCACAAGAAATATGTACATTTCCTTTTTCAGACCAATATTAAATTGCAGAAAGATCTATTTTTTAGAACAAACTAAAAGAAAGGTCTATGTACAAACAAACAAAACAAAAAGGTTGGCTAGAAAATGGCAAAAACTTTCAGTAGCAAAACTTCTAGCTCAATAAGATAAGGTTGGAATCAGCCACTCATCCCAACATGCTACAAAAATCTGGGAGCACCCCTGCTACCAACAAAATGATTTGAAACATAAAATGGGAAAAGAAAATTCATCAGTAGGCTAGCTACTGAGGACCTGTATGCTGGAACATGAGGTAAATGCTACCCTATAAATAATCTTAAAAAGTTTCCAAATAATGGCACAAACCGAAACTAATTCAGTTTTCATACTAGACTCTGTCAATTCAGCAACCTCCTTTCCGTAAAGAATAGAAGGCAAAAATTAAAAGTTCCTTTTAAACAACCAAAACATGCTAACATCAAAAAAGCTGAAAACCTAAAATAACACAAAACCTTGTGTGTCTAATTTCGGTAGTGTCAACTATTTCGTAGGAAATACAATGCCAACCTACAGGCTGAGCTTAGGTGGATGTAGGACAAAAGAAAGAAATCCGAACAAAGAGCAAACTTTCCTCTGTTCTTTTTTAGTGGAACACTATAAAACACCATAAGAGTTATAGTTTAGTCTATAAACCATGGAAAAATAATCAAAATAGTTGCTCTTTGTTGCCACATACCCTTCCATCTAACAATGATTACATCCCTTGAACAGCTCTAGTGCCCTCTATCAATTAGCACAGCCTAGAGAAACACACATGCATATGCCAATTTTAAGGCCATACCTAAGGTTTTTGGGGCCATGTTTTGAAGCAAAGATTAGGCCCTTGCATCACTATAGTGTAATAAATTCAAGTATTTAAATGTAATGTAATGACTTCTGCATGTCAATTAAGGCATCTTTCTTTTCCAGTCATCTGTAAATTCAAGAGACAATAGTTCATTAACAACAAACCAGACCTGCCAAATGTACAAATTCTAACATCAGCGAAAGAAAACTTTGCTTGTTTTGATCCTAAGGCTACATGCAACAGTCTATGACTAATCTAGTGTCATGGAGATGAATGACCAATCAACCAAACCTCTTGCCTGCATGATATCTTGTCTGGCATTTGGAGAGGCTTCCAGCATATCTTTGATCAGCCCTGTGACAGCGGTGTTGTACTTGGGCTACTCTGGAATACGATAATTCCCATTATCTGCAATTTGGACTCTCTATCAAATGTGGATTTGAAGTAGCATATTCTGTATAGAAGGCACCCCAGGGCCTGCCAATTGTAAATTAAAAAATGTTATAAATGACTTCACCATACTTTGAATGCAGTGCAAGATAAATAGACTTTGAAGCTTAAGTGCTCTGTGATCCTATAACCCATTCACTCTGTTAGACATCACTTATTAGCATGAAAAAAAAACAAATGCATCTAATTTTTTAGGAAGTAGATGTGTCTAACCATGATAATTAAAGTGGAGAATACAACACATGCTATGCCATTAGTTTACTAAAGATATACATCATAAAGACCTCATATTCATATGCTATGCACTTACCCAAATATCACCTTTCTCACTAATAACTTCTCTTCTGTAGAGATCCCACATCTGAAAAAACATAAATTCATACTCCCTTCGGTCACAAATAGTTATCATTTTAGACATCAACACGGTCTCCAAACATAGTTTTGACCACTAATTTCTATTATAATATAAAGTTTGACTGCACCTATGTCCAAAATGACAACTATCTGTGACTGAAGGGAGTACATGGGATCACTGGAGGCTATACAAGGTTTGAAAATTTTAATTGATCATACAGATGTCTGTTCACTAACCTCAGGGGCCCTATATGCCGGGTTGTATGCTTCCTAATGATATCTTCCTCAATCCCCATTTCTTCTGCCTTGTCAAAACATTTATGATTTATTGATGTGCATTTTTAGCTTTCATATCCCTACAGAAAACAGAAGAGAGGCATGATGTAAGGTAGTTGTGAGTAATAAAGGTATAACTTTTGGGGAACGGGTAGGCTACTCTAGTGAAAAATCAAAATTTTCTACCGCGTAACCAAGGAACCACTGCAAGTTATAGATCACAGAATTACCACTAGACGCGCAGACCCGTAGCGAAAGTAGAGTCGATGTAGCGCGGTAGTGCAGACGTAGTTGTACTAGCCTCGTGCCTCCTCCAACAGCTTCTTGTGAGCGACGCAGGTTGCGGATCGTCCTAGCATTGAAGCTTCGTAGCAACGCCTTCAAGGTATCCTGACGTACGGGGCAGGAACACCACACGCCGGAGTGCTAGCGTCGACTGCGCGGTTATAGGCGAAGGAGGGGTGGCGGCTAGGGTTTTAGGAATTCTGAATTCCTATTGTGTTTTTCGTGTCTCGATCACCCCTCAAAGCCAGCACCTCCTTCCTTTAATAGACGTCCCATAATGGGTTTCAACCTTTGAAGCCTATTAGGAACTCTAGACCCATTACAACTTGGATCCCTATCCGAATTGGTTATAGCCCCTTAAGTGTGCGACCCTATAGGTTCATGTGCACTTGGACATGCCCGAGTATTCCTACTCGACTAGACATGGCTCGAGTACTCCTACTCAACCAGATATAGCTCGAGTACCCTTATTCGACCAATCATAGCTCGAGTACTCCTACTCGACCAGACATAGCTCGAATACTCTTACTCGACCAATAACCGGTAGTGGCCCCTAGCAGGACGTGCCGATTCCCAAGTACATGTAAAGATTGGACAAACCTCAACAATATCCTATATGCATTTCCTTTTGCCTCACGATATCAGTCAAACCCAAGGCGAGTTGTTGTCATCCTTGTTTGGATGGCTCAACCACTCTTTCTCGATGCTGTGACTCGGATTCCCCGAATACATCGAGTTAACTCTTTAACTCGATGACTCGAGTAACTCTTTACTCGAGTAGCATGGCCATGCATTTCTGGAATCCGACCACTCGAGAGGCCTAGAGATATCTCTCTGTTGTATGGAGGAGCAAATCCTATCTTGATCGACCACGCCTCGCAACGTGTTTCATGACAAACCCTAAAGCCATCTTTATAACTACCCAGTTACGGAGTAGCATTTGATGACCCCTAAGTAAGCCATTACACATCTTGAGAACATGCGACAATCTCAAGTCGAAGGATATAGCATACACATCGTATATGAGACCAACTGATGAAAGGATACAATGTTCTTTCAGTGTCTCAAGGTGGGTCGATCCAACTCCATGTTCTCCAGCATGTGTTCATATTATTTGTTTGACATTTCCATATCTATGACCTGTGAAACATGGTCATCAACTAATACATATGCTAGTCTATTCATATGTGTCCTCATATGTTTATCGACTAGGGATCAATTTTAGAATGAACACAATAAAGATGAATATAGAGTTTCACAAACAAGTCACGTACTTATTAATCAATATCCATGATGTTATTCAAAGAACAATCTCATAGTTCATGAACATTTATGGAAATATAATCATCTCTATGATTGCCTCTAGCGCATATTTCCAACAATAACTACCTTTCAATAACTTCAAAGTTAAAACCAAGTCCCTTGATCACACCAAATATGAAACACTCATGTAGGGAAGGACTGGTTGCATATAATATTTGTCCTACATAGATAACCAAACTACAACCTATAAGGTACAGGAATTTCGTGCTCCAACCTAGAATACAATAGAATACATCAGCGTAAGAATTGCTTGCAGCTTTGTTGAGCACGAGCAAGCCATAGATCCCCTACGATCCACTTGTCCATGGTGATGGTGCTCACCATGTTCACACTGAGATGTTTTGTCACCTTGAGCACAAGGCGAATGTTGTGGCCGAGGACCTGCAACATCATCAGGATAGGCATGAGACCATGGCGGGAGCCAACTGCACACGGTGGAGGAAGCTGGCGAGGGATGGGAAAGGGCACGAGGAGGGGAACCAGACGCGGGGTGGGAGGCGGCGGGGGTGGCCGACTGCCAACGGACACACCGGGCCTTCTTGTTTCTTGGATCTGGTCCACCTAAGATCTAGACATATAGCCCTGTTCCCTAGTAAATCACCGCCACCTCTCCTCCCCTTCAATGGATGCAGCCTTATCCTAGCTTTGCTCGGTATAGTGTGGAAGGGAGAAGCAAAGGTGATAGCGTTGGGTGGGAGCTTGCAGTGGTGGTGCGGGAAGATAGCAACGGGACGGTGGCGACACTAGGAGGAGCTCGCAATGGTGGTGTGGGAAGACAGCGATGAGGCAGTAGGGGTGCGAGAAGCTCCCGACAATGGAGAGGGGAGACGACATAGCAGCGATGAGGGGAGGAGGCGTAAGAGAGAGGGGAGTGGGGTGCGGAGCGGAGGGAGACGAGGAGTGATGTGGGCGCGGGGAGGCGGAGGGACGGTGTTGGTGGAGGGGCTGCGCGGGCACGAGGGAGGTGGAGGGATAGAGGAGTTTGGGAGTTAGGAGGGGAACGGGCGAGAGGTGCGGGGAGATCATGGGTGGGAGGCTTCGGTAGATTTAGCAACCGACGCGAGTGTAATTCACCCGTTTAAGCTAGATCTAATGGATAAAGTGAACTAAAAGAAGAGGGAGAAGAACGGACGTACCACCACCAACTCGTAATTATAAGTAGTAGAGAATAAGAACCAAGATGATTGAGAGAATTGCAGAAAATGTGGTATAGGAAAACAAATTTCTTACCAAAGAAGGGGTTGTCTCTTTGGATTTTGAATCAACTAAGCTATTACTTTGACCTACAAAAAGGGTTTGTTCAATAGAGTCACCACTGATACCATGCTTTTTAGGTTCTTCATTTATGAAATTAAAGTATTCATGAACAGTTCAGCAACAACACTGGAGTAAATAGAACTTCATGAGTGAAGTCAAAATGAAAGCCATATTCAAAAGATCAATCCCTGCTTACTGAGTATCTGTCGAGGTCTTGGTATCTGTTTGGATTGGCAGGCTGGCCGAGCGCGAGATTGATTTCTTCGGCGACAATAAAGGCTACAACAAAAGAATAATTGGGCACCATGCAGAAAGAAACGGCAAAACCATATGAAAAAGATCCTTTAGACAATAGGTTGGAAATTGAGATAGTTACAACATTATACCCCATTTTAAAAACTCTTGATGGTTGAAGACTGGTACAGCAACACAAGGAATGATCATAGCAAGTATGCAATATATGAGCACATGAATATCCAAAGAAGTGAACCTGAGCAGCATTTGATATCAACAACAATAGAAGACTACTGCTTGAGATAGTCTCCCATATATCTCCCAAGGTCCCATTCTCTTCAGTGAATCCAGCTGCACGTGCTTCTTGGAAAGATTTAGAACCTTTTCGGAGACCAATCTAAAATCAAAAGTCAGGATGTTAGAGTAAGAGGGGTGCTTCTGTTCTGCTAAGAGACATGTGGAAATAGGACAAACAAACACACATTCTCAAGGGGAAAAGACCAAACTGAATTATTCTGCATTTTATTCATATTATGTACAGTAGAGTTAAGAAGGAACAAAGAAATACTTGATAGCTCATTCAAGTTAAGGTTCAGTGCTTATACTTAACATGTGGGAAAATTTGACCTTATTTAGCAGTGCTAGGATATGCTGGACCGGCCAAGGGCAAAAGAAGTCCTAACCTTAATAACAATGTCTGACTTGGCCTTAGCAAGTGAGTCGCTCAGGTTCTAAGCTTGTGTAGGACCCTGCAAAAATAACTTTGACACTGTTACTTATACCATGAACATGCCTTTGTCGATAAAAGTAATTTTCTTTTCCCGAACACACGTTACAAAAGAGATCTCTAAAGTAAATAGGAAAAATATGATGAGGATTATGACTTATGAGCACTTCCAGAAAAATGTCAAGCAAACACAGCAACATCGACTTGGTAGAGGGCTTCAACATATCTCGCACCAACCAATATCAATATCAGCACTCATTAAACCTTACTATTTCTACAAGCGAGTGTGATCTGGTGGCCACTCAAGGAGAGTGGGTGACATTAGCGCTATCCAATCCATAGGCAAACTAAATCAGAAACACCACACCCCTCAGAAATTTGCTCGACAAACTTCATCCGACCAAAGTGTAATCAATCACAAAAATGCTAACCATATTCTGTTTCTTCATTAAAAAATTATGCTCTATCACAAAAATATCATTGCCAATATAGTACACAACCATTTTTTCTTAAACGACACGCCTGTAACACCATCCATCCACAAATGTAGCAGAATACGATACATTCATTAGGCATCAACACAGGTGCACAAGGCTCATTCAGATAGAAAGCACAAAGTTTGCATCTTTTTAACCTGAGAGCCCCATCCGATCACGTTGATCTACTTGATCCCCTTGAAGGCCTTCGGTAGCAGTGGGAATAGATTCCTCCCAACCCTCAGAATATACTGCAACAAGAACTCTAAAAAACATCACAGAAATGTCGCTTTTCGCAAAGTACTCAAATCAGCAATCACCAAAGGGTCAGGAAGAAGACAACGTAGGCACAAAGCGGACCTCTTCATAGCCGGCTAGGGACGCCTTCTCCTTCCTGAATACGGAGGTCTCAAAGTCGAGCGATGGCATGGTGTTGCTAGCGGCTACGGCGAGGCAGTGGCTGACGAAGGCAGCAAGGAGGCATGGGGCTTGGCGGCGGGGAAGGATACAGAGCCGACCGCTGGTGATTTGGAGACAGGGTTTAGGGTTTCGGGGTGGGAGAAGGCAAGGGAGGAGGTGGAGGAGGTTGCCGCCGCCATTTGGGTTACAAGGGCTAGCATGAGGCGAGACTGCGCGAGTAGAAAGAGGGGGATTATTGCAGATGCGTCCACCGCCGCCTCCCCCCACCAAGAGCAACAACAGCATGCTCACCATCGCTCTCATCTCTGCTGCATCGCTCCTCCTCCTGCTCTACCTCTACGTCGCCGTCGCCATCTGCTGCTTCCACACGCGCGGCTCGAAGGGGCTATCCCCAACACCATCCTCTATGGCCTCCCGCACCGCCGCCTTCCTCTGCCGCCACGGCCTGCGCCACATCAGCCCATGGGAGTGGATGAGGAGGTTGCCTGTGAGAGAGGAGAGGGAGAGGAGGTTGCCCGTGGGAGAGATCTTGAGGCAGGCGACGGGCGCGGGGCACTGTCGGGGGTGTGGGGGAGGAGTGGTCAGGGGCGACGGGCATGAGTGGTGAGGGTGTAAGATCGAGGATGCCGACTAGAGGGGGTGAATATGCGGCTATAAAAATTTCTTCTACAATTAATTAAAATCTCGTCTAAGTACCCTTATGTCAAAACCTAAAAGATAATAAATGCGAAAGCGATAAAATAAGGTTTTGACAATTAAAGCCTAAGTTAACTAGGCTCACTAAGTGCACTAGCTAATTATGTATCTAACAAGAATATGCAATCCTAAAGACAATCAAGCAATTTAATTCTAGGAATGTAAATTGCAATAATATAAATAAGAATTGCAAGCAAACACAAAGAGTGACACCGATGTTTTACCGTGGTGTTTGGAGACTGCCGGTTTCCCCTAATCCACGTTGAGGCAAGCCCAAACCACTTTGGACCGGCTCCACAAATTGAGCACCCGCCTCGATTCCACTAGTGGTAGCTCTTTCCCCCTCTGGGTAAGCGATCTTCAACCTTCACAACTAGCACAAGGCTTCCCTCAAGTGCAACACATGCACAAGGCTTCCCTCAAGTGCAACACATGCACAAGAGGCTCCCAATCCACTTCTAATTGCAACACATGCAATTAGAGCTCACTTTTAGCTCAAAAATCAAATTAGAGAGTGCAACACATACACAACTCAACCACAAAGAGCTATTAACTCACCAAAACCCCAGCCACATCCAAATGCCAACCCCCAAGGCTTCTTATATAGCCTCTACAAGAAAACTAGCCGTTGGGGGGCAAAATGGGCAAAAGTGCCCAGGAGACCCGGTCATACCGCCCTAGGGCTGGTATGACCGCTCCTCAGAGGCCAACGGCTAAAAAACTAGCCGTTACACACAAAAATCCGGTCATACCACACCCCGGCCGGTACGACCGCTCTTTGGCCAGTATGACCGGAGTGGGTCCGGTCATACTGGGCTACTTGCCCCTGAAGACTTCCCCTTTGGAAAAATCACACCGAGGAGTCCTCGGTCATACCGGAGGCCGGTATGACCGGACCTACTCAGGCCATACCGAACTTGGGGCGGTATGACCGGACTAGGGGCGGTCATACCACTCCTTCAGCTACTAAAACGTCCATAACTTTTTACTCCGAACTCCAATTTAGGTGATCTTGGGCTCTATGCGAAGCTTATCAAGAGGGATACAATATCCACCCATTTTTAAGATTTAAGCAACCATAGATATTTTTAAATATCACAAAAACAAAACTCTAATGTAGTCATTCAAGTCTAAAATCTGATTTTTCGAAATCCCTCACATCAACTTGATCAAGGGCATGACTACAAACTAGCAGGAGTCAATAAGATCAAAGATTGAGCCATGTGATGATCAACTCATGGTCAAAACAATTTTGAAAAACACATTTGCAAAATCTAATCACATGCTCCAATATCAAATTCATGAACACCAATATTTGCCAAACACATTTGAAAATATAAGTCTTGTAAACAAGAGCAATCAAGATCATATCTTTGAGTCATGTGATGATCAACACATGATCAAATCAATTTGCAAACATATTTGCAAACCCTATTCACATGCTCCAAGATAAGATTCAATTAAATCATATTTTGCAAACACAAAGTATAAACCTATCTTAACCTTTGTGATGATCAATACATGATCAAGTCACAAGCTAAGACTCCGATGCATGAGCTCTCTATTTGCAACACATGCAAATATCTATCTCCATACAAACAACCATTTAAACCAACTTTCATAAGCTATCTCTCTTTTTCAACACATGCAAATCCATAGCTCTATGCAAAAACCAAATCAAGACTCAAAAAGAAGCAAGCATGAGCTCCCGTATTTGCAACACATGCAAATACTTAGATCATGCAAGAACCAACCAAGAGAGTGAGCTAGAGTGAACCGGATTGAGTTCATCAACACATGATGAAGCTCAAGCTATAAGACTCGACCCCTCTTAATAGTACGGCAACCTACACTAGCAACCCAGTCTCCCATCCAAACACCGAGACCGGTAAAAGACTAGGAACACATCCTTAGCCCTAGCTAGTTATACCTTTGCCTCTAGCACATCCACTTGGAGCTTTTATGATTTCCATCATCTTCTCTCCAAGTCGGGTGCTTTCTTCTTGTTCATCAACACATGATGAACCTTCTCTAGCTTGACTTCACTTCGGGATTCATCCTTGAAGCTTATCAACGCATGATGACTTCTCCTTCCCGATTCATCATTTTCTTGGACTCAACCTACTTCACAACTCATTAAAGATTGTTAGTCCAACAAACATGATTGTCTCAATCATCAATTGCACTCCATTAACACATAATGGATGCCCCTATGATCGATTGAGCACAACCCTAATCAATTTGAATGATTTAAAGGTGCCTTGAGTACTTTGATGCAACTAATGCTTCATTATATTCAAGAACTTTCCGCTTGTCCTTAACCAATGAAGAAACACCATCAACAAATGATGAAGTGTTCTTTGATTGATTGAAAGACAACCGAACTCAATTTAAATTTCATTTAAATTGACATGAGTATATATTAACTACACAAGTTTCATATACTCATTTTGATAGAAAGTAATGATCCAAATATTTTTGAGTGATGGAAATGAATCAATACTTTTGAGGCCATCAACTATAGAATAAACTCTATTAAATATGTGCATATAAATAATTGAACTCATTATGCACATCTTAAGATTGAGACTACGGTGAAGTTCATCCTTTATCTTGAATCCAAGAAATGCATCTAGAAATAATAGAGTTGTATTGGATGCATACCTTTGGGATTTCTATTTTTCAATGACATAAGACTAATAAAATATATACTCAATAAAAGAGTTAGTCTCATATTTAGATTTATCAATATGATCATCATGAATATTATATCCAAGGAATGCAACAAGATATGATAATATGAACTCAAATGCATACCTTTTATATTTCCATCTTTTTCATCCAAAAGAGACTAAAGAGAGTTAAGCTCAACAAAAGAGTTAGTCTCATAAAAGGATTGTCATTAATTAACAATTGAGACTAATCAATATTATGATTATCAAAAGAGTTAGTCTTAATATTAGATTTGTCATTCACACTAAAACCAAACTAATGGAGCTTAAACTTTCAGAGGGGGGCGACGAGCGTAGGAGGGGTGATGGGCAACGAGAGCGGTTGGGGGGAGAAGTGGGGGCACCAGGTGCGGGGCAAGGCGTGGTGGGCGGGGGAGATCGTGGAGAGAAGACTGCACGCCATCGTGGAGAGCCCTGCGTGTGGATAGATAAGCGTGGGAGTTGCACGGGAGAACGGACGTACCACCACTAACTCCTAATTAGAAGTACTAGAGATACATATATAAATATATATATGATATGTATGTATATATATATATATGATATGTGTGTGTATATATATATATATATATATATATATATATATCATACCATACATGACAATCGCATCTGCCTCAAAGTTGTTTGCGTCAACTTTTCGAAAAATAGATAGATGTCTATTTGAAAAAACAAAACTTCAAAGTGACATATGCGGTACACCTCTCATACGATTTACTCTCCCTTACTGGAACAATGGAAGTTCTATTAAAGGTCTATATATCAAACTGTTTGGTAAATCAGATGAAAAGTTATATAAATTTTAGTATCAAATGATTGTCCTCTCACATTTCATCATATATATTCTAGAACGCAATAATATATCTATTTGCAACTTGACAATAAAAAATAGTTAGCCAACCTCCAAAATACCTAAAAGTGGCTCAACCAAACAAAACTATTGTTTGCACCAAAATTTGGCAAACATGGTCAAAATCGGCAATAAAATCAAAGATACGGAATTAACGGACAAGATGGAAAGGTTTGGAGATATTTTGGTAACTGCAAGATTTTAAAGAAAAACAACCGTCCGAGATAAGGCCGATACGGAACAGACTTGAAGCGTGTTGTAACAGGACACGATCGGCCGAGGGTATAAAAGAAGGGCCAAAGCGAACTACAAAAAAATCATCAACACAATACAATCAACCGCTTTCTTGTTTCTACTTTTCTGTCGACTAGGGTAACCGTAATTTAGCCTTTGTAATCGATCTTGATCAATAAAGTTGCGCATCGCCGATTGTTGATCTTCGTCAATTACACCCCAGGTTCGATTTGTTCTGATTTTGTTGCGCATCGCCTTCTTCAGAATCGATCTGCCTTTATCCTCTGATTAGCCTTAATTGGCTAATTAGATTTATCTTGTTACCTTGATCTTAATCGGCTTCAAGCTGATTGAGTCTAAGCCGATTGATTTTGACGATCGGCTTTTGATTGAATTTTATATTTTACCTTGTCGATTCGAGTCAAATCAAGCGCACGCTCTGAACCGGTGTTAAATGCGGTGTGTTCTTTGTCGAAACCCTACATCAAGTTTTTGACGCCAACACACTCTTAACACGCCGGTGGGACACGCAATGTCTTCATCGGGAAGTCGATTCCACCATCGGATCTCAACGCGAGGCCATAATCGTCCCAACAATGGGCGATTTATCTGAGCAACATCAAGAAATTGAAGCTCGGAAGGCCGCGCTGGAAGAGATGATGCTAAGTTGCTATCAGAAAACTAGACGCGGCGTCACTCAAAAATCCGCCCTGCCGACGGTCAACGCCCTGGGAGATGCAGGTGTAACAGAACAGGTAAGCCGATATCTGCCTGCTCAAGCCGAATTATCGGCTATGATTAATCGATCATGCACCGCTTTGATAAACCAATCATCGGCTCTCGTAACAACGCTTAAGCCGATGATAGCAAATAGCGTTAAATCTATAGCCCAGGAGTTAGCCTCGTCAGGAAGTCTGCTCGACCCATTGCAAGCTCTGCCGAATTATCCTGTTTTCTCAGTATCACAAAACACGCAGAGCACAACGGCTGATCCTAAACCATCGGCTGTAACTTCACCCCCCACCATGATGCCCACACAACCCACGGTTATACTACCTAGGGACCCTCGGTTAAATGGGGTGAACCATTACCACGCCTATACCGACGCCGCTAAGTTAGATGCATCAAGCAATTTGCCGCCGTCGGCTCCGTTCTACGCTTTTCCCCAATCGGTTTCACAGCCGATTGGCTCCGAGAGATTCCCACAAGAACCCACCCTGCTAAGAAATCTAGGTCCACACAGGGTAGTAACATACTCAGAACCATTTGTCCCAGTGCCGGAACCTCAAGTCAGACGTAATCGGCACGAGCAGTATGATCGCGCACCGGCAAGACAGCATAATTGGCAACCCGAGCTCGCACTCGGGGGGCAGAACGCCGATTATGACAGATATTATCAAGGGCCTGCTACGGCCGATAATGCTAATTGGGCCGATCAGATCTCTGCCGTTTTGAGGGACCCATTCGGCATACAACCAAAAGGAAAGGTTATCGGCTATAGAAAGCCGTATCCCGATTACATAGATCGCATGCCCTACCCTCATAACTTCGAGTTCGGACTTCGCCAAATTCTGCGGGATGATTCTATCACCACCACGGAACACGTTGGGCGCTTTATCGCGCAATGCGGTGAAGCGGCCCGATCCGACGGGCTTAAAATTAGACTATTCCCGTTGTCTCTGCCTGAGGCACCGTTTACTTGGTTTACTTGCTTGCCTCGGATTCGGTCCATTTGTGGAGCGATTTGGAAAGCCGATTTCATGAATACTTCTTTTGAGCGGTTTGGAGCTCGAGATTTGGATCCGAGTTTTGTCGGCAAAAGTTTGGGGAATCGATAGCGGATTACATCAAGAGATTTAGAGAAATTAGGAATCGGTGTTTTAGCGTCACATTGCCTGACAACCAACTTGCCGATTTAACATTTCAAGGTTTGATTCCGCCGCTTAGGGAGAAATTCCGAGGACAAGAATTCACCGACCTTAGCCACTTATAGCATCGCGTATCGGCTCAAGAAAGCCGATTCACTGACAATAAAGTGTTCAAAGACAGATTTAAAAATAGCAATAACAAAGAAAAGGACAAGGCTAAAGTCAATATGGTTGAGTATTGTCCAAGTGACTCATCGGAAGGCGAGGAAGCGAAATAAACATAGCCGAATGGGTAAAGGATCCAAAAAGTCCTTAGTCATTTCTTGGCTTAAGCCGACTAGGAACAAGTCGGAGGTTAAGTACTCTTTCGATGTTTCTAAGTGCAATCGTATTTTGATTTATACGCAAGAAAAGATAATACGATTGCGGAGGGACATGTGATACCGTCGCGCCGATGAGATAAAAACGCAGTATTGCAAGTGGCATCATTCTTATTCGCATAACACTAATGACGCAATATCTTCCGTCAACGGATCCAATCGCTGTGAGGATGGTCGGTTGAAGTTTGCTTTGATGAGCCAACCATGCAAGTTGATGTTGATCCGTTTCCCATCAACATGGTACGGTGTTGGCTAAAGGAAAGAGCGATGCACGACGAGAGAAAAAGGATCGACAAGTCAACATCCAATCAAGCTCGAGCGGCGATCAAACATCGAAGATTACAATCGGCTCTTTACAAATAGAAGCCGATCGTGAAGGAAAAAATTCAAGAACCATCAAACCCAAAGGGAATCCTCAGGTAGGTAAATGGTACAAAGCAGAAAAATCTCTATTAAGGCAGCCAGCGAAAAGGTCAGGGCCAACATTTTTACAATTAATGGAGAAATACGAGAGGATGAATAGCCGACCACGGTATAAAGCTCACCGGTCGAATAACTTACCGCACTGAGAATGTGGAGAAGGCACATAGAAGGTGTCTCTTTTGGCGATTTCTTTGGGAAAGAGGAGTAGCGTTGCCATCACCATACACCCGCCTGATGGAACATTATCCCGAGACGATGGGCCAAGGCAATCGGCGTAGATAGGTATGCGGGCGATTAGAGAGCAAGCGCGGTAATGAAGGCCCGTCCACGAGAGAATATCAAACGGATCAAGAACCGAGCCAAATCAAGATACACAAGCCCGTTCTAATCAAGAAGATTTGGTGGTCAAATCTGGCGGTGGAACCCAAATCCGGTGGTGTCCATCGCTGAGCGATCTAACGACGCGGCTTCAAAGGCTAAGGACGCAAGAAATCCGTGAAGCCGATCTGAAAAAGCGAGAGACGAAGCGTTTAATGAACCCGTTCAATCAAATCGTCAAGAAAGAGTGGAGAAGAAAAGAACAAGCGAAGAAGATTTGAATCGGTGATGACTTGATTCTCCCATGATTGAATGACACGCCGCCCATGGATATTAACATGGTGTTCACATTGCCACCGAGTTCAAAGTTAGAACCGAATCGGCCAAAGAAACGGTTGCTCAGTTGTGCTCCGGCGTTCAGAGCGCCATCTTCGAGAAACCTAAAGATGATCATTGGCATCTGAAACCATTGTATTTAAAGGGTTAGATAAATGGCAAGCCGATATCAAGAATCTTTGGTAGATGGAGGAGCCACGATGAACGGATGCCATACACGACATGCAAAAAACTGGGTAAGTCTGATGAAGACTTAATTAAAACTAACATGGTTCTAAACGACTTCACAGGAGACCCCACGGAGGCAAAGGGTGTCATGTGTTAGTGTTATGCCCTTGAGGCAATCATTTAGATGATTGTAACATGACTATGTTCCAATGAATGTATATCATTGTATTGATCAACAAGTATGTGACTTGCTTATGAAGCTCTTTACTTAATGATGTAATTCGATAAATATCTCTGATCGGATTTCATCGTATAGGACAACGATGAATAGATCAGCACATGTAGTGATCGATGATCATGCTTCATAGATCATGGGATATGGAGATATCATCTATACATTGTGGACGCATGTTGAAGAACATGGGTTAGATAGACCCGCAATGGGACAACTGCGAGAATGTTTCATTCTTATGTGTCATCGATGTATCTCATACCTAGTAGATGTATGATCCTTAGACTTGAGATTGTCATATTCCCTACATGTGTAATAGTTTTCCTTGGGGCTATCAAACACTACTTCCTAACCGGATAGTTATAAGGTAGCTTTCATGTTTACTACGAAACATGCAGAGGGAAGTGGCGATCAAGATGGAATTTGCCACTCCAATGAAACGGAGATATATGACAAGGCCACTCGTGTGATATGATTAAGGAGTGCATGGCCATGCCGTGATTGAGAGTCAATCACAACTTATTAATATATCACGGATACGAGAGATGGATTGAATCATCAAAGGATGACATGCTTCTCGCCTTGAGATGAATCTTCATATACTTGGCAAAGGGATTATTGCATGAGTACTTTTGATAGGTTACATCGATTTGATCATAGTATGTTTGGGAGTTGGCATACTTTGCAAGAAGCCGCTACCAACTATTGGATTGAAAAGGAGTTTTCGAATCCATGTCCAAGCGTCGTGAACCTGCAGGTCACACACTTAATGGTGGGGCGCATTAATTTGGATTAGATCCGTAATTAATGAACCTCGTGGGCTTAGCACGATGGGCCCTAGTTTGGGTTTCATCTTGTGGCTATATAGGAGGGAGGAGGAGGCGCGGTGTGCTTTCCCACGGTTTAGGAGTGATTCACTCGAAACCCTAGCCTACTCCTCTCGCGCCCTGCCGGCGACTGGTGCTTGCACACCGACGCACGGCGTTCCATCTCTGGGCGTGTGGACTCTGCGGTGACGCTGCTGCGGCTCGGCGTGGGAGGGCGATCCACGGCAAGGCGAGGACGATCCACTACATCGGCGCAACGATCGCGGCGAGGGCGATCCACTACATCGGCGCGAAGGATTCCGCAACTGCGCGTCTAGTGGTAATCTTATCTATGATCCCCTTCTTGCGAGTAGCTTTCTGGTTTCGCGGTAGATTTTTTTTGTGCTAGCGTAGCATACCGCGTTCCTCTTCATCATGGTCACAGAGCTGACTATCAATAGCAAGACCTTGCCGACAGCGTTCTTTGTAATCGATGCCAAAGGAAACTACAGCGTACTGCTCGGTCGGGATTGGATTAATGCCAATTGCTGTATTCCGTCGACCATGCATCAAGCGCTGGTACAGTGGAACGGAGAAGAAGTCGAAGTCGTCACAGCCGACACATCGGCCCATATCGCCATGGCTAGCTCTGACGCAAATTGGCAACACGAAGAAGCTGGCTGCATATCGGGAAAGGCGCTGAATGACTGTGATTTCATCTGTGTAAGCAAATTAGGACTCATGCCGATCAGTGTCAAGCCGGGCACTTTTGATCGGACAAATGAAGTGTTACGCCGATGGGGACAAGAAAAACATTGAAGGCGTTGCAGGATAAAATGCAAAGCTATCGGCAAACAACGGATAGCTACGAAGCTATAGAAGACTTTGAAGAAATTGAAAATTTAGGTCAAGGTTTTACATCCACCGATTTGCTTGAAGAAGTAGATATAGGGAGCGGTGATAGAAAAAGACCAACTTTTGTTAGTGCAAGTTTAGATGTAGAGTACAAAGAAAAAGCGATAAAATCCTTAGAAATTATAAGGATTGTTTTGCTTGGGAATATCATGAGATGCGAGATTAAGCCGTCGGTGGTGGAACATCGGCTACCTATAAAATCGGACTATCGGCCGTTTAAACGATATCCTAGGCGTTTCAATCCAGCCTTGTACCAAATTATAAAAGAAGAGATAGAACGGTTGTTGGAGGCAAAATTTATCGGGCCTTGCCGATATGCGAGTGGGTTTCCAACATTGTTCTGTTATGAAGAAAATGGAAAGCTTGGTATCGTCGACTTTAGAGATTTGAACAAGGCGGCGCGAAGATGAATACCGATGCCGATAGCCGATATGCTTATCGATCTTTGCATCGAGGAACAAGATCATAAGTTTTCTAGATGGTAATGTTGGGTATAACCCGGATACTCATGGCGAAGCCGATATCTGAAGACGACTTTCGGATGTCCTGGTGCAATAGGATTGTTCGAGTGGACGGTGATGACCTTCGGCTTGAAGAACGCTGGAGCAACATATCAGTGACGATGAATCGATCTTTCATGACTTAATCGCCACATTGTCGAAATATATATTGATGATGTAGTGGTAAAATCCGCAGAAGATTTACAACACTTGGCCGATTTAGAAAGAGTGTTTAAGAACATAAGATCGCATGGTTTGAAGATGAATCCTTACAAGTGTGCGTTTGGCGTGTCGGCTGGACAATTTTTAGGCTTCATGGTGCATGAAAGAGGAATCGAAGTCAGTCAAACGAGGGTCAAGGCTATAGCCGATACCGAACCACCGACATGCAAAAACGAGCTGCAAAAGTTGATCGGCAAAATTAACTATCTCCGCAGGTTCATATCGAACCTCTCTGGTAGAATTCGTGCTTTTACTCCATTGTTAAAATTAAAAAACGATGAAGAATTCAGATGGGGAGCCGATCAACAAAGGGCTTTTGACGAAGTTAAGAGGTACTTGTCCAACCCTCTAGTTTTGGCTGCACCTCAAAAAGGGGTTCCTTTCAGATTATATGTCTCGGCTGAAGAAGATACTATTGGGGCTATTTTGGCACAAGAGGTGCATGGTAAAGAAAGGGTTATCTTTTATTTAAGCCGACGGTTGCTGGACGCAGAAGTCAGGTACCCTCTTATCGAAAAACTATGTTTATCCTTGTACTTCTCGTGCACAAAGCTAAGGCATTATATATTAGCATCGGCCTGTAAAGTAATCTGCAAAACCGATGTTATAAAATATATTTTGTCAGCTCCTATCCTGCGAGGTCGACTTGGCAAATGGGCTTACGCCTTGGTTGAGTTCGACTTATCATATGAATCGCCAGCAACAAAGGACAAGTGTTAGCGATTTTATAACAGGACATGACACTGCGGCAAATTTAGTCTTGGTTGCACCATGGCAGTTGTTCTTTGTCGAATCAGTATGCGGGGAAGGTGATGGCATCGGTGTTGTACTCACCTCACCTAAGGGGCATAACTTCAAATTTGCATTTCGGCTAAATAGCCGATGCTCAAACAACCAAGCCGAGTCTGGCGTTACTCAAAGGCTTGCAATTCTTTGGAAAATATTGGGGTGAGCTTGTTGAGGCATATGGTGATTCACTGTTGGTGGTGCAGCAAATAAAGGGAGAATACCAATGTCGAGATGAAGTGCTACTGAAGTATTTAGAACAATGTTTAGAGATTATCGGCTCATTTATATCATTTTCTATCGGTCATGTTCCTCGAGAATTGAACGATAGAGCTAATGCTTTAGCTCAGCAAGCATCAGGATATAAAGATTTTGGACGAAGTCAGGAGACTGAACTGGTAGACAAGGCAGTCATGTGCACAGATATTGCCGATTGGAGAACGCAGATAAAAGATTATCTAGTTGACCCATCCAAGCCGATTTTAGCGGAAGATACGGCAACAAGCGTTGAAATACGTCATTATGGACGATATACTATATTATCGGACTATGGAAGGTTTGTTGTTAAGATGTCTTGAGGCCGAAGAAGCACGGGTGGCAATGGGTGAAGTACACGAAGGTATTTGTGGTTCTCATCAATCGGCATATAAGATGAAATGGATGCTCAGACGAACAGGTTATTTTTGGCCGACGATGTTAGGAGATTGTTTCAAGTATTATAAAGGATGTCAAACATGTCAAAAGTTTGGTAACGTACAACTAGCACCAGCATCGGCTTTACATCCAATCATCAAACCTTGGCCGTTCAGAGGTTGGGGAATAGATATAATCGGCCAAATATTTCCTGCTTCGAGTAAGGGCCACAAGTTTATTTTGGCCGCAACCGATTACTTCTCAAAGTGGGTTGAGGCTATACCACTTAAAAAGGTGACCAATGTTGAGGCGATTAGTTTTGTGAATGAACATATCGTTCATCGGTTTGGAATACCGCAAACGATCACGACCGATCAAGCTACGGTATTCATGTCTAACGAGTTTCAGGGTTACGCAATGAGTCTAGGGATCAAATTGTTAAACTCTTCCCCCTATTACGCTCAGGCTAATGGACAAGCCGAGTCGTCTAATAAAACACTAATTAAGTTGATCAAAAGAAAAATTGATGAGAAGCCAAGGAATTGGCACTCAACTCTTTCGGAGTCACTTTGGGCTTATCGGTTGTCCTATCACGGAGCGACGAAGCTTTCACCTTACCAATTGGTGTATGGACAAGAAGCCGTTCTACCCGTGGAGATTAACATTGAGTCGATACGAATAGCCAGACAAAATGGTTTGTCAGCTCAAGATTACAATGATTTAATGATCGACAGCCTGGATGAGTTGGCAGAGTTACGCTTGTCTACGCTTGATCGGCTTAAGAAGAATAAGATCAGAGTTGCAAGGGCATACAATAAAAGAGTCATGCCAAAATCTTTCGATCAAGCCGATTTGGTATGGAAAACGATATTGCCTGTTGTTCTAAGGATAACCGATTTGGAAAATGGTCGCCTACGTGGGAAGGGCCATACAAAATTAATCGGCTAGTCGGCGGAAACTCGTACTTACTAGAAACGCTAGAAGGGTATGTATTTCCAAAAGCTATTAACGGGAAATACTTGAAGAAATACTACCCTAGTGTTTGGATTGGAGCCTAACCGACTAAAAATCTTGTTGAGTCAAGATTAACACGATCTTGTTAATCGGTGAAAGGATTACAAACTCAAGATATAAGCAAAATATAAATCGGTTAAACAGCCGATTTCAAACATAGCAAAATTACAAGCATTCAAAGTATTTGAACAAGTGTTTTGGAACGGCCAATAAAGTTTTACATCCCAGAACCTGGGAGTCGTGCACCTAAAGCCGATAAAGCTCCAGCCGCCTTGGCTATAGTTTCCTGTACCTCATCCAGGATTCTATCATTTTCTATTGCACTGCCTGGGATGGGTACAAGTTTGTCCGACTGCTCTTTGAAGGCTGCCACAGCCAATGCTATTTCTATCTTCTGCTCCTTGGCGGCCGATGATGTTTTTTCAAAGGAATCTTGGCTTTCAACAATGAGCTTCATCGTCTTTGACAGTTCATCCTCAAGAAATTTTTTAGTTGTCTCCAATTTCTGAAGAGAAGATTTATTAGCCTTCAGAGAATCCATGGTTGCATCGAATTTCTTCTTTTTTGCCTTTGTCTCTGCAACCATTTTGTCAAGGATCCTTTGATCGGCTTCCTGAGCTACTCTCTTTGCTTTTCTTTCTTGAGCTGCCTCCACCAAAGCCTTCCTCTCATCCAGATGGCATACTTCAAGCAGCGCAGCCATAGCCGCTGGTGGTAGATCAGCTTCAACTGCAGCCATAGCGTCCCGAATCGGCTGATTATTACTCAGGATCTCTGATTGCAGCCTTGACACTAAATCAAAAAGCCTGTTGAGGCGATCTTGCATTCCGGGAGCCGATGAGATCGCAGCCGACGCGTCTTTCGAGACCGCGATGATATTTTGAATTGCAGAAATATAATCATCGACTGCAAATATCTCTGGATCTTCCAAGTCAGATAAATTGAAGCCGAGGATGTTGGACGGATCAGAAGTCTCTGGAGCAGCAGCAGTTGTTGGCGCTGGTATCGGCTGAGGAGGCAATGGATCTTTGGCCGATATATCTGGTAAGCCTGCCAGAATGTTAGCCACTTGTGCCGATGCGGTAGGCTGAAGGAAGAGAATATAATGAAAACCGATGGATTAAATTAAGACCTGTAAATTTTTTGAGATGGAAAAAACCACGAGCGATGAGCCGATCCGTGCGGTGAACTTTCGCCACTTTGTTCCTGTGGCTTGGAGTATTTTTTCTTGGTAGGAACTTTAGTGGACTTTGGCTTCTTCTTCTCTGAAGATCCATCAGCTAGAAAATTAGCTAATGAAAGAATGGAAAGGAACAAGAGATGATCGGGCATAACTTACTTGGTTGCTGTTGTCTCTCTAAATCAGATAAAGATGGACTTTGAATGCCCAAAGAACCGGAGGTACAACCGGTAAGTGCAGTTGCCTGGTGCGGTCGTTTTCCTTTGCTTACTGCAGGAGCATCGATCGGTTTCTTGCCATCAGCTTTAGTCTGCAAAGAGAAGAGTATAAAGCCGATGAGATAAGTTCATATGGGCTATGATAAAGAAAAGTTAAATCGACTAAATACCTCGCTAGTAATATTTACAAGACTTGTATTATCATATCCGGAGCTTGATTCGTCACTTGAATCGTTATCTGAAGAAACCATCGGCTCAGATAGGTCTGGGAAAAGGGCAACAATAATAGCCGATGGAGAACGATCAAGGAGAAGTGCTTCCGCAATTGAAGACCACCACACAGAATATCGGCTAGACCGACGACTGTTCAAAACAAAGTGCGGCAAGGATTTGATTTGCAAATCATCGGCTATTTTCAAGACCATATTGGCTGCAGCTAAAGATCGTACTCTGGTCCTGGGCTGTACTAAATCAAGGAGTGAAAGGTTGGGGATCATCTGACCAAAACCCAATTGTCTAGCAAAGATGGAGGGATGGTAAAACTCATAAGAAGGCTGGAAGGTACGGTTTCTTGTATTAAAGCCGACATGCAAGACACCCGGAGAAATAAAAATTTTAAAGAAATCTAGAGTCAATTCAGGCATCTCAGAGCTGTCAGAGTCCAGATGAAGAAAAGATGGCCATTCAAAATCGGCTGCGCCGGTGTAACTGAAGAAATCTTGTTGGCTAAAATCATTACTATCCAAGTTTAGAAAGAAAGTTAAGTATTTTCTTAGGCCAACTGGAGAGATCTTCTTGCTGCCAGAACACAAGATATATCTTTCACCATAAGATCGGCTAGCTCTGAATTCCGGGACTGCATTTTCTAGTGTGTCTTCGCGAGGAAACGCCGAATCTTCTGAAGGATCCAGTTTGAAAGATCGGCTAAATAAGCAGTACAACCATACTTGGATGAACCAGAGAGGACCGCCTACATTGCCGACGCAAAATCTGGCAAATCCGGTAAATAGCCGACTCCTAATCACGTGCATCATTTGACAGACTGCTCCTAGGAACATTTTTCCCAATGCTAGCCGACGACCATCTACCAGCTGCTCCGCTATTAGCTGATATACTTGTGTTGGTCCAAGAGACGCTCCACAGAACAAGAAGCGGTCTAGCCAAAGGTTCAGGAATGCAACGTGCTCTTCGTCCGATACTAGGCCATTAACCTTGTTGTTATTTCCAATATATTTTGCCCAACCCTCGCCTTTAGATCGGATAAGCTTATATTTTGGTTTTCCACTAAAAGCCGATACTTGATCTCCATCTGGCCGAAGGCAACACAATTGAGCAACATCTAATAAAGTTGGGCCGATGGGGCCGGTACGAAATAGGAAGGCGTTGAAAGTCTCCGACCAGAAATAACAGGCCGTGGCCACCAAGGGCTCATTGGCTTCTGGGTCAGCTAAAGTGAAAGATCGAAATGGCGATCAGAGGGGGGTGAATGATCCCAAATAAAATTTCCCCCACTCAAAGTAGTCCAAACACTCTTGCAATAAAAATCTAAAGCACCCAAAGATTTTCGTTCAAACTGGTGCTTCTCAGATTCGCACACCCTCTAAAAATCCAGAACAATTAGACAACTATGTGTACCCCTAGCTTGCATGGATAAGAACCATTAATCATGTGAGGGGTTTTTTAAACACAATCCTGGTTGTCAAGTGTCCAAACAAAAGAGGAATCAATTCAAAAGACTTCTTGTCTAAAAGAGATAAAGCTAAAACACCAAAGTCTCTTTTCAGAAAAGTTAAAGCAGATTTTCAGAAATTGTCCTCAGTTGGAACAGGTGGTTGGTGAGTTTCTGTTGCTCTAAAATTTTTGATAATTTTTTTCCCTGTGAGCAGTTGAGACATGAACCACTCCACCAAACATCACCTCAGAATGCTTTGTAGAATAATAATTAAAAATCAAGCAATACAGACAGTCAGAAACTTCAACCAAAAAATTTGAGGCTCGGTTTTCACTTCATAGCTCTCAAACGGTGCAACCAGTGGACTCAATAAATTTTATAAAGATGTATATATGAGTTCTGCACGTTCTCTAAAAAGAATCACTTAAAAATTATTTTTCTATATTTTTTATAAAAATCAAACACTGACTGCTGCGTGAAGAACAAGTTCTGGACAGATTTGCAATTTGATGAAAAACTTGATCTCTAGTCTCTCCAAGGGTGTAAGAAAGATGCAAAACCAAATGAACACCCTCAAGACATCCTAGAAGAACAGCATTTAGAAGGAGGTGAGGCAAATCCAAATTGCATAAATATAAATTGCAAGAATGTAAGTGCTGAATTTAATTGCGAATTTAAGTGCGAATTTAAGTGCATAATATAAATTATGTAATGTAAATGCACAAAGAAAAAAATGATTTGAGGAAACATTTCATTTCTGGAAGGGAGGTTACAAAGCCTCACATTCATGTGGGCAAAGCTCAAATGAGCATCAAAACCTCAACACCTTCAAGGGAAGGAGGCTACCCTCCACCCCTATTTATACTACTCTTGGGCCACCTACCACCCTTGGATGAGTCCCTCAACCTAGAGCACTCATCTAAGGGCTAGGATTAACCCACACACACAGCCATGCAAGGGCTAACCCAAAACCCACACACATACCGGGTTTTCTTGCACGGTTTTCAAAGCATACTACCTAGACCCGCTAACCTATCAACTAGACCTCAATCCGACGGTCCTCATTGATCCACGCGGCATCTAGCTAGCATCAACTCCTTTCCTTGTCTTCTTGACTTGCCGGACTCCGTCTCCGATCATCTTCCGCGATCTCCCAACCGTCTGGACCTCCGACGCTCCTCGCCTAGTCCCGGTCATCCTTCGCCTCACCATGACCTAGCACCGTCGCCCTGCAACCATCAAAGACAAGGAAACTCCTCACATAGCAATGCCCACAAAGATGTGCAATAAACCATCCAACTCATCACTACTGCGTCCATACGACCGGTACTGCCACTCCTGGCAGAGACAACTCAAATTGCTTCATTTTGAAAATCAATCCAAATCAAACTCAAACTTGAGCACACCTTGCTCAAATAAAGTCAAATACTCATCACAAACATGGATGGACCTCCACATGGTCCTTCAATCTCCCCCTTGATGAATATATTGACAAACCACACAAAAGGCATAAATTTGAGTTTGAAGAAAATGAAGAAGAAAGCAATTTTTAGTTGCAAAGTCCAACTTGGTCCAAAGATAGAAATTAGAACCATGACCAAGTTGACGAAGAGCAATTCGGATTTTAGAAGTTTTCAACAAAAACTCTAAAATCCAACTAAACATGTCAAATGTGATTATGAGATTATGATCCAACAGAAGTAGTAGCATAGTTTTACAAAGATCATAATAACCAAATAAGCATTCACATTTTTATCATTTTAGTGATGCCTTTTCTACATTTTCTCCCCCTTTTGGCAATATAGGCATCAATTTTTTTTATGTATGCATGAAATGCAATCGAAAGAGCTTTGAAGATTAT
This sequence comes from Otatea glauca, assembly GCA_036346275.1. Lineage (NCBI taxonomy): Eukaryota > Viridiplantae > Streptophyta > Magnoliopsida > Poales > Poaceae > Otatea > Otatea glauca. The sequence goes on along the minus strand of CM070713.1, from coordinate 36,336,052 downwards.
CCAATTGATCAAAATGGAAGGATATTACACCAAGCTTGTCAATTTCAGAAGATGACTAAACTAAGACATGTCCAAGTGCAAATCGAGCTTAGTTTTGAATATTTCATTTTAGCAAGATTAGACAAGTGCAACACTTAGCTTTAGTTTCAAAAATAGAAGAATAGCCACTCTAAGGATCAAAAGGAAAACCTAGAGTTCAACCTACTCAACACTTTGGGGAATCTAGAAGAGCATACAAGGTCCTTGGGCTCATTTATCACTTAATGCAAATTTTGATTTATCATCATACAAGACATAGCGGGTGCAAATGTTTGACATTATTTGCATTCTTTACCCACATATGTCTTTGTTTTTAATTTATTTGCATTTTCTTTTGACAACCAATTGACTCAAGCCGTATGCGACCATCTCAAGATGAACTCTTAAGAGGATGGTCTAGGTCAAACACGATGTATTCCAAGTTCATCCCAAGTGCAATGGGAAGCGGTCTCGTGAATACAAGGTGTTGAGTCGTATGTGCACAAGAAGAGTCAATTTTGTTTAATTTTCGTTTTTAGCACAACGATTCATGAGCAATTGAAGGACTCTAGCATGGATCAAACTAGTTTCACCCAAGTTGCTATAGGGACTCTAGAGAACTCCTAAATTTCTCAAATTATGGCATAAACCTCTAGAGAAGAAACCTAGCAAGTAAAAGCAACAAGTTTCATCAAGTTTTTCATTTAAGGCTTATTTCATTTTTAAGCTTAGCAAGTTAAATGACCTTGGACATACCTAAGCTAGTGATTTTCTTCAAATGATGTAGCATGGTGTATAGCATGAAGACGAAATCAATTGCATAATAGACAAAGCTCATTAAACAAGAAATGCAGTCCATATGCAATGCACGAACAGATTCCCAAACTCCCTCTCAACAAATGAATCAATTTTAAGCTCAAATCTGGTTAAAGTTGAGTTATTATCAAGATTAGGCATAAAGAAGACCCAAATGAACTCAATAACAACCAGAAAAACAGAATGAGGAGAAGAAGTCGAGAAACTGCAAAACTGGATGGCTATTGAGCATAGATAAGATAGAAGAGACTCACTACGGCTCAGGCTCGCTCTTATCTTCCCCAGTGACTGACATAGAAAAGCTGACTCTAGATCCCAACTAAGGAGTGCACACAGACCCTGTCTACCCAGGAGGCCCAATACCTGCTAGACTTATAAGGCGTGAGGGAACTCAACGTAGAGAGAGAGAGAACACTAATCACGCATGATAGCAACCTAAAGCACAAGATAAGAGGTCCATGCGAGGCATGCCAAGTCTAAGTGAGTGAACTCAACTCAAGAAAACAAGCCCAAAGACACCCGAAGAAGAAAGGAAATCTTGGAAGAAAATATATAGTACATAATATACAAACCAGCTCCCCTCAAGAAATGCCATATGAGCTCATAAACCCAAGCTCAAATCCCCAACACACTCTACTCCCTTGAGGCACACTCTAAAACTCTCACCGACAAGAGATAGGTAGAAAGCTAGAGGAGAAGAGATAAGATCTAAAACCACATGGTCTCTAAGGAGCAAGATGGCTCAAGGTAAGAAGCAACCTAACTATGCTAGAAGTCCAACCAAAAGACTCTAGACAAATAGGACACAAGCTCTACCTACAAAAGAACCACAACCTCCTAAGAGACCCATCACTATCATCAACATTTTCAGAGGTACTTACCTACTGCGATTGTAGAGCAAGTAGTGCCAAATGACTGAAGTGGATCCAAAAGCAGAGGAAGAAGACTTAGAGATATTCCTAGGATGATGGTCTCCTCACCGAAAGCCTACACATATACATCCAACAAATCTATGCTTTGAAATCAAGGTTAGGCGGATCCAGTTCCTAGGCACGAATGGACAAGATACAGAAAAGTGTGGCAAATGATCATCTAGAGCATGAACATGATGCGAGAAGGTAATGTAAGATCATGATCACAACAAGGCTAAAGATAGCATCAAGATCCATATATCCATAGACAACGGTGAAAACATATCCACATGATAAACAACGACAAGGTGCATCATAGCAATTGTCATCTTTGCGTAAGAAGCTAAGCAAGGTGCATCACAGCAACAAAATGCTAGCAGGATCATGTGCAAGCCTAGAAATACATGGATCAAGATACTACCTAAACATGGCAATGAGCATGTAAATGAAGAAATACCACAATGAAGCACAACAACATGCTACTAGATATAACATGAGCAAGATGAATGAAGACAACCAAAGAGGATCATGCATAAAACAAACCAATTAGCAACATCAAGATCCATTTATCCATAGTCTCAATAACAATATTTACATGCTGCGAAAAGGCCCGTCAAAGAAGACCAAACAAAAGGTCATGAGGACACAGACAAACATGAAAGTAAATGGTGACAATGGACACAAAGATGAGAAGCTACTTATGGCAACACTCTATGCATGATGATGAATACATGCCATGAATGAAGAACACAAGCTCATGCAAAAATAGGTATGAAGCATATAAGCATGAAGGACAATAAAAGGTGATCATGAACAATATAAGTCATACAGCGGCAGCTAGATCATATGACCCTAATCTCATGAAAGGCATTCACATGTAGCACAAAGTCTGACAAACAAAGTCTAAACAAAGCTAATCATGGATGTAATAGAAAATCAGGGTCATATAACCTAGATACTACTCATGACAAAATAAAGTAAATGATATACAGCACGTGCCCATAGTTAACACAAATGCTCATACCAAATGAACAATGTCATGGACAGGATAAAAACAAGAAAATCACATCTTGGGGAAAGAGCTCATGAATTTAGGATATAATACATGAAGCACAAAGATGGTTGGGGAAAACATGCTATGGCACAAAACAAGACAGACAAAACTAACAAGACCTAGCAAAGTACATATAATACACATGGGAGCAAGAGCAATCACAACATGTCATGGAAATGATTATCACAAGTATAACCGACATGAGGGTATGAGATAGCTAACCATGGAAGTGGAAGTCCCCAATGTTGTTATCATGAAGCTCAACACTTGTGGAGCGAAACACGAGGCAAACAAAGTTGAAAGTACATGCAGAGTTAGCATGATGCTCATGATGGTCATGCGGAAGATCCAATCCTCTAGAGACAAGCCGCAAAGGCCAACTCGAATTCACATCGAGTGCCAACATTGAAAAGCGACAAAGCGATCCTAGATGAGATTAGTAAGGATCAACATGACCAACATACTTACCGCAACTCTTGCCATGAGTGGGTACCTCGAGGAAAACGAGGTCCACTACTTATGCACGGCGAAGATGATGCCTCGGGACAACTCATGGACTAAGAATCGAACTAAGAAAGGACAAGTCCACAAGATGACCCAAATCCACTCCACTAGGCGGTGATCACATCCTCAAGCTAGCCTCAGCGACTCATGCCATGAGAAAGGCAAAAGGCACTTAAAAGCATCATCGCATAGACATGACACAAGGAATTGACACAAGAGGAAAGATGACTCGATCTTGGGATAGAGTGAAGACTTGGGGACCCAATACTGAACCACTCGACGCCTCAGAGTACCAGCCACTGAAGAAGACTAGACTCGAGTGTCTCTCTGACGTTTAACCCTAACAAGGTCAGTAGAAACTCTAGTTGATGTTCTAGGAGCTGAAACTGGGTTGGCCTGCCGTGGTGCAAAAGCCGAACCACCCGGTGAAGCGCCTAAAACTCCTACCAGAAAACGCCTCGCACCGCTGATATCTACCTCGATGAGAAAAACGAGGAATATCAAGAGGACGGCGGAAAGACTGATTATGAATAGCTCCAAGACTAAAACTTGAAGAACCAGCATGAAAACCAAGTCTTGGACGCTGCCCAAAAAAAGCGACTCTCTAACCTATCTAGAAGCGGTGTGTCTTAGGAGCACTCAAAGTGCGGGATGACCTGAATACCCCTAAGAGCAGCAACACGCTCACGCCGAGTGATCTTGGCGCGCCTGAAGCAGAAATCTACTAGGTGACCATCCTTCTTACAGAAGGTGCATGTGTACTTCGCCTTGCTAGAGGCAGAAACAATAGGAGTAACACCCTTCTGGTCAGAAGTCCTATGGACAACCCAGTCAGACCTAAACACGGTGATACTCACTCTGGGAGCTACCACAATCTCACCACTCTTGGAGCCGCGCACAATGGTGGGAGGATGTGCCCGAGCGTGCTCGAAGGGATCAAATCCTAGACCTTGATTGAATCTACTAATCTTGGATTGGTCTAGAATAAGATTGAGCTTCTTCTTGCCTCCAACAAACTTCTCGAGAGTGCTCATAAGATCTTGGCAATCTCGAAAGAAAGAAGCATAAGAAGAACAGGGGAAGAAGAAGAAGAACCGTAAAGATGAGCTCTCTCAACACGTGCATTTTCTCCTCAAAGACGGCTGCCTCAATCTTGAGGGCCTCACAAGAAACGCAAGACACATTTCTAATTCTATGGGCTTGGTCTTCTAATTTCTTCTTAAGCTCGACATGGATTTGATCCACATCATCCTTAACCCCAATACACAGCAAGCAACCAGTTTGTGATTTAACTAGTAAATCCTTAGCAAGTTGATCACACTTGACATTCAAAGCATCATTGTCAAGTTTTAGTTGCTTACACAGCCCTCACATGAGCTGACTGGGTCCTTAGAAGCATGCAATTCAAGTTCACCATTTCTAGCAGAAAGCTTTCTAAGGTGTTCGCTCATGGCATCAATTTCGGCAAGCAATTTAGGGCAATTAGCACATGATGGAGTGGAGTGAGCATGAAGAAAACTAGCCTCAACAGGAATAGCATCAATTGAACTAGTGCTAGCATTCTTCAACCTAAGACCATCAAGTTCAGCAAGCACACTATCATGTATGGTCCTTAGGTTCTCCAACTCCACAAGAATAGCATCACACAAAGAGCAATCATCAGTGACTCGGGAGGGAGAAGATTTAAGTGAAGCTAACTCCCGAGTCAAGGTACCTCCTTCCTTCTCTAACTCAGAACACCTCGACCTAGCCTTAGCATGAAACTTGCCTAATTTACAGAAGGCAGCATTTAACTCGTCGTAGGTGGGTACCTCATCCGTGTCGCTGTACAGCTCGGAGTCGCTGATGCCGTTGGCGTCGGCCATGAAGCACATGACGGAGAAGTCGTCGCTGCCCTTCTTCTCTTGCGGTTCATCCTCGTCCTCGTCGCTCCATGTCTCCGTGTCGGAGAGGTTGATGTCGTCAAGCGCGGCGAGGATGCGGTGGAAGAGCTTCTTGTTCTTGGAGAAGTTGCGGTACTTCTCTCACGCGTCGGTTCACGAACTGGAGGCTTGGTGGAATATTTGTCCGTCGCCATGGCTCTTGAGACCGGTCAAGATCTAGAAAGAGCAGAACCGGCTCTGATACCAATTGAAAGATCGAAATGGCGATCAGGGGGGGTGAATGATCCCAAATAAAATTTCCCCCACTCAAAGTACTCCAAACACTCTTGCAATAAAAATCTAAAGCACCCAAAGATTTTCGTTCAAACAGGTGCTTCTCAGATTCGCACACCCTCTAAAAATCCAGAACAATTAGACAACTATGTGTACCCCTAGCTTGCATGGATAAGAACCATTAATCATGTGAGGGGTTTTTTTAATCATAATCCTGGTTGTCAAGTGTCCAAACAAAAGAGGAATCAATTCAAAAGACTTCTTTTCTAAAAGAGATAAAGCTAAAACACCAAAGTCTCTTTTCAGAAAAGTTAAAGCAGATTTTCAGAAATTGTCCTCAGTTGGAACAGGTGGTTGGTGAGTTTCTGTTGCTCTAACATTTTTGAGAATTTTTGTCCCTGTGAGAAGTTGAGACGTGAACGACTCCACCAAAAATCACCTCAGAATCCTTTGTATAATAATAATTAAAAATCAAGCAATACAGACAGTCAGAAACTTCGACCAAAAAATTTGAGGCTCAGTTTTCACTTCATAGCTCTCAAACGGTGCAACCAGTGGACTCAATAAATTTTATAAAGATGTATATATGAGTTATACACGTTCTCTATAAAGAATCACTTAAAAATTATTTTTCTATATTTTTATAAAAATCAAACACTGACTGCTGCGTGAAGAACAAGTTCTGGACAGATTTGCAATTTGATGAAAAACTTGATCTCTAGTCTCTCCAAGGGTGTAAGAAAGATGCAAAATCAAATGAACACCCTCAAGACATCCTAGAAGAACAGCATTTAGAAGGAGGGGAGGTAAATCCAAATTGCATAAATGTAAATTGCAAGAATGTAAGTGCTGAATTTAATTGCGGAATTTAAGTGCGGAATTTAAGTGCATAATATAAATTGCGTAATGTAAATGCACAAAGAAAAAAAATGATTTGAGGAAACATTTCATTTCTGGAAGGGGAGGTTACAAAGCCTCACATTCATGTGGGCAAAGCTCAAATGAGCATCAAAAACCTCAATACCTTCAAGGGAAGGAGGCTACCCCTCCACCCCTATTTATACTACTCTTGGGCCACCTACCACCCTTGGATGAGTCCCTCAACCCTAGAGCACTCATCTAAGGGCTAGGATTAACCCACACACACAGCCATGCAAGGGCTAACCCAAAACCCACACACATACCGGGTTTTCTTGCACGGTTTTCAAAGCATACTACCTAGACCCGCTAACCTATCAACTAGACCTCAATCCGACGGCCCTCATTGATCCACGCGCATCTAGCTAGCATCAACTCCTTTCCTTGTCTTCTTGACTTGCCGGACTCCGTCTCCTATCATCTTCCGCGATCTCCCAACCGTCTGGTTCTCCGACTCCTCGCCTAGTCCGGTCATCCTTCGCCTCACCATGACCTAGCACCGTCGCCTGCAACCATCAAAGACAAGGAAACTCCTCACATAGCAATGCCCACAAAGATGTGCAATAAACCATCCAACTCATCACTACCGCGTCCATACGACCGTGCATCGCCACTCTGGCAGAGACAACTCAAATTGCTTCATTTTGAAAATCAATCCAAATCAAACTCAAACTTGAGCACACCTTGCTCAAATAAAGTCAAATACTCATCACAAACATGGATGGACCTCCACATGGTCCTTCATAAAGAGAGAGGGATGTACTCAGCTATACCCATCCTTTCCCACTCCTCTCTTTTCTGGCCAGCCACGTGAATATACCAAGATCTCCATCCTTTGAGCGCTGTCGGCCATGCCCTGAGGCTTTTTTCCCAGCTCTCTATATTAAACGCAGTACCCGATAGAGGAAGGCGAGGAATGTCCTGGCTAATAACCGTGCTGGCATCTAGGTTCCCTATCGGACCAAGGAAATACCGATCTTTACTGTTAGGGATTGGAATGAGTACCTGACTCGCGTCCATTTCAGCCGATCTTAGCAAGCCGATTGATGAAGAGGGATGCAAGCCGATTGATGGAGACTGAGCAATGGACTAAAACAAAAGCCGATTGTTTAGAGTTAGAGAGCTTGTACGCGTGAAGAATGACCAAGGTGGGGGCCGCATTTTATAGCATGGTGAAAATTTGAAGCGGCGGGAAGTGAATCTCAAAAGACGCGAGCAATTAAAACGCACTACCGGTGTGTCAGAAAATTACGGCGTGAATAAAGTAGCAGTTATTGAGTGAAGTTCAATGGTTAGCCGATTAGAAAAGCCGATAAGTGAAATTTTTGACAAATGACAAGTCATTTCTCAAAAATGGGGAGCGTATGTTTGCACCAAAATTTGGCAAACTTGGTCAAAATCGGCAATAAAATCAAAGATACGGAATTAACCGACAAGATGGAATGGTTTGGAGATATTTTGGTAACTGCAAGATTTTAAAGAAAAACAACCGTCCGAGATAAGGCCGATACGGAACGGACTTGAAGCGTGTTGTAACAGGACACGATCGGCCGAGGGTATAAAAGAAGGGCCAAAGCGAACTACAAAAAAATTATCAACACAATACAATCAACCAGTTTTTACTGTTTCTACTTTTCCTGTCGACTAGGAGTAGCTTCTGTAATTTAGCCTTTGTAATCGATCTTGATCAATAAAGTTGCGCATCGCCGATTGTTGATCTTCGTCAATTACACCCTAGGTTCGATTTGTTCTGATTTTGTTGCGATCGCCTTCTTCAGAATCGATTTGCCTTTATCCTCTGATTAGCCTTAATTGGCTAATTAGATTTATCTTGTTACCTTGATCTTAATCGGCTTCAAGCTGATTAAGTCTAAGCCGATTGATTTTGACGATCGGCTTTTGATTGAATTTTATATTTTTACCTTGTTGATTCCAGGTCAAATCGACTGGCACGCTCTGAACCCGGTGTTCGTCTGGTGTGTTGCTGTCAAAAACCCTACATCAAGTTTTTGACGCCAATCACTATAAATCCACTACAACTTCACATGGAGCATTACGGGCTATGAACACATAATAATCCCTACTTTCTTTTAGACTTAAAATCCATACTTTTGGAAAACAAGGGGCTCGTGAATGTGGGCGTGAAGCTGACACAGGATTTGCGTGAGTGATCATGTCTCTTTATTTTCCTTTTTTCTTTTATTTTATTTTGTTTTTGTATTATACTTGGGAAATATTAATGTACTATAAGCCTTGTCTATCTAACTTACCTCTAATGTTTATCATGAACCGAGGTGCTTTTGTATGGTGTTGAATTATTAGGTGGTAGGAACACAAAACGAATGGCAGGAATTAAAGATAGATCATACATGTGTGTACATAATCCTCAAATAATTATATATATATAGGAAAGTATGTGATATGTGATATTGTATGGTGGATAAAGTGCCACTTGTGTGCCAAAAATTTAAAGAGGTGAAAACGAAAGGCCTAATTTATCTGTCGTGTTTATTGCAATTCAACGGAGCACTTTATCATCTGGTTCGCCATTGTTTTAGGTTAATTGACTCGTGTGGCTCCTGTTGATTCGAGGGACAGAAAAGTATATGGATTTACATTATTGGTCATATGAATGAGTATGCTAGTTATGAGATACATGTATGATAGCCCAACTATACAAACAAACGGCTATTATTATTTTTTTCAGCTCACTACAAATCGCACGGCATTAACATGGTGAGGTTATTACTTATTATTGCTAATGTTTGCCTTGGAACGTTGCAGTGGTCTGGGCGTGTAGCCAATTATTGAGCCATGCCACCCACCTCAACAGCTCGTGGTCGTAAAAACCACAAGGAAAAAAAAACCATCCACCGGGCTCTGCCTCTACGACCCCACTGATCTAGAACCTGGATACTCTATTTAGTACTGCAAGAACTGTTTATTTTCTTAAAAACATAAAAATAGCATAAAAGTTCAGCACAAATGTACTTGACCTCGCTATTGCAAGATTCATGCTTGGTGCAGGCCATGCCATGTCTCCCCAATTTCATTACTCATTTCGTTGTACTTGTTCATAGCTCATCATGTACACAATGGCGAAGCAAGGATAAAAATGAAGGGTGGGCTTAAAAAACTAAGCTCCCGTCCGATCTCCACCTCGGTCCCTCGGCTCTTGTTTGCCCTCCGCTAGGCCTCCTCACACCGGTAACGCCGCTCTCTGCCTTTGAGATCCTATCCAAGACAACACCGGACAATGAGACAACTTGGCGCTGCTGCTATCTCGGTCCTCACGGTGTACACCTCCAACACGTTCGCGACTACCACAACAAGGTTACGGGTGGGGCCAACACATTTTGATAAACCTCCTTGCCACCGCCAAATTGATGTCGCCTTTGGGCCTAGAGACCACATCGGAAGTGACAGTGGCCAAGGAGAAGGCAGCGGGGTGGTAGGGGGAGTGCGTGGTGAAGGCCGCAGCATAGTGGTCGATACCAATTGGCCGATGCATAATCTTGTACGCCGTGTAGCTCATCTTCGTGGGGTGGGAGCACCGTAGGCGGCTTCAACTCCTCCATAATAGACAATATATATATTGCATACTAACTAGAGTACTAGACATATATATAAGTGTAACATCCCAAAATTTGAGTTTTGAAATGTTTGAATTCAAAAATAAACCATTTGCATTTTTCTTGAATTAATTCTAGCTTAATTTGAATTTTCCATTAATGAGAAGATTTAGTTGGGTTCATTGTGCTTCAAGGAATTTTTCTGAATTTATTTGCTATTTATTTGCATTTATACGAATTTCTGGATTTTTTTAAATCGAAAAACGTTTTTTTTTTCGAAAACCCGGTCGGGCCGTTCTTCTGTCGGCCCATTTCTCCGGCCGCGCCGCCTTGGCCCAGCCCGTCCCGGTCGGCCCGTTTCCTCAGCCGTCGCCTCGGGCCGCTCCGTTTCCCCAGCCCGCTTCGCCCCGCCTCGCCCCGGCCCATCGCCGCACACGGCCCAGCCGGCCCAGCGTGCCCACCGCCAGCTGAAACCCTAGCATCGCTCGATCTCCACGCGCCGCACGCCGTCGTTCTCGGAGTCCATGCCCTTCACGCCTCCCTAGGCTATAAAAGCCCGTGCCGCACGCCTCCCGAGGTTACCCTCGCGCCACCGCTTCTTTTGCCCCCTCTCTTGCTGCCCGAGCCGCCGCCATCGTCGAGTTTTCGCTCGCCGAAGTTCGCCACCGTGCCCGAGCCTTTCTTTCGCCGCCGGTCCTCCTCCGCCGCTGTCGTCGGTCTCTTCGGGTGCGTCGCGAGACCCTCGTCCGGATCCACCTTGTTCCGGGTCCAATTCGTCGCCGTGCGTCGTTCGCCGCGTCTTCTTCCTCGCCTCCGGTAAGCCCCGCACCGCAGCTCGCCGCCGTCCTCCTTCACCGAATCGTGGCCGTCCGATCTTCTACGGACGCTCTTGATCGCGCCACGTCTCTCCGCACGCAGCATCGCTTCTCAGCCGTCCGATCTGGTCGAGTTGCGGATCTGTGACGCGTGGCTTGTTGCACCAGCTCCCAGTCAGCAGCCGCGTGTGCGTTGCGTCAGCGTCACGTGCCGCTCCGTCAGCGATGACGTCAACGGTGACGTCAGCCCTAGCCTCTGTTCTGTGAGCCTGGTTCACCGTGAACCAGCACAGATCCGTGGACTCGGTCCATGCACCGTGGGTCCCACTTGTCAGTCTAATAGGATTTTCTGATTTATTTCTTTATTCGGAAAATTGATTGCTGACGTCAGCGTTGCGCAATAAACCGATTTTCCAGTACAAAATAAATCTAGAAATTCCGAATTTCTGATTTTCAGTCTTTTTATCTGATTTAATTTTCCAGAAGCTCGTTCTCCCTCATACGAACTCCGATTGAGGCGATTCAAGTTTCTAAATTTTTCTAAAATCAAGATCTATCTTCCAGAGCCATTTATTTTCAGATTTGAGCTTGTTTGAGTCTCTGTTTTGAATTTATTTGGTTTTGTTGCTTTCTTTTCCGGTAGACGCTAATTCCGAGGGAGCGAACGAAGACTTCGAAGACCAAGACTCAGCACTAGATCAGCATGGCAAGTGGTAACCTTTGATCATATTGATCCTATGTTTGCAAAAGTAATTTACTTTTATACAATTGCATGCTATTTTGTGTATCAATGTTTATTTCATGGGAGTAGACGTATACCTAGTTGACATTATGCCACCTTGATTAATTGGGAAGCCATGTATCCATTGTTAAACCTAGATTGGGACATTACTAGTTGGACATAATCATTATACCAACATTGGATTATCGTAGCTATGCTTAGACATGCTTAGTTGTACAAAGGGATTCATGTCACATATTGAATAATGATAATCTTGACTTAATGAGATATTGAAACGTGGCCGTTAGCCACTGTTGTAAAATTTGTTGTACCATGGCGGGGTTGCCATTGGTTTTGGTTGAACGAATTGTTTTCCCTCGGGCAAGTGATCATGCAGTAAAGGGGGTGCTTTCTAGCACATTGGGATGCGGATGTCTTGCCTGAGACAACTTAAGGACTTAATCTTGTGCGCCATTCAACTGGGCCGAACTGTACTACCACATGTCTGGAATGGGACAGACCTAGCTGATTAATTTGCAATGTCTAGCCTTGAGTACTGCCAATTGGTGGTGTGGGTTCCGGGATGGACGGGTAGATTCGCAAGGCGCAAGAGGGGGCCCTAAGGGGCGAAACCTTAGCGGGTCATCACAGAGTTTAGGCGATTGCATTGTAAAGGCTTTGTCAGGATATCTCTGCGACACACCAAAGGAAGTGTGTCAGTAACGTTTGCACAAAGAGATATTCATGTCTTGTGGGTAAAGTTGTACAACCTCTGCAGAGTGTAAAATTATTCGAATAGCCGAGTCCGTGGTCATGGACAAAGACCGGGAATTTCACACGGGGTATAGAATGTTTCATAAAATGTGGAATGTGGAATTGTTGGGATGTAAACGGGGGAGTTCACTGTTGTTTGGTTGTCTATCATTGATCTATCTGTTATTTATTTATCTTTTCATAAATATGCTTTCAATCTATTTATTGTATTTCAATTCAAGTTATTACTTTCTGCAAATGAACCATATAGCCATCCTTGTCAAGCCGTGCATGAATGTATTGCATCAATTCCCTATGGCTTGCTGAGTACTTTTTGTACTCACGGCTTTATGCCCTTGTTGATCAGTTGCTGAAGGAGATAATGAATATCATGAGGAGGAATTCTATGAAGACTACGTGGATTAGGAATGCGTTCCCCAGACGATTGCACGTGGCATGTCAGATAGCTCAAGTTATCTTTTATTTGCAATAGTATTTGTTTCTTAAGCCCTTAAGGCATAATGGTGTAAATATTGACCATAAGGTCGTTTGCTTTATTCAATAATAATTTGCTTCTTCTTAGTTAATTCGTTGTATGCAATGATATTGCATCTATGTTTCCACTGTGTGCACTAGCGTGATCCTGGACTAGTGCAGTATACACAGAGGGTTTCGGATTTGCAAATCCGGGTCCCGACAGAGATGGTATCAGAGCCATATCGACTGTAGGTCGCTATCCTAGTTAGCAAGGTCTTCAAAATTATTTTCTAAATCAAACCAACAAACTGGTACTTAATAGCTTTCGTCTCCTCTTGTCTTATTCTTAGGTTCTTATTTCTCTCCTTTGCTGAAACATTTATTCGAAATTTAAATTGATCTTATCTCATGAAACTTATCAAAGCTTCGAGTTTTCTGCAAGGAATCAAATCAAGGAAGATGATGATCTAGCCGTCCAGAGTTGCCAAGAAGACTACCATATAAGATAGGTTTTTGGTGCTCAACAATGTTTAAGCAGGTTTTCCCTTTCAGTTTAGCTACATTTAGTCTGTGTATACTAAGATTTTCTTTGCTTGTGTGCCGGTATGTTGTACACTTGCCCCAAGCACGGTGTTGCAACCATACCTTTAATTGAAAAAGCTTTATTTGCCTCTTTAATTTGAAGCCTTTCGGCTGTGTCCTTTTGTCCCTGGGTATCACCTTCTCCCCTAGATGATCTTACCACTCGTCTACTACTTCTCCCTCTTACCTATCAAACCCTTGTGCTGCATCTCAGATGGTTGACACTCGTTTTGGAGCCGGTCGCAGTTCGCCCGTGGATGCCAGTGCCAGTGCTAGCGCTAGCCCCAATCCCAATGCACCACCGCCACCACCAGCAGTGACAGATCAGAACATGGGACATTTTCTGGCAACTCAGACTCAGCTAATGAACACAATGATGCAGAATATGAACAACATGATGAATCAACAGAACCAAACTGCAGTTGCCCTAGCAAATCTGTTGAACCAGCAGAACCAAGTTGCTGCTGCACCTCCTCAAGCTCGTCTCTAGTCCAAGCTAGCAGAATTTATGAGGATTCGCTCACCAACTTTCTCCAACTCTTCAGAACCATTGGACGCCGATGATTGGATTCGCTCCATTGAGAAGAAGCTTGCAATTGCTCAGTGCACAGATCGTGAGAAGGTTCTCTATGCCGCTCATCAGCTGGAGGGCACCGCCGCTGAATGGTGGGAGAACTACAGTGCTGCCCATGATGACCCTCAGACTATCACTTGGGCAGAGTTTTCCACTGCTTCCGCCACTCTCATATCCCTGATGGAAAAGTGGAGATGAAGAAGAATGAGTTCCGAGAGCTTAAGCAAGAAGGAATGTCAGTGAGTGAATACCTCAATAAGATCACTCAACTCGCTCGCTACGCTCCAGAGGATGTAGCTACAGATGATGCTCGCCAAAAGAAGTTCAAGCGTGGACTCAATCCAGGACTAAAGGTGCAAGTCATTGGCAATGACTATGCAGATTTTCAGCACCTTGTAGATAAAGCAATGCTTATTGAGGAATCTCGTCGTGAGTTGGAAGAATCCCGTAAAAGAAAGATGATGCAGCATGGAGCCCATCAAAATCACCTGCAGAGAGTCAGAACCAATGCTCAACAGCCTGCTCGTTTCACTCCTTCGAATGCATTCAGAACACCTGCACCAGCACCTCGCCCAGCTCCTTCAGACAATCGCAACCTCAACACCAATAGCAATCCACCTCAGAGGACCAGTAATCCAGCTGCAGGAGTCACCTGTTTCAACTGTCATGAACTCGGTCACTATGCCAATAATTGCCCGAGAAAGCAAGCTGTGACGCCATTCTATTTCAACTTGGGATCTACGCCAGCCAAGACCCTCGCACCAGGATCAGGACGTGGAGTGCCCCACACTCCCAAACAATCCACCAGGACTCCGCCGCCTGCTGGAAGAGGCCGTATGAATCACATCACCACCGAGGACGCCCAGTCTGCACCAGACGTCATACTAGGTAAGCTCCTAATCAACTCAGCATCTGCCATGGTTTTGTTTGATTCTCGAGCTACGCATTCATTTGTTTCTCGGAGTTTTGCTGCAAATCATCAATTAAAGACAATGCCTCTTAAGACTATTTTATTAGTGCAATCTCCTGGTTCTAATTTGAGTACGAACCAAGGCTGCCTCGAAGTTAAGATATTAATTGGAGGGGTAGAATTTCTAGCCAACCTTATGGTCCTAGACACCAAGTCCCTAGATGTGATCCTAGGAATGGATTGGCTCTCTAAGAACCAAGCAGTTTTGGATTGTGGGAATAGAGAGATCATCTTAACCAGTCCAGATGGAACCAAGTTAAAAGTTCAAGCCACTGCAGATCAGTCTGAAGGGATAAAAGTTTGCAGTGCCAAAGGAATAAGTTTGGAAGATATGCTAGTCGCCAGCGAATTTTCTGAGGTGTTTCCGGATGAGTTGCCTAGGATGCCACCGGATCGAGATATAGAGTTCTTGATATAACTAGTTCCTGGAACACCACCCATTTCCAAGAGACCTTATAGGATGCCTGCTAATGAGTTAGCCGAAGTAAACAGATAGATTAAAGAGCTACAAGATCAAGGTTTTGTTCGACCAAGTTCTTCGCCATGGGGAGCGTCAGTTCTTCTAGTTGAAAAGAAAGATGGAACTCAGAGAATGTGTGTGGATTATCGCTCACTCAATGAGGTCACCATCAAGAGTAAGTACCCTCTGCCAAGAATCGATGATTTGTTTGACCAACTTCAAGGAGCCAGAGTGTTCTCAAAGATTAACTTAAGATCAGGTTACCACCAGTTGAAGATTCGTCAAGAGGATATACCAAAAACAGCTTTTGTTACTCGGTATGGACAGTATGAGTATACCGTGATGTCTTTTGGATTGACCAATGCCCCTGCCTACTTCATGACCTTGACGAATAAAGTATTCATGGAATATTTGGATAAGTTTGTTGTTGTTTTCATTGATGACATTCTGATCTACTCCAAAAGTGAGGAAGAACATGAGGATCACTTGCGCCAAGTTTTAACGAAGCTAAGAGAGAACCAGCTTTATGCAAAGTTTAGTAAATGTGAGTTCTGGATGAAAGAAGTTGCTTTCCTAGGACATGTCATATCGGCAGAAGGAGTCGCTGTTGACCCTGGCAAGGTACGAGATGTGTTAAGTTGGGAGTCACCCAAGACGGCACCCCAAATCCGAAGTTTTCTTGGAATGGCGGGATATTATCGCCGTTTCATAGAAGGATTTTCTAGAAAGGCTAGACCGCTCGCCCAACTCTTAAAGAAGGAGAAGAAATTTGTTTGGACACCAGAGTGTGAGCAGAGTTTCCAAGAGCTAAAGAAGTGTTTGACAACTGCCCCAGTGCTTATCCTGCCAGACAATAGGAAGGATTTTGAGATATTCTGTGATGCATCCCGACAAGGACTCGGTTATGTGCTAATGCAAGATAAGAAGGTTGTAGCGTATGCTTCGCGACAACTAAGGCCTCATGAAGTTAAATATCCTACCCATGATTTGGAATTAGCAGCCGTAGTGCATTCTTTAAAGATTTGGCGTCACTATCTCATTGGTAATCGTTGTGAGGTTTATACTGATCACAAAAGTTTGAAGTATATCTTTACCCAAGCTGACCTCAATATGAGACAAAGAAGTGGTTGGAATTGATTAAGGACTATGACATTGGGATTCATTATCATCCAGGCAAAGCCAATGTCGTAGCCGATGCTTTGAGTAGAAAGAGCTACTGCAATACTCTGATGATTAAGGAAAGTCAGCTAGCCCTTTATAAGGAATTTCAGAAGCTTTGTTTGGAATTGGTTCAGGAAGGGTATTTAGCTACTTTGGAAGTACGCCATACGTTGGAAGATCAGATTCGAGAAGCACAGGTAGATGATGCTGATGTCAAGGAGATTAAGAGCAATATGAAGAAAGGAAAAGCTCCAGGGTTCACCGAAGATGAACAAGGTACTATTTGGTATGAGAAGCGTATTTGCGTACCAGATCAGAAAGAGCTTAAGGAGTTGATACTTAAAGAAGCGCATGAGACTTTATACTCCATTCATCCTGGAAGTACCAAAATGTACCAAGACCTCAAGGAAAGGTATTGGTGGCCTAGCATGAAGCGTGAGATTGCAGAGTATGTTGCACTTTGTGATGTCTGCCAGAAGGTCAAGGCAGAGCATCAGAGACCAGCAGGATTGCTGCAGCCATTGAAGATTCCAGAGTGGAAGTGGGAAGAAATTGGTATGGATTTCATTACTGGATTTCCTAAAACCCAAGCAGGTTATGACTCAATGTGGGTAATAGTGGATCGATTGACTAAGGTAGCTCACTTCATTCCAATTAAGACTACCTATACAGGAGATAAATTAGTAGAATTATATATGTCAAGAATCGTTAGTCTTCACGAAGTGCCTAAGAAGATAGTATCTGATAGAGGAACCCAGTTTACCTCTCATTTTTGGCAGAGTCTACATGAAGCCATGGGAACTCATCCCAGGTTCAATACTGCCTATCACCCTCAAACCGATGGACAGACGGAGCGTGTGAATCAGATTCTTGAGGATATGTTAAGAGCTTGTGCCTGAACTTATGGTGCCAAGTGGGACAAGTGTTTACCCTATGCCGAATTTTCGTACAACAATAGTTATCAAGCCAGTCCGCAAATGTCGCCTTTTGAAGCCTTATATGGAAGAAAGTGCAGAACCCCTCTCAATTGGAAGGAGTCTGGAGAAAGACAATTGTTTGGCCCTGCCATACTGCAAGAAGCGGAAGAGCAAGTCCAATTAATTCGAGACCGTTTGAAGATCGCTCAAAGCCGACAGAAGAGTTATGCAGATAATCGTCGCAGAGATTTAAGTTTTGAGCCCAATGATTATGTGTATCTCAGAGTCACCCCTCTCAAAGGAGTTAAGAGATTTCAAGTAAAAGGAAAGCTTGCCCCTAGATATGTGGGACCGTTCAAAATCTTAGAACGAAGAGGCGAGGTTGCCTACAAGTTAGAATTGCCTCAGTCTTTTGCCGAAATCCATGATGTGTTCCATATATCGCAGTTGAAGAAATGCCTGCGTGTCCCAGAGGAACAGATGCCATTGGAAGCCATTGATTAGCAAGACGATCTTACCTACAAGGAGCAACAAGTGAAAATTTTGGATATAGCAGAGCGTATCACGAGGAGCAAGATCATCCGTTTTTGCAAGGTCCAGTGGAGCAATCATTCAGAAGAGGAAGCAACTTGGGAGCGAGAAGAGGATCTGAAGTCCGAGTTTTCCCACCTATTCTTTAGCCCGCAAGAATCTAGGGGTCGAGATTCCATTTAAGGGGGGAGGTTTGTAACATCCCAAAATTTGAGTTTTGGAATGTTTGAATTCAAAAATAAACCATTTGCATTTTTCTTGAATTAATTCTAGCTTAATTTGAATTTTACATTAATGAGAAGATTTAGTTGGGTTCATTGTGCTTCAAGGAATTTTTTTGTATTTTTGGAGATTTTTCTAAATTTATTTGCATTTATACGAATTTCTGGATTTTTTTTAAATCGGAAAACATTTTTTTTCTAAAACCCGGTCGGGCCGTTCTTCCTTCGGCCCATTTCTCCGGCTGCGCCGCCTTGGCCCAGGCCGTGCCGGTCAGCCCGTTTCCTCAGCCGTCGCCTCGGGCCGCTCCGTTTCCCCGGCCCGCTTCGCCCAGGCCCATCGCGCCCGCCGCCGGCTGAAACCCTAGCGTCGCTCGGTCTCCGCGCGCCGCACACCGTCGTTCTCGGAGTCCATGCCCTTCACGCCTCCCTAGGCTATAAAAGCTCGGGCCGCACGCCTCCTGAGGTTCCCCTCGCGCCGCCGCTTCTTTTGCCCCCTCTCTTGCTGCCCGAGCCGCCGCCATCGTCGAGTTTTTGCTCGTCGAAGTTCACCGTCGTGCCCAAGCCTTTCTTCCACTTGGATCTTCGCCACCGGTCCTCCTCCGCCACTGTCGTCGGTCTCTTCAGGTGCGTCGCGAGACCCTCGTCCGGATCCACCTTGTTCCGAGTCCGATTCGTTGCCGTGCGCCGTTCGCCGCGTCTTCTTCCTCGCCTCCGGTAAGCCCCACGCCGCCGCTCGCCACCGTCCTCCTTCGCCGAATCGTGTCCGTCCGATCTTCTACGGACGCTCTTGATCGTGCCACGTCTCTCGGCCCGCAGCATCGCTTCTCGACCGTCCGATCTGGTTGAGTTGTCGGATCTGTGACGCGTGGCTTGTTGCGTCAGCGCCCAGTCAGCAGCCGCATGTGCGTTGCGTCAGCGTCACGTGTCGCCCCATCAGCGATGATGTCAGCCCTAGCCTCTATTCTGTGAGCCCAGTTCACCGTGAACCAGCGCAGATCCGTGGACTCGGTCCATGCACCGTGGGTCCCACCTGTCTGTCTAATAGGATTTTCTGATTTATTTCTTTATTCGGGAAATTGATTGCTGACGTCAGCGTTGCGCAATAAACAGATTTTCCAGTACAAAAATAAATCCAGAAATTCCGAATTTCTGATTTTCAGTCTTTTTCTCTGATTTAATTTTCCATAAGCTCGTTCTCCCTCATACGAACTCCGATTGAGGCGATTCAAGTTTCTAAATTTTTCTAAAATCAAGATCTATCTTTAAGAGCCATTTATTTTCAGTTTTGAGCTTGTTTGAGTGTCCGTTTTGAATTTATTTGGTTTCGTTGCTTTCTTTTCCAGTAGACGCTAATTCCGAGGGAGCGAACGAAGACTTCGAAGAACAAGACTCAGCACTAGATCAGCAAGGCAAGTCGTAACTTTTGATCATATTGATCCTATGTTTGAAAAAGTAATTTACATTTATACAATGGCATGCTATTTTGTGTATCAATGTTTATTTCATGGGAGTAGATGTATACCTAGTAGACATTATGCCACCTTGATTAATTGGGAAGCCATGTATCCATTGTTAAACCTAGGTTGGGACATTACTAGTTGGACATAATCATTGTACCAACATTGGGTTATCGTAGCTATGCTTAGACATGCTTAGTTGTACAAAGGGATTCATGTCACATATTGAATAATGATAATCTTGACTTAATGAGATATTGAATCGTGGCCGTTAGCCACTGTTGTAAAATTTATTGTACCACGGTAGGGTTGCCATTGGTCTTGGTTGAATGAATTGTTTTCCCTCGGGCAAGTGATCGTGTAGTAAAAGAGGTGCTTTCTAGCACATTGGGATGTGGATGTCTTGCCTGAGACAACTTAAGGACTTAATCTTGTGCGCCATTGAACTGGGTCTAACCGTACTACCACATGTCTGGAATGGGATAGACCTAGCTGATTAAGTTGCAATGTCTAGCCTTGAGTACTGCCAATTGTGGTGTGCGTTCCGGGATGGATGGGTAGATTCGCAAGGCGCAAGAGGGGGCCCTAAGGGGCGAAACCTTAGCGAGCGATCTGAGTTTAGGCGATTGCATTGTAAAGGCTTTGTCATGATATCTCTGCGACACACCAAAGGAAGTGTGTCAGTAACGTTTGCACAAAGAGATATTCATGTCTTGTGGGTAAAGTTGTACAACCTCTGCAGAGTGTAAAACTATTCGAATAGCCGCTTCCGCGGTCATGGACAAAGCTCGGGAATTTCACACGGGCTATAGAGTGTTTCATAAAATGTGGAATGTGGAATTGTTGGGATATGAACAGGGAGTTCACTGTTGTTTGGTTGTCTATCATTGATCTATCTGTTATTTATTTATCTTTTCATAAATATGCTTTCAATCTATTTATTGTATTTCAATTCAAGTTATTGCTTTCTGCAAATGAACCATATAGCCATCCTTGTCAAGCCGTGCATGAATGTATTGCATCAATTCCCTACGGCTTGCTGAGTACTTTTTGTACTCACGACTTTATGCCCTTGTTGATCAGTTGCTGAAGGAGATAATGAATATCATGAGGAGGAATTATATGAAGACTACGTGGATTAGGAATGCGTTCCCTAGACGATTGCCTGTGGCATGTCGAATAGCTCAAGTTGTCTTTTCCGCTGCAATAGTATTTGTTTCTTAAGCCCTTAAGGCATAATGGTGTAAACATTGACCATAAGGTCGTTTGCTTTATTCAATAATAATTTGCTTCTTCTTAGTTAATTCGTTGTATGGAATGATATTACATCTATGTTTCCACTGTGTGCACTAGCGTGATCCTGGACTAGTGCAGTATACACAGAGGGTTCGGATTTGCAAATCCGGGTCCCGACAATAAGACTATATTACATATTAACTACAGTACTAGACAATATATAACATACAAATGCAAGCATATTAATATATTACTAACTAGAGTGCTAGCCAATATACATTACATACTAAAGAGCAGTGAAATTAACGAGCAAACAATAATATTAATAACAATATTCATATATTATATATTTTATATTAATATATATACCTCCTTGGACCTCGCCGCTGTCAGCAGTCAACAGATTGGGGAACATGGGGTCGGGGTGGATTGGATTTAGATCTATGGATGTTAGGCCATAGTTGGGCCTCGTGGCCTTGTGGTGTTCGGCAAAGACCCACCTTCTTCTACATTCTTCTTGCTCTTTGTCTTCTGTTGACGATTAGGACTTTCGTTCGTAAATCGGACACAATAATGAAAATAAGTAGGGATGCTCTTTACTTCTTGGCTTTACTACAGTGGAATGAAGTTTACAAAGGGAGATTAAAATCTAAACAATGTGCCTTAATCTCTTTTTCTTATCGTCTGTTGTTACAAATGGTATGCGGGCCATAAGAATTTAGAGCAATGAAATGGCGGGAGTTGATGTCTAACTGTCACCTCTTCGTTTTCTTCTAACTGCCTTGTACTTAACCGACGCTTTTTCACTTCTTTGTAACTGTATTGTACTTAACTAACACCTTTTCGCTTTCTTTGTAACTGTCATATTCCAGAGTGAACCGCCTTATCTTTTTATCTCGAATGATTTCTTTAGATACTAACAACCGTCTCCACGTGGGCTTTGAATTGTTGCAAGTGCATAATTTCTTTGTTTGACTTCTTTTGTAATGCCTTTAGGTAGGGCTTAGAGATCACTTAATGGGTGAGAGGTCTTAAACCATTGGTTTGAGACCAAGAGTGGTCACGTCCTTGAGAGGTCATGACCTGAGGAGTAGTTGTGGCCTAAGGAGGTCACAACCAAGGAGTGGTCGTCATGGTCTAGAGTGGTCATAGCCTATGGAGGTCACGACCAAGGGGTGGTCGTGGACCAAGAGTTGTTGTAGCCTAAAGAGGTCACAACCAAAGAGCGGTCGTCACAGCCTAGAGTGGTTGTGGTACCCAGAGTGGTCACGTCTTAGAGAGGTCATGACCTGAGAAGTGGTCATGGCCTAAGGAGGTCATAACCAAGGAGTGGTCGTTACGACCTAGAGTGGTCGTGGAACAAGAGTGGTAGTGTCATCGCCTAGAGTGGTCGTGGCCTAAGGGGGTCACCACCAAGGGGTGGTCGTCAAGGCCTAGAGTGGTTGTGGCGCCCTTGAGAGGATTACCATCCAAATTATCTTAGATGCTTTGACCAATCATTGATATTCTAACAAGTTAACGATCCTCATCAGCCAGCCCCCAAGCCTTAAGTAAATAAATAAAAATTTTCTTAGGGCTTTAATATATCTTGGATCAAACGTCGAAGTAATGATTTCTTCTCCATAATGATTGCAGTTATTTTTAAATGACCGTAAAGGAAGGAAACTTTTCCTAGGGATATATGTCTTATCTCGACAACCTATTGGGCCATGTTCCCAAGTTCGGGATGTTTTAACCGTAGGCATATAGAAAATAAAATAAACTTCCCTAATCAAAGAAGTCTCCAAACCGTTTCATCTTCAAACACCTTTGCCCTATATTTCTTCAAGCTATTCATCTTCTAGCTCCTCTACCGGTTTTCATCCTCAATCTAGAAATCTATGAGAATGACCAAAAATGGTGATCAGAGAGGGGTGAATGATCACAATCTAATCCCCCCAAAGAATGCAACCAAAACCTCCTAAGAGCTCAGAAGAGCGAAAGACGAAATTTCTTGTGAAAATCAGCACTGTTAGTGTTATGCCCTTGAGGCAATCATTTAGATGATTGTAACATGACTATGTTTATGAATAATAATATGATTATTGGTCCAGTGAATATATATCATTGTATTGATCAACAAGTATGTGACTTGCTTATGAAGCTCTTTACTTATTGATATAATTCGATAAATATCTCTGATCAGATATCATCGTATAGGACAACAATGAATAGATCGGCACATGTAGTGATCGATGATCATGCTTCATAGATCATGGGATATGGAGATATCATCTATACATTGTGGACGCATGTTGAAAAACATGGGTTAGATAGACCCGCAATGGGACACTGCGAGAATGTTTCATTCTTATGTGTCATCAGTGTATCTCATACCTAGTAGATGTATGATCCTTAGACTTGAGATTGTCATATTCCCTACATGTGTAATAGTTTTCCTTGGGGCTATCAAACACTACTTCCTAACCGGATAGTTATAAAGGTAGCTTTCATGTTTACTATGAAGCGTGCAGAGGAAGTGGCGATCAAGATGGAATTTGCCACTCCAATGAAACGGAGATATATGACAAGGCCACTCATGTGATATGATTAAGGAAGTGCATGGCCATGCCGTGATTGAGGAGTCAATCACAACTTATTAATATATCACAGACACGAGAGATGGATTGAATCATCAAAGGATGACATGCTTCTCGCCTTGAGTTCAATCTTCATATACTTGGCAAAGGGATTATTACATGAGTACTTTTGATAGGTTCTATCCGATTTGATCATAGTATGTTTGGGAGTTGGCATACTTTGTAAGGAGCCGCTACCAACTATTGGATTGAAAAGGAGTTTTCCGAATCCATGTCCAAACGTACGTGAACCTGCAGGGTCACACACTTAATGGACTGGGACGCATTAATTTGGATTGGATCCATAATTAATGGACCTCGTGGGCTTAGTGCACTAATGGGCTCTAGTTTAGGGTTTCATCTTGTGGCTATATAAGGAGTGGAGGAGGGTGGGCGCAGTGTGTGCTTTTCACGGTTTAGAAGTGTTTCACCCGAAACCCTAGCCGCCTCCTCTCGCTGCCCCTGCCGAGCAACCAGGTGCTTGCACACCAACGCACGGTGTTCCATCCCTGGACGTGTGGACTACTGCGGTGACGCTGCTGCGACTGCGGCGTGGGAGGACGATCCCCAGCGAGGCGAGGACAATCCACTCCATCGACGCAACGACTGTGGCGAGGACGACCCACTACATCGACGCGCGAAGGATTCTGCAACTGCGCGTCTAGTGGTAATCTAATCTATGATCCCTTTCTTGCGAGTAGCTTTCTGGTTATGCGGTAGATATTTTTGTGCTAGCGTAGCATACAACGTTCCTCTTCAAGCTGTAACACCCCGGCATCTATCATGCCCGAATGCTACCAAACATAGAAACTACAACAATTAAATATCCCAAAACAAGCTAAATTCCAGCAAGGTTACCAATTGCTAATACCGAAATTTCAGCAGTATAACATCTGTTTTTATCATGAATTTAGCAACGTTAATATCCTAGCAAGTAATGTCAATATATAAAGCATCTAAAGAAGCAATGAACATAAATGTAACATCCACAAAATCTCATACTAACAGTTCCAATCTCTCTACAAAAAAAAACGAAACCAACGAGAGATTTAAGCACTCCAATTGACCCATTAACAAGTTTCATGGCCTTTACTTATATCCAAGAATTCAAATCGTAACTTATAACATTGCCTAAAGTGAAATGCTACGTGAGGAGGTGTAGCTAATCCCTTATCCCGCATGCCGATTTTTTGGTACCTAAAAAAACAACATTAAACACAAGAGTGAGTTTAAAACTCAGCAAGCATAATGAAATGAGTGAAAGAATCATTTAGCAGCAACAACAACATATTCATCATTTTCATATTCATAATATCGTTAACAATTCGTTCTCATCTCCTTGAGTAAGATGCAATGCCATGCGATGCACATGTCCTCTCAAAGGCGTATACCGGTATAGCTGAGTGCACACCCGTCGGTGTGCACCCTCTTCCCCCTTCCATCCCGTAGATGGAGAGTGCCTACTCCTCGCTTCCATTCACCACGGTGAATGAAATCACGATGTAAGACTTACTCTATGGCTCTCCGGATTAGTCATAACTTTCTCACCGGCTTTACCGGACTAGTTAGGACTTTCTCACCACCTGCCGATTTCATGCCATGAATGCAACATGTACTAGTAACCCAAAACAACATGTACAACAATTTTATCTCATCTTGGCATAGCATTACTATGAATCAAGTCATCATATCCTGGTTAACATTAGACATAGCAAATTAATCTATCAGTTACTCGTTCATCACATAAGCATCAACATAACAAACCACTCATCAACTAGTCCATGGCACACACAGCATCTCTAACAATTTCCTACCACACACTATCCATTCCAAAACACTTGCCTTAACCACGAGGAGCGGAGTGGCGCAAGGTTGAGGCCACTCCTGAAGTCACACCACCTGAAAATAAATTGCATACATCTCAACACAATGCAATCACAGCACATGCAACAAGTTTAGCGACATCGAACTTACGCCCTACTCCAATTTTATTCCTTTCTCGCTCAGCGAACAAAACCGCCCCTTTGCTGTCCCGATGGTCTAAAGGTTATAAGTTCCACCCTTATAAACCAAACCTCAGGGACCAAGAACTTTATGAAACTACTAAAAATTACCCACTAAAAACATGTTAACCAATTCTCTCAAATAGAACATTTAGCCTTTCATCTTTAGCCCTGAAACCCAATCTGCTACCACACTGGACAGCAGACTTCAAAATAGCATAACTAATTTTATACAATTCCAAATGAAGTAAAGGATAACATTTCTGAAATCTACAGGAAATTTCCTAACTTAATCTGGTCATTAAAAAATTTAATTCAACATCTAGATAGCCCTACTCTTCAGTTTTCCGCGACTGCTGCCAGAAGAGACAGATTCTGAACAATAGTCACTAAAACAGCCATAACTTTTTAACTACCTAACCAAATTTCATGATCTTGGTCTCTAAATAAACTTAAGACGATTATCTACAACTTTTCCAACAGCCAACCCCTCTGAAAACAACTGGAACTATTTTTAATCTCTGCCCTAAGATTCAGATCAGCACTGCTCGAACCCAGATCTCGCCCCACAATACAAATTCTCCCCAAACCAATCTAATCACTGCACAAAAACCTGAAATTCTATCAATTAAATCACCAAAACAGATCCACAAAATAACTCAAACCTGAATGGGGGACTCCAGGAGGGAGGAGGGGCGCAGGGAAAGGAGAGGCGCAGGGAGGGGAGGGGGCTGCTGGAAGGGGAGGTAGGGTGGCTTGGGGGGGTGAAAGGGGAGAGTAGGCTAGGGTTAGGGAAACCCCCTATGGGCCATGACGCTCCACCTATAGCCCAGAATCAGCCCAGACCAACCCAAATCTCTCTCGGAGGCCCAAAGATAGCCCTCAAGACCCACACTAACCCTAAAACAGCCCACCACCGCTCGAGTTAAATTTTTTTTAGATATTACATTCTTCCCCCCTTAACAGGATTCAACCCCGAATCTAGGCATGCCACTAAGCGACAAATAAAATAAGGGAATGAATCTCATCACATACCTGAAGTGAACAACTGAGGATACTTCTCACGCATGTGAGACTCCAACTCCTAAGTTGCTTCCCAATCATATAGAAGCGACCAAATCACTATAACATACTTTGACGCTTAATGCTTCAATACCGCTTTGACTCCCCCAAATTTCCACCCTAGGTAGGACTCAAAGGCAAGGTGCCTAGGGTCAGCAACCAACAACTCTACGAAAACCTCGCGATCAAGATTCTGCAAGATTTTTCTTAACAAAGAAACACGTTGCATCCCACACAAGAATTTAGAATGATCCAAACGATGGGTCCCTTTCTCAAAATCATACGCCGACATGAACCTACAGGTTCCAAACTGGTACCCCCCGGAACCAAATCAAAGATTTCTGTCTCTCTCAATTTTTTAATCTTTTAACCAAAGGATCATTACCATCGAAAAGAAACTCCCACTATGGCACATTTTTTTTCCACCACAAATTCGCAATATAAAAATTTTACTCTATCTTTTTGTACGCCTACCATGCTCCGAAGGACAACTACCCAAGAAATAAAAAAAAGATCACAACAGAACCATTCACTTTTGAATATTATAACAATAGCTACATCCAACGTCACCAAATATTCTGACACACTACCGAAATGGAAAATTAATTACACCCAGCTTCCTAGTGGTCAACTTTTAAAGCTTAAATAAGCTCCAAACCGAGACACGAAAACCCCATTACTCACTACTCAAAAACCATCAAGGATCAACAAATAACAAAGGCTAGGATCTTGGGTTGTTAGCAACCCACGCTTGGCTTCTATTTCCATAAAGGTCTCGCCCCACATTCTTTCACTCAACGAACAAGGACAAAGAATACAATCCCTTACTGTACTTCAACAAAAATTTCATGATCATTCCGTTTCTTTTCCCATGCCAGAACGAAAATGAAATCTCGATTCTCTTTATCAATATAAACCACTTCATCACCTTAAAACCAAGGCGCTGAAATTCACATAGGAAAAAATCAATTTAAAAGAGAAACACTGCATAAATCTTTTGTGGATGCATATCACTTTTACGAACAAATCATCTCTTTTACCAAAGCAAATCATTTCAAAAGAGAAAGAAAACCGATCATGGAATCAAACCACTTCCACACAACCATCATATTTTCTCTCATGAGAAAGTGAAACACATTTCCCAATAGAAAACCACTTCACCACGCATATTTTAAATAAATATAACTCTAGTTGAACTAGAGATACAAACATTTTCAATTAGAACTTTCAAACATTACATTGGTTCGGTTATTTGCTTTAACGATAATACCAAAAATGGCTTAATTTGTGCGCTAAAGAGCGCAATCTAGTCATACAACTTTAAAGATGAATTCCACAATCATATCTTAAGTGGAGCTCTTAGCAAAGACAGATGAATGGCGTTGATCAATGAAATAAATCATTTCAAAACCATCAACGAGATCACTTGAATTATTCTCTATTTCATTCTCATTTTGAAACCTCAAAGTTAACTCCATGTTTGGCAACATTAACTCTAATCGAGGAAGATCTAATGCACATAATATAGAATGCCTTAGCAAAAGACATTCATCCAAAAGACTATATGAACAATTTAATTCATACCTTTAAAAGAGGATTCACCTCAATCCTACCATCCCTAGTATTCTAATACGCTTACCCTTAAAGGTTTTAACATTCACAATTTACCGTTAAGAAACCCCATCGAGACTACACCAAAAACGTCATCGGTGGCGGTTCATAACGCCATCGATGGCGGTTATTGAACCGCCACGATATAGTGCCATCGATAATCGAGGATTATCGGTGGCGGTTTTTAACCGTCACGAATAAGTGTTATACGTGGCGGTTCTACATACTAACCGCCACAAATAACAATACTATACGTGGCGGTTCTATCCACCAACCGCCACAGATAACAATACTATCTGTGACGGTTCTATCCACCAACCGCCACAGATAACTACACTATACGTGGCGGTTCTTTCTACAACCGCCACAGATAAAAATATTATACGTGGCGGTTCTTCCCACCAACCGCCACAGATAACTATATTATCTCGTGGCGGTTCTATACATCAACCGCCACAGATCTATATTATACGTGGCGGTTCTATCCACCAACCGCCACAGATAGTGCTGACCAAAAAATAAAAAAAGCTGCATTTTGGGCTAGCCTCGGTCTGCTAGCCATGCCCTCTGAAACATATAATACATCAATCACAGATTTTGCATACACACAGTTACAATGTACAACAATCACAGATTTCGCATATACACAACTACAATATAATACATCAATCACAATTGCAATTTTGCATATGCACAATTATAATGTACAACAATCACAGATTTTGCATATACACAACTACAATATAATACATCAATCACAATTACATATAATACATCAATCACAATTACAATGTACAATTAAAGTGTCTCATGCATGAGGTGCTCGATCATGGTGATGGTGTAGGGCATGCCTCCCGCTGGACCTGCTCCCTTCTCCTCCAGTTCAGTCATCTTTGCATCAATATTTCTCAGAGTATGTAAATGAAGTCATTATATATCATACTATGGAAAGCTAAATAGATCACTTTTGTTGTATCACAAATCTAGCCGATCCATTGCCGTCTTATTCCATGTGAATGCCGTGGCATCCTCCAGATATTGTACATGCATTAGCTAGTTTATACTCCTCTATTTTTGAATATGTGACATTCTATTTTTCAATTTTTATTCCTAAATACATATCATTCTACAATTTTGATCCTACTTTTACTATTTTTCCTTCTATAATCTCCATTTAGCTATTTTTAATGGCATTTACTATCATACATTAGAGTAAAACACACCATCTAAAAATATAAGGACCATGTAATCAAATATCTTATGAATGGAAGGTAAAGATGCAAAAGGAAACTTGACAACTAAATCAAGCAATCAAATAAACCTCTTTGTAATGGTGCAGTTTTGGGTGAGCTCTTTCGTATTCATCCATCACCCACGTCTATAAAAGCTCTACTAGCCATCATGAAAGGGCACAGAGAAAAGCAATAGAGGAGAGCTCCTCGTCTAGAGCGCACGCACGCACGCACACACACCACCCATCAACACACACACACACGGAGAAGGGCAACAACACAAGCGCAGATCAATCACAACTTCTTAAATGAAATGACAAAAATTAGAACATATGCAAGCCATGCCATCCAATACTAAACTTGACATTCAATGAAACATCAATTTACACCACCGCATTTAAAAAATTAACTAGTTTTGTGAACTATAAGCCTCACGAGTCTTCACTTTGGTAGGGGCCTCGGGAGGTGGTAGATGAGTATGGAAGACTTCATCGTTATTATCTGGGTCATGAAACTCGCCGTTCTTGTTGAGTACTTCCTTCATAATGAAGTAGGCGAGCTGTCCTGAATGCCTTGGATTTCATTTGGAACCAGTCCTCCATAGGCAACTTCAAACGCTATAGATAGAAAAAGTTTGTCTTAAGAGCTTATATAGAGAATGAGATGTGCAAATCAATGTGTGATGTTAGCGTGACAAACCTCTACGTCATTGTTTACTATTGTAGAGCCTAAGATTTCGCGCATGTATTGGCACACAAGTACCCACATAAATTTGTTCTGGCGGTTGCTTGTGCAATGCAAAAATTGAATAAACTTATACGACATTGAAGGAGTTATTGACTACGAGTGCGATATAGACAAATTGTTTTTGTGCGCACGGAAATTTAGTACGGATTGTCGTGATTTATGGAAAGGGCGGTGTCTTGAGCACTTTTACAATATGCTTTGAAGGCCCTATTCACTAGACTTGTCATATCTTTGTAGTCTTTTGGATCTTTGTCCCGCTGGTCCAAGATCGACATCTTGCTTTTATCTGGATGAATTACTACGAGAATCCGGTGGAAACTACGTACACATGTATGATGCCGTAGTCATTAGTCCTAACTGAGCAAAGAACGAGATCAACAAGTAATTGAACTAGCTAGTGAGCCACTTACTTGAAATTGTATGGTAAAAGTATGAACTCCTTGTCTTGGAGTTTGATGAGAGCGTTATATCGTAGTCCTCGACCTCCTTTGGTACTCTTTTGATTTCCGGTGGCAAACCGTTCCGGATCGAGGCAACGCCATCGCCCTTTGGTTCTTTTAGTTCGATCAACTCGTATCTACATAACAAATGATTTAGACATCACATTTATCGGTATTACATGAATGTAGACAATGATTTTTATATTGGACACTTACGGTGACCAAAGATCTCATAAGAGACACGTCGAGGGCATCTTGATAGTACATGTTGTGCAACTCATTGAATTCTATCATGAAGCGGCCAGTCCCTCATGGTGGAAATGTTCCTCTCTGAAAATGGCGGTGATCACCTTCGGAGTACATGGTGGTTCGATCGCTCCATATACCATTCATGTAATCGCCTTAGCTGCCTTTGTTAGACTATGAAGCTTGAAGGGGTGACAAGCGGCTTCCCAATTCGTATTTCATCTTTTCTTGACAGCTTGTCCTTTGGAGACCGCTTTACCCTTACTTTTCTCGCACACAACATCATACTCCGTTAAGGCCGCTGACCTCGTGATATGGCTTGTCTATTCGCCATGCCTTGAGAGGAGGGTTTTAAGTCGGTCAAGCTGAAGTTGTCGCACTAACTTTCATACTGCTGATGTGTTGGTGGCGATCGCGAGGTTTATTGTAGGAGAGGCGGCGGTTTCAGCAGAGGAGAGGCGGCGGGTTCACTGCGGAGAGGCCGCGAGTTCACCTCGGGAGGGGGCGGAGTTCACCTCGGGAGGAACAGCACTTCATGATGGTCCAAGGTGATGTCACGTTTGCGCCATCGATGAATGTGTGGGCGGCACTTCCTAGAGTTGTAACCTCGTCGTTCGGGGCATTTCTAGCCCGAGGTTGGCGAACGGGATTAACCGTGTCCACGAACCTTTGCATATCCCGCGCTATCGCGAGTTGTGCAATACACCTCCTTCTTGGCATGGGTGCGCTATGCATGCATCGGCTGAATGAATATGTTCATGACGGGCAAAGTGGTGGCACGGTGTGGGGTCATGTATGTCGTCCACGGATAATGACCCATGTCTGTTCTACAATTGGGGCGGATGCGCAATCTAACTGCGACGATTCGGAGGGCTGGTCGTAATAATGTTCTCGGCTTGTGGCTCATGGCTTGTTGTACTTGTCGTTGTACTTGTTGTTCAATTGTGCCTTGTAATTCTCAAGCATCTTTTCCTTCATCATTTCTATTTCGCAAACGCTTCTCTAGCTCTCTTCGACTCTTGTAAGTGTGAAGGTGCTCAGGAATCTGTCTTCCACGGAACCTTAACCCGACACCTCTTGTTCGTCCGGGATGCTCCTTGTTTCCCGAGGCACGTGTTAGTTCGCCGTTCTCCTATCTGGTTGGAATGTTCCTTGGGAAGACTCGACGTCTGACTCTGGACCCTTTGTGACATTGCTTCGTCGTCGCTATTTACGAAGGATAAGCCCCACCAGACGTGACACTTGCCCTCGCTAGCACGTAGTGCTTGACTCGTCCGTAGTCCGCCAATTGACTTGTACCACCGATTGTAGTGATTACGCTTCCTGCCTCTCCCATTGAGGATTTTACGGCGTATCCACCCGTACCAAGTCCGTGTGGATGGATGTTCCTTCTTCCGATGTTTATGTGGTCCTCATTGGACTTCTTTCTTCGCTTCACTTTGCTTCATCGACACGAAATCATCCCAATATGGTTCTAAGTTTGGGTAGTCCCGATGGCGATCGGTTTTCTTTACATAAGTAGTATTCACTGGCCTTGAAGTTCCTCCATGCCGCATCCATGGTCATCAACGCATCCCGACGCACGCGGTGTTCATCTTCTTGAGGAATTGAAGGTTTGTTTCATTTCGATCCATAGATCCGTTTGATGGTATCGGGCACTTTGTGCCAATCCAAAAAGGTGATTGGCACTCTCTCCTTGCGATATACCCGCAGTTGTTACGTACTTTGCTACGAACTTTGGCGGTGCACTAGGGGCCCACTTCGAGACCTCCGAGATGGTATACCGCCTTGGGCTTCTTATTTCTTCCTCGGCCACGAGGTCTTGCCACAGTATGTCGGCATCGGCGGCAACACCGGTGGTTGGGTGGAGGTTGAGGAACTGGTAGGGCTAGGGCTCGGGCTCGGGGTGGATTGCTCCTCCATATCGACCTTGGATGTGCGAATCGAAAGAGGTAAAGTATGGAACCATTAGAATTTGGCGATCCGATGGGTTAAGTGCGGAAGTTTAACTCGAGAACTAGAAATAAAAGTAATCGAAGAATTGGGCATTCAATTGATGGGCTGAAGTACCGAATTGTCTACAAGAAGGGTAAGGAGAATGTGGTTGCCAACGCATTGTCATGGGCTGGACAACTCATGAATTTGCGGGCTTTATCGGGGATGCAACCTCTGTGTATTCAAGAGGTAGTGAATTACGATGCCACCGACAATGTAGCACAACAACTAGCATAGTTGGACGTTCATAGCCCCGACAAAGATGGGGTTTGAATTGCATCAAGGTTTGATCCGCAAGCAAGGAAAAATTTGGATTGGAAAGAACTCTGCGTTACAAACTAAACTAATTGTGGCTTTCCATTGAAGTACCATTGGAGGGCATTCGCAATGCGCACAACCAACCAAAGACTAAAGGAATTGTTTCTTGAATAAGAATGAAATAGGGAGTAGAGAATTTTGTTAAGCAATGTGAAACTTTTCACTAGCAAAGGGAAAAGATCCAAACCAGTTTGTCTAGTGTAGCCTTTACCCATTCTTACAATTTGCATGGCAAGATTTGACAATGAATTTTGGATTGTCAAACGCCCTGCAACTTTCAAGCACTAAATGGAAGAGGTGTAACGCTCGGAAAAGATCTCTAGTTAACAAAACCAATCCTAGACCTAGCGAGATAAAGCGGGTAAGAAGCATACTCGCACCCTTGATCCTTTCCTCGCTCTGAACTCGTATGCGCCCTTTACCTGCGCACTGGAGGAACTTAGATGGCACTTTAGATGGCGGGCGTCCACAAAACCCACAAGAAGAGAATCACGAGTACTACCTATCTACTAAACAATAGGACCAAGTAGGCTATCGGTTGGGCAATCTTTTGACCACCAAACTCAAAGACAAACATGATGGAATGAGTAGTAGACTAGCGATGAAAAAGTTAACCTATTTCGGTTGGTTTATATTACCATAATATCTTGATGCAATAACAAGCAAAGCAACATTTTATCGATGAACAAGCGAGCTAAAGAACAGAGCCATCGTAATGAAGGTAGAACATACCTAGGAATGCGCGGCGTCGTGCGGTCGGGGCGTCGTTCGAGGGCGGCGCGCGCTCGGGCGGCGTCGAAGCGGCGTCGGCGCGTCGGTGGAGGAGCGGGCGCGGGCGTCGGGTGTCGAGGCGTCGGGAGCGAACACGGGCGTCGGACGGCGTCGAGCGCGGCGCGGCGTCGGACGGCGTCGGCGCGAAGACCGCGGCGTCGGGCTCGAAGCGAAGAGTGAAGCGGCAGGAGTTTAGGGGTTAGAACAGCGGTGAGAAGAAGAATGATCAGATCGACTTTTATATGTGGGGCCTTATACGTGGCGGTTCTTAACAAGAACCGCCATCGATCTATCTGTGGCGGTTCTTCAAAAGAACCGCCATGATATAATTATCTGTGGCGGTTCTTTATACGAACCGCCATCGATCTACTATATCTGTGGCGGTTCTTCACAAGAACCGCCATCGATCATAATTATCTGTGGCGGTTCTTTATACGAACCGCCACGAGTTCACTGCTCGTGGCGGTTCTTCACAAGAACCGCCATCGATCTATATAATCCGTGGCGGTTCTTTATACGAACCGCCATCGATAATGTATCTGTGGCGGTTCTATACACCAACCGCCACAGATAATGACCATATATATTTCTAATATAGTAATATACCCTATATAATCTCTCTTTATGCTTATTTTCATATCTTCTAGGATGTATACCAGAATAGAATATTATTTCTAAATATGTTCTAATATCATAAATGCCTTATGTACTATGTACAATATATTTGGTTTTAATTCATACCGGAGGAGAAACCATTAAAACTTGTGTAATCGAATATAGTAATTACCTATATAATCCTAATATAGTAATATATTAATGACCCACATTTCCATTACTCCACACAAATGCATAACACCATATTTCCATTACTCCATACAAATGCATATTGTTTACATCACATTGCCATTACTCGTATATAGCTAATTATTTTCTTTCACAATTTGCCCTTCTTCATGATCGTCGCGATGATAGGTAGTTTCTTGAGTGGTTTCTTCCTCGAGCCCGATGTTGCCATCTACGAAAGGAGGCAACTCGTCAAACTGGTTGTACTCATCCTCATCCACGACATTCTCAACTCCGACGATCCTTCTTTTCCTGAAGAACTACATGCCGCTTCTTATCTGTCGGTCGATTACATAGAAGACTTGTGCTACTTGCTTCGCAAGTACGAATGGTTCGTCTCTCTGTATCAGACATGTTCGATGTCCAAAGTAGTGAAGCCGTTTGTCCACCTTGACACCCTTTGGGAGTTGTACCCAACGACACGAAACATCGGGATCTTAAAAATACAATAGTCGAGCTCCCAAATCTCTTCTATGAACCCATAGAAGCTAGTCTTCTTCTTGCTGTGTTGTCATAGGCATCTATCACGGACACCACTATTTTGGTAAGTGCTTTTGCTATCCCGAGATCTCGTGTAAAAGGTATATCCATTTATGTCGTATCCTTGCCATGTCAAGATTGTACTGATGGCCCTTTTGCCAACCACCTCAACATAACACTCGTTTCTTTCCAGTCACATGCTCTTTGAACCAATGATTGAACAAGCGGTTATGCTCTTTTGTTACCCAAGCCTCGATCGTCCACGATTTTCCTCTCGTAGCTTATCCTTGTGCATGTCCATGTACGAGGACACCTCAATGATTGTTGCAAGGCGTGAAATGAGCTTTTGAACAATCCATGATCGTAAGAATTTGTTGATTTCCTTCCAATCGTCCCTTTTCCGCTAGCCTACCCTCATGGCGAGATCTGAGCACTCCTACCGGTTCCACCCCTCCATGTAATCCACGCAAAACTCGATAACCTCCTCGGTTGCATAACCTTCCACAATGCAACCCTCCGTGAGATCGATTGCGTACATACTTCTTCAGGATACCCATGTACCTTTCAAGCGGGTACATCGATGCGAGAATACGGGCCACATACATTTATCTCATTCACAAGGTGAACAATGAGATGAACCATTATATCGAAAAATGATGGAGGGAAATACATCTCTAGTCGGCATAGTGTCTTCACCACATCATTCGTAGTTCGAAAGTCCGATGGGATCGATGACCTTCGTGAAATCGTGTTGAAGAAGAAACACAACCTCATGATTGCTTCTCGGACCTTTTCGAGCAAAATACCTCTAATTGCAATAGGAAGCATTTGTGTCATCATCACATGACAATCATAAGACTTCATGCCGATTAACTTCAAATCTTTCATGGACACGGTTTCTTGATGCTTGCGAGTAGCGGATGGAACTTTCACACCATGCAAGCATTTGCAGAGTCATTCTCTCTTTCTTGGATAGAGTGTAGCAAGTCGGGGAAGGTAAAGTCGGCCTTTCCGTTGTCTCGAGGATGTAGCTCACTCGATTTTCATATCTTCCGTGTCCCTTCGTGCCTTGATCAGTCCTTAGTTTTGCTAGGAATATTCACAAAATACCAATCAAGTCATCACATACATTTTCTCTACATGCATGACGTCTATGCGATGTCGAACTTCTAAGTCCTTCCAATAGGGCAAGTTCCAAAATATCGATCTCTTCTTCCATGTGATCTTCTCGATCGAGACCTCGATTTATTATTACTCTCTCCTTTCCAAGTACAACATTAATATCCTTAACCATATCATATACCTCTTCCCACGAGGAGGCCTTGGAGCTATACCATCCTCTTTTGTCCGTCGAATTGTTTCTTCATATTGCGGTAGGGGTGATTCTGTGAAGGAACTGCGGTGATGCATGTACACAGTTTTCCTTGAGTTATTGAGCCACACACTTGCGGTTTCATCCATGCAATGGGGCATGCTTTGGCCCCTTTACAATCTGACCGGATAGGTTACCAAGGGCGGGAAATCATTGATGGTGCAAAACAACAATGCGCGTAGGGTGAAGTACTCTCGCTTGTACTCATCCCATACCATACACCTTCGTTCCACAAGATCACAAGATCTTCCACCAATGGTTGTAGGTATACATCAATATCATTGCCAGTTGTCTCGGCCCTTGGATAAGCAAATACATCATAATGTACTTTCGTTTCATACACAACCAAGGAGGAAGGTTGTAGATCTGAGAGTCACGAGCCAAGTGCTATGAATACTACTCATGTTACCGAAAGGATTCATTCCATCCGTACTCAACCCAAACCTTACATTCCTCGGTTCATTCCGAAGTCCATCCTAAAGAGCCTATCGATGGTTCTCCACCGGCGTAATCGGCAGGTGTCTCGACTTTCCATCCTTTTACGCTCTTACGAGTGCCATCGCATCGATTGGGCATGCTTTTGTTTCCAAATAAACGCTTCAACCGAGGTATTACGGTAAATACCACACCACTTTAGCGGAGCTCCTTTCTTCACCACGGTGCCCTCATTGTCATGGTCTTTACGCTTGTATCGCGATGATTTGCACACGGACATACATGCATGTCTCAGATACTCTTTGCGATAGAGTATACAATCGTTTGGACATGCATGTATTCTTTCTACTTCCAATCCCAATGGACATACAACCTTCTTAGCTAAATAAGTGGTTATCGGCAATACGTTTCCATCTGGAAGCATGTCCGCTAAGAGATGTAATAGCGCCGTGAAACTTTTATCGGACCAACCATTGCTTGCCTTCAATTTTAGAAGTGAAAGCACGGTGTGCAACTTTGTGTATTCCTCCTTGCAACCCGGGAACAAAGGTGTGTCCGAGTCGTCCAACAAACCCTTGAATTGATTAAACTCTCTCTGACTAGTGTAGTTCCCTTCTGCATCGCGCAACATCTGAGCAAGATTATTATCGTCATCAATGTCCAACCTATCCTCATCGGATCCAT
The DNA here is from genome assembly GCA_036346275.1 of Otatea glauca. Classification (NCBI taxonomy): domain Eukaryota; kingdom Viridiplantae; phylum Streptophyta; class Magnoliopsida; order Poales; family Poaceae; genus Otatea; species Otatea glauca. The sequence continues at coordinate 36,298,371 of CM070713.1, read as the reverse complement.
AGCGATGTCACCGCCATAATGCCTTCTCCATCATCCAATACGTTATCACCTTCATGTATGTTTTCCTCTTCACCGTGACTTGTCCAACGTGTATAGCCAAGTACAAAACCTCTTCGAATCAAGTGCAAGTGGATGTGCTCTTTGTCTGAAAACATTTTCTCATTCTTGCAATCAATGCATGGACAATGTATGTACTCCGTCTTCTTATGCAATTTGTTCTCCTCAGCGGCTCTTAGAAAAGCGAGATACCGTCGATGTAATCTCGGTACATAACAGTTCGCATTGTACATCCATCTCCGGTCCATCTAAAATTAATTAACATATAAAAATTGATTAAAAACTAATCTAATTACTTATCATCTAAATGAGCTAGATAATAAATTCATCATCTAAAAATGATGAGCATCCACCTACCAAATTAGCTTAAATTTCATGTATATCAATATCCAATAATCTTAATTAAATAAATTTAATATATGTCCACACTAATGGAACCAAATTAATAGTAATTAAAAACTAATCAATACTTTTCCTGTAAAGAAGCTAGATAATAAATTCATCATCTAAAAATGATGAGCACCCACCTACCAAATTAACTAAAATTTCATTTATATTAATACCCAATAATCTTAATTAAATAAATTTATTATATGCAAGATGTATATGTTCGTACACTAATGGAACCAAATTAATAGTAATTAAAAAACTAATCTAATAACTTATCATCTAAAGGAGCTAGATAATAAATTCATATATATGCAAGATGTACATGTCCGTACACTAATAGAACCCAATTAATAGTAATTAAAAAACCAATCTAATTACTTATCATCTAAAGGAGCTAGATAATAAATTCATCATGTATCAAATTAACTTAAAATGCAATTAATATTAAATATATGCTTAATCATAATTCATCATCTATAAAAGGAACACAACATCATCTAATGAACCTAGCTAGGAAATAAATTCATCAACTACAAAATGGTACCTAAATAAAAATAAACAAAATCTAAACTTTTCATCTCATCTACATATAAACCCTAATTAAACTTGGTTTAAAAATTAAATTGCAACAAGATTAACACAAATCAAGAGAGGAGAAAAAATAACTCACCAAGGAACAACTAGAGGAAGTACAAGCACAAGAATTGGAGAAAACGAAATCAAATTTAGAAGTTTTGGTTTGCTCTCGGGAGGAAGAAGACCAGGTCTTTGCTCGACCACCTATTTATAGGCAATATTATCGATGGCGGTTTTTAACTAGAACCGCCACTAATAACATTATCCGTGGCGGTTCTATCCTCGAACCGCCATCGATAATCATTATCGATGGCGGTTCGAGGATAGAACCGCCACGATAATCAATAAATCGATGGCGGTTGGAGGATAGCACCGCCATCGATAACCTAATTATCGATGGCGGTTCTAGCCTCCAACCGCCATCGATAATGTATTGTTATCGATGGCGGTTCTACCTCGAACCGCCATCGATAATCGTTATCGATGGCGGTTCGAGGATAGAACCGCCACTGATATTTTTCCCGCCATTTATGAAATTGAACCGCCACTGATAAATATCTTTGTGGCGGTTCGAAAAAAACCGCCACAAATAGACCGTCACCTATTGCAGGTTTTGGCGTAGTGGTACTAAGCATAATTCACAAAATCAATTCTTCCTTTAATTACATTCTCTAGTAATTATAACTAAAATTTATGATGCATATCATAACACATCAAACCATGTCTACCTCATCATGATCATCAAAGAGAAAGATGTCAATATTTTTAGCACATTCAACCTAATAGTTAATTCAGCACAAGATAGTACATCAACATTTTCTTTTGTTCTACAAACCACAACAAGTCATCAATCACACACCTTCCTATACCAAGTTTAAGACATATCTTTTCAACAAAAGTTTCAACATAATCAACATAAAAATTTCATACAACCCATAAGTTGACATCTCAATAAAAGAAAAACTTATTCGATCAATTAATGACTCCAACAATTAAATATTATCTTTACGCAACATATATCATAAGAATGGATTTAAGATAGTCATTCGCTAAGGGTAAAATCAAACGCTATGACAATCATTCTATGTTTCCTCATTCTTTGATGACAACATGGATTAATCATTCCATTGATACATTAAAAAAATTATCACTTAGCAACAAAGTCCAACAAACTCCAGTACTTTACACCATCACATTGTCCTAAAAACTTCATCAAATAGAAAATTCTATACATTTTCAATCGCGATTTGTATTAGCATCAAGGGAACATGATTTCATATTTCCAATTATTTTAATAATTCGCAGCAACACATAAAATGACTCTAATCAATATTCACTTTATGGCCATCTACTAACACAATTAAATGTCTCTACCAACAGCTTATATTAGAATGTCTTTTAACAACTACCAAATTTACTTTAACAATAACAATAGATTACATCATTTCAATGTTCTAACTACACATCAAAGTTTAAAGTTTTAAACATTCTCATTGGTCACCTACCCTAGAAATAACAGGGTGTGACCCCAATTTTTTTTTAGTAAAGCAACGATTCTCAAGCATGGACAAGAACACATTTAATCATTACTCACTATAGCATAATCCATGATAGTAGAGGGTTATTTAGTTTTAAATGGAAGATAACAACTACAATTAATTGATTCAACTCACAAGTTAATAAAGAAAAACTTCATTCTATAAGTTGCACAACTACATTCTATATAACATGCTAAACAATACTTCTTACTATTGACAAATTAGCTTAGTCACATGATTACTTACTTTATTTACATCATTTTTTTTTCAGAAAACCCAACCATATTTCACAACGGAACTCGACTATTAAATCACAAGATGACAAGACCAAACTTTGACATGCAAAAGCACTTCAAGACAAATCTCAAAATTTAAAACTTCCACGAAAGAAGATGGTTGCAAGGGTATTCTTTTTCACCAAAAGAAAAACCAAGCGATCATCTACTCCATTTTCTAATAAAGGCAGAAAGCATAAACCCTTAGAACTTAAGTTCTGCTAAAAAAACAACAACTTCTTTTAAGCGCGGAAACCGATATACACATACAAAAGGCAAAAATTCTTTTTTTTTTGACGAAAAACAACCAACATTAACCAATAAAGCCAATTGCTAGAACGATAGTAATAACAACCGATAAAGACTCATTCACTAAACACTTTCTCTTTGTCTCCGACCATTGAAGATATAATGAAAGCAACCTTCTCAACAAACTCTCCGATCTAAGACATACATAGACAACAACTCTCCCATACGAGGGGTTCCTAAACCTTAGGTGGTGGCTCTACCCAACCACACCCACAACTAAGGCCTCTACCACGACCACGCAGACAACCACTGAAACCCTTCAGCACATCTAATTCACATAATCACATTCCTTCAAGCCACTCAATCATAATCATAGCAATATACATCATCATAACACCATCATGTTCAACACATATAAATCATCAAATCTCAAATAAGATATTAAAGCGTAATGCAATGATTACCCATACCCTTTCTCTCGTGCATCGAGTGTGTCAAGTTTTAAATTAGTTAACCAACCTATATCAAATTTTAAGATTAATATCCTATGGCCAAATTTTAAAGAATATATACCTAAGCCAAGTTTCTAATTTCTCAAATCAAAATTTTAGTTCACTCTAGAGTAATTTTCCAATTTCACACCACGGACCTAAAGCCCGCTCTGATACCAACTGTAACACCCCGGCATATATCATGCCCGAATGCTACCAAACATAGAAACTACAACAATTAAATATCCCAAAACAAGCTAAATTCTAGCAAGGTTACCAATTGCTAATACCGAAATTTCAGCAGCATAACATCTGTTTTTATCATGAATTTAGCAACGTTAATATCCTAACAAGTAATATCAATATATAAAGCATCTAAAGAAGCAATGAACATAAATGTAACATCCACAAAATCTCATACTAACAGTTCCAATCTCTCTACAAAAAAAAAACGATCCCAACGAGAGATTTAAGCACTCCAATTGACCCTTTAACAAGTTTCATGGCCTTTACTTATATCCAAAAATTCAAATCGTAACTTATAACATTGCCTAAAGTGAAATGCTACGTCAGAAGGTGTAGCTAATCCCTTATCCCGCATGCCGACTTTTTGGTACCTAAAAAAAACAACATTAAACACAAGAGTGAGTTTAAAACTCAGCAAGCATAATGAAATGAGTGAAAGAATCATTTAGCAGCAACAACAACATATTCATCATTTTCATATTCATAATATCGTTAACAATTCGTACTCATCTCCTTGAGTAAGATGCAATGCCAAGCGATGCACATGTCCTCTCAAAGGCGTATCTGGGGTATAGTGAGTGCACACCGTCGGTGTGCACCCTCTTCCCCTTCCATCCCGTAGATGGAGGTGCCTACTCTCGCTTCCATTCACCACGGTGAATGAAATCACGATGTAAGACTTACTCTATGGCTCTCCGGATTAGTCATAACTTTCTCACCGGCTTTACCGGACTAGTTAGGACTTTCTCACCGCCCTGGCCAGATTTCATGCCATGAATGCAACATGTACTAGTAACCCAAAACAAGATGTACAACAATTTTATCTCATCTTGGCATAGCATTACTATGAATCAAGTCATCATATCCTGGTTAACATTAGACATAGTAAATTAATCTATCAGTTACTCGTTCATCACATAAGCATCAACATAACAAACCACTCATCAACTAGTCCATGGCACACACAGCATCTCTAACAATTTCCTACCACACACTATCCATTCCAAAACACTTGCCTTAACCACGAGGAGCGGAGTGGCGCAAGGTTGAGGCCACTCCTGAAGTCACACCACCTGAAAATAAATTGCATACATCTCAACACAATGCAATCACAGCACATGCAACAAGTTTAGCGACATCGAACTTACGCCCTACTCCAATTTTATTCCTTTCTCACTCAGCGAACAAAACCGCCCCTGTCCCGATGGTCTAAAGGTTATAAGTTCCACCCTTATAAACCAAACCTCAGGGACCAAGAACTTTATGAAACTACTAAAAATTACCCACTAAAAACATGTTAACCAATTCCCTCAAATAGAACATTTAGCCTTTCATCTTTAGCCCTGAAACCCAATCTGCTACCACACTGGACAGCAGACTTCAAAATAGCATAACTAATTTTATACAATTCCAAATGAAGTAAAGGATAACATTTCTGAAATCTACAGGTAATTTCCTAACTTAATCTGGTCATTAAAAAATTTAATTCAACATCTAGATAGCCCTACTCTTCAGTTTTCCGCGACTGCTGCCAGAAGAGACAGATTCTGAACAGTAGTCACTAAAACAGCCATAACTTTTTAACTACCCAACCAAATTTCATGATCTTGGTCTCTAAATAAACTTAAGACGATTATCTACAACTTTTCCAACAGCCAACCCCTCTGAAAATGACTGGAACTATTTTTAATCTCTGCCCTAAGATTCAGATCAGCACTGCTCGAACCCAGATCTCGCCCCACAATACAAATTCTCCCCAAACCAATCTAATCACTGCACAAAAACCTGGAATTCTATCAATTAAATCACCAAAACAGATCCACAAAATAACTCAAACCTGAATGGGGACGCCGGGGAGGAGGAGGCGCAGGAAAGGAGAGGCGCAGGGAGGGAGGGGGCTCTTTGGAAGGGAGGGGTGGCTGCAAGGGAGGTAGGGTGGCTTGGGGGGGTGAAAGGGGAGAGTAGGCTAGGGTTAGGGAAACCCCCTATGGGCCATGACGCTCCACCTACAGCCCAGAATCAGCCCAGACCAACCCAAATCTCTCTCGGAGGCCCAAAGATAGCCCTCAAGACCCACACTAACCCTAAAACAGCCCACCACCGCTCGAGTTAAATTTTTTTTTTAGATATTACACAAGCACATGGCGGTACTACTACTCTTAGATGGCCGGTAGTACCAGGATGAATAGTAACCCAGGTACTACCAGGTACTGTAACATGGTAATACCGGTGAACATTAAAACACAGTATCAACAAGAAAATCAGCATGTGTTCATGATAAAAAATTCGTGTAACTTTTGACCGCCTGATCCAAACCCTGTGAAACTTTGTATGCACATTTCTAAGGATGTCAGGAACCTATTCCAACCTTCAATCATAAGGATTGACGTCAAAGTTCTGACCTTTTTCAAATTTACCGAAGGTTGCACCAAAACCGGGTCAAAATCCAAAACTTTGCCTTGAGCTTGCTCGTGGGGATTTGATAATCAAGATGACTTTAGATGACCTCCCACATATCACAGCAAGCAATAAATTCAAATAAATTACCCTCAAACGAGCAAGATTAAGATCTACCTCAAGAAAGTCCTTCTCAACTCAAAAACTGGTTTCTTGGAGAAACTTGGATGATCAAGAAAAGCATGCCAAGATTATTGAGGAGATGATCTACAAAGGATACATCTATCAATCATACATTCTTGGTAGCACGAGATCAAGCAAGAAAGAAACCACAATAAGAGAGCAAGAGCCAAGCAAGAAGAAGATCAAAACTTGAGGCAAAAACTTAAGTAAAGAGATGATTTGCATTCAAATCATGAGGAGAACGTTTACAAAGCTTCTCACCTGAAAGCAAAGCTTCCAAGGAGCACTCACACACCCACACAAGAACACCAAAGTCTTGTGGAAACCCTAATCCTTCTAATCTAGGCTTAATGGCTTAGAGCCTCACCTCCCACTCCATCTCTTTATATAGTGGAGACAACCCTAACCCTAAAACCTGGATACACATGTGGATACCACCCACTCTTACATGGGCTAACCCAAAACCCAATACTCTTATGGGGTTTTCACTCACACAAGCATGCTTCTCAAATCAGCCATCACATTGACACCAAATCTGCTCTGGGAGCCTGAATTTGCGTCCAATTCCACTTTGGCATTAACTAAACCACTTAGGCACCGCTGCGGTTTTCCAAACCGCCTCGACCGCCGGTATTGGAAAAATTACCAATTTGCCCCAATAACTTGTCTTCCTTCTCGTCGAAGCATCGCCATGTTTCGCGCTTTCCATGTGACCCCAATGATTTGCTACCAAGCCTCTCACACATCCGGACTCCCCAAACCATCCTCGCTTGTAAGCGGGCCAAAGTCACTTGGCGTGCCATGTGTCGTTGACCGCTTCACCATGGCGGCATCGGCTTCCTTGACCGTTCTTGACCTCGACTCCTCCATGAGCCTAGTTCTGGTCCATGCCGTTGCACGCCATGTCCATCACCAGTGCTTCATGCACTAACTCCTTATCTGCTTAGCTTGCAACCACTTCCTAGCCTCAATCATCTTCCCACGTCCTTTGACCGTTCTGGACCTCAGCTATCTTAGACTTGTCCCGGTCTTGCCTTCGCCTCACCATGACCTAGCCCCGGAGTCCTACAACCAACACAGACAAGAAACATATCACATAGCACTGTTAACAATAATATGCATTAATTATCAATAATGCAAACATTAAGCACAAATTCGATGGAAACCTGGTACTACCACCAACCAGAGATCGGTAGTACCACAAGTCTGGTACTACCGCTCCTAGTTGGTCGATAGTACCGCTCGCACTGATCAAACTCGAGAGAAACTCTCTGGAAAATAGCTACTGCCACTAGAGGCCAGTAGTACCGCACTGTAAGATCGAGGATGCCGACTAGAGGGGGGTGGATAGGCGGCTTTAAAAATTCTTCTCACTAAATACACGCTCTATTGATCTCTATGACAAAACCTAAACAATAATCAATGCGGAAGCGATAAACTAAGGTTTTGACAAATTAAAGCTTAAATCAACTAGGCTCACTAAGTGCACTAGTTAATTATGTCTCTATTCAAGAATATATACTTCTAAAGACAATCAAGCAATTTATTTCTAGGAATGTAAATTGCAACAATGTAAATAAATATTTTAAAGAAAACACAAAGAGACACACCGATGTTTTACCGTGGTGTTCGGAGACTTGCTGGTCTCCCCTAATCCACGTTGAGGCTAGCCCAAACCTCTTTGGACCAGCTTCACGAATTGAGCACCCGCTTCGATTCCACTAGTGGTAGCTCTTTCCCCCTCCGGGTTGGTGACCTCCGACCTTCACAACTTTGCCGGGCCTTCTCACAATCTCCTTAAGAAGGTCACCACGCATGACGCCTCCACACGCCGTCTAGGTGTCAGCAAACACCAAGAGTAACAAGTCAAGCCCTCTAGCTTGATCCTCACCAAGTGCAACACATGCACAAGGCTTCCCTCAAGTGCAACACATGCACAAGAGGCTCTCAATCCTTTCCTAAATGCAACACATGCAAATAGGGCTCACTCTTAGCTCAAAAACCAAATGGAAGAGAGCAACACATGCACACAACTCCCACAAACCTTCCCAAAGGTCAGCAACACCCAAATAACAGCCCCCAAAGCTCCTTTTATAGCCTCTCCAAAGAAAACTAGCCGTTGGGGGGTAAAACGGGAAAAAAGTGTAGCAAACCCGGTGCTACCGCCCTACTAGGGCCGGTAGCACCGGCCTCTAGGCCAACGGTCACTTTCGTGCATTAAAAACACCAAAAACTACCTGTTGCTACAGTACCCCCCGGTGATACCGCCCATCTAGGACCGGTAGCACCAGCCATTTCCACCAAAAAACACTTCTCTAGAGTTTTTGCACCGCCTCTGGGCCAGTAGTACCACCCCGAGCGGTGCTACCGCTTATCTAGGGCCGGTAGCACCGCTAGGGCGGTGCTATCGCCCATGTAGGGGCGGTGCTACCTCTGTTCCAGCCACTAAAACGCTCATAACTTTTTACTCCAACTCCGATTTAGGTGATTTTTGATTCTATGTAAAGCTTATCACGAGGGCTACAATCTCCGACCATTTTCAAGATTTAAGCAACCATATATATTTTTAAATATCAAAAAAATAAAGAATCTAATGTAGTCACTCAAGTGCAAAATCTGATTTTCTCGAAATCCCTCACATGGACTTGATCAAGAGCGTGACTGTAACATCCCAAAAATTGAAGTTTTGGAATGTTAGAAATCAAAGATGAACCATTTGCATTTCTTCGAATTAATTCCAGCTTAATTTGAATTTTCCATAAATGAAAGGATTTAATTTGGCTAAACCATTCATCAAACTAAAGAATTTCAGTTTTAGTTGGGTTCCTTGTGCTCCAAGGATTTTTTTTCTATATTTTTGGGGATTTTTCTGAAATTATTTGATATTTATTTGAATTTATATGCATTTATTGGAATTTTTGGTAATTTCTAAAGTCAGAAAATGTTTTAAAATTTCCGAAAAACCCTCTCGGGCCGAATCCTCTCCGGCCGCTTGTTTCTGTTCAGCGCCTGCCCGTTTCTCGCCCGCCCGCTCCGCTTGACCCGCCGCCTCGGCCGCCCGTTCGCCTGCCTCGGCCCGGTGGTCGTCTTGCGCGAAACCCTAGCCGCCGCCGCCGCTCGAGTCCTGTCGCCGCACGCCGAGCTCTCGGTTTCCGCGTCGGGCACGCCTCCCGAGGGCTATAAAAGCCCAGGCGCACACCCCCCAAGGATCGCCTCATCGCGCCGCCCCTTTTGCCCCACCTCTCGCTGCCCTAGCTGCCACCGTTGCCCAGCGAGCTCGCCGGAGTCCTCGCGCGCCCGAGCCCTTCCGCCGTCTTTTTTGCGCCGCCGGTGCCCTCCGCCGCATCCGTTGGTCTTCCCGAGCTGCCCACGCCGCCTCTCCCGGTTCGCCTTGGCCCGGTCCGATCCGCCGCGTCTCCTCCGGTTCTTGTGCCTTCTTCTTCATCTCCGGTGAGTGGCGCCGCCCGCCTCGCCGTCGACCTCCAGCGGCCGCGCTCCGCCGTTAGATCTTTAGCCGACGCTCCCGATCGCGCCATGCCTCCTTCCGCCGCAGCTCCGCTTCGGCCGTCCGTCGGCCTCGCGCGGATGTGCGCCGCGTGGCGCCGGCGTCACCGCCGCGCGTCGGCCACTGCGTCGGCGATAGCGTTAATCGTCGCCGGGCGCCGCGTGGACCGAGCCAGCGCCGTGGACCTTGTCCACCGTGAGCGGTGACGTCGGCGTTGCGCAATAAATCCTTTTTCGATACAAAAATAAATCCGAATTTCGATTTTCGATTTTCTCTGAATTTAATTTTCGAAGCCGTTCTCGCTCATACGAACTCCGATTGAGGCGATTCAAGTTTCTAAATTCTTCTAAAATCAAGATCTATCTTCCAGAGCCATTTATTTTTAGTTTTGAGCTGGTTTGAGTCTCTGTTTTGTATTTATTTGGTTTTGTTGCTTCTTTTCCGATGAGCGCTAATTCGAGGAGCGAACGAAGACTTGAAGACCAAGATTCAGCACTAGATCAGCAAGGCAAGTCGTAACCTTGATCATATTGATCCTATGTTTGCAAAGTAATTTATTTTATACACTTGCATGCTATTTACGTATCAATGTTTATTTAATGGGAGTAGATGTATACCTAGTTGATATTATGTCACCTTGATTGGTTGTATGCCATGTATCCATTGTTAAACCTAGGTTGGGACATTACTAGTTGGACATAATCATTATACCAACATTGGGTTATCGTAGCTATGCTTAGACATGCTTACATATACGTTGGGATTCATGTCACATGTGAATAATGTTAATATTGACTTAATGAGATATTGAATCGTGGCCGTTAGCCACTGTTGTAAAATTTGTTGTACCATGGCGGGGTTTGCCATTGGTCTTGGTTGAACGAATTGTTTTCCCTCGGGCAAGTGATCGTGAAGTAAAGGGGGTGCTTTCTAGCATATTGGGATGTGGATGTCTTGCCTGAGACAACTTAAGGACTTAATCTTGTGCGCCATTGAACTGGGCCTAACCGTACTACCACATGTCTGGAATGGGACAGACCTAGCTGATTAATTTGTAATGTCTAGCCTTGAGTACTGCCAGTTGGTGGTGTGGGTTCCGGGATGGACGGGTAGATTCGCAAGGCGCAAGAGGGGGCCCTAAAGGGCGAAACCTTAGCGGGCAGTACCGAGTTTAGACAGTGCATTGTAAAGGCTTTGTCATGATATCTCTGTGACACACCAAAGGAAGTGTGTTAAGATCGATTGCACAAAGAGATGTTCATGTCTTGTGGGTAAAGTTGTACAACCTCTGCAGAGTGTAAAACTATTCGAATAGCGCGTCATGGTCATGGACAAAGCCCGGGAATTTCACACGGGGTATAGAGTGTTTCATAAAATGTGGAATGTGGAATTGTTGGGATGTGAACAGGGAGTTCACTGTTGTTTTGTTGTCTATCATTGATCTATCAGTTATTTATTTATCTTTTCATAAATATGCTTTCAATCTATTTATTGTATTTCAATTCAAGTTATTGCTTTCTGCAAAAGAACTATATAGCCATCCTCTTCAAGCCGTGCATAAATATATTGCATCATTTCCCTACGGCTTGCTGAGTACCTTTGTACTCACGGCTTTATGCCCTTGTTGATCAGTTGCTGAAGGAGATAATGAATATCATGAGGAGGAATTCTATGAAGACTACGTGGATTAGGAAGGCGTTCCCCAGACGATTGCCTGTGGCATGTCGAATGGTTCAAGTTATCTTTTCCGCTGCAATAGTATTTGTTTCTTAAGCCCTTAAGGCATAATGGTGTAAACATTGACCATAAGGTCGTTTGCTTTATTCAAAAATAAATTGCTTCTTCCTAGTTAATTCGTTGTATGGAATGGTATTTCATCTATGTTTCCACTGTGTGCACTAGCGTGATCCTGGACTAGTGCAGTATACACAGAGGGTTTCGGATTTGCAAATCCGGATCCCGACAGTGACTACAAGCTAGTAAGAGTCAATAAGATGAAATCTTATGCCATTTGGTGATCAACTCATGATCAAAACAATTTGCAAATAAACCGAGAACCCATTAGATCAATCCTCTAGCCATGTAAGGATCAACACATGATCTCTAAATTTTGCAAAACACATTTGCAAATGCCAACACATGCTCTAGGATCAAAACCATAACCTCTAGATTATTTGCAAAACACATTTACAAATAGAAAAATCATAAACTTTACTTAGCCTTGTGATGATCAACACATGATCAAATCACATGCTAAAACACCGATGCATGAGCTCTCACCTTTTGCAACACATGCAAAACTTAGATCCATACAAAAACCACATAAACCAAATTACATGACCTATCTCCCTTTTGCAACATATGCACATCCATAGCTCCATGCAAAAACCAAATCAGTTAAGATTCAATAAGAATCGAGCGTGAGCTCCCTTATTTGCAATACATGCAAATATTTAGCTCATGCAAAATCCAAACAAGAGAGTGAGCTAGAGTGAACCGGATTGAGTTCATCAACACATGATGAAGCTCAAGCTATAAGACTCATCCCTCTTAATAATACGGCAACCTATACTGGCAACCCGGTCTCCCATCCAAACACCGAGACCGGTAAAACACTAGGAACACATCCTTAGCCCTAGCTAGTTATACCTTTGCCTCTAGCACATCCGCTTGGAGTTTTATGATTTTCATCATCTTCTCTCCAAGTCAGGATCTTCGTCTTGTTTATCAACATATGATGAACTCCCCTTGTCTTAGCTTCGGATCCTCTTTTGAAGCTCATCAACATATGATGACGTACTTGTCACATCTATCCATCTCTACCTTGGACTTAACCTATTTCAAACTCATTGAAAGTGTTACTCCAAAACGCATGTTGTCTTAATCATCATTGCACTCCATTAACACATAATGGATGCTCCCAAGATCATTTGATCTTTTCCTTTGATGATTGACCACAACCCAAAGACAAATGATTGAAAGATTAATTGTGTCTTGAGTATACTAATGCAACTAATGCTTCATATACACAAGAACTTTCGATTGCCCTAGTATCAACAAAGTGAACCATCAACACATGACTAGTTCTTTGTTGATTGAATGTCAGCCGAACACAATTTAAATTGTATTTAAATTGTCATAAGTATATATTAACTACACAGGTTTTATATACTCAATTCGATGAAATCTAAAAGTAATGATCCAATTTATATGGAGTGGTGGAAAGGGATCAATACTCTTAAGATCATTAATTATAGAATAAACTCCGTTAGATGTGTGCATGCAAATATTTGAACTTGAATCAATATGCACATATTCAATTTTTTGATTGCTTTGGAGTTTATCCTATATTGCCATGAGTATACTACAACTACACAAGTAAAATATACTCAAGGGGTTGTTCCAAAGTAATGATCATTGATATAAAAAGATGAATTAGAAAAATACTATTGAAACATCAAGGTAAAGCATGAACTCCCCCTAAATGTGTGCATTTATGTATATATAGATTCGAAAACAAAATGCATATCTTAAAGTTAAAACAATGGTGGAGTTCACCCTTTATCTTGAATCCAAGAAATGTATCTAGAAATAATAAAGTTGCATTGGATACATCTCTTTTGGATTTCCATTTTTGTAGGAGCTTAATAAACACGTTAGTCTCACATTTAGATTTATCAATAAAAACATAACATATTTGACATCAAAGAATGCAACAAAATACGATAATATGAACTCGAATGCATACCTTTGATATTTCCATCTTTTTCATCCAAAAGAGACTAATAAGAGTTATGCTCAACAAAAGAGTTAGTCTCATAAAAGATTTATCATTGATTTACAATCGAGACTAATCAATATTATGATTATCAAAAGAGTTAGTCTCAACATTAGATTTGTCATTAACACCAAAACCAACTTAATGGGGCTTGAACTTTCAATCTCCCCCTTTTTGGTGATTGATGACAAATCCAAGCTTAATATCCACATTTGGATGAAAATAATCATATTGAGATAAGTTAAACTATTTGAACATGTAAGCATGTCTTCGAGCAATTTAAGCATTAACAAGTGAGAATGCTTTTGAGATATTTTTAGACAAATAATTAAAATAATTCTCCCCCTTAACCAAATTAAGATCCCAAAAACTAGGCTCCCACAAACTCCTCAACCAAATGAGGTATTGAGCTCCCACAAATTCTCCCCCTTTTGGCATTAAACACCAAAAATGGAAAACAAGTCCAAAAAGGAGAGTTTTTAGAGTGAAGAGCTTGGCAAGAAAAGACCACTTTGAAGAAGAGAGAGATTGGCAAGAAATTCTTTAAAATGAGGTCATAACAAGATTGAAATGAATACATATGACCTATTGAAGTTCACAAGAAGTCTTAAATAAAATACCACTTTTAAATATTAAGAATTTTCAATAAAATTCAAGAATTTCGCAAACTTCTTTATATGGCCCAAAAGAGTAAACCAACATGAAAAAGGGCCATAGTTTGAGTTAAGCACGAGAAAGATATTTGAGACACATTCAAATAAACTCCTTATTTTATTAGGCTTTTCAATTTGTAAACAAACTCACAAGAGAAGTCTTTGAGAGCCTAATAGCGCTTATACTAGAAAAGCATCCAAATGAGCTACGAATTTTCATGAAACCACTTGTAGAAAGTTTTAAAGAAGCACCACTTGTAATACCACTTGAAGAAAACATAAAGCTTGTAAATATCAATTTTAAAGTAATACCACTTGTAATGCTTACTTTTCAATTGATACCACAAGTAAAGATTGTTTTTCAAATGATGCTATATGTAAGAGATATTACTTGTAAAGATCATTTTGCATGAGAATACCACTTTGAGAAAAATATTGATATTTGTTTTAAGCAAGCTCAATTTTTTCAAAGATCAACTTGATACCATGACATATCCAAAAAGAGAGCATTTTCCAAAACTAGAATAAACAATCTCCAAAAGGATTCTAAGATAAATCATGGAGCTAATACATTTAAACATGCTCAAATTTTGTTTTGAGAGGTTCTTCCATCTTAAAACCAATTTAAATATATGGAAACCACAAAGATTTCAAAGAACTAAAATTTCAGATTTTCATATTTTGACAATTCATTTATGCTTCAAAAGAGGGCTGAAAAACTACTCAAAAGAGGTCCAAAAAATCTGATACAATTTTACATAATACACCAACTATTGATGATCAATTTTTACAAAGGTGGTCTCCTCAAATTATGATCTTATTTGGAGATACAAAAATCACAAATCAGCTCAAAACCATATAAAGGTCTGAATTTTCAGCATTTGATCAAAGAGAGAAAAGCTCATAACTTTTTCAAATGAAGTTCAATTTATTTGAGACTGTGCAGAAACAAACTTTGGTATCATAAAAATCTTTTCCAAAAAGAATGTTCGAAAAAGGAGTCTCCAATCAAAAGATATGCCAAATTTTGCTTTGTAGGCATGAATTTTACTCAAAGAGAAGAAAAGTCAAAACTTTTTCAAATAAAGTCCAAATAGTTTGAAAATTTCCAAAAATTAACTTTGCATTAGTTAGAAGGTTTTCCAAAAACAATTTCCTCAAAATAAATTTTCTTTCAAAAGATATGGCAAAATGCTCTTTGTAGGCACAAGTTTTTACCCAAAGAGAAGAAAAGTCAAAACTTTTTCACATGAAGTCCAAATTATTTGAAAATTTTTAGAAATCAACTTTGCACTATTTATAAGGTTTAAAAAAAATAATTTTCTCAAAAGGAATTTTCTTTCAAAAGATACGGCAAAATACGCTTTGAAGGCATGAAAAGAAATTGAATTTCCACCAAATGCTCAAAATGCAATTCAATTTGGATTTCAAGGAGATTTGAACTTTCATGGATTTGTATGAGTTAGAAATTCTATTTCAATTCAATATATACAAATAAATCCAATTTAAATTGCAAAAACCGCAATATGCAAGAATAGGTCATTTTGGGTCAAATGAAGGATTTTGGCCAAATTCAAATGGCTATAACTTTTGAACGGTTGTTCGTTTGGGAAAACTTTGAACTAGAGAAATGCTTGAAATGACCAACCCTATGAGTTTTGTATTGACCACTTTTTCAAAAACTCAATAGATTTTGATTTATGAAAATATTTCATTTAATCCAAAATCAAGATCCTATAAGATCCATGTGAGGTCAACTTTGCTAATATGTTTCTGAAATAGGGATTTTTACTCTAAAAGCATTGTAAAACATTTGAAATACATATTTGAGAACTTTTATAAAGATTTTTGTATATATGGGCCTTTTAAGCAATATTTTTGACTTTTGACCAAAGAGGCTCATATAAAAGGATATGTATATATATGGTTTTCAACAACATTCCAAAAAGTATTAAATGAAGCAAATGAGAAGATATTTGATTGGAATTGGTATGTATGAGTTTAAAATACTATTTTGAATCAAGATATGTCGAAGAATCCGGTCCAAGAGATGAAACTCACAAAGTGCTAGAATATGACCAATATAGTTCAATATTAGTTTTTGGGTGAGTTTCAAAATCAAATAACTCTTGATAGATTGATCTTTTGGAAATCTTTTGAATACGAGAATTGTTAAGAATGACCAACTCTAAGTTTTTCGTTTTGGAGCTATTTTCAAAATCTTTTTACAATTTATTCTATGAAAATTGTAAGTTTAAATCCAAAACAAGATACTAGTAACTAGATTTTGGACTTGAAACTCATTTTCTTTTGAAATTAGTTTTTATAAAGCCAAAACTCTTGGAAAACCTTTTGAAAGCATTTATATATTTTTTAAACTACTTTTCACAAGATTACTAATATTTATAAAATTTTTCACTTTTGGCTAAATGGCTTGATTTTGAAAATATATTATCACTTATATAAATATGGGCACACATAGAGATGTGATATACATGGTTATGATTTAGCACTCCCCCTTAATGTACCACATCCCAACTTGCTCAAGATTGCAATAAATTCAACTAAGAGGCATGAGCAAGTACAAGCAATTTAAATTGATTTTCATGATAATGCACCATAACCTACACAAGGCTATAAGCTAAAATTATCAATTTAAATACTTGTTACCGAGATGGTATTGGTTCATGATTGAAGTGATCATCCTCATGCTTGGCTCCATTTTGCATATGATGAAATCATCTTTTCTTGATTGAGCCTAGCCTCCAATGCATGTCCAAGTGCCTATTAAATATTTTAAGCACTTTTTGGTACCCAATATTTGTTGGGTCCAAGAATGTTAGTCACAAGATATTTAGGGACCCAAATGGCATAGGAATAGAAATTTTGGGTGAACTAATATTTCTAGCAAATGATTTGCTATACTTATCCTTTCTAAGCACATGACTAACATTTTTATGAAAATCCTTAGAGGATTTAGAATTTTTAGCAAATGATTTGCAATTGTTATTCCTCCTAAGCAAATTGTTTGCATTGTTTTGAGTGGTCTTAGGAGTACTAACACATCTAGCAAACACATTTCTAGTTTTACTCTTCCTAAGCAAATGAATATCATTATTTTGCAAGCATTTAGGAGAATTGACAAATTTTGCAAACACATTTCCATTTTTGTCTTTCCTAAGCAAATAATGATCATTTACGAGAGTTGGCTTAGGAGTGTTACCTAAGGGACATTGTTTACCAATGTGTCTCTTTTCTCGGCAATTGAAGCCAGTTTGGCTATTTGGACCTCTCTTGATCTTCTTGTCTTGCTCAATACCGGTTTGCCTCGTTGTTGATGATTTTGGCTTGATCTCCACTTTGTTAGGGAACACAGAGGCGAGGTGTCCCTTGTTGCAAGCAAAACACTTGATGGTCTTCGAGTGTCTTGCGTTGTGCCTTGTCTTGCTATTTTCCTTCTTTTTGGAGATGTAGCCAATCCCTCTCTTATCGTGCAAGACCCTTTGCTTGCTTAAGATATCGTCAAGGATGGCCTTCCCTTTGTAGCACTTCTTCAAGTCATTTTCCAACTTTATGACTTGTGCCTTGAGCTCGATATTTTCCTCTACAAGGTTAGTTTCACAAGACATAGAAGTAGAAGCAATATTTGAATTTGAGCTACAAGAAATATTGTTGTTAGAGGTGAACATATCAATCATAGATGGAATGCATGAAATAGAATTTATGCATGGCATTTCATCTACTAAATCACATTGAATTCCTATGTCCACTCTAGGCTTAACGATTTCCTTGAGAAGGAGGGATTCATGATTTTCCTTAAGCACATTATAATCATTTTGAAGTGAGTCACGCTCAAGCTTCAAAATCTTATATTTTGCTTTCTCTTTCGCAAGATAATCATTGAGCTCCTCTAACATATCCATAAGTTCGTCATAAGATAGCTCATCATCGTTATCATCATTTACCTCAATTTTACCTTTAGCCATAAAGGAACGAGTTAATGATGAAAGAAATTGTTGCTCATCGTCACTTGAGATAGAAGTTGAGGTTTCTTCATCACTTGAGGTAGAAGTGAAGGATTCTTCTACCGAAATGCATTCACCAATGCAATCTTCATTTGTTGATGTGGATGAATTATATATTTCTTGAAGTTTGACCCACATCTCATGAGCGCTCTTGAGATTGCAAATTTTGTTGAACACATCTACGCTCACAATGCTAAATAAAGCATTAGTAGCTTGAGCGTCGAGATGTAGGCATTTCTCTTCTCCTTTAGTTGGAGGAAATTCATTCAATCGAAGAGAAAAGCCCACATCTATGATCCACCATATTTGGGGGCTCATGGATTTAAAATAAGAAGTCATAAATAATTTCCACGAGGCTAATTTGAGCCATAAAAAATATGTGAATCGGTGTAGTGCACTAAATCACTAGTCGTCATCCTTACTCTCTAGGCGGTAAAGCCTAATAAATGAGAGACCAAGCTCTGGTACCACTTGTAAGATCGTGGATGTCGACTAGAGGGGGGTGAATAGGCGGCTTTAAAAATTCTTCTCACTAAATACACGCTCTATTAATCTCTATGACAAAACTTAAACAATAATCAATGCGAAAGCGATAAACTAAGGTTTTGACAA
This sequence comes from Otatea glauca, assembly GCA_036346275.1. Taxonomy (NCBI): domain Eukaryota; kingdom Viridiplantae; phylum Streptophyta; class Magnoliopsida; order Poales; family Poaceae; genus Otatea; species Otatea glauca. Next base: position 36,279,396 of record CM070713.1, on the reverse strand, counting down.
ATTAAAGCCTAAATCAACTAGGCTCACTAAGTGCACTAGCTAATTATATCTCTACTCAAGAATATATACTTCTAAAGACAATCAAGCAATTTATTTCTAGGAATGTAAATTGCAACAATGTAAATAAATATTTTAAAGAAAACACAAAGAGACACACCGATGTTTTACCGTGGTGTTTGGAGACTTGTCGGTCTCCCCTAATCCACGTTGAGGCTAGCCCAAACCTCTCTGGACCGGTTCTACGAATTGAGCACCCACCTCGATTCCACTAGTGGTAGCTCTTTTCCCCTCCGGTAGGCGAGCTCCGACCTTCACAACTTTGCCGGGCCTTCTCACAATGTCCTTGAGAAGGTCACTGCGCATGACGCCTCCACACGCCGTCTAGGTGTTGGCAAACACCAAGAGTAACAAGTCAAGCCCTCTAGCTTGATCCTCACCAAGTGCAACACATGCACAAGTCTTCCATCAAGTGCAACACATGCACAAGAGGCTCTCAATCCTCTCCTAAATGCAACACATGCAAATAGGGCTCACTATTAGCTCAAAAACCAAATGAAAGAGAGCAACACATGCACACAACTCCCACAAACCTTCCCCAAGGTCCGCAACACCCAAATAATAGCCCCCAAGGCTCCTTTTATAGCCTCTCCAAAGAAAACTAGCCGTTGGGGGGTAAAATGGGCAAAAAGTGCAGCAAACCCGGTGCTACCGCCCTACTAGGGCCGGCAGCACCGGCCTCTAGGCCAACGGTCATTTTCGTGCATTAAAAATACCAAAAACGATCCGTTGCTACAATACCCCGGTGCTACCGCCCATCTAGGACTGGTAGAACCGGCCATTTCCACCAAAAAACCCTTCTCTGGAGTTTTTACTCCACCTATGGGCCGGTAGTACTGCCCCTGGCGGTGCAACCGCTTATCTAGGGGCGGTGCTACCGCCTATCTAGGGCCGGTACCACCCATGTAGGGGCGGTGCTACCTCTGTTCCAACCACTAAAACGCTCATAACTTTTTACTCTTAACTCCGATTTAGGTGATTTTTGATTCTATGCGAAGCTTATCACGAGGGCTACAATCTCCACCCATTTTCAAGATTTAAGAACCCATAGATAATTTTAAATATCACAAAAATAAAGACTCTAATGTAGTCACTCAAGTGCAAAATCTGATTTTCTCGAAATCCCTCACATGGACTTGATCAAGAGCGTGACTACAAGCTAGTAAGAGTCAATAAGATCAAATTTTATGCCATTTAGTGATCAACTCATGATCAAAACAATTTGCTAAATACATTTGCAAATAAACCGAGAACCCATGAGATCAATACTATAGCCATGTAAGGATCAACACATGATCCCGACATTTTGCAAAACACATTTGCAAATGCCAACACATGCTCTTGGATCAAAACCATTACCTCTAGATTATTTGCAAAACACATTTACAAATAGAAAAATCATAAACTTTACTTAGCCTTGTGATGATCAACATATGATCAAATCACAAACTAAAACACCGATGCATGAGCTCTCACCTTTTGCAACACATGCAAAACTTAGCTCCATACAAAAACCACAAAAACCAAATTACAAGAGCTATCTCCCTTTTGCAACATATGCAAATCCATAGCTCCATGCAAAAACCAAATCGGTAATGATTCAATAAGAAGCGAGTGTGAGCTCTCTTATTTGCAATACATGCAAATATTTAGCTCATGCAAAATCCAAACAAGAGAGTGAGCTCGAGTGTACCAAATTGAGCTCATCAACGCGTGATGAAGCTCAAGCTATAAGACTCAACCCCTCTTAATAGTACGACAACCTATACTGGCAACCCGGTCTCCCATCCAAACACCGAGACCGGTAAAAGACTAGGAACACATCCTTTGCCCTAGCTAGTTATACCTTTGCCTCTAGCACATCCGCTTTGAACTTTTATGATTTTCATCATCTTCTCTCCAAGTCAGGATCTTCGTCTTGTTTATCAACACATGATGAACTCCCCTTGTCTTAGCTTCGGGATCCTCTTTTGAAGTTATCAACACATGATGACGTACTTGTCCCATTTATCCATCTCAACCTTGGACTTAACCTATTTCAAACTCATTGAAAGTGTTAGTCCAAAACGTTTGGTTGTCTCAATCATCATTGCACTCCATTAACACATAATGAATGCTCCCAAGATCATTTGATCTTTTCCTTTGATGATTGACCACAACCCAAAGACAAATGATTGAAAGATTAATTGTGTCTTGAGTATACTAATGCAACTAATGCTTCATATACACAAGAACTTTCGATTGCCCTAGTATCAACAAAGTGAACCATCAACACATGACAAGTTCTTTGTTGATTGAATGTCAACCGAACACAATTTAAATTGTATTTAAATTGTCGTAAGTATATATTAACTACACAAGTTTCATATACTCAATTCGATGGAATCTAAAAGTAATGATCCAATTTATATGGAGTGGTGGAAAGGGATCAATACTCTTAAGAACATTAATTATAGAATAAACTCCGTTAGATGTGTGCATGCAAATATTTGAACTTGAATCAATATGCACATATTCAATTTTTTGATTGCTTTGGAGTTTATCCTATATTGCCATGAGTATACTACAACTACACAAGTTAAATATACTCAAGGGGTTGTTTCAAAGTAATGATCATTGATATAAAAAGATGAATTAGATCAATATTATTGAAACATCAAGGTAAAGCACGAACTCCCCCTAAATGCGTGCATTCATGTATATATAGAGTCGAAAACAAAATTCATATCTTAAAGTTAAAACAATGGTGGAGTTCACCCTTTATCTTGAATCCAAGAAATGTATCTAGAAATAATAAAGTTGCATTGGATACATCTCTTTTGGATTTCCATTTTTGTAGGAGCTTAATAAACACGTTAGTCTCACATTTAGATTTATCAATAAAAACATAACATATTTGACATCAAAGAATGCAACAAAATATGATAATGTGAACTCGAATGCATACCTTTGATATTTCCATCTTTTTCATCCAAAAGAGACTAATAAGAGTTATGCTCAACAAAAGAGTTAGTCTCATAAAATATTTGTCATTGATTAAAAATTGAGACTAATCAATATTATGATTATCAAAAGAGTTAGTCTCAACATTAGATTTGTCATTAACACCAAAACCAACTTAATAGAGCTTGAACTTTCACGCACCCCCGATACTACCTCTCCCAGATGCCCGGTAGTATCGCCCAACACAGATAACACCTCAAATTACTTCAAATTTAAAATTGAATTCAAATCAAACTCAAACTTGAGCGCTACATTCTCAAACACTGTCAAACGTGGATAGACCTGCACATGGTCTTTCAATCTCCCCCTTGATGAGTATATTGACAAACACTGAAATGGCACAAAATTTCAGTTTGAAGGAAAAAGAAGAAAGCAATTTGATTGTGAAGCCTCACTTGGTCCAAAGGAAGGGAAAGCAAGACCATGACCAAGTTGGTGTAAGGTCGAGGATGCCGAATAGTGGGGGTGAACAAGCGGTTTTAAAAAAATTTCACTCTATGACTAACGAATCAATGGCTATGTCAAAACCTAAATAATATGCGGAAGCGTAATGATAAGGTTTTCACAATTAAAAGCTAAATCAACTAGGCTCACTATGTGCGCTAACTATCTATGTCTCTAACAATAATTTGCAATACAAAAAAATTGAGTTTTGGAATGTTTAATAATCAAAATGAACCATTCGCATTTTTCCCAAATTAACTAACGCTTAATTTGAATTTTTCTTTATGTAAAGATTTAATTTGACTAAGCTATACACCAAACAAAAGATTTCCAACCATAGTTGGGTTCTTTGTGCTGCAAGGAATTTTTCTATAATTTTTGAGATGTTTTTCCGAATTTATTTATATTCATACGAATTTATGGTATTTTACTTAATTGGAAAATCAGTTTTTATTTTTAAGTCAGCATCGGGCCGAAATCCTCTCTGGCCCATTCCTTTTCATGTAGCCTGGCCTGCTTATATTGGCCCGATCCTATTCGCTTCAGCCCAGCCACCTTAGCCCAATCCTCAGCCCACCAGCCTGATGAACAGTGCCATGTACTGTTCACCTTCGACACGGAGTCAACACCATGCACATTTCGAGTCCGGCCTCCGTACACCGCGTTGCCTCGTCTGGCTATAAGACCGAGCGTCAATCGTGTCAAAACGTCTGCCTCGAGGTCCTCTCCTGAAACCCTAAGGTGCTGAGCCAGATCTCGCCGCCTTTTTGCTGAAATCCAAATTGGAAGCCGTGCAACGTCGAAACCTTTCCCCAGCCCGATTCATCACCGACGGTGAGTTTCCTTTGACGTATTCCGTCTCCCTAGCTTCACTTCATCGTGATCTACATGATGCTCGCCTCATTTTCCATGAAAGACCACTAAAGCTCATCGCCACCGTGAGCTCCACTGTGCCGCCATATTCTTTTCTAGTTTAGGTCGCCGTGGTCACCATATGTAAAAAAAGTTCACGTCATCTTTTTCCCCATGCCTCCTTTGCTCAGATCTGCAAACACCTGAGTCAATCTTGTCACTCCTCCGCCTATTGTTGTGTTGTCTTCCCCATGGTCGGTGAACTCGAGCTGCCGAGAGTTCATCGGAGCCGAGTCCCCTAGCTGAGCCGACGTGGCGCCTCATCAGCCGTCCATGTGCGCAGCCACGTCGGTCTATCGCAACGCCGCGTGTCGCCTAGTCAACCATTCCGTGGACATGGGCCCACCTGTTAGCCCCTAAAGCCTATTACCATATTTGTTTTTATTTTCAAAAATCAACCTGATGTCATTATGACGTAATAAATCATTTTTTCTTTAGAAAAATAATTCCAAAAAAATCTTCTTTTTCTATTTTTCTGAAATTAATCTTTCAGTGGCTCGTTCTCTCTCATACGAACTCTGATTGAGGCGATTCAAATTTTTAAATTTTTATAAAATCAAGATCTATATTCCAGAGCCATTTATTTTCAATTTGGAGTTTGTTTCAGTGTATGTTTGTTGTTTATTTGTATTCATTGCTTTCTTTTTGGGTAGACGCTAATCTTGAGGGGGCGAATGGATAATTTGAAGATCAAGACTCAGCAGTAGATCAACAGGCAAGTCGCAACCTTTGATCATGTTAAACCTATGTTTGCAAAAGTACTTTATTTCATACAATTGCATGCTATTTCTGTACAATAATTAAGTGCTGGGAATAGCTATATACCTAATTGACATTATGCCACCTTGATTATTGGAATAGCCTGTATCCTTTGTTAACTCTAGGTTGGGACATTATTAGTTCGACATGATCATATTACCAACATTGGGATATCGTAGCTATGCTTAGACATGCTTAGTTGTGCGATGGGATTTAGATCACATGTGAAATGATGTTAATCTTGACTTAATGAGACATTGAATTGTGGTTGGTAGCCACTATTGTAAAATTTGTTGTACCATGGCAGGGTGTGTCATTGGTCTTGGTTATACAAAATTGTTTTCCCTCGAGAAAGTGATCGTGGAGTAAAGGGGGTGCCGTTAGCACACTTAGGATGTGGATATCTTGCCTAAGATAACTTAAGGACTTAATATTGTGTGCCATTGAACTGGGCCTAACCGTACAACTACATGCTGGTATGGGACAGACCTAGCTAATTAATTTGCAATGTCTAAATTTGAATACTTCCATTGGTGGTGTGGATTCTGGGATGGACGGGTAGATTCACATGGCTCAAGAGGGGGCCCTGAGGGGTGAAACCTTAGTAGGCAGTACCGAGTTTAGATATAGCATTGTAAAGGCTTTGTCATGATCTCTCTACGGCACACCAAAGGAAGTGTGCTAATATCGATTGCACAAAGAGTTGATCATGTCTTGTGGATATAGCAATACAACATCTGTAGATTGTAAAACTATTCGAATAGTCTTGTCTGCGGTCATGGACATGCCCAGAAATTTCGCATTAGGTATAGAGTGTTTCATAAAATGTTGGAAGGTGAAATTGTTGGGATGTGAACAGGGAGTTCACTATTGTTTTTGTTGTCTAAAGTTAATGCTGATAAATTTAGTGGTTTGATGATTGTTTTAGATGGTGTAGGGTGATGCCTCACCATTCTATTCATGTTATCTACCATTGATTTACCAGTTATTTATTATCTTTTCATAAATATGCTTTCAATCTATTTATTTTATTTAAATTCAAGTTTTTGCTTTCTGCAAAAGAACCATATGACTATTCTTGGCAAGCCTTGCATGAATATATTACACCATTTCCATACGGCTTGCTGAGCACTTTTTGCACTCACGGCTATATGCCTTTGTTGATCAGTTACTAAGGAAGGACTAGAAAATACAGAGTTCTATGAGGAGGAATACTATGAAGACTACGTGAACTAGGAAGGCGTTCCCCAGACGATTGCCTGTGGCATATTGAATGGCCCATGTTATTTTATTTCCACTGTAATAGTTTCTTTGTTTCTTAAGCCCTTAAGAGTGGTGTAAACTTTGACCATAAGGTCTGTTGCTTTATTTAATAATAATTTGCTACTTTCTTAGTTAATTCGTTGTATGATATGGTATTTCATCTATATTTCCACTGTGTGCACTAGCGTGATCCTGGACTAGTGCAATATACACAGAGGGTTTCAAATTCATAAATCTGGGTCCTGATAGAGATGGTAACAGAGCCATACAACTGTAGGTCGCTACCCTAGTTAGCATGGTCTTCAAAATTATTTTTTAATTCAAACCAACAAATTGACATTTAATAGTTTTTTCCTCTTATATTATTCTTAGGTTCTTATTCATCTCCTTTGCTGAAATATTGTTTTGAAGATTTAAATTGATCTCTTCTCATGAACTTCTGAAAGCCTCAAGTTTTCTGCAAGAATTCAAATCAGGGAAGATGATGATCAACCCGACGAGAGTATGCCCGAGATGACTCCCATATAAGATAGGTTTTAGTGCTCATTGGTGTTTGGGTGTGTCACCCCTTTTAGTTTAGCTACGTATAGTCTGTGTATACCAGGACTTTTATTGCTTGTGTGCCAGGTATGTTGTACACTTGCCCTAAGCATTGTGTTACAGCTATACCTTAAGTTGAAGGGTTTTATTACACCTTTATTTATAGCCTTTTCGACTATGTCCCTTGTTGACTTTTGTCCTTAGGTATTACCTGCTCCCCTAGATGACCTTACCACTTGCCTACTACTTTTCCCTCTTACCTATCAAACCCTTGTGCTACATCACAGATGGTTGACACTCATTCTAGAGCCGATCGCAGTTCTCCAGTGGATGCCAATGGCAATGCCAATGTCAGCTCTAGTGTCAATGCACCACCACCATTCACTGCAGTGATGGATCAGAACATGGGACTCTTTTTGTGTAACATTCCAAAATTTGAGTTTTAGAATGTTTAAATTTGAAAATGAACCATTTGCATTTTTTCTTGAATTAATTTCAGCTTAATTTGAATTTTCTATTTATGAAAGGATTTAATTTGACTAATTTATTCATCAAACAAAAGATTTTCAGTTTTAGTTGGGTTCATTATACTTCAAGGAATTTTTCTGTATTTTTTGAATTTATTTGCTATTTATTTGAATTTATTTGCTTTTATTTGAATTTCTGGAATTTCATTAATTCGGAAAAATTTTTAATTTCCAAAACCCTTTTCGGGCTGAATCCTTCTGCTGGCCCATTTTCGTGGCCCGTTTCCTCTCCTGCGCGGCCCGCTCCCTTCTCCCTCTCTCGGCCCAGCTTCGCGCGTTAGCGCGACCCGGCCGGCCAGGTAGCACGCGGCCGTCCGATGGACGACGCGTGTGCGGCTGCGATTCAGCCACATTGCTCACGCCCGCCGCCGCTGCCGGAAACCCTAACCGCGTTAATCCCGCCGCTGTCGCTCGGTTTTCGGATTTGGCACGCCTCCCTAGGCTATTTAAGCCGCCACCGCACCCAGCCCGAGGTTCGCCTCGTTGCGCCGCTTCTTTTGCCCTAGCCCTTGCTGCCCGAGGCGCTGCCGTCTTCTCTCACGAGCTCGCCGAAGTTCCTCTGTCGTCCCGAGGTCTTCTCCGCCGCCGTTTACCGTCGCCGGTGAGCCTCTGCCGCTTCTTTTGGTCGCATCGAGTTCACCGAGTTGCCCTCTCTCTTTTTCCCCTAGCCCGGTGCCGCCTCGTCGCGTTTTCCCCCCTCGATCGCTGCGTCTTCTTTGCCTCTGGCGATGCCCGTGCCCGCGCCGCCGCCTCGCGTCGTCGCTCTCTATCGATGAATCGTGGCCGTCCGCTTCCCCGTTGTGGGATATAGATTCCAGGGTATCCTCAGGAAAGGCCCAAGATGAAGGCCCAGAAGATATGCTTCACATCAAGCTTCTTAACCGTACAGAAAGGGATATATCATAACGGAAGTTGAACTTGTGATTAGAAATGATAGACATAGTTGTAATCCGAGTCGTTAGAAGGATAGATAAAGATGTAAACTCTGTCCTATAATTTACTAGAATCTTGTAACCGATCGGAATCTCCAAACTGATCAGGACTCTGTAAGCCACCCCACCCCCGCTATATAAGGGAGAGGGCGGGCAACAACATAGGGATCCGATCATCCAAGTATAGAGCAATCAAGCCATAGAGCATAGAATACCTCATATCGCCAAGAGCATATTGTGCTTTGAGCAACCCCAGATCCAAAAGATCCATATAATCCCATCACACAGGATTAGGGTATTATCTCCTCATGCGAGCTCAACTCATATAAACCCCTTGTCTTGTGTGACCATCGAGTTTGAGATCGGCGCCTACCCATAAATTCATTGCCGACTACAAAAGTCGGCGGTTAGCGCGCCGTAGTAGGGAGCGCTTCAATCTTTTCCTGAGACTGATGGCGTCAGCCGCGGATTCGTCTCTGGCGGACTTTCCGCCGGAAGCACGGATTTCGTCGCTAATATGCGAGGAGAGCTTGTCGGTGGATAAAAACCGATCGATCGCGTAATCGAAGCGAACCATCTCAGGTACATTACTCTGACTTATCTGGAAAACCAGTCGACTACATTAGGAGCGGCTGCGATTTTCGCGGCATCTTCTCAATTGAAGGACAGAAGACCGATCTCCATCAAGAAGATCATGACATCGCGGAAGAAGATCGGCGACGTAAGGGTAAGGAGATCAAAACGCGGTCTCTCCGATCTTTGGGTCGCAATGTCCGGGAGGACATCCTGCAATCTATGTTGGGAGATCAGTCCATCTTCCGCACGCCGATGCGTAACGTCGTCGCTCAAGACGCTCCTCGACACGCCGACCCGATGATTGCATCGGACGACCCAGCGGCCCGATGTGGCTCACATCAAGGCCATGGTGATGGCGGCGGCTATCCAAAGAAAATCGAGAAGCCGGCCGAGAAGCGCACTCGTGTCGCCAGCGATCGGTACAACCACCGGAGGCGTTAGCGATCGGCGCCACGCACCGTATCTCGAGACGCCGCGACAGATCCTTGACGCGACCTCCGCCAGACATCACGGCGAGCGGCGAGGCGGGGCGAGGAAGAAAGACATGGACGCCGCGGCGACTTGGCGTTTCGGCATAAGCTACGATCGGCGGAACGACCGAATGCCGCGATGACCACGACGATCGCAGATTTCATCATCGCCGGAGTGGAAGTGACGACGAACGCCGAGTCAATGACTCGCCGCGCCGAACCTCACCTCGACGTTTTGACGGTCAGCACCGAGCTAGAAGATCTCCACGCCAGAGTCCACCCCGGCAAGATGGAAGATCCATCGATGGGATCCGAGCGTTCACTCCCCGGCTTCGCCGAGTGGTTTGGCCCGACGGATTCAACCCCAAAGGCATTGTAAAGTTCGACGAGGAGCGAGACCCAGAAGCTTGGTTGCAGGTCTACGCCCTGGCGGCCAAGGCAGCAGGAGGAAATCAGACCGTCATGCGAACTATTTGCCGGTCAATCTCAGCCCCTCAACACAAGCATGGCTCACGGGCCTCCCTGCCAACTCGGTAGACTCCTGGAGTGACCTGTGCGAGCAATTCATCGCCAACTTTCAGGGGACCTATGAGAGGCCCAATACTCCGTGGGACCTGTATCAGCTGCACCAGAAGAAGGATGAAACGCTGAGAGACTTCATCCGGCTCTTCATGCAGAAGAAGAACACCGTCAGAGACGTGTTAGAGGCGGTGGTGGTGGCGGCCTTCCGAAAAGGTAGCGATCCCGATCTTATTAAAAATGTCCAGAAGCCCCAACCTCCGTAAAAGAAATGTTTGCGTTAGCCGACCGCTACGCCACGGCCTCAGATGCTCTGGCCGAGCGGCAAGAAGATCATCCCACACAAAAAAGCAAGGGCGATAAGCCCGAGTCCTCTAAACACAAGGATAGGAAATGCAAGGGCGAGGAGCTAGTCGCGGCAGCCGAGCATAACAGGCCCCGGGCCACTCGAAGAGAGGCACCCGACTACAGCACCGTCATGGAAGCGATCTGTCCTTTCCACCCCAAGGGAAAGCACACCGCCAAGGACTGCTTCACTCTTAAGCGTTTTCTTGCGAAAGTCAACGAACAACGGCCCGACCAAGGCGAAGTTGCTCAAATAAGAAGAAGGAACTCCGGATGAAGAAGATTTCCGAGGAGCCGGCGGAGTGAACTACATCTACGGGCTCAGCTGAAACGAGTCAAGCGGAAGCAAAACTCACCGCTCGGAGATCAACGCAGTGGAACCGGCGACTCCTCAATATCTGAAATGGTCTGAGGTCCCGATCACCTTTGACCGTAGAGATCACCCCGGCAGGGTCCCACATCCGGGTAAGTTTCCTCTCATACTTGACCGGTTGTGCGCGTGAAGCTCAAGAGGTTACGATCGGCGGCGGAAGTGGGCTCAACGTCCTGTTCGCCAGAACTTTCGACGACATGAGCATCCCCCGTTCGGAGCTGAGGCCAAGCACTCAGCCTTTCCACGGAGTAATCCCCGGGGCGTCCTCGTTCCCCCTCGGACAGATTTCATTACCCGTCGTTCGGGACCAAGGATAATTTCGGACGAATTCATCAATTTTGAGGTAGCCAATTTGAGACGGCGTATCATGCCATCTTGGGAAGGCTCGCCTAGCGATTCATGGCCATACCTCATTACACTTACTCGGTGTTGAAGATCTGGGACCCAAAGGAGTCATCACACTTCGTGGCGACATCAAGCAATCCTCGCAATGCGGCCGGAGAATCATGAACTTGTTTGAATTACGAAGCGGTACCGTGCAAGAAACATCGGTGAGGGTGCCACGCTCCAAGGCGAAGGAGAAGTACCATCAAAAAGCAATCCACCTCGGAATTAAGCGTGAAGGAACTAAAGGATCATTCTTGACCCGTCGACACGTCTAAAATAACCGTGATCGGGACAGGGCTCAAGGACAAATAGGAAAGCGTGCTCGTCACCTTCCTCCAAACTAATAGAGACATTTTCGCCTGAAAACCATCAGATATGCCAGGTGTACCAAGGGAGGTGATCGAGCACTCTCTCCATGTTGATGAGAAGTCAAAACCCGTCAAACAGAGGCTTCGACGGTTCGCCGGATCGTCGGGCGCCATAAAGCAGAAATCACGAAACTCCTAGCCGCAGGTTTCATCAAAGAAGTGTATCATCCTGATTGGTTAGCAAATCCTGTGTTAGTTCAAAAGAAGAATAAAACTTGGCGCATGTGCGTCGATTATACTGATCTCAACAAGGCGTGCCCGAAGGATCCTTTGACCCCCGGATTGATCGGTGGTAGATTCATTGCACGGTTGTGAAATTTTGAGTTTTCTTGACGCATACTCGGGTTATCTCCAGATTCTCCTAAAGGAGGAAGATCATATCAAGACCTCGTTCATCATGCCTTTCGGAGCCTACTGTTACACCACGATGGCATTCGGGCTAAAAAACGCTGGCGCGACCTATCGTCGCGATATAGCGGTGTTTTCACGCCCGGCTTCGGGCATAGCGTGGGCGTATGTAGATGGCGTTGTCGTAAAAACTTCGGAAAGGAAAGATCTTATCATCGACCTAGCGAGACTTTCGAAAGTTTAAGGGCTTTCAACATGAAGTGAATCACGAGAAGTGTATTTTGAGTATCTTGGAAAACTGCTCGGATTTATCGTGTCTAGAGGCATTGAAGTCAACCCGAGAAAGTCAAGGCCATATCAAATATGGAACCGCCGACGAACCAAAAAGGCGTCCGAAGCTTACGGGTGTATGGCGCTCTAAGCGAGTTCATCTCCGGTGGGTATGCGAGGTATGCCTTTCTTCAAACTACTCAAGAAACAAGATAAGTTTCAAAGTGGGCGTCGGAAGCGCAACAAGCATTTGAAGATCGAAGATCTTCCGGCGACACCTCTGTGTTGGTCTCACCAATGCCAGAAGAACCCCTATTACTTTATATCGCGACAACGGCACATGTAGTCAGCGCTGCGATCATCGTAGAAAGGGAGGAAACGGCTCAGGGGCATAGAGTCCAGCACCCGGTATACTTCGTCTGTGAAGTCCTAAGTGAGTCCAAGGTACGGTATCCACAAGTGCGAAGCTATTATATGCCGTACTCCTTACATCTATAAGCTTAAACACTACTTCCATGAGCATGTTATTTGGTGGTCACCTCCTTCCCGATCGGAGACATACCGCAACCGGAGGCCACTTTGGAAGAATTGCCAAATGGGCGATTGAACTCGAGGCCTTTGACATTCAATTCAAGCCCGCTGGCAATCAAATCCCAAGCACTCGGCGACTTTCTTGCCGAGTGGGCGGAATTGCAAAGACCAGCGATTACTAAAGATCTCGAGTATTGGGCGATGTACTTTGGCGGTTCCCTCATGCTCGTGGCGCGGGGCTGGTATAGTGCTCATATCACCAAGTGGAGAAAGATTGAGGTATGTCCTCCAAATATTTTTCTGCATCCAACAACGTCGCCGAGTATGAGGCACTCATTCACGGACTCCGTATCGTCATATCTCTCGGCATTCGATGACTGGCGGTTCGCGGAGATTCAATGCTCGTGGTCAATCAAGTGCAGAAGGAATGGTCTTGCATCGAGGACAACATGGCAGCATATTGCCAAGAAGTGCGCAAGCTAGAAAGCAATTTCGATGTACTCGAGCTTGTTCACGTACATCGATGGGACAACGAAGCAGCTGACGAATTGGCGAAGATGGGATCCTGCCGGTCCAAGGTGCCCGTGGGAATATTTGTAGAAGAAATTCATAAACCCACGATTAGCGCTCGGCAGCGAGCGATCCGAAGAGGAAAAGGGAAGAGGCAGAGGTCTTGATTATTACCCCAGATTGGACATCTCCATACCTGGACTACCTGACAGAAGACAAGCTACCCGAGGATCGCGTCCAAGCTGAGCGGATCATGCGCCGAAGCAAGAGTTATGTAGTCGTTGGAAAGGAGCTTTATCGTAAGAGCTCCTCTGGCATACTGCGACGATGCATATCGGAACAAAAAGGGAAAGACCTGCTCAAAGAAATCCACTCGGAAATTTGTGGGAACCATGCGGCGTCATCGACCACGGGTCGAAAAGCCTATCGCCAAGGGTTCTTTTGGCCGATCACCGACACAGATCACGGAGGACATCGTCCGACATGCGAAGGATGTCGCTTTTTGCACGCCAAATGAACAAGCCAAGCAGAACTACTGAATATCCGATTACATGGCCATTTGCGGTCTGGGGGCTCGACATGGTGGGACCTTTGAAAAAGGCTCAAGGAGGCTATACTCATCTCTTCGTTGCCGTTGATAAATTCACCAAATGGATTGAGGCCAAACCAGTCGCCACCATTACGGCGGCAAAGGCCAGAGAATTCTTTCACGAGATCGTGGTTAGATTTGGCGTACCCAACCGAATCATCACGAATAATGGCACTCAGTTCAGAGGCAAAGTATTTCAAGATTGGTGCGAGGAGCTGGGCATAAAATTTGCCAGCGTCGATCGCGCACCCAAAATAACTGACAGGTTGAGCGAGCTAATGGCATGGTGCTCCAAGGCATAAAAGCAAGAATTTTCGATCGACTCCAACCATATGCTACTCGGTGGGTCAAAGAATTGCCTTTAGTACTCTGGGGGCTACGAACTACCCCCAGCAGAGCAACCGGGCAGTCACCTTTCTTTATGGTATATGGCACAGAAGCGGTCTTACCAACCGAGTTAGAATTCGGATCCCTGCGGGTTCGGAGTTATGAAGAGATCGCTTCAGAAGATAGCCGGCTAGAAGACCTCGACAGATTGGAAGAAGCCAGGGATATCGCAACAATTCGTTCGGCGAAATACCTCCAAGGCTTACGACGTTATCATGGGCGCAATGTAAAGAGCCGCGCGTTCTCCAAAGGAGATCTAGTCCTAAGGAGGAATCAAAAGAGCGAACATAAACTCTCCCCAAGTTGGGAGGGCCCTTACATCATCGATGAAGTAATTCGTCCCGGAGCTTATAAACTTAAGCGAGAAGATGGATCGACAATCAGCAATACTTGGAATATAGAACACTACGTCGCTTTTTCACTTAAGTTTTGTATACATTTAATCCTTTGTGAATAAAAGTTCGATTGAAAAGTCGTTTTCATATAACCTCTTTTATAATCGTGAATTCGAGTGCTTCGCTCTTATGTTAAGACTCGTGGACAAGATCCATGAATCATATCCCGAGCACGGGGCTGAGTCGATGAACAAAGGTCACCGGTCAAACCACTCGAAGATATATACTTCATGAAGGAAAAGCAGGAACACTTTTATGCCTTTAAAGGTCAAGAGTCTCTACAATCGACAAAGAAGTATCCTGACTTCCTCCCGAGCTTGGCGGCCCGATCTTCGTCAACATCGCGAGCGTAGCCTTCCTAAGGGCCTCAAGATCCACTCGGGGATAGAGGACTTGGTGATCGCCGGTTTGGTGCACCGTTAGCCATTGTTTCCTTGGCGAGTTCTTGAGGGCCCCTGGCTTCCTTTAGCCGGACGACGACCTCACCCCTGCTGAGTGGCCTCTCGCCACTTGGATGAAGCGAACTCAGCAGGGGGCTAGAAGCGTCCTGGAGCTCAGCGCAAGAAGTTTCGAGAACCTTAACTCTCTCGCCGAAGACGGTGTACTGCGCCTGAGTTTTGACCTTATAATCTGCAAGGCAAAGCGTTAGAGAGGATAGTAAAGGATCAAGCAAAGACAAGTTGACAGCTACACCTTCAAAATCCTTCTCCAGCTTCACTTGGGAATCTTCCACGGCTTTAAGTTTTCCTTCGAGCTTCGCGAGAGCCGAATCCTTAGCTGGAGCAAACACAAGAAATTGGCAAGATAGTCGACTAAGCAAAAAACATGAAACAACCCAAGAGATAGCTACCTCGGAGAGAGCCGGTGATATCCAGATTCTCCTGGCGCGGAGCGTTTTGTTCTGTCCGCGATGTCTGGAGTTCGGACCGAAGGGATTGTAGTTCGGCCGTATACTCGGCTTTGGTGCGTGCTAGGTCGGCCAAGTACTCCTGGCGCGTCCGGTTGAGGAGCATCCTTTGAATGTACTCGGACTTTCGCTCAAGCGCTCCTATTTTCTATAATCATCATAGCAAAAGGTAAATCGTGGAAGAAGGGCGAGCGAGGATCTGTGGTCTTTAAGGAATGCTCACAGGCGGCATGCGCACAAGCCTTGGCATGGATGAAAAGTCATCCCTCTCTCTCGCTCTTCCTCAAGTCGTCCAAAAGCTTGAAACCCTCATCATCGGCAAAGGCTGTATCTGTTATTAGCCGGGGGCGAGCAGGGGCTGGCGGGATTTGGTGAATCTCTTCAACCTCAGGGGACGAGCAGGAGGCCAGCTCAGGAGCAACGGGATCTGTCGCAAGGGCAACGCGAACAGGAGATGGCGCCAGGGGACTAGGAGACACTTCGGCGCCCTCAGAAGCAGTTTCCCCTGTCGAAGTAGAACTCCGGGAGGTCCAACCTCAGCAGGCCCCCAGGCGGAGACCCGACGGGCGTATCAAGCGAAGGGTCCCTGTGAACAAGAATCGTCAGCGAGACCGAAGAATAAAAATGGAGTCAACGGAGTAATGGACCTGTTGGATTTCCTCATTCTCATCGGGGGCTTCTTGCGAATAGCTGGCCCACCCCCGGAAGAACCACTCGGACCGCCGCCGACTGGTGCCCCGGGCTTCTCTGGACAACCCGCCGGAACTCGCGCAGGTGGATCTTGGATTTTTGGACCGCCAACCGGACGTCGGGGGGCCACGAGGTCATCAGACAGTATCTTCTTTCCCTTCTTTGCAGCAGGGCCCCTTGCTGGAGACCGCGCCCGGCGCTTCGGAGAACAGCCTGGGCGAGGAGGCATTTCCGGAAGGGGAGGAACACTGAAGAATGTGATGCGATCCTGAAGATGAAGATCAAGAGTTAGCAAAACTTCAAAGAACGAAGAAACACAAAATTCCCAATAAAAATCGCCTACCGCAGGAGGGGGGCGTGATATGTTGAAAGATTTCGGGCACTTGATAGATAATATGTCGATGCTCGAGATAAAGAGTTCTCGACCACGCGCATAACCTCTCCCTTGGCAAATCGTCAGGCCGTTCCCGGGTCGGGTCACTTTGTCCCCTATAAGTGAATCCCAGATGAACTCGCTCCTTCAGGGCTGCACCGTGGCGATGAAGTGGAGGGCCAAACCCACTCTGTAAGCCCGCTATCTTTGACTTTCCGATCGGTGCCAAGTTCAAACACTTGATCCATGTCGGAAGAAGCGGGTGGAACCCGGAAATAGACATTGAGTGGCGGCGCCCAAAGTGAGCGGAGGCGAGACAAATCGGGGTTAGTACGGTAAAACCATTCCCTATGCCACCCTTGTTGGAGGTCTTG
This sequence comes from Otatea glauca, assembly GCA_036346275.1. Classification (NCBI taxonomy): domain Eukaryota; kingdom Viridiplantae; phylum Streptophyta; class Magnoliopsida; order Poales; family Poaceae; genus Otatea; species Otatea glauca. Next base: position 36,262,547 of record CM070713.1, on the reverse strand, counting down.
ACAGAATGGCAAAGTAATCCTTCTTCAACCCTTCCCAGGTAGAATCAGCGCCCCGATAACCTTGGGGTCATTTTTGGAGGATAGGGCTTGAGGAGATAAAGGTGACGAAAGAGGTCGAAATGGGGCTAAAGCCGGAAAAGCTTCACAAAGGTGGACAAAGAGGGAAATTTGGAGGATAGAATTGGGGTTTAGATTCACCAATTCGATTTCATAAAAGAAAAGAAGGCTGCGAAGGAAAGAACTGATCGGAAGACCAAGGCCGTGGTGGAAAAAGGATTCGAAAACCACCACCTCCTTGGAGCGGAGTCGGGACGGATTCACCGCGCAATGCGTCGCGGAGATCAGGGCTAGATCAGGCAAGATCCCGTCGTCTACCATGGATTTCAGCTTCTCCTCGGTCGTTGTCGAGGTCGTCCAATCTTGTGGTGAAGGCGGAGAAGGAGTAGAAGAAGACATTCTTGTAGAAAGATTGACAGCGACTCGAGAAGGCAAGAACAGCGAAGGTTAACCTTGGTGGCGGAGAGTTTAGGAAGGCGAGAAGGAGAAAGGAGAAAAAGCTCGGCGGAAAGATGAACTGTCGGGCATCGTACGACCTAGTTTTTAAAGAGAGAACAGTAACGTCTCTGCCGAATCGGCGGGAAAAAGCTGCGAAACGTCTCATCCTTTCAGATTCCTCATAAATGATTTACAGGCCCGTCGCCTCGACTTACGGGGCTTGACAGAATTTGACCGGATCGCGTCGAGGCCACGTCGCCCCCATGATGGGACTCATTTCCCACTTACCGTATTAAACGGGATGTGGATGGTCTTCAACTTGAATACAAACTTGTTTTCTTACGGTACGCCCCATGTTGGGCCTTTGGGTGGTTACCGCATGACGGAATCATGTACCGTAAGATTGAGCCCAAACGGGCACAGATCCATGGGCGTGCTCCACGAGGGCCGAGAATGCTGTGCGTTGTTTTAAACGAGTACGGACGCCCTTCGGATCTAAATGTGATACGCTCCAAGAGAGCTTAAGCCGGGTCCGACATCAGTCGGGAAAGGGTATCACTCGGCCAAGAGCCGTCAAAAGTAATATGCTCCAAGAGAACCTAAGCTGAATCTGACATCAGTCGGGAAAGGGTATCACTCGGCCATGAGTCATCTAAACGTGATACGCTCCAAGAGAGCCTAAGCCGCTTCCGGTATTAACCGGGAAAAGATATCACTCGGCCAAGAGCCATATGAAATCATGATACGCTCCAAGAGAGCTGGGCTGTGCTCTTAGGATACGGGTATCATTCGGCCATGAGCCAGGATAACCTCGTTACGTCCCAAGTTGGACTAAAAACTATATCTCGCAACAGTCGGATATGGGGATCGCTCGGCCAAGTGCAGCGATGCGCTCCAAGTCGAGCCTAAGCTATGTCTAGCGGCGGATGGACACCTCCTTTCGAGTTCAAGCAACACCCGGGATCCAAGGCGCCTAGAGCGAGACTAATACAGTCAAGGGACAGACGAGAGATTCTTCTACGAAGGTATTTCTTTATTATGTACAAAAATTCCCGGGCATTATGCCTAGAAACTATATGTTGCGGAGAACTCGCCTCCCGCGGCGCTCGTGGCGCCTCGGTGAGGATCCTAGCCTGCTAAGGGCGGGCACGACCTCAAGGAAAGTCTTTGATTGCCTCGCGATCACGCGCCCGCCTCTTCCTCGGCGGCAGCTCAAAGCTCGATCAAATTCCTCCCAGCGCTTAACTAGCACGGGTGCGCGCCGCTTGATGATACCACCGGGCATGATGAGGACAAAAGCTTGAAGCAAAAGAATGGAGGCAAAAGCGAAGAGATACATTTTGAAGCGTTAGTGCGCCTTTTATAGCCAATTCGATTTAAATTGAAGTAAGCGTCGGGATATTAAGCGTCGGAAGCTGAAGAGATTTGGTGTTAATGCAACTTCAGAAGACGAAGAGTTTTTCCGGCTGAATAAGTTGGCACGGAAAAACAAGGCAACCTCGAAGACTGCCCGATGACTGTCAAGCGATAAAAATTAAAGGCTTCGGGCGGAAAAAGTATCGAATCTACGTTTGTGACATGATAAGAAGTCTGTAAGGCTGCTCACAAATAAATCAGCTCGGTAAAAGATTTGCGCTTAAGAAAAGCAAAGGATGGAATTTATGATCGAGTTCTTCATAATTCGCCTGTTGCAAAAGGAAGGTTTTTTCGATTGGATAAGGAAACCAGTCGGGATTACAAGCAAGGAGCCCTGAGTAAAGCAGTCGGATCATGAAGCACTCGGGGGCTGCTGTGAGATATAGATTCCAGGGTATCCTAAGGAAAGGCCCAGAAGATATGCTTCACATCAAGCTTCTTAACCGTACAGAAAGGGATATATCATAACGGAAGTTGAACTTGTGATTAGAAATGATAGATACAGTCGTAATCCGAGTCGTTAGAAGGATAGATAAAGATGTAAACTCTGTCTTATAATTGACTAGAATCTTGTAACCGATCGGAATCTCCAAACCGATCAGGACTCTGTAAGCCACCCCACCCCCGCTATATAAGGGAGAGGGCGGGCAACAACATAGGGATCCGATCATCCAAGCATAGAGCAATCAAGCCATAGAGCATAGAACACCTCATATCGCCCAGAGCATATTGTGCTTTGAGCAACCCCAGATTCAAGAGATCCATATAATCCCAAACACGTGATTAGGGTATTATCTCCTCATGAGAGCTGAACTCAGTATAAACCCCTTGTCTTGTGTGACCATCGAGTTTGAGATCGAGCGCCTACCCCATAAATTTATTGCCGACTACAAAAGTCGACACCCGTGTGCGCACCAGATTGCGCCACGTCGCTGCCGTCTCGACCTCGTCCTTCTGCCCTCCGATCACGCATCGCCGTTGGATGCGCGACACATGCCCCATCCGTATCAGCCGCCTCGCTGGCTGCCTCGTCAGCCGCCGCGTCAGCCCTAACCGTCGCGTGGCTCGCCACCTCACCAAGTTCTCCGCGTCATCCCTAAGCCGCTCGGTGGACGACATCCACTGTGAGCCCAAGAGCTGACATGTGGGCACCACATGTCGGTCAGCATTTCTTTTTCCCTTTTCTGATTTTCTGGAAAATCCAAAAATTCCAGCCAATCAGATTGCGCCACGTGTCAGTCCTATTTAGGGCCTATTTGGTAGAGCTCCAGATCCCAGCTTCACCTGAGATCTGAAACTTGTAGGCTAAAATAAAGTGAATTAAGTTTATATATTTGGTCTAAAATTTGAAAAGATGATCCATCTAAACACTCTTAATATACTCACAGATCCAGCTTCACGGATCTGGTGGAGCTAGGAATACCTAGCTCCACCAGATCCACGGATCTGGTGGAGCTGGAGCCCTACCAAACACACCCTTATTTTCTCTGATTTTCTGAGCTGGGAATCTTCCAGGAGCCCGTTCTCCTTCGTTCGAGCTCCGATTCTAGTGATTCAAATTTCTAAATTCATCTCAATTCATGATCTATCTTCCAGTACCATTCTTTTCAATTTTTGAGTTTTACTTGAATTTGTTTTATTTATTTTCTCTTGTTTCGTGTGTAGACGACGCAGTCGAAGTTCAAGCAAATCAGCAGTCAGAGGTAGATCTTGCAGGAGGCACCGAAGGCAAGTCTTCGTTGAACATATTGATCCCAAATTTTACAAAATGCCTATATTGTTTTAAATTATGCATGCTTACTTTTATGCAATGTACTTTAAATATAGTTTTAGAGTATAGTTAAATACCAGAATTTGTTATACCCTCATTGGTACTGATCATGTCAAACCTTTGTCACCCTAGATGATACTAGATATTTTACTTGGTGATAACCAGTAGATTAGAATGGGACGGTAGAACTGCTTAGTCCAGCTTAAAAATTTTACAAAATGCCTATATTGTTTTAAATTATGCATGCTTACTTTTATGCAATGTACTTTAAATATAGTTTTAGAGTATAGTTAAATACCAGAATTTGTTATACCCTCATTGGTATTGATCATGTCAAACCTTTGTCACCCTATATGATACTAGATATTTTACCTGGTGATAACCAGTAGATTAGCATGTGTAACACCCTAATTTTTGCTCTAATTTAAAATTTGAAGTATTTTTTGTTTTTTGAGAAATTTTGGAAATTATTGAAATTTATTTGGAATTATTCAAATATAGCCTTTCTTGAAAACAAATTAAATAAAGGAAAAGTTTTTGCAAAGTTTTATTGAAAATATTTTAATGGAGTTCCAAACATCTCAAAGTATTTTCGAATTTTTAGAATTTTTCGATATTTTTACTACTTTCTTTGGCCAAAACTAATTTCCGAATTATTTTTATTCAAAAGGATTTAAAATCCCAAAGCGATTATGCAGGCGAAATCGTTGGCGGCCCGATCTTGTGCTCTGGCCCGACTCGTGACTCCGACCACACGCGGCCGCCCCGCCAGAAACCCTAGCGCCGCCTAGCCCAAGCCGTCCGTCCGAATCGCGCGTGCAGGCGTGTGCCGTCGCCCGTCGCGCGTGAGCCTTGGATCATCGCCGCCTGAACGCCGCGTGATCGCGCCACGTCGCCGTCCCGCGAGATCATCGGAGGCGTGGGCGTTGATGGCTGTGACCTGCCGGCCGTTTCACGCCGCGTCGAGCAGCCCTTAAGTCCCGTTGAAGGCGTCGTGCGAGGCCTTCGCTCCGCATCTTTGACTCCTCGCACGCTGCACCGAGACTCCTCTGGCGCATATGAGCTCACCGTGGTTGCCTTCCTTCGCCACCGTTGTTTTGCTTCCTCCCATCGTCGTCCGAGCCGCTCCGCCGTGCTCAGACCCTTCTGAGTTCACCGAAGCCGGTGCATCAGTGGACCACTTCATCACGCCGGAGAAGCCCATTGCAGCGCGCTGCGTCGTCTTCATCCTCTCCGCAAGATCTGCGCCACCGTGACATCGCCGCCGACCGAGCCGTCCACCGTCCGATCGCCGCCGAGCGCACTGATTCATCCACATCGCCAATCAGCGGTAATCCTCATCTTCACCCCTCATTGTTAGATCTAATCAACGGTCTAGATTGCTTCGATTAGTTTCACGATTAGTTTATTTCACCGTTAGATCTAGATCGTAGGGTTTTTTTACGCGTCGCGTAAAGGTCACAAACGTCGGATCTTGCGCCATTTGCGCCTTGGATTGTGCCGCGTGTCGCGTCGCGATGAGGCTAGAGCCGATAGCCTTGGCTCATCGCGGTCGTCCGTTTGAATCGGCGGATGAGATCGCACGTGCATCGGGCGATCCTGTGTTGGCGCGTGGCGCCGCGAAACCGAGGAGTCGGCGCGCCGTTTACGTCGGCGTCACCCGAGTAATCGTGACCGTTCGATCTGGAGCCAAGGGTCACGGTGAAGCCACGTGTTGGCTCGCGGTAGAGGTGGGCGAAAAGTCGCATGAATCTCGGCCGTTCGTTTAAATCGAAAGGGCGAGATTGAATCGAGTTTGGCGATTAGTTTAGCGCCGCGTGTCGCGTTGGGATTGGCTGCGAGCCGTCGCTGACGCCACGGCTTGCGTCACCCGGTGCACGAGCAGAGTGCCGTCGGTCCACGGTGGACCAGAGCCAACCCGTGGACCCAGCCCATAGACCAGAGCGACGTGGCAGCCTCTGGGCGTGCCACGTGTCGAGATGACGTCAGCGATGACGTCATAAATTTTTTTATATATATAAAAATATTTTGACCGAAACTCATTTCTGTGCTGACGTCATCATGACGCGGTGCTGACGTCACAAATGCGAATTTCCAGTGTAAAAATATTTCAGAAAAATCGGATTTTCTTAATTTCTGTATTCTCAGATTTTATTCAAACTTCAAATGACTATAACTTTTGCATTTTAACTCGGATTTGGATGATTCAAATTTCTAAAAATTCATAAAATTATGAGATATTTAATGGTGAATTTTATTTGAATTTTTGAGGTCATTTAGTCTTCTGTATTAGTTATTTATTGCATATTTTGTTTGTTCGCGTAGACGCAAATTTGCTTGGAAAGTTTCGAGGAAGATTTAGTCGCTCAAGACCAAGCTTGAACAAGACCAGCAACTCTTTGAAGGCAAGTGATGCTTTGATCATTTTGATCCCAGATTTTAAAATGTAATTTATGCTTTGAAACTATGCATGCTAATTATTTAAAATGAAATTAAATTGATTTGGGATAATGTAGATAATCAACCCATTTTGTTATGCCACCTTGAATTATTAATTGTATGCCTAAACCATTGTCACCTAAGTTTGATTATATTAGTTGGATGCTAATATTGTGCCAACACGGGAGGCTAGGCCGTGAGTAGATGCTTAGCCTTGCAACGAATCATGAGTGATCTTTCGGAAAAATGCTACAATCTTGACTAAAGATATATTGAATGTATTTTGAAAAGTGGTGTGATGATGCCATATGATGAGATTGAGGTACCGCGACTGTGTGGTTCGTGCGATGTTGAGTTATTCTTGGCATGTGTTGCACAATAATCAATGGGTGGGAAAAGATTTAGGCTCGGGCAAGTGGTAAGAGGTCGTGTGCTGGTGGGCTGTGTGGCATTGAGTTGATGAGTGATGTGAGTATGTGTGCCACATTGGGCCGTGTGCCATGTTGAGTGTTGGAAGTCTTGCCTTGGTCGATTAAGGACTTCACCTTGCAAGCCTTTGATCTGAGTCACCGTACAACCACATGTCGATATGGGATGGACCTAGTTGACTAGGGTTACGATATCTTTCCTCGATACCTCGGGGTGATAGTACGAGGGGTGTATCTGTATGGGGAGCGTACGTGCTACGGCTTGGTGCCCATCCAACGGTGATTGGCCGGTCCTATACTTGGCTCTGTGTGAGGAAGTGATAGTGAAGGCAATACGGAGAGGTTCTTTAGTTAAGGTAGAAGTTCTGAAAAGCTTTGTTGCGGACAATCACATGTGGTGGCGGTGTATCTTGGGGGTAAAGTGTACAACCTCTGCAGAGTGTCAAACTATTCGAATAGCCGTGCTCACGGTATTGAGCATTGCTCGGGATTACTGATCAAGGGTAGATTTTCATAAACAAAATGTGGGAAGGGTGGTGTGTGCGGTGTTGGAAATGAACTATTAAAGGTGTGTGAGAATCTTCAATGAAAAACCATTTGAGTTTAGTATTATTTATATACGTACCTTTGCTTTAATCTAAACAAGATACTAGTTTAAAAATTCGCTTGATGCAAAAGAACCATTTAAGCCAATCCATTGGAATAAGTTTTGCATATAGTAATAGCGCCGCATTTTGTGCATTACTTGTTGAGTGCCTTGTGTACTCACCCCACCTTGCTTATCAAACCCAACATCGGTGGAGGAGTCTACACGGCATGGGAGGAAGAGTACATCGAGGATGCGAGCAACTAGGGGCAAGCCCGATCGGTTGCTGTGGCAAGATGAAGGCTTCCACAACCTTTTATTTATGTTCCTCTGCTATTTCTTTACTTTGATTAATGTAAGCCCTGTGTGGCTGTCTTAACTGTAAGGAGACCATAAGGTCGTACAACTCGGTTTATATACATGTTTGCACTATTTATTCTTATATCTTCGTGAATATGCGTGATGTGCAACCTGTATGATCGTGTGCTAAGCGTGATCTGGGTAGCACGAGAATACACGAGAGGTCGGATTTGCGAGAATCGGGTCCCGCGGAGATGGGACGGTAGAACTGCTTAGTCTAGCTTAAACGTTTCGGTATTATGCCATTATGGGAATCATTGCAAACATTTTTGAATCTTATTTGTGAAGTTGCGGCAATTGGTGTGGCTGCTGTTATTTAATGAAATAAAGTGGAAAACATGGTTTAGACCAGGGCGGATGGATGTTTGGCGGGTGCAAAAAGCACGAGACCTTGGTATGTGAATGTTCCGCCCTAGTCAATTAAGGACCGAAGCATGTGTTATCATGGACCAAGCACTACCGTACAATCACAAGTCTATATGGGTACGACCTGGCTAAATAATTTGTGCGTCTCATTATTAGCTTCACCAGTTGGTGAGTGCCAGATGTTGGCAGGCGCAAGAGGGGGCTTCTGTACTGGGTACCTAGAACCCTAACAGCGGTGAAACCTTAGCGAACGATGTTACTAGTGGGGTTGTGCATTGTAAAGGACTTGTCATGGTCTATCTGCCGACACACCAAACGAAGTGTGTTAATTGCATGGCAACAAGAGTCGATCATGTCTTGTGGGTAAAGTTTACACACTCTACAGAGTTAAAACTACTTAAGTAGCCGTGCCCACGGTCAAGGGTAGGCGAGGTACGCTTGCACATTGTAGATTTCATGGTTTTGTTTTAAAGGAAAATGGTGGTTTGGGAATCCGTGAGCAGATGGAACTCTCGGGTTATGGTTTGGCGGATAGAGCCAGTCAGGTAGATGGAACCTATTTAGTTGACATATCAAATTCAATTACTATACTATGACCTTTTGGTCAAATGATGCTTTATGAAATTACTATTGGTATTTACAGTTAAACTTTGCTTTATGCTAAAAGAGCCATATTATGCCTTTATTTGTTTAGCCTTGCATATAGTTATCATGCATTATGTTTCCAAGACTTGCGGAGTACATTTTGTGCTCACCCTTGCAACATCCCCAACTTTCCACAAAAGAGTGTCTGGTTGAAGGTGACTACGATTTCTACGCTTGTGGTTCTGACGAAGGTGATCAGAATGCTAGGACACGAACCCACCGATTGCTTGTTGTGCAAATGGATGGGCTTATCACCTTTTGTTATTTCGTTTCATTGTTTCTTATTGAACTCAAGCTATGATGCTGCTTATTTGTAATAATTGGCCATAAGGCTAATACTCTTTTGCTTAATTAATATTATGTTCTTCGTGATATGGATGTGTTGTCATCATTGTTTCCACTATGTGTGCTAGCTTTTCCTGGACTAGCACAGATTATACACAGAGGGTTCGAATTCGGAAATCCGGTCCCGACAGAGGTGGTTTCAGAGCCATATCGACTGTAGGTTGCATCCCTAGTTAGTCCGGTCTTCTTAGCAAGAACTTCAAAATTATTTTTCTAAATCAAACCAACGAATTGGTATGAAATAGATTATCTCCTCTCATCTCATTCTTACGTTCTTACTCCTTTTCTTTGCTGAAATATTATTTTAAAATTTCAATTTGATCTTATCTCATGAAACTTCTCAACGCCTCGAGTCTTCTGCAAGAATCCAAATCAAGGGAGAAGATGATCAAGCTGTCAAAAGAGTGCTCGAAGGGACTCCCATATAGGATAAGTTAATAGTGCTCAATAGTGTTGGAGCATATTATCCCTTTTTAGTTTAGCAACGTATAGTCCGAGTGTAATAGGATTTTTGTTGCTTGTTTGTTGGGTGTGTAGTACACTTGCCCTAGCATTGTGTTGCAGCCACCTTTCATTTGGAGATTTATTGCTTGTTTGGTCTTGGAATGGCTACCTCCCTAGTCTTCTCATCTTTTGCTCTTTCCCTCTCATCTATTGCTAACCTGTCCCTGGCCGTTGCTTCAGATGGAAGGTCAAGGAAGAGGTCGTGGAGCTGGTCACAGAGGAGGTTGTGTAGGAGGTCGTGGTCGTGGCCAGGCAGAGCCACAAGAGCAGCAAGATGTTCAAGATCAGCAAGAGCAGCAAGTGCCACCGCCGCCGCCACTAGTCCAACCCCCAATCGCAGATATCCAGCAGATGATGGCAATGCAGCTTCAGTTATTGCAGGACCTTGCTTAGAATATGGTGAACAATCCACAGCCAGCACCAGCCGCAGTACCAGTGATGCCGCTCCAGTTCAAGCTTGGAGAATTCATGAGAACCAGACCGCCTACCTTCACGGGAGCAGGTGAACCCTTGGAGGCAGATGACTGGTTGAGAGATGTGGAGAAAAAGCTCTAGTTGGCGCAGTGTGATAACCGTGAAAAGGTTCTCTACACGAGCCATCAGTTAAAAGGAGTAGCTGCTACTTGGTGGGATAACTTTTGTGCTGCCCATCAGAATGCTCAAGCTATAACTTGGGAGGAATTCTCTGAAGCCTTCCGTACTGCGCATGTGCCTGCCGGCATAATTGAAATGAAGAAAAGAGAATTTCGCAAGTTGCATCAGGGAAACCAGAGTGTTTCTGAGTATCTTAATCGGTTTACCCAATTGTCGAGGTATGCACCAGAGGATGTGGCTACTAAAAGTGCCAAGATCTGGAGGTTCATGGAAGGACTTGATCCTGACATCAAGGTGCAGCTAGTTGCTTTGGATTTTCCAAACTTTCAACATATGGTGAACAAGGCTCTAGTACAAGAGGATGCTCAACGCCAACAGCGGGAGTCCCGCAAGAGAAGGATGGCATTCCAGGCTCAGCATGGAGCAAGTGGTTCTCGTCAGCGCTTTCAATCTCAGCAGGCCAACAGGACACCTGTTCAAGGAGCACCCCGTACTCCTAATTCTGGACCTCGCCCAGTTGCTCAAGGATAGCAAAACAGCGCAAGTGCTCAACCGCAGAAAGGGAATTCAAATGCTACAGGAATTCAGTGTTTCCATTGTCACCAGATGGGACATTATGCCAGCAACTGTCCTCAGAAGCGTCAGCAAGTGACCCTAGTGCCATTCAACTTGGGATCCAATTCCGCCAGAGCTCCTACGCAAGGACAAGGTCGTGGAACACCTCAGACGCCAAGAGCTCCGCAATCTTTTGGAAGAGGATGTGTCAACCATGTGACCACCGAAGAAGCTCAGGAGGCATCAGATGTGGTTTTGGGTAAGTTCCTTGTTAACTCAATACCTGCCTCAGCATTATTTGATTCTAGAGCATCGCATTCTTTTATATCGAAGAATTTTGTTGAACAATTTGGTTGGGAAACCTTTACCCTTAAGAGCCCTATGATAGTTCAATCACCGGGAAAAGAATTGAGAACTAGTTCAGTATGCCCAGGTGCAACCATAAAAATCAATGGGGTAGAATTCCTAGCGAATCTTATCATTTTGGATTCAAAAGGAATATATGTCATCCTAGGGATGGATTGGTTAACCAAATATAAAGGTCAAATAGATTGTGCCAGTAAAGCCGTCACCCTTACCAATTCAGAAGGCATTCGAGTGGAGTATATGCCTGATGAGTCTGCAAGTAAGAAGTGCACTTTGAACAGTTTGAAGGAAACAACTTTGGAAAGTATGCCTGTGGTGCAAGAATATCCAGATGTATTTCCTGAAGATTTGCCAGGTATGCCGCTTGATCAAGATGTGGAGTTCGTCATAGAGCTAGTCCCTGGTACGGCTCCTATTTCTAAGAGACCCTACCGCATGCCAGCCAATGAACTCGCCGAGATGAAGAAACAGATTGGGGAGTTGCAAGAAAAAGGATACGTTCGTCCAAGTTCATCACCTTGGGGAGCGCCAGTTCTTTTTGTAAAGAAGAAGGATAATAGTTTACGCTTGTGCGTGGACTATAGAGCCCTGAATGAAGTCACAATCAAGAACAAGTATCCGTTGCCCAGGATTGATGACCTGTTTGATCAGTTAAAAGGAGCATGTATTTTCTCCAAGATCGATCTTCGATCTGGATACCATCAGCTGAAAATAAGGTCACAAGATATTCCAAAGATAGCTTTTGCTACACGATATGGACTATATGAGTTCACAGTTATATCATTTGGTCTGACCAATGCACCAGCCTATTTCATGAACTTGATGAATAAAGTGTTCATGGAATACTTGGACAAGTTTGTGGTAGTATTCATAGATGATATTCTTATATATTCCAAAGATGAAGCGGATCATGAAGGTCATTTGAGGATGGTGTTAGAAAAGCTCAGAAATCATCAGTTATATGCCAAGTTTAGTAAATGTGAATTTTGGTTGAAAGAAGTTGCTTTCTTAGGACATATAATCTCTGCTGGAGGTGTCTCAGTAGACCCTGAAAAGGTGAAAGGTGTACTTGATTGGAGGCAACCCAAGTCAGTGCCTGATATCAGAAGTTTTCTTGGTTTAGCGGGATACTACCGAAGATTCATAGAAGGATTTCCAAAGATTGCAAGATCGCTTACCCAGTTACTGAAGAAGGAAATGAAGTTTGAATGGTCTGAAGCTTGTGAGCAAAGTTTTCAGGAATTAAAGAAAAGACTGACCTCAGCCCCAGTGCACATTTTACCAGATATTCGGAAGAACTTTGAGATTTTCTGTGATGCTTCAAGACAGGGACTTGGATGTGTCTTGATGCAAGAAGGTAAAGTAGTTTCATACGCCTCACGGCAATTGCGACCACATGAGGAAAATTATCCAACCCATGACTTGGGAATGGCTACAGTTGTGCATGCACTAAAGTTGTGGAAGCATTATCTCATCGGGAATCGATGCGAAATTTTCACAGATCATAAGAGTTTGAAGTATATCTTCACTCAAGCAGACCTCAACCTAAGACAAAGAAGATGGTTAGAGTTAATCAAGGATTATGATGTGGGAATACATTACCATCCTGGCAAGGCTAATGTAGTTGCCGATGCCTTAAGCCGAAAGAGCTACTGCAATAATGTGATGATTCAAGAAGGTCAACCTGCTCTTCATAAGGAATTTCAGTGTTTGAATTTGGAATTAGTGGATGAAGGTTTCGTCGCTGCATAAGAAATTCAACCAACCTTGGTGGATCAGATCAAAAAGATGTAAAAGTCAGATAAAGAAGCTGCTAAGATCAAAGATAGAGTAAAGGAAGGTAAAGCCCCAGGATTTTCAGAGGATGAAGAAGGAACAGTTTGGCTTGGAAAAAGTATATACGTGCCGAATCAAAAAGTGATTAAGCAATTGATATTAAGGGAGGCGCATGAGTCAGCGTACTCAATTCATCCAGGTAATACTAAGATGTATCAAGATCTTCATGGTATATATTGGTGGCCAAGGATGAGGAAGGAAAACGCAGAGTACATAGCTATGTGTGATGTATGCCAACGAGTTAAAGCTAAAAATCAAAGACCCGCAGGATTTCTACAGCCGTTAAAGGTACCTGAATGGAAGTGGGAAGAAATTAGAATGGATTTCATTACAGGACTTCCGAGAACTAGATTAGGTTATGATTCAATATGGGTTGTAGTGGATCGCTTGACAAAAGTTGCACATTTCATTCCTGTGAGAACAACTTACCAGGGAGATCAACTTGCAGAGTTGTATATGTCAAGAATCGTGTGTTTGCATGGCGTGCCAAAGAGAATTGTATCAGATCGAGGCACTCAATTCACTTCAAGATTCTGGCAAAAGTTGCAAGAAGCATTGGGTACCAATCTGAATTTTATTTCAGCTTATCACCCTCAGACTGATGGACAAACTGAGCGAGTAAACCAAATCCTTGAAGATATGTTAAGATCTTGTGCTTTGTCCAATGCGACAAGTTGGGATCAAAGTTTACCTTATGCAGAATTCTCATATAACAACAGTTATCAAGCAAGTTTACAGATGTCGCCATTTGAAGCCTTGTATGGAAGAAAGTGCAGAACACCTCTCTGTTGGAATGAAACAGGAGATCGCCAAGTCTTCGGTCCTTATATTTTGCAAAAGGCTGAAGAACAAGTAAAAATGATTCAAGAAAGATTGAGAACAGCGCAGTCTAGGCAAAAGAGCTCGATGATAATCGTCGGAGAGAGTTAACCTTTGCTCCTGGTGACTACGTGTACTTGAAAGTCTCACCGCTCAGAGGAATGCGTCGATTTCAAGTTCGTGGAAAAATTAGCACCAAGATTTATTGGACCATTCCCAATCCTAGCTAGAAGTGGACAAGTGCCTTACCAGTTGGAGCTGTCGCCGCAGTTATCGAATGTGCATAATGTGTTTCATGTGTCACAGCTGAAGAAATGTCTCAGGGTACTAGAAGAGCAAATGAAGTTTGAGAATGTTGAGCTACAGGATGATCTCACCTACCCAGAGTATCCGATCAGAATTTTGGATGAGGCAGAGCGCAGAACAAGCATTAGGACGATCAAGTTTTGCAAGGTTCAGTGGAGCAACCACTCAGAAAAGGGAGCAACCTCGGAGCGAGAAGAGGATCTTAGAGAAGAGTACCCCAACCTTTTTCCCTAGTCCATCCAAATCTCGGGGTCGAGATTTCTTTAAGGGGTGAGGTTTGTAACATTCCAAAATTTGAGTTTTAGAATGTTTAAATTTGAAAATGAACCATCTGCATTTTTCTTGAATTAATTTCAGCTTAATTTGAATTTTTTATTTATGAAAGGATTTAATTTGACTAATTTATTCATCAAACAAAAGATTTTCAGTTTTAGTTGGGTTCATTATGCTTCACTTTCACTAGCTCCCACGTTGCCACGAGTCCTCACCATCTGTTGAAAGCTGCCAAGGTTAAGAAAAGAAGAAAGCATAGACAAGTAGAAGAACTTATGCGAGGGAAATAGGTGTAACTTAAATTATTTAGCAATTTTATTAATATAATATAAAATAGTATGGTTGCCCACAAGTGCCTCAGGGCCATGCAACACATACCAAACACTCACAAACATAAACAAGTAAACAAACATAAGACTTCACAGTGACTCACACCTACTGACGACTCAAAAACAAAAGACACGACTCAAATAACTTGACTCAACATTTGAGTCAACTCTGAAGGAAAAAGAACTCTCACTCACTAAGCCACCCGGGGTGCGGTCCTCCTGGTAGATTCTGCGGTGGGTACGGCGGCATAGGGGCAAACTGGTCCTGATGACCTACTGCAGCTGGTACAAACGACCCCATTGACTCGGCTGGTCCCAAAGCTGGCTGCTCCGGCTCCTCCGGATCTGGGTCATGCAGCTCCAAAACTGGTTCTGGCTCAGGTCCATACAGAGCCATCTCCAGCTCATGAATCCGCTGCATAGCGTGAGCTAAGTTCTCCCGCAGTTGAGTTCTCGCCTCCGTGACCTCGTCGCGGGCTCTCTGCAGCTCCTAGACTGTCTCATCCATGGCCTCCTCCTAAGCGATGACATACATCGCCAGGTGAGTGATCGTAGCGTCCTCCTCTAAGAACTCCATCCTATTGTGGCGATTATCTCGGCGTGGATGGTGACGAAAGACAGTGCCATCCAACTCTGCG
Source organism: Otatea glauca (assembly GCA_036346275.1). NCBI lineage: Eukaryota > Viridiplantae > Streptophyta > Magnoliopsida > Poales > Poaceae > Otatea > Otatea glauca. Next base: position 36,247,476 of record CM070713.1, on the reverse strand, counting down.
GAGTAGGTGTGGGCGATCTGCCGCATCGCAAGACGTGCTGTCTCCTGGATCCCGGCCTCGAATGAAGTTCTTCTGGCGGTGATGTAGATAGGACGGCTCGCCCTCGTCCTCTCTCAAGCATAAACAGTGATCTTGACATCCCAGGCGATTTCAAGTCCTGCCCGCACTACAGTCGTCCCCTGATAAAGCGGCCTGTCGAAACCTCCAAGAAGTTGCATTATACGCCATAGCTCAGCGGCGAATCCTCCAGTGTGCTCTCCATTTGTGTGGATCCTCCTCATCTGCCAAAACAGACCTCGTTTAAAAACCAAACATAGCAACAGAAAATGCAGCATAGGTATGATCAAGAGAGAAAAGATAAGCCGAGATTTCATTGATATTCTTGCTCAAGTTGATTAAATCTTAGAAAGTAGTTTTATCCTCCAGACACAACTAACCTAGCTATGGTCAAGACCTACAGTCAGCCTGCTCTGGTACCACCTCTATCAGGACCCGATTCTGAGAATCTGGACCCTCTCTGTATTCTGTGTTAGTCCAGGATCACGCTAGCACACACAGTCTTTACAGGGTTGAACATCACAGACATTCACAACAATACCATATTAAATAGTGCAAATATTTATATAAACTGAATTGTACAACCTTATGGTCTCCTTACATAAATCAGCCACGCAGGGCTTACATTATCAGAGTAAACAGGAAACAGCGAAAAACATAAAAACTTCGTGGAAGTCTTCATCTTGCCACAGGCAACCGACTGGGCTTGTCCTCTAATTATCCGGATCTTCAATATACTCCTCCTCCTAGGCCAGCGTAGACTCCTCCACTGATGTTGGGATTGATAGGCAAGGAGGGGTGAGTACTCAAGGCACTCAACAAGTAATGCACAGAATGCGGTGCTATTACTACATGCAAGGCTATTCCAAGGAATTGGCTTACTTGATTCTTTTGCATCAAATAGCATTTTTAAACTAGCATCTTGTTTAGGTTAAAAGCAGTGAAAACAGTTATATATAATACTAAGTTCTCCAAACAGTTTTTCTTCAAAGGTTCTCGGCACACAGCCTTAATAATTCATTTTCACACTAGCACATAGCCACCCATTCCATATTTTTATTTTTGAAGATCTAACCCTTGACTGTAATCCCCGAGCAATGCTCAATACCGCGAGCACTGCTATTCGAATAGATTTGACACTCTAGAGAGGTTGTACACTTTACCCACAAGATACAGCCGCTCACCACACAGGTGATTACCCATAACAAAGCCTTTCAAGAACCTCTACCTTAACCAATGAACATCTCCAGTATCGCCTTCACTATCACTTCCCTCACACAGAGCCGAAGTATAGTACAGGACAACACAGTTGGATGGGCACCAAGCCGCAGCATAGGTACGCTCCCCCACACAGATACACCCCCATGTACTGTCACCCCGAGGTATCAGAGGAAAGATATCATAACCCTAATCAACTAGGCCTGTCCCATATCAGACATGTGGTTGTACAGGTGACTCAGTTCAAAGACTTGCAAGGTGAAGTCCTTAGCTGACCAAGGCAAGACTTTCATCACTCAACAGTGGCACACAGCTCAATGTGGCACACAGACTCACATCACTCATCGACCCATTGCCACACAGGCCCACCTGGCACAAACCCTCTTGCCACTTGCCCCAGTCTAAATCATTTCCCACCCCGTTGATTATTGTGCAACACATGCCAGTAATAACTCAATATCGGTACAGAACCACACCGGTCTCTGTACCTCAATCTCATCATGTGGCATCATCACACCACTTTCAAAATAAATTCAATATTTCATTAGTAAACATTGATACATTTTCCGAAAGATCATTCATGACACATTGCAAGGCTAAGCTTCTAATCACTGTCTAGCCTCCCGTGTTGGCATCATATTAATATTCAACAAATACGAATAACCTTATGGTGGACAATGATTTAAAGGCATACAAATAGTAATTTCAGGGTGGCGATAACAATTTGGGTTGATTAGCTACATGCACCAAATTAATTTTAATTCATTTTTAATTAATTTAGCATGCATAATTTCAAAGCAAAATACATTTTAAAATCTGGGAACAAAATGATCAAAGCATCACTTGCCTTCAAAGAGTTGCTGGTCTTGATCCGAAGCTTCATCTTGAGTGATGAACTCTTCTTCGAAACTTTTCGGCAAATTTGCGTCTACGCGAGAAAATAATATATACAATAAACAATAAAAAAAGTATACTATATAACTTCAAAAATTAAAATAAAATTCATCATTAGAAAGAGCATAATTTTATAAATTTTTAGAAACTGGAATCACCTCAATCAGAGTTAAAATGCAAAAGTTATAGCCTTTTAAAGTTTGCAAATATATTAAAAAGAATAAACCGAATTAACATAAATATTTTTCCACTGAAAACACGATTTATTGCGTCAGCATGACATCAGGGGACACGTGGCACTCTCTCGTGCTGCCACGTCGCTCTGGTCCATGGACCCGGTCCATGGCTCGGCTCTGGTCCATGGTGGACCCGGTCCATAGAACATAACCCGGGCTGACATGCGGGCCCCATTGATGACGTCAACACTGATGTCTATCGATTGCCTTGGGATTCGCTCACGGACACGCGTCAACATCTTGGACACTCATCATCGAACGGTCAGATCTTTGCTACGTGGCTAAGGCTTGGCCGTTCACTCAATCCGATGGACAGATCTCACGCGCACGCTCGGCTCGGTGGTGCCTCAATTTCCGCACTACGCCACGCGGCACGCATCTGACGGTGCGCCCGAATCAACGACGGATCCACGCCGCGCTGGCGGCGCCGCCATTTCTGCGGCGACACGCGGCGCAATCGCGACGGTCCGCTAGAAAACAACGGCCGAGATTGGGTCACGCCTTGGTCAACGGGGACACGCGGCCGCACGCGATTCGACATGGGCGCGGCGCAATGACCGCCGCTCGTTCAAAATTGAACGACGCGGATACTTAGGGCAAAACCAGATCTAAACTCAACCGTTCAGATCCGATCCAACAGCGTAGGCTTACAGAGCTGTTTACTGTGCGCAAGGCGACGCGGCTCAATCTCTAGCGTTCAAAAACAATCCAACGGTCCAAACCGCAACCAACGTAAAACTCTAGATTTAATCTAAGCCGTTCATCTATAGATCTAACGGTACAGATCTAATCCAAACGTAAACAGAGAAGGGGCTACGTGGACTTACCGACACGGTTGGATGGCGATCGAACGGTCGATGGAGCTCACGAGGGTCGACGGCGGCAAGGAAGAAGAGGCTGCTGGAGCTGAGGAAGACGGCGCAGACAACGGCCCTACGGTGGCTCCCCGGCGTGAAGAACTGGCACGTTCAATGAGTCTCAGCGAGAGCGCTACTCCGGTGGCCTCGGCGACGGCGGAGATGCAACGGACGGCGAGAAAAAGGCGAAAGACTACGGCGGCGCACTCGAGCAACTACGGCATGCTAGAATGGAGTCTCTGGGGCGTCTCGACGTGCGTCTAAGGAGTCAAAAGAAGTGGCGCGAGGAGCTCTGCACGACGCACTCAGCGGCAACTATAAAGACACGTCGACGTGCGTGCAAACACCGGCGAAACAAGCGGAAACGCTCGGCGGCGTTAACTCCGGCGATTACGCCGGGTCGGACTGACGTGGCTCCATCACGGCCGTCCAAGCAGCGACGATCCGATGGCGCACGTACGCAGTCGACGCGGCGCAACAGTGACCGTTGGATCTCGATCTGACGGACCGGACCTGTGATGGCTAGGGTTTGGTGAAGCGGTGCACGCGGCCGACAGCGCGTGATTTGGACCGGCATCAAGGGTTTCGACCCAAACACTATTCACCCGATTTTTAAAATATTTCTGATTAAAAATAAATCAGATAAATAAATAAAGCCAAAATAAATAGCAAAAATACCCAAAAAAATCCAGAAAAATTCTGGAAAATATTTTGGAACATTCTGAACTCAAATAAAATATTTCCAATAACAACTTTGCATAAACTTTTGCATGAATTTAATTAAATTAAAGAAAGGTCAAAAATGAATAAATCGAATTAAATTCTAATAAATTCTCATAAATTCTCAAAAATAAAAAAAACTCCAAAATTTAAATTAGAGTAAATTTCAGGGTGTTACAAACCTCCCCTCTTAATAGAATCTAATCCCCGAGATTCAGGGCTGACTACAGAAATAGGTCAGGAAACTCCTTCTTTAGATCTTCTTCATGTCCCCACGTTGCTTCACTTTCCGAATGGTTGCTCCACTGAACTCTGCAAAAACGCGTTGACTTGTTCCTTGTCTCTCTGTCCATTATGTCCAGAATCTTCACCGGATGCTCTTTATAAGTCAGATCTTCTTGCAGCTCGATTGCCTCCAAAGGTGTTTGCTCTTTCGGTACTCGGAAACACTTCTTCAATTGCGACACATGGAATACATCATGTACCCCTGCCAATGACTGCGGCAGCTCCAGTTGGTACGCAACTTCACCTTTGCGACTCAGAATCTTGAATGGTCCGACATATCTGGGTGCGAGCTTCCCTTTGCAAGGAATCTTGACTCCTTTAAGAGGGTGACTTTGAGGTACACAAAGTCTTGAGTTCAAAGCTCAATTCCCTGCGACGATTGTCGGCATAGCTCTTCTGCCTTGACTGAGCAATCTTCAGTCTCTCTCTAATCATGGTGATCTGCTCTTCCGCTTTCTAAAGTATATCCGAACCAAAAACATGTCGCTCACCGGTCTCATTCCAGTTCAACAGTGTTCGGCAAGATCGACCATACAAAGCTTCAAATGGAGACATCTGTAAACTTGCTTGGTAGCTGTTATTGTAGCTGAACTCAGCATAAGGCAAACACTTGTCCCATGAAGTAAAATATGCTAAAGCACAGGCTCTCAGCATATCTTCCAATATTTGGTTAACTCTCTCAGTTTGACCATCTGTCTGCGGATGGTATGCTGTACTGAAGTTCAAATGAGTCCCCATTGCTTCATGTAGCTTACCCCAGAATCTAGAGGTAAATTAGGTACCTCTGTCCGACACTATTTTCTTCGGTACTCCGTGCAGACAAACAATTCTTGCCATGTAGAGTTCTGCTAACCGATCTCCGGAATAAGTGGTCTTTGCTGGTATGAAATGTGCCACTTTAGTTAATCGATCTACTATGACCCAGATGGAATCATATCCACTTTGAGTTCTGGGTAAACCAGTTATGAAATCCATACCAATTTCTTCCCATTTCCATTCAGGTATTTTTAGGGGTTGTAATAGTCCTGCTGGCCTCTGGTGCATAGTTTTGACTCTTTGACATATGTCACATAATGCGACATACTCAGCGACTTCCTGCTTCATGCTTGGCCACCAAAATCTTTCTTTTAAATCTTGATACATTTTTGCACTTCCTGGATGAATTGAGTACTTGGAGTCATGGGCTTCCTCCAAAATTAAATGCTTCAAATCCTTTTTGTTCGACACACAAATGCGCCCGTTAAACCACATAGTACCTTGCTCATCCAGTTTGAAATTCTTTGCCTTGCCTGCATCCATTTTGGACTTAATTCTCTTGTCTTTGTCGTCATCTTTCTGCCCTTCCCTGATCTGATCTTCCAGGGTAGGTTTTACTTCCAAGGTTGCTAAGAATCCTCCTGGTACCATTTCCAATTCCAATTTCTAGAAATCCTTACACAATTCTGCCTGACTTGTTTCCAACAGCATATTTACATGGTGGTTCTTTCTGCTCAAGGCATCTGCCACCACGTTGGCTTTGCTAGGATGATAATGAATTCCAACATTATAATCTTTGATTAACTCAAGCCATCTTCTTTGCCTCATATTTAGGTCAGCTTGCGTGAAGATATACTTAAGACTTTTATGATCAGTATACACTTCACATCTGTTTCCGAGGAGATAGTGATGCCATGTTTTTAGGGCATGCACTACAGCAGCCAATTCCAAATCATGAGTCAGATAGTTCTCCTCATGTGGCCTCAATTGCCTCGATGCATATGCTATTACCTTTCGGTTTTGCATTAACACGCATCCCAATCCCTGAAGCGATGCATCACAATAAATGTCGAAGCTTTGATGAACGTCAGGTAAAACTAATACAGGTGTTGATGTTAATCGTTTCTTCAACTTCTGAAAACTCTTCTCACACTCAGGTGTCCACAAGAATTTCTTTTCTTTCTTTAAAAATTGCGTAAGGGGTCTCCCAATTGTAGAGAATCCTTTAATAAAACGATGGTAATATCCCGCCATTCCAAGGAAACTACGGATTTGGGTTACCGTCTTTGGTTGCTCCCAATGCAAAACTGTCTCCACCTTACTTGGATCTACTGCGACTCCTTCTACGGTCATTATGTGTCCAAGAAATTCCACCTTATCCTTCCAAAAGTCACATTTGCTAAATTTAGCAAACAACTGTTGTTCTCTCAACTTTTCAAGAACTAACCTTAAATGTTCGGCGTGCTCTTCTTTCGTCTTGGAGTAGACAAGGATATCATCTATAAACACGACGACGAACTTATCCAAGTATTCCATAAAAACCTTATTCATTAAGTTCATGAAATATGCTGGTGCATTTGTCAAACCAAAGGACATAACTGTGAACTCATAGTGTCCATATCTTGATGAAAATGCAGTCTTCGGTATATCCTCTGAGCGGATCTTCAACTGATGATACCCCGATGGGAGATCAATCTTGGAAAAGACTCCTGCTCCTCTCAACTGATCAAAAAGATCATCAATCCTGGGTAGCGGATACTTATTCTTTATCGTCACATCATTGAGTGCACGATAGTCTATACACATCCTAAAACTCGCGTCCTTTTTCTTGACAAACAAGACAGGTGCTCCCCATGGCGATGAACTAGGTCTGATAAAACCTTTCTCCAACAGTTCTTCAATTTGTTTCTTCATTTCTACCAACTCATCTGTGGACATCCGGTAGGGTCTCTTGGCTATCGGAGCTGTCCCTGGAACAAGTTCTATAACGAACTCGATATCTCTATCCGGCGGAATTTCAGGTAAATCCTCCGAAAAAACATCTGAATACTCTCTGACCATAAGAACATCTTCTAAGCTGACGGCCTTCATGCTGTTGACCATCAACTGTCCATCTCGTACTGCTGTTGCCTCAAATTCAACCCTCTTTCCATTCGGGCTTTTGACTGATATGACTCTTCATCCGCAGTCCAACACTGCCTTGTGCTTAGTTAACCAATCCATTCCCAGGATAACATCCAGGGTTTGGGTATTAAGGACGATTAAGTTCGCTAGGAACTCTACTCCATTAATTATTAGACTTACCCCAGAACATCCTACTTTGGATCGGAGTTCTGATCCAGGGGATTGGATTATAAGCACACATTTAAGATTCACTATATCCATATCATTTTGAACAGCAAAATCTCGGGAAATAAATGAATGTGAAGCTCCAGAATCAAATAAAGCGATGGTTGATCGAATTTACTAGAACTTACCCAAGATTACAGCGTCCGTTGCATTACGAACCTCATCCGCGGTGATGTGATTAACTCGGCCTCTCACAGTTGCTTGAGATGGGGTTGCTGATGATGATGCCCCGCGGTTCACATTTGGCGCTGGAGTCCTTGCAGGTGTGTTCCCCAGATTAAAGCGAACCGGGGTAACACCTCCCTTCTTAGGGCAATTGTTGGCGAAATGCCCTATCTCGTTGCGATGATAGGCGCCGTGCTGAAGTTTCCTCGACTTGTACCACCGACCGGCGGAGTTTGAAAATTACGCCCATTGGGCGATTTGTCGGCGGTGGTGCCTGCCACCGCCTACGAGGTGGAATCGGACAAATTGTTGGGGTGCTGTCCTCTGCCTCTACTGGCCCGGACGACCTCCTTGTTGCGCCATTCTGCGCTTTCTGTTGTCATCCAACTCCCGGCGCTTATCCTCCAAGATGAGAGCCTTGTTGACTAACTCTTGGAAGTCAGGGAATGTGTGGGTGATCAGTCCCACTTGCAGCCCTGCATTCAATCCCTTCATAAAACGGGATTGTCTTGCTTTATCCGTAGCTACATCCTGCAGTGCGTGGCGTGCGGTGAGTAAACTTATTCGTAGTCGCCACCGATTGGTCACCACGCTTGAGATTCTCGAATTCCTCTTTCTTGGATCCATGATACCCTCGGTACATGGTAATCGGCGAAAGGTCGTTGTAAACTCCTCCCATGAGATACCCTGAGGATCCTCGTGCGATGCACAGAAGTTTTCCCACCATTCTACGATGGTTCCCTCTAATTGATGAGAGGCATAGAGTACCCTCTCATTTCCTACACATTGGGTTATGTGCAGCTTCCTTTCAATAGTCCTCGACCACCAATCATCCATCCGCCTCCAACGGATTAGCATTGCCTGAGAATGTAGGTGGGCGAGTCCTCATAAACTCTGACAATCTTGAGTAGGGGTGTGGTCCATGGTTACCCCCTTGCTGAACATTTGCAGCAGCTTGGTTGGAAATCTGCTGCATGGTTTGCATCGTGGTGCTCATCAACTGAGTTTGGGCAGCCAGAAAAGCTCCCAAGTTCTACAGATCAACTTGCGGTAGTTGAGGGATTGGCTCCTCATTCTGGTTCCTTGCCTGGTTGGCACCACTTCCACTAGCTCCCACGTTGCCACGAGTCCTCACCATCTGTTGAAAGCTTCCAAGGTTAAGAAAAAAGAGAAAGCATAGACAAGTAAAAGAACTTATGCAAGGGAAACAGGTGTAACTTAAATTATTTAGCAATTTTATTAATATAATATAAAATAGTATGGTTGCCCACAAGTGCCTAAGGGCCATGCAACACACACCAGACACTCACAAACAGAAACAAGTAAACAAACATAAGACTTCACAACGACTCACACCTACTGGCGACTCAAAAACAAAAGACAGGACTCAAATAACTTGACTCAACATTTGAGTCAACTCTGAAGGAAAAAGAACTCTCAGTCACTAAGCCACCCGGGGTGCGGTCCTCCCGGTAGATTCTGCGACGGGTGCGGCGGCATAGGGGCAAACTGGTCCTGATGACCTACTGCAGCTAGTAAAAACGACCCCATTGACTCGGCCGATCCCAAAGCTGCCTGCTCCGGCTCCTCCGGATCTGGGTCATGCAGCTCCAAAACTGGCTCTGGCTCAGGTCCATACAGAGCCATCTCCAACTCATGAATCCTCTGCATAGCGTGAGCTAAGTTCTCCCGCAGTTGAGTTCTCGCCTTCGTGACCTCGTCGCAGGCTCTCTGCAGCTCCTGGACTGTCTCATCCATGGCTTCCACCTGAGCGATGACATACCTCGCCAGGTGAGTGATCGTAGCGTCCTCCTCCAAGAACTACATCCTGTCGTGGCGATTATCTCAGCGCAGATGGTGACGAAAGACAGTGCCATCCAACTCTGCGCAGTAGGTGCGGGCGATCTGCCGCATCGTAAGACGTGCTGTCTCCTGGATCCCGGCCTAGAATGAAGTTCTTCTAGCGGTGATGTAGATATGACGGCTCGCCCTCATCCTCTCTCGAGCATAAACAGTGATCTTGACATCTCAGGCGATATCAAGTCCCGCCCGCACTACAGTCGTCCCCTGATAAAGCGGCCTGTCGAAACCTCCAAGAAGTTGCATCATACGCCATAGCTCAGCGGCGAATCCTGCAGTGCGCTCTCCATATGTGTGGATCCTCCTCATCTGCCAAAACAGACCTCGTATAAAAACCAAACATAGCAACAGAAAATGCAGCATAGGTATGATCAAGAGAGAAAAGATAAGCCGAGATTTCATTGATATTCTTGCTCAAGTTGATTAAATCTTAGAAAGTAGTTTTCTCCTCCAAACACAACTAACCTAGCTAGGGTCAAGACCTATAGTCAGCCTGCTCTGATACCACCTCTGTCGGGACCCGATTCTGAGAATCTGGACCCTCTGTGTATTCTGTGGTAGTCCAGGATCACGCTAGCACACACAGTCTTTACAGGGTTGAACATCACAGACATTCACAATGATACCATAATAAATAGTGCAAACATTTATATAAACTGAATTGTACGACCTTATGGTCTCCTTACTTAAATCAGCCACGTAGAGCTTACATTATCAGAGTAAACAGGAAACAGCGGAAAACATAAAAACTTCGTGGAAGCCTTCATCTTGCCACAGGCAACCGACTGGGCTTGTCCCCTAATTCTCTGGATCTTCAATATACTCCTCCTCCCAGGCCGGCGTAGACTCCTCCACTAATGTTCGGATTGATAGGCAAGGATGGGTGAGTACTCAAGGCACTCTACAAGTAATGCGTAGAATGCGGTGCGATTACTACATGCAAGGCTTATTCTAAGGAATTGGCTTACTTGATTCTTTTGCATCAAACAGCATTTTTAAACTAGCATCTTGTATAGGTTTAAAGCAGTGAAAACAGTTATATATAATACTAAGTTCTCCAAACAGTTTTTCTTCAAAGGTTCTCGGCACACAGCCTTAATAATTAATTTTCACACTGGCACACAGCCACCCATTCCACATTTTTATTTTTGAAGATCTAACCCATGACTGTAATCCCCGAGCAATGCTCAATACCGCGAGCACTGCTATTCGAATAGATTTGACACTCTGCAGAGGTTGTACACTTTACCCACAAGATACAGCCGCTCACCACACAGGTGATTGCCCGTAACAAAGCCTTTCAGGAACCTCTACCTTAACCAATGAACCTCTTCGGTATGGCCTTCACTATCACTTCCTTCACACAGAGCCGAAGTATAGGACAGGACAACACCGTTGGATGGGCACCAAGCCGCAGCACAGGTACGCTCCCCCACGCAGATACACCCTCGTGTACTGTCACCCCGAGGTATCAGAGGAAAGATATCGGAACCCTAATCAACTAGGTCTGTCCCAAATCAGACATGTGGTTGTACGGGTGACTCAGTTCAAAGACTTGCAAGGTGAAGTCCTTAGCTGAACAAGACAAGACTTTCATCACTCAACAGTGGCACACAACCCAATGTGGCACACAGACTCACACCACTCATCAACCCATTGCCACACAGGCCCACCTGGCACAAACCCTCTTGCCACTTCCCCCAGTCTAAATCATTTCCCACCCCGTTGATTATTGTGCAACACATGCCAGCAATAACTCAATATCGGTACAGAACCACACCGGTCTCTGTACCTCAATCTCATCATGTGGCATCATCACACCACTTTCAAAATAAATTCAATATTTCATTAGTCAACATTGATACATTTTCCGAAAGATCATTCATGACTCGTTGCAAGGCTAAGCTTCTAATCACGGTCTAGCCTCCCGTGTTGGCATCATATTAATATCCAACAAATACGAATAACCTTCGGGTGGACAATGATTTAAAAGCATACAAATAGTAATTTCAGGGTGGCGATAACAATATGGGTTGATTAGCTACATGCCCCAAATTAATTTAAATTCATTTTTAATTGATTTAGCATGCATAATTTCAAGGCAAAATACATTTTAAAATTTGGGAACAAAATGATCAAAGCATCACTTGCCTTCAAAGAGTTGCTGATCTTGATCCGAAGCTTGATCTTGAGTGATGAACTCTTCTTCGAAACTTTCCGGCAAATTTGCGTCTACGCGAAAAAATAACATATATAATAAATAACCAAAACAGTAGACTATATAACTTCAAAAATTCAAATAAAATTCATCATTAGAAAGTGCATAATTTTACAAATTTTTAGAAACTGTAATCACCTCCATCGGAGTTAAAATGCAAAAGTTATAGACTTTTAAAGTTTGCAAATATATTAAAAAGAATAAACCGAATTAACATAAATATTTTTCCACTGAAAACACGATTTATTGCGTCAGCATGACATCAGGGGACATGTGGCACTCTCTGGTGCTGTCACGTCGCTCTGGTCCATGGACCCGGTCCATGGCTCGGCTCTGGTCCACGGTGGACCCGGTCCACAGAACAGAACCCGGGTTGACATGCAGGCCCCATTGATGACGTCAGCTGATTGCCTTGAGATTCTCGCACGAACACGCATCAACATCTCGGACACTCATCATCGAACGGTCAGATCTTTGCTACGTGGCTAAGGCTTGGCCGTTCACTCAATCCGATGGACAGATCTCACGCGCCCGCTCGGCTCGGTGGCACCTCGATTTCCGCGCTGCCACGCGGCACGCATTTGACGGTGTGCCCGAATCCAACGACCAGATCCCACGCACGCCTGGCGACGCCTCAGCTACGCAGCGACACACGGCGCAATCGCGACGGTCTGCTAGAAAACAACAGCCTAGATTGGGTCACGCCTCGGTCAACGGGGACACGTGGCCGCACGTGATTCGACGTGGGCGCGGCGCAATCACCGCCGCTCATTCAAAATTGAACGGCACTGATCCTTAGGGCAAAACTAGATCTAAACTCAACCGTTCAGATCCGATCCAACGGCGCAGGCTTACGGAGCTGTTCATCTATAGATCTAGCGTTCAAAAACAATCCAACGGTCCAAACCGCCACCAACGTAAAACTCTAGATTTAATCTAAGATGTTCATCTATAGATCTAACGGTACAAATCTAATCCAAACGTAAATAGAGAAGGGGGTACGTGGACTTACCGACACGGTTGGTTGGCGATCGAACGGTCAACGGAGCTCGCGAAGGTCGGCAGCGGCGAGGAAGAAGAGGCTGCCGGAGCTGAGGAAGACGGCGCAGACGACGGCCCTACGGTGGCTCCCTGGAGTGAAGAACTGGCGCGTTCGACGCGTCTCGGTGAAACGCTCTTCGTCGGGACCGAATCGCAAATCCGGACCCTCGTGTTTCTCGTGCTAGTCGGGATCACGCTAGCACACACGATCTTACGAGGTTGCACATCACGGACATTCACAATGATATAAGAATAAATAGTGCAAACATTTATATAAAGCCCAAGTTATGCGACCTTATGGTCTCCTTACATAAAATCAACCACGCATGGCTTACATTATTCAGAGTAAAGGAAATAGCAGCGGAATAAAATAAATGTCGTGGAAGCCTTCATCTTGCCACAGGCAACCGACTGGGCTTGCCCCCTAATTGTCCGGATACTCATTGTACTCCTCCTCCCACGCTGGTGTAGATTCCTCCACTGATGTTGGGGTTGATAAGCAAGGAGCGGTGAGTACACAAGGCACTCAACAAGTAATGCACAGAATGCAACGCTATTACTATATGCAAAGATTATTCCAAAGGATTGGCTTAATTGGTTCTTTTTGCTTTAAACAGCATTTTTAAAGCGGTATCTTATTTAGATTAAAGCAGTGAAACAGTTATAATAATACTAATTTCTTCAGATGGTTTTTCTTCGAAGATTCTCGGCACCACCTCAATATGATTCATTTTAACACCGCACACGGCCTCCCATTCCACATTTTATTTTTGGAGATCTAACCCTTGGTCAGTAATCCCGAGCAATGTCAATACCGCGGACACGGCTATTCGAATAGATTTGACACTCTGCAGAGGTTGTACACTTTACCCACAAGATCTGACCATTCACCACACGGTGATCGTCAGTAACAAAGCCTTTCGGAACCTCTACCTTAACCAAAGAACCTCTCGATGTGCCTTCACTATCACTTCCCACACAGAGCCGAGGTATAGGGCAGTCAATCACCGTTGGATGGGCACCAAGCCGTAGCACGTACGCTCCCGTCTGAGATACACCCTGTGTCTTCACACCCGATGTATCAGAGGAAAGATAAAAGAACCCTAATCAACTAGGTCCGTCCCATACCAGACATGCGGTTGTACGGGTGACTCAGATCAAAGGCTTGCAAGGTGAAGTCCTTAACTGACCAAGGCCAGACTTCCATCACTCATCTGTGGCACACAGCCCAATGTGGCACAAAGACTCACATCACTCATCAACCCATTGCCACACAGGCCCACCTGGCACACAGCCTCTTGCCACTTGCCACAGTCTAAATCATTTCCCACCCAGTTGATTATTGTGCAACACATGCCAGCAATAACTCAACAACGGTACAGAACCACACAGGTCTCTGTACCTCAATCTCATCACGTGGCATCATCACACCACTTTCAAAATACATTCAATATTTCTTTAATCAATATTGTAGCATTTTCCCGAAAGATCATTCATGATTCGTTGCAAGGCTAAGCATCTACTCACGGTCTAGCCTCCCGTGTTGGCACAATATTAACATCCAACTAATACAATCAAACTTAGGGTGACAAAGATTTCCGGGCATACAGATAATACTTTCATGGTGACAATAACAATATGGGTTGATTAGCTACATTACCCAATTTAATTTAAATTCACTTTAAATAAATTAAAATGCATAATTTCAAAGCATAAATTACATTTTAAAATCTGGGATCAAAATGATCAAAGCATCAATTGCCTTCAAAGAGTTGCTGGTCGTGTTCCGAAGCTTGGTCTTGAGCGACGAACTCTTCCTCGAAACCTTCCGGCCAATTTGCGTATACGCGTACAAACAAAATATGCAATAAATAACTAATACAGAAGACTAAATGACCTCAAAAATTCAAATAACCTCCACCATTAAATATATCACAATTTTATGAATTTTTAGAAATTTGAATCACCCAAATCCGAGTTAAAATGCAAAAGTTATAGCCATTTGAAGTTAGAATAAAATCTGAAAATACAGAAATTAGAAAATCCGATTTTTCCGAATTATTTTTATACTGAAAAAATTGCATTTATGACGTCAGCATCGCATCATGATGACGTCAGCACAGAAAAGAATTTCGGCCAAAATATTTTTCTGGAGAAATGACGTCATCTGACACGTGGCATGCTCTGGGCTGCCACATCGCTCTAGTCCATGGACCCGGTCCACGGCTCGGCTCTGGTCCACGGTGGACTCGGTCCATGAAACAGAGCACCTGGCCCCCACCAGATGACATCATCACTGACATCGCCGCTGACGTCAGCCGACTGCCTCGAGATTCGTGCACGAACACGTGACACTATCTCGACCATCGCTCAACCTACGGCCAGATCTTAGCCACGCGGCGAAATCGTGGCCGTCAAAGGATCCAACGACCAGATCTCACGCGCACGTTCGGCTCGGTGGTGCCTCGATTTCCACGGTGCCACGCGGCACGCATCTGACGTGCGCCCGAATCCAACGGTCAGGTCCCACGCACGCCTGGCGACGCCTTATCTACTCAGCGACACGTGGCGCAATCGCGACGGCGCACCCGAAATCGACGGCTGGATCTTTTCTCGCCGGTCAAACGCCCGCGCGTCGGCCGCGCGATTTGGCGAGGGTACGGCGCCATCACCGCCGCACGTTCAAATCTGAACAGCGCGAATCCTTAGGGCAAAACCAGAACTGAACTCAACCGTTTAGATCCGATCCAACGGCGCAGGTTACCGGAGCGGTTTACTGTTCATCTTAACTACGCGGCGCAATCTCACGCGTACACTAATGATCCAACGGCTGAGATCTACTAAAAGACCTAATATCCAAATCTAATCTACGCTGCACATCACAGATCCAACGGTTACGATCTAATCCAAACATAAACAGAGAAGGGCTACGTGGACGTACCGCAACGGTTGGATGGCGATCGAACGGTCGACGGAGCTCGCGAAGGTCGATGGCGGCGAGGAAGAAGAGGTTGTCGGAGCTGAGGAATACGGCGCAGTCGACGGCGCTACGGTGGCTCTCCGGCGTGAATAAGTGATCCAAACGGCGCGGCTTCCTTTGGCGAACTCGGGACGGGGTCGGAGCATGGCGGAACAGCTCGGACGACGGCGGGAGGAAGCAAAAACTACGGTGGTGAGAGGAAGAACCTACGGCGAGCTCGCACGGGCGCTAGAGAAGGTTTCGGCGTGCGTGCAAGGAGTCTAAAAGGAGCGGCGAGAAGAGCTCTACATGGCGCAGCAACCGACACTTTAAAAGGAGCCTCGACGTGCGCGCTGCAGGCGGCGAAACAAGCGGAAACGCTCGGCGGCGTTAACTCCGGCGATTACACCCGGTCGAACCGACGTGGCTCCATCACAGCCGTTCAAGCAGCGACGATCCGATGGCGCACGTTCGCGGGCGACGCGGCGCAACGGTGACTGTTGGATCTCGATCCGACGGCTCGATCGTGCGACGGCTAGGGTTTCGGCGAACTGGGGCGGGCTAAGCACAGTGCTGGGCCGACCCAGTACTATTCACCTGATTTTTAAAATATTTCTAATTAAAAATAAATCAGATAAAAAACAAAGCCAAAATAAATAGCAAAAATACCCAGAAAAATTCTAGAAAATACTTTGAGACATTTAGAACTCAAATAAAATGTTTTCAATAAAACTTTGCCTAAAAGTTTGCTTGAATTTAATTGAATTCAAGAAAGGTCAGAAATGAATAAATCCAATTTTAATTCTAATAAATTCCCATAAATTCTCAAAAATAAAAAATACTCCAAAATTTAAATTAGAGCAAATTTTAGGGTGTTACAAACCTTCCCCCCTTAACAGAATCTCGTCCCCGAGATTCAGGGCTGTCTACAGAAATAGGTTAGGGAATCCTTCAGATCTTCTTCACGTTCCCAGGTTGCTTCATTTTCCGAGTGGTTGCTCCACTGGACTCTGCAAAAGCGTGTAGACTCGTTCCTCGTTTTTCTGTCCATCGTATCTAGAATCTTCTCCAGATGCTCTTTATAGGTTAAATCTTCTTGCAGCTCGATTGCTTCTAAAGGTGTTTGTTCTTCTGGTACTCGGAGACACTTCTTCAATTGAGACACATGGAATACATCATGCACTCCTGCCAACGACTGTGGCAACTCCAACTGGTACGCAACTTCACCTCTGCGGCTCAAGATCTTGAATGGTCCGGCATATCTAGGTGCAAGCTTCCCTTTTGCATGAAACCTCCTGACTCCCTTGAGTGGTGTAACTCTAAGGTATACATAATCTTCAGGTTCAAAGCTCAATTCTTTGCGACGATTGTCAGCATAACTCTTCTGCCTTGATTATGCAATCTTTAATCTTTCTCTGATCATAGCGATCTATTCTTCCGCTTGCTGAAGAATATCTGGTCCAAAAACATGCCGCTCCCCAGTCTCATTCCAATTCAAGGGTGTTGAATAGGATCGACCATACAGAGCTTCAAATGGAGACATTTGTAAACTCGCTTGATAACTGTTATTGTAGCTGAACTCAGCATAAGGCAAACACTTGTCCCATGAAGTAGAATATGCTAAGGCACAGGCTCTCAGCATATCTTCCAATATTTGGTTAACCCTCTCAGTTTGACCATCTCATGCGGATGGTATCTTTATCTTGAATCTGAGACGAGTTCTCATGGCTTCATGCAGCTTTCCCCAAAACCTTGAGGTAAATTGGGTACCTCTATCTGATACTATCTTCTTCGGTACTCCATGCAAGCAAACAATTCTTGACATATAGAGTTATGCTAACTTATCGCCCGAGTAAGTGGTCTTCACAGGCACAAAATGTGCAACCTTGGTCAAACGATCCACTATAACCCATATAGACTCATATCCATTACGAGTCCTGGGTAAACCGGTAATGAAATCCATACCGATCTCTTCCCATTTCCATTCAGGTATCTTTAGGGGTTGCAATAGTCCTGCTGGCCTCTGATGCATAGCTTTGACTCTTTGGCATATGTTACATAATGCAACATATTCGGCAATTTCCCGCTTCATGCTTGGCCACCAAAATCTTTCTATGAAATCCTGATACATTTTTGCACTTCCTGGATGAATTGAGTACTTGGAGTCATGGGCTTCCTGCAAAATTAGCTGCTTTAGCTCTTTCTTATTCGGCACACAAATGCGCCCTTTAAACCACATAGTACCCTGCTCATCTAGTTTGAAATCCTTTGCCTTGCCTGCATCCATCTTGTCCTTAATTCTCTTGATTTTGTCGTCATCTTTCTCGCCTTTCCCGATCGATCTTCCAGTAGGTTTTACTTCAAGGTAGCCAAAAATCATTCAGTACCACTTCCAATCCTAGCTTCTGGAAATCCTTACACAACTCGATCTGACTTGGTTCTAACAGCATATTTACGCTGTGGCTCTTCCGGCTCAAGGCATCGGCCACAACATTGGCTTTACCCGGGTGGTAATGAATTCCAACATTGTAGTCTTTGATTAGTTCTAGCCATCTTCTTTGCCTCATATTTAGGTCAGCTTGCATGAAGATATACTTAAGATTTTTATGATCAGTATACACTTCACATCTGTTTCCAAGGAGATAGTGAAGCCATTTTTTAGGGCATGCACTACGGCAGCTAATTCCAAATCATGTGTCGGATAGTTCTCCTCATGTGGCCTCAATTGCCTTGATGCATATGCGATTACCTTTCGGTTTTGCATCAATACACATCCCAATCCTTGACGCGATGCATCACAATAGATGTCGAAGCCTTGATGAACGTTAGGTAAAACTAATACAGGTGCTGATGTTAATCTTTTCTTCAACTCCTGAAAACTCTTCTTACACTCAGGTGTCCATAAGAATTTCTTTCCCTTTTTCAACAATTGCGTAAGAGGTCTCGCAATCGTGGAGAATCCTTCGATGAAACGACGGTAATATCCTGCCATTCCAAGGAAACTACGCATTTGGGTTACCGTCTTCGGTGGTTCCCAATGTAATACTGCCTCCACTTTCTTTGGATCTACCGCAATTCCTTCCACAGTCATTATATGTCCAAGAAATTCCACCTTATTCTTCCAGAAATCACACTTGCTAAATTTAGCATACAACTGTTGTTCCCTCAACTTCTCAAGGACTAGCCTTAAATGTTCGGCGTGCTCTTCCTTTGTCTTGGAGTAGACAAGGATGTCATCTATAAATACGACGACGAACTTATCCAAATATTCCATAAAAACCTTATTCATCAAGTTCATGAAATATGCTGGTGCATTTGTCAATCCAAAGGACATAACTATGAACTCATAGTGTCCATATCTTGATGAAAATGCAGTCTTTGATATATCCTCTGATTGGATTTTCAACTGATGATACCCTGATCGAAGATCGATCTTAGAAAAGACTCCCGCTCCTCTCAACTGATCAAAAAGATCGTCAATCCTAGGTAGCGGATACTTATTCTTTATCGTCACATCATTGAGTGCACGATAGTCTATACACATCCTAAAACTCCCGTCCTTCTTCTTGATGAACAAGACAGGTGCTCCCCATGGCGATGAACTAGGTCTTATGAATCCTTTTTCAAAGAGACTCTTCAATTTGCTTCTTCATTTCCATAATTCCTCAGTGGACATCTGTAAGGTCTCTTAGCTATTGGAGCTATCCTCGAACAAGCTCTATCACGAACTCGATATCTCTTTCCAATGCAGATTCCGAGTAGATCCTCCGGGAAAACATCCGGATATTCATTGACTATGGAAACTTCCTCCAAGCTGACAGTCTTCATGCTATTGACCATTAATTGTCCATCTCAACTACTTTTGCTTCAAACTCAACCCTTCTCCCTTCTGGGCTCTCAATTGATATAACTCTTTTTCCGCAGTCCAGCACTGCCTTGTGTTTGGTTAACCAATCCAATCCCAGGATAACATCCAGAGTTTGGGTATTCAATATAATTAAGTTCGCTAGGAACTCTATTCCATTAATTATTAGTCTCACCCCAGAACATCCTACATTGGATCGGAGTTCTGATCCAGAGGATTGGACTACAAGTACACACTTAAGTTCCACAATATCCAATTTGTTGCGAACAGCAAAATCTCGAGAAACAAATGAATGTGACGCTCCTGAGTCAAATAAAACAGTAGCTGGTACTGAGGTTACTAGGAACTTACCCAGTATAACGTCTGAGGCGTTCTGGACTTCATTTGCTGTAATGTGGTTGACTCGGCCTCGTGCAGTTCCTTGAGATGGAGTTGCTGATGTCGATGCTCCGCGGTTCACAGTTGGTGCAGGATTCCTTGTAGGCGTATTCCCCAGGTTAAATCGGATCGGGGTGAAACCTCCCTTCTTCGGGCAATTGTTGGCGAAGTGCCCCAATTCGTTGCAGTGATAACAACGTCTTCCCGCTGCCTGTGAGGTTCCTCCAGTCTGTACCACAGTTCTGGCTGGAGTCTGGGCATTCTGGCCCACTAGACGATTTGCCGGCAGTGGTGCCCTGTCACTGCCTTTGGGTTGGAACCGGATGAACTGTTGGGGTGCCGTCCTCTACCTCTGCTGGCCCAGACGTCCTCCTTGTTGCGCCATTCTGTGCTTCGGGTTGTCATCCAATTCTCGACGCTTATCCTCTAGAATAAGAGCCTTGTTAACCAGCTCTTGGAAGTCGAAAAATGTGTGGGTGATCAGTCCCACTTGTAACCCTGCATTCAATCCCTTCATGAAGAGGGATTGTCTAGCCTTGTCCGTGGCTACATCCTCTGGTGCGTAGTGTGCTAGCTGGGTAAACTTATTCAAGTAGTCGGCCACTGACTGGCCACCCTGCTTGAGATTCCGGAATTCCTCCTTCTTGAGATCCATGATACCCTCTGGTACATGGTATTGGCGGAAAGCTGAGGTGAATTCATCCCACGTAATACTCTGTGGGTCTTTATGAGCTGCGCAGAAGTTTTCCCACCACTCTGCGGCAGTTCCTTCCAGTTGATGAGAGGCATAGAGCACCCTCTCATGTCACATACACTGGGTTATGTGTAGCTTCCTCTCGATTGTCCTTAGCCAATCGTCCGCCTCCAACGGATTGGCGTTGCCTAAGAAGGTGGGTGGACGAGTTCGCATAAACTCCGACAACCTTGAATAGGGGTGTGGTCCATGGTTACCCCCAGGTTGAACATTCGGAGCAGCTTGATTGGAGATCTGCTGCATGGTCTGCACCATTGTGTTCATGAGTTGAGTTTGGGCAGCCAGAAAGGCTTCCAGATTCTGCATATCAACCTGAGGTGGTTGAGGAATTGGCTCTTCATTCTGGTTGTCAGCCTGATTAGCTCCACTTCCGCTGGCTCCAGTGTTTCCGCGAGTCCTCACCATCTGTTGCAAACTTCCAAGGTTAAGAAAAGAAGAAAGCATAGACAAGTAAAAGAACTTATGCGGGGGAAACAGGTGTAACTTAAATTATTTAACAATTTTATTAATATAAAATAGTATGGTTGCTCACAAGTGCCTAAGGGCCATGCAACACATACTAGACACTCACAAACAGAAACAAGTAAACAAACATAGGACTCCTGGCGACTCACACCTAATGGTGACTCTGAAACAAAAGACGTGACTCAAACACTCGAGTCTCGACACTACACCCGACTAGACTCGTTCACTCATCGAGCCAACCCGGCTGCGGCTCCCCCGGAGCATACACCGGCGGGTGCTCGGCATCGGGCGGCTGGTCACGATGACCTACTGCAGCTGGTGCAAACGACCCCATCGACTCTGCTGGTCCCGTGGTGCTGCTCTGTCTCTGCGCGGCTCTCGTGACCGTGCCTCCTACTCGCTCCTCGAATTTGGATCGTGCGGCTCGGGGTCGCTCGAGCTCGAGTCCATACAGGCCATCTCGGCTTACGGATCTTACGCATGGAATGAGCTAAGCCCTCCCGCAGTTGAGTCCTTGCCTCCGAGACCTCGTCACGGGTCCTCTGCAGCTCCTGAACTGTCTCATCCATGGCGTCCTCCTGGGCGATGACATACCTCGCCAGGTGAGTGATCGTGGCGTCCTCCTCCAAGAGCTCCATCCTGTCATAGCGATTATCTCGGCGCGGGTGTTGAAGAAAAACAGTGCCCTCCAACTCGGCGGAGTAAGTACAGGCAATCTACCGTATCGCAAGACGTGCCGTCTCCTGGATCCCGGCCTCAAAAGAAGTCCTCCTGGTGGTGATGTAGATAGGACGGCTCACCCTTGTCCTCTCCCGGGCATAGACAGTGATCTTGACATCCCAGGCGATGTCAAGTCCTGCCCGCACCACAGTGGTCCCCAGATAAAGCGGCCTGTCGAAACCTCCGAGCAGCTACATCATACGCCATAACTCAGCGGCGAATCCTCCAGTGCGCTCTCCATAGGTGTGGATCATCCTCATCTGCCAAAACAAACCTCGTTTAAACTAAACATATAATAATAATAAGATTTCAGCATAGATATGAATCAAGAGAGAAAGGATAAGTCGAGATTTTATTGATATTCTTGCTCAAGTTGTTAAATTCTTAGAAAATAGTTTTATCCACTAGACACAGCTAATCTAGTTTAGGGTCAAGACCTACAGTCTGCCTGCTCTGATACAACCTCTGTCGGGACCCGAATCTGCAAATCTGGATCCTCTGTGTATTCTGTGCTAGTCCAGGATCACGCTAGCACACACAGTCTTACAAGGTTGCACATCACAGACATTCACAGCGATATAAGAATAAATAGTGCAAACATTTATATAAACTGAGTTGTACGACCTTATGGTCTCCTTACATAAAATCAGCCACGCAGGGCTTACATTATTCAGAGTAAACGAAATAGCAGCGGAATAAAATAAATGTCATGCAAGCCTTCATCTTGCCACAGGCAACCGACTGGGCTAACCCCCTAATTGTCCGGATCCTCATTGTACTCCTCCTCCCACGCTGGTGTAGACTCCTCCACTGATGTTGGGGTTGATAAGCAAGGAGGGGTGAGTAGACAAGGCACTCAGTAAGTAATGCACAGAATGCAGCGCTATTACTATATGCAAAGATTATTCCAAAGGATTGGCTTAATTGGTTCTTTTTGCTTTAAACAGCATTTTTAAAGCGGTATCTTATTTAGATTAAGCGGTTGAAACAGATTATAATAATACTAATTTCTTGGATGGTTTTTCTTGAAGATTCTCGGCACACACTCTTAATAGTTCATTTTTAACACGGCACGGCCTCCCATTCCACATTTTTATTTTTGAGATCTAACCCTTGGTGTAATCCTCGAGCAATGTCAATACCATGGACACGGCTATTCGAATAGATTTGACACTCTGCAGAGGTTGTACACTTTACCCACAAGATCTGACCATTCACCACACAGTGATCGTCAGTAACAAAGCCTTTCAGAACCTCTACCTTAACCAAAGAACCTCTCGATGTTGCCTTCACTATCACTTCCCTCACAGAGCCGAGGTATAGGGCGAGTCAATCACCGTTGGATGGGCACCAAGCCGTAGTACGTACGCTCCCGTCTGATATACACCCGTGTCTGTCACCCCGATGTATCGGAGGAAAGATAAAAGAACCCTAATCAACTAGGTCCGTCCCATACGGACATGCGGTTATGCGGGTGACTCGGATCAAAGGCTTGCAAGGTGAAGTCCTTAAGCGGCCAAGGCGGACTTCCATCACTCATCGTGGCACACGGCAATGTGGCACAAAGACTCACATCACTCATCAACCCATTGCCACACAGCCCACGGCACACACCTCTTGCCACTTGCCACGTCTAAATCATTTCCCACCCGGTTGATTATTGTGCAACACATGCCAAATAACTCAACAGCGATGAGTAACCACACAGTCTCGTACCTCAATCTCATCACGTGGCATCATCACACCACTTTCAAAATACATTCAATATTTCTTTAATCAATATTGTAGCATTTTCCGAAAGATCATTCATGATTCGTTGCAAGGCTAAGCATCTACTCACGGTCTAGCCTCCCGTGTTGGCACAATATTAACATCCAACTAATACAATCAAACTTAGGGTGACAAAGATTTCCGGGCATACAGATAATACTTTCATGGTGACAATAACAATATGGGTTGATTAGCTACATTACCCAATTTAATTTAAATTCACTTTAAATAAATTAAAATGCATAATTTCAAAGCATAAATTACATTTTAAAATCTGGGATCAAAATGATCAAAGCATCAATTGCCTTCAAAGAGTTGCTGGTCGTGTTCCGAAGCTTGGTCTTGAGCGACGAACTCTTCCTCGAAACCTTCCGGCCAATTTGCGTATACGCGTACAAACAAAATATGCAATAAATAACTAATACAGAAGACTAAATGACCTCAAAAATTCAAATAACCTCCACCATTAAATATATCACAATTTTATGAATTTTTAGAAATTTGAATCACCCAAATCCGAGTTAAAATGCAAAAGTTATAGCCATTTGAAGTTTGAATAAAATCTGAAAATACAGAAATTAGAAAATCCGATTTTTTCGATTTATTTTTATACTGAAAAAATCGCATTTATGATGTCAGCGTCGCATCATGATGACATCAGCACAGAAAAGAATTTCGGCCAAAATATTTTTCGCTAGAAATGACGTCATCTGACACGTGGCAAGCTCTGGGGTTGCCACGTCGCTCTGGTCCATGGACCCGGTCCACGGCTCGGCTCAAGTCCACGGTGGACTCGGTCCACGAAATGGAGCACCTGGCCCCCACCAGATGATGTCAGCACTGATGTCACCGCTGACGTCAGCCGACTGCCTCGAGATTCGTGCACGAACACGTGACACTATCTCGGCCATCGCTCAACCTACGGCCAGATCTTATCCACGCGGCGAAATCGTGGCTGTCAAAGGATTCAACGGCCAGATCTCACGCGCACGTTCGGCTTAGTGGCGCCTCGATTTCCACGCTGCCACGCGGCACGCATCTGACGGTGCGCCCGAATCCAACGGTCAGGTCCCACGCACGCCTGGCGACGCCTCGGCTCCTCAGCGACATGTGGCGCAATCGCGACGGCGCACCCGAAATCGATGGCTGGATCTGGTCTCCGCCCCGGTCAAAACGCCCACACGTCAGCACGCGATTTGGCGAGGCTACGGCGCCATCACCGCCGCACGTTCAAATCTGAACGGCGCGGATCCTTAGGGCAAAACCAGATCTAAACTCAACCGCTGGATCCGTTCCAGCAGCGCAGTTACCGGCGGTTTCATTGTTCATCTTAACTACGCGCGCAATCTCACGCGTACACTAACGATCAATGGTGAGATCTACTAAAAGACCAAATATCGGATCTAATCTCGCGCACATCACGGATCTAACTGCTACGATCTAATCCAAACATAAACAGAGAAGGGCTACGTGGACGTACCGCAACGGTTGGATGGCGATCGAACGGTCGACGGAGCTCGCGAAGGTTGATGGCGGCGAGGAAGAAGAGGCTGCTGGAGCTGAGTAAGACGGCACAGTCGACGGCGCTACGGTGGCTCTCCGGCGTGAATAAGTGATCCAAACGGCGCGGCTTCCTTTGGCGAACTCGGGACGGGGTCGGAGCACGGCAGAACAGCTCGGACGACGGCGGTAGGAAGCAAAAACTACGGCGGCGAGAGGAAGAACCTACGGCGAGCTCGCACGGGCGCTAGAGAAGGTCTCGGCGTGCGTGCAAGGAGTCTAAAAGGAGCGGCGGGAAGAGCTCTACACGGCGTAGCAACCGACACTTTAAAAGAAGCTCGGCGTGCCTGGCCGCAGCGCGAAACAAGCGAAGCGCTTCGCGGCGTTAATCCGCGATCGCCGGTCGGACCGACGTGGCTCCATTACGGCCGTTCAAGCAGCGACGATCCGATGGCGCACGTTCGCGGGCGACGCGGCGCAACGGTGACCGTTGGATCTCGATCCGACGGCTCGATCGCACGGCGGCTAGGGTTTCAGTGAACTGGGGCGGGCTAAGCACAGTGCTGAGCTGGCCCAGTACTATTCAGCTGATTTTTAAAACATTTCTGATTAAAAATAAATCACATAAATAAACAAAGCCAAAATAAATAGCAAAAATACCCGAAAAAATTCAGAAAAATTCTACAAAATGCTTTGAGACATTTGGAACTCAAATAAAATATTTTCAATAAAACTTTGCATAAAATTTTGCTTGAATTTAATTGAATTCAAGAAAGGTCATAAATGAATAAATCCAATTTTAATTCTAATAAATTCTCAGAAATTCTCAAAAATAAAAAATACTCCAAAATTTAAATTACAACAAATTTTAGGGTGTTACAGCTACTCCGGTGGCCTCGGCGACGGCGGAGACGCAACGGACGGCGAGAAAAAAGCGAAAGACTACGGTGGCGCACTCGAGCAACTACGGCGAGCTAGAACGGAGTCTTTGGGGCGTCTCGATGTGCGTGCGAGGAGTCAAAAGAAGCGGTGCGAGGAGCTCTGCACGACGCACTCAGCGGCGACTATAAATACGCCTCGACGTGCCTCATTCACCCTGTCAATGTTCCATCCAAAGAGCATGCGAGTCCACTTGCCGAGAGCATTTAATTGGTTGCTAGCCAAAAGGGGCTTTCCATGTACGTAGCCCTTAAAATCTTGAGGGGTCTCTGTGGCCTCTGCTGACTTTCCTTTCTGGATAGAAGGACTCTTCGAGGTCGGGACAAGGGGCTTTCCTTCTATTTGAGGGTTCATTGTGGCCTCTGGCAGCTTTGCATTATTGATAGAAGGAGTTTCCGAGGCCTCTTGTGGTTCTTTGGCTGTTGTGCTAGTCCTTTTAGACTCCTTGCACGCGCGTCGAGACTTTCTCTAGCGCCCGTGCAAGCTCGCCGTAGTTGCACCTCCATGCCGCCGCTGTTCTTCGCCGTTTTCTTCGCCATCGGTCCCTCTCCGCCATTGCTCGAACCGGTTCCGACATCTCTGAAGTAAGCCGCGTCGAACGGGTCAGTTCTTCACGCCGGAGAAGCCCCGTATCGCCATTGGCTGCGTCGTCTTCCCCAGCTCCGGCAACCTATTTCTTCCGCGCCGTCGTCGACCTCACCTACCCTCGCCGGCCGTCCGATCTGCATCGTTTGATTCTGGTGAGTCCACGTCGCCCTTCTCTGTTTACATCTAGATTAGATCTTTACTGTTAGATCTGTTATGGTCGGTGTAGATTAGCTCTAAGGTTTACATGTTAGTTGGATCT
This sequence comes from Otatea glauca, assembly GCA_036346275.1. Classification (NCBI taxonomy): domain Eukaryota; kingdom Viridiplantae; phylum Streptophyta; class Magnoliopsida; order Poales; family Poaceae; genus Otatea; species Otatea glauca. Next base: position 36,220,623 of record CM070713.1, on the reverse strand, counting down.
TGACCGTTAGATTTAGATTGAACGGCTTGGATTAGATCTAGTGTCTGTGCTTCGATTAGATCCAAACCGTTGGTTTGTTTTTGAACGTTAGCGATTGAACCACGTAGTCAAGTACGCAGTAAACAACTCCTTAAGCGCACGCCGTTGGATTAGATCTGAACGGTTGAGATTAGATCTGAAAATGCCCTAAGGGTCCGCCCCGTTCCCGTTCAAATTTGAACGAGCGGCGGAGATGACGCCGCGCCCTCGCCGAATCGCGTGTGGACGCGTGTGCATCTTTGACAGAGGACCAGACCAGTCTCGGCCGTGGATTTCAAACGAGCCGTCGCGATCGTGCCGCATGTTGCCGCGTAGCCCGAGGCGTCGCCGAGCTCGCCCGCGGGATTCAGCTGTTGGATTCAATCCAACCGTTGGATGCTCGACGCGTGTGCCCGAGATGCGAACCGTCGCCGAGCTCACACGCAGGAGATCTGACCGTTGATCTTTGACAGTCCTGATTGCACCGCGTGGCTGAGATTTGGCCATTGGTCGAGCCATGGTCGAGATAGTGACACGTGTTCGTGCATGAATCTCGAGCGATCGGTGGCGTCGGCAATGATGTCGATCTTGATGTCATCGAGTGGGGCAGTGCCTTTGTTTCGTGGACCGGGTCCACCGTGGACCAGAGCCGGTCCATGGACCCAGTCCATAGACCGAGGCGACGTGGCTGCACCAGAGTGCGTCGCGTGTCGGCTGACGCAATAAATCGTGTTTTCAGTGGAAAAATATTTATGTTAATTCAGTTTATTCTTTTTAATATATTTGCAAACTTTGAAAGGCTATAACTTTTGCATTTTAACTCCGATTGAGGTGATTCTAATTTCTAAAAATTTATAAAATCAAGATATATTTATTGGTGAATTTTGTGGAATTTTTAGAGTTGAACTTGCTCTCTGTAAATTATATTTATTGTGTATTTATTTATTTCGAGTAGACGTTGATTTGCCGGAAAGCTTTGCGAGAGAATTTCCAGCACAAGACCAAGCTCCAGATCAGGATCAGCAACTCTTTGAAGGCAAGTGATGCTTTGATCATTTTGATCCCAGTTTTTGAATGTATCTTGCTTTGAATTTATGCATGCTAAGTTAATAAAAAATGAATTTAAATTAATTTGGGAGTGTAGCTAAACAACCTAAAATTCTATTGCCACCTTGAAATTATCATTTGTATGCCTTTAAATCATTGTTCACCCTAGGGTTACTCACAATTGTTGGATGTTAATATGATGCCAACACGGGAGGCTAGACCGTGATTAGATGCTTAGCCTTGCCACGAGTCATGAATGACCTTTTGAAAAATGCAACAATGCTGGTTAATGAATTATTGAATGTATTTGAAAGTGGTGTGATGATGCCACGTGATGCAATTGAAGTACGGAGACCTGTGTGGATCCGTATCGATGTTGAGTTATTGTTGGCAGGTGTTGCACAATAATCAACTGGGTGGGAAAATGATTTAGACTAAGGCAAGTGGCAAGAGGCTTCGTGCCGGATGGGCCTGTGTGGCAATGGGTTGAGGAGTGTTGTGAGTCTGTGTGCCACAATGGGCTGTATGCCACTGTTGAGAGAAGAAAGTCTTGCCTTGGTCAGTTAAGGACTCCACCTTGCAAGCCTTTGATCTGAGTCAATCGTACAACCACATGGCTGGTATGGGACAGACCTAGTTGATTAGGGTTCTGATATCTTTCCTCTGATACCTCAGGGTGACAGTACACGGGGGTGTATCTGTGCGGGAGCATACATGTCTTTGCGGCTTGGTACCCATCCAACGGTGTTGGCACATCCCTATACCTCTACCGCACTGCATGAGAGGAGTGATAGCGAAGGCAACACCGAGAGGTTCATTGGTTAAGGTAGAGGTTCCTCAAAGGCTTTGTTACGGACGATCACCTGTGTGGTGAATGGCTGTATCTTGTGGGTAAAGTGTACAACCTCTGCAGAGTGTAAAATCTATTCGAATAGCCGAGTCCGCGGTATTGGACATTGCTCGGGGATTACAGTTAAGGGTTAGACCTTCAAAAAAAATAAAATGTGGAATGGGAGGCTGTGTGCCAATGTTAAAAATGACATGATTAGGGTCAGGTGCCAAGTTTATGAAGAAAAACTGTTTAAAGAACTAAGTACTACTAATAGTTGTTTCACCGCTTTTAATCTAAGTAAGATATAAGTTTAAAAATAATGTTTGATGCAAAAGAACCAAGTAAGCCAATTCTTTGGGATAAGCCTTGCATGTAGTATCGATCTTGCGTGCATGCATTACTTGTTGAGTACGGTGTGTACTCACCCTTGCTTTCAAAACAACACACGTGAAGGAATCAACGTCGATATGGGAGGAGGAGTACGCCGAGGAGCCAGAGATCTAGGGGCAAGCCCGGGCGGTTGCTGTGGCAAGATGGGGCTTCTCTGAGATAATTATTTGTTTTCATTTGTTATTTCTATTTACTCTGATAATGTAAGCCCTGTGTGGCTGATCTATGTAAGGAGACCATAAGGTCGCACAACTCGTTTAAATACATGTTTGAAGTACTTTATTATTATTCCGCTGTGTATGATTGTGGTATTTTGACCTGTTTGCTTTGTGTGCACTAGCGTGATCTGGACTAGTGCACGAGAATACGAGGGTCCGGATTTGCATTCGGTCCCTAAGTAGGCGCAGGAGCAAGATGTTGAAAATATGCCCTAGAGGCAATCATAGAGATGATTATATTTCCATAAATGTTCATAAACTATGAGATTGTTCTTTGAATAACATCATTGATATTGTTTAACAAGTACGTGACTTGTTTGTGAAACTCTATATTCATCATTATGGTGTTCATTCTAAAAGGGAGTCCCTAGTCGATAATCATATGAGGACACATACGAGTAGACTAGCATATGTATTGGTCGATGACCATGTTTCACGGGTCATAGATATGGAGATATCAAACCAATAATATAGACACATGTTAGAGAATATGGTGTTGGACATCGACCCACTATGAGGCACTGTGAGAACGTTGTATTATTTCATGTCATCAGTTGGTCTCATATACGATGTGTATGCTATATCCTTTCTCTTAAGATTGTCGCATGTTCTCTAGATGCGTAATGGCTTACTTAGGGTTCATCAAACGCTACTCCGTAACTAGGCAGTTATAAAGATGGCTTTCTTGTTTATCATGAAACATGCTGTGAGGCGTGGTTTATCAAGATAGGATTTGCCCCTCTATACAACGGGAAAGATATCTCTAGGCCTCTCGAGTGGTCGAATTCCGGAAACACATGGCCATGCTACTCGGTTAAAGAGTTACTCGAGTCATCGAGTTAAAGAGTTACTCAAGTCATCGAGTTAAAGAGTTAACTCAATGTATTCAAGGAATCCGATTCACGGCATCGAGAAAGAGTGGTCGAGCCATCAAAACAAGGATGACAACAACTCGCCTTGGGTTTCATGATATCGTGAGGCAAAAGGAAATGCATATAGGACATTGTTGAGGTTCTTCCGATACTTACATGTACTCAGGAGTCGGTAAGTCCTGCTAGGGGCCGTTATCGACTATTGGTCAAATGCTCGATAATCGAGTAGATGTATTCGATGGTCGAGTAGGAGTACACAACGATCGATAGGGGTACTCCAGCCATGTCCGGGTGCACGTGAACCTATAGGATCGCATGCTTAAGAGGCTGTAACCAATTCGGATAGGGATCCGAGTTATAATGGGCTTAGAGTTCCTAATGGGCTTCAAGGGTTGAAACCCGTTATGGGACGTCTATATAAAGGGAGGAGGTGGTGGCTTTGCGAGGTGTGAGAGACATACACGAAGAGACATATCAGAATTCGGAATTCCTAAAAGCATAGCCGCCACCCGTCCTCCACCCAGAATCGCGCAGCCGACGCTAGCACTCCGACGCGTGGTGTTCCTGCCCCGTACCTGTGGATACCTTGGAGGCGTTGCTACGAAGCTTCAACGCTAGGACGATCCGCAACCTACGATAGTCACAAGGAGCTGTTGGGGAGGCGCGAGGCTAGTAGGACTACATCTGCACCACCGCGCTACATCAACTCTACTTCCACTACGGGTCTGCACGTCTAGTGGTAATTCTGTGATCTATAACTTGCAGTGGTTCCTTTGTTACGTGGTAGAAAATTTTAATTTTTCGCTAAAGTAGCCTACCCGTTCCCTGCACAAGAACCTACAAAGCACATGCATATGTAATGTGTTGCAGTACTGGAATAATCGAGAAGATGTGGGGATCTTTACCTTGACTAGTACGAGACCCGTCATGGGCCACTTGATAAATGACATCCGTGCTTACCCGAGAATGGTGATATCTTCGTCTTGCCCAAGAGTGGTGATATCTTCGTTGGAGGAACTCTAGTACAAAAGATAGGAAGTATTCGTGGACATAGTTGACATGCACCTTCATGTAGCCCTTCCCCAAAGGCTGACCATGCACTGTGTTAGTCTCCTTGCATGGAAATACAACCCTGCGTGCAGCCTCAACGGGAAATTCGTCTTCCGTCACGGTGAGCTGGCACTTGGCAGGCGCTTGCAAGAAGTGCGCAACTTGATCAAAAGCATTGTAGGAGTTACTCTCATACCTTTAAGTTAGGAAAAATTAATTATTACCTTCAGCTGGGGATCGGACTAATCATTTTTGGAACTGCAGCTGGCGAGACCATCTGACTTTCACTCTGGGAGATCATAGCCATCATTTTGGCCCTCAGGCGCTCCTCACGTGCCAGCATCTCCTCCTTGATCTCCTCCCTCAACTGCTCCATTAACGTGTCCTTGAGGCACTCCGCACGTGCCTCCCATGATCTTGATCTGGTACTGGCAGCATCCTCTTGGAAGGAGGACCTCTTCGTATGCCCCGCCCCTGCGGCTAGGACCCAACCCTAATGGTCGGGCTTCCTGATCACCGAAGATAGGATGTCCTTCAACCATTGGCTCTGAAATGTCCCCTGCTCTTTCTACTGGCTTACCTCCTCCTGCAAGAAGCGAGTAAAAATTAGTTCTTACATACAACTGGAAGGGTCAACTGCAATGTACTAAGTTAGATGTTTTACGATGGTGGAGACGATGCGCACGGTCGTGGGGTTTGGAACTACAAGCTGACCCAGTCATATGCCCTCTCCTCACATATGTGGGAGTAAGGCATCACCGTCCCGGAATTCACACACTCCTCGACTAGTCACGTCCACTCTGCCTTCTTCCTTTCATAGCCAGCGGAACAGAGGTGGTGCGCATGAGGTTCTGCCTCTGGATAGCGATGTTTTTCTCTCTCAGCTCCTCTGCCTCGTGCGTACTCTTCATCATTGTGATGAGGGGGTGTACTGTTTCTCATTTGTGCACCCTCCCAAAAATAGCATATATTACACACAGTATGGACATATCACATTCATACAGCATAGATTACACACAATATGCACATATCACATTCATAGAACACAAACACTTTATTACAACACACATATCACATTCATTCACAATATAGAACACAAACATGCTTAACAGACAGTATACATGCATATCGCATTCACATATATAATATTGTTTACATATGGACAAGTAAAAGCCTTTAGGATCTCTAAACCTATCGTCCTCCGATATAACTTCTATCCAGTACCACTGGCATAAGTGGTCTCGTAATTTGTTGTGTTCTTTGCTTTGTAAGCTCTTGAGGGGGATATCGATCTTCTGCAAAATAGAAATGAGTACAGTAATTTAAGTTTTAAAATTTGTGTGTAAAAGGCTAAGTGTATTATTATACATGTGCATATACCTTAGAGAAAATGTCTGTGCCGCCGACCACGAGCAACATGTGATGCATGACGTAGAAGCCACACAGGTCATCGCTACCCTGTTGATGACACTGTGAAGAAAGAAAAAGAAATTAAGAGACGAAGAATAGATGTTAGAAAAAATTAATCGTATATATGCTAGGCACTTATACCTTGAAGCGCTTATACTCCAGTTTGTCACCCCGTTTGTCATCGTGTTGCCCTCCTTCAGCGACGTAGGACAATAAATCTCTACATACATTGGAGAGATGCATGCCATTGAGTCAAAAAATGAACGTAGTTAAATTCAGAAAGTGTTAGGTAAGAGTAGTGCACTTCTCCAAAGAAGGTTGATCGCGTAGGCCATCGGTCTCTTCTCAAGCAAGTTAAAAGTGTAGACATTGTTTTCACTCGGAGTGAGCATGAGTAGAACCTAATGGTTACTTATTAAATGGTGTCAAAGGTTAGAAATCGACAATAAACTTATAGTTACGGGTACCTATGGTTTAGCAAAGTCAAGCACGAAAACAGTGACACAAGATGTATACAGGTTCGAGCCCCCGAAAGGAGTAACACCCTACGTCCTGTGCTGATGATGTATGTATCTAGAGTCTCGAGTACAAATCAATGTGTCTAGCCCTAGTTACAATGAAGATTGGATCTAAGCAAGGGCTAAGCTATGGCTGGAGGTTGACGAAGCTTGGTTCGTCAGCTCCTAGTTTGTAACATCCCAAAAATCTGCCAAATATTATTTTATTGCTTAAATGTGCATTTGTGATTTTCTGGAATTTATTTAGATTTTTCTGGATTTATTTGAATTAAATCTTATTTCAAGTTTATTGCTTTTTATCCAAAAGTATTTAAATCTGTGCAAAGTTAAAATAAAGTTTTGGTAAAAATATTTTATTTGAGTCCAGAATGTCTCACAGTATTTTTGAGATTTTTTTTGGATTTTTCCTGATTATTTTATTGCCTAAAACAAATTAAATGAGTTTCTAGAATTATTTTAAATGAAAAACCTTTTGAAAAGCGTGTGAACAGTAGCGGGTCGGCCCATGCACTATGCGCCCGGATAGCCCGTGGCGGCTGTTTCGCCAAAACCCTAAACCTAAGAATCGACCGTTGGATCGAGACCCAACAAATAGAGATCTCGCCGCGTCGTCGGCGCTTCGGGGCGTTGATTGAGCGACGCGTGGGCGTCTGGATGAAGCCGCGTCGTCTTTCCGAATCGCCGCCGAGTCCGCCGCCACGAGCCGTCTTAGTCCGGGCGGACACGCCTTCCCGCAGCGACTATTCAAGGCGCCGACGCGGCACGGAACTCCTCATCTCGCGCCATCTTTCCAAAGCCCGAGGCTCGTGTCGCCGCTCGTTCGCGACGAGAGCTCGCTGGAGTGAAGGTCCTTGCCGTGGTGGTTTCGCTCGGTTTAAATCGCCGCCGTTGATCTTTCGCCGTCCCGGTCGCCATCGAGATCGCCAAACCGCGCGCGTCGGATCCGTGAGGAATTGTCGCCGTTTGTCGCCGAACGCCGTAGCCGAGGTCTTCGTTCTCACGTCCGGTGGAGTTGCACCGCCGCGTCGCCATCGTCACGTTGAAGCTTTGGAAGCCGTTGGATCTCGAGTGAAGGGTCAAGATCGTGCCACGTCGCCGCGTGAGCGATGAACGTCTTTGGTAGCGGCCGACCGTTAGATCTAGATCCCGCGGCGGGTGTGCGACCACGCCGTGTGAGATCGGTAGCCGTCCGATCAAACTTGTGCGCTCAAGATCGCGCCGTCGCCGCAACCAATCGTGACCACCGCGTGTCGGCGCAAGCATCGAGCGTCGTCGGCGCCGGTTCACGGTGGACGGAGGAGGTCTCGTGGACCCGTGTCTATGCACCGAGGCCACGCGTCGGCTTCGATTGGTCGGTTCACGCTGGCGTCATGCGACATCATGATGACGCATAATCTATTTTCGAAATAAAAATAAATCATTAAATCTGATTTTCTGATTTTTGCAATTTGATATTTATTTCAAACTTCAAAAGGCTATATCTTTTGCAATTTAACTCGATTTGAGTGATTCAAATTTCTAAAAATTTGTAAACTTGAGATCTATTTAATGGTGAATTTTATTTGATTTTTGGAGTTCAATTGCTCTCTGTTTTGGTATTTATTTGCTTTTCTCCTTCGATGCAGCGTAGACGTTGAATTGTGCGGCGCTTGGAGGAAGATCAAGCAACTCAAGAGCAAGTTCCAGAACAGATCAGGACCTATTCCAAGGCAAGTTGTGCTTTGATCATGTTGAACCCATGTTTATAAAATTGCTATGTTTGTTTTACACTATTGCATATATTTCAGATATACAATTGTTTCAAATTAGATTGGGTTTAGCTAAAATACCAGATTGATCTATACCCTACCTTGTCATTGTATGCCATGATCCATTGTCACCCTAGATTGGTTAATATAGTTGATTAGAAATTATGATCAACATTGGAGGTTAGTCCGTATTAGTTGCTTAGTCGTGCCACGTCATCACATGTGTTAGAATCATGGATAATTAATCTTGATTAATGGAATATGGAACGATGTTATGAACTTGTGTGTCATGTGGGATCACACGATGAGATTGAGTTGTTGTGGCGAGTCATGTTACGCAACGATGTTGAATTGTTGATGGCACGTGGTGCTTGGTAATCAACTGGGTGATGATAATTTGGATTGGGGCAAGTGGCAAGGGGCGAGGAGGCCAAGGTGGGCCCGATGGGCAGATGGTATGTGGATGTCTTGCCTTGATCACACTAAGGACTTAACCTTGCAAGCCTTTGACCTGAGTCAATCATGCAACCACATGTCCGTATGGGCCACCTAGCCGAGTAATTTGCAATGTCTTGATTTTGGTACTATCGTGGTCGGTGTGAGTTCCCGAGTTATGGTGTAATTCACATGGCGCAAGAGGGGGCCCGGTTATGGTTTCGGACCCACCAGTGTTGAAACCTTAGCGGGTAGTATCCGGTTAAGCGAGCATTGTAAAGGCTTTGTTATAATCACTCGCCTTGGTGGTGTTTGGTTGTATCACGTGGGTAAAGTGCATAACCTCTGCAGTGTGAAACTATTTGGATAGCCGTGCTTTCATGGTATTGAGCAATGCTCGGAATTACGATTAAGGGTTAGCTTAATTAATTGGACAACATGGTTGGGATGGCGGAATGCCATATGGAAGATGAAATTTGACTTAGGATTGGAAACTTGGTTTACTTGAGAAATCCTGAATTTATTTACTATTGTTATTTGTTTTACATTCTTTACAATCTATTTACTGTATTTGTTCATAAATGCCGCTTATTGCAAAATAGCCATGATAGCCTATCCATTGGAATAAGCCTTACATATAGATACATAGAATTGCATTCTGTGCACAACTTGTTGAGTGCTTTAAGTACTCACCCTTGCCAAACAACAATAATCAACAGTTGAGGAATCTACACCTGTGTTGGAAGATGAAGTCCAGGAAGACACGAGTCATTAGGGTCCGAGCCTTGTCGGTTGCCTGTGGTGAACTGATGAGCTATCTACGTTTTCTATTTTCCGCTGCTTAATCATTAGTTATATTTTCAGTTTTGCCCTGCGTGGCTTAATAATGTAAGTTGGTCATAAGATCATACCTTTAGTTATATCAATGAATGAACTATTGTTCTATTATCGTTGAGTATGATGTGATATGTACCAATGTTGAGCTGTGTGAACTAGCGTTGATCCTGGGAATAGTGCGGTAAACACAGTGGGTTCGAATCAGTGGATTCGGGTCCTTACAGAGGTGGTATCAGAGCATACTGACTGTAGGTCTTGGCCCTAGATAGTATGGAGGTGTCTTGTGAGAGTCCAAAACTATTTTCTAAAAGAAAATCTAAACTTGACTAATAAAACACCCTTGACTTATCTCATTCTCTACTTCTCACCTTTGCTGAATTTACCCGTTTTACTGGCCGTTTTGGGTGGAGCTCTTATTCAAGTTCTTGTGGAGCAGATGCCGATTGTTCCGGCCTTCGAGGAGTCAGCTGGTGGCTACGCAATGGAGCTGTGGAGAGTACTTCAGACGCTTGGGGGCTTTTATCGTCCGCTTTACCGAGGAGGCAGCTGGTCAGTTAATGGTGTACACCGAGGATTTATTTGCAAGCTGATTATCTACTCTCGGGAGAACGAGGAAGCTAGCAGGCCAATCAACATCTCGCGCCAAGATTCTCGTACGAGGTTGCAATTCAGGAGGTTGCCCGACTTGCTCTTCGCCGTGTCTGCCGCGACTACGCCGACGAGCTTCACGACTCAGTGTTCCGACTTCACCCAGACGTTCAAGCATGCCGACGCCGACGGATCGTGGAGGACGAGTGTGCCACTGCGGTACACCTTGCGGAGTTCGCCCTTGCCCAGGAGGATCATATGAGAGATACTACTCAGAGCCGGAGGCGTATGCGAGGCACTCGAGTAGCGAGCAGGAGCTTGAGGTGACCCGTGCTTCAGCTATCGGGATGATCACTGAGCTGGGAGAGGCCCTGGAGGCGGTCGAGGACGAGATGGAGCGCGTGACTCGAGAAGTTCAGGAGCCAGCAGAGGAGTCCGAGGAGGATCCAGAGGAGCGAGAGTGGGAGCCAGAGGGGGGTGCAGACCCCGTTATCGCAGAAGACCAGTAGTAGGTCACCAGGATAGGTTCGCTCCTATGCCAGCTCACCCGCCGGTGTATGCGCCGGATCAGCCTCAGCCAGGGTGGCTGGATGAGTGAGTGTCAGCCTTGGAGCTGTGTTGAGACTCGAGTGTGAGTCGCGTCTTTAAGTTAGTCTTTACCTTTTTAGTTGACGTTAAGGTTTCATGTTAATTTGCTTCTTTGTAATGCTGAGTGTGCAGTATGTGTCGCAAAGCTTGTAGGCTTGAATAAGCGGCCATACCAAGAATAATAAAGAATCATTTCAGTTTGGGTATAATCTATCTCCCCGCTCTAGAAAGTCTTACTTCTTATCTATGCTACATCTACCTTTCCTAACCTAAGAGGAAATCATCAGATGGTGAATACTCAAGGGAACAACGGAGCTTCAGGAAGTGGACTGCGCCAGAACGACAACACCAACGACAGAGGCAGTCCTCAACCACCGCCAGTCGACATGCAGAATCTGGGAGTGTTTCTTGCAGCGCAGACTCAACTGATGCAGACTATGATGCAGCAGATGCAACAGATGACCTACGCAGCAGCCAACAACAACAACCCTGTAGCTCAAAACAACCATGGTGGACCCCGACCTCACTCAAAGCTATCAGATTTTATGAGGACTAGGCCACCAACTTTTTCAGGAAATGTGAACCCTTTGGAAGCCGATGACTGGCTTAGGACTATTGAGAAGAAGCTGCACATCACGCAATGTGAAGGAAATGAGAAGGTACTCTACGCCTCTCATCAATTGGAAGGAACCGCCGCAGAATGGTGGGAGAATTACTGTGCCGCTCATGGAGCCCCACAAGAGATCACATGGGAGGAGTTTACTAATGCTTTCCGCCAGTATCATGTCCCTGAAGGAATGATGGACCTCAAGAAGGAAGAGTTCAGGGCTTTGAAACAAGGAGGCCAACCAAAGGCCGTGTACACAATAAATTTACTCGCTTAGCTCGCTATGCCCTCAAGACGTAGCGACAGATAAAGCTAAGCGATCGTTTCATGAAGGGATGAACTCAGATCGCAGTGGGGCCGATTACCCACAATTTTCCGATTTTCGTGAGCTAGTGAATAAGGCTTTGATCCTAGAGGATAAGCGCAAAGAGCCGGGTGAGAACCGAAGCGCTTAATGACTAATCGGGGTGGGCGTCCAAACCATCTACGTTTGAGGATGTCACCACAACAATTTGCTAGATTCCAACCACCACCGTGAACAGGACATCAACCCCGCACCTCGCCACGCCAATCGAATTTTCGACCCGGCCGCAGGCAACAATGCGCCAGAGGGAATCGGCGATCGGCGGTGAAAAGATGCTATACCGCAACGAGCCGGCACTTTTCCAATAGGTGTCCACGAAGGAGGCATCACGCCATTCATTTCAACTTGGGAACAACACCGCCAAGGCACCAACCTCGGGAGGAAATCGTGCGCGAGTCAAGCCGAGCAACCCGCAATCAACGGTCGTGGAAGGATCAACCACATCACCGCAGATGGAGCTCGTGAAGCTACGGGCGTCGTCTTGGGTAAGTTTCGTCCACTCGATTACTGATACGCTTTGTTTGATTCGAGCTTCGCGTTCGTTTGTTTCTCAAAGTTTTGCAACCAAGAATGGATTTAAAGTGGTGAATCTTAAGTGTGTGCTCTTAGTCCAAGCCCGAGGATCTGAACTTAGATCTAGCCTTGGGTGTTTGGGATCTAAGTTGCTTATGGATGGAATAGAATTCCTAGTGAATCTTATCTTGATAGATCGCAATCCTAGACGTCATCCTTGGAATGGATTGGTGTCTAAGCATAAGGCCGTTTTGGATTGTGGCCAAGGACCGTGACTTTGGAAGGCCCTAGTGGCAAGAAAGTAGAGTTTCAAGCGACCGCATTCGAGATGGGCGATTAATGGTCAACGGCGTGAAAGCCATCGGCATGGAAGATGTGCGATGAGCGGTGGAATACCGGATGTGTTTCGGAAGATTTGCGGGATTGCCACCGACCGTGATATCGAGTTCGTGATCGAGTTAGCACCAGGTACAGCACCGATATCAAAAAGACCATATCGGATGCCTACCGACGAGTTAGTGGAAATGAAGAAGCAGATTGAGGAACTGCAAGAGAAAGGTTTCATTAGACCAAGTTCATCGCCATGGGGAGCCCCGGTTTTGTTTGTTCGTAAAAAGGACGGAAGTCTTAGAATGTACATCGATTATCGTGCCCTGAATGAAGTAACGATCAAGAATAAGTATCCGTTGCCCAGGATCGATGACTTATTTGATCAATTAAGAGGAGCTGGAGTTTTCTCTAAGATAGATCTTCGTTCGGGATACCATCAGTTGAAGATCCGAGCGGAGGATGTGCCTAAGACTGCGTTTTCTACGCGATATGGACATTATGAGTTCACAGTCATGTCATTTGGATTGACTAATGCCCCACCATATTTCATGAACATGATGAATAAGGTTTTCATGGAATATTTGGATAAGTTTGTTGTAGTCTTCATAGACGATATTTTGGTTTACTCGAAGACAGAGGAAGAGCATGCAGAACATCTCAGAATGGTTTTAGAGAGGCTGCGAGAGCATCAGCTGTATGCTAAGTTTAGCAAGTGTGAATTTTGGAAGGAGAAAGTAGAATTTCTTGGTCATGTAATGACTACTAAAGGAGTAGCAGTTGACCCAAGCAAAGTGGACGCAGTGTTGCATTAGGAGCAACCAAGTCCGCATTACCCGATCCGTAGTTTTCTGGGAATGGCGGGATATTACCGTCGGTTCATAGAAGGATTCTTGACAATTGCTAAACCTCTTACGTAGTTGTTGAAGAAAGAAAAGAAGTTTGCATGGACGCCAGAGTGTGAGACAAGTTTCATGGAATTAAAGAAGCGTTTAACAACAGCCCCCGTATTAGTGTTGCCAGATGTGCAGAATGGATTTGATATCTATTGCGATGCTTCAAAGCAAGGCTTGGGATGCGTGTTAATGCAAGAAGGCAAAGTCGTTGCTTATGCGTCGAGACAGTTAAGACCGCATGAAGTGAACTACCCAACGCATGATTTGGAATTAGCTGCCGTAGTGCATGCTTTAAAGATATGGCGTCATTATCTCATAGGAAATAGATGTGAGGTATATACGGATCATAAGAGCACAAATACATATTCACTCAAGCAGATCTGAATATGAGACAGCGAAGATGGCTTGAGCTAATTAAGGATTATAATGTGGGAATCCATTATCATCCCGGAAAAGCCAATGTGGTAGCAGATGCTCTGAGTCGAAAGAGCCATAGAGCAAAAACACTGACAATGGAGAATCAACCGGAACTATGCAAGGAATTTCATAAACTAAGGTTGGAAGTCGTTCCGCAAGGCATGGTAGCTGCACTTGAAGTAAAGCCAACGCTGGAAGGTCAGATTAGAGAAGGCCAGAAGGATGACGATAAAATTTCTAAGATCAAGGTTAAAAAGGAAGAAGGCTTAGCTGTAGATTTCACTCTGGACGAGCAAGGAACCATGTTCTTCAAAGGCCGAATTTGTGTGCTTGATAAAAGGAACTAAAGCAATTGATTCTTGAGGAGGCTCATGATTCTAAGTACTCGATTCATCCAGGAAGTGCCAAGATGTACCAGGATTTGAAAGAGAGATTTTGGTGGCCTAACATGAAGCGTGAAGTAGCTGAACATGTTGCTTTATGCGACGTATGTCAGAGGGTAAAAGCCATGCATCAAAGACCCGCTGGTTTGTTGCAGCCATTGAAAATTCCGGAATGGAAGTGGGAAGAAATCGAAATGGATTTTATCACCGGTTTACCTAAAACTCAAAGAGGTTACGATTCTATTTGGGTAATTGTGGATCGTCTAACCAAGGTCGCCCATTTTATCCCAGTAAAGACCACTTACTCAGGAGATCGTTTAGCAGAGTTGTACATGTCAAAGATTGTATGTTTGCATGGAGTGCCCAAGAAGATTGTGTCAGACAGAGGTACCCAATTTACCTCAAGATTCTGGAATAAGTTGCACAAAGCCATGGGAACTCGTCTGAATTTTAGTACAGCATATCACCCACAGACAGATGGTCAGACTGAAAGAGTAAATCAGATTTTAGAGGATATGTTGAGAGCTTTTGCTTTAGCTTATACTGCGACATGGGATAAGAGTTTGCCATATGCGAATTCGATTACAATAATAGACTATCAAGCTAGCTGCAGATGTCACCGTTCGAGGCATTGTATGGGCGTGCTTGTCGTACCCATTGAATTGGAGCGAGACAGAGAACGCGTTTGGTTTTCGGGCGGACATCCTCGAGGAAGCCGAAAGTCAAGTCGCAATGATCAGAGAGAGGTTGAAGATAGCACAGTCAAGACAGAAAAGCTACGCAGACAACCGTCGTCGAGATTTGAGTTTCGAACCAGAAGATCATGTGTATCTTAGAGATACCCCTCTTAAGGACGTTAAAATATTTCACGTTAAAGGGAAGCTTGCACCAAGATATGTTGGTCCGTTCAAGGTTCTGAGCCGTCGAGGAGAGGTGGCTTATCAGTTGGAGTTGCCTCAGTCCTTGGCAGGAGTGCATGATGTATTCCATGTGTCGCAGCTTAAGAAGTGTCTCAGAGTGCCAACAGAGCAAACCCCGTTGGATGCAATAGAGCTGCAGGAAGATTTGACGTACAAAGAGCAACCGGTCCGAATTTTGGATGTTATGGAACGAAAGACCAGAAACAAGACTATTCGCTTTTGCAGAGTTCAGTGGAGCAATCATTCCGAAAGTGAAGCCACTTGGGAGCGAGAAGAAGATTTGAAGTCAGAATTCCCAAACCTATTCTCTAGTTAGCCCTGAATCTCGGGTCGAGATTCTGTTAAGGGGGGGAGGTTTGTAACATCCCAAAAATCTGCCAAATATTATTTTATTGCTTAAATGTGCATTTGTGATTTTCTGGAATTTATTTAGATTTTTCTGGATTTATTTGAATTAAATCTTATTTCAAGTTTATTGCTTTTTATCCAAAAGTATTTAAATCTGTGCAAAGTTAAAATAAAGTTTTGGTAAAAATATTTTATTTGAGTCCAGAATGTCTCACAGTATTTTTGAGATTTTTTTTGGATTTTTCCTGATTATTTTATTGCCTAAAACAAATTAAATGAGTTTCTGGAATTATTTTAAATGAAAAACCTTTTGAAAAGCGTGTGAACAGTAGCGGGCCGGCCCATGCACTGTGCGGCCCAGATAGCCCGTGCGGCCTGTTTCGGCCAAAACCCTAAACCTAAGAATCCTGACCGTTGGATCGAGACCCAACAGCCGAGATCTCGCCGCGTCGTCGAGCGCTCAGGGCCGTTGATTGAGCGACGCGTGGACGTCCTGGATGAAGCCGCGTCGTCTTTCCGAGTCGCCGTCGGAGTCCGCCGCCGCCACGAGCCGTCTTCGGAGTCCGGGCCGGACACGCCTTCCCGTGCAGCTATTCAAGGCGCCGACGCGGGCACGGAACTCCTCATCTCGCGCCGCGCATCTTTTCCAAAGCCCGAGGCTCTATGTCGCCATCGTTCGCACGAGAGAGCTCGCTGGAGTGAAGGTCCTTGCCGTGGTGGTTTCTGCTCGGTTTCGTCGCCGCCGTTGATCTTTCGCCGTCCCCAGTGCCGCCATCGAGATCGCCAAACCGCGCCGCGTCGGATCCGTGAGGAATTGTCGCCGTTTGTCGCCGAACGCCGTGAGCGAGGTCTTCGTTCTCACGTCCGGTGGAGTTGCGCCGCCGCGTCGCCGTCGTCACGTTGAAGCTTTGGAAGCCGTTGGATCTCCAGTGAAGGGTCAAGATCGTGCCGCGCCGCGCGTGGGCGATGAACGTCTTTGGTAAGCGCTGACCGTTAGATCTAGATCCCGCGGCGGGTGTGCGGCCACGTCGTGTGAGATCGGTAGCCGTCCGATCAAACTCGTGCGCTCAAGATCGCGCCGTCGCTGCAACCAATCGTGACCAACCGCGTGTCGGGCGCAAGCATCGAGGCGTCGTGCGCCGGGTTCACGGTGGACCAGAGGAGGTCTCGTGGACCAGGTCTATGCACCGAGGCCACGCGTCGGCTTCTGATTGGTCCGGTTCAGCGCTGGCGTCATGCTGACGTCATGATGACGCAATAATCTATTTTCGAAATAAAAATAAATCATTAAATCTGATTTTCTGATTTTTGCAATTTGATATTTATTTCAAACTTCAAAAGGCTATATCTTTTGCAATTTAACTCGATTTGAGTGATTCAAATTTCTAAAAATTTTAAAATTGAGATCTATTTAATGGTGAATTTTATTTGATTTTGGAGTTCAATTGCTCTCTGTTTTGGTATTTATTTGCTTTTCTCCTTGATGCAGCGTGAGACGTTGAATTGTGCGACGCTTCGGAGGAAGATCAAGCAACTCAAGAGCAAGTTCCAGAACCAGATCAGGACCTATTCCAAGGCAAGTTGTGCTTTGATCATGTTGAACCCATGTTTATAAAATTGCTATGTTTGTTTTACACTATTGCATATATTTCAGATATACAATTGTTTCAAATTAGATTGGGTTTAGCTAAAATACCAGATTGATCTATACCCTACCTTGTCATTGTATGCCATGATCCATTGTCACCCTAGATTGGTTAATATAGTTGATTAGAAATTATGATCAACATTGGAGGTTAGTCCGTATTAGTTGCTTAGTCGTGCCACGTCATCACATGTGTCAGAATCATGGATAATTAATCTTGATTAATGGAATATGGAACGATGTTATGAACTTGTGTGTCATGTGGGATCACACGATGAGATTGAGTTGTTGTGGCGAGTCATGTCACGCAACGATGTTGAATTGTTGATGGCACGTGGTGCTTGGTAATCAACTGGGTGATGATAATTTGGATTGGGGCAAGTGGCAAGGGGCGAGGAGGCCAAGGTGGGCCCGATGGGCAGATGGTATGTGGATGTCTTGCCTTGATCACACTAAGGACTTAACCTTGCAAGCCTTTGACCTGAGTCAATCATGCAACCACATGTCCGTATGGGCCACCTAGCTGAGTAATTTGCAATGTCTTGATTTTGGTACTATCGTGGTCGGTGTGAGTTCCCGAGTTATGGTGTAATTCACATGGCGCAAGAGGGGGGCCCTGGTTATGGTTTTCAGACCCACCAGTGTTGAAACCTTAGCGGGTAGTATCCGGTTAAGCCAGAGCACTGTAAAGGCTTTGTTATAATCACTCGCCTTGGTGGTGTTTGGTTGTATCACGTGGGTAAAGTGCATAACCTCTGCAGAGTGTGAAACTATTCGGATAGCCGTGCTCATGGTATTGAGCAATGCTCGGAATTACGATTAAGGGTTAGCTTAATTAATTGGACAACATGGTTGGGATGGCGGAATGCCATATGGAAGATGAAATTTGACTTAGGATTGGAAACTTGGTTTACTTGAGAAATCCTGAATTTATTTACTATTGTTATTTGTTTTACATTCTTTACAATCTATTTACTGTATTTGTTCATAAATGCTGCTTATTGCAAAATAGCCATGATAGCCTATCCATTGGAATAAGCCTTACATATAGATACATAGAATTGCATTCATGCACAACTTGTTGAGTGCTTTAAGTACTCACCCTTGCCAAACAACAATAATCAACATTGAGGAATCTACACATGTGTTGGAAGATGAAGTCCGAGAAGACACGAGTCATTAGGGTCCGAGCCTTGTCGGTTGCCTGTGGTGAACTGATGAGCTATCTACGTTTTCTATTTTCCGCTGCTTAATCATTAGTTATATTTTCAGTTTTGCCCTGCGTGGCTTAATAATGTAAGTTGGTCATAAGATCATACCTTTAGTTATATCAATGAATGAACTATTATTCTATTATCGTTGAGTATGATGTGATATGTACCAATGTTGAGCTGTGTGCACTAGCGTTGATCCTGGGAATAGTGCGGTAAACACAGTGGGTTCGAATCAGTGGATTCGGGTCCTTACATAGTTGCACTGCGCTTTCTCAAGTTTCTAAAAAGTCTTCTCTTCTTCTCTGGTCTGGAAGTCTTGCCCTGAGGATACCTACCCTCGGCCTTATATAGTCGGGGTAGCCCAGCCTCAGGTTGAGTTGTAGTCGGTTTGGGATACCAGATCGGAGCCGATGAGGAATCCATCCTCGTGTGATCTTTGCAGCATATCCAAACTTCCCTGGATACTAGGCGTACTTGAGTCGGTTTCCTCGTACGGGAAAAGCGATCAAGTCCTTCCTAATATGGAAATAACCCATCCACGTATATCTCATCCCATAGAATCGGGCATGTGATATCCGGAGTTTCTATATGTCGCTAGAACATATCCTTCGCGTATCCTGCATGTACGTATACCCCATGTTTAGATATTCGACAGTAGTCTCAGAACTCTACCTAGTGGAGGGTCAGTTTAGGTGCTTGGTCGATTACTGCCAAATTCTGACTTGGTCGAGTAATACCACGCCGGCTTGCGGTCGAATGACTCAAGTAGATTGGGAATTGAAGTGTCGAGTAGGGATGTTGCTGGGTTGAGCACCCTGCCATCAGCCCAACTTAAGTCCTTAGGGCAGCCACAAGTTACTCGATGTTGACCTATCGACTTGACTCTGAGCAGAGTTGGAAAAAATTCAAAAAATCTAAACGTTGGGTAGTTGAGCATTTATTGCTCTCATCTGCAACGCCAAGATTAGTGCAGCGCCATCATTCTGCCTTTTGCACCGATCGAAGAGCCATACCACGGGGAATGAATCATTCGCCTGGAGAGAAGATTTTGGGCTATAAATTCTCAGATCTATAACTGTAGCCATTCTCCTCCCTTTTGCCTTCAGCCTTACTCTTGAAGCCTCCATCACACCCGTTAAACCCTAGCACCGCCATTTTCAAAGAATCTATCCCACATTTTCCTCAATGGCATCCAACCCTTCAACCAGCGCCAGAGTTGCTCCGCCGTCGGAGAAGAGACCCGAGACGGTCAAAGCGGTCTTCAAGGATGAGGCCCTCCAGAGTGTGCGGCAGAAATCGATGATGACGAAGAAGCGTCTTATCGAGCTGGAGAAAGATGGCTTCGTTCCTCCATGGGAGTTCTTCCACTGGAGGCTGTCACAAGGTGAGCTGTACCCCACCCCCGAGAATGAGAATGAGACCATCATTTTTGAAGCCTTCTTCCGCTGCGGACTCAACTTTCCCCCTTCTCCATTCTTGCTTTCAGTTCTTAACTTCTATCAAATCCAGGTTTTCCACCTAAACCCCAATTCGATCACGATGCTCAGGGTGTTTGTCCATCTTTGTGAGGCTTATTTGGGTATCCAGCCCAGCCTCAACCTGTTCCACCATTTTTACAATTTAAAACGGGTGACAAAGAACGAGACTGTTGGGGGTGCCAGTTTTCATCTCCACAACGGTGTGTCAAATGCTTATATTCCTGTCCCTGTTACCTCTTCCTGGCAGTCGGACTAGAAGAAATGATGGTTTTACATCACCTCTTCGGACACCGTGAACTTCCCTCTAGCTTATCGACCACTCTTCCTCCACACGATTGACCTCTAGACGAAAGTCCATCATTGGACCGCCCACAACGCTTATTACGTTCGGAAGATAAAGGAGTTGAGGAAAACTGGGCTGACTGGGTGGCATGTCGCTAGAGACATGCACCGATCGAGTTCGCTGAAGTGCCGGGACCACTTGGCTTGGGACTACTCTGGAGTCGATGATGCCACCAGGGACAATCCTGAAAGTAAGAACTTATAATATCCTTGTTTTTCTTGCCTTAGTCGATGAGTGCTGATTTGACTCTCTTCTTGCCAGATCTGTCGGACTCGAACATCTCCTCTAGGTTGAGCTAAATGTTTCAGGGCTTGGAACCTGGTGCTTGCGGCATCGAGGTGTATTCGCTTGCCAACCCTCGGTGGGAGCGCGGCGTCATCTCCGCCGCACGTTCAAATCTGAACGGCGCGGATTCACGCGACACAGCTCAACCCACAACTACCGTTTAGATTTAATCCAACGGCCCACGGTACCCGAGCGGATTACTGTTCATCTTAACTACGCAGTGCAATCTCACGCGTACACTAACGATCCAATGGCTGAGATCTAAATAAGCACAGAAACTAAATCTAATCACCACCGTTCAATCTAGATCTAACGGTCAAGATTAACGCTGGGTAAGAAAAGGGATCAGCGACGTGGACGTACCAGAACCATGCGATGCAGATCGAACGGTCGATGGGGCTTGACGAAGTCGACGGCGGCGAGGGAGCGAAGGTTGCCGGAGATGGGGAAGATGACGCGGTCGACGACGCTACGGTGTCTCTCCGGCGTGAAGAACTAGCGCGTTCTACACGTCTCGGCGAGAGCGCTACTCCGGTGGCCTCGGCGACGGCGGAGACTCAACGGACGGCGAACAAAAGGCGAAAAACTACGGCGGCGCACTCGAGCAACTACGGCGAGCTAGAACGGAGTCTCTGGGACGTCTCGACGTGCGTGCAATGAGTTAAAAGAAGCGGCACGAGGAGCTCTGCACGACACACTCAGCGGCGACTATAAAGACGCCTCGACGTGCGCGCAAACACCGACGAAACTAGCGGAAACTCTAGGCGGCGTTAACTCCGGCGATTACGCCCGGTCGAACTGACGTGGCTCCATCTCGACCGTCCAAACAGCGACGATCCGATGGCGCAGTACGCAAGCGCCGCGGCGCAACGGCAACCGTTGGATCTGGATCCGACGAACCGAACAAGCGGCGGCTAGGGTTTGTGGCGGCGGCATGCGAGCGCGGCAGCGTGGTGACTTAGGCGGACGAAGTGTTTAGCGCAAACACTATTCACCCGATTTTTAAAACATTTCTGATTAAAAATAAATCAGATAAATAAACAAAGCCAAAATAAATAGCAAAAATACCGAAAAATTCGAAAAAATCAGGAAAATATTTTGGAACATTCTGAACTCGAATAAAATATTTCCAACAAAACTTTGTATTAAATTTTATATTAGTTTAATTAAATTGAAGAAAAACCATATTTGAATAAATCCAAATTTCTTTTCTATAAATCTCCAAAAAATTTCAAAAGTCAAAATAACTCCAAAATTTAAATTAATGAAATTTTTAGGGTGTTTCACCTCCCCCTACGCTGCTGTCCGTAGTGTCTCTCGGATGGATCATCATCTCTTCCGATGAGGATGAGGAGATCGACTAGGGGGCCACTGAGAGGGAGGTCTGGCCGAAGGAGGATGATGAGGTTACCAGTAAACTAAACGTCGTCATTGAAGGAGACGATGCCACCTCCGCTATTCTCGTGAGAGTAGATGCCGCCGCTACCAGAGGAGAAGAAGGTGAAGCTGCCATCGCCGGAGAAGGAGGTGAAGCTCAAAACAGCTTCATCAACCCGACGCCCGCTCACGCTCCACGCTCTATCGGCGTTCTGCAACTTTTGACGACGGAGAGTTCACCTTCTCTATCGACAAGTGGCCAGGTCTTCGCGTCCTCTTCTAGATCATATAGAGGGCACAAGCCCATCCCGGGGACCACCCTCTTCCAATCCCCATGGATGGAGGGGAGGCGGCACGATGCCTCCGAGAACCAGAAGTAGTTGAGTACCTGTCTCAAATGTAATAGGATAACTTTTGTTAGTAAATTTTAATGAACTCTTAATTACCTGAATTCTGGTTGTGATGCACAATCTTTATTATTCATGCATGAAATTTTCTCAACTGTTCGATGTTCTATGAGTTGCCAAACACCACTCCTTCTATCATCGATAGCCGTACTGATCCGAGTCGAGTCACCTCGACCACCACATAGGGACCTTCCCATTTAGGTGATAGCTTATTACGGTTATCTTGCTTCTGCACCTTTCGTAGTACTAAGTCCCCAGCGATGAGTGTTCTTTCCTAAATTTTTTGGCTATGGTATCAACGCAAGGCTTGTTGATACATGGCTGCTCGAATGGACGCGTGATCCCTGTATTCCTCGAGTAGATTTACTTCATCTGATCACACCTGCTCCTGTTCCTCTTTCGATTAGTTGTCCACACGAGGTGATCTAAATGTTAACTTAGTCGGAACCACCGCTTATACTCCGTAGAACAAGAAAAATGGCATTTCACCAGTGGCTCGACTAGTCGACGTACGAACAACCCACAGCACCAAGGGGAGTTCTTTCGTCCACCGAGTCGAGTAAGTCTTGAGCCTATTGAACTCATGAGTCTTGATCCCCTGCACGATTATGCCATTGGCACATTCGACCTATCAGTTACTATGAGGGTGAGCTACGGAAGCGAAGCAAAGTTCGATACCCAGTTCTTTGCAAAAGACTATAAAAGTATTGCTTTTGAACTGGCTACCGTTGTCTGTGATTACTCGATTAGGGATGCCGAATCGAGTAACGATGCTCCTCATGAACTTCTTAGCCACTTCTGAGGTGATGTTCCTGACGGATTCGGCCTCGATCCACTTAGTGAATGTGTCGATAGCCACGAACAGGAACTTGTAACCTCCTTGGGCTCTTAGGAACGGTCCCAAGATATCCAAGCCCCAAACGAAGAAAGGCCAAGACAGGGGAATATTTTGCAGGGCTTGGGCTGGTTTGGTGGTTTGCTTGCTGTAAAATTGGCAGCTCTCGTACTTTTTTGACAGCTCGCAAGCATCCTAGAGGGCAGTCGGCCAATAAAACCCTTGCTGGAAAACCTTTCTGACTAAGGTGCGATAGGACGCATGGTTGCCGCAGATGCCTCCATGGACATCGAGCAATATCTTATTGCCCTCTTCCTGAGTGATGCACTTCATCAAGATTCTGTTACTCCCCTTTCGGTACAGCTTACCATCTACCAATGCGTATAGCTTAGAATTACATGCAATTTTCTCAGCTGATGCATCATCGTCAGGGATCTCTCGACCTTCGAGATAGGCTTAGAATAGAGTCATCCAAGTCGGCTCATGTTCGAGTAGTGCAGCTTCCGTGTCTGCGGGTTATGCCTCGCTCACTTGACCGGACTGCTGGTCGAGTTGGGCAACATCTGTCTCCCGTATGGGGGAGATGGATGGTTTGAGGAGTTTCTCAATGAAGAATCCTGTGAGCGTGGGTGAACGGGATGAACTGAGCCTGGCAAGTTCATCAGCGGCAGAGTTGTCACTTCACCTAATATGCCTTACCTTGAGCCCTTCGAACTTGTGCTCTAGCTTGCGAACCTCGTTCGGATATGCCGCCATGTTGTCATCCGAGAAATGGTATTACTTCTGCACTTGGTTTATGACTAGCTGTGGGTTCTCTTTCATGAGTAATTGTCTAATCCCAAGTGACACGGCTATGCGGAGCCCGTTAACCAGTCCTTTGTATTCTGCAACATTGTTTGAGGCTTGAAAATCAAGCTGGATAACATAGTTAAGCTCCTCACCTATCGGGGATTTGAGCACGATGCCAGACCCCGAGCTCTGAAGCGTGAGCAACCCATCGAAGAACATAGTCCAGTGGTCATCAACCGTCTTGCGCTCCTTTTCTCCAACGTGCGTCCATTCCGCAATGAAATCAACCAAGGCCCCTGACTTGATGTTGGTCCGTGGTGTGAATTCGACCTCGAACTCGTTGAATTCGACCGCCCACTGTGCAATTCGTCTCGTCGCCTCTCGATTGCGTATTACCTCCTTGAGTGGATACGTCGTCATGACCGTAATCTTGTGCACCTGGAAGTAGTGCCGCAGCTTTTGAGAAGTCATCAGGACCATGTACAACATCTTTTTCACTTGAGGGTATCATAGCTTGGCATCATGCAAGACCTCGCTCATGTAGTACACTAGTTTCTGGACCTCGACCACCAGGACAGTGCTTACTACTTGAGGGGTAGCTGCAACTTACAAAAAGAGCTCTTCCTTTTCGTTAGGCAAGGTTAAAACTGATGGAGACGATAAGTACCTTTTCAAATCCCGAAAAGCTTCTTCTGCCTCTTTGGTCCACTCGAAAGTGTCCTGCTTCTTGAGTAATTTGAAGAAGGGCAGCCCTTGTTCGCCTATCCAAGAGTCGATGCAACCTATGAGCTTTTTTACTTCCCTTAGCATGCGTAGAGAATGCATCTGGTCGATGGCCTCAATTTTATGCGGGTTCGCCTCAATGCCTCGACCGGACACTAGGAAACCGAGAAGCTTGCCAGACGGAACACCGAACGCACACTTCTCGGGGTTAATCATCATGCGATACTTCCTGAGGTTGTCGAATGTCTCCTCGAGGTCACTGATTAAGGTGTTCCCGGTTTTCAACTTGACTACGATATCATCGACGTACGCTTCCACGTTGCGCCCAATTTGGTATTTCAAGCAATTTTAGATACAGCATTGATACATAGCACCAGCACACTTCAAACCAAAAGGCATCTTAATATGACAAAATACACCGAAGGGAGTAGTAAAAGCAGTTTTTTCCTCATCCTCTGCTGACATGCTAATTTGGTGATACCACGAGTAGGCATCTAGAAAACTTAGCAGTTCACAGCCCACAGTAGAATCCACTATTTGGTCGATGTGGGGAAGAGGAAAATGGTCTTTAGGGCAAGCCTTGTTGAGGTCGGTATAGTCGACTCACATCCTTCACTTGCCGTTGGGTTTCTTGACGAGGGTAGGATTCGCCAGCCACGTCGGGTGACGGACTTCTTGAATGAAGCCAGCTTTCAGGAGTTTGCCAACCTCCTCTTGTATGGCCTGCTTCCTGTCTTCCGCAAATCTACGCTACTTCTGCACCATAGGTTTGGCGCTAGGTTCCACAGCTAATCGATGCTCGATCACATCCTTGGGGACCCTGGGCATGTCGGACGGTTGCCACACAAACACGTCGCGGTTTGCCCGAAGAACAGTGACGAGCTCAAGTTCCTATTTTGGGTCAAGGTCAACACCTACCTTTACTGTCTTGGAAGGCTTTGACGTGTCTAAGAGAACTGTCTTGATGCCCCATCGGTCTTCTTATCCTTCTTGCCATCGTCGACTAGGTCATTGGCGACGTTGTTGGATATAGGAGCCTTGTCGATGCCCTTGGATTTTTGGCGCTTAGCTCCCTCGCCATCAGCACTAGCTGTCGATACGCAAAGATGCTCGACCATCTCCAGGCTCTTCTTATCGCACATGACTGCCGCACGCTGGTCCCCCTTAATTGTAAGGACTCCTTTTGGCGCTGACATCTTAACGATCTGGTACGCGTAGTGCACCATTGCCATGAACTTGGCTAACATTGGGTGGCCTAGGATCACATTGTAGGTAGTCTCAATGTTTGCCACATCGAAGAGAATCTTTTCGATGTGGAAATTGTCTGGTGTGCCGAACATGACAGGCAGCTCAATCTGGCCAAGTGGCATCGATGATGAATGTAAAGTTATGCCATGGAACGGCTCGTGTCCGGCCTTGATCTTTGTTCGGGGAATCCCAATGTTCTCCAGCGTTTTTGTGAACACAAGGTTTAGCGAACTACCTCCATCGACCAAGGTTCGAGCGACCTTAATATTGATGATGGTGGGCTCGAACACCACGGGGTATCGACCTGGATGTGGGACCACAACTGGGTGATCTGATTGATCGAAGGTGATTGGTACTTCTGACCACTTAAGGAATCTGGGGGGAGCTGGTGTGGACAGGTTGACCTCCCGTTCGTCTGCCTTGTACTGTATTTTAGACTCATATGTGGCAGATCCCCCAAAGATGTGTGCCAGCTTGTGATCAGCCCCGCAGTATTCGGGTTCATCGCCCTGGGGCTTCTCTTTGGCTTGCTCGATCCCGCTCTCGGCGAGGGCAGCTTTGAGCTTCTCCTGTACCTTCTTGCTGATCACCTAGCATTTGTCGAAGTCATGTTTATCTGTGTGATGGACTGGACAGTATTTGCCTCCTCCACGGCTTCGACCCTTGTTGTCGTCGGTAGTGCGCGCCTTGCCCCTTTCGATCGCCGCTACGGTGGAGTCACCTTTGCGCTTCTCTCCGCGGTTTTTGTTCTTCTTCAACCCCTGCTTGGATGACTCGGGCTTGTCATCACCAGACTTGGGGTCGTCTATATGCTCTCAGGCTTCAGCACATATGGCGTATTTATCCACCAACTCGAAAAGCTCCTTGGTGGTTTTGATCTTTCGAGTGGCGAGTTTTCCCTTCAACTCCCTGTCCTTGACGCCGTTCTCGAAAGCGACTATGACTGTCTTGTTCAAGGTGTTAGGGATCGAGTTGCGCTTATCGCAGAAGCGTCGGATGAAGCTGCGCAACGACTCCCCTGGCTTTTGTATTACCCGATGCAAGTCGTTGCGCGTTCCAGGGTGTTCATACGTGCCCTAAAAATTGGCGATGAATTGGGCCCGCAACTCCGCCCATGATGATATAGATTGAGGTGGGAGGTTGAGTAACCAAGATCTTACCTCACTCCAGGGTGGTCAGCAAGTAATTGGCCATTGCCTTCTCACTTCCTTCGGCTGCCCGCATGACTGTAGTATAAATCTGCAGCCACTTGATGGGGTTGATCTTACCTGAGTACTTCTCAATAAGGCCTGGCTTGAACTTATTCGGCCATCTGACTATGCGTAGCTCGTGGGTGAAAGCTTTGCATCCTTCATTGACATCTTCGGGGGTCGTTTGTCGTCGCAAACCTTGCCTTCCTCCTTATCGAGTAGGGAACCTGCGTCGTGCCGGCGAGCGCCCCTTAAAGGCGGAGACTCTCCCTGTCGGGCTCATCGTGTGGGAGATTGGTCCCTCGAAGATGGGGACTCGTTTTCCCGTTGCTCACGGTCTTCCTGGTCGTGTTCTTCCCTTTGATCGGAAAGGACGTCATGCAAATCTCATCGATCATGAGGAATACGATCTCGAAGATCCTCGGGACGTCTCCGATGGGGATTGGAATGAACAGTCTTGGAAGCGTGGTGGTTAGAGCTAGCCACTGCCGATCTTGCTGCTCGATGACGATCGTGAGATGGTCCCAACAGTTGGCTTCTGGCGCCCTGCTGGCTGGGGCGTCCGAACCTCGAGTTGACTACTCGAGCGGTCTGAGCTTGCACTGCATCAAGTAGCGTCTTCATCTGATCGAACACTGGAGTCATCGGGTTGCCCGGATTCAGTGGTGGAAGAGATTTCAGCAACATGTGAGCGCCTTTGGACATTTGCCTCGAAGTCTTGAAGATGTCACTGCTCGCTCGGCGGACGCCGCTGCTCTAGGGCGCGGCTGGGCCCGTCGGTGTGGTTGCGCTGTTGCGGGACTTGTTGTTCCTGAAGAACCTACACCCGCGGGCGGGGCGTCATTAGATCATCAAGATCAAGTTGCTTTGACAGGTTGGCACGATTCCACCTGTGGCCGCGGCTGCTAGATTCACCGATGAACCGTAAGTATTGGGAGCGTTTGCGGCCTCCCAGGCTGCAACTGCCACTATTGCAGGATCTTGAGGCGTGTACTGAGGGATCTGGTGTCCCTGACCCCCTGTGGTGTCTGCCCTAGGATTCCTTTCTTGTGAATTGCCGGCAGTAGCACCGTTGCTGGCTCCACCCACGAACACGCATCGATTTGTTCGGTTACTACCTTGATTGCTGTTTCGGCTGCTGCGGCCATCGCTTTCACTATCATTCTCCGTCTCGACATACCTGAGAACGTTAGGCTCCATAGGGTCAAAATCTATAAATCCTACCTCTTGGCGTGGATCCCAAGAGCGGGACTCGATGAAGCCGACGTGCAATAGGTCTCCGCCCGGTCCCCATCGATAGAGCATGGTTCTGAAGGCGATCTCAGATCCATCTACGAGTGCTTGGTCGATGGAGAGCCTGATGTGAGCGCGCGCTGAAGACATGCTTAATCTACAAAAACAGTTGAAGGCCCCTACCTAGCACGTCAACTGTCGAAGGTTAGAAATCGACAATAAACTTATAGTTACGGGTACCTTCAGTTTAGCAAAGTCAAGCACGAAAACAACAACACAAGAGTATACAGGTTCGGGCCCCGAAAGGAGTAACACCCTACGTCCTGTGCTGATGACGTATGTATCTGGAGTCTCGAGTACAAAGCAATGTGTCTAGCCCTAGTTACAATGAAGATTGGATCTAGGCAAGGGCTAAGCTATGGCTGGAGGTTGTCGAAGCTTGGTTCGTCGGCTCCTGGTTGCTCTACGCTTTCTAAAGACTCTGAAAAGTCTTCTCTTCTTCTCTATTCTGGAAGTCTTAGCCTGAGGATACCTACCCCCGGCCTTATATAGCAGTGCAAGGAAATAAGTTCACATACGATTTAAGTGCATACAAGTAATTGAAGGGTAAAGTACTACTTACTCCTCGTGGTACGGGAATAAAACGAAGTCATGCTTCGACTCAGCATGCAATACCCCCTTGATGTAGCTAGCAACGAACTCCGATTGAAGCCTAGCCATGGTCACAAATACAAGCTTGGGGTCAACGAACCCAACTAGGTGTTGACCCGTCACAGCTCGCTACCTCATTGCCCTGAAACCCGTGTTGAATGTTAAAAAACATAATGCGAAATCCTATAAAAGTCATAATCTCATGCAGTATGGTGCGATACTCATAGTGTCTAGGACCGTATAGTAGAAATATCGATGGCATTAGTTGGTACAAACAGAATAGATCCTCAAAACTGACTGGGAATGTCCCATGATCGTCGCGGTAGAAATGTCCCCTTCTATACCTCACATTGAAGTTGACACGATGCTCTGCCTCATTCACCCTGTCAATGTACCATCCATAGAGCATGCGAGTCCACTTGCCGAGAGCATTTAATTGGTTGCTAGCCAAAAGGGGCTTTCCATGTACGTAGCCCTTAAAATCTTGAGGGGTCTCTGTGGCCTCTGCCGACTTTCCTTTCTGGATAGAAGGAGTCTTCGAGGTCGGGACAAGGGGCTTTCCTTGTATTTGAGGGTTCATTGTGGCCTCTGGCAGCTTTGCATTCTTGATAGAAGGAGTTTCCGAGGCCTCTTGTGGTTCTTTGGCTGTCGTGCTAGTCGTTTTGCACGCTAACTCTGCACTCTACGCAGGACTCATCATGTTGGTGGGAGCAGGAGCAGTGTAACACCCTGAAATTTGCTCTAATTTAAATTTTGTAGTATTTTTTATTTTTGAGAATTTTTTGGAATTTATTGAAATTTATTTGGATTTATTCAAATATGGCCTTTTTTTAAATCAATTAAATAATGGAAAATTTTATGTAAAGTTTTATTGAAAATATTTTATTTGAGTTCCAAATGTCTCAAAGTATTTTTGCTATTTATTTTGGCTTTGTTTATTTATCTGATTTATTTTTAATCAGAAATATTTTAAAAATTGGGTGAATAGTGTTGGGCCGGCCCAACACTGTGCTCAGCCCGGCCCAGCGCATCAGAAACCCTAGCCACCGTGCATCCACACCGTCGGATCGAGATCCAATGGTCACCGTTGCGCCGCGTCGCCCGCGTATGTGCGCCATCGGATCGTCGCTGCTTGGACGGTGGAGATGGAGCCACGTCAGTCCGACCGGGCGTAATCGCCGGAGTTAACGCTGCCGAGAGTTTCCGCTCGTCTCGCCGGTGTTTGCGCGCACATCGAGGCTCCTTTTAAAGTGTCGTTTGCTGCGCCGTGTAGAGCTCTTCTCGCCGCTCCTTTTAGACTCCTTGCACGCGCGCCGAGACCTTCTCTAGCGCCCGTGCAAGCTCGCCGTAGTTGCACCTCCATGCCGCCGCTGTTCTTCGCCGTTTTCTTCGCCATCGGTCCCACTCCGCCGTTGCTCGAACCGGTTCCGACATCTCCGAAGTAAGCCGCGTCGAACGGGTCAGTTCTTCACGCCGGAGAAGCCCCGTATCGCCATTGGCTGCGTCGTCTTCCCCAGCTCCGGCGACCTATTTCTTCCGCGCCGTCGTCGACCTCACCAACCCTCGCCGGCCGTCCGATCTACATCGTCCGATTCTAGTGAGTCCACGTCGCCCTTCTCTTTTTACATCTAGATTAGATCTGTACTGTTAGATCTATTATGGTCGGTGTAGATTAGCTCTAAGGTTTACATGTTAGTTGGATCTTGACCGTTAGATTTAGATTGAACGGCTTGGATTAGATCTAGTGTCTGTGCTTCGATTAGATCCAAACCGTTGGTTTGTTTTTGAACGTTAGCGATTGAACCACGTAGTCAAGTACGCAGTAAACAACTCCTTAAGCGCACGCCGTTGGATTAGATCTGAACGGTTGAGATTAGATCTGAAAACGCCCTAAGGGTCCGCCCCGTTCCCGTTCAAATTTGAACGAGCGGCGGAGATGACGCCGCGCCCTCGCCGAATCGCGTGTGGACGCGTGTGCATCTTTGACAGAGGACCAGACCAGTCTCGGTCGTGGATTTCAAACGAGCCATCGTGATCGTGCCGCATTGTTGCCGCGTAGCCCGAGGCGTCGCCGAGCTCGCCCGCGGGATCCAGCTGTTGGATTCAATCCAACCGTTGGATGCTCGACGCGTGTGCCCGAGATGCGAACCGTCGCTGAGCTCACGTGCAGGAGATCTGACCGTTGATCTTTGACATTCCCGATTGCACCGTGTGGCTGAGATGTGGCCGTTGGTCGAGCCATGGCCGAGATAGTGACACGTGTTCGTGCATGAATCTCGAGGCAGTCGACTGACGTCAGCAGTGATGTCAGTGCTGATGTCATCAGGTGGGGCCAGGTGCACTGTTTCGTGGACTGGGTCCACCGTGGACCAGAGCCGGTCCATGGACCCAGTCCATAGACCGAGGCGACGTGGCTGCACCAGAGTGCGTCGCGTGTCGGCTGACGCAATAATCGTGTTTTCAGTGGAAAAATATTTATGTTAATTCGGTTTATTCTTTTTAATATATTTGCAAACTTTGAAAGGCTATAACTTTTGCATTTTAACTCCGATTGAGGTGATTCTAATTTCTAAAAATTTGTAAAATCAAGATATGTTTATTGGTGAATTTTGTGGAATTTTAAGAGTTGAACTTGCTCTCTGTAAATTATATTTATTGTGTATTTATTTATTTCGAGTAGACGTTGATTTGCCGGAAAGCTTTGCGGGAGAATTTCCAGCACAAGACCAAGCTCCAGATCAAGATCAGCAACTCTTTCAAGGCAAGTGATGCTTTGATCATTTTGATCCCAGTTTTTGAATGTATCTTGCTTTGAATTTATGCATGCTAAGTTAATAAAAAATGAATTTAAATTAATTTGGGAGTGTAGCTAAACAACCTAAAATTCTATTGCCACCTTGAAATTATCATTTGTATGCCTTTAAATCATTGTTCACCCTAGGGTTACTCACAATTGTTGGATGTTAATATGATGCCTACACGGGAGGCTAGACCGTGATTAGATGCTTAGCCTTGCCACGAGTCATGAATGACCTTTTGAAAAATGCAACAATGTTTGGTTAATGAATTATTGAATGTATTTGAAAGTGGTGTGATGATGCCACGTGATGCAATTGAAGCACGGAGACTGTGTGGATCCAGATCGATGTTGAGTTATTGTTGTGGTGTTGCACAATAATCAACTGGGTGGGAAAATGATTTAGACTAAGGCAAGTGGCAAGAGGCTTCGTCTTGGATGGGCCTGTGTGGCAATGGGTTGAGGAGTGTTGTGAGTCATGTGCCACAATGGGTCAGATGCCATTGTTGAGAGAAGAAAGTCTTGCCTTGGTCGATTAAGGACTCCACCTTGCAAGCCTTTGATCCGAGTCGATCAGACAACCACATGGTGGTATGGGATGACCTAGTTGATTAGGGTTCTGATATCTTTCCTCTGATACCTCAGGGTGACAGTACACGGGGGTGTATCTGTGCGGGGGAGCATACCTGTGCTGCGGCTTGGTACCCATCCAACGGTGTTGGCCTGTCCTATACTTCGGCTGGCACTGCGTGAGAGGAGTGATAGCGAAGGCAACACCGGAGAGGTTCATTGGTTAAGGTAGAGGTTCCTCAAAGGCTTTGTTACGGACGATCACCTGTGTGGTGAATGGCTGTATCTTGTGGGTAAAGTGTACAACCTCTGCAGAGTGTAAAATCTATTCGAATAGCCGAGTCCGCGGTATTGGACATTGCTCGGGGATTACAGTTAAGGGTTAGACCTTCAAAAAAAATAAAATGTGGAATGGGAGGCTGTGTGCCAATGTTAAAAATGACATGATTAGGGCTGTGTGCCAAGTTTATGAAGAAAAACTGTTTAAAGAACTTAGTACTACTAGTTGTTGTTTCACCGCTTTTAATCTAAGTAAGATATAAGTTTAAAAATAATGTTTGATGCAAAAGAACCAAGTAAGCCAATTCTTTGGGATAAGCCTTGCATGTAGTATCAGTACTGCATTCTGTGCATTACTTGTTGAGTACGGTGTGTACTCACCCTTGCTTTCAAAACAACACCAGTGAAGGAATCAACGCCAGTATGGGAGGAGGAGTACGTCGAGGAGCCAGAGATCTAGGGGCAAGCCCGATCGGTTGCTGTGGCAAGATGGGGCTTCTCTGATAATTATTTGTTTTCCATTGTTATTTCTATTTACTCGATAATGTAAGCCTGCGTGGCTGATCTATGTAAGGAGACCATAAGGTCACACAACTCGTTTAAATACATGTTTGAAGTACTTTATTATTATTTCGCTGTGTATGATTGTGGTATTTTGACCCTGTTTAGCCTATGTGCACTAGCGTGATCCTGGACTAGTGCAGAATACACAGAGGGTCCGGATTTGCAGATTCGGGTCCCGACAAGTAGGCGCAGGAGCAAGATGTTGAAAATATGCCCTAGAGGCAATCATAGAGATGATTATATTTCCATAAATGTTCATAAACTATGAGATTGTTATTTGAATAACATCATTGATATTGTTTAACAAGTACGTGACTTGTTTGTGAAACTCTATATTCATCATTATGGTGTTCATTCTAAAAGGGAGTCCCTAGTCGATAATCATATGAGGACACATACGAGTAGACTAGCATATGTATTGGTCGATGACCATGTTTCACGGGTCATAGATATGGAGATATCAAACCAATAATATAGACACATGTTAGAGAATATGGTGTTGGACATCGACCCACTATGAGGCACTGTGAGAACGTTGTATTATTTCATGTCATCAGTTGGTCTCATATACGATGTGTATGCTATATCCTTTCTCTTAAGATTGTCGCATTTTCTCAAGATGCGTAATGGCTTACTTAGGGTTCATCAAACGCTACTCCGTAACTAGGTAGTTATTAAGATGGCTTTCTTGTTTATCATGAAACATGCTGTGAGGTGTGGTTTATCAAGATAGGATTTGCCCCTCTATACAACGGGAAAGATATCTCTAGGCCTCTCGAGTGGTCGGATTCCGGAAACACATGGCCATGCTACTCGGTTAAAGAGTTACTCGAGTCATCGAGTTAAAGAGTTACTCAAGTCATCGAGTTAAAGAGTTAACTCAATGTATTCAAGGAATCCGATTCACGGCATCGAGAAAGAGTGGTCGAGCCATCAAAACAAGGATGACAACAACTCGCCTTGGGTTTGATGATATCGTGAGGCAAAAGGAAATGCATATAGGACATTGTTGAGGTTCTTCCGATCCTTACATGTACTCAGGAGTCGGTAAGTCCTGCTAGGGGCCGCTATCGACTATTGGTCAAATGCTCGATAATCGAGTAGATGTATTCGATGGTCGAGTAGGAGTACACAACGATCGATAGGGTACTCCAGCCATGTCCGGGTGCACGTGAACCTATAGGATCGCATGCTTAAGAGGCTGTAACCAATTCGGATAGGGATCCGAGTTATAATGGGCTTAGAGTTCCTAATGGGCTTCAAGGGTTGAAACCCGTTATGGGACGCCTATATAAAGGGAGGAGGTGGTGGCTTTGCGAGGTGTGAGAGACATACACGAAGAGACATATCAAAATTCGGAATTCCTAAAAGCATAGCCGCCACCCGTCCTCCGCCCAGAATCATGCAGCCGACGCTAGCACTCCGACGCGTGGTGTTCCTGTGTAACATCCCAAAAATTGAAGTTTTGGAATGTTAGAAATCAAAGATGAACCATTTGCATCTCTTGAATTAATTCCAGCTTAATTTGATTTTCCTATTAATGAAAGGATTTAATTTGACTAAACTATTCATCAAACTGAAGAATTTCAGTTTTAGTTGGGTTCCTTGTGCTCCAAGGAATTTTTCTGTATTTTTGGGGATTTTTCTGAATTTATTTGATATTTATTTGAATTTATTTGATTTTATTTGAAATTCGCAATTTCTTAAAATGGAAAATGTTTTAAATTCAAAAACTCTTTCGGGCCGAATCTTTCCTCCGCCCATTTCTTTTCCCTTCGCCCGTTTCGCCTGGCCCAACTTCCTCGCATGCCCCGACCGGCCAGGCCTCTCGCCGTCGGATCTGCGCGGCGTGAGTGGTCGCGATGCGCCCACGTCGCCCGCGCCCGCCGTCCGAATCCTAACCCTAGCCGCCGCAGAGTCCGCGCGCGCGCGCCGCCGTCTCGGAATCGGGTCGCACGCCTCCGAGCCCTCTATTTAAGCCGCCGCGTACCTCCCGAGGTTCCCGTTTCACCCGCACTGCCGCCGCTTTCTCCGCCCGAGATCTCTCCCATCGCTCGTGCGCCTCGCTGAGTTCGCCGCCTTGCCGAAACCTTCCGCCGACGGATCTCCGCCGCCGGTCCACCTCCGCCGCATTTGGAACCCCGAGCTCTCGCGTCGTCCTCTCCCGGTTCGCTTTGTCTCTGCCTGATCCGGCTCTCCTCGCCGCGTCCGTGTCTTCTTCCCAGCAGCCGGTGGGTTGCGCCGCCACCTCGCCGTC
The DNA here is from genome assembly GCA_036346275.1 of Otatea glauca. NCBI lineage: Eukaryota > Viridiplantae > Streptophyta > Magnoliopsida > Poales > Poaceae > Otatea > Otatea glauca. The sequence goes on along the minus strand of CM070713.1, from coordinate 36,185,412 downwards.
GCGTTCCGTCGAAGGACCTCCACCGTCCGATCGCCCCGACGCGCGGATCGCGCCGCGTCATCGCCGCTGCGCCTCGCTTGGCCGTCCGATCGTTCCTCGCCAGGATCGCGCGGCAGCGTGGCGCCGGCGTCGGCGCATCGTCACCCGCTGCGTCGTGGCCGACGTCGCCACGGTTGCGCCGGGTGCACGGTGAACCGAGCCGCGCCGTGGACCGAGTCCACCGTGAACCCGATGACGTCGCGATTGCGCAATAAATCCTTTTTCCGTACAAAAATAAATCCAGAAATTCCGATTTTCGATTTTCTGTATTTTCTCTGAATTTAATCTTTCGAGGCCCGCTTCGCTCATACGAACTCCGATTGAGGCGATTCAAGTTTCTAAATTTTTCTAAAATCAAGATCTATCTTCCAGAGCCATTTATTTTCAGTTTTGAGCTTGTTTGAGTCTCTGTTTTGTATTTATTTGGTTTCGTTGCTTATTTTCCGGTAGACGCTAATTCCGAGGGAGCGAACGAAGACTTCGAAGACCAAAATTCAGCACTAGATCAGCAAGGCAAGTCGTAACCTTTGATCATATTGATCCTATGTTTGCAAAGTAATTTATTTTATACACTTGCATGCTATTTACGTATCAATGTTTATTTAATAGGAGTAGGTGTATGCCTAGTTGACATTATGCCACCTTGATTCGTTGTATGCCATGTATCCATTGTTAAACCTAGGTTGGGACATTACTAGTTGGACATAATCATAATACCAACATTGGGTTATCGTAGCTATGCTTAGACATGCTTACATATACGTTGGGATTCATGTCACATGTTGAATAATGTTAATCTTGACTTAATGAGATATTGAATCGTGGCCGTTAGCCACTGTTGTAAAATTTGTTGTACCATGGCGGGTTTGCCATTGGTCTTGGTTGAACAATTGTTTTCCTCGGGCAAGTGATCGTGCGAGAAAGGGGTGCTTTCTAGCACGTTGGGATGTGGATGTCTTGCTCGAGACAACTTAAGGACTTAATCTTGTGCGCCATTGAACTGGTCTAATCGTACTACCACATGCGGAATGGGATGACCTAGTGATTAATTTGTAATGTCTAGTCTTGAGTAACGCCAATGGTGGTGTGGGTTCCGGATGGACGGGTAGATTCGCAAGGCGCAAGAGGGGGCCCTAATGGGCGAAACCTTAGCGAGCGATCTGAAGTTTAGACAATGCATTGTAAAGGCTCTGTCATGATATCTCTGCGACGCACCAAAGGAAGTGTGTTAGTAACGTTTGCACAAAGAGATGTTCATGTCTTGTGGGTAAAGTTGTACAACCTCTGCAGAGTGTAAAACTATTCGGATAGCCGCGTCCGCGGTCATGGACAAAGCCCGGGAATTTCACACGGGGTATAGAGTGTTTCATGAAACGTGGAATGTGAAATTGTTGGGATGTGAACGGGGAGTTCACTGTTGTTTTGTTGTCTATCATTGATCTATCAGTTATTTATTTATGTTTTCATAAATATGCTTTCAATCTATTTATTGTATTTCAATTCAAGTTATTGCTTTCTGCAAAATAAACTATATAGCCATCCTTGTCAAGCCGTGCATAAATATATTGCATCAATTCCCTACGGCTTGTTTGAGTACCTTTGTACTCACGGCTTTATGCCCTTGTTGATCGATTCTTTCAAGGAGATAATGAATCTCATGAAGAGGAATTCTATGAAGACTACGTGGATTAGTAAGGCGTTCCCAGACGATTGCTGTGGCATGTCGAATGGTTCAAGTTATCTTTTCATTGCAATAGTATTTGTTTCTTAAGCCCTTAAGGCATAATGGTGTAAACATTGACCATAAGGTCGTTTGCTTTATTTAATAATAATTTGCTTCTTCTTAATTAATTCGTTGTATGGAATGGTATTTCATCTATGTTTCCACTGTGTGCACTAGCGTGATCCTGGACTAGTGCAGTATACACAGAGGGTTTCGGATTTGCAAATCCGGGTCCCGACATCCTGCCCCGTACCTGTGGATACCTTGGAGGCGTTGCTACGAAGCTTCAACGCTAGGACGATCCGCAACATGCGATAGTCACAAGGAGCTGCTGGGGAGGCGCGAGGCTAGTATGACTACATCTGCACCACCGCGCTACATCAACTCTACTTCCACTACGGGTTTGCACGTCTAGTGGTAATTCTATGATCTATAACTTGCAGTGGTTCCTTGGTTACGTGGTAGAAAATTTTAATTTTTCGCTAAAGTAGCCTACCCGTTCCCTGCACAAGAACCTACAAAGCACATGCATATGTAATGTGTTGCAGTACTGGAATAATCGAGAAGATGTGGGGATCTTTACCTTGACTAGTACAACACCCGTCATGGGCCACTTGATAAATGACATCCGTGCTTACCCGAGAATGGTGATATCTTCGTCTTGCCCAAGAGTGGTGATATCTTCGTTGGGGGAACACTAGGACAAAAGATAGGAAGTATTCGTGGACATAGTTGACATGCACCTTCATGTAGCCCTTCCCCAAATGCTGACCATGCACTGTGTCAGTCTCCTTGCATGGAAATACAACCCTGCGTGCAGCCTCAATGGGAAATCCGTCTTCCGTCACGGTGAGCTGGCACTTGGCAGGCGCTTGCAAGAACTGCGCAACTTGATCAAAAGCATTGTAGGAGTTACTCTCATACCTTTAAGTTAGGAAAAATTAATTATTACCTTCAGCTAGGGATCGGACTAATCATTTTTGGAACTGCGGCTGGCGAGACCATCTGACTTTGACTCTGGGAGATCATAGCCATCATTTTGGCCCTCAGGCGCTCCTCACGTGCCAGCATCTCCTCCTTGATCTCCTCCCTCAACTGCTCCATTAACGTATCCTTGAGGCACTCCGCACGTGCCTCCCATGATCTTGATCTGGTACTGGCAGCATCCTCTTGGAAGGAGGACCTCTTTGTATGCCCCGCCCCTGCGGCTAGGATCCAACCCTAATGGTCGGGCTTCCTGATCACCGAAGATAGGATGTCCTTCAACCATTGGCTCTGAAATGTCCCCTGCTCTTTCTACTGGCTTACCTCCTCCTGCAAGAAGCGAGTAAAAATTAGTTCTTACATACAACTGGAAGGGTCAACTGCAATGTACTAAGTTAGATGTCTTACGATGGTGGAGACGATGCGCACGGTCGTGGGGTTTGGAACTACAAGCTGACCCAGTCATGTGCCCTCTCCTCACATATGTGGGAGTAAGGCATCACCGTCCCAGAATTCACACACTCCTCGACTAGTCACGTCCACTCTGCCTTCTTCCCTTCATAGCCAGCGGAACAGAGGTGGTGCGCATGAGGTTCTACCTCTGGATAGCGATGTTTTTCTCTCTCAGCTCCTCTGCCTCGAGCGTACTCTTCATCATTGTGAACTCCTTCCAAACATCGGATTTCACGAATGGATACCTCTCGAATGGATTACAACCTTTCAGTATGTACTCATTGTGCATGAAGACCCTGAAGTGCCTCAAAGCCACACCCATTCTCTTCAAGGCTTACTGCCTCGCATTGGTTTCATCTTCCTCTTGTATAATCCATTTGTCCTTAACTTTGTCCCACAGCCAATTCTTCTCTCGGCAATGACTTCCTTCCTCCAGTCGTTTACCGTGATCCACACTCTCTCCCTCACCAATTGGCCGAGAAAAGACCGGTAGCGCCCCTTGTACTTGGGAGGACCCGTGCAAACCCCTGTGACATTGAAGTGGAGAACCGGCGGCATTCTCCCTATGGCCCTTTTATTCGGTCCTCAGGCCTTTCTCACCTTACTCGGCCCCTCAACATTTGGAACCTTGCTCGATCCCTCAGCAGCACCTTCTATTCTGTCTGGCGATGAGCCGATGCTCTCTACTTACGACATTTTGAATATGTGTATATCTGACATAGTCATATATTTGAGTTGAGAGAAAGCAATTCATAGCTATTATGTGAACTTGACAAATAATCATGTAAAGCAATAGATTAATGAATAATTCATAGCATATAATTGTTGTAGCATATTGTAGTAATGTTGAATCTATCTATTATTATTATTTGTTTTACTGCAATTTCAATCTATTTACTGTATTCTTTTATAAATGCTAATTTACTGCAAAATAACCATGATAGCCATACCTTTATACTAAGCCATGCATATAGAATACTAGACTTGCATTCTGTGCACAACTTGTTGAGTGCTTTATGTACTCACCCCCTTGCAACACACAAATCATCAGTTGAGGAGAAGACTACAACTTCGAAGGAGGAGAAGTTCCACGAGGAGGCGAATATCTAGGAGTTGAACCTTGTCAGTTGCCTGTGGCATATTGATGGGATTCGTCGACGTTCTTCATTCCGTTGCTGTTTATTTATTTTGAGTTGAAGCCACCAAGGCCTCACAAGTGTAAGTTTGTCCTTAAGGTCGTTCAATAGTTCTATATTAATAGATGAAGTCTTTATTTATTATTCCGCTATGTATAATTGTGATATTTCATCTATGTTGAGACTGTGTGCACTAGCATGATCCTGGACTAGTGCTGAATACACAGAGGGTCCAAATTTGCATATTCGGGACCTGACAGAGGTGGTATCAGAGCCATACTACTGTAGGTCTTGACCCTAGATAGTTTGGCCGTTCCTTAGGAGCTTCAAAAGTATTTTCTAAAAGAGAAAATTTAACTTGAAAGAATAATAAGTTCTTGACTTATCTTATTCTTCCATTCTTTCCTCTTTTGCTAAAATTATTCCTCTCTCCCCACTGGTTTAAATAAAAATCTTACCTGAGTTGTTCTAAGTAGTTAACAATGTTTCACACTTAAGGAGAGAGTACTGGGTGTCTTGCTGCTGATCCTAAAGATCGTGAAGACAGGAATCGAGCTCAAGGAAAAAGAAGTGGATCGATGAAGTGTTCCAGAAGTTAGAAGAACTAGTACTTTGGTGGCCAGTTGAGACTCATGTGTGAAGAGTTGCTCAGTCTAAGATAGAAGTGTTACCCTTTTAGACGATAGATTGTTGTGTGCTTAGGTTAATTTGGTTTTTTTCCTTGGTTGCTAGGTGTGCAGTATGTGTTGCATAGCTTTTAGGCTTTTGTAAGCAATCATACCAAGTTATTAATAATGTTTATATGAGTTATTGGGTTAAACCTGCTCCCCTGCACTAGGATTCTTGAACCTTATCTTTACTTTTCCCCTCTTAACTAAACCCTAGAGTGGTCAACAGATGGAAAAGACCGACAACAACAGTGATTTCGAGGCAGTTCAAGTCAGTACAGTTGCTACTACTGGTGTTAGTAATAAAGTAGATTGTGACCAGTAGCCGTCCACCGTACCGATAGTGACAATTCAGAATTTGTATCAGTTATTCACCGCTCAAACCCAGCTCATGCAGACAATGATACAACAGATGAATGTTATCAGTGCCAAAATCAATGCCCCTACAACCACAGTCACAGCCACGTATTCACAGTCAAAGTTTGCCTTGTTCAAGAGGACCAAACCAACCACGTTTGATGGATCAGCCACTCTCAAAGATGCAGAAATCTAGCTTCGTGTCATAGAAGAGAAGCTGGCTTTGGTGCAATGTGAAGATGAAGAGAAGGTTCCCTACGCCACATGTCGATTGGAAGGAGATGCCTTGGAGTGGTGGAAGAACTATCGTGCTACCTACAAGACACCAGAAGAAATCACTTGGTTGAGTTCGTCGCTGCTTTTCAATAGTTCGTTGCTTTGTCAAATGTCAGTATGATTACTGCAAGTTCAGAGAAGTGTACAACCCCTTTTCCCCGATGTTGTACCAGGATGTTGTTCCTTGAAGTATTGTCAACCAAACAAATCGGAAGACCATGCGTTTGTCCGTTGTGGAGGAATAGGACACACTGCTGATGAGCATGCAATCAATTGTCCCAGCTGAGAAGGAAGCCATTTACTTGGAGAATGTCCTATGAGCAACATCACATGTTATATTTGTGAAGGACGTGATCATTGTCTAGCTCAATGTCCATTGGATTCAATAGTGACAGCCGTGACTCGGCATCAGTGAGTGAATTTTTGAGCTGTCATTGCTCAAGAGTTAGCGAAAAGAGAAGGATTGTCATCCGCACTTGCTATGTCGCGTGACGAAATGAAGAAGAAACATGTCAACTCTGTTTGTTTGCCTCAAAGAACCAGGGATACTTGGTCACCATGGAATTGTTTCTTGTGCGATAAACAAGGTTATTGGACCAGGGAATGCCCTATGAACCAACAAGTGGTGATGCCTGAGAAAGACGATATTTTGCATATGACTACACCTAACCAGACACGACGACCCAGACGTTCGTGCTGCAACTGTGGTAAGTTAGGTCATTTTGTTAAGGAATGCCCACAGAAAGGTCAAGCAATTTTGGAAGCCATGATCATTCTAGAAATTACTTTAGTAAAGTTTATAACCCCAAGAGTGAATGGTAAAACTGCAGGAGTAACTTGCTCAAAGAGTCAGTTGAAGCAAGAGGAGTTGGTTAACAAGACCCTTATTCTAGGAGATGAGCGCAAGGAATTAGAGTATAACCGCAAGCGTCAGAAAGCTTGTCAAGAAGGACCACCGCAGCAACAAATGAGGAGTGCCCCTCAACAACTCAGTTGCCATATTGCTCAAACTTTGTTCGAGACACCTTCACCTGTGCCTCACCCTGATAGTCAGAATTTTCATAACACCACCCCGGTTAAAACTTCTCAAGGAGGAAGCTTACTGCCTAGAGGTTGCTTTGCCTGTCGCCCGCCAGGACATTTTGCTAAACACTGCCCTCAGAAGAAAGTGATCACTGCGGATCGCATCAATCTCAGCTCTGCCCCTACCAAGATTAGTGCTATGTCAGAAGGAAGTCAACAGATGTCGGTCAAGTGTTGCTTCAGATGCAATGAACCGGGACACTTTGCCAACAGTTATCTTAAGAGAAAAGTTGTTATACCTATCCGCTTCAATCTTAGTCCTACACCTACCGAGACACTTGCACCAGAAAGTGAATTGTGGAGCGCCTCAAGTGAAGCCATGCCGTCGATGCAAACAAAAGATCATGTCAACCACATTATGACTACTGGAGCTTAGAAGGCATCAGATGTTGTACTGATTGAAAATCATATGTAATTCAGGATGTTGAGAGTTAACTTGTCTATTGTTGAGATTGAGTTCCTAATAAATCTTATCATATTGGAAACCCATGCTTGAGATGTTTATCCCCGGAATTAGCTGGTTACCTATGTGTAAGACAATTTTGGTTTATGGTCAAAGATTTGATCAGTTAAGAGGAGCGAGAGTGTTTTCTGAGAAAGATTTGCGATCAGTTTAACTTCAGCATATCGAAGACAGCTAAGGACCGGTTGTTCCGTTATGGTTGAGCCAAGAAGGTGGATGTGCCATCACATCAGAAGAAAAGGAGTTGTTGCGTATGCTTAATAACTACAAAGGATAATTGTTTTCCTGACGAATTACTTTAGCTACCGTAGTGTATGCCAGCAGAACCATGCCATTACCTCTGTAATAGTTGGAGCTTGAGTTCAATGTGATGGAATATTCAGTTGATCTAGAGTTTAAGGCAGTACTCGAGAATCAAGCTGATAGAGATAGAAACAGACCAACAGGAATGTTGTGTAAGACCGCAGAGTTGCAAGCAAGTTTCACTATCAAATGCCGCTTGTCCAATTTCTAGAAGAAGCAGAAAACCGAGAGTTAAAGGACGGAAAGCAAGGGAGCCTGTCAAAGGAGATGCCAGAACGTCAGTCTAAGTGCGTGATGTGTTTCGAGAGTCCCAACACAAGGAGTGCCTTCTTGTGCCAGAAGAGCAAACACTGTGGAAGCCAGTGGGATTGCAAAAAGATCTCATTCGCATCACGCAGCCTACAAATTTTGAATGTTGTCAAGCGTTTGTTCGAAAGCAACCTTCCGAACATCTTCTTCAAGAACCGAGCCCCTTCACAGCATCAACAGAATATAGGCCCAACAAACGTAGACCGTCCGATCCAGATCGACGGACAAATAAATCGGAGGAACCGCAGACTTGGGGAGCCGGAGTCTCCTTCCACCATCCCATCTCCTCTCCCTTTCCCATCCCCGTCCCTCCTCGCCGCTGACCCCATCCTCCGCCGTCGATAGTTCTCGCGAATCTCCTTCTTACGGTACATTCCTCCCTCCGATCTCACCACCCTCGGCTCTACCTTCTTTCGGATCTCTCTCCTCCCAATTTCGCGGCTCCTCGAATTGTCTCCGATTCGATCGGAAACAGGGCGTTTGGTGCCCGTCTGCCCGATCGATTTTGCAGAATTCTTCCGTTACTATATGATCGAATCGCCTGCCCGCCTAGAATTCTACGGTTGACGTGTGTGCGTCGCCGTTGCTTGGTTGTTCCAGGGTATTGGGGGAGCATGGCGCTCCGGAGGCTGCTTCAGGGGAGCGTTCTGCCGCGGATGACGGGACGGGCGGTGGCGGCGCCGTTTTCCACCGAGGCCGCGGAGACTGTTCGCGCCACGCTCTTTCCCGGTGATGGCATCGGGCCAGAGATCGCCGAGTCAGTCAAGCAGGTTTGGAGTCTTCGTTCGTTTTGTGGGCTATCTGTGTAATACTTCATGTATGGTCACAATTGGATATTTGGATGCGCTTTTGTTGCCTTCGTGTGATGTGGAACTTGCTTTATCGTTTGATCCTACACCAATAAGGATACATTGTCCACGCTGTGCACTAGTGTATTATTTAGTGATTATCTGCCACAGATGATTAGTGACGTACCTTGTAATTTTTCTGGTGTCTGCAATTTTAAAGGTCAGAAAGTGTTTTTTTTTTCGAACTTTGATCTAATAACGATATGTGTAAATTTATGCTCACACCTGACAAATTAAATAATCATAATAATATTAACTAGGAGCATTATTTATCTCTTTTTTGCATGACAAGCTAGATTTGATGTGATAACAAATAATTTGTCAATTTGCCTTAGTTCTTATGTTTCAACACGGATGCTTATTGGCGGATTGTATATGTACTGTCAATAAGGAGCAGAAGGCATTTACATCTAGTTTCCTGTGGTTCTAAGTTTCTAATCAGTTTAGAAGAGTCATCATTTGTGAAGCTATAAATCAAGGCTGAATCCTGATTCCTGAGTAAGAAAGAGAAATCATCTTCTTCTTTGGTAAACATTCAAGTCATACAAAATGTGCTCTTAAAATTTAAATACACAGGCCAGTATTTGTTCTATCCATTCAAGATTATTTGTAACTTACTTTGGAAGAGTGTTTTTATAAGTACAGAAATCAGATGCACAGCATAGAATGGGGATGTGTCATGTGCGTATGATGCATCTTTGTTCAGAACAGGACTTCTGACTATTTAGAATTGGAGGGGCATTTGAGTGTGGCTGTGTTCTTCTGAAAATGCTACTTATTACTTTAGATCAATTGAGTAACTTGGGTTTGCTCTCTGTTTTGATTTTTGGATCCTCTTTAAAGAGAAATGGTCAATTGTTGTTTCCAAATGGCTCTATCAATTGCCTAGGATACTCCTACATTTCAGAAAGTATAGGACCTGCAGCTTGGCCTAATATTTTGATCTAAATAAATTAGGTGCATTATTCATTCATTGAGTGTGGAGATCTAGTTCATGGCCACAATGCATTCATTGTACTGCATCTCCATATTGAATAAAATGCAGTCAAAGACAAAAAGTCATACTTGGGGTGCTAGGTCCTTACGTAACCGTAGGTGCAAGGTGCAAAAAAAGAGTGCCCTAAGAACATCAGGCATGAAAACATAAAAATAAATTTCCGTACTATTTAGGTGACAAGAAAAATATTTTATGTAGAGAGTCCTCAAGTGATTAATATTTTTGTGTTTGGATCAGCTAGGATGTTATTTTCCCACCAAGGTCTTATTTATTGGTCAATATCTTCTTTGGCATAAATAGAGTAAGCCATTCTTGTTGAAAAATCAAATAAATATTATTTTTGTTTGTTATTGCTTTGCCAACTTATTTTGCATTAAATTGCATCCATAGAAGAGCTGGTACCAGGGGGATGGATGGTTAGCTAGCTACCTTCCTTGCATATGGCTGATTACAAATCCTAACCGGCCAATTGTATGAATAGTGAACTTTAATTCAACATTTCCACGAGGAATTGAGGATGAACTTTCACTTGCAGCTGATCACTCTTCTTTTTCCCTTTTCCCTTTGAAGTTTGTGTGGTAATACTAAAACAAAGCCTAGACCTTGATATTTAGGACCATTCCACTGTGTTATTGAGCTTCATTTAGATTTGGGCCTACTTTTGTCTTCTTTATTTAATTTTCATTTTTCTGTCCTAAACCATGTTTGGTTGCAAAGCGTGCCTCGCCTAAGGCGCTGTGCCAGGTGCACCTTGAGGCGTTCTGCTTCAGTGCACCCAAGTGCATGCCTTTTGTGCTTTTAAGTCCTCTGTTACTAGGTCAAGCTTAAGAGTTATCTTATATTTGGATTAGTTATCCTTTTCAAATTCATGTGACAATCAGTCGCCTTGGGAATTTGGAGATTTTGGAGCATATGCCAATGCCATGGTGCTGCTTGCTGAGGTGATCTTGTTCTTTGACGGTTAATATTTTCGTTTTTCTTTTGGGGTTTGGATATGGTGCCTATGGTACCCATTTGAAATGGTTGTTTGAATCGTCCGTTTCTGCTTATTAATTTATCAATTCCTTCTATCGGAGCTGTTGTTTTGAGGGAGTATTTAATGAACCTTGATGGCCTAATGATGGGGACAGAAGATTACAAAAAATAGTGCTAGAAGTTATCATTTTGGGCTATAAGAAGATAGTTTTCCCTTGCAAGTTGGTTCAAGCACATATTATTCTGAATGCTTCCTGTGGCACAATTGTTTGTTACAATTTTCCAGGGTAGAGAGTAGAAACTATCAAGGCCCTCATCGGAGGTCTTTTAAAGTTGCCATCTAGAATTAAAACAGAAAAGCTGCATCCTTTTTTGTGGTCGAATAACATTGAATTCAAGATTTACTGGCAATGCTACTATGTTAGACAACTGCTATTCACTAGCTGACCATCTTCTATGACAAATTCACAATTATTCTCTCTAGTTTGCATGTGTCTAGATTGTGTACTGAGATGGAATTTTACAATTTCTGCACTGACGTGACATATCATCGTGCTTGCTATGCAACTAAGCAACTTCATCCAACCAGATAGAAGTGGAAGAAAATTGCTTTAATTGTAAAAGTACTTTTGCAACTGATTCCATGAGGATGCTGTTGTTCGTTTATGCATGATTCCTGAGAACATAGGTTTTTTAGCTATATCTTTAAGGTTTTGTTTTTGCTATTTCAGGTATTCAATGTTGCAGGTGTACCAATAGAATGGGAAGAACATTATGTTGGTACAGAAGTTGATTCCAGGACAGAGAGTTTTTTGACATGGGAGAGCCTAGAGTCAGTGCGTAGAAACAAAGTTGGCTTGAAAGGTCCTATGGCTACACCTATTGGAAAAGGCCACCGATCTTTGAATCTTACATTAAGGAAAGAACTCGGACTTTACGCCAATGTCAGACCTTGCAACAGCCTCCCAGGCTACAAGACTAGATATGATAATGTGAACCTTGTGACAATTCGTGAAAATACTGAAGGAGAGTATAGTGGCCTTGAGCATCAGGTATGTTGTATGCATTCTTGAAGATCATATTGTCTTCATTGTTCTTGTTAGCATTCTTTGTCATTGTGCATTACGTGTTCTCAGGTCGTGAGAGGTGTTGTAGAGAGTTTGAAAATTATTACTCGCCAAGCAAGTTTAAGAGTGGCAGAGTATGCTTTCCATTATGCCAAGACCAACGGCCGGGAAAGGGTCTCTGCAATACATAAAGCCAATATCATGAGGAAAACTGACGGACTTTTCCTCAAGGTTTGATCGCTACCGTTGTTCCTTTGTCTTAATTGATGGTATATGTTCCTTATTTTCATTTTTCTTGAGAGCTAATGAATTGTTCTTGTTCTATATATAATTTAGTGTTGCCGTGAAGTGGCTGAGAAGTACCCTGAAATCACATACGAGGAAGTCATCATTGACAATTGCTGTATGACAGTATGTTGATCTGTCACCACCGAAATCTATGCACTATTTGGTGTTCATGATTACCAATTCTTGATATTTATGCCCAAAATTAGTGCTACTTGCATTCCAATTTTGTTTTTCTATATTGTCCACACAGTACCAACATCACTAAATATGAATTGCATATGCTTGCAGCTTGTGAAAAACCCTGGTCTGTTTGATGTATTAGTGATGCCAAATCTTTATGGTGACATTATTAGTGATCTATGTGCTGGTTTGATCGGGGGCTTGGGCCTAACACCCAGGTAGAGGTTTTTTCTTTTTGTCCATCTATTTGGGTATTGAGACATGAACTTACTACTGTTGGTCCCCCCAGCTGCAACATTGGTGAAGGTGGCATTTGTCTGGCAGAGGCTGTTCATGGTTCTGCTCCTGATATCGCTGGCAAGGTAAACTGGTCTTAAACAGCAACAGCTTTGTATCATGATTCATGATGTTCAACAGCTTCATAGCATGATTCATGATGTTTTTACTCCTGAGGTTTCTCATTGTGTCTGTTCGGAGTTAATAGCATCTCTTCATGAATCGTGATGTTTTACCAATTTACCTTGTGAGTTAACGTTTCTCATTTTGCGTGTATGAAACCAGTAAGCATTAGTTAGTAGATACTTAGCTGGCTGTCAGGCTGTGGCTTCTTCATCCCATGTTTTCTAGACCAAATTTTCACTCTTTAAGTTATTAGTATGATTTATTCCTTTGCCCTTCACTGAATGATTTATTATGTTTCCAGAACCTCGCGAACCCAACTGCTCTTCTACTGAGTTCTGTAATGATGTTGCGCCACTTGCAATTCAATGACAAAGCAGACCGGATCCACAACGCCATACTGCAGACTATCTCTGAAGGGAAGTACAGGACTGCTGATCTTGGCGGGAAGGCATCCACATCAGACTTCACCAAAGCTGTTTGCGATCATATCTGAGCACCAGCTGCGGTTCGTTTTCGCTTGATTGTTTTTCTTCTCCCTAAATTTTGTTGCATACCGAGAGGAGCTTTAGTATTAACAGGTTAATTGGCCGGCATCTCGTATTTCTTTGGGCGTTAACACGGTTTAAGACCGTCAAATAATTTTGTCACGTTCCTGCTCTTGCAAAAGTTTTTCCAGCATTGCTGTGAAATCGAAGAGTCGTCTGTAATAATCAACGACAGCATCATAGCAGAGGATAGAATTTGTTCATTCGAGTTCTTGAAAAGCCGGAACCATTTGTTAAATGTTCAAAGTTCAAATCTTTTTTGCTTTTGGTCATGCTCTTTTGGTTTACCCCAATTGTACATCTTTCAATATAGCCGATGCGAGCATCCAATCAAATGCGTGAAGGGAGACTTGCGCATTGTGCCTGGCGTCACCTGGTTAAGATGCATACGATAAGAAAGAATATTTGCTCACTTTGTTGTAGAAGGTAAGCGAGCATAGTTTTGGTAAACAAACTTTATCTTTAGATTTCTGTTCACTATGTTGTATCCCGGCCTAGATATTATTTGCTCCTTGTGCGTTGCAAGTTTGCGACTTGAGACATGAGGCATTTCATCTCCGATTCAAATGTTTCGAGCCTTCAACAAACTATTGCCTGAGGGAGGTTCATGTAGTTACATACACTGAAGAGACCACAACAAAACAATTATGCTCAGAAGCTTAGACGACTTATGAAATCGTGATTGTAAGTCGGAACTATCGTCCTTTATTTATGTGAACGCCATGTTACCGTCACGAGAGCCTGCAAAGGACAGAAGTAGGATGTCCAAAATTAAGATGACGATGCGCTGTGTCTTACATAAAGGAACAAGCATAGCAGATTGACGAGACCAAAGCTCGGCTCATAAACATTGCTATGCATCGACCGAATCAAATCAGGATAAACGATGTTTGCAAATTGCAACTTATTGTGTGTGAATCTCCAGATCAAATCGACGAAGATACGAACTAACAAGTCACAACAGAAACATCATTTCGATGCAAACACACCATATTTATGTTCAAATTATTAAGTTCAGTAGAGTAAAAGCACATGCTGGTGATCACAATTTAGCTACCTCCAAATAGCGTGTAGCATGCATGGCATAGCAAAGCAAATATAAGTTACACAGCAAGCATTATGTTGCAGCTTCACATCTTCGCTGCTCATACCAGTGTTATAACAGCACAGATGGAGCCTAACTACTACGCATTAAGTTATAGTAGCATATATCGAAATCACAAGTGATGTCAGGAGTACTGATCAATCTACTCCTTTGAGGTGTGGATGGCGGTCACCGTGGAGACCATGGAATCAACACCACATTTGTTGTGGACATTCGAGCCCCTGCAGATCTTGTAGTACCCCTTCTCTCCCCAGTTTTCACCCCAGGAGTTTTTGATGATCCAGTAGGGCTTCTCCTTCAGGCGGATGGGAGCAAAACCAGCCGACCCGTAGCCAACAAGAAGAACACCGTGATCAAGGTTCCTGCCGCATATGTATGGGCATGACACACCACCGATGTATGTCTGCATGTACGCAGCATTGATACCAACTGCATGGAAGAGAAGACATGCATTAGTGATTTTATTATTGCTCCATGTATTTAGAAACACTAGTCAGACCTATAAATGCGAAAGGCAGTTTTACTTACTTGCCAGTGGCCCATGCTTGACAAGGTTAGCAGCAATTTGATCTTCATCAACAGAGATTACACTGAAGTTTTGAACGGAAGCAACAATCTTGGACTTGTCAAATTTGCAGGTACTATCACTCCCAGTGTAAGGGTAATCCTTCTCACTCTCAAGGCCGCCAGATTTCAAAAGATAGCTGAAGGCTGTAGTCATCAACCCACCATTGCATCCAGAATCACATGAATCAGGTTCTGATGGATCACACTGCAAAATTTATAACAAGAATGTAGCACAATAAGTTGAGGCACCAATTGAGCTACAGGGATTGAAATTTCGTTTTCGGTTCACATCTCGGAGATGAGCGAAATCTGGTCAAAATTCAAAAAACAAATTTGAAATCCGGAATTTTTTAAACGAAATTTCAGCTGAAATTACCGAAATCTTGGCAAAATTCAACCGAGTGAAAAATGGTCAAACCGATGTTTGAAAATTTTTGTGGATGGTCCTAACACATCACTAATGTTCCCATAAAAATTTCAGATGATGTTCAAACCTGAGGAATTTTAAAAAATTCTGGTATTGCTACTGTCCTGATAAAAGGCTGACCGGCAAATTTCAACCGAATAAAAAATGGTTCAAACCATGTTAGAAAAATTTTGTGGATAGTCCTGCCGCATCAATAATGTTCCCATAAAATTTTTTGATGATAATCAAGCCTGAGGAATTTTCAAAAATTCTGACAGTGCTACTGTCCTGATAAAACGGCAAATTTCAACCGAATGAAAAATGATTTAAACCATGTTAGAAAATTTTGAAAATTTTTGTGAATGGTCCTGAAGCATCACTAATGTTCCTATAAAATTTCCAGATGATGAACAAGCTTGAGGAATTTTAAAAAAATTGACAGTGCTACTGTCCTGATAAAAGCATAGCTGAGTACATATTGCTTCCATAGATTTGATTGAGCAATCAAAAAAAGTTTAGAATTTTTGAAACTTTTAGAGAAGGGTTCTGAGGCAATGTTTAAACTCATAGAAATTTTGGATCATGATCACACTTGAACAAATTTATAAAATTCTGACAATGTTACTGTCTCTTTATATTCCTTCTGTTTTTAATTTTTTAAAGATAACAAATGAAGTTCAATTCTTTTGAAAAAATTTCTGTATGATCCTAAAATGCAAAAGATAGTACCATAAATTTTCCAGAGCGTGATCAAGCTTGCACATTTTTATAAAAATCCGATAGTGTTTCTTTTATTTTTATAAAACGTCTAAAAAATTCAGGTTTTTCAAATATTTCCATGGAAGTTGACATTCTTAAGAGGTATTGACCCAAATCCGGTCGAAATTAAATTTTCTGAAAATACTGTAGCAATTTGATTTCCTTTTTCAACTTTTTTTATTCGGCCAGGATTTGGAATCTCGTCCCCGGCCGAAATTTCACCGGGATTTCGAACCTTGTTGAGCTATCCAGCAACAATAGAGACAGCTAGGTAATATTACTAGGAAACGGTAGAAAAATTCTACAACCAAAAGTGACTCAACTTAGCTTCACATGTGTACAATGGTGAGTAGCACTATCAAAACCAATTGTCACTTGTGAGAGAAATTGTTACTGGTGCCACTTGCACATATCACTGTACTGGAACGACTATAGATTATCTTTGAAATATGTAAGGCAAAATTATTTTTTCTGGATGAATTTTTCTTACATTTGCTAATGTTTCTAATTTAATGAAAAGGCAAAAACAACACATCTAGCTTGCTAATTTTCTACGACATAGTTTCATGACTTCGTGTACCAATGATTCCGTAACCTCAGTTCATAGTTTAGACTAATTCGAAAAATTCAGATATCTAAATTGATTTTCTGGATGCATGGAGGGTATTCCTGCCACAGCAGTTGCTGTTTTCTTAAGAACAATTTATTCATCCTACAAGCAGAAACGAAACAAGTTTGTAGCTGCATACTCTGGAAGGAAGATAGAAAACTTGGTTACTTCAAAGTGAATGGGAACTTTCATTCTTAAGCTGCACTAACCAAAAGTACAGTAGTGATTCAGGAAGAAACGCTAAGCACCGATATTAGAAAAACTAGTCACCAACAAATTAGGCATACAATGATTTCATTGCAACATAGCAGTCAAAGCACCGAGATAGGGTTGCTCCACACAACACCATTGCAGCAACATAGTTTCCCTAAAAGATCATACCAGAATGTGCCCATTCATGCTGGGAATACCAAGATGGGACTCATCTCCGGCGTCCTTGCCCCAGGGAAAAGACTCACCAAGCCAGCTAATCAATAATAAGCTTTAATAATACTGATACAAGCCAACGACCCATAGTTTTCCTTTTTTTATTTCAATGAATTGTTGGCTTGGGATTTGAGAGATTCAATTTTCATCTCCCCCGTATTAGCTTCACTGGTGATTTTCCCGTGCAACTAAAGCAACTTGCTGGATATACATGACATTGTCAGTTTACTGGACCTTGGTTTCCAGGTGAGTATGACGTATACCCACTCGACCTAACATTTCTAGTCTTCCTGTTTGTTTTACCTACCTATTCCACCATTATCAACTGGTTCTGTAAGCTATCCTTGATTACTAACCATCAACTGGTTCTTTAGGTTATCCTTTCTTACTAGGTACATCACTTTGGTTTGACTCTTAAGCACCGATATGGCGACATCTCAAATTTGCCACTCTTTTTCCACCCAACTTCTCTTTCAAAGTTTCTCATGGAATCTTCAACTTTCTCCTCCCAATTTCCTTCTCAAAGTTTCCCTTTTCCCCTTTTATTTGGTGCGCTACCATCAGAAACCAAGAAAATAGGAAAAGGACACTACACCAGCAGACAAACACATGACCAAGAAGGCAGAAAGATCCCACCTTTCTTGCAGCAACCATAAACCAATCACAAAAACGAAAGAAAATAAAGAGATAATAAATACTAGTATAGCAAGGAAAAACTGAAGGAAGAAGAAGCTCACCTCATGGTCGCAGTCGACGAACTGCTGCTCGGAGAGCACCTCCAGCTTGCCCGTCGCCAGGTAGTGCGCCCCCTCCAGCGCCCCGGAAGCGCTAAACGACCAGCACGACCCGCACGATCCCTACACATCAACAAACCAAAAAGAATCAAGAAATAAACCAAGAAATCAAGAAACGATCTTTAGATTGAAGTGGGAGCCGGACGGACCTGGTTCTTGACGGGCCCGACGGCGCCGTGGTCCCTCCAGTCGAAGTCGTCCGGGAGGCCGTCAGTGGGCAGCACCGGCGCCTCGTGGGCCGACCTGGCGATCTCCCTCAGGAACGAGCGCCGCGACCGGCGGAGGCCGAGGAAGGTCCTGCGGAACTCGGCAGGGGTGAGGTCGGAGAACTTGGTGACGCCGTGCTCGGCGGTGGGGTCCAGCAGCTGGTGCCGGCGCGCGCGGCGCAGGTTCGCCTTGAACACGGACAGGCGGTACGCGTGCTCGTCGGCGTCCTTGTACGTCTTCTCGAACCTCTCCACGAAGCTGGCGAAGTGGGGCTCAGCGTTCAGCTCCAGGTCGTTGCCGCCGGCGTCGTCCTCGCCGACAACCTGCCGGATCAGGGGCTCCTCGTCGGCCGTGGCCGCCGTAGCCGCCGCCGGAGAGAGGAGGAGGCCGAGGCCGAGGACGAGGGAAAGGAGGCGATGATCCATCGGGAATTTCTTGCTTTTTCCCCTTTGCTTGTTTGGATTGGTTGCTTCGGTTTCTTGGCTCCCTCCAGTGGTAGTTGCTTTATAGGGAGTTGTTAAAGGAGATAATTTCTGTTTAGGGCCGGTTTGTTTCAGCTTTGGATTCTCTAAAAACTGATTCTGGATTATGTTTTCAGAGAAGCTGATTCTCCAAAAGCTGAAATCCAAAAGCACATATGAAGTGGATTGTGGATTCTAGTGTATATGGGTGGGCTGGATTGTGAGAATCGGATTCTAGAATCAGTTGTTTGTTTCGATTACGCTTTGGGACTGGATCCGAATCAAAAGCTAAAACAAACAAGCCCTTAGACTTCTAGGTGCTGTGGTTTTTGTAAATGGGCCCTCCAAAGATCGGTGCTGTAGAAGTGTTGGCGTCGAAAAATATGACGATGGATTTATCGGTTCAAATACATGCAAAAGTCGGGTTTAAGCGTTCGGGGTGTGCTAGCCGATTTGATCCTGCAATCGGCAAGAATGTTAAAAAATAACGCTCGAAGCTAAGTAAATCAAAAGTAACGATAAATTCAAACAGCTTTTTAGGGATGATTAGACGATAAGGCAAAGGTAGATTTCCCCGAAATAGGCGATGTGCATCTAAATCAGAGGAAATCAAACCTGACGTAATCGAAAAAGATCAACAATCAGCGATGCGCAACTTGATCAACCACAAATTATAAGAGACCTAAATTACAAAACTACTCCTACTTGACAGGAAAAGGTAGATAAAAAAGTAGATGTGAGTTGTTTGATTGATTGTTGGATGATCCTCCTACTTGCCCTTTGATTCCTTTTTTATAGTGCATGGCCCGATTGTATCCCTGTCAATGCATTGCCAGCCGTGATCAGTATCGGCCTTTGTACAGATAAAATTCCATCTTTATAGCAGAATCATCACCACCTTCATCTCCGGCCAGGCTTTCCGCTTTGAAGCCTAGACTTCGTCGCAGATGCACTCGGAGAACTTGTTTGCCTAGACCTAAACCAGATCCAATCTGGTAAAGATCAGGTCGATCCATCTCAGGTGTGCCACTCCGACTCGGTCAACGAACCAGTCGGCATCGCGAGGAATTGCTACGATCTTCGTGGCATCTTCGCAATAGAAGAGCAAAAGACCGATCTCCAACGCCAACAAGAGATTCAAGAAGCCGCAGAGGAAGATCGCCTTCTTCGTAAGGCTAAGGAAGCACAGGCACGATCGCTTCGATCTCGCGGCCGCAATGTCCATGAGGACATCCTACAATCAAAATTGGGAGACCAAGTTGTCTTCCATACACCGCTGCAGAACGTCGTCGCCTCCAAGACGCTTCTCGATACGCTGGACCCAATGATTGCATCTGATAGCCCGACGGCCCCGATCGTGGCCCAGATCAAGGCCATGGTGACGGCGACAGTTGGCGAACCCTGTACTAGTTCAAAAGAAGAATAAAACTTGGCGCATGTGCGTTGACTATACTGATCTCAACAAGGCATGTCCGAAGGATCCATTCGGGCTACCTCGAATCGATCAAGTGGTTGATTCAACCGCCGGGTGCGAGATCCTGAGTTTCCTCGATGCCTACTCAGGGTACCACCAGATTCGCCTAAAGGCGGAAGATCATATCAAGACATCATTCATCACGACCTTTGGGGCCTTTTGTTATACCACGATGGCGTTCGGGTTGAAAAATGCTGGTCCAACGTATCAACGCGC
Organism: Otatea glauca; assembly: GCA_036346275.1. NCBI lineage: Eukaryota > Viridiplantae > Streptophyta > Magnoliopsida > Poales > Poaceae > Otatea > Otatea glauca. Next base: position 36,165,291 of record CM070713.1, on the reverse strand, counting down.
AATACAGCGATGTTTTCACACCCAACTCGGACGCAACGTGGAGGCCTATGTGGACGATGTCATGGTAAAGACTCGGGAGAGGAAGGACCTCATCGCCGACCTAACCGAGACGTTCGGAAGTCTAAGGACTTGCAGCATGAAGCTTAATCCCGATAAGTGTGTTTTCGGAGTATCTTCGGGAAAACTGCTCGGGTTTATCGTATCCTAACGAGGCATTGAGGCCAACCCAGAAAAGATCAAGTCCATATCAAATATGGAACCGCCGACTTGCCAAAAGGACGTCCAGAAGCTTACAGGGTGTATGGCCGCACTCAGCAGGTTTATTTCCCGACTGGGTATGCGAGGTATGCCATTCTTTAAACTCCTCAAGAAGCAGGACAAGTTCCAATGGACGCCTGAGGCACAACAAGCGTTTGAAGATTTGAAGACCTTCTTAACGACACCCCCGATCTTGGTTTCACCGATGCCAGGGGAACCTCTGTTACTTTACATTGTGGCAACGACTCGTGTAGTCAGCGCTGCAATCATCGTAGAAAGGGAGGAGCCGGGTCACGTGCAGAAGATCCAACACCCAGTCTATTTCATCAGCGAGGTCCTGAGTGAATCTAAGGTGCGGTATCCACAAGTGCAAAAATTATTATACGCCGTACTGCTTACATCTCGCAAACTCAAGTACTAATTCCAAGAGCATACTGTTTCGGTGGTCACTTCCTAATAGGAGATATACTTCACAACCAGGAGGCCACTGGGAGAATTGCAAAGTGGGCAATCGAGCTTGGAGCCTTTGATATCCTATTCAAGCCTTGCACAGCCATCAAGTCTCAAGCGCTCGCCGACTTTACTGCCGAGTGGACAGAACTTCAAAACCCGGCGGTCATCAAGGAACTCGAGTATTGGACGATGTACTTCGATGGTTCCCTCATGCTCAGCGGTGCGGGAGCTGGTATAGTGCTCATATCACCAAGTGAGGAACGGTTGAGGTACGTTCTTCAAATACTTTTTCCCTCGTCGAACAACGCCGCCGAGTACGAGGCACTTATCCATGGGCTCCGTATCGCCATATCACTCGGTATCCGACGTCTGACGGTTCGCGAAGATTCAATGCTCGTGGTCAATCAGGTGCAAAAAGAATGGTCCTGCATCGAAGACAACATGGGTGCCTATTGCCAGGAGGTACGCAAGCTAGAAGGCAACTTTGAAGGTTTGGAACTTGTTCATGTGCTCCGTCGGGACAATGAATCGATCGACGAGCTAGCAAAAATGGGATCCGGCCGGACCACAGTGCCCGTGGGAGTATTCGTCGAAGAAATTCATAAGCCCACAATAAGCACTCGGCCAAAGTCAGACATCCCAGTGGAGATGAACTTGGAGGCAGAAGTCCTGATCATTACCCCCGATTGGACAGCTCCGTATCTGGACTATTTGACGAAGGACGAGTTACCCAAAGACCGCGTGCAGGCCGAACGAATAATGCGCCGAAGCAAGAGCTATGTGGTAATCAGGGAAGAACTCTATCGCAAGAGCTCCTCTGGTGTACTACGACGGTGCATATCAGAACAAGAAGGAAGAGATCTTCTCAAGGAAATCCACTTGGGAATTTGTGGGAATCACGCAGCGTCAACAACCCTAGTCGGCAAGGCTTATCGTCAGGGATTTTTCTGGCTGATTGCTGTCACTGATGCAGAGGACATCGTCCGGACATGCGAAGAATGTCAATTCTTTGCGCGACAAGTGAACAAACCGGCACAGGAACTACAGACCATCCCAATCACCTGGCCATTTGCGGTCTGGGGACTTGACATGGTGGGACCTTTGAAGAAGGCTCAAGGTGGTTATAGTCATCTCTTCGTGGCCGTCGATAAATTCACTAAATGGATTGAGGCCAAGCTAGTCGCCACAATCACAGCTGCAAAGGCCAAAGAATTCTTCTATGAAATCGTGGTTAGATTTGGCGTACCAAACCGAATCATCACAGATAACAGCACCCAATTCAGAGGTGGCATATTTCAAGACTGGTGTGGTGAACTCAGCATAAAAATTTGCTTCGCATCAGTAGCACAACCCCGAAGTAATGGGCAGGTTGAACGAGCCAACGGCATGGTGTTACAAGGCCTAAAGGCAAGGATTTTTTATCGTCTCAAACCATACGCCACTCGGTGGGTCAAAGAATTGCCTTCGATACTCTGGGGGCTGCGAACCACCCCCAGCAGAGCAACCGGGCAGTCACATTTCTTCCTGGTGTATGGCTCAGAGGCGGTCCTCCCCACCGAGTTAGAATTCGGATCCCCGCGGGTTCGGAGCTATGAGGAGGTCGCTTCGGAAGAAAGCCAGCTAGAAGACCTCGACCGACTGGAAGAAGCCAGGGACGTCGCAACAATTCAGTCGACAAAGTACCTTCAGGGCTTACGTCGCTATCACGGTCGCAATATAAGGAGCCGCGCATTCTTCAAAGGAGATCTGGTCCTTAGAAAGAATCAGAAATGCGAGCATAAGCTCTCCCCAAGCTGGGAGGGCCCTTTCATCATCGATGAGGTGATACGTCCTGGGGCTTATAAGCTCAAGCGTGAAGACGACACAATTGTCAATAACACCTGGAACATAGAACAGCTACGTCGTTTTCTCACTTGAACTTTGTAATTTAATTGCTTTTTTATGAATGAATGTTCGCTCTTAAAGTTGTTCTCGTATAATCTTCTCGAAAATTATGCGTCTAAGTGCGTCGCTCCTACGAATTTTAAGACTCTGAGACATGCGTCATAAACCATACCCCAGAGCCTGGGGGCTGAACTAGTCGGATATGATATTTAAGATGTCAAAACTACTCGGCTGGCCTCATCGAGCATAGCATCATATTTAAAGAAAAAATAAATGCAAGGTCAAAGAAACACTTTCAAATATTTGCTCATAGGTCCAAAGTTTCTGCGACAGCCGAAGAAGCATCCTTGACTTCATCCCAGAGTTCGGCGGCCCGGTCTTCATCCACATTTCAGGCATAGCCATCTTTAATGGCTTCAAGATCCACTCGGGGATAAAGCAACTTGGTGATCGCTAGAGCCTGGCTAGCACCGTTGGTCGCCGTTTCCTTCAAGAGTCTCTTAAGCTCCTTGGGGGCTTCCTCCAGTTAGGAGATAATGCGGCCCCTACTGAGCGGCCTCTCGCCTCCGGGATGAAGCAACCTCAACAATGGCTCAGAGGCCTCGCGAAACTTAGCACAAGACGTTTCAAGGGCCTCGACTTTCTCGTTATAAGCGACGTATTGTGCCCGCGTCTTGAACTTGTAGTCTGCAAGCAAAACAGATTATTAAGAAATACCAAGAAGACAACAAAGGCAAGGGAGGGCCAAGCTGCTGAGCGTACCTTCAAACTTCTTCTCCGATTTCAACTTGGAGGCCTCCGAGGCCTTAAGTTGCTCTTGGAGCTTTGCAATAGTAGAATCCCAAACTGACACGGAGATAAGGAAATCAAAAGACCAGACGATTAAATGAGAGCACGGGATGGTCCAGGAAATATCTACCTCGAAGGGAGCCAACAACATCTAGCTTCTCCTGCCACAGGATTTTCTTCTCTTCCCGCAAGGCCTGGACTTCTGACCGAAGATCCTGCAGCTCGGCTGCATGTCTAGCCTTGATCTGCTCCAAGTCGTCTAGATATTCCTGGCGCGTCCTGACCTCCGGGAGCATCTTTTGGAGGTATTCGGACTTTTTTGCAGAGCGTTCTCCCAATTTCTGTGACCATCACAGGGAAAGGTGACAACATGCTAACCGGCACAAGCAAGAAGGTGACAAGAGTAGTGAAAATATTACTCGGGCCAGACGAGCACAAGCGGCGGCGTGACTATAAAAGTCATTCCTTTCTTTCTCCTCCACCGGATCGTCGAAGGACTTCAGCCGTCTTCCTCATCAACCCACGCGGTTTGCATTATAAGTTGGGGGCGAGCAAGAGCCGTTGGATCTCGGGGGATCTCTTCTACCTCGGGGGATGGATGGGAGACGGGCTCTCGAGCAGCGGGACCCGATGCTGAAGCACGGGGTGTCGTTGAAGGCGACTGAGGTTCGGAGGGCGCCCATGTGGCCTCCTCAACCGGGTTGGGTACGTCCTGGGACTCAGTTCCCTCAGGGGCCCCAGATGGTGTCTCGACGGGGATATCATAAGAAGGATTCCTATAAGAAGAATGATCGGTGAATAAGCCGGCAAAACGCGTCGAATAAGAGTCGATGGGACATCCAACCTGTCGGACTTCTTTATCCTCATCGGGGGTTTCTTTCGAGTGGCAGAACTACTTCCGAAGGGATCAGTCGGGGTGCTATGATCTGGAACCCTAGGCTCCTCCCGAATGCTCGAGTCACTTGGAGTTGGACTCGGCTGTACCACGGGCTTATGTGGAAGGGGAACTGAAGGCACCGGGGCTTGTGCTGGCGGTTCTTGGATCTTGGGACCATCAGTCAGGCGCCGAGGCTTCAGAGGGTCCTTGATAATCGTTTTCTTCCCCTTCTTGGCTGCTGGGTCTCCGGCTTGGGATCTTGCAGGTCGCTTCCAGTGGGCGCTCTTATGTACAGGCATTTCTGGGAGAGGCGCGTCACTAAAGAAAGCCAATCGATCCTGGAAAGGAGTATTAAAACTGTTAAAAGTCATTCAGAGACGAATGTGGAAGTCTATCAGCTAAACTTTCTTACCTCAGGAGGAGGATGTGATGCAGTAAAGGACTTTGGGCATCTGGCGGTGGACATCTCCACGCTTGGGATGGAAAAGTCGCCTACCCAAGCATATACCTGCTCCTTCGACGCTGATTCGGGCAGTTCCCGGGTCGGATCGTCCCTTCCTTCAAATTCATATCCCAAATGGACTCGCTCCTTTAGAGGTTGTATCCGGCGAGCGACAAAATGGAGGGCCAGACCAACTCCCATGAGACCGTCCTCCTTTAATTTATCAATCAACACCAAGAGATCCTGCACCTGATCCATATTGCCGGTATTGGGAACAGACGTCCAAGAAAGGGACACCCTAGGTCGGCGCCCGACAAAAGAAGGGAGAGCAGGATCAGGATTGGCACAATAGAACCATTCCTGGTGCAGCCTTTATTTGAAGATTTGAAGGGAATGGCAAAGTAGTTTTTCTTTAATCATCCCCGCAATTGAAATCCGGCTCCCCTAATTACCTTGGAGTCGCTTTTTGAGGGATAAGGCTTTAGAAGGTAAAAGTGACAAAAGAGATTGAAATGAGGGCGGATGCCCAAGAATGCCTCGCAGAGGTGAACGAAGAGGGAGATTTGCAGGATAGAATTGGGATTCAAGTTCACCAATTCAATACCATAGAAAAAGAGAAGACCGCGAAGAAAAGAGCAGGAAGGAGGCCCAGCCCGCGTTGGAAGAAAGATTCGAAAACCACAATTTCTTCAGAACGAGGGGTAGGGATGGATTCACCTGCGGCCGGTCGTGCGGAAATTAAAGTCAGGGCTGGAAGAACCCCGTCATTCGCCATGGACTGCAACCACTCTTCCGTCGTTATCGAGGTGGTCCAATCTTGGGGCGAAGGCAGCGAGGAGGTGTCTTTGGAAGAATGAGAAGACATTTTCGGAGGAAAGATCAACGACGGCGCAAAAATGCGAGCACAGCAACAGTTAACCCTAGCGGCGGAGAAGTCGGAGAGACGGGGAAGCAAGAGGGGCAGGAGTGCGCGGTGGAAAAATGAACCATCGGTCAATGCATGGCTTAGTCTTAAAAGGGGAAAAATCAGGTTTTCGCCGAATCGGCGGGAAACAGATTGCAGAACACCTAACCCTACTCTATGTTTCGTAATGATTTGCTAGCTCGGCGTCCTGACATGCGGAGGCAATCATGGTTTGACCAAGTCATATTTGGGACACGTTGCTCCTCACGATGGGATGTTTAACCACTTATCAAACTAAGCGAGACGTGGGTATCCTCCAGTTTGGAATAAAAATATCTTCTTGTGATATACCCCACGTTGGGTCGCTAGTTGGTTACCGCATGGCGGAATCATATATCACAAGTTGAGCTTGATAAGGCACGGTTCCAATGGTATGCCCCAAGATGGGTCGATAAGCTGTGCATCGTAATAAACGAGTACGGATACCGTTCGGATAAACCTTGATATGTCCCAAGACGGACCAGAGCTATATCCTACACTAGTCGGATATAGGTTGATTTGGCCATGAGCCGAGAAAATCCTGATACGCTCCAAGTCGAGCCTAAGCTATATTCTACAGCAGTCGGATATGGATATCACTCGGCCAAGAGCCACGTAAATATGATACGCTCCAAGTCGAGCCTAAGCTATATCCTACAGCAGTCGGATATGGGTATCACTCGGCCAAGAACCACGTGAATATGATATGTCCCAAGTCGGACCAGAGCTATATCCTACAGCAGTCGGATATAGGTATCACTCGGCCAAGAGCTGCGCAAATCTTAATATATCCCAAGTTGGACCTAAGATATATCCTGCGTCAGTCGGATATGGATATCACCCGACCAAAGAGCCATGCAAGCTTTTGATATGCCCCAAGTTGGGTCTAAGCTATGTCTAACGATAGTCATAGATATCACTCGGAAAAAATCTCTTTATTATATAAATTCCCCAGGCATTATGCCTAGGAAAAGACTCTTACATTTACAGGAGTATTATACTTCTCCGCGGCGCACGCGACCAAGCGCCTCCACGAGAGCTTCCTTAGCCCTATAAAGGGCAGGGACGATCTCGAGGAAGGCGTCAATGGCGGCGCAGTCAAGTGCAACAGCCTCTTCTTCATCCCATTCGGCCATGGCGGCGTCGAATAGCACCCACTCCTCGGCAAGTTCTGGATCCTGGTTGTCCATGAAATCCCACAGGAAGAAGGTGGAGCTTGGTGCAGAAAAATGGAGGACTAAGCGTGGGAGAATACATTCTAAAAGCATTGGTTCGCCTTTTATAGCTGATACGGTAAGGTTGAAGTAAATGCGAAGATGTAATGACATCAGAAGCCGAGGAGACTTGGAGTTAAGATAGTTTCAGAAGCCAAAGAGATTCTCGGAAAATGAATTGGCACAGGAAGTCAAAGACAATTTCGAAGACTGTCCGGTATTGATCCTTGAAGAGGAAATATATTAGGGTTTCGCCTCGAGCAGGAAGAAATATCTAATCTTCATATGAGGTATGGGTCAAATCCACGAAGCTACCCATAATAAACCTGTCGGACAGAAGATTATGATCAGCTGGAACAAAAAACCAGGGGTTATATTCGAGTCCTTCATAATCCCCTTGCTGCAAGGAGAAGCATTCAAATCAAAGAAGGAACCAGTCAGAGGTTTATGCTGGAGGCTGAGAACGTTGATCCAAAGTTGAGATCCAGATAAAGATATAGCAATCGGATCATGAATCACTCGGGGGCTACTGTGGAATATAAGAACCCAGGTGTCTTCATTTCCGGCTCAGAAGTGCCTAAGGGAGAGACATGGTCGAGTGGAAGGCCCAGAGGATAAGCTTCGTGCCAAGCCTTGCTGCCGTGCGGAAGGGGATATATCCTAGAGATAGTTGAACAAGTATTTAGATATAAGGATACGATTGTAATCCGAGTTGTTAGCAGGGTAAGATAAAGATGTAAACTCTATCCTGTAACCGATTAGTATCCAATAACCGATCGGAATCCCTTAACCGATCGGGACTCTGTAAACCACCCACCCCCATTATATAAGGGAGAGGGCGGGCAACAACAGGGAGACGAGCAATCTTAGATCCAAGAGATCTAGATAATCCCAGCACACAGGACTAGGGTATTACCTCCTCCGTCGAGGGTCTGAACCTGTCTAAACCTTTGTCTTGTGTGACCTTCGAGTTTGAGATCTAGCGTCTGCCCCATAAATTCATTGCCGACCACAAAAGTCGACACCACTATGTATGGAAGTTGATATTTTATCTATGTTACCACTGTGTGCACTAGCGTAATCCTGTACTAGTGTAATACAGAGCGTCCAGATTTACATATTCGAGTCCCGACAACCATTTCTTTTAAATTTTGCGAGGCTGAACAGCAACATAGAATGTTCGATCCATTGAGAAACTAGGGTCGTCTAGCGATCCATACAAGCAACTCCCACCACTAGAACGAAAACAAACACAACAATTAACAGTGGAAAAAGCAGATGAGCAATGGACAAAGATTTGAGAGAGAGCAATCTGATGATCTTCTTTATTCCAATGATTTCTTGTGTACAAAATAGATAGAGTATCTTCTATATTTATAGTCAATTAATGTAAAGAGTTTTGGTATAAGCCCACCTATCATCGGAGAAGAAGGAACCTGAGAAGAGCCCACCAGAGGGCCAGCCACACCACCATCTCGTGGGATCAGTTTCCTAGCACTCCCCCTTGGACGAATACTACAACATGCATATGCCTCATTAAAAACTCTTGCAAAAAGTCAGTGGGAAAAAACGAATAGAGAAAAGAGTACAGCGCATATGTAAGCTATATTACACTAGTTGCCAAGTTGAAAATCTTCATGTGAGAAAACTTCAAGTAAAATCTTGCTAAAGAAAAAAAGGAGTGTAACATTTTTTATCTTCTTTGATCATTGGCTTACACTTCCTACTAATATTCACACTTCCTACGTAAGGGTATGGGCTATTGTTTAGATTAATGCTCTCCTTGAATTCTGCACATCTCTAAGTCACCTCATCCCAATGAACTCATCTTTCAAAGCTAGATATTGGCAGAGACTTAGTAAAAAAAATCTACAAGATTTTCACAAGACTTAGTGTGCAGTATCTTTACTTCATTATTCTTCTAGAGTTCATGAGTAAAAAATAATTTAAGTAATAATCATCTGTTGATTTCTTCTAGGTAAATCAAAGTACTTTCATAGCCCAAAATATGATCATTAAATAATTAAATTTTGGGAAAATTTTGCTAATGCCACTGAAAAAGTGCGCAATTTTGGTTCTACTACTAGTCTTTTCGTCGTTTCATTTTTGCCACTAGTCTTTTCACTATATCCTCCTTTTGCCATTTCTGTTAGTTAACCATTAGTTTGACCTAATGGGGGCTAGTTTTGGACATTTTTGCCCTCAGCCCAATAGAATTACCTTTCTATCAAATATTATTTAATTTGGATGAAGTTTAAGTGAAATTTTGTCAAAAATATTTTATTTGAATTCTACATGCTTCAAAATATTATACGAATTTTTTTTGGGACTTTCCTAGTATTTTTGCTAAATACTTGGAAAATCCCAAACAACAACATGCTATCAACAACTCAACATCACTGTAAGACATCACATGTCACTACAACTCAACATCATTGTGTCACAACACTTGACACACTCTTTCATAAAACACGTTCCATATTCCATTAGTCAAGATTGATTTGAACTTTCAAAAGACATGGGTTATCGTGGCATGGCTAAACAGCTACATACGGTTTAACCAACCCACGTTAGCATCTATTAGCAACCAACTAATATTGAACCACCCTATAGTGACAAATAATCGTGGCATTAAAATGAAAAGGTAGATTTAATCCAATTGGGCAGAATAACTAGATCCTAAACTAATTTGAAACAGTTCTAAGCATAAAATATCATGCAGTAATTTAAAACAATATAGCATTTGTACAACTGGGTTCAACATGATCAAAGCCCAACTTTCCTTAGAATAGATCCTGGTCTTGGTCTTGAGCTTGGTCACGAATCAATGCTTCACCCTCGAGCGATCCGGACACTTCGACGTCTACGCAAATTGAGAAAGAATACTAAATAAATACCAAACTAGAGTAAACAAACTCAAAAAATCAAATAAAATTCACCATTAAATAGATCTCAATTTTATACATTTTTAGAAATTTGAATCACCTCAATCGGAGCTCGTATGAGAAAGAACGGGCTCTCCAAAGATTTGAATAAAAGAAAAAATACATAAAATAGAAAATCATATTTTTCTCGAATTATTTTTGTACTGCAAAATCTATTTATTGCGTCATCATTGACGTCAGTAGATAATAAAATAATTTGGGAAAAATATGTGCTGACACGTGGCTTACAGTCTATGGACCTAGTCCATGAGACCTCTCGAGTCCACGATGAACCCAGTGCACGGAACAAAGACTAACTCGACGTGTAATGCCAGGCCCCATGTGATGACATGGCTGTCGACGTGTCTAAACCAGCTCGGTCAAGCAAGCACGCAAGCATGCCCGACCGATGTGCCCAACACATGGCGCACATGTGGCATCTAGGTGGCGCCACGTGAGCTCATTGATTCGGCTTCGCATCCCAACGAGGCTCGACAACGTAACCAACTAGAGATGAAGACAATGATATGGCGCACGGCTTCCAGTGATGCTTGGGCTCCAAACTCGAGTGGATCCAAGAGATCTAGCTACCAGGAACTCGGCGGTGACCCCAATGGCGACCAAAACACGGCGAAACGCGAGATCTCGACACGACGGCGGCTCAACTTGGAACTCCGATGAGCTTGTTCTCCGCGACTGCGATAGATCGAGCTGTGAAAAGCGGGGCAAAAGAGGCGGCGGCGGAAGATGGGGATTCTCGGGAGACGCACAGCCGGCTTTATAGCTTCGACAAACACATGCAACCCGGAGACCTAGGCATACACGGCGGCAGAGCTCATGCCCAAGAAGGAAACAACGACAACGTGACGCAGCAAAATCTTGGCCCTTCACATGGCATGCATCCAACGGCTGCCGACCTGTGAGATGCGGCAAAATCCCAGGTGTCCACGCCATCTAGATCTGACGGCTAAAACACGTTAGGGTTTCAGGCAAAACCCTAACATCTACACTGTCCATCTTTCGATCTGATGGCCATGATCATCCGGCCTAACCGGACCGGGCAGCATAGAGAAACGGGTTGGGCCCAACAAAGTTCACTTGGTTTTTCAAATACTTTTCTATTTAAAATAATTATAGATATTAAAATAATTCAAATAAAATAGTAAAAATATCGGAAAAAATTCCAGAAAAAATTTGGAAAATATTTTGAGACATTTGGAACTTAATAAAAATATTTTGACAAAAGTTTATTTAAAATTTTCCAATATTTAAATAATATCCATATTAAGCATAATTCCGAAATACAAAATAAATTCCAAATAAATCCCAGAAAATTCCATAAAATCCCAAAATTCAGAAAATGCACAAATAACAATATTGAATTAATAAAATCTACAAATTGGGGTGTTACAATGGTCTCTGTCAATTTCTAGGGATAACATAGTCATTGATGTGATTTCAGATATCGACTAGTAGATTACTAATTGACTTATTCCTTCGAAGTGATGCTCATTCTTTAGGTTGCAACTTATTATCAAGTATGAGATTTATATATGTTGCGATTTTTCTTTCCTTCTCGTTAGAAATCCCAAGTCCTTCAAGCATCTCTTCATATGGATTTTCATAATCTTTTCACTACATAACTTTCAATTATGCAATTTGCCAAAAATATTATGTAGCAGAATATACCTTCATTAATAATAGGAGAGAACCGGTCATCTTCAATGACCTATGAACCATCGCTTATCACCACCTCATTATTTTCATAATTGCCCATTAAGTATGAACTTCCGGTCTATGAGGTCATTCACCTTCTTGGTAAATTCTCTCAAGGAGTCTTAAGGACTGTTTAATCATTATTTGACTAGTGTCGTTAGACCTTCGAACCTTCAGGTGTCCCCGCGAGGCCTTAGATCACTGGCCAACAAGTCATTTCGCCGAGGTGAATATACTATTCAAAACTCAAGGTATACCACTGTTAGCAATGGGCTTCCTTCCTGCAAATGCCATGTTTCCTTCCTACAAATGCCACTTGGTTACTTCTTTATAATTTCCTAAAAAGTTGTCCTACAAACTTCGCTTCTAGTTTATAGGAATATCAACTAAACTTTTAGTTTATCTTGACTAGTGTGTGAATCTTAACACAAAAGATCTTTTTTATCCAGGAAAAAATCAAGGCATTCGACAATTTTAGACTTTTCTCTTCCCCTAATGCCAAGATTAGATCTTTGTCTAACATACAACAAACATCTCCTATTATGGGCACTAGATTAATGGAATTTCATATCCATCGTCTATTCCCAACTGCTAGTGGAGGCCCATTGATGTATATTATGGTGGTGATATTATGTAGGAAATAATTCATTCTTCCAATACACACCAATTTCAATTGGGGGTTCTTCATTTTATGAAGTGAGCTAGATATTTATTAATGAAGTGGCATGAAAACTGCATGACCATAACATACCGTAGGTTATTCTAACTCCTAGTTAGTTATTAATCTGTGACAAAGATGCCATACAAGGGTCCAAGAGTTAGTAGACTTGTTCTATAGTCTAGCTACTTAATTTATTCTTTGCCCAAATTTTGACCCAATTACTCATACCATATTTCAACTAATTTGGATCATTAAATTTCAAGTTTATAACTATGCAACATGTTTTCTTATGGTTCCAAGTAGTATGTCATACCAGCATAACATAAATCTATAGAATGTTCTATGAGAACATAAATATAATGTTGAAACATAAAACATTGACTAAAATTAACCTGCATAAAATTTCTTGATTTTCTTCTGAATAGTAGTCCAGTTGAATCACCCAAACAGATTCATTATTACGCGGGAATATTGTTTATTCTATAGGAATACGATAACTTATTTAAATGGGTGACAAACGATATGCCTGACTTCTATTAAAATGCAAAAATAAATACGGCTATTTGGATCATTCTGGGTCGTTATAATCCAATAGGTCACCATCATTTATTTCGGCAGGTAGTTTACTTTGGGTAAATAATATAGTTGTCAATGGTGATGCAGTTTCAGACTGCTTACCAAAATGGATATCATGGCCGATGAGTATGGCACCTTCAGTATGCACCATATGTAATAGTCGACAACACTTATTTTACACTTTCTGTGCAGTGACGATTCCATGACATAATAGCACATTTATCGTATCTAACAGATACTGACAGCCATTATACAATATATTTATTAACCTCCCAAATAATATCGATTGCTTAATTGATCTGGGCTTATTTTGCTTCTGCTTTAACTTAGGATATGCCATTATGTCTATGATGTATCTTGTTTTCCACATTTTTTAATGCCTCTTCATATCAAATTTACCTCTTATGCCCAAATTCCTCCCCTTTTTCGCGCTAACCATAAAACCAAGTGATAGCTTACTACTTCCTACAGTTGTTGCTTATTGTAGTTGCTTTGAATCAACTCAAATGCTTCTAGCAATACGTTGTAATCATACTTCTGCTAAAGTATAATTTTTTTTTTGGCAGGAGACAACACATGCCCTGTAAATTTCAGCTTACATAGCCCTTAAATAAGAAACAATGTGATAATGGGTGAAATTATATAGACAAGTCTAGGACACAAGTTATTCTATACTTGGTTGAGGATTATACTTTTCTTAGCCAAAAATGATTCTTCAGAGATCGATATAAGGCCAATTAGTTTCATTTCTTCATGTGTTGCCGGTAAATCCTATTTTCCCCCTTTTGCCTACTACACATTAGTGCACACAAAGAACTAATGGATAAATAACCAGCATGGTTTATTTTGAGGCTTAGTGGATATCAAGAGTACGTTTCAACAACTATTTCTAATAGTCAAGGCAATATGTTATCTGCAATGTCAGGCTTAGAATTCGCAATTATTCCAGGCAAGATTAAAATTTTACTGCAGGTAAGAGATGCTACTAGCATAGGGCAACATAGGTAAAGTAAGAAATCATGTACAACTACTTAATATCAACTTTCAAATGTCCAGCTATGATGGCTACTGAGGGCTTGTTTGGGAGCCCAAATCCCGGCCAGGATCCCGGCCCATTCCCTAGGCTAAAAACTCACTGGGCTATTTTTCACTGGGCTGATAGAAAACACATTTGGATGCCCACCAGACAGGGATTTCTCAGCCCAATCCACCCTGTTTCCGCGGGGGGAAATCCACGACTCCTCGCGTCAGGCTCACTTTCCCCGTCGCATCGCGAGCATTGCCTCCTCTCGTGCAGCGCCTCCGCTCGCGCCGCCTCCTCGCCGACGGAGCTCTTGCGACGGCGCTAGCGCCTCCGCTCGTGCCGCCTCCTCTTAGGTCGGCTCCTCTCGTGTCCTCCTCTTCCTCTTCTGCTCCTCGTCTGCTGTGAACTTATTCTCTTCCTCCTCTGTGAGCGAAGGAGGAGGTTTTGGGGGATGGAGGCCAGCGCCGGGCTGGTCGCCGGCTCGCACAACCGCAACGAGCTCGTCGTCATCCGACGCGACAGGGAGCTCGCGGTACGTTCGATTGCCGCTCGCGTTATCTCGCCGCGAGCTGGGGTTAATTTCCTTGTTCGCCGGTGGTGCTGATTTTTGGTCGTCTCTCTGCAGCCCAAGCCGCTCAAGCAGCAGAACGGGCGGGTGTGCCAGATTTGTGGGGACGACGTCGGCCTCAACCCCGACGGCGAGCCCTTCATCGCCTACAACGAGTGCGCCTTCCCCATCTGCCACGACTGCTGTGAGTACGAGCGACGTGAGGGCACGCAGAACTGCCCCCAGTGCAAGACCCGCTTCAAGCGCCTCAAGGGCAAGTGTCTTCCACTCCACCCGCCGCAATGCCACTCGCTCCTCATCTTCGAATTTGCAGATTGGGATTAGAAATGACGGTGGCGGTATAGATTGGGATGGTGATGGCCATGATGCAGATCTACCACTATATGACCCTTGAAACTTATTGACCTCTATTAGTTTGGTGACCCTCTGATAGGTTATTTAGTTTCTATGCATTGGTCAAACTTGAGAGAATCCATGCTCCACTTGAGCGTTGCGACATGCTTTGTATGGGCATGACTATGACCTGGCTATCAATTTTGTTAGAACATTAAAACAAACCAGCAAATTCATATTTGTTAGGTTTTCTTTAAAGCTGTTGCATTTCTTGAATTGGATGAATGATATAATTGCATAATTAGCCATTTAGTATATGGTCTAGAAAAGCCATACTCTTCTTGTTTATTTGTATCTTTGACTGCGTGGAACAACTTCCACATGATATTTGCTTTAGGCAGATCTTTGTCCTTTTCTTTGCAAAATGTGCTCCTAGACTTGAGTACCAACTCTGTTTTTTGAACCTCTTTTTACCAGGATGGATGAAACTAGACAGCCATTGTCGAGAAAGATTCCGATTCCTTCAAGCCAGATTAACCCCTACGGGATGATTATCATAATTCGGTTGGTGGTTTTGGGGTTCTTCTTCCACTATCGAGTGATGCATCCGGTGCCCGATGCTTTTGCTTTATGCCCAATAGCAAAATTTGATATTTTTCCATTAAACATAGCCTTGTGTTTGTTTGTCTTAAGAATTCTATGATTAGTGTTTTCTGTGCACAGTCATTGCCTAAGCATATTTTATAGGTCCGTCAAATCATTCTGCTTTTATTTACATTCTCGATTCCATTATTCTGTATGACAAGTTCTGTTTGGTATTTTGGTTTTGAAACTTACGTAATTATACTCAGCGGACACTCATCGTGTACTCCTGCACTGACCTCCGGATATCTATTTTGGATTAGGTATTCAAACTGTAATGTAGTATATCTCCTTTGATGCCATGTACTTCAAAATCACAAAGATTAAAAGTAAAATTTAGATGATGTGCATTGCTGTTGTCTTATTGGTTGTACATCATGACTAGCATTTGTGAAGTTTCTATGTCATTTGCTTCCATGTGTGAAAATTTTGCATCATTTTCATTGCAGCGAGTTCCCTAAATTCTTCGTTTTCATGAGGGAAGATCCACTTCTCAAATATCTATTGCAAGTCAAATTCTTACTTTGTTATTTTCTTACATACCCGTTATGTATCATCTTGCTGCTTATAGCTTGTCATGTGTTTCGATTGCTAGGGCTACTCTGAAGTACTGCTGAAGTCATTTTTCCTTGCTGTTGCGGCTGAGAGCGTCATCTGGATCAAAGCAATGAACCATTTAATAAAATGTTTAACCAGTGGACCATTTGATAGAATGTTGAATTTATATATTTCAAAATTATGTTTAGATGTTTTAGTAAACTTGTTTTAAATGTGATGAGATCTGTGTTTAACTGCGACAACAAATGTTCAATTGTTGGAGATGATGTCCATGTGTTTTGTGTAATTGCGATGTTGTTTCTGAATTTTTTGTTTTTTCCCTAAATTTCTTAATGGATGGGATTTTTTTTCCTGTCCTTCCCAAATGGCAGCAGGGAATAATTCCCATATAGAAATATTTTCCCTAGGATGAGGGGAATTCTATTTGCCTTGAAAAATCCCTCTAGGGATTTACTTCCCTGGGTTTTTTTGTCCCTTCGCATCCAAACAAGACCAGAGGGTAGTTAAAATCCCTCTTAAGTGGTGTCTAAAATATCCTACATATGCAATTTTTTACAATGTACTGCTGGTAAAATAATTTAAATGCATTAAATGAGTGCAAAATAGTAAAGATTGGTTTAATCTATTCAGCAGACACTTTTCCTAATTTTCTCTGAATTTTCATAGCAATTTTACAATTTTCTGCTATCAGTAATTAACCTAAGACTGGGACCTCATGCCCAAGAAAACTCGGGACCTGTGTCCAAGAACATCCAGAAACATGCATCTGGGAGCAGAAAACCTACTATTCAAACAAATAATTGCCTGGAAAAGAAACCATAAAAGTACGATGCTTCCAAACATGTTCTAAGTCGAATGTTTCGTTAATTTATGGAAGAACATACACCTAAAAATGATATTTCTATGATTATTTATGGTTAAAACAATAATCACCACAATGCTTAAACTTGTTAACCTAAACTGGAGGGTCCAAGTTACAAAATTCCTTAACTCTATCTGTTTCGATGCAATTTTGAGAAACGCAAAGGGCATAACCGCAAGTTTACAAAATTTCCAAAAATATTCTGCAGTTTCCAAAATGCTAGGGTGTTGTTCACAACTTTCCTTTTCCGGCAAATTATGGCCGTAATTATCCAGAACTCCTCCCCTCCCAGTTCACTTGAATGACTGACATAACAGGCTGAACAAGTTCAAAGTTCTCAACCAGTATGCAATGCCACAGATACGAGATATGATACTTCCAAAGCTTGCTACAACTTGGGAAAGGAACACAATTTCGATGTGCAAATAATCTGTAATTAGGGCATCATTTGGTACATATGGTTTACGCCCTTGTCATTTCCTCTGCTTTTGAACCCTGGAATGCCAGAGGTACCCTCCAGCAGCAGCTATCCCCCATGGTGTGCATATTCACAAGAATCGTATCCTTCTTAGAAGTCAAATAGCCAAGACGAAAATTAGGGCGTTCAGTTGATCTTGGGCTTTGGCCTCCTTGGCCGTAGAAGAAACCAAAGCAACACAAAAACAGCAAGAAAAGCGGGGATAGTTGTCAAGTCTAGCTGCACATCGAGTTTTCTTTCACGGGTGCATTGGGCAGGGTGCAGAATTGAAATGGTAGAGTTCACAGCATCAGCAAATCTGGAAAAGCAAAAAAAAAACATAATATTCATAACACCAAACAGATAACTAATCAAGCTTACATTCTAGTCGAGGACATAAATCAGCTCATAACAAAAATAATAATAGTAGAGTACATAAATAACAGTATACTAGTTGAAATATGTAAGCAGATAATTAACATATTTCTTTAATAGTAAGCAATTTTTTTTTAAAAAAGTGATCTTAACAGAACATATATATCTACTTCACAACGTAAAACAAAAAAGATAAATAGTGAAATGAAATTCAAGTACAAAGCATAAGGAGTTAAGGAGTACTAACCCATGAGATGCATCCTCAAGCAACGACATAAGCTTTACCGCATCACCATATCGCAGCCCTTTGGACATAGCCGAGACCTAAATACAAACCAAACATAAACCCCTGTACTGTAAAATAAATACAGAAAGGAACATCTGGCAGCAACTTACTCTTCTCCACAAGCTAACAACAGAATTGTACTTTTCAACCATCACTCTCTCCTGAGTCTTGAAAAGTTTAAAGCCTTGTTCAGCTAAAAAAATGTTAAGGTTCTTCAAGAAAGATTTTGGGGTAAACAATGCAAACATACGCATAGGCTTTTTTTTTTCTTTTTATTAATGGGGAACCCCCAGTTTCTACAGAAAGCATTATAGCACTCTTGACTGGGTTTGAATCCACAACCTCCACCATAAATGCCAGTTGGACTACCAAATGGTCGGCATAGGAGGCATTTTGTTATCTTCCTGCAAAGAACGTAATTAATGTCCTTAACTAGAAAAAGTTCATTCGCTCATGATTTTATTCCTGCTCTATTGTGGATTTTAATAATCACTTGGCCTGGATTAAACCATTATAAAAATACCTAGGCAAGTGATTCTGCTCAAATCATTTGTATGCAGAACTTGGGAATAGAGTACAATAAAGGACCACCGAGGACCAAGGAGGAAAGTTCATGCTACTTCTGGTCTAACTAGTTCACTTGAAAACACACATAAAGTTGATCCAGGTCCCTAGTGTCTTATCTAAACAAGATTATTAACAACAAAAATCTACAGAAATAAAATAACAAGAAACTACAGATAATTATTAGGATACTTGTCCTCTCTGTTATCAATCGTTGAATTGCTGAATTGATCACTTGTATGGATTCCTCCACTGCAGTAATAATATAGTTACGAGCAGTCACGTCTTGCTGAAACTCCGAAAGTTGCCATCCTTTAGATGTAATAGATAAGGGATTACAACCCACTGACCAAGTCCAGTCCTAGAATCATGAGAAAAAGAAGGTAATAAGTAACATGTTGAACTACTACATTTCAAGAACATTAAGCGAAAGGAAATAGAAAAAAGGAAGGGGGTTGTTATTTGACTTGCAAGCAGGTTAAAAAGGGGGCCAAATAAAAGAATGAAGAAATGCTAACAGCAATGCTAACTACGTCACAAGAAAAGATTGATAAGCTACAGTAGAAGAGAAATACAGTTATAAATAAGCACTGATGGACAACTTGACAAAATAAAGTAATAACTGAAGGCAAATATGCTATAAAATATATATTAGCAACAAGAGTAAACATTTCATAGGTGCAGAAAAATATTTAATGCCATAAAATCTTCCCTGCCTTCCTATAAAGTTTAATCATAACCCATCTAATGTTATATTTGCAAGGATAAGTAACTTGGATCATCTGAAAAAGAAAACCAGCAGTATCTCACATAGATTGCAGTATCGTATGAAAAACGATGGGAAGGAAAAGTTTTCTTTTAAAAAAATGTAACTAAGAGCTGTATGTACCATGGCCATCCCCTTTTTTTATATAAACAAGTGATTGGTGACTGCAAAACCTATAACAATGGAATAAAAGGCTATATGTCATGAAAAGTAATTGGACACATTAAGTTAAACCAGCATACAAGATAGTAAGTTTGTAGGGTTCACAGCAAGAGCATCACTGGATTGTAGGAACCGTGATTTGCTAGGCAATAGCTACATCTGTTGAACCATTGCTGGCAAATGCTACAGACAATGCATGCAAAACATTGGCAATTTGTGGAGTTTTGCAGCAGAAATCTCTGTTACCCATTAGTAAACAAATTGTGAAACTGACAGGTACGAAGGGGCCACAAACCTCAAATGCAGTTTCATGAGCTGGGCTATAAACCAGATGTGAGGGAAGTAAACCAGATACATAGTCAACAGATGCAGCAATGGCAGCTTTAACTGGTCTCCTGATCAACAAAGTTATTAATAACATTAATGCAGTTAAATCAAACTCAAAATCAGAAAGAAGAAATAATTACTGATGAGAGGAAAAATTAGGACTTGCTAGCCCAAATTTTGGCATGGCTACAACATGTGGCTGTTGGTGCTCGATTTTATACTTGTCTTGCCCTATTTATCATCATTTCATGCGATATTCTGTGCTTAATTGCGCCATTTGGCAACTAACCCTAACGATTCCCGAAGATGTTGGATATTTTAGTGATGTGTAGGGAATATGTTGAAACACGTCATATTTAGCTCAAAAGAGCCAACAAAGAGCTTCCTTGGAAAATGTGACAAAATGAACTTCATCAAATGACACATTAAAGGTCACCATGATGTCCACCTTGTCGAAACAATCAAAATGCATATATTATTTTCCCAAATCGAAAGTCGGATGCAAAAGTCATGAAGCCCGAAAACCGACAGAGCCCGGCCTGCCAAGCCACGGCACTACTCAGTGCCAAGCCGGCGCCCAGGGTCTTGAGACCCCCTTTTGAGCCCAAATTGAAGCCCAAGGGAAAAGCGCGGCCCGGCGCATGTTTTGGAAGGTTCGAGATCAAACTTTGAGTCATGAACAGCCCTGGCACAGCCTGGCGCCACCCCTGGGCCAACAACCTCTCTTCGCTGTTTTCAACCGGGACTCTTCCCTAAGGGTCCCTATATAAAGAGGAGGCCCTGCCACACCAAGGGCATCAAAGAAATCCACTGAAATCTGTCGGATCACGAGATTAGTATCTTCCTTTTCAACTCTGTTTTGTCGGTAATTATGTGTAACTCCGATCCTTGTATGAAGTAGTCGTATTTTCTTTTCCCACATGTGGGGATCTTGCTATAACTTAAGACATATGGATTGATCTATTAGTTTAGTACTTTTATGCTATGGTTATGATTTCTTGATACCATGCTTGTTTCTTGATCGATAATTAGAAGATTATGGTTACGGTTTGTTTAGACCAAGATGTAGACATAGTGGTTGGATCTAGTGTGCGGATTTATATCAAGTTGTGCAAGTCATGTCAGTGCTTATTACCGCGATGAACCCGTGATTGGGGAGAACAATAAAGAGGCAGGTATTGAACTATAGGGTGAGAGCCAACATAGTATTATTTGATGCTATTTGCTATTAGATTGATCTAGTCTTTAGTTGCAATAATTGAACCTAGCCTATGGGAGGAATTTCCACACCTTAGTTAAACTTAGTTTCTTTCGTTCTAATTTCAGTAGATTTGCTTTAGTTCATTTCATCATCTCATTATCATTGCTTTATTTAGTAGTAATATATTCTAAGTAGTGAGTCTATTGTTTGCTTCCCTGTGGATTTCGATACCTTGGAATACTCCTGGGTGTAAAGCTACAGACTTGTGCGCTTGCGGATATCAAATTTGTACATTTATCTTGCATCAACAGTGGCAAGTTGGCTGTGTTTGATATTGTGACCACAATGGAGTCATGAGTTGATTGTTGAAAAGTTGTCTTGTTATCAAGAACCAAATAGCGACAACTTTTTCTTTCAGAAGTGGAATGCCGAAGAACAGCTAGCCCACCAATTGCTTAACTTGCATGGCAAATGAACTAAAGTGTGTGGACTAGGTTTTATGGCACTCCTAACTTAGGCCCTGTAATACCCTGTTCTTTTTATTAAGACTAAAAGTGAATTAAGGCGAAATAAGCAAGGAAAAGGAAAAAAAAGAGAGGGAAGTTGGGCTAGGCCAGGCGACACCGAGTCGGCCTTGACGTGCACGCCGTGCTAAAGCCAACCTCGGGCCTGCGCTACTAAAGCGCGAGAGTAAGGGGGCGCATCCCCAAAACCCTAGCCGCCTCTGCCCTTCTCCTTCTGATGATGCCGCCCTTGTCTTTCGGCTCCTTGCGCCAACACCATAGTAGGTCGCCGCCGCTGCTGCTATTGCTCTTGTCGATGTGCGTCGAGCAAGAGAGGAGCACCGCAACAGCCAAAAAGGGTTGCTATGCCGCCACCATCGTTAGGGCTGGAGAGATGAGCCGCCACCCCAGCAGGTCACCGTCGTGGGCCACGCCAGAGCGCACCCATGGCTCCCCGTCAGCGGAGAACTGATCACGTCACCTTGTGCAGAGGATCGAGGGGGACGTGTTGCAAGGAGTTCAAAGAGCGTGTCAATGCAGGGAACATGCAGGAATCATGATGTACCACCATTTTCGACGATTTAGCAAATACTCGGCTTGCAGGTAAAACGCTAGGACAGTGTTTGTTGTGACGTAGATTGATTATATTGTCATGTTAGTATTTCAAAGTAGATGGATAGCAATGTGGGTGAACTATTGATGTCGGGGTTTATCAAAGAGTGATGTCCGAATTTGTGGGCCAGTTTTGGGATATCTACGTTTTGTTTCATAGCTTTACCATATTATGAATAATGTAGATAATTGTTACGGTTTCCATAGAGTTCAAGAACGCTGGATTTGGTTGAGTGGTTTAAAAGTTATGGCATTGGGAAGGTGGTCGTCCAGAAATTTGATGCCGTTGGTTGCAGTTGTGTTAATCTGGTTATTATGCTAAGTTGATGGCCGAATTAAATTGCATTCATAATTAGGGAAGTTAATTTTCTACAGATTCCAGAAGTGGTATGGTTTTCCACTTTTTTGTGTTGTATAAAAATAGATATAAAATTGCTAAGTCTGTTGTCTAGCAATGCAACTGAACAGTCTTCGAGGCTAAGAACAAGGGCTCATATGGATTAATCAGGATTTTTGGCCAACTAGGAAAGTGTGGCAAATTGTGTAGTTTCTAGAAAATATATGGCTATGTGATTTCAGCTTCAGGATAGAGAGTTATGGTCGTTTGATCACCAGGACAGTGGAAGGGGTTGTCCGGTGAATAGGGGATAATTAGGCTAGGAATGTGTGTAGGTGCAGTAATGTATTGCTTGATGATTATGTATTGTTGTGGCACCTTGTTGAGTATGCATATTTACTATGGGAGTAGCTTCGGGGTTGATACTATCCACACATCACTCTGCTCCATGTGGCTAAAAAGGCAAATGCATGGTGGTACAGTAGCCGGTGGTTTGTTTCTTTAATATCCAATGCTTGAGAGAAATTTACCTTCCTATTTTATATTTAATATGGTGAATGCATGATGATGACAAAAATGAGGATGGTTACATGATCAAACACTATGATATATGAAATTGGAATTCATGCATTTGCATAATGAGCATATCCATGTCAAGAGAAGGTGATACATCGACGGCTGTTCACCTAGCTATAGCGCCATGTGATGTGCATTATGAGCAAGTAGTATATACAAAGCATTGTGTTAATGCAAGAAAGAGATGATGGTTTTAAAGGTGAAAATGTATGTCATGGTACTGTTTTATTATAAACTTTCTAACTCCTGGACTCACCCTTGTTTTATTTGTTGTTTTAGGTGACCGATGAGGACGCCATGCATGGGATGGGAAAGGCACATATACATGACATGCATCACCATTGTTTTATCGAACACTTCTAGTTGTCTTCATTCAATCTTAGTGATTTAGCTCATATTTTGAGTTGGTTAATGAAAACTTTAGAGCATAACAGTAGTTGTGTGGAACATGGTTATTGCATGTATCAGTGGACAAGGTTGAATTATTTGATTTATCTCGGATATTGTTAATTTATTATTATCGTCATTGTTAATGGTAAGATTTTTCCTAGGCAAATAGTTCCGAGAGTTCTCGAGCACATGGACTCGAGTGTTCTCGGGCGCGTGGTTCCGAGCATTCTTGGGCGCAAGATTCCAAGTTTAATGTTGTGTATAAATTATTCTTCTCATTGTTATTTGGTCCCTATTTATTTTTTTAATGTTATTTTGGTGAAGAAATAGTTGAGGCTTTCCTTGGAATTCTTAGTAAAGGTGGTTTAATTTTAGAGAGAAAAATGGAAATGGTGGCATTCCGAGCACTTGGGGGTGCTAGGGTGTTATGGACCCCAAACAAACAGTAGCCAAAATAAGTGTGGCACAATTAACTATGAGGGCTGCCACTTGTGTCCTAAAATCAAACACACCCTAAATGTGGTAACAGTTTGGATTAATAAGTAGAGTAGGACCTATGATTAAACCTGCCATATGTTTACAAACTGATTAAGATTTCATACTTGACTAAGAGGCTAGAATCTAATAGATTGCGGAAGGGAACAAGCCAACAACCCCATAAGCCAGAACTCAAGAATAGTTGCTACCGTGTTAGCACCATTGTTTTCATGAATTGCATGTATTGGAAATCTTACCTCAAATCCCATAAGATCGATCTCCCATTGCACTGCAAATGGCTTTCCCAAGAATCAACATCGGATTGAACTACTACAACCATGTTTGAAAGAGCCTTGGCTTGATAATGTTTGTCCAGTAATAGAGGTTCACTATGTATGAACCAGAATATTGGAACCTCCAATGTTGACCTGTGATTTGAATGTTCTCCTGGATAAAGAAACGAGGTCTAGTTCACAACAATTCATCATATTGTACCACATGAAAGTACTTGGGAAGTAGTGACTGACACGAATGCACTACAACATAGTAAAGACTTGCCCCATTTCTCTTCTAACAAAATATCATAAATGATACTACCTCCATTCTCAAATAGATTTCAACCATAGTTACCAGAAACGCGGTTCGTCCGAGTCGCAGTACAAGATTCGGGATCGTGGTTTGTCATCTTTTCTTCCAATTTCCACTGAAAACACCAACCCCGTACCCTAAACCGGTTCGGGTTCCACAAATGCGGTTCGCAATTCGCAGGGGTTTACAGCGAATCCGGTAACTATGACTTCAACATGGAAAGTGTGCACTCAAGGTTTCCAAACTTTGACCATAAATATACATAAAAGTGTTTAAATTTGTCACATGGAAAAGTGATCATTGTGGCTTAGCCACAATTTAGAAAATAAATGTATTTGTCACCAAAGTACTTTTAATATCACTATATTTGTAGTGTTTTTGCTAACATATAATTAGAAAAAATAATTTTCACTGCCTCACAAGTGTGTATTGAGGACCGTGCTGATGTCCAAAATGACAAGTAAAAGAGAATGGAAGTACTATTGCAAAAACAGATTAACCATCTCATCCATGAATTTCCTCGCTTCCATTTTAGCCTCAAACAATCAATTCAGGCAACCCTCACATGAATCCTTGCAGAACGTTTTTATTTACGATATTGTCCACAAATTATCTCGTCATATGGTTCATCAACTTATGCAGGATTTGTAAAGCTTCCTAGGCACGAAGTGAGCAACTCCATGTAACCACACATGCATGCACATGAGTTGTAAACAAAACAATAACAAACTCAAACAGTCTCTTGTGAAATCATAACTACCTGAACAGACAAATGATATTCTTCAGGACATACAACCTCAAATTCCTATATCACAAAAGAAACATACCTTTATGTGAATCATGCTCACTTAACCTCTGTAGCTGATGTTGGAGAACAGCAGAATCAAGGTATGTACGGACTGTTGACCTATAGGTACCATTAACCAATAGAAGTGGGACTGCAGCTGCACGACGTGCCATTGAAAATGCCATCATCAATGCTGGTTCCTCTGATAATGACAGCCTACATATCAACATGCATAATTCAAACACTTAAGACTGGAAAAAAATGTTAACATACTTAGTTTATACAAAGTAAAAATTTCTTTAGTCTATACAAACTTTACTCATGATGGTTTCTAAACATGTCAAGATAACTGTCAAAACCACACAAGGCACAGCCAAACCATTCTGGTATTTTTTTAATCCATGCCTTCGGTTGTAAAACACTTTTGGATTTTGCCATCATTTTTCAACTTATTGGTCTGATGCCACTGAAGTAAAAAATAAAAAATAAAAAAATTGAAAATCCCACTGAAAAGGTCAAAGATTTAGACCAAATAGAATGACCATTCTATCCTCCTATGGCACAAAATTTTCGTCCAAATGCCATTGTGGCTGTTCCCTTGGCCTGACCATTTCAACAAACACCTGTGTGCACCACTGTCGCCAAGGAGAGGACCAGCACCACTGGCAGCCCACGGCATCGAGAAGAACAAAGAGTGGCAGCAGCGCTTGGCATGCCGAGGAGGAGAGAGAACATGCAGTGTGCTCCTGAGCACAACGACGTACAGGCAAGTTGGGTACACGGCCATGGCAACCAGCGTAAGGATAGTGGCACCGACGCTCAGCAATGTTGGAGCGAGGAGGGAGCACGGCTGTGGTGCACCACTGACAACACATGAGGGAACATGCTACACCACTGAGAGACATTGGGTTCACCTACTTCTGGATATACGCACGGCTCATCGCACTAAGCAAGACCGCCATTTTGTTGATTAGCACTCTTAACAAAAGTGCATACTGCCGTGAAATTTTGCTGGAATCTGAATGCTTCTTGCTTCATGCACAAGTTACTATCTTCCTGGATGCATTAGGTGGGTGCGACAGACATATCCACAAGGAAGGCACGAGTTCATCTCGACAGAACAGTAAGAGCCCACACACACACACACATTGTGTGTGTGTGTACATATACATACATATACCTATGTATACATATGCATATACATATAGTTAGCTTATAGAGGAGGAAAAAAGAGAAAAGAAGAAGAAAATTGTACAAGTACAGATGAAGAAAGCTCTTTCTCCTAATTGGCAGGCCACAGATGGCTGAGGCCTGGACAAGGGGCTGGAAGGAAAGACATGAATGGACAGCTGGTAGGAGGCTGGAGATGTTGGGGGAAGAAGGATGAGGGGGTAAGGAAAGAACGGAGAAACAAATGTAGATGGAAGGGGCAAAGGGAATTAAGTCATGAATGGCATCTTCTGAAGAAGTCTTGAAAAATGAAAACTAATGGCATCAAACAAATAGCGCAAAAAAAGATACAAAAACTCAAAATATGGAATTTTCCGATGGCACATAGCCACATACCCAAATGTTCCAACATTTTTCAGCGGTACGCAAGTGCTTACTGAATACAAACTAGGGTCTCGTGCACATGCACTTCAGTTTTCTAGAATCACTTACAAGTACATCTCAAAAAATCAACAAACATATTATGGGGAAAATTTTTGTTACAAGAAAAGAACGAATTTTTTAAAAAAATAATACATTTTTTAAATAATTTTACAAAAATAATACCCCAAAAAAATTACAAAAATATACATCTATCGCCATTTCAATCGACGACAGAAGCTCTGTCGCTACTTGAAATGGCAAAGGTCTGTTTTGTCGCCAGATTGAATTGGCCGACGGATTATTTTGTCGTGAATTCATTTGGTCGACAAGGTTGAGACTTATGTCGCCAAATGAATTGGCGACAAAACCTAGTCGCTAATTGAATTGGCGACAAAAGGTCTGTTGCTAATTCATTTGGTGACAGAGGTATATTTTTGTAATTTTGTTTCGGGGTATTATTTTTGTACAATTATTTTAAAATGTATTATTTTAAAAAAAATCAGAAAACACTCTAGTCAAATAAAAGGCTTAGGATACAATACTAAAGCCCCAGACAATAAACATTAAGAATCGAGAGCTCTTATAGTATGTCAAAGGAAATGGTTTGGTAGCAACCGACAATTTATCTTATAAATTCACATAGGCAAGTACAGAAAGTAGTTTAGCATAATAAATAATACAAAATTTTACTGAGGGTGACTTCTACTGTTTGACAAGAATTAACTTCTACTGTTCTACAAGATTTAGAATTGTGGAAAGATAACTTAGGTCCCTTCTACATGATTAGAACCGTAGAAAACGTACTTACGAGCTGTTTGGATGGGGTGGATTTGGAATGAAGCGAAGGGTTCTTATTCTCTAAATAGGTTGCAAATATGTACTGATTGCAAATATAAGTCATTTTAGTCATACGTAATTACGTACTGTTCTCTAAATAGGTTGTTCTACAACTTTGAGGAATACAACTTTGAGGAATATGTATCGCACTTCTTCCTATTATAGCCTTGTTGAATGATGTTCATATTCTCATCAACAACCGAGGCCTCTTTCCCAACCTCTCCTAGTGGGAATAAATGAAGGGTGCCACCAGAGTTATTTTATGTTACTGCTTAATTTATGTGCCTAGAGCTAAATCGACTTAAATTTGGAAACAGAGGGAGTGGATTCCAAATCCACCCCCATGGGCTTGTTTGGATAGAGAGGGTTTGGGTATTAAATAAATAAACACCTCATGGAACTAAACATAAATCAAGGGGTCAGCGAAAAGACAAAGGGAGGACCAGAGGTCATTTTTCTAATGCTTTTAAGATTGATATTGTACTCTAAACGGGTTTGGTCCATCAAAGTAAATTATGCCCAACTTACAAATATGCATTTAGAATTTAGAAAGTCATAGAATAAAAAGCTAGCGAGGAGCAGAAAATTTCCATCAAAGTAAACTATGCCCAACTTACAAATATGCATTTAGAATTTAGAAAGTCGTAGAATAAAAAGCTAGCGAGGAGCAGAAAATTTTGAGATATAATTTCCATTTTAGTTAGTTTTAAACCCCCGATAAGTTTAGGACTCCATATTAGTAGCTAAGAAGCACTTCTTTTGGTCCTGTTGATTGACAAATGACAAGTAATACGACCATAAACTAAGATTGAGGAAATGAAGAACACATACATGTGTTGGCTAAACATAGATTTCTGAGATGGTAATAACAAAGAACGAAGCCCCTCTGTGATGGATTTTACACTAACAGGCAACTGATTTATATTCCTGACTTTCTGCAAAAGGAACAAAAAACAATGTAAGGACATAACTAACTGTATTGACTGTACAAAATACAAGCGACAGAAAAGTTACCTCTTGTGTCACGAAGTACAACTGAAATGATAACTTCTCATAGTAATGGTGTGCTCTATGAGAAACAGAAGGAGCAATTACATGCCTCATAGAACCCCATAATGTTGACCCAAGGTGTGCAAGAAATGAATCACGAACCACTGTGTAATTATGATGTTCCTGGCATTAGAAGATTGGACTGTCATCAGAAGTATAATTAACACTTGCACATATATGAATTTTTGGTTGTCCTGCTTGTTAGGGAAATAAAAAATATCAATGCATAAATTTGAGCTACGCAGCACTTAGTAACAGTAGTAGGACAAAGCTAACCTCTGAAGTATCTTTAAATAAGTTCCATTTTTCCATCCTCTTCAATGCATCAAGAGCTTTGTTCTTATTAATTTCATCAGAATCTCCACTATTGTAGCCTTCCAGTTCATTTTTCAGGTCGTGCATTCTCTCATCAAGTTCTGTGTAGATAAATGAGGTCCTAGTTAAAAAGGGGTACCTTTCTGACAAAGCAAGCAAATATTTATGATACAGGAATCAAGCCCAGTTGCTACCATAAACTGAAACCCCCAACAAATAAAAAAGATGATTGATATCACAATAAATGAGAAAAGATGGCCAAATTACAACAAAGAAAAAAAGGTATTCACGTTTTATAAAAAAAAGTAATATCTTTCGTGTATGGTGCTAGATGTGTTGCATCACTCTTTAGACCAAAGAGCAAAAAGAATAAATAAATAATATCAAACAACAGCATAAGCACATAACTCCAAAGTCTGAAGACAGATATCAACTACAAGTTTACCACTATGTAGAATAATTCAAAAAAAAATGTCCAAATTTGTGGCCATCCAAATGTACCTTTGCAAAGGGCAAGCTGTACCCTTCTTCCCACACAATGCTTAAAAGCAAAAAGTTCATAGACGTCAATCTCTGCCAAAAGGATATCCACAGCATGGTAATCCTGAACCAAAAAAATTGACATTCCATGTAGAGTTCGTTCATGTGACAACAAAACAATATATACAAAGAAAAAAACGAAATGGTGTTAAGAGGCAGCAGGAGGCCATGGATGAGGAAGTGTACAGCAAACAAGACTACAAGAGAGGACTTGTTGAGTAGTGGCAATGGCAGTTGGGTTGCCACTATGTTGTGGGACATTAATGACTCAAGGGACCAGCTGTAAAGAATTATCAACGGTTCTGGCATAAGAAGTGTCGAGTACCACAGAAAAGGAAAAATTTCCAAGTATCCCAAATCTTTCTGCTCCTTCTCCTCTCCTGCTCTGGTCCCAAAGCTCTCACTCACTCTCTCTTCTCTAATCTTTTATGAAGATACTCTACAACGAGTGGTAGGGGTAAGACAAAAAGAAATTTGTATAAACAGAATCACCGCCCAGTATTGCAAATCTACTATGGCCAACAGTGAGATTAGAAATGTAAAAGGTGTATCATTTGATATATAAGATTTGAGTTGGGCAGAATAATTAAATGAATACCAAAAGAATGATGATATCATGTGCTTTCTTAGAGAAGTCCAGCATACCTCACCAAAAGAAGAAAATCTCTCTCTGATTGTGTCTTGTAATTTTTCTTCAGCTTCTTCTTCTGTAACTTCTGCATGAGATCAACTACAATCACTTCAGGCCAGACAAACAAGCCTCAGTACAAAGCATTTGTGGTTGGTCAAATAATTTATCTCTTCCGTAACGTATTGTAGACATGTTTACGTGTTAAAAAATTGTAACACCACCTTCCAAAATTCAGTACAGCCCATCCCCCACCTCAGAAGAGCCTACGCACGCGTAGCAACTAGTTTCCACCAAAAGAGTTGACGTAGAGTTGATATGTTTGGACCCTCAAGAATTATATGCTAATGCTCTACATTTTAAACTCTGTGGATTTAATCCCACTGCTACTACACTTGGGCAACACAGGCCAGGCCACCACTAATTGGACTAGGGAGTTACCACTCAAAACGCACCCTGCAAAAGGGCTACACCTCAGCAACACAGCGCATTCCACAGGAAATGCCTAGAACACCCTCAGGCCTCAGTAGACATCCGCACTGTGTGCCCTCCACGGGCCCACACGCACACTCTCCCATGCAGCGATGGTCATGATCTAATACATCCATATTCCATAACGCTCTAAGGTCCAAAATTCACTAAAGTCGAGACCCAAGTAGCAAGTCACTTGGGCTATTGTCCTTCGTTCGTCCAAAAGGGTTAACCCAGAGTTGCTATATCCGAACATAAACCGGTTGACATGATTAACGAAACGCTTAGTGTTAATACAAATAATTAATAACCATATAGTAACTAAAACTAACAAGTTCTAATAAAAATGATTATAAGTGTATTGTGTCAAACAATCTGACCTTTAAAACAAGCAGAATCAGAACATTAAAAATAATATAACTAAATGACACAATCAATATAGAATTTAGATTAATGTAAATGAGTTTAGACACAACAGGTCAACATGATAACATGACTGATCGGGGTCGGGTTTGGGTTTACATGTTTAAACCACTGACACGACACAAACATTTAAAGTTCTAACTCCACATATTAAATGCTTATTCTTTGTTGTTCCAGGAATTTGTACAACAAGAGCATATGTAGGGAATTTTCAAACTGATAGAACACATAATAATTGCAAAACTAGATACATAAAATAGTCATACTTCAACCGAAAAAAGCTAGTGCTGCCACAAAAACTGAAACTGTAACACGCTAGTCCAAAATTCGCTCAATGCCCAGCCTACTCATGGGATGGCACCTACTTACACTTTCGTCCTTGCTATGTAAAAAAGATTAACCTGAAGATACTACGTTTGGACCTAGCAGGCATTATGTGCTACTACAACTCACTTTAGACAAGCAACGTGGGACTAGTTGTTGAAGTATAAGTGAATTGTCCACCTTCTGATGAGGAAAGGTGGACAATTCACTTATACTTCAACACTCTCCCTCACGTACAGGTTCCCTCAGACAGGGCGTGGAATAGAAGTAGACTGCAATTATTCTTTTTAATTGCGTCAACCGGGCCTTGAACTCGAGACCTCTTGACTCTGATACCATATTGATTTGCATGCACCAGCCAGTTCACTCAAAAGCTTAAGCTGATGAGGAAAGGTGGACAATTCACTTATACTTCAACACATGCAAATCAATATGGTATCAGAGCTAAGAGGTCTTGAGTTCAAGACCCGGTTGACGCAATTAAAGAAAAATAATTGCAGCCCACTTCTATTTCACGTCTTAGGCTGAGGGAGCCTACACGTGAGGGGGAGTGTTGAAGTATAAGTGAATTGCCTGTCTTTCCTCATCAGCTTAAGCTTTTGGGTGAAATGGTTGGTGCATGCAAATCAATACTAATCCCACCACCACAATTCCACATAGGCCACCACACTAACGGGCCGAGGTATTACAGAAACCGCATGCATGGGCATAATTTCCTTAAGTTTATTTACTGGGTTTCAGCACACTTCATTATTTTGCGTCTCTATGGTTGTTTGAAGCATGAAACCTCCGAAATCACATCAAGCCACCAATAATTCAAGCTTTGACAGGACACAAAAACCATAAAACAAATAATCACCCTAAAAGTTATCTAAGATAACATCCAATCATCAAAAATGAAAGAGAAGACAGAAAACATGAACAGAAACCATGGCTAAAACCAATTATGTCTAGGCCACAACTCCTTGCAACTACTAGAGACGCATTAGGGAACATACTAGCTGCTAAGGGAAACTATGAGAGAAATATTTTTTGAAAACAATTAAAAGACAGAGTGACACAGTACTCTATAAAACCTAATGCATCAGCATCCAGAGTATACAAATAGATAGTAACTGAAACGGAATATTAACAAAAACCTGACAAGAAAAAAGTGACCTGCAACAGCTCCAACAGTCTTTGCCACATTTGGCAGACTAAGTTCTGTACGAACACCATCCCCACCAACAGTAGGGCCCCAGGCAAATGGCCCGGCACTCAGATCAATAAAAGCAAACCTAAAAAAAGTTTTGATTAGAAGAAAGGGAACCAATCTAACCTTGGTTTTCAAAAAATATTAGCAAAGCAAAATCATAGCAGACCTCTCCCTGCCAATCCATATATCTGTAAGGCATTCAGCATGCAGACCCTTCAAATCACTAGACTTGAGTGCGCTCTCTAAAATATTATGCAGCTCATCCTTTGTGCCGTGTAATATCTAACAAGAACAGCGATGTTAGGTACAAATATAAAAAGATATTTAATTTCATGTACCGACATAAGTGTGGCACCTGAATGGCTTTGTCATAAACAACGTCATCTTTACTCTTTCCTTCCTTCAACAGCTCAACATTGCTTAAGGCTTCCTTGCATTTCTTTGACCATTCCCCCTGTACAGGAGATGAATAAAGAATTACATTAGATTATACATAATACTGTTAGGTTAATCTTTGACTAGCTTTACGCTTCACTAGCTTATTCAACCCAAATTAGTATCAGTTCCCAAAAAAAATAGAGAGAGAAAAAAGTATGAACTAAATTAAGCAAGACCAAGGTTGAACACAAAATAAAAATGTTGGAACGGCCAGGTCAAATGAACTAACAAAAAAAAGGTTGTATTTTGCAGGTACAAATGATTTCATGCATAGAAGTAACATAAAAAAACATACCATATCCATATTCTCAGTTGTGGTCCACGAAAATGATGATAGAGGATGACTTTCATATAAGGGCCTTCGGTTTACCCCCTTTTCAATATCTGATTAATACAGAGAATTAGATATGCATACAAATACAATGAGAAAAAAAAAACTAAAGGGACTACTGCATGTCAAAGTTAAGTATCACAGAAAAATGGCATACTGTTATAATGAAAAACTAAGGGAACTTATTACAGAGCATTTTTTTTTGTGTTTGTGCATTGGTGGGGGTGGGTGGGGGGAGAGGGGGTCTTATCCACAAAAAACATAGACTTTGTCAGTAATTGCACAAAGTACAATAAAAGAAAAATGATATTTCTCAGGTGGAGGCACAAAATGCATTTTGCGCAAATCTCCGTGCCCATCAATTAACTTGCACTTGAGCCCATGAATAGTTAGTCCTAGGGCCTCATAAGAAGAGTTTTTCTAATGTTGAATAATTACAAACTATGCATTGAACCTACACATGGAAAATGACTGCACCAAAAGCAAATAGCACCCCCTTTTTAGGATGCAGATGTCGGAGCACATTCTGTGCTAGTGTTGATTGCAGATAAATGGATAAAAATGTAAACCCAAAGATACATTAAGCATCGAACACATACAAAACAAATTCTTTTGGATAATATGGGAATATCAAGCAAAAAATATATTACTTTTCAAGTAAACAATAAACTAGGAAAGTAATAAAGAAAATATGTTATCAATAGCACAACTAACTTATGTAAGTCAATATCGTTAGATCTGGGACTACTGGCCTGGTGTCCAAAAAGATTGACAGTATATCAATTATTTAAGGGGACATGCGGTCCTTATTCGTAAAACTTAATTTTCAATTTTGCATTTGCATCCACCAACTTGAGGATGCAATATCTGCATCTACTGCACATATCCAATTTCCCTTATTAATCCACATCAATAAATATGAGTGAACAAAGTAATTAATATCCGTATATATGTTTCCCAGTTTCCCTCTTGAATGTCACAGCAATTAAGAAATAATAGTATAAATAGGAAAGACAATATTTACCAAGAAAGAGTTTTTTGTCAACTTTAGATTGGAGTATCCGAGCTTGTAGGGTTTTATTCTGAAAAAGCAATCACTAACACATCATGGTCCAAAGATGTATAACACTATAACTGTACTCACCAAAGTAAAATACATTTACGATTAACAAGAAAATTCAATGAAAAGTACAAATAGGTTTATGCAGTATCTGCGTATAGAAGAAGGATGAAATGGCATCATTGGACATGCACAATGAAATGTCATCGTTACATAAGTAGAACTTTGGATATAAAACAACACCCAGACAAGAAAATTTTGCAAAATCAACAGTGTTCAGACAAAAAATTGAGAATATGAACCAACAATTAGTTCTAGTATGTGACAGGAAACATTCTTGCAGACACATGTGCAATCGATGAATAAAACAGATTCTGCATTGTTTTCTTCATATTGACGAAACATCATTTTCCTCTGCCTACCATATTTTATCTGAAGCAACTGACTGACAACTAACTAATTTAACACTTTCAACAAAAAAACTGGAATTCTGTGTACATCACAAAGAACCCCGTCCATCCAAAGCCAGCCTTATAATATTAAGACCTAATAAACTGGTGTCAAGCATCACATTCTCCTCCCATACTCATGTCAACCTTCAAATGAAAGAGCACATAGAAACTTAGGAAATGCACTTGGAGTTTTACAGCTATAACCTGAATAGAAACTCTTTACATGGTATAATTATAAAAAAAATCATGATGCCCGCTTGCTGCCAAAAGCTCCCAACCAAAGACATTTCATGTACCAGAAATGTCATAACAACAATGTGCACCACCGAACAGATTTATGAAATCAGGTAGCACAGTGATAATCCTCAAAACCATAACAGGAAGTTTGCTAAAGCATGCCAGCTTACCTCCCTGAGCAAGTTGATCTCAGACTCGGAGAAGCCTTTCCTATGAAAACAGATGGACCAAAATATAAACAAATGACCATAAAAAGAGTTAGGTGATATTCTATTCTTTGACAAATATGTACTATTGCCCTTGAATGATGAAACAGCACAGGAGAAAATGCAGAAAACATTGTCAAAAACCTTGTGTGCAAATTGACAAATATGTATACAGCTTTTACATTTTTTCCCATCTTAGCAACAGAATTTGAATTTAAGAAAGAAAATAGACAAAGATAATGGAAGAGCAATAATTAACTTCATTAGCTGATGGATAAAAAAAAATTGATTACCTTACTATGTAACAACAAATGGTACAAATCATTTTTAAAAATAAACTAAACAGTAGACCACAATTTCTAGCAAATTTTGGGTTCCTATCTATGTAGCATAATTCTAGGTCAGCCTAGCACACTACCTAATTACTTTATATCGATGCAACCTCTTCAGTTTGAAGCTACCAGATTGGTATTTCACTATGACTGCCTCCATTCCAAAATAAGCAATGTTTTATACTTTTTATAGTCTCCAAGGTACAACATCTTAAATACTAATTTTTATAACATGTCAGTAAGAACTTGACAATATTACAAAAGAACATTTGACAGCGAAATTTATTATTATCATTTCCATGCAGCCACTGTTAATAATTTTATACTCCCTCCGGTCACAAATAGTTATCGCTTTGGATATCAACACGATCTCCAAAACACAGCTTTGACCACTAATTTCTATTATAATATATTTCTAAAACCCAATAAAATTATAATATTATGACAGTACTTTTCGAGACAAATCTACATGTATGATTTTCATATATCCAATTAAATATTTAAAAGATATTGACAGTCAAAGTTTTGAAAGTTCGACTACTTTTATGTCCAAAACAACAACTATTGAGGTCAAAACTACAGAAGTTTGACCACATGCTTTTCATAACATCACTTATTTGAGAATGGAGGAAATACACTGTATAATCACTCACAAGTTTAGGAGGCAGCATTTCAATTTATTGTAATAGTTACAAAAATACTGTTCAAATTCATCTATGAACTATTACAATTGTCCCAAGTTCGAACATATCAGAAAATGAGATCAAACAGAAAGAGGTGTTTAACATGATATGGCAACATGCCAAAATCAGATATTGACCATTTTTGTTATTCTCACAGTAAAGTAAGCTTCTAGAAAAGGTCTGAATATCTTAAGTCACAGAAAGAAAAAGGAAGCATATATCTTTATTTGTTTCATCAACATGTCTCACAGGAGAAAAAATTATGTCCACATGAGATACAACAATCTACAGACTAGTCAGGACTTCTTATTAATGTAAACTTAATACTAACAACAAAACAGTTTAGGACTAAAATATGAACCGGTGCCACTCAATTACTAAATATTCCGTATCATCAAGTTAATAACTCAGAAGGTCATATGCACAGTTTCCAAGTTCAAATTCTCAAACTCATATACAAAGACAATTTGAATAATATTTTTTGGCCTTGTCCATATAGACATCTATTCTTTAGCGAAGAAGCAACTTAATCTTGCAGATTCTAGCTCACCGTTCATTATCTCAAACCAATTGTGTAGGAATTTTATAAGCAAAATCGTGTGTTCTGACATTTAAGTAAAACTACAGGCCATGTAGATTGAAACCTCGAATATATTCGCTGCAGAGCAGAAAAGAAGACTGAACGTGTTCATACTATCAAAAGTTTCAGAAAATGACACATTGTGCTCTTGTTTTATCGGAATCACATCATGTTAAATATGAATGAGTGAATCTTATTTCAGAATCCTATTACATCAACTATATATGATGCACTGTAATAGAAGTGTCCACAGACTCACCGATAACCATAATGAATACTCTTTCCAATAGGCTTGGGGTTAAGAATGAAAATATTGTATGCTTCTTGTATCTGAAGGTGATCTACAAGTGCTGAAAATATATGTTCCATTTGACCACTGTCCACTTGCCAAAATGCCTCCTCATTTTCTCTGTATAACAGAAACAAAAATAAATATTTGTTATCAAAAGTTGTGAAAATGATGGGAAATGCAAGGTAGCATCATAGAAGTAATTACAAAAGCTGCTGCAAAGGGTTTTCCCAGTAGCTTATGGTAAGCAGTTAGTTTCTTTACCATGCAGATATAGCAGAAAAATCCATAAGGTATATCTAGAGAAAATTAAAAACAAATTACGAACACATTGATATATGGTTTATATGAGTTCATCTGATTGCACCAATGCAGAATTTCCACAAATAATAAACATGCAAAAGTCTATGAATGATAAAAAAGGGAAGCTGCTTATTGAAAGCATTACCTTCCATTGTCAAGTAACATCAATACCATACTAAGGTTCTTTTGGATGCACTATCATACTATATATTATCATAACTGGACTAAGGTTTCTTTTGTGGTATGCATGCACTTGTACTTTTTATGTGATAAAGTGCTTATCAAATTTACTAAACTGCTGGATGGCAGAGTTGCAACAATGAGTGTGTTTCAAGAACAGCTGACCTGGAATCTGTAAGATCTTCTCTACGGGATAGAACTTTCATAGCATGTTCAAAAACAGACATGACATCTTCTCCCATGTGTATCGCATGAACAGAGAAACTGCACCACACAGAAAATTAGGTGGTATAATGGAAACTAATCCTCATGGAAGTATACTGTAGCCTAATTACAGAAAAGAGATGAAAACATTCAGCACAAAATGGAACAATTTCCATAAATGTAAAGATTCATTACTTGTGATTCACGTGGCTGACTAAAGGAAGATCATATTGCTTTAATTTCTTAACAGTAGTCTTATAAAACGGAGAAAGAACTTCGCCAACTGGAGGGATTCTTGTGTGCTCAAATATGTGATCGATTTTTGTAAACCAGCGCTCCAGTTCTTCCGGTCCCAACTTAAACTCTACAAAAAAAAACAGATAAATTGTTAATACTTAGTATGAACAAACTGATAATGACATTAGTATGATTGCATACAGATAATTTACCGTGGCCTCCTTTTCCATCAAATCCTATAAAGATGAAGTTCACAGGGATTGAAAGATATATCGAATCAACCTCTGCCAGACTCATATAGTTTGCAATGTTACCTGAATAAAACAGAAGAATAAGACAAGCGGGAGAAGTTTAGTCGTAAAGAAATCTCTTTTTTCTTAGATGAGCACACAATCATTGCTTCAAGACCATCCAAATTTCCAGTGCAACTGATTGTCTCAAACGCGAATACATAAGTTTGTGGTCTTGACTAGAATCACCTCTTCACACACAAACCAAACCGATCATCCAAAATACAATCCTTGCCATGAAGCAGTACTACAAAACTATTGTTGCACAGACAAAGGGCCCACTGCAACAAAATCATCTGGAGAATATTACAACTGAACGGTTTGTTGATAGTGAAATCGCATTTCTCACATATCCTGCTCGCTAATTATTGGCTATATAGCAACCGAAACTTCCCATGCAGTTTGTTAGTTCTCCTGTTGAAGCATTGAGTCCTTTATAGGGAGACACAACACCTACTTCTCCTCACTCTTAACTCTTCATTCAGTCACCTAGGCAATTCCATGTCTACTTACTACAGAATTCAAACTTCCTTGAAATTTCACATTAGCATCCTCATAACTAAACGAAAGAGTTGCTGGAAAGAGTCACAAGGAGGACATACAGAGTCGAGTGAACAAGTACTAATAAGTACTGACATACTAGTAGTCTACATGATTATATCAGACTCTGGCAGAAAGAATGGCGAGAGACCCGTAGGCAAAAGTATATCAGCTTGAACCAACAGTTTTAAATTGCCATTAACGAGCAGTCACGGCAACATCTAAAAGGAAAAAAGGAAGCTATCGTTGCAGTGGCTATGGCAGAGGCTGGAGGCTACCCAACACCATAGTTTTGAAGAAAAAAAAATTGATTTGGTTTCTTTCAGATATGATCTACAAACCCAAGGAGAAACAATTGTTAAGCAACACAAGAACCAACCAGCTCTTGTGAAGTTGAGCAGCGCCTTGTTGCTGGAGTCCCTCGACGCCGAGCCCTCCAAGTCATCGAATTCTACCAAAATCAAGAAAACCCCGTAAGCATACAACCAATCACATAATGCAACAAAGCAAACAGGAATCCCCAAACTCCAAGAAAGAAAGGGAGGAACAAAACCTGTGCGGATGACGGATTCGGTCCAGAACTTGCTCTGAGGCTTGAGGTTGAAGAGCGAGAACACCGAGGAGGAAGCACCGCCCCCGATCTTGCGCGTCCGGGTCCCCGGCGTGGACTCGACCGCCTCCAGGGAAGGCACCTGCCGAGAGCGGGGAGAAAGGCCACACCAACGGCGCATCAAGAAGCCGAAAGGGGCGAAATGACCAGATCTAACCAGAGATCGAGGTTTGGGCGAGATCAGATTACCAGAGCGAGAAGCAACAGGACGAGGGCGAAGACGAGGGGTAGGGGACGCCGCCGTAAGAGGTTCATCTCTCGCGGGCCGTGGTGCCGCGGCGCGGCGGCGGCTGGTGGGGGCGGACAGCAGCAGCAGGACGGGGACCGGGGTTTGAGGAGGAGACCGTACACCGGGGTTTCGGAATTCCGGGTCGGGTCTTCGTCGCTCGCTACTGTCCCACAACTATCATCACCGCCTGGCGATTGCTTGATTGGTTTCTTCTGGCCGTGCGTGGGCAGCTGTGCACCCTCCGATCGAGAGTCAACGCTCACGATAAAGATTGTAAAAAGGTTGCATTTCTTGTATCGGAAAATTGTGTTCATGCTAATGTGATTTTGTCCTATTGCCTAACAACCATACTAAACTTCTATAACTTGTACAGAAATATCATTACAATTGCACACTTTCGATCGGCATCATCTGCCATTGCAATTAGGCGACAGAGGAGCGCAATGTCCTACAGGCTACCATTCATTTCATATGAGTCATTGAATTGAAAATGTGCCAAGATTGGTTGTCTGCTACAGTGTAATGAATCTGAATTGCTATGCCATATTCGATAATGTAGATAAGATGTGGACGAAGGTAAAAAAATGGTGATAGTGAGGAGGAGATAGAGGGCGTATTTGGATGGTAGTAAACTTACTTAGCGCAGTAAAGAGAGTAGCCTAGCCATGTCAGCGAGAAAGCCAAATTGGCTCTCTTATGGCAAAGCTGAGCTACCAAGCGTCAAGCCTCGATGTGGGAGAAAAAAGAAGGCCTAAGATCCAAACATACTCAGGAAAAAAGTGAAAAATTGAAGGACCTCTTTGGATTGTAGGGTTTTCTCCCCTATACTCACTTGTATTGAATTGGTTTCATTCAAATGGATTCAAATTTTAACCTTAGTAGAGTTTGAATTAGTTTCAGCTAATTTTAATTCCAACTTTTGTATTTGATTGCCATTTGGAATTGAAAATTTCTCCATGCACATGGACACCAACTTGTGTCTATCCTCTGAACAATCCTAGGAACGCTGCGATTTCCTTCTCTTGTTGCTCCTCGCCGATCAGCTGCTCCTTCCTTCAGCGACGGCGGCTGACACTGCTTTAGCAGTAGCACGTTCACCGGTAGCATTGATGGCGCATTCAAGCACTCGTCTCAAATCAATTATATGGGCACATGTTGGAGAATATGGTGTTGAAGTAACCCACCATGAAACATTGTGGAAATTGTTATATTCTTAAGTGTCACTAGTTAGTTTCATACATAGTGTATATGAGATCTTTAGACTTGAGATCGTTATGGCTTCTTACATGTGTAGTAGTATACTTAGAGGTTGTCAAACGCTACTTTGTAACTAGATAGTTATAAATGTGGCTTTCGAGTTTACTATAAAATATATGGAGGAATATGAGCGATCAAGATAGAATTTGTCTCTTTAAAGGATTGGAATAGCGATCAGAGGGGGTGGATGGTCACAAATTAAAACTTTTCCCCACTCAAAAGAATCCAACCAAGAGCCTCACTTCATCACCGCAAAGTACAGAAAACAACATAATTTCAAAAATCTTCCGCAGAGAACAGCACTACCGCTGTTTAGGCCCGAAGTCTTGCTCTTGCTACTTCGTCTCGTCTCATCGACTGTTGCCTCAATTTCTTCACTCACAAGGAGCTCGTCTGCCCATATACTGCAAGCAGCACATTGTCGGACGAATGTGCAACGGTAGTGTCGACGATCGGGACCGTCGACCGCAAAGAGGGGGGAAGGATCGTATGAAGGGCGAGGCCCAGAGCCTCGTTCGCCCGGGAAGGAGCCTTGGCAGACGCGTAGCACAGGGGAAAAGGACAGTCGAACAGGGGACACGAAGTTTATACTGGTTCGAGCCCCCTAGGTCGAGTAACAGTCCTACTCCAGTCTTGCCTGTAGGCGAAAGGGGACTAAAGGCTCCTCGGGAGAGAGCTACAGGAGGAGCTCGACCTCAGGATCGCTCGAGAGCAATCACTAAGGGGGAGCTTCGTGAACGGTGGAGTGTACAAGTATTACTGCGGACGTATTCGCCTTCTTAGATTTCTTGGGGTGTCGCCTAGTGTGATCTTACTACTGTTGTGTTCTTTCTGTTCTCTTCTTTTTTTCGCCCCCCCCTTGCGATCGGAGTGGTCTTGACGCTTTATAGGCCTTTGGTGCTGATCTCGATGCTGACGTCGGGAGGTTGCCTGTGAGCTGACGGGGGCAGTTAGTCCTAGTCCCCAGGCAGGGGGTCCGGCAGGAACTGTTGGGGAGTGGGTGACCCTAGTCCCAACGCCGGGGTTCTGACAGGGGTAGATAGCCCTTTAGCCCCTGCGCAGAGGGACTGGCAAGAGTAGGAGGCCCTAGTTCCCACGCAGGGGACGGGAGTCATACATTTATAGAAGAGGAGGCCTGTTTTACATTGGAGTCCGGGCCAGGGGTGCCGAAATTGAGGAGGTCGCCGAGGTCTGCATCCGGTTCGGGGATAGCTTTGCCCGAGCTTGGGAATAGTCCCCCGAGCTCGGAGAAGGGCGGCTTAAAGCCCTCCCTCCCGGGGGGGCACGGACACGTGTCAGGATGGCCGATCCCCGACAACCAGCCCCCGAGGCTCAAGAAGCGATCTGAGACTCTAGGCGCTCTTGAGTCTGAAGTCTTTCGAGGAAGGATCACCCCTTCGCCCGGGATCGGGGTGTCTTTGGCGAGATCATTCTCGGCGACACTTGAATTCCAGTACCTTGTTTCTGAGTGGGCTCAGGAAGCCCGGGAGACCCACGGACGGGTGAAGTCGGAGGGACGGTTTAGTGGATGCGTGGAAAGACACGCCCGTGCAGGGGTTTCGAAGGGCCCTGGCGCCTTGGTTACCGCCCGCCGGCTACGAGCGCGCCTTTTGAGGTGGTGGTGACGTCGGTAGACGAGGCGACTTTAAAAACCGAGGGGAGCCTCAGCCTTCGGGGTTCTCTCTCCCTACTGCTCGTACTCTTATCTTCTCCTTCCTTGCACTCCTGCGCCGGCGCCTTTTGCCCTTTGCTCTCAAACCCGTCCCCCCCCCCTCTCCTCTTCCCCCCGACCCTATGGCGAAGTTCGGGAGGAGTACGTTCACCATGGAGCGGATGAAGGGAATGGAGACCTTGGGGCTGTTGGACCCGTTCACCTGGCGGCTCCCGTCCGGGGAGAACGTGCCGCAACCTCGGGACGACTAGATCGTGAGCACGGAGCAATACATGCTTTTCGAACTGCGAACTCCGGAGAGCGACTTCTTGGGCGCCGTCCTTGCGCAATGTGAGATCGAGCTTGTCAATTTGGTACCAAACTCCCATCTCCATCTTTCTATTTTTGCTCATCTTTGCGAGGGGTTCCTGGGCATTCTTCCTACCCCTCGTTGTTCTTCCGTTTTTATTCCTTGTCCCGTACCGCGAAGGACCCCGTCGTCGGGTGTCTCTACTTCCGGCTGCGGACGGGACTCCCTTGTTCCTTCCTCCAAATCCTGACCCGGGACTCGCTCGGGCTATGGACGGAGAAATGGTTATATCTGAGGAAGGGCGAGGGGAGCGGGCTCGCCTACATCGGCGCTGCGATTGACGGAAAGCAGGAGACCCCGGAGCCCGAGGAATCGGCGGCCGACCAGGCGACGGTCGCCTTCGTCCATATCTGTGCCACGCGCGGGCTCAAGGGGCAGGTGGTCGTTCAGGACTACCTGCGGAACCGGGTGTTTCCTCTTCGGAAGAGGTTGCACCCTTTCTTCGAGATCACCGGGAGGCACGACGCCACCCGGGAAGGCCACGAGGGTGAGCATTGTCCGACCTCAAGCTCTTTCGGGCCTTGGTCGGAGTTTTCTTGTTTTCTTGATGCCTTCTTTTTTGGCTTCTTGCAGCACCGAAGGCGGACTGGATTGCCTCGAGGATGCAGGAGATCTTTGGGAAGGCCGCCACCTCGTACGATCTCGGCGGCAATGTCCCCAGGAACATCTTGGGGCGAAGCAGCGAGGTAATGGTCCTCGCCTTAATCTTGGTCTTGGGAGCTTGGGATCGGGCGTTTTACCGTGATGAACTCATGCAGGCGACCAGGGAGCTCTGGGACACGGCGAAGCAGATGTTGCCGCTCCTGAGTGCGAACAAAGGCAAGAAGGGAGTAAGAGGCCGGCTCCCGACGCCTCGGGGCGGTTGCCAAAAACCCTCGTCGAGTGGGGCGGCCGGTCGTTGTAAGTTTGAATGCCCCGATCTCGGGGGCATCCGAGCCTGAGCTTGCTTTCCTTGTGCTCCCTCCTCGGTCCTCCTTATACTGATCCTTGCTTCTCTGTCAGTACAGCAGGAGGAGGCTTCCGCCGCGCGGGCCCCGGATGCGCAGCCGGAGCCACGAGCTCTGGCGCTAAGCTCCCGGGGGGGAATCTCCCGCTGCTGCCGCGGAATCGTCATGCCAGGTACGGCCTCTGTACATTTTTCGTCGTCCCGCCCCGTCACGGCGTTCGAGCGTCCGAGGGGCACCGACCTTTCCTGTGGTCCAGGGCGAGGTCGGGGAGGAGGACGACGAGGACGACGGTCGCCTCGCGTCGCGACCCAGGCCACGGCGGGCGCCACTTGCCGTGTCTTCCGAGGAGGACGAGCTGACCGAGGGAGGGGCGGTCGAGGCGCCCATGATCGAGGTGCCGCGATCGAGGGTGTCATGATCGGAGGCACCGCCGTCGAGGTGCTCTGAT
Source organism: Otatea glauca (assembly GCA_036346275.1). Classification (NCBI taxonomy): domain Eukaryota; kingdom Viridiplantae; phylum Streptophyta; class Magnoliopsida; order Poales; family Poaceae; genus Otatea; species Otatea glauca. The sequence goes on along the minus strand of CM070713.1, from coordinate 36,120,909 downwards.
TGAGGGCGCCGTGGTCGGAGGTGCCATGATCGAGCGCGCCATGATCGGGCGCCGCCGTCGAGGCGCGCGATCGCCGCGCCCAGTGGAAGCATCCTGGCGCCGAGTCCTTGGGAGGCGAAGAGTCGACACCCCGCGAGGGTCTCGCGGAAAGCGAGGTATCGCGCGCACTTCGCCTCGCGCAGTAAGTACCCCCTTCTGCCTTTCAACTTCGTCGCGGTGGGGTCGTCCTAGCAGCCCCTGATAGTTTGTTGCATGCAAGACCTACACAGGGCTGACCGTATCGGCGGTGGCACGCCCGACGGAGGTTCCGCGTTCGGCCGCCGTCGTGCCGACCGAAGCGGATCGCCCTGGGTCCTTGGGGGGCGCCGGTGCTACCACGGTGGCGGAGGCCGCCGAGGATGTCGCCGCGAGTGAACTGCCTCGGGGTTCTGATGGCGCATCGACCTGCCGATGCTGGAGGACCGGCTAGCGGCGGTAAGCGCACTTGTGGTGATTTTTCATTTTTTTTCCTTTTCTCGTAGACGTGGTGATTTTTCCTTCTTCATTGCAGGGCCTACGGCTGATCTCCCAGGGGTATGGGGTCGTGCACGGGCATGTGCTTAGCTTCCGGGCCCTCCGTGACGCTATCGAGGTCAGCCAGAGGGACGCCGCCGAGCTCGAAGCTGCTGCGTATCTGCATATCGTTCTGCTATGCGGAACAGCTTGTTAACGGTGAGCCTTGTAGCTATTTCGAGGTCCTCCGTGAGGCGCCTGTCTCGGACGCCAAACTTGAAGGCCTTGATGACGGTTTCATCAGAGATGTTGGGAATCGAGTTCCGCGTGTGGGTGAACAGGCGCACGAAGTCTCGCAGGTGCTCCCCCTTTCCCTAGATAACACGGTCCGTGTCCTTTCGTCAGGCGCTCGTGCGACTCTGGAAGTTGGAGTGGAGGGCGCCATGGCGCGCCATGGCCGGAAGGTGCCGGGCGCTGGTTGAAGAGCAGTGTGGCGGCCTCGTCGGGACGATGGGAGATAGTTGTCCATCGCGGCCTCGCCCCCACCGGCCGCCAAAATGGCGGTGGAGTATATGGAGAGGAATTCCGCGGGGTTCTTGGTCCCGTCGAATCGCTCCATCATCGCCGGCTTGAACCGGGCCGGCCAGCGTACCTGACGGAGGTTGTTCGAGTACGCCGGGCAGCCGTACGCCGGAAGACTACTACCGCCACTGCTGGCGTCGGAGTCGTCATCGGCCGACAGGGGAAATTCGAGCCGGCGGCGCGCCCCGCGCCGATCATGACGGTCGGCGGGCGCGTTGTTATGATGGTGGTGTGGGTGGTCGCGGATCTTCTGGCGCCTGGGCGGAACGCCCGGGGAGAGGCCTCCGGAAGTATTGCTGCTCGAGCGAGCATCGCTATTACGCCGCTGGTGGCGGGCGGGCCCGCGTACCACCTTTTCCCGTCGGCGAAGCGGAGGAGACGGCGACGGGGTGCGAGCCCACGAATGGGGAATCCAATGGTCAAACGGCCAGTGACCGCGCGGCGGGGGGCCGCTGGCCGCCATGGGGCGAGACTCAGGGCCCAGGGAGCCCGCTTGTCGTCGAGGTGCGACGTCGTCGGTCGCCTTATTGAGCTCTTCAGCCAGGGACCGTCGAAAGAGGGCCGAGCCGGTCCGAGCGGGGTCAGCCATGACCCGGGCGATGGCCCGCAAACGTTCTTGGGCAGGCTCGTTCGGACGGGAGGTGGTGGCGGCAGACGAGCGGGTTATACCACGCTCTTCTCGCCGAATAGCGACGATGGCTTGGTTGATGGCAACCTGGGCGAGTCGATGCACCTCTCGAGGAGTCTCCGGGCCGCCGTCATCCGCCCCGGGAGTCGCCACGCGCCCGTCGGCTACGAAGGCCCGGTCACGGGGCGGCGATGAGGGCGTGTCGGGACCCGAATTTGCAAATCCGGACCCTGTGTGTATACCGCACTAGTCCAGGATCACGCTAGTGCACATAAGCTCAACATAGATGCTATCATAGTCATACACAGCGGAATATAGCATAACTTTAATAATTAATAGTAACTGTTGTCTTACATAATTATTGCCACACAGGGCTTATAAAAGAAATAGCAAATAAGCAGCAGCAGAAAAAAAAATAAGCGTAGCAGCTCCCCAGTTCACCGCAGGCAACTGATGAGGCTCGGACCCTAAGCATTCGCATCCATATAACCCTCCTCCACGAAAGGCGTAGATTCTTCCTCTTCTGCAGTTGTTGTTTTTGGGGTGAGTACATAAAGCACTCAATAAGTTATGCACAGCAATGCAAGTCTAATATTCTATATGCTTGGCTTAATCCAAAGGAATGGCTAATATGGCTATTTTGCAGTAGAGCGGCATTCAACAAGAATACAGTAAATAGATTGAAAAACGGTAGAATAAATAACAGTAATTAATAGATTCAACATTTATGAAGTAAACCAAGTTTTCAATCCTAAATCAATTTCCACCTCCCATGGCACCCTGCCATCCCAACAAGTTTTTGTTTAACAAAAGTCTAACCGTTAACTGTAATTCCCGAGCATTGCCCAATACTGTGAGCACGGCTATTCGACTAGATTGTACCCTCTGCAGAGGTTATGCACTTTACCCACACGATACAATCAAACACCACCAAGGCGAGTGATCATAACAAAGCCTTTACAATGCTACACCTAGACCCAGTACTGTTTCGCTAAGGTTTCAACACTGAAGGTTAAACCACCACAACAGGCCCCTCTTGCGCCATGTGAGTTAAACCGTAAACCCGGACTCACTATTCACCACGACAAGACCAAAATCTAGGCTTCACAAATTATTCAATAGGTCAGTCCCATTCCGGACATGTGGTTGCAAGAGAGACTCACCAAAGGCTTGCAAGGTTAAGTCCTTAAAGTGATTAAGGCAAGACATCCACATACCCCCGCCAATCTGGCCCACCTTGGCACACCGCCTTGCCACTTGCCCCAATCTAAATCATTACCACCCAGTTGATTACCAAGCACCACGTGCCACCAACATTTCAATCTAGTTGTGTGACCTCCTCGCCACGACAACTTGATAGCACTGTGTGACAACACATGACACACAAATTCTTAAACATTGTTCCATATTCCATTAGTCAAGATTAAGTAACAACATTCGGACACATGTGATGACGTGGCATGGCTAAGCAATCTACGACGGTCTAACTAGTCCCATGTTGATTATTAATATTAACCAACTATAATTCCACATCCTAGGGTGACAATTAGCTCATGGCATAAAATTGACAAGGTGTGATTTAATTTAATTAGGCATATCATCTAATTCCCAGAATAATTGAAATCATTTATACACATAAAATCTCATGCATAATTTAAAAGACAAAATAGCAATTTGGTGAAATTGGGTGCAACATGATCAAAGCACAACTTGCCTTGGAGTAGGTGCTGGTCTTGCTCTGAGCTTGGGTCTTGAAGCGATGAATCTTCCTCCTGATCACCGGCGGTTCAACGTCTACGCGAAACGATGCCAAAATAGCAAATAAACACCAAAACAGAGAGCAACCAAACTCAAAAAATAAAATAAAATTCACCAATAAATAGATCTTGATTTTACAAATTTTTAGAAATTTGAATCACTCAATTCCGAGTTAAAATGCAAAAGATATAGCCTTTTGAAGTTTGAATAAATACAGAATTACAGATAATAGAATTTTCGATTTTTCTCGAAATATTTTTCTATTGAAAAAGATTTTTATTGCGCAACGCTGACGTTAGCCCTGACCCGAGCCAATCAGGTGCTAACACGTCACCGCGCCTGAACCGATCCACAGGCGCGCTCGGTCCACCGTGGGCGCGCACGGCGCCTCGCGCCCGTGCCCGACACACGCTGGCGACATCTACCGGCCGCGCGGCGCCGCCGTGCCGATGCTCGACACGCGGTGCGCATCCGGCGGCGATCCGGCGGCTCTTGTTCTAACGCACACGCGGCGTGATCTCAACCGAACAGACTGATCCAACGGTCCACGCTTACCGAAGTTGTTCATCAGAACGGCGACGCGGCAGACGATTCGAGACGTCCGGAAGATCCAACGGTGTTCGAGCTCGAGGCGAAGATGGCACCACGGCGGCGGACTGGCACCGGAGCGGAGGAAGAAGACCACCCGAACGGCGTTTCGGCGTGACTCCGGCGAGAAGAAGTAGCAGCTTCGGTGCGGCTTGACGCGACGAGTCTGAATCTGGAACCGGTGCTGCGAACGGAGGTTTGACGGTGGCGAAGAAGGCGAGAAAGCTAGTGGCGGTGCTTGCGCAACTACGACGAGCGCCCGAGTGACGACGGCTGCGAAACAAGCGAAGAGGCTAGTGCTACTGGCTGCGCAAGGGGACGAGGAACATCGGAGTGCTGCGGCTTTTATAGCCTCGGCATGCGCGCAGGGAAGGAAACCCTAAGCAATCCGCGGCGGAGACGGCTCGCGGCGGCGAACTCAGAAATTGAATCGGAGACGACGACCGACGACCATCCGATCCAAGATGAACGGCCACGATTGATTCCCGGGCGATACGATCCGATCCGCCCTTTCCAAAATCAACGGATGCGATCAAAACTTTCCAAAACAACGCGAAGCGATCCCGACCGCTTGATCTCGATCCAACGGCTCACGCGCTAGGCTTTCGCCGAGGAAAGAGGTCCGCGTGGCGGCGCGGCGATTTGCGCGGCCGCACAACAAGACAACATCCCGCGTCGCGACAAAGATCTTGGCTTCGCCCAAGATCGTTCACCGATTTTCAAAAGCTTTTGATTTAAAATAATTCCTGAAATTAGATTAATTCATTTAAGGTAATTAAGATATCAGGAAAAATCCAAGAAAATTCTCATAAATACTTCGAGACATTTTGAATTCAAATAAAATATTTTTGGCAAAACTTCATATTAGTTTTATCTATATATAATTAGTTTTCACCAAAGGTTCAATATACTTAATTAAAACAAATTCAATTAAATTCCAGAAAATCCAATAATTTCAGAAACTCACTAAAATGCACATAAGTGAAACTATAGGCCAAATTTTGGGATGTTACAAACCTTCCCCCCTTAACAGAATCTCGACCCCGAGATTCAAGGTTGACTAGGGAATAGGTTTGGGAATTCTGACTTCAGATCCTCTTCACGCTCCCAAGTTACCTCATTCTCGGAATGGTTGCTCCACTGAACTCTGCAAAAGCGAACTGACTCTCCAGGATTTTGATTGGTTGCTCCTTGTAGGTCAGATCTTTCTGCAATTCAATCTTTTCTACTGGCGTCTGCTCTGTTGGTACCCGAAAACACTTCTTGAGCTACGACACATGGAACACGTCATGCACACCTGCCGCACATCGACTGGCTGCAACGCCGCCCGTGCCGATGCTCGACACGCGGTGCACATCCGAGCGACGATCCAACGGCTAACGCTCTAACGCACACGCGGCGCGATCTCATCCAAACAAACCTGATCCAACGGCCGACGCTTACCCGAGCCGTTTGCGCTTTCTTCCGAGGCGTGGCGCGATCGCGTGGTCCGACGAAGATCCAACGGTGATGAAGCTTCCGACGAAGATGGCGGCGACGGCGCATGCCGGCACCGGAGCGAGGGACGCGACCACCGAACGGCGTTCCGCGTGACTCGGCGGATGAAGTGGCTACCGTCGCGGCTTGACGCGACGAGCGGATCCGAACCGATTCGTGAACGGCGGCTTGACGGAGACGCAAACTAAAGAAAACGACCGTGGCGTTACGAAGAACTACTGGCGAGCTCTATCGCACGGCGACGGCGACTTCGGCGGCGAAGACTAGAGCAACCGAAGCGCAAGGCGATGAGGAACCTCGGGGTGCAGCCCACGCTTTTATAGCCTCGGCATGCGCTAAAACGGCAACCCTAGACAATCCCGGCGGAGATGCATGGCAGGCGAACGAAACCGGATCGGGGCGGCGGTAGCGATCGTCCGATCCAAGATGGCGACCACGATTAGATCCGAAGGATACGATCCGATCCGCTCCTTCCAAATCCAACGGTGAGATCTAAACTTACCAAAACAACGCGAAGCGTCCGACCACTTGATCTCGATCCAGCGGCTCGCGGCACTAGGGTTCTGCGATGAAGCGGATGCCCGATCTTCATCCAACGGTCACACGCGCGTGCGGCGGCGCGGTTGGCCGACGGGCAGATCATAGATGGCGCCACAAGACGACAAGGTTGGGCTTGGCCCAAGATCTTTTCAAGATTTTTCAAAAGCTTTTTGATTTAAAATAATTCCCGAAATTGGATTAATCTATTTTAAGTAATTAAAATATCAGGAAAAATCCCAGAAAATTCTCATAAATACTTTGAGACATTCTGAGCTTAAATAGAATATTTTTGGTAAAACTTTATATTAACTTTATCTATATATAATTAGTTTTCACCAAAGGTTCAATATACTTAATTAAAATGAGTTCAAATAATTTCTGAAAAAATCCAATAAATTCAGAAAATCACAAAAATGCACGTGAGCTAAATTATAGGTCAAATTTTTGGGATGTTACATTACCGCACTAGTCCGAGGATCAACGCTAGTGCACACAGCTCAACATCGGTACATATCATGTCATACTCAACGATAATAGAATATTACTCCATTTATTGATATAGCTAAGTGTATGATCTTATGACCGACTTACATTATTAAGCCACGCAGGGCAAAACTGAAAATATAAGCTAAGAATTAAGCAGCGGAAAGTAGAAAACGTAGATAGCTCATCAGTTCACCACAGGCAACCGACAAGGCTCAGACCCTAATGACTCGCGTCCTCTTGGAACTCCTCCTCCAACACAGGTGTAGATTCTTTGACTGTTGATTATTGTTGTTGGCAAGGGTGAGTACTTAAGAGTACTTAAAGCACTCAACAAGTTGTGCACAGAATGCTATTCTATGTAACTATATGTAAGGCTTATTCCAATGGATAGGTTATCATGGCTATTTTGCAATAAGCAGCATTTATGAACAAATACAATAAATAGAATGTAAAGACTGTAAAACAAATAACAATAAATAGATTCAGCATTTCTGAAGTAAACCAAGTTTCCAATCCTAAATCAAATTCCATCTTCCACATGGCATTCCGCCATCCCAACCAAGTTGTCCATTTAATTAAGCTAACCCTTAACTGTAATGCCCGAGCATTACTCAATACCGTGAGCACGGCTATCCGAATAGTTTCACACTCTGCAGAGGTTATGCACTTTACCCACGCGATACAACCAAACACCACCAAGGCGAGTGATTATAACAAAGACTTTACAATGCGCTGGCTTAACCCGGTACCACCCGCTAAAGTTTCAACACTGGTGGGACTGGTTACCACATCCAGGGCCCTCCTCTTGCACCATGTGAATTACTCCATAACTCGGGAACTCACACCGACCAAGATAGTACCAAAATTAGGACATTGCAAATTAATCAGCTAGGCAGGCCCATACCAGACATGTGGTTGCATGATTGACTCAGGTCAAAGGCTTGCAAGGTTAAGTCCTTAGAGAGATCAAGGCAAGACTTCCACATAACCTCTGCCCATCGGGCCCACCTTGGTATACTCGCCCCTTGTCACTTGCCCCAATCTAAGTGAATATCACCCAAGTTGATTACCAAGCACCACGTGCCATCAACAATTGAACATCGTTGCGTGACATGACTCGCCATAACAACTCAATCTCATCGTGTGATCCCACATGACACACAAGTTCATAACATCATTCCATATTCCATTAGTCAAGATTAATTATCAATGATTCAATCACATGTGATGACGTGGCATGTCTAAGCAACTAATACGGTCTAACCATCCCATGTTGCTTATTATTACTAACCAACTATAATGAACCAATCTAGGGTGACAATAGATCATGGCATATAATGACAAGGTAGGGTGTAGATCAAATGGGTATAATAGCTAAGTCCCAATTTAATTTGAAACAAGTGTATACTTGAAAGATCGAAAAGGCGACTAGAGGGGGGTGAATAGGAGCCAAATAAAATTTTCGAATAAATTCTCCCCCTAGAATTCAATCCACCAAAAGACCAGAAAGAAAGAACTGAACCATCGATCAGGCAAATTCATGAACAGAGGCTCAGGCGCTTAAGGTCGGATGAGCGATAAAAGCTGACTGGTCGGGTAGCTCAGTCGGATGAATAAGATCTTCGAATCGGTCGTCGATCTTGGTCGGATGAGCGATACTCCCGGCCGAAAGTGGTCGGATGAGCAGATACTCCAGGCCGAAGTGGTCGGATGAACATACTTTCGGGTGAGCGATATCCGACCGGACGAGCGATCGCCCGACCAAGGAGGTCGGATGAGCGATGCTTGGGTGAATAGTGCTCGGATGAGCGATGCGTCCGACCTCTGAGTTCGGATGAGCGATGCAGGCCGGATGAGCAGTAAAATCAGCACGATCTTAAAAGCAATCGATGTAACTTTTGATCGGTGATCCAAAAAATGAAACTTGGTGTGCACCTCCCTAAGGATGTCGGGAACCTATTTGATCATCAATCGAAGGAATTGATACCAAGGTTCCGTCCTTTTCGATTTAACAAATGCAACACCCAAAACAGAGTCACGAACATAGACTTCACCCTAACTTGTCTGGTGGGAGTTGATGGTCGAATATCCTTGGATAACTCTCCACAAATCACAGCAAGTAAGTACACGAAGAAACAACCCTTCAAGCAGATAGAAACACTATCGAAAACTAAACGTAAATTGGTTTCTTCCAAAGCGAATAGAAGAGGTTGTAGATCGCCTAGATGATTGGGATATGATCTATAGAAGATTCATCCAGCAATCTTTCATCCTTGGCAATAAGAACCGAAAGCCAATCAAGACTAACGAATCGCAAGTCACACGCTTACGCACTTTAAGAACAGTTTACAACTTGCAACAAGAGCGCAAGGATTGCCTAAATGATTGAAAGCACCGAATCGGAGAAGAGTTCATCAATCATGAATTTCAAAAAGGACTTCAAAAGCATGTAGAAGGAGATGAGGCAAATCCAAATTACGTAAAGTAAATTGCAAGTAAGTAAATGCGAATTTAGATAATGAATTTAAGTGCGTAATGTAAATACGTAAGAGAAATGAAACAAGAATATAAGTGAAGAACATTTCATTTCGGAAGGGAGGTTTACAAAGCCTCACAACAAAGTGGGCAAAACTCAAGCGAGCGGCAAAAACCTCGAACCTTCACAACCTTCAAAGAGGGAGGCTGCCCTACCCTCTATTTATAGTGACACAGGATCAATTCCCACCTTTGGATGTCTGCTTCAATCCTAAGCCAACATCCAAGAGCCGAGATTTGATCCTTACACCGCACTCTCAACAACTCTCAACTACTCACGTAGACTTTCCTCACTGCTCACCCCCAAGGAGACACCCCTCTCCTGTCTATTCATAGCGTGCTTGGAACACCTACCACCTTGGATGAGCCTCTAAACCCTAGAGCACTCCATCAAGGGTGAGATTTTACCCACTCACAAAGCTATGCATGGGCTCACCAAACCCAACAACCCAACGGGTTTGCACGTTTTCAACTCACACTAACTTGACCCGCTTCTCTATCTTCTGACGCGATCCAACGGTCCTCCTTGATCAGAGCAGCTCTAAGTTAGCATCTCATCCATTCCTTTGTCTTCTCGGCTTGCGGCTACTCCACAGCCTCGGTCATCTTTGGCGACACCTTGATCATCCGGACCTCGGCTCTCGGCCTAGTCCCGATCCCTTCGCCTCACCATGACCTAGCTCCAAAGTCCTGCAACCATCATAGACAAGGAAACCACATCACATAGCAATGTCCAACAACACATATCCATCTCAACGAAAGATATACACTATCTTCGACCGGCGATAACCCCGACCACACGTGGTCCGACCATCGGTTTCCATCCCGACCACCCATGGTCCGACCATCGGTCTCCATCCCGACCACTCGAGGTCGACCACGGTCTCCATCCCGACCACTCGAGGTCGACCACCGGTCTCCATCCCGACCACTCGAGTCGACCACTAGTCTTCGTCCCGACCACTCGGGTCGACCACCGGTCTTCGTCCGACCACTCGAGGTCGACCACTAGTCTTCGTCCCCACCACTCGGGAGTCGACCACCGGTCTTCGACCGGCGAGCCCCGACCACTCGAGGTCGGACAAGCGGTCTCCCACCACCAAAGCCTGAACCACTGGGTCTGGACAAGCTGGTCTCCGACAACCAAAACTCAGACCACTCGGATCAAACTCAAATTCAAGCACATCATGCTAAACCACGGTCAATTACTCATCACCATCAGGGATAGACCTCCACATGGTCTTTCAATACTTGAAATAATATGCAATAGGGTAAAACAAATATAGCAATTTTATAAACATGGGTTCAACATGATCAAAGCACAACTTGCCTTGGAATAGGTCCTGATCTTGATCTGGAGCTTGCTCTTGAGTTGCTAGATCTTCCTCCGAAGCGTCGCACAATTCAACGTCTACGCGAACCGAAGGAGAAAAGCAAATAAATACCAAAACAGAGAGCAAATGAACTTCAAAAATCAATTAAAATTCACCATTAAATATATCTCAATTTTACAAATTTTTATAAATTTGAATCACTCAAATCCGAGTTAAGATGCAAAAGATATAACCTTTTGAAGTTTGGAATAAACACTGAAATTTCAGAAATTAGAAAATCAGAATTAACAGAATTATTTTTAAATTGAAAACAGATTTATTGCGCAAGCGTGATGTTATGCTGACGTCGGCCCTGGCCCGAACCAATCAGAGCGCGACACGTGCCTCGGCGCACAGACTGAGTCCACGGCGTGGCGCTGGACCATGGTGGACTCAGTCCATGGCGCTCGACCTCAATGCGGAAACGCGCGGCGCCGATTGGTCCATCTCTGCGGCGCAGCATCCACCGCACAGATCGCATCTAACGGATCTGAGATCTCCAACTTACGCCGCACGATCTACGCCCGCCATTTGAAATCGGCGGCTCACGAAACTTCAACCCGGCGATGGCGAGCGGCGGCGCGATTCCACCGGACTTGAAGATGGCGACTTTGGCGGCGGCGTTACGCGATGAACGGCGGCGATTCTTCACGAGTCCGGCGTTGCACAAGACGGGATCACGTTGATGGCCTTGGCGGCGGGTACTCCACGAGCGGCGAGCTCAAGCGAAAAACCATGGCGAAGTCCTCGGCTTACTCCGACGAGCTCGCGGTGCGTTCTCTGGTACGCTCTGGTGAAACTACTCGACCAAAAGGCTGCGGCGCCGATTGCGAACCTCGGGCGCTACCCTCCTATTTATAGCCCTCGGCGACGCGTCACGGTGCACGGAATCCTAACCAGCGGCGGCGGTGTCCTTCTCGAACACGGCGGCGATCTCGAGTCCCGCGACGGAGATGACGCGCTGCGGCCGTCACGTGGCGCAGCGGACGCCGGATTCCCAAGCGAGATCTAATCCGGACCGTCGTTGGATCAACGGCTACGATTGGCTAGGGTTATAAGGAGGCACGACCCACGCCGACCACGATCCCGATCCTACGGCTTAGGCGCACTTGGCGGCGTGGCGACACAAGCCCTACGATCGCGATCAACGGCCCACCGTGATTTTTACTGGAATCATGGGCTAACGTGCCGCGCCACCCTGGGCCACTCACGCACAGTACACCGGCCAAGCCCAATACTGTTCATCACTTTTTAAAATGATTTTCCATTTAAAATAATTACTGAAATCCATTTTATTTGTTTTAGGCAATAAAATATTCAGGAAAATTCCAAGAAAATTCTCAAAATTACTTTGAGATATTTTGAACTCAGATAAAATATTTTTGGCAAAACTTTATTTCAACTTTGCACAAATTTAAATAGTTTTCGATAAAAGGCCAAAACACTTAATTTGCAATTAATTCAAATACATCTAGAAAAATCCAAATAAATTCCAGAAAAATCATAAAATGCACAAATGACAATAAAATAATATTTAGACGAATTTTAGGATGTTACAAACCTCCCCCCTTAACAGAATCTCGACCCCGATATTCAGGGCTAACTAGAGAATAGGTTTGGAAACTCTGACTTCAAATCTTCTTCACGCTCCCAGGTTGCTTCATTTTCAGAATGATTGCTCCACTGAACTCTGCAAAAGCGAATAGACTTGCTTCTAGTTCTGCGCTCCATAACATCCAAAATTCTGACTGGCTGCTCCTTATAAGTCAGGTCTTCCTACTGACTCTATTAAGTCCAGCGGGTTTGTTCTGCTGGCACTCTGAGACATTTCTTAAGTTGTGACACATGAAACACGTCATGCACTCCTGCCAAAGACTGAGGCAATTCCAACTGATAGGCCACCTCTCCTCGATGGCTTAACATATTTTTTTACAACGTCTGTAACATATTTTTTCAACGTTTGCAATATTTTTTTCCGCACGGATATTTCTACTATTATCAAATAAAAATATTGCACTCGTAAGAATAAAATGTTGCAGACGTGAAAAAAATTGTTACAAGCGTCCGAAAAAAACAGACGTCTTAACATAAGTTGTTCCATAATAAAAATGAGCTCAAACCTCATGTTATTTTTCCTTTAAGAAGTCCAATACACATTTTCTCTTTCTCTCTCAACACACACACTCTCAAGTAACATCTTGATGTAAACGGTGGCCCGATCTTCCAACAGGTAGTACTAAATCGATTGATGGAGAACTCGATGTTGACGATTCGGCTTTCAATCAGAACTGATTCAAACCCTACAATCGCTACACCACAGCTTCTTTGGTTATCAACCATGCACAAATACGGTTGACCTTACCAAGAAGGCTTATCCCTGCATGCGAATCGAGAACACAAGTAAGAACATAGAAGATACAATCTGAAATTGTGAATAATATTAAGCACACGGTTAGGGTTCCACAAACCGATATATGGCGAAAAACTGACAAAATGTCTAGTTGTAATATAAGCAAAACCCATCTATTCTAGCGACGACTACTGAATATATATGAGGATAAAGGCAAGGGAGGCGGTCAAGAGGGTGACCGTGCAACCCTAGGTCGAAGGTCTTTGGGTCTAAGTGGAGGTAGCGCAGTACCTGGTAGATTTTGTTCGTTATATTGATTTGACAATTCCCATCGATTCAGAAGGAGTTTGGACGTGAAACCACTTCTATAGAACGCCTCAAACAGATTTCGTATGACCCAGATATGGTCGTTTTTAGTTGAACAGCTCTTGAGGGTCGAACTGGACTCGTGAACGAATTAGACTTGATCTCGGGGTGGACTTGGAGTGTCAGAAGTTGTTGAGCCCTTATCTTGGCTTGAGGTAGAAGCATGGCTTGCTGGGCCGGCATAATCACATCACATCTAATCTCAAAATTCATGTATTTTTTTAACGAGGCATCCAAACACCCTTTTGAGCGATTGCTATGGTTTGTTTCCTATGGGATTCAATAAGACAAGGCATTCAAATATGGTGTTTCGCCTATTCCTGTCTTTTTAGTTTTTTGTCTTCCAAAAGGCATTTAATCATTAGCATGGTTCTAGCCATTAATGACTACTCCATCCGTCCTTTTTTACCTATTATTTTAGACATCGGTAAATTCGCTAATACACACATTTGTCTATTAACTTTTTGTAACATCCCAATTTTTGCATTTGAGTTGATTTAATGTGATATTGCATTTTTGGGAATCTTCTGAAATTTTATTGCAATTTAAACTTTATTATGGATTTTCACTTCATTCAAAAAGTACTTAAAATGGATTGTTTTCAAGTAAAAATTTACCCAAAATATTTTATTTGGGTTCTATATGATCTAAAGTATTTTACATAATTTTTTAAATTTATTTGGTATTTATTTGAAGCTATTTGTATTTTCTGCAATTTCTAAAAAGAAAAAGTATTTGAAAATCTGGAAAAGGCTTTGGGCCCAAACCATCCAGCAAGCCCCCAAGAACCAATGCCAAGGCTCGGCGTCACAGCCCAGTCAGCCGCTCGACCCGATCTATGCCACGTGTGACGCTGACAAGTGGGGCCCACCTATCAGAACGTCGTTTCTGTGTACACACCGTGTCTACCACGGACACCGATGCAGTTTTGACCAAGCCATGGACTCCTAGGGCTATTTTAAAGGGAACACTGTGTTCGCAAGGAGTTAAGCAAGCTAAACCCTATATTGATTTCAAGGATTTCAACATCGTTTCGTCGGATTTGGAGTTTTTCGCAAAGCGCTGCTGCTGAAGAGAAGTCATCGGTTAGCCACCAGTGGTGAGTCTCGAAATCTGTGCCATACACCATCATGTTTGTCTCGTCATGTTCTACCTAGTGCTCGCCTTATCATGACCGGAGCGTCGCCGGAAGTTGCTGTCGCCATCAAGCCGTTGGTTAATATATTGCATGTCATTTCGAATTATACTAAGTAATTTGGAAATTAGTTATTCAACCTAATTGAATTATACCTACCTTGTCATTTACTATGCCATGTTTATTTGTTACTCTAGGATGGATAATTATTAGTTAGTTGCTTATAGATACCAACGTGGGTTAGTTAGATCGTGAGTAGTTTGCTTAGCCATGACACGAATAATTGATATCTTTTGGAAGTGCAAATTCAAATTTGACTAATGATATATGGAACATATTTATGAAAGGTTGTGTCATGTATTGTCACACAATGACGTTGAGTTGTTGATGGCATGTGTTGCACGATAATCAACTAGGGTGGTAAATGATTTAGATTGAGGTAAGCGGCTATGTGCTAGGGTGGGTCTATGTGACATTTGGGTTGGAAACTCTGTGTGAATCTTTTGATATTGATAACTGAGTTTTATTTAGAAGTCTTGCCTCGATCAATTTAGGACTTAACCTTATAAGTCATTGAACTGGGCTAATCATACAACCATATATCTATTATAGCTCAGACCTAACTTAGTAAATTACTAAGTCTTGACATATGGTATCTCAAGAGGATAACCCAATTGTGTGCGTGGTTGGAGAAGGTGTGTATTGCAGTGGCTCCATATCTTGAACAATGATTGTTCCTAGTCCAACGATGTGTTCCTCTTATTCTTCTACTCTGTATGAGGGAGAAATAGTGAGACTAAGCTTATCGAAGAGTCTATGTTCGGATAGAGTTTTCGAAAGATTTTGTTATGATCCTCTTAGTCACACGTCAATGGGTACATGTTTTGGCCGACATTATAAGATTGATCATATCCTATGGGTAAAGTGTATAACTTCCCAAAATTCCTAAAATAAAAGGAAAAAACTTTCCACTGTCCTAAACTAAGGTCTGCAAAGTGTCAATCTATTCGAATAACTGTGCCCTGGTTGTGGACAATGCTCGATAATTTCACATAAATGTTAGATTTTATAAAATAAAACTTGAGAAAGGAGATTATGTACCTATGAAAGTAATAAAAATTGGTTAGGCTGTGTGCGAATTTACTTCGAGAAATACTTAAAAGCTTTCTTATTTCTTATTGATTTTTTTACTGTTATTTAAATCTAATTATTGTATTTCAATTGAAAATGCTACTTTACTGCAAATAACCATATCCGCCATCCTTTGGAATAACCTTGTATGTAGTTATATAAGACTTGCATTCTATGTATAACTTGTTGAGTACTTTATGTACTTACCATTGCCATAACAAAATCATCAGTTGAACAAGAGTCTACACCTGCAATGGAGGAGTTCCATGAGAAGGCGAGTTACTAAGGGCGAACCTTGTCATTTGCCTCTGGCATATTGTTGGGTTATCTACGAAGTTTTCTGTTCTGCTACTGTTATTTTTCTTAGAGTTAAGCCTTATGTGGCCCAATAATGTAAAGTTGACCTTAAGACCATTCAACTATCTTTTATTCAATAAATATAGTTTTTATTATATTTTCGTTGTGTATGATTATGATATTATACTATATTGCTACTGTGTGTACTATCGTGATCCTGGATTAGTGCAATATACACAGAGGATCTAGATTTGCATATTCGAGTCCTGACATTTTTCTAATTTTATGTTAGTAAAATTAAAAAAAAATAATGATATAGAAATTGTTTTGATGATAAATCCACTAATATCAATTCTAACTAGTTTGTGTATATTATTGGTCAAAGTTTTAAAAATTTATCTGCACGCATTCTAAAATGACATCTATTTAAGAATGGGGCAGTATTCATAAGTTTTTTTTTCATGTTTCTAGTTAAAAATAGCGAAGAAAGTAATGTTAGACGGGTTTTGCAGACCTAGAGAATTTTCCAGGGTGGATACCACAAAATAAGTAATACGGATGGTTTTTTTAAAGAGTGATAAGTAAGGTTTTTTTATTTTTTATTATAAGTACTTTTTAAAGCTATGGCAACAAAATCTCGCCGGAATTGGTTATGAACTCAAACTGACTATATTCCAAATCACACCACCCCTACCGCAAACTATACCTTATCGCGATCAAATGATAGATAAGGTTCTTAAACACGCCCTTTGATACTCATTCAGCGCGTGGATATCACAAGAAATTCAGGAAGTTCGAGGAAACTCTAAACTAAGTCCTCATAATTTTAAAGGATTTATAATAATTTCCACAAATTCCTGTGTTCACGTGGTTTAAAGGTCAAAATCCAATTTTTTTGTAGCATGGAATGGCGCTTCTTTTTACCGTCAACATGGCAACATTGCTGAAGCTTTTGCTTTTCCAGTATCACATGACAAAAGCTCTAGGATACTTCAATGAAATAATCAGCAGGATAATTTCTAGAAAAATGAAAATCACAATGCCTGACCCTATAGTTAAATTCCCAGCATCACAAAGTAAAACCAAACTAGATCATCCAAGACAAGTAGAATCTAAACTCAAAATCCATCCATCTACACTAGGGGTGGGCATCAGTGCACTGAAACTGAGTTACCGAACCGAATTAACCGATTATTTCGGATTTTTCAGTTTTTGGGTTTCGGTTCGATTATTTTACTGCTATTCGGATTTTAGGTTATGGTTCGGTTTTTAACTCTCATAAACCGAATAGTCGAACGAACCGATATACTCCTGTCCAGTTGTGTGGACCAAAAACCTCATCTCCTCTCCTGCTACACGCGCGCCTGATCGCGGAAGATGTCTTTCTCCAAGCCGTTCTCCGCCTCCTGCCGGCCCTCTTCCCGCTCGCTCACACTGACCCCGCCTTGGCTACAACCTCTCGCCACAACACATTCGTCGCAACTCCCCCAACACCGTGCGCCTCGTGGAGCTGCTCCCCTTGCTCACACCCTTCCACTTCGGGCTCCACAACTGCATCCTCGTGCTCTTGAACCCCTGAGCAATCCGACCTCACCGAGGCCGTGCTGCTCACCTACCACGCTCCCCACTCCAACTGCCACCCTCCTTCTTCACCTACTCCGCTGTCCTCGTGGTGCTCCTTCGCGCGCACTGCCTCGACAACTTCTTCGCGGTGCACCGGTTCACCCTCCAAGCTGCCTTCCTGCACACTGCTGCCACCCACACGATCTACCTCTCCGCCCTCGCTGCACGCCGACTACCTGACACCGAGCTCCACCACATCCACCTCATCGCTCCCTGGCTCCTCCGTGCCCCCTTCCCCGACCGCCTACTATGTCATTGTCAAGCCACTCGTCACTGATCATGGCCTCCATGCAGATGCCGTCGAGCTCCCGGACTTGAAGGTTAGAAGATGCACTCAAGCTATTCGATAGAATGCTCAGGGAGCATGATCCTCCACTGATTATCTCTGGTTCTCTCAGTTAACCAAAAACCAAATTAACGGGACTGAAATATTTTGGTTAATTCGGTTCGGTTTTTCATTTTAGCCAGGGAAATTTGGAATACGGTTTCTAGAAACCGAATTATTTAAAAACCGAATAAACTGAACTGAAAAAACTGAAAAAAAAACCGAATGCCAGATTCTACACTGAAAGTTGGACTCATAATCCGGAACTTTCCAACTGAAGCAAAAAAATGGACATAGACAGAGAGACTACCTTTCAGCTGACAAACACAAGCCCACGCGCGCACTAAGTAAAAAAAAATGACACCTACAGTATTCAATTGCCTGAATTGTACAAGTGACAATGTACATGATGTTCACAGGAGTCTGGAAAAAGGGTGTCCAGACATACAAAACAAACAGCAAAAACAGTCAACCTAAGTCTGAAGTCTAAAACCGCCTATGATAGAAGTGATTTGCACAGTCAGAATGCGAGCCACAACATCACCGTTGGATGGTCAAGATGAGATCAACTGGAGGAACAATTGTTACTCATTGGTTTGCTGCAGTCGTCATCTGACAGTTCAGAAGTCTGCACGAAACACGAATCAGCCCAGGCAGCCTCCTCGGGTGAAACTTCAACTGCCTTCATATTTGATTTAATTGATTCCAAAATAGTAGGCAAGATATCATCAGGTTCAGAAGCCTCAAGTGGCTCTTCATTTAAACTTGGTTCAGAAAGCAGAAATGAGATTTCTCCATCATCAGAAGTCATAGTCATGCATGCAACTGTTTGCACCAGAATTTGGCAAGTCTAGTCAAAATCGGCAAGAAAGTCAAACATACAGAAATTAACGGAAGATTTGGAAAGATTTGAGGGTATTTGGTAACGGCAAGATCTCTGAAGATAAACTATCCGAAACGAAGGCCGATACGGATCAGGTTTTGAAACGTATTGTAATAGGACACGATCGGCCGACGGGTATAAAAGAAGTGTCAAAGCAAGCTGCAAAAACAACACAATCAAACACACCAATCTACATTACTTTTTCCTGTCGACTAGGAGTAATTCTTGTAATTTAGTCTTTGTAATTCGATCTTGATCAATAAAATTGCGCATCGTCGATTGTTGATCTTCTTCAAATTACGCCCCAGGTTCGATTTGTTCTGATTTTGTTGCGCATCGCCTTCTTCAGAATCGATCTTCCTTTATCCTCTGATTAGCCTTAATCGACTAATTAGACTTACCTTGTTACTTTGATTTAATCGGTTTCAAGCTGATTGAGTCTAAGCCGATTGATCGCCACAATCGGCTTTGAGAGAATTTTATATTTTTACCTTGTCGATTCTGAGTCAAATCGATTGTACGCGCTGAACGGTGTTCATCGGTGTCTTTGTTGTCGAAACCCTATATCAAGTTTTTGACGCCAACACACTCTTGGCACGCCGAGTGGGACCAATGTCTTTATCAGGAAAGTCGATTCCGCCATCCGATCTCAACACAGAAGCTATAATCGTCCCAACAATGGACGATTTCACTCCAGAACAACGTCAAAAAATCGAAGATCGAAAAACTGCGCTAGAAGAGATGATGCTAAGCTGTTATCAGAAAACTAGACGTGGCGTCACTCAAAAATCCGCCTCTGATGGTCAGCATACAGGAGATGCGGGTGTCACGAACCGATGGCGATATCCGCTGCTCAAGTCGAATTATCGGCTATGATTAATCAATCTGTGCACCACGCTTTGATAAATTAATCATCGGCTCTCGTCACCACGCTTAAGCCGATGATAGCGAATAGTGTTAAAAGTATCGCCAGAATTGGCCTCGTGTGGTAGTCTGCTAGACCCATTGCAAGCTCTGCCAAATTACCGTGTCTTTTCAGTGGCGCAAAACACGCAGAACTCGCTAGCCAATCCTAAACCATCCGCTATAACCTCACCCCCTACCATGATGCCTACTCAGCCCACCATAATATTGCCTAGAGATCCTTGGCCAAGTGGGGTGAATCATCACTATGCCTATACCGACACCGCCAAATTAGATGCATCAACAAGTCTGCCACCGTAGGCCCCGTTCTATGCATTTTCGCAATCGGTTTCACAACCGATTGAGCCTGAGAGATACCCATATGATTCTACCCTGCCTAGAAATCCAGGTCCACATAGGATAGTAACATATTCAGAACCTTTTGTCCCCGTACCAGAACCCCAAATCAAACACAGTAGGTACGATCAGTACGCTCGTGTGCCATCGACTCAGCCTAGTTGGCAACCCGAGTTTGCACTCGGGGGGCAGAATGCCAACTATGACCAACATTATCAAGGGTCTGTTGTTCCAGTGGTCGATAATGCGAACTGGGATGATCAAATCTCTGCCGTCTTGAGGATCAATTCGGCATACAGCCAAAAGGAAAGGTTATCGGCTAAAGGAAGCCGTATCCTGATTACATAGATCGCATGCCTTACCCCCACAATTTCAGAGTCCCAGATTTTGTGAAATTCTCTGGTGACGACTCAATCACTACCCTAGAGCATATCGGACGCTTTATCACGCAATGCGACGAAGTAGCTCAGTTCGATGGGCTGAAAATAAGACTGTTCCTATTATCATTGTCCGGAGCAGCTTTTACTAGGTTCACTTGTCTGCCTCCAAATTCGATCTTTTTATGGAACGATTTGGAAAGCCGATTTCACGAATACTTTTTCTCAGGCAGTTTAGAGCTCAGGATTTCCGACCTAAGCTCTGTTCGCCAGAGATTTGGAGAATCGGTGACTGATTACATTAAAAGATTCAGAGGAATCAGAAACCGATGTTTCAGCGTCACATTGCCCGATAATCAGCTCGATGATTTGGCCTTTCAAGGATTAATTCCACCACTCAGAGAGAAGTTTGGAGGGCAAGAGTTCGCTGATCTAAGTCATCTGCTTCACCGTGTGTCGGCTCAAGAGAGCTGATTCTCAGATAGTAAAACGTTTAAATATAGATTTAAAAATAATAATAATAAAGAAAAAGATAAAGCTAAAATTAACATGGTCGATTATTGTCCGAGAGATTCTTCAGAAGACGATGAAGCAGAGATAAACATAGCCGAATGGATAAAAGGGTCCAAAAAATCCTTAGTTTGTTCTTGGCTCAAGCCGACTAGGAATAAGTCGGAAGTCAAATACGCCTTTGACGTCTCCAAGTGTGATCGTATTTTTGATTTATTATTGCAAGAGAAAATAATACGATTGCCTGAAGGACACGTCATACCATCGGCTGACGAGATCAAAAAGCGCAGGTATTGCAAGTGGCACCATTCTTTTTCCCATAATACTAATGATTGCAATATTTTCCGTCAACAGATTCAGTCGGCTATCGAAGATGGACGGTTAAAATTTGCTGATGAACCGACTATGCAAGTTGATGCTGATCCATTCCCTATCAACATGGTTCAATGTTCGGCTAAAGAGAAAAAGCCGATGCATGATGAGCCAAAAAAGGATCAGCAAGTCGACATTCAGTCAAATTCAAACGGCAGCCAGACATTGAAGATTACAATCGGCCCATTACAAATAGAAGCCGATCATGAAGAGAAGAATTCGAGAACCATTAAACCCAAAGGAAATCCTCAAGTGGGTAAATGGTACAAAGCTGAAAAATCGCCATCAAAGCAGTCAGCTAAAAGGCCAGGACCGACGTTTTCTCAGTTGATGGAGAAATATGAAAGAATGAATAATCGACCACGATATCCTACTCGTCGGTCGAATAATTTATATCACACCAAAAACGTGGAGAAAGCACATAGAAGGTGCCCTTTTTGACAGTTTTGTTGGGAAAGGGGAGTAGCAGTGCCATCTCCGTATACGTGCCCGATAGATCAATATCCCCGAGACGATTGGCCAAGACAATCGGCTAAAGATAGACTATGCAGGCGATTCGAGATCATGGCAAAAGTTCTGAAGACACATTCACGAAAGAATATCCGAACCGAATCGGGCACGGACGAGTTGAAACACAAAGGCCTAGCTCGGGATCGAGAAAATTTGGTGGCGGATCGAAAGCCGATGGAGCCCAAACCTAGGTGGTGTCCATCTGGCCTTAGCCGATCGCAGCGCAGACGGCCGAGACTAAGGACTCAAGAGATCCGAGAAGCCAACGCAGAAAAACAGAGGGATGAGACTTTCAATGAGCTTCGTCCGATCGAGGTTGTTAAGGAAGAATGGAGCAAAAAGAATAGGTCGAGGAAGATTTTGAGTCGGCGGATAATCTAGATTCTCCTATGATTAGAGACGATACACCCCAATGGATATCAATATGGTGTTCACATTACCAGCCGAATTAAAATCAAAACTGAGTCGGCTAAAGAGACTTTTGCTCAGTCATGTTCAGGCGTCCAAAATGCAATCTTCGAAAAACCAAGGGATGATCATCGACATCTAAAACCATTGTATATGAAAGGATACATAAATGGCAAGCCGATATCAAGAATGCTGGTAGACGATGGAGCTACAGTAAACCTGATGCCCTATACGACTTGCAAGAAACTAGGTAAGTCCGATGAAGACTTGATTAAAACTAATATGGTTTTAAACGACTTCACAGGCGATCCCACAGAGGCCAAAGGCGTCATGGTTACATAACTGACTGTCGGTAGTAAAACTTTGCCGACCGCATTCTTTGTCATTGACACCAAAGGAAATTACTGTGTTCTGCTTGGAAGAGATTGGATTCACGCCAACTGCTGCATCCCATCGACGATGCATCAAGCGCTGATCCAATGGAATGGAGAGGAAGTTGAAGTTGTTATAGCCGACACATCGACTCACATCGCCATGGCTAGTTCTGATGCGAATTGGCAACACGAAGAGGCTGGGTGTATATCGGGAAAAACACTGGATGATTGCGACTTCATTTGCATAAGTAAGTCAGGACTGATGCCGATCAGTGTCAAGCCGGGCACGTTTGATCGGACAAATGAAGTATTGCGCCGATGGGGACAAGAAAAGCAATGAAGACATTACAAGATAAAATGCAAAGCTATCGGCAAATAACAGATAGCTATGAGGCTATAGAAGATTTTCAAGAGATTGAAAAGTTAGGTCAAGGCTTCACATCTAAAGATCTGCTTGAAGAAGTCGATATAGGTAGCGGTGATAGAAAAAGACCAACTTTTATTAGCACAAAATTAGATGTAAAATACAAAGAAAGATTGATCAAAATTCTTAGATATTATAAAGATTGTTTTGCTTGGGAGTATCACGAGATGCCTGGTTTAAGACGACAGCTGGTACAACATCGGCTACCTATTAAACTAGGATATCGTCTATTTAAACAGTACCCTAGGCGTTTTAATCCGGCTCTGTATAATATTATAAAAGAAGAAATAGAACGATTGTTGGAAGCAAAATTTATAAGGCCTTGCCGATATGCGGAATGGGTTTCCAACATTGTTCCAGTCATGAAGAAAAATAGAAAACTTCGAGTATGTGTCGACTTTAGAGATTTGAATAAGGCGACGCCAAAAGATAAATACTCGATGCCAATAGCCGATATGCTTATCGATGGTGCATCAGGGAATAAAATCATAAGTTTTCTGGACGAAAATGCCGGATACAATCAGATATTCATGGCAGAAGCCGATATACCAAAAACAGCTTTTAGATGTCCTGGTGCCATAGGTTTATTCGAGTGGACGGTTATGACTTTTGGTTTAAAGAACGCCGGGGCAACATACCAGCGAGCCATGAATCTGATTTTTCATAATTTAATCGATCATATTGTCGAAATATATATCGATGATGTCGTAGTAAAGTCTGCAGATGATTTGCAACATTTGGCCGATTTGGAAAAGGTTTTTCAGAACATAAGATCACATGGCACAAGATGAATCCTTTCAAATGTGCATTTGGCGTGTCACCGGGCAATTTTGGGCTTTATGGTACATGAAAGAGGTATTGAAGTCAATCAAGCAAGAGTTAAAGCCATAGTCGAAACAGTACCGCCAACATGCAAAAATGAATTACAAAAGTTGATCGGCAAGATTAACTATCTCCGAAGGTTTATCTCAAATCTCTCTAGTCGGATCCGTGCTTTTACCCTGCTGTTGAAATTAAAGGATAATCAAGAATTCATGTGGGGAATTGATCAGCAAAAGGCTTTCGACGACGTCAAAGGTTATCTAGCCAATCCTCCGGTTTTGGCCGCGCCACGAAAAGGGATTCCTTTCAGGTTATATATATCGCCTGAGGAGGAAACTATTGGATCCGTTTTAGCACAATAAATCGATGGAAAGGAAAGGGTTATCTTTTATTTAAGCCGACGCCTTCTTGATGCTGAAGTCAGGTACCCTTTCATCGAGAAATTATGCTTATCTCTATATTTCTCATGTACAAAGCTAAGACATTATATTTTAGCATCGGCTTGTAAGGTGATCTATAAAACCGACGTTATAAAATATATGTTATCAGCTCTGATTTTACGAGGTCGACTCGGCAAGTGGGCTTATGCCTTGATAGAGTTCGACCTAATTTATGAATCGGCTAAAGCAGTTAAGGGACAAGTTCTAGCCGATTTTATAACAGGACATGATACTGCTACCGATTTGGTATCTGTAGTCCCGTGGCAATTATTTTTTGACTGGTCTGTGTGAAGAGAAGGTGATGGAATCGGTATGGTGCTCATATCACCCAAAGGGTATAATTTTGAATTTGCATTTCGATTAAACAGTCGATGCTCGAACAATCAGGCAGAGTATGAAGCATTGCTTAAGGGTTTGCAATTGTTGAAAAACATTGGAGTAAATGCGGTTGAGGCATACGGGGATTCAATGTTTATTGTGCAGCAAATAAAAGGAGAATACCAATGTAGAAACGAAATACTGCTGAAATATTTGGAACAATGTTTCGAGATTATCGGCTCATTTACATCATTTTCTATCGGTCAGGTCCCTCGAGAATTGAACGATAGAGCTAACGCCTTGGCTCAACAAGCATCAGGGTACAAAGACTTTGACCGATATCAGGTAACCGAATTTCTAGATAAAGCCGCCATGTGCATAGATATTGTGGATTGGAGGACGCAGATAAAGAATTACCTGATCGACCCATCTAAGCCGACAGAACGCAAGATTAGGCAGCAAGCGTTAAAGTACATTGTTATAGACGATACATTATATTATCGGACGATGGAAGGCTTGTTGCTGAGATGTCTTGGAGCCGAAGAAACATGGGTAGCAATGGGCGAAGTGCATAAAGGTACTTGCGGATCTCATCAATCGGCTCATAAGATGAAATGGATGCTTAGACGAACGGGTTATTTTTGGCCGACAATGCTAGAAGATTGTTTCAAATATTATAAAGGATGTCAGATGTGTCAGAAATTTAGCAATGTACAACTAGCACCAGCATCGGTCTTGCACCCAATTATCAAGCCATGGCCGTTTAGAGGTTGGGGAATAGATGTAATCGGCCAAATATTTCCTGCTTCGAGTAAAGACCACAAGTTTATTTTGGCCACGACCGATTATTTCTCTAAATGGGTTGAAGCTATACCGCTTAAGAAAGTGACCAGCGTTGAAGCAATCGGTTTTGTTAATGAACATATTGTCCATCGGTTTGGAATACCACAAACAATCATGACCGATCAAGGTACGGTGTTCATGTCTAATGAATTTCAGAGTTACGCGACAAGTTTGGGAATTAAGTTATTAAACTCATCCCCATATTACGCTCAGGCTAACGGACAAGCCGAGTCGTCCAACAAAACGTTAATTAAGTTGATCAAAAGAAAAATCAATGAAAGACCAAGGAATTGACACTCAACCCTATCGGAGTCACTTTGGGCCTATCGGCTAGCTTATCACGGAGCAACGAAGTTCTCACCTTACTAGTTGGTATACGGTCAGGAAGCCGTTTTATCCGTGGAGATTAACATCGAGTCTATATGAACGGCCAGGCAAAATGGTTTGTTGGCTCAGGAGTATAATGATTTGATGATTGATACCTTGGATGAGTTAGTAGAGTTGCGTTTGTCTACGCTTGATCGACTTAAGAAGAATAAGGTCAGAGTCGCAAAAGCATATAATAAAAAAATCGTACCTAAATCTTTTGATCAAGCCGATTTAGTGTGGAAAACAATATTACCTGTTGGATCGAAAGATAGCCGATTTGGAAAATGGTCACCTACGTGGGAAGGGTCGTACAAGGTTAATCGGCTAGTCGGTGGAAATTCATATGTACTGGAAACGTTGGAGGGGTATGTTTTGCCTAAAGCTATTAACGGGAAATATTTAAAGAAGTACTATCCTAGCGTTTGGATTGGAGCCTAGCCGATAGAGAATTACGTTCAAAAGCCAAGTTAACACGATGCTGTTAATCGGCTAGAAAGATTGCAGATTCAAGGAGATGAAATTACGGGAAAGTGAACATAAAATTGGTTAAACAGCCGATTATAAAAGTTACAAAGTATAAGTGTTTCCAAAAGACGGTCGACAAAGTTTTACATCTTTAAAAGCTAGTATTGGATGCCTGAGCCTGGAAGGGTTGAGCCCAAAGCCGAGAGAGCACCAGCAGCTTTTGCGATCACACACTGAACTTCTTCAATGATGCAATCGTCTTCCTTTGCATTTCCCGGCACTGGTACAACCTTGGTCGACTGCTTCTTTACACTCACCACAGCCATGGCGATACCAAGCTTCTGGTCTTTGATCTCCGACGCTGTTTTCTCCATGGTTTGTTGGCCTTCTTGGATTTGTTTTTCAGTCTTGGCCAACTCTTCCAAAAAAATTTCTTTGTGTTCTCAAGCTTGGAGAGGGACTCTTTGGTCGACTTCAGCTGCTGTGCATCGGCATCAAATTTGCGTTTCTTCGCCATGGCGTCAGCAACCAACTCATCCAGGAGCTTTTGATCGGCTTCCTGGGCTTCACGACGATCGATTCTAGCCTACGCTGCCTCCACTTCAGACCTCCTCTCGTCCAAGTGGCAGACATTGAGAAGAGCTTCCATGGCTTCAGGGGGCAGATCGGCTTCAACCGCCGCCATAGCATCACGGATCGGCTGGTTGTTCGCCAGATCTCCGATTGTGGCCTCATAACCAGATCAAAAGGCTTGTTTAGTTTTTCCTTCATGCCTGGGGCAGAGGTGACGGTAGCCGACGCTTCCTTCGACACTTCAAGGATCTTCCTGATTTCAGCATCATAGTCGTCGGTGGCCATGATCTTAGGGTCATCAAGATCGGCCAGAGAAAAGCCCAACAGGTTTTTCGGGTCGGAGAGCTCTGGCAGATCGGTGACCAGGGCTGTTGGCGTCGGCCGTGGAGGAGATAGTGGCGTAGATGAAATCTTGGGAAGATCGGCCAGGATCTTCGCAACTTGAGCTGATTGCGTCGGCTAAAAGAAACGAATAAAGGGTAAGCCGACGTATTGAGAGATATAAGTCACTTAAAAGGTACGATTATTTACCTCTTCAGTAGCCGACGCATGTGGCGAACTCTCGCCGCTCTGCTCTTGGGGCTTGGGTCCCTTTTTCGCAGGAGCCTTGGTGTATTTTGTTTTCTTCTTTTCTAAAAATATAATCGGCTAACGGTTAGTTGGATAGAAATCAAAAGAAATAATGGCCGATTGTGTCATACTTACTTGGTTTTTTCTCTCAATGTCCGACAAAGACGGACTATGAATCCCCATGGTACCTGAGGTGTACCCAGTAAGGCCAGTCGACTGGAGTGGCCTTTTGACTGCCACGCCTGATTGGTCTAAGCGTGTTTCTTGCCGGTGCCTTAGCCTCGCAAAAAGAAGATAAGAGATTAGGAAATGTATCTGGCAAGACCAAGGTGTAAAAGAAAAATTATTCGAGCCGATACCTTATTGATATCTACAAGACTTGTATTAGTATACCCCGCATAGTTAGTTTCGTCGCTTGAATCACTGTTAGTATCTACTGAAGGAACATGTGGAGGTCCATCCATGTTTGTGATGAGTATTTGACTTTATATGATCTAGGATAGCTTAGATTTGAGTTTGTATTTAAATTTGATTTCAAGTTGGAGTTGCATTTGCGACGGACCAAATTTCTGAGTGTTTCACGTGTATGCCGGACCAAATCACAGTGAGTTTCACGTGTATGCCGGACCAAATCACAGTGGGTTTCACGTGTATGCCGGACCAAATTTCTGTGAGTTTCACGTGTATGCCGGACCAAATTTCTGTGAGTTTCACGTGTATGACGGACCAAATCTTAGTGAGCTTCATGTGTATGACGGACCAAATGTCGCGTGAGTTTCACGTGTATGACGGACCAATTTTACTCATGTGCAGTAATATGCATTTTTAAAGGTCTTCCCGTACTCAAAATTATTTGGTCTACATGAAAGTTGTAGATAATTTCAAGACGCATCTTTTTCATGTTGACAATTTTTTCATTTGAGCAACATAAAAAATCATATAAAATCGGGAAGGTTAACAGAGAATCTCACATGTATGACGGACCAATTTTGACAGCGTGCAATAATATGCCTTTTTGAAGGTCTTCCCGTGCTCAAAAAATTATGTGTTCTACATGAAAGTTGTAGATAATTTTGAAACGCAACTTTTTCATGTTGACAAGTTTTTCATCTGAGCAATATAAAAAATCATAAAATATTAAGAAGATTACTGCTGTATTGAAAACAGGATGTTTGCACTTGGTTGAAGTGTTTTGGTCCGTTTTGGTCTGTACTACCCAAATTCGTGATGTAATTGATGAGCTGGGTTCATTGTGGAACCAAGAAGGATTTTCTTATCTTTGTGAATGTAGGACTTCATTTGGTGGTCATGGTGAGGCGAAGGGAGGCTGGAACTAGGCATGGGATGGCCGGAGGTTCAAGTTGACCGGATGTTCGCCGGAAGATGGCCGGAGATGAAGTCGGTGCAGTCTCAAGAGACAAGAGACCAGTGGAGAAGCTAGCTTATCACTACTTGGATCAAGGAGAGCTGCTGGGTTGCAGTTCTGGAAGATAGAGTAGTGGATAAGTGTAGCTTGCTTTGAAAACTGTGCAAGAAAACCCATGTGTGTGGTGGGTTCTGAGTTAGCCCTTGCATGGCTGGTTGAGTGGGTTAATCCTAGCCCTTGATGGATGCTCTAGGGTTTAGAGGCTCATCCAAGGGTGGTAGGTGGCCCAAGAGTTGTATAAATAGGGGTGGAGGGGCAGCCTCCCCTTGTGAAGGTTTTTGATGCTCCTTCGAGTTTTGCCCACATGAATGTGAGGCTTTGTAACCTCTCCTTCCAGAAATGAAATGTTCTTCATTTATGTTCATGTTTCATTTCCTTTACGCATTTACTTTACGCATTTAAATTACGCATTTACTTTCTTGCAATTTACATATACGCAATTTGGATTTGCCTCCTCTCCTTCTACATGCTTACGAATCTTTGTTGAGGTTGATTTTTGATGAATGATCCTACTTCTGAATTCTTGTCCTCAATCATCTAAGAAATCCATGCGTTCTTCTTGCAAGAAGTTGTTCTTTGCGTTCTTGAATGTGTGATTTTATAGAGTGCGTTTCCTTGAACTTCTTTGTGTTCTCTTGCTTGCTGGGACGTGTGGGAAGTCATTCAAGATCACTTTGATCATCAAAACCCCACGAGCAAGCCTTGATCGAAGTTCTTTCGATTTTTGTCGAAACTTGGTATGTTCTTCGTTCTCGGGCATAAAGGTCGGAAATTTGACATCAATCCTTGTGATTAAAGGTTAGAATAAGTTCCTGACATCCCAAGAACCTTATCTACCAAGTTTGGTTGAGTTTGGATCAACGTATCAAAAGATACATCAATTCTCCCATTTGATCCTGTGCTGAAATCGCAGTTTATTTGCCTAATTTTATTGTAGCTACAGTAACCCGATAGTTCCAGCCCTAGAGTGCAGTAGTACTGGCCTCAGGCTGATTTTTTGTGAAAATTGACCCTTTCATTTCCATTTGATATCTAAGGGTTTTGGCTTGGTTTCTTTGGGTGAAAATCTGTATTTGTGATCTTCCTTAGAGAACGTATTTTAATTTGGGATCATTCACCCCTCTGATCGCCATCTCGGTCTTTCATCTACTGTCGTCTCGAGAAGATTTGGAAAAAACTCATTGACAATAGCCGACATTGACTTGTCAGAGTAAAGCGCCTCTGCGATAGATAGCCACTAGGAAGAAAAGCGTTCTGACCGACGAGTGTTCAATATAAAATGCGGCAAGTCTTTGATCTGAAGCTTATCGGCTATTTCAAGGACGAGGTTAGCTGCGGCTGCATTACGGACCCTGGCTCTTGGTTGAAGCCGATCAAGTAGTGGCAGACTCGAAATAACCTGACCAAAGCCTAGTTGTCTAGCATAAACTGATGGACTGTTGAATTCGTATGAAGGTTGAAAAGTCCGATTCCTTGTGTGAAGAACGACATGCAAAATACTTGGCGAAATAAAAAGCTTGAACAAATCCAACGTATCTTGTGGCATTAGAGCACTATTGGCATCTAAATGAAGGAAGGAAGGCCATGGGAAATCGGCTGTGCTTGTATAACTGAAGAAATCATTCTGTTTGAATCCATTACTGTCAAGCTGAAGAAAGAATGATAGATATTTCTTAGAGCCGACAGGGGTGACTTTTGTCTCATTCCCAGAGCATATCATAAATCTCTCACCATATGATCGGCTAGCTGTGAACTGAGGCACCATGCCTTTTGGAGTATCTTCGCGAGGAAACGCCGTGTCTTCAGAAGGATTGAGCTCAAAAGATCGGCTAAACAAGCAATACAGTCAAATCTGAATAAACCAGAGTGGTCCCCCGACGTTGTCGACAGTGAAACCCGTAAACCAGTGAAAAGCCGACATCTTATTGTGTGCATCATCTGGTAAATTGCCCCTAGAAGTATTTTTCCAAGTGCTAGCCGACGACCTTCTATCAATTGCTCTGCTATGGTTTGATATACCTGAGTTGGTCCCAAAGAAGCACCGCAGAATAAAAATCGGTCTAACCAGAGATTCAAAAAAGCAGCGTGTTCTTCGTCCGATACCACCCCGTTAACCTTATTATTATTTCTGATATATTTAGCCCATCCTTCACCTTTGGATCTGATAAGCTTGTACTTGGGCTTGGCACTATAAGCCGACACTTGATCCCCATCAGGTCTTAAGCAGCACAGTTGGGCTACGTCCAGCAGAGTTGGGCCGATAAGACCGGTGCGGAATACGAAGGCATTGAAGGTGTTCGACCAGAAATAGTAAGCCGTGGCCATTAAAGGCTCATTGGCCTCTGGATCGGCTAAGGAAAGGGGGACACATTCGGTTATGCCCATCTTTTCCCATTCACCCCTCTTTTGGGCTACTACGCGAATGTACCACGATCTCCATCCCTTGAGTGCCGTCGGCCAAGCCCTAAAGCTCGTACTCCAACCCTTTATGTTATATCCCGCAGCCGATAGAGGAAGACGAGGAATCTCTTCATTTATTACTAAATCAGCTTCTAGGTTTCCTACTGGACCTAGGTAGAATTGGTCATTGCTATTTGGGATCGGGATGAATACCTGAGAGGGATCCATTGAGATGGTTCTGACAAGGAGCCGATTGGAAGCGGTGAGCACTGGAGCTTGAAGACTAGATGCCGATTGCAGACAACTCGAGAGTTCGTGCGCGTGAGGAATGAGTCTGTGGGGGCCGCCTATTTGTAGCACGGTGAACATTTGAAGCGGCGGGAAACGAATCTCAAAAGACACGAGCAGTTAAAGCGCACTACCTGCGTGTCAGAGAATTACGGCGCAAATAAAGCAGCAGTTACTGGGGAAGATCAACAGTTAGCCGATGGGAAAGAAGCCGACAGTTGTAATTTTTGAAAGATGACAAGTCATCTCTCA
This sequence comes from Otatea glauca, assembly GCA_036346275.1. NCBI lineage: Eukaryota > Viridiplantae > Streptophyta > Magnoliopsida > Poales > Poaceae > Otatea > Otatea glauca. The sequence goes on along the minus strand of CM070713.1, from coordinate 36,089,319 downwards.
AAAATGGGGGGCATATATTTGCACCAGAATTTGGCAAGTCTAGTCAAAATCGGCAAGAAAGTTAAACATACGGAAATTAACGGAAGATTTGGAAAGATTTGAGGGTATTTGGTAACGGCAAGATCTCTGAAGATAAACTATCCGAAACGAAGGCTGATACGGATCAGGTTTTGAAACGTATTGTAATAGGACACGATCGGCCGACGGGTATAAAAGAAGGGCCAAAGCAAGCTGCGAAAACAACACAATCAAACACACCAATCTACATTACTTTTTCCTATCGACTAGGAGTAGTTCTTCTAATTTAGTCTTTGTAATTCGATCTTGATCAATAAAGTTGCGCATCGCCGATTGTTGGTCTTCTTCAAATTACGCCCCAGGTTCAATTTGTTTTGATTTTGTTGCGCATCGCCTTCTTCAGAATCGATCTTCCTTTATCCTCTGATTAGCCTTAATCGGCTAATTAGACTTACCTTGTTACTTTGATTTAATCGGCTTCAAGCTGATTGAGTCTAAGCCGATTGATCGCCACGATCGGTTTTGAGAGAATTTTATATTTTTACCTTGTCGATTACAGGTCAAATCGACTGGCACGCTCTGAACCAGGTGTTCGTCTGGTGTGCTCCTGTCAGAAACCCTACATCAAGTTTTTGACGCCAACAACAACTTAGTAGCACTTTAACAAGGAAGTGGCCTATAATACCTGCGAATAAGAATGAAAAGGGATAATTGGATCGTAAGGCTTGAAATCAGGCAATTTTTCTGTGCTGGAGTTAAGGCAACACATACTGATGTGAGATCCAGGTAATCAGGTAACAAAATTTTAAAAAAATACATAAAAAATACAAAGTAAAAAAAAAAGAAGCTAGGGAAAAATGCAAAGACAAAAGAGTACTAGTGAGCTAAGCAACAGTGCTACAGATAACTTCTCAGCAGCCAGAAGCCCAGCAGTCACAGTTGCACTGTAATTGGTTATTTCATGAACGCAGTGAGATGAGATCAGGTGGTCTGGCGAGCCTGTCTCGCATTAGACTTAGCAACTCAGCATAGCCTTAGTTGCAACTTGCAAGTTTGCACCTTGAAAGCACCTAAAAAATAACTCATCAAGTAAAACTTTCGGACATAAGTGGTGTCATCACTCCACAAAATTTGGCAAAATCTTTCAAATTTTTTATTGAGGTACTTAAATCGTTCAATTTTCATCGAGGTACAGGAATCTTTCAATAGGCACACACCAAATACTACAATAACTATTCTAGCTTGTTCAGTCACATGGCAAGAAAATGTGGGTCGTGCCGCCTATGTAATCCGTAGGAGGGCAGCCTACCGCAAGATATGTATTACCCTGTAAATCTGTAACCAAAGTGCTATGAGGCGTTCAAAGTTGAAAGACAAAATTTTAATTCAGCCAGGAATGCATTGCAAGTAAGATGGATATGGCTGTGACAGCTCCAGTGCACTACAACCAAAAGTTACAGTACCTTGTACAGACAAGTGAATTTTGAATGAAGATGTTTCTTTTTTCCTTAACGTGTCATTTTAAAACTTCCTATTATGTTGGTTTGTGAAAAATCATGTAATCCTTAGCAAGAACTGTGTTCATAGATGAAGAATTATACCAGACTTTGATTTGACTCCACATCTGATGAGCAATATGTCAGAATGTAGACAACGGAACTAAATATAATTAGGTGATCAAATGACCAAGTTTAAATCAACTCAAAATAAATCGGACAATGCTCGGCTCAACATCTATACAAGCCAAACTCGAGCACAATCAAAACCGCCTGACAGGCTTAACTGATTACTGGTTAGGAGGTTACCCCTCTATTAACTCTGAAGATCTTAAACTAAGATTTTATAAGTAAGAACAGCGTTCTACTTCCTCTTTAAATAATCAAATACTAATAATAAGCTATTCGATGCTTCACTACCAAATTGAACAATTCAATACAATACAACAACTACCACCAAGCTTTTTGTCCCAAACAAGTTGGGGTAGGCTAGGAATTAAATCCAATCAAAGTCAATAAAATGCCTAAACCTTCGATCTTAGATCATGGTTCCGGTATGTGGATCGCTAACATCATGCACTCCTATCCAACGCCAACTCTTTGGATCAGTGTTCCCCTAGACGCTAGACGCTAGGTGGGCGGCACACCGGCCCCTAGACGCTAGGCGCTAGGTGGACGACACACCGGCCCCTAGCACCTAATCGCCGATTAGGCGGGCTAGACCGCCGCCTAGGTGGGATAAATAAGCAAGGCGGGCTAGGCGAGAGGGTTTAGCCTAGCGCCTAGGCAGGCTAGGTGGTTGCCTAGGGGAATAGTGCTTTGGATACATTCCAATCTCGCAAGTCTCTTTTAACCGCTTCTTCCCATGTCAGTCTCGGTCGACCTCTCCTTTTCTTATGTTTTGAGATGATTTAAAATTCCATTACACACCGGTGCCTCGGGAGGTCTCCATTAGAGATATCCACACCATCTTAAATGATGTTGGATAAGCTTTCTTCAATTGTTGCTATGTAAGGACCTGAAACTTAAACTAAGCAAATAAAATTACTAAACATTTCATCAAGAAGATAATGGGCAATTAAACTTTATAACCAATATTATGCATCAGTAAAATAGTAACGTAGGAGTAGCAAAAAGTAAGGATTTCGGGAACTGCCGTCAGACTCACAGGCGAGGGTATTGCTCATCGAGATACCTGATCCGTCCGGGGCTAGATCGGCACCTCTCGCTAGACTCGGGTTCCATCATTGGGCAATTTAGTAACAAACCTGGTAAGGTTGTGGGTACCTTTAGCAAAAATATGAATAAAGACCAATGTGCCCATAGAAGCCAGTAAGAAGTCTAAGGGTAAGATGGTAAAAATGACAACAGTGAAAAGTGAATAAGGGCAGCTAGCCGAGAGTCAGGCAAGCAAAGCACATTCATTGCCTCTTGCCACCCTCCCAACCAGTGAGCACGTCCCCATTCATTCCCCCTTGCACATAGCTCACAATCCCCAAACCATCAGTAAGCTAGAGAACCCAAGATAAAGAGCAAGCAAGCCAGAGCACCAAGACAAGTACCAGCCGAAGCCAGGAGGAGGAGGATCGGAGGAGAAGAGCAAGGAGGAGCACGGCCAGAAGGGAGCCCAAGCCGGAGGAGAAGGCCAGATCGAGACTTGAACCTTGGCCACCACTTCATCGCCCTCACCCACAGACCACACCAACACCAGCTCCTTCACCACCGAACCAAACCCACCAGGTGCACCTTCATAGCAGTAGTAATACTAGTGATGCATGTTGCATAGATGGAGTGGATCAAGTGAATAGCAAGCAGATTGGGGTAGTTCCTTGGCCTAAGTGGGAAAGAACCCCCTAGGGGCCGCATAGCTCGTGCCCAGTGACACCTCATGCTCCCCGGCTCACTCGAAGTCACCGGGTGTCGTCGCCATACCTCCAAACCTAGAGCATTCTCTCCCAAATCATCATAGACCAAGTGAATAACTACCTTTCCTCTAATCAACAAGCATCAGTTGTAACCTAGGGCTTTGCAATAACAAAATCACACATCCATAAGTGCTCTAGCAGGGGCAAGGCCGAACCGGAGGGCCGGTGAGGGGAGTGGCTGGGGATGAACCTAGGTGAGGGAGAGCCAAACTGAGAGAGGAATGAGGCGGCGGCTAGGTTGATAGGCCGGCGTCGGGGTGAGTCGTGAGGAGGGGGTAGAGGAAGGAGGGAGTAGAGAGGGGGAAAGGGAGAATAGAAGGGGGAATAGAGGGAGAAGAGAGGGATGTCGGGGCCGAACCCAGGGGCGGCGCGGCTGAGCCCAGGAGACCAGCGGCACGGCCTGGCAAGGGCACACCCGCAGGCGAGCAGAGGGGAAACGACGGTGGCGACTACGCGAGCCGGCCAAAAGGGAGTGGCAGGAGGGGAGTAGAGGGGAGGGAGGGGATCTGGGAGAGGAGGAAGCAGAGAAGAAGAGGAGGCCAGGAGTAGGGGTGCAAACGGAGTGGATAATTCCCGACCGTCTGTCCATATAAATCCGGATACTATTCGGACCATAATTTCGGATATATGTTTTTTTCGGATATTGGATACGTATTCGAATAGTTTTTTTTTCTGATACGGAAACGGATTCGGAACAAAACTATCCATCGGATTTGGATATAACTGTAATTTTTTTCGGATGTATCTAGATATTATCTGGTAAACTATCCGGTTTGAAACCCTAGGACTCCGGTCCCTATCCTGGCTATCCAAAATTCTGTGCCGACTCCCCATCCCTAGTCCCCGGTCCCCAATCATCGCCGTTGGGCCCTGATCTCTCATTGCGTGGCCGCCGGTTGGTCTCCTCACCTTCGCGTCCCTCCAGAGTGGCCCTACTGCCTCCCTCGCCCTCGCGTCGCTCGGAGCCTCGGACTCGAAGTCGCGCGGCCGCCGGCCGGCCTCATTGCCTTTGCGTCTCTCCAGAGCAGCCCCGCCTTGCCCTTCCGTCGCTCCGAGCCTCTAAGTCGCGTGGCCGCCGGCCTGCCGCCTCGCCTTTGCGTCCCTCCAGACTCCAGCTCCACCGCAAAGATCTCCCGCCTCCTCCAGGCACGGCCATGTCCCCGCGTTGGTCCACCTCCTCTGACGTTTCCCCGCTCTGGTCAGCCTCCTCCGAGCTCGGTCGCGTCCCCGCCATCCCCAACTCGGCAACACCGAGAGGTAAGAGCCAAGATCCCCAATCTGGCCTCCCTCCGGTTGAGCAGTTCTTGCAACCGTCATCTGATATGTATGCGCTGTCACGAGCGTGTCTGACGAGATCACCACCCAAATAAGCCTCGCATGCGAAGTTATAGGTTGATAAGGAGATGCATCAATACACACAAAGCATTATACATGAAACTCATAGCATTTTGAATATTCAACAGCATAATACTTCTTAAGAGTGACAGTTACAGCTGAACTCGGCAAAATATAAGACAAAATATGCTTAACACATGTTTATAGGTTGCTTAGGAGATGCATATGAGATCCATTAATTCACATCAAGCATTATACTGTACAGAACTTTGAACTTTGTATGCGTTTCATACTTTCGGTGTTTGTCTGTATACTGTACAGTAAGAGTCCATCTTCAATGACACCATTAGTGCGTAGTATTTGTTGGTTGGGATAGATATCATCCTATTTCTGAGTAATGAAGTACATACTGTATATTACTCTGTTTTTATATAGGATTGTGATCCTGCTCACCAAAAAACAATCCTACCTGCTCAGGGAAAAACAATCCTACCTAGAATAGCGATCCTGACATCCTTAGATACCAGTCCACTAGTATTCCTTTTGATTTCATCAACCAAACAGTATCACTTTGACTTGTAATTTTGTAGAAGTATTTCATGACGTGAGAAGAGCTTTCCTCAAATTGTAAAAAACTGGAGCACTCCGCAACAAAAATTATGTTCCAAAACAGCAGAAACCAACCACAGTTGGCAGGCATACGCTGCAAATAACCAGCATACTACTATGGAATGGAACTGATTGCAAGATCAAAACTTTAAAAACATTACTCATATGGCAGAAGTTGATATATCCCAGGACATAAGTCAAACAGTATGTAATTCAACCGGTGGCATCAACTGCAAAGCATAATGGTAAAAAAAGATCCTTGTGATCATACAGAATAGCATATAAGTTCAATCTTTAATGAAACTCTTGATCCTATAAGGTACTGAGTACAGGGAAAACACACTTGCTTCTCCATGAGCATATATAGCCGACGGTTGTTTCAGTGTGGTTTTGGATTATTTGTGCAAGTTAGCTAGAAATGCACTAGAATATAGTAGCTTCACTGTATAGATGTTTGCTTAAAAAAATGTAGGAAATTGTTGCAGCATGTAGGAGCAATGAACTGCTCTTAGCCTCATAATATGATTATTTTGGAGATTGTAATGATGCATATACTCATCCAACTGCTCTTAAAAACTGCTGAATGGCATCTGCTTCTGTACAAATCATGCCACATTGTAGGAAATTGTTGTAGCATGTAGGAAGCACATTTGGGATAACTACACTTTTGGAGCATGCAGTTTTGTAGAACAATCTTTTGGAGCATGCAGGTTTATACTGTTTTTTTTGTTTTGGATCTCCCTAACCTATTTATCCTATCACTACATTTCTTTCTTCTATATTTTTTTAGAACAAAATTTGAATTGAACTGTCATGTTTATGTCTGATGTCTTAGTGGGAAATGGAAACATAATAGCTTAAGTGTTAGTGCGCCACCAATGATTGTTGACAGCTTCTATGGCATATTTTTTTTATGACTGATTACAGTAGTTCCTTGGATGGTATAAACTTTCATGTAATACTGTGATATGATCTAATAGCATATTTAGTTCTACATTTACCCATCATTTCTTTTGGAAACTTGCAGTTAGAAAATGATGGTGACTTCCTCTACTTATTAGCAGACGCTGCAGTTATTGCGGTATGCTCTGTGTACATTTCTTGACTTTATTGTCTGTTGGAAATGAATTTTTTTATTGAAAACTTATACCATTTGCAGTTCTAATATGGTAATCCTGATGTTTTGTGCTCCCCTCTAGTTGAAGCAAAGAAGAATGGATTTGGTGGTAAGTAGTACCATCATTTGAAAGCACAATTTATGTTCCTGTTACGAATTGAGGAAAATAACCGGCCGATAACTTTTATCAACAATAATAATAAAATATATAGCAACCAAGTTGTTTTCCAAAAGCGTATTTGTGATTCATTTTCTGTTTCTTATTAAGTATCCTTTGCTTATCCTTCCGCTTCCTATTACAATAAGTTGCGAATATCATGATCTGAAAATTATTATGCACTTCAACCATCTACTATAGGATGTTGAAAGCTATCTTAGCTTATCGATATGGATCTATCATTTATGGTCTTCTTTTTTTAGATGTGATTACGCTTCTATACTTTGGATTCATTTCTGTGTCCTTGTGGTATTTTGTTTGTAGGTACCATTTGGACCTGTGCAGAAATGGTTTTGGGGAAGGAGTTTATCCTGATGTATTCATGACTAACTTATATGTTATTTATTACTGTGGTAGATGTGGTGGATGGTCTCTCATTGAATTTGAAACACTTACATGTCTTGAAGGTTCTAGTTAAGTTTTGTGTATGGTTGATTGATCCTAATATGCGCGACATATATGGTTTCTATTTTTACACATTATTCGACTAACTATTCGTGACTGAGACTAAACGTATTCAGAACGAATTGTATTCGCTCCATATTCGTGACCAAAGTAATCCGTATTCGTATTTGAATCCAGCATTGTCCATATCCGAGAAAAAATTTGGAATAGGAATGGAATGAGCGAAATCCATTCGTATCCGCTCCGTTTGTACCCCTAGCTAGGAGGGAGTTTGGCCGTAGGAAGAAGGAAAGGAGGAAAAGAAAAGAAAAGAGAATCAGAGAAGAAAAGACGAAAGGAAAAGAAAGGAAAAAGAGAAAAGGAAGAGGAGGAAAGAAAAGAAAGAGAGGAGAGAAAAGGGAAAAAGAAAATGGGGAGAAAGAAAAGAAAGAGAAAAAGAGGGGAGAGTAGGAAAAATAATCCATTATCGCGAACCGAGCTCAGTTTAGTTGTTTAGTTTATGGTTCGCCTAAAAACCAAAAGACCGTAAATAACGCGATGAATCAAGTAAAGAGGCATATGAAAATTGAAAATCTGTAACAATTAAAATAATAACCTTAATACCACTCTAAAATAAAATGTAGTGCTAAATTAAAATATAGGAATCAAAATTGCTGTAAATTAAAATATACCGCAATAAAATATGCCAAGTTAATAACTCTTAGTTGGGCAACACATCTTTTAATAAATTCAATCAGTCCAGAAAAGGATTGGACACCTTAAAGCATTCTATAGTTTAATTGCCGCATAAATTTAATGTTCCATGATTTCACGAATCGAACCAAATCCAGTAGAAGGTCATTTTCAGGATCCTAGTGAGGCTGGGTATTTCAATTCTATATCAGGCAAGTTTCTTTTGATCATATTTGTGAAATTGTTTTCAAATATTTTTAGATATCATCTTTGCATGGAAAAATATTTTCTAAATCAAAACCCTAAATTGAATGGAATGTTGCAAAGATGGATATGTGTGACCTGTTGTGGCAGAAATTGTTTAACTTGTGGTAGCGGAAATTGGTTATGAATAAGTCGAATTTTTTATGAACTGCTGTTATTCGTCTAGAGTACTATACTACCGTTGTTAGCCGGAGTACAGCACCGTGGAATGCATTGAAGTCGAAGTACTGTACTACCATTGTTAGTCGGAGTACATCACTGCCGTTGTCATTTGTGGTACTGTACTACCGTTGTTAGTCGGAGACAACACTGCGGAGTGCATTGAAGTCGGAGTAGTACAGTACAGCACTGCCGTTATCGTCTGGGGTACTGTACTACCGTTGTTAGTCAGAATACAACACCGTGGCATGCATTGAAGTCGGAGTACTGTACTACCATTGTTAGTCGGTGTACAACACTACCGTTGTTGTCTAGGGTACTGTATTACCGTTGTTAGTCGGAGTACAGCATCGTACCGAGCATTGAAGTTGGGGTACTGTACTACGTTGTTAGTCGGAGTACAGCACCGCGGTGTGTATTGAAGTTGGGATACTGTACTAACATTATTAGTCGGAGTACAATACTGCGGCATGCATTGTGGTTAGACTACTGTACTACGTTGTTAGTAGGAGTACAATAGGTAGTGGGTGTACCGCCGATGTACTTTGAAGTCGGGGTATAGTTGGTATTGTATATATGGGGAATTGTAGTAGCATGTTTGATAATTGGAAATCGGAACGCAGATTTTCATAATTAAAAACCTTGTTTTCTGAAAAAGGATTTGAAGAAGGATTAATCAGTTGGTTTTGGAGAAAACTCATATGGTGCATTTTATTATTAATGCTTACTGAGTACTTTTGTACTCACTCTTGCTTAACTCCTTTGCTTAGAAAATTGCTCTGGTGTCAAGCGGCTGGTTTGGACCTAGATCCTAAGGGTGCATGCGAGCAGAGGCGTATGCAACATATGGACATGGGTGTATAAATGTACACCAAAATTTTTTGACAACAAACTTAGTATATAGTATGTATATTAGATGTATATATTAGTAAGTAGGCTTAAAAATACGTATTTCAACCTCTAAGTCCATTTCAACCCGTCCCACCTACTCCTCTCCTAATCTCTTTACGCAGCCACATCACCCAATGTCCAGTCTTCCTCTATTCCTCAAGCTCAACACCTAATTTTCTCTCTATTTCGCATGCCCCACGCTCTCTCGCTCTCTCTATGGTGACAGCGTAGCAGGCAAGCGGCAGCCCAACAACGACAGACGAGGGCTACGAGGCAAGTGCAATCCTGCAGGAAAGAAGGGCAACAGACGGGCGCCGAGCAGCCACCGGCAGTGGCGAACTGGGGGAGGCGGCATGGTAGGCGATGGTGCACGGCAGGGCAGCACTGACCCTTGTGGCCACGGTGAGCACCAACTCAGGAATGGAGGGTATGACACCGGCGATGGCCGACAGGTCAGAGCAACGGTATCCAGCGGGGTGGGGAGCAATGCGCAGCGTGTTGCAGGGCAGTCTAGTGGTCACGGCGAGTATCGAGCTAGGGATGGGAGGTGCGACCCCAGCAGTGATCGGCGGGTCAGGGTGCTGACACCCTACGGGACATGATGTGATGCTAAAACAACAGGCAGTAGCTAAGCATTCGGCATAGGTAACCACACATGTGAATTTCATTCTTGATTCCAAATATGAAATCTCCAATTCGCAAATCTATCAGCGTTATGTTGATTGTAACTATGAATCACAATTTTTGAAATGTAGCATGTAGAGCATTCAAAATTGAAGAGGAAGCATATAAATTTTAAATCCCCAATTCACAAATACCTAAATTATTCGAGGTGTTGTCTCTAGTAAAAATAATTTGTACTTTGTATTTTTGCTATTGTGAACTTTTATATTTTACACTGAATAATATTTTTATAACTCCGAACACCCATTTTAAAAATCTTGGATCCGTCACTGCATGCGAGGCGGCTGAGTTCTACCAGGAGGGATAGAGGGAAGGGTAGTGCATCGACTTGCCAGTCTTTTGTTTAATTAGTATCTATGTATTATATTTTTATTGTACTTGGACCCTCTGTATAATTATGGTCTGGACATGTAGCCTACGTGACAATGGACTGTAATAAAGTTTTCATTTCAGTCTCTAATTATTGTTCTGCTGCAACACTCTGAACACGGTGTACTATCTGATAAAATATCGAGTGCGCTCCATGTTTTGATTAGCTAATATGCTGAGATTTGTGTAGTTATCCCAGAGTAATGGCAATATTACTGTTGTTACCCTGTGCTAATTATGCGGGTCGCCACATGCTACCTGTCGGGACCCGAATATGCAAATTCGAACCCTCTGTGTATATCGCACTAATCCAGGATCACGCTAGTGCACATAGGCTCAACATAGATGCTATCACAGTCATACACAGCGGAATAAAGCATAACTTCAATAATTAATAATAACTATTGTCTTACATGATTATTGCCTCACAGGGCTTAACTAAGAAATAGCAAATAAGCAGTAGCGGAAATGAAGTAAACGCAGTAGCTCCCCAGTTCACCACAGGCAACTGACGAGGCTCGGACCCTAAGCATCAGCGTCGTGGTACTCTTCCTCCAAGAATGTCGTAGATTCCTCCTCTTCTGAAGTTTGTTGTTGCGGGATGAGTACATAAAGCAGTCAACAAGTCGTGCACAATATTGCAAGTCTAATATTCTACATGCTTGGCTTATTCCAAGGAAGGCTAACATGGCTATTTTGCAGTAAAGCAGCATTTATAAAAGAATACAGTAAGCAGATTTGAAAGGCAATAAAACAAATAACAGTAAATAATAGATTCAACTTTTCAAGTAAACATGGTTTTCCATCCTAAGTCAAATTCCAAGTTTTCATGGCAATCCACCATCCCAACAAGTTTTTATTTAACAAAAGTCTAACCCTTGACTGTAATTCCCGAGCATTGCCCAATACCGTGAGCATGGCTATTCGAATAGGTTTCACACTCTGCAGAGGTTATGCACTTTACCCACACGATATAATCAAACACCACACAGGTGAGTGACCATAACAAAGCCTTTACAATGCTCTGTTTAGACCTAGTACTACCCGCTAAGATTTCAACACTGGTGGGACTGGTTACCACATCCAGGGCCCCCCTCTTGCGCCATGTGAGCTACCCCATAACCCGGGACTCACTGAACACCACCGTAGTACCAAAATCTAAACATCACAAATTAGTCAGCTAGGCTGTCCCATTCCAGACGTGTGGTTGCAAGTAAAACTCAGGTCAAAGGCTTGCAAGATTAAGTCCTTAAAGTGACCGAGGCAAGACTTCTACATACCCCTTCCCAACAGGCCCACCTTGGCATACTGCCCCTTGCCACCTGCCCCGATCTAAAATGATTACCACCCCAGTTGATTACCATGCACCACGTGCCATCAGCAATTCAATCTAGTTGTGTGACCTCCTCGCCACGACAACTCAATATCACTGTGTGACAACACATGACACACCAATTTATAAACATTGTTCCATAATCCATTAGTCAAGATTAAATATCAATATTCCAGATACATGTGATGACGTGGCATGGCTAAGCAAACTAACACGGTATAACTAGTCCCATGTTGATTATTAATATTAACCAACTATAGTTCCATAGCTTAGGGTGACAATTAGATCATGGCATACAATTGACAAGGTATGATTTAATTCAAATAGGCATATTATCTAGTTCCCAAATTAATTGAAATCATTTATGCACATAAAGTATCATGCATAAATTTTAAAGACAAAATAGCAATTTTGTGAAATTAGGTGCAATATGATCAAAGCACAACTTGCCTTGGAACAGGTGCTGGTCTTGCTTTGAACTTGGGTCTTGAAGCGACGAATCCTCCTCCGAAGCACCGAGCAATTCAACGTCTACGCGAATCAAGATAAAATAGCAATAAACACCCAAAACAGAGAGCAAACATGATCCAAAAATTCAAATAAAAAGCACCATTATATAGATCTTGATTTTACAAATTTCTAGAAATTTGAATCACTCAAATCCGAGTTCAAATGCAAAAGATATAGCTATTCAAAGTTTTAATTAATTCTGAAATTAGAAATTCTGATTTTCCCGAATTATTTTTACAAAGAAAACTCGGATTATTGCGCAAGCAACACGTGGACCAATCCCGGGCGGCGGACTTTCACTGGAGCGGAGGAAGATGACCACCAAGACGGCGTTTCGGCGCAACTCCGGCGTGAAGAAGTGGCAGCTTCGACGCGGCTTGGAACGTGGAGTCCGGATCTGGAACCCGTGCGGCGAATGGCAGCTTGACGATGACAGAATGGCGGAAAAACTAGCGGCGATGCTACGGGAAACTACGGCGAGCTCCTGAGCAACAACGGCGGCGAAACTGGCGAAGAGGCTAGGCTGGCAGATGCACACTGGGATGGCGATCATCGGGGTGCGGTCCGCGCTTTAAATAGCTTCGGCGAGCGCTCAGAAAAGGCAACCCTAAATCACGCGGCGGCGGCGGCTAAACGGCGGCAGATTCGGAAACCGAATCAGAGACGATGACTGCGGTCCGTCCGATCTGCGATGAACGGCCGAAATTCCCCCGAACGCGATACGATCCGATCCTCACCTTCCAAAATCAACGGATACGATCCACTCTTACCAAAATCAACGTGCCTCAACCTCCACGGCAAGATCTTGATCCAACGGCTGGCGGTGCTAGGGTTTCGGCTAGAAGATGGCCGCACGATGGAAATCCAACGGCCGAGCGCGAAGGCGGCAGCAGAGCGGGCCGAATGGGCCGCAAACGCTGGGCTCACGTGCGCACAGTGCTGGGCTTCGGCCCAATACTGTTCCAAACGATTTTCTCGAGTTTTTGATTTAAAATAATTACAGAAATTAGTTTAATTAGTTTTAAGTAATTAAAATATCAGAAAAAATCCAAGAAAATTCTCATAAATACTTTGAGACATTTTGCACTCAAATAAAATGTTTTTGGCAAAACTTTATATTAGTTTTATCTATTTATAATTAGTTTTCACAAAAGGTTCAATATACTTAATTAAAATAAATTCTAAAATGCACAAATAATCAAAGAATAAAATTATAAGCAAATTTTGGGATGTTACACTACCTCAACCCTATCACATATATCATCATTGCAGATTCAATCTCACTTTGTATGATCACAGATCCACTGCAACATCCGCTTCTCTGCTACACTCATCTTCTGCACATGTTGTGTTTTTGTCGCCCAATATTTCATTGAATACAACATCACAGGTCTGATCACCGTCGTATAGAACTCACCCTTTGACTTATCTATCATATAGAACATCAGATGCTTGGCGCCATTTCACTCACCCCGCTCATATCATGTAGCTCACATCTTCATCAATCTCGTCGTCACTCAGCAGCTTGATCCCAAATATCGAAAAATTTCCTTTTTGGGTACTACTTTTCCATCCAGACTAACATCTTCATCATCTACCATAGCACCACTAAAAACACACCACATGTACTTAGTTTTAGTTCTATTAAATCTAAAGCTCTTCGATTCAAAGTCTTTCTTCACGACTCTAGTTTCCTATCAATTGAACAATTCAATATCTTTCTAAAAAGTAACCGCAATAGCTAAAGGTGTTACTTTCTTCCCCGGTTTCTGATATGAACTAGAGACTTATTTCCGTTTATATACTAACAATAATGAAGTTAAAGATGTTCCACTGTGCTCCTTCATTTATTTTCAACAAATAAACACAGAAATTACTTGGATAAGCATGGTGAAAAAAAGCAACAGATAGTGAGGCTTTCAGATGGAAGTTAATATATAAGAAGTGGAGGAGCCACGATCTAGACAAATTGACAAATTACACAAACCAATATTACAGGGCAGTATGAACCAACATAGCATTTATTTCAAGCATTGATCGGAAGGTGAATGCTTGCCATTATTAGCCACTGGAATGTTCTCTAAGTACAAAATAACGGATTTATGTTAATAATGACCCTCATTTGGATACTGAATGGTAAAGCAGAATATATTTCAAAAATGACGTGTAGGGGTGTTATCATACCAAAATGACTTACAAGAGTGCAAATGACAAAACTGTTAATCTGTTTTTTCCTCTAAATCCAATCATTGAAAGTTACATGCTACTCCCTCCGGTCACAAAATTGTAGTTTTGGACATCGCACGGTCTCCAAAACACAACTTTGACCACTAATTTATATTATAATATATTTATAAAACCTAATAAAATTATAATATTATGAAAGTACTTTTCAAAACAAATCTATACATATGATTTTTATGTATCTAGTTTAAATATTTAAAATGATATTAACAGTTAAAGTTTTGAAAGTTTGACTACACATATGTCTAAAATTATAACTATTTGTGATTGGATGGAGTAACACCCTATTATAAATGTCAGCAACAATAAAAAGCATATTACTCATCGAATCCTGAAACAATAGACGATTGAATCCTATAAGGAGATTAACTTGACAATTTGACATCATTCTGCCGTCAGTGAACAATACACATTGTATAGGAAATTTTCACCTATATTCATCATACCTATACTATACTCGGAGGAAGTCCTTTTCAAAAAAAATTACGGATAGGTCCTTTTTGAAAAAAAAAATTACGATTGGATCCTTTTCCTGAAAAAGATTATATATTACGTCCATGCCCTTTTAGCGTTTTTAGGAGTAGCGCTCGGGTCCTTTTTAGGAAAATAAAAATTAAGTTTAGGTCCTTTTTTAAAGAAAAAAATCTTTCTTTTTTTTAAAAAAAATGCATCGCATTTATGCTATTTTTCCGCTTTTCTAGCATTACGTTTAAACCCTTTTGCGAAAAATAAAGTTTTATTTTTAGATCCTTTTCGCGTGTTTTCTCGATTTACTCGTGTGTGTAGCGTCAATCGCGCGTTTTATCGATTTTCTCGCGTGAAAAACAGCACCCGCGGCGTGACACGCAGCGCATAAATTTCTAGTATACCTTTCCTAAAGTTCGCAGGTTTCGCCGGGGAGGCGCTCCCAAGTCTGCAAAAAAATGCGGGCAGCCTCTCGGTAAATTTTTGCTTTACGTTTGAGGATTCCCGGCCAGGCGCTCTATCCATGACATTCGCGTCCTCCCCTTGGCCGACGCGTCGCGCGCTTCCTTTCCTCGCGACAGAACCGGCAGTCACCGCGTGTCCGCTCCTTTGTCCCCCTTACTCGTCGTGTGTTTGGCGTCTCGTTTCTTCGCGATGGAACTGGGTTGCGCCGCACCGTTTGATTTGTGCGGAATTGCCGTCTTCAGCTCGTTCTGGTGCCCCCATACAGCAGCGTCCTTTGCTTCGTCCCTGCATCCCCTCTGACCCTAGGACACAACCTCCACCGTCACGGCAGGAACCCGTGTCGCCTTCCCTGGCCGTCTTCCCTACGCGCGATAGCACCGCCCGGTGCCGCAGCTTCGAGCCTCCGCGCATCGTGCCCGTGGACCAAAGGCGCAACTAGTGATGGCGGCACTCGCAAAGAAGGCGGCGATGGAGCAACACCAGCCGATCGACGTGCAACTGTGTTTCCTCGCCCCTGACTCAGGTTGGACATGATGGTGCGACGACTCCACTCTGCTACATCTCTCAGTTTGGTGTTCTCTTTAGGTCTAGGCTAATTGTGTTCATTTTTTTACGATGATTAGGTCAGCGGATCTGCACCCCACGGAGCCATGCCAGGTGATTGCAATTTTTAGGTCAGTGGATCTGCACCCCACGGAGCCATGCCCGGTGATTGCATTTTTTTGGGGGCGTTCATACACTAATCGCCTAGGTACTACCACTCCTCGCAAAAAAAAAAAAGTTCTAGCAGTACAGATAATTGGAGCTTAATTATTTAGCCATCCATACATACTGGACCCTGATCTCTGATGTATTTTCTGTTGTCATAATCTGTACTCTTGCTTATTGTTTGGTTGTGTACAATTTTGCATGTTGTTAGTTAAATTTTGTGCCGTAAGAACTTCAGCACCTAGGTATTGCTCTTACTACATTTTATTTTCATTTGTTCACTCCTGCAAACTTCAAACCTATTTATATTGCTAAAACAATACTTCACTGCTCCCGGTAATACGCTAACACATAATTACATTTTCATAGTGAAAGGACTTTGTCCTGCAATCCTGTTCACATTTTAGTGTCGTTTACTAATGGCTGATCCATCATGTATGTAATTAATTTTTTGTGACTAAGTCGTCAGTTCACAAACGATGGTGGGGCACTAAAAAAGTCATATTAATAGGTGCTAGAATCATATGATCTTCCATAATTCACTTTATCAATTAGGAAATAATTTAGGTAGGTGATGTCATAAGGTCGCTACAATTATAGCTGACTACAATAGCGACAATGTGATATCTATTCTCTGAATATGGAGCTTATCTTTTTCTTCCAAAGAAATCAACTTAGTGAAATTGAGAAAACATCAAGAGGGTCATGCTTTGTAAGATGTTTTTGTCAAGAAATTACAAGTTGTCATTGATAAGCAACTTGATTTCCTTTTAGGTTAGACTGACAGGTACCGAAATCTATTCTTACTTTGTAAGATGTTTTTGTCAAGAAATTACAAGTTGTCTTTGATAAGCAACTTTATTTCCTTTTAGGTCAGACTGACAAGTACCAAAATCTATTCTTTATTTTGTTATGGCTATTTCCAACTTTACCTTTTTTTTATCTAACTTCCTTACTGCATGCTAAGAATATTTGACCCTCTGTTATTTCGCGTGAACTTTCCAAATATTCGACAATGTTGACTAAAAAGCCTGTGGGCTATCTAAAAAACAAGAAAATTGGCCTTTGCGGACAAATCAACCATCCCAGGAGGAAATAGCAGAAGAGAACATAAATGCTTTAACTCATGATGATCTTGGTATGTTGCTTTATGAAATATTATGCATGCCTGAGAAATCTCAGTTGTCCTTTTTCTAGAATTTAACAAATTCGATAAATATAAGGTGATCTATCCAACAGACATACTTATAATTTAATTTCACATAATATACTCCATTGTAGCTAGCATCTCCTGTTGAGATTTGTATGATACAAGAAAGAATTACAGGTCTTTTTTGTGACAATTTGAACTAAGCATTTTTGACAGCTGTCTTTGATTTGTATTGTGCATGATTTCTTGAAGTAAACTGTTGTCTAGATTAAACTATATGGATTTAGTCATAAATATGGCCTACTGTGATTTTATATTGCCTTGACTAAAGCAAATATATATTTCTATTTTGTCCATTCCCAACAATTTGGAGTTGTAGCTGGTGCAGACAATACATTCATTTATGTCTACAACTACAATACTATGGACAAACTTAAAAGTTTTTGAGGCTCATACAAATTACATTAGATGTACTGCGGTCCATCCTACTCTTCAATATGTGTTGTCATCATCTGATGACGTGTTCACAAGGCTGTGGGGCTGGGATAAAGGGTGGATGTGCAGTACTAGGTCCTGGGTGGTCAGACATACAGGCATTGCGAAACAATGCCCACCGTTGGGGTGCAGAAGACTGAGACTCAGACACCAAAGGTGCCTAGCAGGAGGTGGGTAATGGGTCGGTCCAGGAAGAGAAGCTGGCAGGTGTCCAAAAGAAGAATCTCCTAGGTGCCTACGGAACTGATACCTAAGAGACAACATCGCCTGCCAGGCGATCTCCTGTAAAGGTAAGAAGTAGCCAGACCCGTGGCACAATGCCGTATGCTCTACATGAAAACTGGGTTGGATAGGTATCCCTGAGATGGAAATATATATCCTCGGCGTCGACCGGTCCTCGTAGTAGTACTCGAAAAACTCTAGTCGACCCCCTCTGAGCTCCTGGATCATCTGACGCAACAACAGCACGTGCTGCCCCTGAAGATGGGGAAGCTCGATCCTATATCGTGCCATCCTGAAACCAAGAAGGTTCTAATCAGTATTGGCAGTATAATTAACATAAACAAAATAATAAGAAAATAATTATTAAAGCATTTTGACAAGACAAGAGTTACAACATACTTAGTGCCATATAGCTGTGAAACCTTTTTCTCTTAAGTCTCTTAAAAGTCCCTAATTATTTATTTGTGTGGGTCTCGTAACCATTGCTCTGATACCACCTATAGCGACCCGCATAATTAACCCAGGATAACGATAGTAACTTTTCCATTAATCTTGAGTTAATTACACTGATATAGCTATATTAGCTAACGAAACATCGAGCGGACTTGATGCTTTATTAGTTAATACACCTAATTCAGAGTGTTGCAACAAAACATTAATTAAAAACTTAAAGGAAACTTATTACATTTCCAACCACATAGTGTACCATCTTACAGTTCACATGTCTCATCATAATATTTACAACAAAAACTTAAATCGGAGATACTCATCTCATGGATTTAAAATATAGCGCCAAATAACTAACAGTGTTTATTATCTGTGTTCCTCACTGGGCCTCTAGCGTATCCCAGCTTCACACCTCTTACTTACCCAATGTGGAAATCAAGCACCGTTATAGGACAACCTTTTCTGGTCGTTTCCATATACTATGGTTGATACGATTAATACGACTCATTGCCTGAGTGTAGTGGTGTTATCCTTATATCATAACCTATGTAGAGGGCCCATCCGGCAATGCTCAAGCATGTCACCCTCCACCCACCACATATTTACCTCACCTCGACTTGACCTGTTGGGTGAGCCAAATCAACATTTCCAAAAATTCACAACTGCATCGGTAGTTTACCAACATCCAATCAACCCGATTTAGGTTTTTATTTAAACAAAATTTTACCATGCATCAATGATACTACATATATTCATAATGATTTTCTGATATTTAATTAAATATGGTCATGGAGTGCTTGCCTGGATTCTGGTCAAAATATATATCTTCACTCTATTGAAGATTCGCGGTCTGATTAAATTTATTTCCTGAAATTACATAAATGCCATATCTTATTGGTCGATAGGTTTTTACATGTTTTGAGGCATCCAACCTTCATTTCTTAATATTTCAAGATTTATAAAATTTATAGTGTGATTTTTACGACTTTATTTGATTTTATTTCATCGTGCTTTAGTTAATGGTTCGACTAACTGAAATTGACGGTTTTAGTAGATTTCATATGATTTAAATTATTTTAAATCTTGTACAGATACAGATAATTATTATTTCAGCTAATTTACTAAAATTTTATATTTCTTGTTTTTCTCTTATTTTATTTTTTTGATAATTCATTAGTTGCAGTTATTTTGCACGATTATTAGCGTAAAATTATATTGCCATTAATTTCTATGGCTAGTTACTCATTTTTACGTGTTTAGAATATTTTCCTATTTTTCTCCTTCTTTCTCTTCTTTTTCCTTTTCCTTTTCTTTCTTTTCTCCCTCTCCCTTATCCATTCGGCTGCCTCTCCTTTCTTCTAGCTCCTTCTCTTCTCCCCATTCTCTGGCTTTCCTCTCCTCTCCCCTTTTCTCCTGATTTGGCTCCCGATTCGGCTGACCGGCCGCCGTCGCCTTCCTGGCCGGCTCCCTCGTCCCTGTTGAAACAGTACGATAAAAACTCTTGGGACAATTTTCTCTTTATTACTTCTCGCTCTGCTCGCTTACAAAACTCAGGAGTCAGGTCCACCCCTATATTTATACCCAAAACTGCATCCCTATGAAACGAAATAGGATTCTACTTCCTTGTCCTAATTCAACTCCTCATCCTAAACTTTTTAATACAAACTTTCCAAATTAAAATTTTCCTATTACAAGATTACTTCTAACATTTTCTCCTTTAATCTTGTAACATTTAATTTCTAACACAAACTTTACCTTTCTCATATTTCCCTCTCTCTCTTCTTTTTTTTATTTTCCATCTCTTATCTCTGTTGCTTCAACCTTTCCTGTAGCGCCCTGTAGGCTCTCTGTAGACACGATTCCTGTAGCGCCCTGTGGCGCTGGATAGCTTCCAGTCACGTTCGCCCTGTAGCACAGCATTGTAGCTATCTTGTTTTCGCACTATAGCATTTCCTGTAGCATCACTGTAGCACCAAGATTTTTCTTCGCTTTCTGTTGCCGAATAACTTTTTCCCTGCGTCGTACAGGGTTTACAATATCGTTTTGCAACCGAATTTCGACAACTGGTCGGCATCGGTTTTCCGCGAATTTCGGCCGAAAATCGGTAAAAACCGAACGGTATGCGAGAGTCAAACAACTGGTCAAACCGATTCAAAAAATCTCAAAACCGACCGAACGATCGAAAACCGGACGATTTGTAGCGAAAACCGATCGGAATGGAGCGAAAACCGGTCAGAGAAGGTAAAATGGTGGAAAATGCAAGAAAAATTTGGAGAAATTGCGAAAAAAATTGTGAAAAAATGTAAAAATGCCAGGGAAGCCGAAAAAACTAGGAAAAATGTAATGAATGAAAAATATAGAAAAATATGATGAAATTCCGGCATGAGTGCATGACCTTGCCATATTTTAGAACAATGTGAAGTTGTAAAGTATATATTTTGTAATAATAGCACAAGTATGGAAGAATGTGAAAAATTTCGGCATGACCTTTGCTATATTTTAGACAATCTCAAGTTGCAAAGCAGGCATTAAGCAATAATATATCACGAAATAAAATTTCATTCAATACCATTGACAACTCAATCTAACAAACCCACACTTTTGTAACAAACTAACAATCATTTGAATATCATGGCATATGACATTTCAAATCAAATTTTCTCATCGGTTATGAATGTTCACACAGCACAACTAATCGTCCTTCCATTGTCGCACATGTACCGTGTTAGACCTACATGAACGCTATGTTAGTAAAAAATCAAGTTGCAATGAAATGAAACATTACCTTTGGACTTCTTGGTATTATTCTGGGTGTACAATTGGTTGGCCATGTTATATTCCTCGGTGGACATCAAGGCCAATCCTCGAGTAGCCAGCAACTCCGCCTTGTAATCGTGCCAGCTTTGCCCCGTCCATGTACTTGTTGTTTGCCATTGTTGGCACAACATGGCATAAAACTCGGGGTCGTGCCACTCGTAGACCCATTGGGTTGTTGGTTGTGCATGAGCATCGGGGATGGCATAGTCGAAGCTACTATATGAGCCATAGCTCCCTTGCGTTTCGGCAACGCCATAGGAGCTATAGCTGTCCTGTGGTGCATCCTTTCCCTTCCCCCTAGTAGTCCTCCTCTGTGATTGGGGAGCGCCATGATCTCTATCTTGTGTTGCATGAGTGTACTGGGACTCCCCTGTAAACTGTATGGGAAGCTGTGCTTCTGAGTGGGAAGTGGGAGGGATGGGGATCAGCAGGGGGCTGACCATCGTCAGTGTCTGTCTTGGAGCTCTGTCATTGGATTCTTGATGCGGCGGGCTCGACGTTCTATGTCGATTAGTCATCACTTCCTACATACTGTTCCTGCTGTGCGGGATGCTTCCCCTTTTTTTTTGAGGGAGCTTTTCTTTTTGATTGCTCCCTCGTCGGCACAGTTAGGTGCTTCCTCTTTCCTATGTGAGTGTCACCCATCGCGTTTACGCCATTCGGTGATGCTTGCAGCCCGATTACCGTTCATAACGCACGATGTTCGTCGGATGCATCACGAGGTGTGATGGGAGGGGGGTGTCACTCTCTGTGTCCTCCTCATCAAGTAAGGGGTCCGCATTGGACCTTCCTCTCTCCATCCACTGTCGGATAGGATTTTCTGTGTCACATAGTGTTAGCTCCATAAGTTGTTGGAATGGATCGTCTTCGGCTGCGGACTTGTCACTTTCTTGTTCTTGAATTCTGAGCCGTAAGTTATAGTTCACATAGACCAACTTGTGGAGCTTCTTGTATGACAAACGGTTGCGAACTTTGGTGTGGATGAATGCGAAGGTGCTCCAATTGCGCTCGCATCCGCTGGAAGAAGCGCAATGCGAAACGATACGCAGAGCCAACTGCTGGAGCGTGGGTGTGTCCGAACCAAATACACCCCACCAGTGCGCTGCAATTTAACGAAGACAAAAATAATTACGATGTGGAAATATGATACTGGCATTATATTTAATATAACATAAGGGAAATACTAGAGGAAGTTTTATGATCATGGGCCATCCTCTCAGCTAGCGCACCCGAGAATGATCCAACCTTTCGTCGAAAGATCGGACTCGTGAAGACCTCGCATCGCCATATCGATTATCATCGACAAGCGCTTCAAATGCATCTCGTAGATCTGGTAAGAAGGAGTTGGTCGTGCCATACGAGTAATGCGTTAAGGGATTCAAGGCGGCAGCTGCATGAAATTGAAGGAAACATGTTAGTATAAGTATTTGTGAGTACAAGCTATTAAAGCGAAAAGAAAAGAATGTAGTACCAGCATTCATATAAGTATGTCTTGTTAGGTCGTCCATTCTAGGGTCCACGACATTCATGTATTGTTCAAAAGTAGTTG
Organism: Otatea glauca; assembly: GCA_036346275.1. Lineage (NCBI taxonomy): Eukaryota > Viridiplantae > Streptophyta > Magnoliopsida > Poales > Poaceae > Otatea > Otatea glauca. Next base: position 36,066,753 of record CM070713.1, on the reverse strand, counting down.
GAGAGTCATGAAACAAGCTATCATATTCTTGTCGCACAATGTTATACCGCAGTATCACCTCGCTCAATATAGGAACCTTGTCTTGATTAGCAAATCGCAAGAAGGCGTACAACGGTTCTACAGATTTCACAACTGATTGAAGGTTGTCCCACCAGTCTAAGCTCGAGAGACACCCATACACGTACCTCCCCTCTGCAGTACTAACAAATCGCGATGATAGAAATTCCTCCGAGGCCATCCATTGCAAGAACTTGTCCTTGCGATTTAAGGAAACTGTCCAAAAACATATAGTTTGTTCCAAAGCGAGTCACATTCCACTTAACCAACTCGCTACCAATGTGCTTCTTCATCATGGCGTGAAGCTTGGAATGGTTGTAAATCCATCTCGAGATTTTTCCACCACTCTCGATGACAGAGGCATGGTCCGGGAACTCTCCAATCTGCTTCAACATCAAATTAATCGTGTGGGCCACACAAGGCTGCCACACGATGTTGCGGTGCTCTCGTGCAATGAGCTTGCACGCCTTCTTATAATTGGCACCATTGTCCGTGACAATTTGCGTAACATTGCGCGCACCCACCTCATGGACCACTGAGGCAATTTCCTGCATCAAACAAACATAATGCTCATGCGTCGCATCAAACAAACACAATGCTCATGCATCGCATCAAACAAACACAATACCTTGCGCAAGTACGGCGAGTCCTGACTTTTCCCCGTCGCATCAACGGATTTATGGAAGAACGTGGTGCCATTGCGAGACAAAGATGAAGTTGATAATGCTCATGCGTGTCGGCCCACCCAAGAATCACACATGATGGTTACGCCATCGCTGGCCATTCCTCTTGAACTTCCTCATCTTTTCTCAGATATCCGCTTCATTTTCGTCTAAATATTTGCCGCCTATGTCCCTCCCATCGAGAAGGGACACCTCACCGCAAATGAAATATTGGATAACCATGTGAGCTATTGTTGAAGGTATAACTCAACGAAAATTTAAAACGTCACTTACCCCATTTTTGAGTTTCCCTGACGGCGCTAACGAAATACGGATTATCTGCTTTCCTCCCTGCGATACCAGCCGTGTGGAAAAACTTGGCCCATGCCGAGCCAAGCGCATTCCTCGCATTCCTCCCCTTCTGTGTCCAGCTCCCAGTGTCAATCCTTGGTTGCACAGGGCCACGGGCTGCACCAAGGTGGTAATCCCCCACGGTTGGTCGGTCCGCTGCGATGAACTCCGTCCCATCCTTGGCAGCGCATCGCGCCCCTCCTCTAGCCCTTGTGGAGGTGCCACCGCCAAGACTGCGTGCTCATACACGCCACTGCGGCCGATAAATTCGCCTCGGCTCGGAGGTCTCCATGGCGTGATGTAGTTGTTCCTCTTCATCGATCACCCGTACGCGCCATACATACTTCTTCTCGCGGGGAATGTGCATTTCTTGCTTCCTTCTAACCTCTCCTCCTCTCGACCCTTCTTCTTATCCTTCGTCCTGTCTAGGTCGCTACCGAAAGTACTCGCGAACCTCTTTAGGGACTTGATTGCAATGGACTACATTTGTACCGCGTCTTTGCCAAGTGGTGCTTAAATCGGGTTGCACCGCCTCCTTCTTCTCTTTATGACAAGATTTGCACCAAATCCACCGCCCATCTTCTCGCCGTGCTCCCAAATAACATCACCTTGGTCCGCCATCCGCTAATACAAAACAACAACATATCATCCCCTTGTGCCGAACTTGATAGATACATGTTTTGTTAGTTAGCATAAGGAAAACATCATGTGCTTAGCATCTTGGTTAACTACTTACCATCTTGGAAAACATGCTAGATACCATGATTTGATTCTTCTAACTAACAGACAAGCACACACATTACACTCATCGGGCTACTACAAAGAAAAATTAACATCAATGCACCAACAATCACAAGCACATGGCGGTCATCACCTAATTAATTTTGTTCACTAATATTCTTCCTTATACCTCATAGTATTCCTCATGTGAGCTCAAACAAACCCTACAATCGGTGGTCAAGAACCTACTTCTATGGACAAATGCGGTGAAAACTACCAACCCTAGCAACAAATACAAAGAATAAACTAATCACTGGTGTTCTTGCTTACATGGTCGAAACCCTCTCAGTTCATGCCGAAAATCGCTCGGTTTCCATCGAAATCCGCTCGGCTTGCTCCGAAAATCGTCGCACCTGATGACCTATCTCTGGCCCCGTCGATTTCCCTAGCGAAGTCGCTCGATTTTATTGCTTTTAGCTCGGTTTTGAGCTTTTGGCTCGGTTTCCCCTCGCCAAGACCGGATCTGAGCTGCTCTCCCGAGCTAGAGTTGGCGTGGTGGGAAAGCAAGGAACGCACTAATGCGGTCGGCCAGACCCAGCAGCGTTAAAGCGAAGTTAATTTCGTAGTGGGCGGCGGGCCATATTGGGCCGTGATGAACAGTGTCGTTTTCATTTTTTGTATTTTCTTTTATTTTCCAAATATGGTTATGGCACAAAATCGGCTAATAAATTCGATTTCTCAGCTGAATTTCATCCCAGAGATTAAAACACCATTAATACTGATTTTAGGAAGCTTATAGATAAATTTTTCCAAATTTTTTGAATTTAAATTTGAACCTCACCGGTTTGCCGCTCGGTTTTGTTAGCCGAGCCGGCTCGGCACCCTCGAATTTCGCGGTTTTCGAACGAAAACCGTCGGAAATGTAAACCCTGCCTCCAACCGCATGCAAACGTCCTGCAAGCCAGCAACTTTCTTTGTCACTAGCCTCTACGTGTTTCTTTTCTTGTGCGCCGCCTTTCTTTTCTCACGCGCGTGCTGCCAGAGCCCCTTTCTCATCTTTTCTAATTTGTGTGGCTCTGCCACCCGAGAGTCCGCCTCCTTGTGCAACATAATTTGATGACCTTCTGCTGCTTCTAAAAATCTTCCCCTCAAGCAAACCCCATGATAGATCTTTTTACAAGCTTTTAGGGAAATTTTGTACAACCGATTTGGGGATCTCAGGACCTTCATCAACAAATCTTTGTTCTTGTTATAAACACGCAAGAACTCCGCCTGAAGCTCTACCCTGCACCCTTCTTCTGCCAATAGCCCGAGACTGAGTATGTTGTTACATAACCTCGGTATATAATAAATTTCAGAAAACAACTTCTGATCGCCATTCTTACATTGTACCAACATCGTTCCTTTGCCTTTTATTTGCATCGTGGAGCCATCACTGAACTTGACTTTTCTTGAAATTTTCTCATCAAGCTCATGAAACACGGAGCGATCTCCAGTCATATGATTGCTTGCTGTGACGCCCCCACCTTGCCTGACTAGGCTAGGACCAGTGGAAACACCACAGAGCAGAGTGCGCCAGGATCAGGCTAAGGAAAGCAACACATGTAGAACTGAAACTTCCACCGAATAGTACTCGGGGAATTATTCTTATAGTACATATAGTACTGTCTTAGGTCTGGCTACGGTGATTTCTACACCGCCCGCCTAATATTACAATATTATTCTAGATGCCTCCCTCCTAAGAGTAGATTTATTCCGTCAGGTCTTGGTCGTCATCCCCCTCATATTCATATCCCTCCACAGCAACATTAGTATCATCATAAAGATTCATATCATCGAGAAAATTGCCTTCTATCTCATCTGGTTGGGTGGACTCAACATGTTCTGAAAAACAACAGAGAAAGCAAGGCTGAGTACTCCAGTACTCAGCAAGCCGTGGAACCTTTATGCATGGGTATAAAAATATACTTTTCGGCCACCGAGCCGCTACTCCAAAGTAGTACTTTATCCAAAGTACTCCTTTACCCATTTGTTAGAAAGTGTCAAGTTTTAACTTTTAAATCTACTGACAGCAAAACAACGTGGGGTCTTACATCCTGTGTTAGAGGAAAACCCACATGACGCCCTTCCAAAACCCTGAAGCTAGGAGTGATATCACATTTAACTCTGATCAGAGGTGTACTGCTTTGCCCATAGCATCACTTTGGTTTATTGTCACAGTGCGCTTCCTTAGGCACACTAATAAACCAAGGAAACAGAACATTTGGCCAACCGTACTCTGACCTCTGCCATACCGCCTCGCCTCACCAAAGGCACGCGGGTCGAGACTCCTCCCCCGACGTCTCGCCCTAGGGTGACTGCCCTCACTTGGCATAGTCACCTTTCTCACCTTGGCAGAGTCAGGTACTTGTCGGTTACTTAGTTCAGCCCGTCCCATACCGGGTCTATGGTCAGCACTGCTTGCGTCGATTTTAAGGTAAGCACCAGTTTGGTTTGTCCTTAAATGATATCCTATGTGGAGGAGCCCTGACTTCCATAACAACTCAACCGGGGTTGTTCATACCCTGAACTCCTCCACCCACCATTTACTCCATAACCTCACCAAGGTTATGGTTCTAACACTGGATCTAGCCGATCCAATTAGTGTGATTTAATTTATTTTAGAAACTAAATTTTGTGATGAACGCAAGAGTTTCAAACAACCCAAGCCAAAAAAAATCAGATCACAAGACATGATCGAAGGGCGACTTGCCTGGATGAGAGATCACAGAGTTGACCACAGCCGGAAGTGGCTCTAGCTGCCCTCTGTTGTTATCGAGAAGATTTCCTAATAAGAGAACCAAGGATTTTAATATTAAGACTTTTCTTTTCGAATTAGGGTTATAATTCTATTGTAATTTTTCCATTGAGCAAATTGCGAAACGGGTTTTTAATGTGCCTGAATTTTGAGATTAGTGATGTGTTACTTATTTACCTTCACAGGATTAACACGGGTGAGTCACTAGTAAGATAGATCATATTTTAATTTTAGAGAAAAGAAAAGAGAAAACAAGAAATGAACTTTTGGATTTTGATGTCTATTACTTTCTTGATTTATTTTCCTCTTCTGATATACATATATTTGTTTGGATAAAACATATGTTATTTTATTTTATTTTACATTTTGATTTACTGATTCAGTCATTTATTATTATTATTATTTGTTTTAGTTATTACTATTATTTTAAATATATTTATTATTATTATTTTTTGTAAATTAACGTTCCGGCGAGGCCGGCCCAAAATCTCGGCCCAAAACCCGGAAGCCACTTTCTACCCTAACCCTAACTACCGCACCTCACCCTCTCTCTCATCTCATCTCACTCGGCCGCCGCACCCGCACTTCCCCCTTTTCCCTCTTCCTCTCGCACTCTTCTCCCCGTCTCCTCCTCGCGCGCGCTGCCGCCTCTCGGCTTCCCACCGCGTGCCGCCGCCAGGGCTCCTCCGCCGCCCTCTTTATCCCGTGCCGCTACCCGACTCTCCCCCACTCCAACTCTCTCTCACGCGCTCCACCTTCCTCTTTTCCTGGCACCGCCGACTTCGGATTCGTGCCCTCGGCGGCCCTCACCGGTGCCGACGCCCACATCCTACCGAGCTAAGTACCGGATCCTCTCTTTTTTTTGCTTCTTCTACCATGGCCCTCCATTTTCTCACCTCCTCCTCCTTTTCTAGGTCACCACTATGTGGCTGCAACCGGGCCCGAGCTCCGGCGCCGATGGCTTCCTTGCTACCCCCTGGACGACCCTGTGCTAAGGCGCCGCTAGCAACCTCGCCGCCACCTTGGTGCCGAAGAATACACCGACAATCGCCACCCTCCTCAAAAGCTAAGCACTTGATTCCCCCCTTATGCTAACTAGTGTACTGCTAGCTCTATTTTGCTGATGTGTGCATGCGTGGTGAGGGTGATCATTGCATGAATGTTGAGCTACCTGTGATTTAGTCTTTATATGCTTGTGTGCTAAGTGAATTTTATTTTCTGCCGATTGATCTTATACCTTGAGTTCATGGTGCTGATATGAGTTTAGAAGTGCATGGGAATTATGTAGATATATTCATTAGCTTCTCGATTTGTTGGCAATATTTCTATGTAGTTTAAAATCTGGTGATGGTTGATGGAGCTTGTGAAAATGTGAATACTTTACCTGTCTTGATATTATGGTGAATACATTCACGCTGATTATCTAAGTTTATAGTTTCTTTAAGATGTTAGATTGTCCTTAAGACAGAGCACTATCTATCTTAGGGCTGCACAACAATCCTGTTGAACAGATTTAAATGTACTCTGATTAATTCATTCCTTGTCCAAATATTTGGGCTTGCTTGGCTTGTGCCTTTTGGGTGAATAAGGTGTACCAGTCAGGGCATGCAACTACGTCCTTAAGTTTTTAGCCCTTAGTAGATCTTGGAGGTGATGATCTAAGATGTATAGGCTTGTATAGATTTAAGACTAAATATCTTGATTGGGGTCTTGAACTTAAGGCATAGAATAATTAAGTCAGTGCATGAATCTTTGGTTATATACATCCATGCATATATACATGGTTATACATGCCTATGCTGGTGAAAATGTGGTCTTTAGAGTTGCTTAATTTGTATCTTGACTTTTCCCAGATGTACTCTCTGATGCATACTAAAGTCTGAATAATATAGTGTTTCATTAACATATACATATTGGCATGGTCGAGATATGCAAGAGATGCTTGTGTTTTACATTCTTTTGTGCTTACATGGCATAAGGCCCGAATTTGTCTGATTGCATAAATAGCATTTTGATTAGTTGATGAGATTTCAAATTAGCTCAACACTTGTGATAAAACTTTTGCTAGTGGTGTGGAGCACCTTTACTGGTTATGAGCATCTTTGAATCATTTTTATGAAATGGTTATCTATGACTCTGTCTCTTCATATGATTGTTTACCAAGATGATTTTTATTTTATGTTCTGCATCAATATGTGGTTAGGGTTGAGAGGTTCAGATTATTTATTTTTAAGGTTTTGATGCTACATTGATGATATATATATGCTGATACATTTCAAAGCTTAAACTCATGGAAAAGAGCATGCTTTCAGAGTTTACTTATTAAGGTATAGGATGATATATGGTTGTCTTCTGCCATGATTATTCTGCTGGTTTAGTAACACTCCATATGGCTTAAGATATCAACATGCTTTGATCTACCAAATCTGTTCATATTTGTTGATTGATGAATATACTTGCTGGTGAGTTGGGAGGATTGTGTGCATGATCATACTGGTGACCAGGATCCTCATTCTCATTACTCTGTGCATGAAACCTAAATACTATGCGAGATTGTGCATGCCTAGAGGTTTTACAAGATCATGGTAGAGAAGGGCTAAGTTGATCTTGCCATTGACATTATACCCAACCTAAATTAAGGAGGGCATTATTATGACATTGCATATAACCATGGTTGTCTTTTTTTGTTTCGGATTAATCTGAGAATACCATGATTGGGTGTTGTTTGTTACTAAATCAGCTATTTAAAAGAAATGCAATCACCAGGATATATGATCATGTCTTTTATACATATACGCAGGTTTGGTTCATAGAAGAGGTTCAGACTTCTTGAAATACTGATTTGTGCTTTAATTAATTGAAATGAGTAGCATTTACTTTTATTGGCTGGAAAAAAAGAAATGCATCTAGCTAATGAGTGGCACCTTGTGGCTGCAGCGAAGATGAGATGAGGAGTGGTAGGAGCAGAGGTGGGGGGCAGAGGACTGTTGCTGGCTTCCTTCCTCTTTCTGGCTGTTTCTAGCTTTCAATCAAGGACAACTAAAAGGACAATTGGTGTAGCGTGGATAAGGAAAGGGTGCAAGGTGTGAGTTTCCTTTTTATACAGCAGTTGAAACCGACTTGGGGGTGTGAAACTAGGATTGAGTTTGGGTAAATCTGTGGGCTAAAAGTGCAGGTGGACTGCATGCATGGTTTGGTCTGCCACTTGGCTGGAAAGAATGAGTAAAAGGGTGATGGCTTCAAGCTAGCAGTATGGGCAGGAAATGGATGTTGGCAGCCAGCTAAAAGAATGGGCAGAGGGAAGAAAATGGGTTCAAGGCTTGGCTGGCTCAAGGTCGGTTCGACAGCAAGATTTGGTTTCCTCCTGAGGCTTAGATGATTGAATTTTGATTGGATGAAATGTGATCTGTATTCAGAAGATGTATATCTAATGTATGTTTGCAATTTGAGCTTGTTTAAATCTTTTTGATAATCTGTACGCTATAATATTGTGTATTGGTTGATCCGATATTTTCCTTATGTGATGAATCTGGAGTTGAGATTATTGGGTTGATCTCTCACTAATGAGAGCATGATTGAGTTGTATCTGAATGAGAGATGTTAAATATGAGAATATGTATATATGTGTGTGTGTGTGTCTATATATATATATATATATATATATATATATATATATATATAGTTCATTATTAAGTTTTCTGAGTATTGAGCTATTGACTGATCGGGTGTATTACTTATGAGATGTAACTGATTTGATACATATGAGAAATAAAGCAAGGATATGCAAATACATGTGTTTACAAAAACTTTTTGAGTGTTTGAGATATTTAACTGTGCATAGCTTAAATTGTTGATGCTTGAGTTGGATTAATGAGTAGCTGGACAGAGCACAATGAATATGACTATGATATATTGAGTAGATTGTTGGCACTGATTAAGAATGATTTGAAAAGTGTGCCTCCTTTCTGGATAGGTACTGCACGTTGCTCCGAGTGCAAGAATGAGTTGGGAAAATGACAGTTATGTTGTAATATATGTTTGATCATTTCCCTTTTGAAGGACCATGTAGAGGTCCATCCATGTTTGTGATGAGTATTTGACTTTATTTGAGCAAGGTGTGCTCAAGTTTGAGTTTGATTTGGATTGATTTTTAAAATGAAGCATTTTGAATTGTCTCTGCCAGGAGTGGCAGTACCGGTCGTATGGACGCGGTAGTGATGAGTTGGATGGTTTATATTGCATATCGTTGTGGGCATTGCAATGTGAAAGGTTTTTTCCTTGTCTTTGATGGTTGCAGGGCGACGATGCTAGGTCATGGTGAGGCGGAGGATGACCGGGACTAGGCGAGGAGCGTCGGAGGTCCAGACGGTTGGGAGATCACCGGAAGATGATCGGAGACGGAGTCCGGGCAAGTCAAGAAGACAAGGAAAGGAGATGATGCTAGCTAGATGCCGCGTGGATCAATGAGGGCCGTCGGATTGAGGTCTAGTAGATAGGTTAGCGGGTCTAGGTAGTATGCTTTGAAAACCGTGCAAAAAACCCGGTATGTGTGTGGGTCTTGGGTTAGCCCTTGCATAGCTGTGTGTGTGGGTTAATCCTAGCCCTTAGATGAGTGCTCTAGGGTTGAGGGACTCATCCAAGGGTGGTAAGTGGCCCAAGAGTAGTATAAATAGGGGTGGAGGGGTAGCCTCCTTCCCTTGAAGGTTTTGAGGTTTGTGAATACTCCTTTCAGCTTTGCCCACATGAAAGTGAGGCTTTGTAACCTCTCCTTCCAGAAATGAAAGTTTTATCCATCCACCTCTGAATTTATTTTGCGCATTTACATTATGTCTTTACTTTATGTAATTTAAATTCAGCATTTAATTCCCGCAATTACATTCTCGCAATTTACTTTCATGTAATTTGGATTTGCCTCCCCTCCTTCTAAATGCTGCTGATCTTGGATGTTTTGAGTGTGTTCATATGGTTTTACATCTCTTTTGCACTCTTGGATTGAGTAGAGAACATCTTTTCTTTCAAGTTCCAACTTTGTTCAGAACTTGTTCTTCGCGCAGCAGTCAGTGTTTGATTTCTATAAAAATCTAGAAAAATATTTTCAAGTGATTCTTGCTGGAGGAGATGCGGCACTCTGACATCCACTTGAAGAAAACTTTTGGAGTTCACTTGTTGCACCGTTTGGGCTCCATGAGGTGAAAACCGAGTCCCAAACTTTCTGCTCGAAGTTTTTGACCAGACTGTGTTCTTAGTTTTTTCTTGTTTTTTTTGTAAGGCCTTTTGAGGAGAAATTTGGTGGAGTTCTTCATGACTCTGATGCTCATAGGGAGAAAAATTCTCAAAATTTTGTTAGCTACAGAAACCCACCAACCTCCTGTGCAAATTGAGGACAAGTTCTGGAAATTCTGCTTTTGCTTTTCTGAAAGTGACTTTTGTGATTTGAATTGATGTCCTTCCTAAAAGCAAGAGTTTGAATTGATTCCTCTTTATCTTGGACACTAGACAACCAGTATTGTGACTAAAAAATCCCCACATATTTTATGGTACTTATCCATGCAATCTTGGGGTATACATAGTTGTCTAGTTTTTCAGGTTTTTTACGATTTCCTTTGAGCGATCTTGTCGAGGTTTTTGTTGGAGTATTTTGGGGGGAAATTTTATTTGCTACCATTGACCCCTCCTCTGTTCGCCATCTCGGTCCTTCAATTGGTATCAGAGCCGGTTTTGCTCTTCCATAGATCTTGACCGGTCTCAAGAGCCATGGCGACGGACTAATATTCCACCAAGCCTCCCATCTTTAATGGAGTTGATTTTCCTTTTTGGAAGTCCCGGATGGAGTCATACATCACTGCCTGTGGTTACGATATGGCGTAAGGTGAAACTCCGTATGAGGTTCCTGGCGATGAAAATGTCACGGCCATCAATATGGTTGACGTTGAGGCGAATGCTAAGGCAAGAAACATTCTCATACAGGGTCTTAGCCGTGGTGAGTATGATAGGATTTCTCACCTTCGCTCCGCTCACGAGATTTGGGTAACCCTCGATGCTTACCATGAGGGCTCTACTCAAATCAAGACCGTGAGGCGAGACCGCCAAGCGCGAGTACAACAAATTTGATCAACGCTACCGGTGAGAGTCTCGACGAGTGTTTTGGTCGGTTTACAAAGATTTTGAGCGACCTCCGAGCGATTGGTTGCATATACCCGACTCGGACAATGCTCGGCATTTCTTGACCGCACTCGACCTTCGGGTTTGGGAGATGAAGGTGACCACCATCAAGGACACCACCGACTTATCGACTCTGACTCTTGACGGGCTTTATTCCCGTCTCAAGACTCATGAGATCGATGTCGTCTCTCGGAAGACGAAATCTCAGTCAATGGCTTTAGTCACCGATCCCATTGGATCTTCTTCTTCTGATCCTTCTATTGGTTTCTCTCTTTCCGCCCTTTGCGAGCTAAGCGATGACCAACTGGAAAAATTTCCAGAAAATGAGCTTACTCTTCTTGCTCGCAAGTTTTCTCATGCATACAAGAGGGTGAGAGAGAGGAAGAGAGGTGGCATGATCACCTGCTTCGAGTGTGGTGGCCCCAACCACATTCGGGCAAACTGTCCCAAGCTGGAGAAGGGCAAGAACGACGTTGGCGGTTCGGGCAAGAACGACTACACAGACAAGAACCGCAACAAGAAGCCTCCAGTTCGTGAACCGGCACACGAGAAGAAGTACCGCAACTTCTCCAAGAACAAGAAGCTCTTCCACCGCGTCCTCGCCGCGTTTGACGACATCAACCTCTCCGACACGGAGACATGGAGCGATGAGGGCGAGGATGATCCGCAAGAGAAGAAGGGTGGCAACGACTTCTCTGGCATGTGCTTCATGGCCGACATCAATGACATCAGCGACTCTGAGCTCTACAAATGACTGGATGAGGTACCTCCTATGACCACTCAACGAAGTGTTCGCAAATTAGGAAAATTTCATGCTAGAGCTAGAGCTAGGTGTACTGAGCTTGAGAAGGAAGTAGGTACCTTGACTCATGAGTTAGCTTCACTTAGATCTTCTCCTCCCGAGTCACCGATGATTGCTCTTTGTGTGATGCTATTCTTGTGGAGTTGGAGAACCTAAGGACCATACATGATAGTGTGCTTGCTTGAACTTGATGGTCTTAGGTTGAAGAATGCTAGCACTAATTCATTGATGCTATTCTGTTGAGGCTAGTTTTCTTCATGCTCACTCCACTCCATCATGTGCTAATTGCCCTAAATTACTTGCGAAATTGATGCCATGGTGAACACCTTAGAAAGCTTTCCGCTAGAAATGATGAACTTGAATTGCATGCTTCTAAGGACCCAATCGGCTCATGTGAGGGTGAGGCAACTAAAACTTGACAATGATGCTTTGAATGTCAAGTGTGATCAACTTGCTAAGGACTTACTAGTTAAGTCAAAAACTGGTTGCTTGCTGTGTGTTGGGGTTAAGGATGATGTGGATCAAATCCATGTCGAGCTTAGGAAGAAGTTAAAAGACCAAACCCTTAGGATTTGAGATGCTCCTTGCGTTTCTTGTGAGGCCCTCAAGATTGAGGCAGCCGTGCTAGGGGAACAAAAAGCACGTGCTGAGAGATCTTCTCTTTCTCTTCTCGGTTCTTCTTCTTCCTCTCCTTCTCCTGTTCTTCTTGTGCTTCTTTCTTCCGAGATTGCCAGTATCTTATGAGCACTCTCGAGAAGTTTGTTGGAGGCAAGAAGAAGCTCAATCTTATTCTAAACCAATCCAAGATTAGTAGATTCAATCAAGGTCTAGGATTTGATCCCATGGAGCACGCTCGGGCGCATCCTCCCACCATTGTGCGCGGCTCCAAGAGTGGTGAGATTGTGGTAGCTCCCAGAGTGAGTACTACCGTGTTTAGGTCCGCTGGGTTGTCCATAGGACTTCTGACCAGAAGGGTGTTACTCCTATTGCTTCTGCCTCTAGCAAGGCGAAGTACACATGCACCTTCTGTAAGAAGGATGGTCACCTAGTAGATTTCTGCTTCAGGCGCGCCAAGATCACTCGGCGTGAGCGTGTTCTTGTTCTTAAGGGTATTCAGGGTCATTCCCAGACTTTGAGTGCTCCTAAGACACACACTGCTTCTAGACAGGTTAGAGAGTCGCCTGTTTTTGGGCAGCGTCCAGGACTTGGTTTTCATGCTAGTTCTTCGAGTTTTAGTCCTGGAGCTGTTCGTAGTCAGTCTTTCCGCCGTCCTCTTGATATTCCTCGTTTTTCCCATCGAGGTAGATATCAGCGGCGTGAGGTGTTTTCCGGTAGGAGATCCAGGCAGCCTTACTGGGATGGTCCGGCTTTTGCACCACGGCGTGCCAACCCAGTTTTGACTCCTAGATTATCTACCAGAGTTGCTCCTGATCGTGTGAGAGTTGAGCGTCAGAGAGACACTCGAGTCCAGTCTTCTTCTGTGGCTGGTACTCTGAGGTGTCGTATGGTTCAGTATTGGGTTCCTAAGTCTTCACTCTATCCCAGTACTGAGTCATCTTTCTCTCTTGTGTCTTGATCAGGTTCGTCGGATGGGGAAGGGCGATGTTTGGATTGTTGACTCCGGTTGTTCTCGTCATATGACCGAAGATTCTCGTTGGTTCTCTTCCCTAGTCCGAGCCCCCGGTGATGAGTTAATCACTTTTGGGATGCATCTTCAGGTAGAGTCATTGCTAAAGGTACCATCTGCATTAACCAAAATTTCATTCTTAAAGATGTTGCCTTAGTAAGTAAGCTGCAATACAATCTGCTCTCTGTTTCTCAGCTTATCGATGACTCTTTCGAGGTAAGCTTCAAGAGTAATGCCTGTAGAATTCTTGATTTATCGGGAGGGTTAGTTTATGGATTTCTAGATTTGGGAGAGTCTTTCGTGCTGATTTTTCTCGCTTCTTCCGAGACTCTCTTGATGTTTGATTGCTTCGAGTCCCGTGATCTCTCCTTCGGCATAGGAGACTTGGTCACATTGGTTTTAATCATTTGACCCGAGTTAGCGTACCACGATCTCATTCGGGTTTGCCCAAACTCAAGATGGTCAAAGACTTAGTTTGCTCTCCTTGCCGACATGGCAAGATGGTTCTTGCTTCTCATCCTCCGATCACGTAGTGATGGTGATGCATCGTGACAGCTTTTACATATGGACACTATTAGTCTAGCTAGAGTGCGATCGGCGGGAGGAAGTGGTATGTTCTTGTCATCGTTGATGATTTTTCTAGATACTCTTGGGTATTCTTCATGGCCTCAAAGGATGAGACTTTTCTCACTCCGGGGTTTGGTCGATGGGTTGTGTATTGAGCTCCCGGTGCATTACGAGCTATCTGCAGTGATAATGGCACGGAGTTCAAGAATTCCTACTTTGAGAGTTTCGTGTGGAGTCCGGTTTAGAGTATCGCTTCTCTTCTCCCTCGCGCCTCGTGAGAATGGCGTAGTGGAAAGGAAGAACAGGACCTTGGTTGAGATGGCGGGACGATGCTAGGCGAGTCTGATACTCCTAGGAAGTTTTGGGTGAGGCTATAGCTCTTGCTTGCCATGTTTCTAATCGCGTGTTTTGAGAGCACATCCGCATCTCACTTCTTATGAGTTGAGGTATGGGCGAAAGCCCGGTGTGTCTCATTTTCGTTTTGGTTGCAAGTGTTTTATCTTGAAGTCCGTAACCTAGATAAGTTTGAGTCTCGCTCTTCCGATGGTATCTTTCTAGGTTACTCGACTTCTTCTCGTAGCTATAGGGTCTGGAGTGTTGATGCGCATAGGATCATAGAGACCTGTGATGTGACCTTTGATGAGGCTAGCCCAGGAGCTAGACCTGATGTTTCAGGCTGTTCTTATCCCTCCGAGACCATCTTTGTAGAAGATGAGGATGATGGTGTTCCACCGGATCCAGTCCCCTCTTCACCTGAGGTGCCTCCTGTTTCCATTTCTGCACCTCAGGGAGACCAGCCCTTGCCTTTAGACTCTCCTTCAGCTAGTGGCTCTGCTCCTACCTCTTCTGTGCATGAGGTAGAGGCCACTTCTGTTTCTGGACCTCCCCGTCATATTCAACGTTCTCATCCACCTGATCAGATCATTGGTGATCTGTTTGAGCGGGTCACTCGATCAAAATCAGGTTTGTCCAATTTCTGCCTCCACTCTGCCTTCGTTGCCTCCTTTGAGCCGAAGGATGTTTCTCATGCATTATCCGATGAATCGTGGATTAATGCTATGCATGAGAAACTTGAGAACTTTGAGAGGAACAAGGTATGGCAGCTTGTCGTGCCCCCATCTGGTCATAATGTCATTGGGACCAAGTGGGTGTTCAAAAACAAGTAGAGTGAGGATGGGGTTCTCATTCGCAACAAGGCTAGGCTAGTTGCACAAGGCTTTTCTCAGGTTGAGGGTCTTACTTTGAGGAGATCTTTGCCCCTGTAGCTAGACTAGAGGCTATTAGGATCCTGCTTGCATTCTCTGCATCCCAGGGCTTCAAGCTCTATCAAATGGATGTCAAGAGTGCATTCCTCAATGGATATATTGAGGAAGAGGTTTATGTCAAACAACCTCCAGGATTCGAGAACCTCAAGTTTCCGAGTCATGTATACAAGCTCTCCAAAGCTTTGTATGGACTCAAGCAGGCCCCCAGAGCATGGTATGAGAGGCTCAAGTCTTATCTTCTCAGCCATGACTTCAAAATGGGCATAGTAGACAAAACTCTGTTCATCAGACACCATGAGTCTCATTTTCTTCTTGTCTAGATTTATGTGGACGATATCATTTTTGGTGGCTCATCTCATTCGCTTGTGTCTCAGTTTTCTGAGGTGATGAGCATAGAGTTTGAGATGAGTATGATGAGCGAGTTGAGCTACTTTTTTTGCTTCCAAATCAAGCATACTCGGGAGGGTACTTTCTTGCATCAAGGCAAGTATACCCGTGACCTCCTGAGGCGCTTCGATATGTCTGATGGGAAGCCGGTGATGACTCCTATGGCCACCACTGCTATCCTCGAGCCCGATGAGGATGGTGAGCCTGCTGATCAAAAGGAGTTTCGGAGGATGATCGGCTCCCTCTTGTACCTCACTGCTTCGAGGTCGGACATACATTTATTGTTTGTGCATGCACTCGATTTCAAGCTTCTCCTCACCTCTCACCGCCAAAGATCAAGCGCATCTTCAGTGCGTTCGTGCTACCACCGATTATGGTATTTGGTACTCTTCGTCTTCTTGTCTATCTCTTAGAGCCTTTTCCGATGCCGACTTTCTTGGTGTTGTAGGATAGATAGGAAGAACAATTCGCACTTGCCAATTCATTGGCACTTCTCTTGTTTCTTGGTCATCTAGGAAGCGATGCAGGGTTGCACAGTCCACCGAGGCCGAGTATGTTCTTTGCGACCGATTCTTTGTAGCAGTGCTCTGGATGAGATCGACCTTATGGGACTATGGGTTAGAGATAGAGAGTGTGCCACTTTTCTGTGACAACACTTCAGCTATTTGCATTGCTAAAAACCCAGTGCAACATACTCGGACCAACCACATTGATATTAGATATCACTTCCTTAGAGACCATGTGGAGAAGGGAGATATCGCGCTTCAGTTCGTAGAGAGTGACCTTCAATTAGCCGATATCTTCACCAAGCCTTTGGATAGCTCCAGATTTATTGCCTTGAGGAGTGAGCTTAGAGTCGTGAGCCCTTACGGCCTTTCGTGAGGGGGAGCTGGTTTGTATATTATGTATTATATATTTTTCTTCCATCTTTTCTTTTCTTTGTATTTCTTTTGGGTGACTTTGGGCTTGTTTTCTTGAGTTGAGTTCACTCACTTAGACTTCTGGCATGCATTCCATGGACCTCTTATCTTGTGCTTTAGGTTGCTATCATGCATGATTAGCTGTTCTCTCTTCTCTCTAGGTTGAGTTCCCTCACAGTCTTGAGATGGTCGCATATGGCTTGAGTCAATTGGTTGTCAAAAGAAAATGCAAATAAATTAAAAACAAAGACATATGTGGGTAAAGAATGCAAATAATGTCAAACATTTGCACCCCTCTATGTCTTGTATGATGATAAATTAAAATTTGCATTAAGTGATAAATGAGCCCGAAGGACCTTGTATGCTCTTCTAGATTCCCCAAAGTGTTGAGTAGGTTGAACTCTCGGTTTTCCTTTTGATCCTTAGAGTGGCTATTCTTCTATTTTTGAAACTAAAGCAAGTGTTGCACTTGTCAAATCTTGCTAAAAATGAAATATTCAAAACTAAGCTCGTATTTGCACTTGGACATGTCTTAGTTTAGTCATCTTCTGAAATTGACAAGCTTGGTGTAATATCCTTCTATTTTGAACAATTGGATAATCTTCAAAACTCCCTTAGGTTGCATTTCATGCATACATAAAAAGAGGGAGAAAATTACATTTTGATGCCTATATTGCCAAAAGGGGGAGAAAACGTAGAAAAGGCATCACTAAAAAGATAAAAATGTGAATGCTTATTTGGTTATTATGATCTTTGTAAAACTATGCTACTACTTCTGTTGGATCATAATCTCAAAATCACATTTAACATGTTTAGTTGGATTTTAGAGTTTTTGTTGAAAACTTTCTCTTTCTAAAATTTAACTCTAAAATCTAAATTCCTCTTCGTCAACTTGGTCATGGTTCTAATTTCTATCTTTGGACCAAGTTTGACTTTACAACTAAAAATTGCTTTCTTCTTCATTTTCTTCAAACTCAAATTTATGCCTTTTTGTGTGGTTTGTCAATATACTCATCAAGGGGAGATTGAAGAACCATGTGGAGGCCCATCCATGTTTGTGATGAGTATTTGACTTTATTTGAGCAAGGTGTGCTCAAGTTTGAGTTTGATTTGGATTGATTTTCAAAATGAAGCATTTTGAGTTGTCTCTGCCAGGAGTGGCAGTACCGGTCGTATGGACGCGGTAGTGATGAGTTGGATGGTTTATATTGCATATCATTGTGGGCATTGCTATGTGAAAGGTTTTTTCCTTGTCTTTGATGGTTGCAGGGCGACGATGCTATGTTATGGTGAGGCGGAGGATGACCGGGACTAGGCGAGGAGCGTCGGAGGTCCAGACGGTTGGGAGATCGCCGGAAGATGATCGGAGACGGAGTCCGGGCAAGTCAAGAAGACAAGGAAAGGAGATGATTCTAGCTATATACCGCGTGGATCAATTAGGGCCGTCGGATTGAGGTCTAGTTGATAGGTTAGCGGGTCTAGGTAGTATGCTTTGAAAACCGTGCAAGAAAACCCGGTATGTGTGTGGGTTTTGGGTTAGCCCTTGCATGGCTGTGTGTGTGGGTTAATCCTAGCCCTTAGATGAGTGCTCTAGGGTTGAGGGACTCATCCAAGGGTGGTAGGTGGCCCAAGAGTAGTATAAATAGGGGTGGAGGGTAGCCTCCTTCCTTGAAGGTTTTGAGGTTTGTGAATGCTCCTTTGAGCTTTGCCCACATGAAAGTGAGGCTTTGTAACCTCTCCTTCCAGAAATGAAAGTTTTATCCATCCACCTCTGAATTTATTTTATGCATTTACATTATGTCTTTACTTTACATAATTTAAATTCAGCATTTACTTTCCCGCAATTACATTCTCGCAATTTACTTTCATGTAATTTGGATTTGCCTCCTCTCCTTCTAAATGCTGCTGATCTTGGATGTTTTGAGTGTTTTCATATGGTTTTACATCTCTTTTGCACTCTTGGATTGAGTAGAGAACATCTTTTCTTTCAAGTTCCAACTTTGTTCGTAACTTGTTCTTGTATGACGATCAGTGTTTGATTTCTATAAAAATCTAGAAAAATCTTTTTCAAGTGATTCTTATTGGAGGAGGTGCGGGACTCTGACATCCACTTGCAGAAAACTTTTGGACTCACTTGTTGCACCGTTTGGGCGCCATGAGGTGAAAACCAAGCCTCAAACTTTCTGCTCGAAGTTCTTGACCAGACTGTGTTCTTAGATTTTTCCTGTTTTTTCTGTAAGGCTTTTTGAGGAGAAATTTGGTGGAGCTCTTCACGACTCTGATGCTCATAGGGAGAAAAAGTCTCAAAATTTTGTGAGCTGCAAAAACCCACCAACCTCCTGTGCAAATTGAGGACAAGTTCTGAAAATTCTGCTTTTGCTTTTCTGAAAGTGACTTTTGTGATTTGAATTGATGTCCTTTCTAAAAGCAAGAGTTTGAATTGACTCCTCTTTATCTTGGACACTAGACAACCAGTATTGTGACTCAAAAATCCCCACATATTTTATGGTACTTATCCATGCAAGCTTGGGGTACACATATAGTTGTCTAATTTTTCAGGTTTTTCACGATTTCCTTTGAGCGATCTTGTTGAGGTTTTTGTTGGAGTATTTTGGGGAAAATTTTATTTGCGATCATTCACCCCCCTCTGTTCGCTATCTCGGTCCTTCACCTTTGCATTTAAAGATACACTCCACTAGAATATATTTCTGCTTGTGAATGAAAGTCTTAAATTGGATATCTAAACACGTTGAGTTGGGATGGTTCCAGAAAATGGCAGAATTGTTTACGAATGTGAAGAAGTTTACCGGCGAACTCATCCACCGTCTGGGTTTCTCCCATCTGAAGATTCTCAAACTCGTTCCGTAGATTTTGTAGTCGCACCTCCTTCACGAGGTCAACTCCCACGTACATCTTTTGAAGCGTTAGCCATGCTTCACGTGCTGTCTCTTTCCCGATGAGCTGGTGTATCATCGAATCTGGTACCGACTGATAGATTGCAGCAAGGACTGCCTGATCTATCCTGTCATCTTCCACAGTCTTCCCCTTTGGATCGACTGCACCCCAGACACCCTGGGCGCGCAAGTTTGCTTTCATCTTCATTGCCCATACTAGATAATTGTCGATTATCAGGAGAGAGTACTGAAGGGATATAGACTCACTCTGAATCTTTTTCTTCCAACTCATAATCTTCGGGTTGCTTTTTGATGTGCCACTGTTTTTCTTGTCCTTTTCAACTTGATAGCTTTCTTGGTCACCATTACCAATGCAGAGTGCAGTAAAGCGAGAATTTTCCTTTGCTCCTGCGCCTCCACATGACAAGCATGTTAGCTGGGCACGCTTTGCTGCTCCTCGAGAGTTCTGCCTGTTGTAACACGCGATGCACGCCTGCAACCGAGCATGGGACGTTGCAGTAGCTGCACTAGGCTTTGTTTTAATTCTTGGCTGCTCACGTCACGTCAAGTAGTACGTCCGAAACGACACCTTTTCTTTTGCTTTTCCCATTGCAGCGCGATGCTATGAGCCGCGGCCGATGAGATCGATCTCCGATTGTCGAGCCTGCTGTCCCCGTGCCGCCCGCGTCCTGGCTTCTGCTGCTTCCTTGCAAGTGAGTCGTGATATGCCGCACAGAGCTCGTTTTGCTTTTCGTGCCGCTTGTGCACTTATGAGGCGCACGGTTTTTGCTCCACGCCGCCTCGCCCTGATCTTGCGTGTGAGACTCGCTCCTCGATCAGCCGACTCGATGACGCGATCTGGCTGCTCTGCTCTCCGAGCTCTGATATCAATTGTTAGAACAAAACGCTAAAAACTCTTGAGATAATTTTCTCTTTATTAGTTCTCGCTCTGCTCGCTTACAAAACTCAGGTCTACCCTTATATTTATACCCAAAACTGCATCACTATGAAACGGAATAGGATTCTACTTCTTTGTCCTAATTCAACTCCTCATCCTAAACTTTCTTAATACAAACTTTCCAAATTAAAACTTTTCTATTACAAGATTACTTCTAACCGTCCCCGTCCTCTGTCGGCCCGCTGGCCCAGCCCCGCCGCCCCATTTCCCGCTCGCACGTGGGCCGTCCTAGGACGCTCTCCCCGTCATAGCCAGTAGCTTCCCTGGGTCCTTGCGCAAGCCTGGCTGGTCCGGTCTCAGCTGGGCCATCGTCCCCAAGCTCACAAGCGCGTCTATGCCCAAGCCGGCACTCCCTCCTCTGGGCTGTGCTGCCACCTGGCCTGGCTCTACCCTGGCTCGACCTTGCCGTTGCCCAAGCTTGGCCGGCCTCCTGTGCTCTAATCCGAGCTTGCATTGCTCACACTGGCCACCTGAGCTTACTCTAGTTCCTTCTAATTCCTCTCTAACCCTAGGGTTTGGTACTCCCCTAGGTTCACTGTGATTTTTACTACTCATTTTCATTTTATTGTGTTATGTGCTACAAAAGTAAAAGGTAAGGTTCGTTCGTCTGTGATGATTATTCTAGTTGATGCATGGGTCGAATGGCGTTGTGACGAGACCCTTTGATCCACTGTGCGCTGGAGAGCATTGGTGGTTTATAGGAGGCGTTGGCTAATTGAGACCACTAGCTATCTAATGTCATTTTGATCTTCTAGCTATTTTTTTGCTACTGCTATGCCTATGTTGCATCTACTAGTATGGCGGGGAAAATAGATGGTTACCTGGACTTGGGGAATAAAAATGCAGTGCAGGCTACGAGGAATGAAATGTGTTGGTGAAGAGGACGCATGGGTGGATGCTTGCTCCTCTGGCTAGCTTTGTTCTTGGGCTCCTCCTTTGCCTCCTGGCTCCTGGGGCTTCTGGCCTCTTATGTGCTTGCTCACTGCTGGCCTCCTTGTTTGCTTGAGCCTTGGCTCTTGCTTGCTCTCTGATCGTGTGCTGGTTGATGGTGGTGTGGCTTGGTCCTAATGCTTGAGCTCTTGTGTGTGGGGAAATATTCCGGTGCTTATCTTATATGGTTGCCTTAGATACGAAGGCTAAGACTTGGGGCTTTGGCCAGGCGCTATCCCTTATTCACAGTACTTTCATATTTATCTCTTTTGATCCTACAAAATTTTACTATTTCACTGAGGGGACTATTCTTTTTCTACCGCGTAATATTTTCTATATACACATGTCTATGGTTAAACAGGTTTGTATAATTGCCGAATGATGCTATATAAAATCACGAGAAGTGCCAATTTAGCCCCGAACAAATCTAGTACCTCAGTGAGCGATACCATTTTATACAGAACTGACAACAATTCTAACTTTATTTTATTTTACTCTTTATGCTATTTTAATTCATTGCTTTTACTAATAAATGCAATTTTTATTGTCATGCAGGCTGTCGAAGAAATTCAACAGAGAAGATTTTAGAATCTTGTAAAATTTTTATTTCTGCGTTGTAATTTAATCATTCATGTTATTTGTATTTAAATTTGTAATTTAAATTTTTATGTAATGTAATTCATTCAATTGTACACAGTTGAAATAATTAATATATGTAGTTAATCATCGTTGCTTAATTTTTATTTGATGACTATCAATTTAATTTAATGACGTACTTTGAGTTAATAAAATTCACGGTTGTTTTGGGGGGAGACAAATAGATAAGGTAAATAAACACTACAAATAAAATGACGAAGCTAGATGAAGACAAAATACCAGATAGCCTTAGTGAGAGCGTTGTCACACTGATAACGTGCTGTATATTGAAGGCCGCATTGCGAACGATTGAGCACAAGCGCGCACACACAAGAAGATGTAGTCATGATGCCTCGTCTCAACTAGGAGCGGCAACGGGGAAAATATCTGTGGGGAGGGTCCTTCATCCCCGATCTTAGATAATAAAAAATTTCTCGTCCCCGAACATGAGGCTTAATTCCCTCCATCCTCGATCCCCGACGGGTTTGCGGGGCTTCGACGGGGACTAATCCCCGAAAATGCTACATGAAAGACCACATGTTATATGAGTGAATCAATAGAGTAGCGAGTGAATCACTTGAGTAATTCATATTTAGCATATTTATTAATAATAACCTCACATATATTCTTTTTTCTTTTGAGAATGATCATTTGCTCCCACCCATTAGTGATAACATGGGGGCAGGGACGGGGAACATTAGAATGTCCCCGGCCCCACGATCCTCGACAAGGGCAATATTTTCCTCAATAAGCCCTCCGCGAGAAGAGATTTCCCCCGTCCCGTCCTCTAATAGAGAAATTCCCCGCAAAGAAACGGGGATCGGGACCCATTGTCATCCCTTCTCAACTGTACTGATCAAATTTCCTTGTTTACAGAATCAGCCCATACTCCCCTATTTAAGTGGAGAGGAGAGGTGAGATAGCCAAATAACTATCTATGTGGGACTAAAATATTTCTATTATCACACATAGACCTCATGAGCCCGGTTTAAATAAAATATCTGCATGATCAAACCCTTCGAAAATAGAATGATATAAAATAAATTCCAGATTTCTCGATTACCCTTTCTCTCGTCTCCTCGACCTCCTCCTCTTCCTTCCCCGAATCCTCTATCCTCTCTAGGTCGTTACATCATCCGCAAAGAATCGTGGGTAGGTCTTGACAAGGTTCAAAAAACTGTCGAAATCTCGACCGAGTAAAAAAAACTTAAAAAAAATTGTTACAGTACCTCGGAAATTTCAACGGGATTTCACCAAATCTCGGGTTTTTATGACCGGTTTTTGACTTTTATGGCTGGATTTGAACGGATTTGGTCTAATAACCCTTAAGAAAGTGATCCTCCATGAAAATTTGTTGAAAAACCGAATTTTTAAGACATTTTAAAATTTCGACAGAAACACTGTCAGATTTTATAAAATTGTACAAGCTTCATAATAATCTGAAAAATTTACGGTACTATCTTTAGTAGTGTAGAATCATACATAAAATTTTTCAAAATAATTGAACTTCATTTGTTACCTTTCAAAAATCAAAAATAGAATGAACATAATTGGGACAGAAATCGCCGAGATTTCAGGAATTTTGGCCGAAATTTCGGTTTTCTCGGTGCAAAAAAAAACCGAATTTGAATTTTTGTTTTTGTATTTCGTCCGGGAATTGTAATTCTGAGATCTCGATGAGATTTCGGATTTCGCCACCTCTAAAATGTCATCCGAAAACAAGATTTCAAACCTTAGGTCATCGTGGCAGATCGTAGGATCTAATATATCACCAGCCCATGCGTCAGGATGTAATCTTGGAAGCCTGATGTGAGTAAAGTCTTTTAGCAGCGACCAAAAGCTCCGAGCCTACATACGTGCAGTCAACCAATCCATGAAACGTAGCTTCGGAGTTTCAGACTCAGCTCCGCAAGTGTCACAAGCATGAGATGGACGTTGTGCTGTACCGGACTGTCTTACCTTTAGTGAGTTCAGGTACGATCCATTTGCAATTCGTGCTAACTTCGTGCCGTGCCGGTTTAGGCCCGGCCTATTTGCACTATTACAACAAGAGGAAAAGAGCTAGAGACGCATAGAGCTGAGGCAGTGGATACAAATATTAGGAGAAAAATAACTAATTTTCATTCATTTTTGAAAATGTACATAATTATGTCTTGTTAAATACCTTACACCCAGTATGATGTACCCAATGCGGAGCGGCTCAGTGCGCGTGCTTGATGTCAGTGAGTATATACTCTCCAATCCCCATTCTTCACCTTTTAGCATCTCCGTTGTCTCCATTTCTCTGCATTAAAGGACCACAAAAGACGCCGCTCGTAGGGCGAGCCACAACATAACTCAATGTCGCGTCAGAGTGCTCTACTACGTGCTGTCCTCCTTTGGACCCATCGGGTCTGTTTCCTACTGTATCGACCTAAGCATAGACCATGCAGACGTGCTGTGCCGTGCCGCTCATCGTGCCCGGTCGTAAGGTCCGACATGATCCTGTCATTTGTGCTGTGCCAGCCCGGTCCATACGCCCCGGAAGCGGCGACAGCGCCCGAAGCGGTACGACTACGAGGCGGCGCTTGGCCCTGCACAGCACTCGCCTCGGCGGCACCCGGCCCACTGCGTTGTCTCCCGAAGTGGCGGTGCTGGCTCCCCGGCAGCGCTCCCGAGTGGCCACCAGCAACCCGCGCCCGCGCGCCCCGTTTGACTCCGCTCCAGCTGCGCTTGCCGTGCCTGCTGCGCTGGCTACTGTCGACCGCTGCGCCGACCACCATCGCATGGCTTTTGGCGTTGTGCCACCCTACTGTCGCTGGCTCCCGCCACTGAGCGGCCGCTTGAATCTTGCCGCCAATGTGGCCTAAGCTCGACCACACGCCTCGCCGTCGGGAGCTCGGCTCACACCCCTTGCTCATTGCATAATTTTGAAATATCATATCATACCGTGTTGTGACATCAAGTTAGGGATTCTAAAACTTTGTTCATACTAGTATTGGCCGAAAGTCACCAAAAGAAAGAAAAGAGAAAGAAAGAGCCAAAGAGTTAAAAAAAAGAAAACAAAACATAATAGTGGCCGACCGCACTACATTGAGCAAAACTCTAATTTGTGTTCATTATTTTCAGATTGTGCAATTGTATTAATTAGTGAGTAATCTTGTGCCCTTTTACCTTTTTTGAAGCAATTAGCTAGTGTCTCTCCATAACTTATGCAACTCGAGCTTTTGTGCTAAAATTTTTCTTATCTAGCTCATTCCATTGGTTGCATTAAGTTCCATCATCTTTGCGCGTGAGTTGTCTTGAAATTCGCTTATATCTTTGAGATCGGCAATTAGGGCTTGTGAATTCTAGTTTAGATCATTACTTATCATTAAAATAACTAGAATTATTAGATTGCGTAGGAAATAAATATTGCTTGTCCAAGCTCCTCTTTCTACTTGCTAAATAGATACCGTTTTCCTTGCAATCGCTTTGCCAAGCTTGAATGTGTTTGTCACGAACCAGCCGCCGGTTACTACCTGTTCGCTTGGTAAGAATTGGTAAGAACTTGGTAAAAGTTTGAGTGTGAGAGACTTTAAATCACCAACACCTAGTAGTTGATAGGAATATATACTTGTGATTTGTTTCTTGTCTTCTACTAACAATGGCAGGTTCTCAACATCATAGTGCTTGGGCCAACAACATCCTAGGAGAAGAGGTAGTTCACACTCCCAGATACGAAGAACGCACGAGCACGTCTTCACCACCACATGAGGTACGACGACATAGCACACGTACCAAAAATAAGTTCACCGTACCTATTTTTAGTGGTAAATATGATCTTGAAGGTTATCTTACTTGGGAACTAGTTGTACAACAATCATTTCATAAAATGGAATTCCTTAGCATGATAAGGTTAGGGTTGTTACTAGTGGATTTACTAATTTTGCTGAACTTTGATGGAATGATTATATGCATAAAAATCAGGACATCTGTCGGGACCCGAATCTGCAAATCCGGACCCTCTGTGTATTCTGTGCCAGTCCAGGATCACGCTAGCACACTGATCATCTGAGGTTGCACATCAAAGACAATGACAAGGATATAAGAATAAATAGTGCAAACATGTATATAAAGCAGGTTGTACAACCTTATGGTCTCCTTACAGATAAATCGACCACGCAGAACACATTATTCAAAACAAAGAAATAGCAATGGAACATAAAAAGTCGTGGAAGCCTCCATCTTGCCACAGGCAACCGATTGGGCTTGCCCCCTAGTTGCTCGTGTCCTCGACGTACTCCTCCTCCCATACTGGTGTAGTCTCCTCCAGCGATGTTGGGGTTGATAAGCAAGGTGGGGTGAGTACACAAGACACTCAACAAGTAATGCATGAATGCGCACTATTACTATATGCAAAGCTTATTCCAATGGATTGGCTTAAGTGATTCTTTTTGCATCAAGCGACATTTTTAAACTAGTATCTTGTTTAGATTAAGCGTTGAAACAGATATAAGTAATACTAATTTCAAAGGGTTTTTCTTGAAGATTCTCGGCACACCTTATCAGTTCATTTCCAACAACGGCACACACCACCCTTCCATGTTTTGTTTATGAAAAACTACCCTTGATTTGTAATCCCGAGCAATGCTCAATCAGTGAGCACGGCTATTCGAATAGTTTTGACACTCTGCGGAGGTTGTACACTTTACCCACAAGATCTGACCGCTCACCACACGGTGATTGTCGCAACAAAGCTTTTCAGAACTTCTACCTTAACCAAAGAACCTCTCGGTATTGCCTTCACTATCACTTCCCTCACACAGAGCGAAGTATAGGACCGGCCAATCACCGTTGGATGGGCACCAAGCCGTAGTACGCAGTCGCTCCCCCATACAGATACACCCACATGTCTTTGTCACCAGAGTATCGGAGGAAAGATATCGAGACCCTAGTCAACTAGGTCTGTCCCATGTCGAGACATGTGGTTGTGCGGTTGACTCGGATCAAAGGCTTGCAAGGTGAAGTCCTTAGCGGCCAAGGCAAGACTTTCAACACTCAACAGTGGCACACGGCCCAATGTAGCACAGACTCACATCACTCAACAACCCAATGCCACACAGCCCACTGGCACCTGACCTCTTGCCACTTGCCCCGTCTAAATCATTTTCCACCAGGTTGATTATTGTGCAACACATGCCAATAACTCAATATCGATGCGGAACCACAAAGTTCTTTGTACCTCAATCTCCACATGTGGCATCATCACACCACTTTTCAAAATACATTCAATATGTCTTTAATCAATATTGTAGCATTTTTAGAAAGATCATTCATGATTCGTTGCAAGGCTAAGCATCTACTCACGGTCTAGCCTCCGTGTTGGCACAATATTAACATCCAACTAATATAATCAAAACTTAGGGTGACAATGATCTAGGCATACAATTAATAATTCAAGGTGGCATAACAAAATGGGTTGATTAACTACATTATCCCAAATTAATTTAAATTCATTTTAAATAATTAGCATGCATAGTTTCAAAGCATAAATTACATTTTAAAATCTGGGATCAAAATGATCAAAGCATCACTTGCCTTCAAAGAGCTGCGGTGCGTGTTAGAAGCTTGGTCTTGAGCGACTAATTCTTCTTGAAACCTTCCTAGTAAATTTAGTCTCACGCGTTCAAATAAAATATACAATAAATAGCTAATACAGACGACTAGATAATCTCAAAATTCAAATAAAATTCATCATTAAATAGATCACAATTTTATGAATTTTTAGAAATTTGAATCATCCAAATCCGAGTTAAAATGCAAAAGTTATAGTCATTTGAAGTTTTGAATAAAATCTGAAAATCTTGAAATTAGAAAATCCGATTTTCCAAATTATTTTTATACTTGAAATTCGCATTTATGACGTCAGCATGCCTCATGATGGCGTCAGCACCGAAATAATTTCCGTCGAAATATTTTTATATATGAAAATATTTATGGCGTCGGCGATAACGTCGGCCGCGACACGTGTGCGCGCCGAGGCCGCCACGTCGCTCTGATCTATGGGTGGGTTCACGGCTCGGCTCGGTCTAGCGTGGACTTGGTTCCTGAGCAGTCGCGAACCGCGCGCAAAATCGGACCGTTCGCTAAAACCGGCGGTCGGATCCTCACGCGCCGCGGCGCTGCGAGATCGCGCGCGACACGCGTCGCGCATCCAATGATCGACCACGCATCGGCGGCGGCGACGCCGCTCCACGCCTCCGCGTCGCACATCCGGTGGCCGGCCTAAATCCAGCGGTTGGATTCGCGCCGGCGCGGCGGCGCCTCGATTTACTCGTAGCCACGCGCACGATCGCGTGGCGCGCCCAAAGCAACGGCGGATCGGTCTGCGCTGCTGGTCAAAGCAACCCGCGCGTCGGCGCGAGATTGGATGAAGGTGCGGCGCTACCACCGCCGCGTTCAAATCGAGCGGCGCGGATCCTAGGGCAAAACGGATCTGAACTCAACCGTTTATATCCGATCCGAGCGGCTCGAGTTCGGGTGTTTACTATTCACGGCTTGGCGTGGCTCAATCCTATGCATACACTAACGATCCAGCGGTGAGATGAAACCAAATTCGAGACTAGATCTAATCTCTACGTTCAACCTGGATCTAACGGTCAAGATCTACTAATAGCCTAATGTCGAGATCTAATCTCGCGCACATTCTGCATCTAACGTCTATAATTTAATCAAGCGTAAGCGAGAGAAGGATCGTGGACTCACCAAAACGGCGATGAGGATCGGACGGCGGCGAAGTTGGCGAGGTCAGCGGCGGCGCGAAAACAGTCGCGGGGTGAGGAAGACGAGGGCGTCGGCGGCGTTGCGGGGCGTTCCGGCGTGAAGAAGTGGCGCGTTCGGCGCGTCTCGGCGAATCGGTACCGGTGACCTCAACAACGGCGGAAGTGGACGGCGGCGACGCAAGCGACGGAGAACGATGGCGATGCGGGGAACAACTCGGCGAGCTCGTTCGAGCGCTAGAGAGGTCTTGGCGTGCGTGCAAGGTGTCAAAAGACGCGGCGAAAGAGTTACGCGAGGCGCTACTACGGTGCACTTTAAGGGGCCTCGGCGTGCGCGCTACGGTGGCGAAACAAGCGGTAGCGGTCGTGGCGTTAGCTCCGGTGATCTCGCGTGAGACGGCCGGCGTGGCGCAATCACGGGCGTCCGCGCGGATTGGATCGGATGGCTCGCGTCGCGCGACGCGGCGTAACTGCAGCGCAGCGTTCGATCAAGATCGAGCGATTCATTGAAGCGGCGCTAGGGTTTCGCGCGGATGGGGTGGCGGCAGCGCGATAATGGGCTCGGCCCATTCGCTTCATAACCATTTTAAAACCTTTTCAATAAAAATAATTCTAGAAATTCATTTAATTCATTTGGGACTTTTAAAATAGCGAGAAAAATTCTAGAAAAATTCGAGAAAATACCTTGAGATATTTGGAACTCAAATAAAATATTTTCAATAAAACTTTGCTAGAACTTATACATTATTTAATTGTTTTCAAGGAAGGCTAGTTTTGAGTAATTCCAAATAAATTTCGATAAATTCTCAAGAATTCACAAAAATCAAAAATACTCTCAAAATTTAAACTAGAGCAAAAATTAGGGTGTTACAAACCTCCCCCTAATGAATCTCGTCCCGAGATTGGGGTTATCTGAGAATAGGTTAGGAACTCCTTCTTGAGATCTTCTTCACGTTCCCACGTCGCTTCACTTTCAGAATGGTTGCTCCTTTGAACTCTGCGAAGCGTGTTGACTTGTTCCTTGTCTCTCTGTCCATTATGTCCGAGAATCTTCATCGGATGTTCTTTGTAAGTCGATCTTCTTGCGGCTCAATTGTCTCTAACGGTGTTTGCTCTTAGGTGCTCGAAGACACTTCTTGATTGAGACACATGGAATACGTCATGCACTCCTGCCAAAGACGGCGGTAACTCTAACTGATACGCAACTTCACCCTTGCGGCTCAAGATTTTGAATGGTCCGACATACCTGGGTGTAAGCTTCCCTTTTGCATGGAACCTTCGACTCCTTTGGTGGTGTTACTCTAAGATACACAAAATCTTGGGTTCAAAGCTTAGTTCCTGCGACGGTTGTCGGCATAACTCTTTTGCTGGATTGTGCAATCTTCAATCTTTCCACGACCGGGGTGATCGTGCTTCCGCTTCTTGAAGAATATGTCGGTCCGAAACATGTCGTCGCTTTGTCTCATTCCAATTCAATGGTGTTCGACAGACCTACCATCTGAGCTTCAAATGGAGACATTTGTAAGCTAAACGATAATTGTTGTTGTAACTAAACTCGGCATAAGGCAAACACTTGTCCCATGAAGTGGAATATGCTAAGGCACATGCCCTCAACATATCCTCCAATATCGATTGACTCTCTCGGTTTGTCCATCATGCATGCGGATGGTATCTTTGTCTTGAAGTTCAAGCGAGTCCCCATTGCTTCATGAAGCTTACCCGAATCTGAGGTAAATTGGGTACCTCTGTCAGACACTATCTTTTCGGCACTCCATGTAAGCAGACAATTACGGACATATAAAGTTACGCTAACGGTCTCGGAATAAGTGGTCTTCTTGGTATGAAATGTGCCACCTTAGTTAAGCGATCTACTATGACCCATATGGAATCATATCCACTTTGCGTTACGGGCAATCCGGTTATAAAATCCATACCAATTTCCTCCCATTTCCATTCGGTATCTTTAAGGGTTGTAATAGCCTGCTTGCCTTTGGTGCATAGCTTTGACCCTTTGGCATATGTCACATAATGCAGCGTGTTCGCGACTTCTCGTTTCATGCTTGGCCACCAAAATTTTCCTTCAAATCTTGATACATTTTCGCACTTCTGGATGAATTGAGTACTTGAGTCATGGGCCTCTCCCAGAATTAATCGCTTCAACTCCTTTTTGTTACACAAATCGCCCTTTAAACCACATAGTACCTTGTTCATCCAGTTTAAAATCTTTTGCTTTGCCTTCATCCATTTTGCCCTTAATTCTTTTGATCTTATCATCATCTTTACGCCTTCCCTGATCGATCTTCGGTAGGTCTTACTTCAAGGTTACTAGGAATCCTTTTGGTACCATTTCCAATTCTAGTTTAAAATCCTTACACAATTCTGCTGACTTGTTTCCAACGACATATTTACACTTGTGGTTCTTTACGCTCAGGCGTCGCCACCACGTTGGCTTTCCGGGTGGTAGTGAATTCCCACATTATAATCCTTGATTAACTCTAACCATCTTCTTTGCCTCATATTTAGGTCGACTTGTGTGAAAATATACTTAAGGCTTTTATGATCGATATATACTTCACATCTATTTCCGATGAGATGATGGCGCCATATTTTTAGTGCATGCACTCGGCAGACTAATTCTAAATCATGAGTCGGATAGTTCTCCTCATGTGGTCTCAATTGCCTCGATGCATAGGCAATTACCTTCCTATTTTGCATCAACACGCATCCCAATCCACGACGCGATGCATCACAATAGATGTCAAAGTCTTGGTGAGCGTCTGGTAAAACTAATACAGTGCCGATGTTAACCTCCTTTTCAATTCTGAAAATTCTTCTCACACTCGGTGTCCATAAAAATTTCTTTTCTTTTTCAATAATTGCGTAAGAGGTCTCGCAATCGTGAGAATCCTTCAATGAATCGACGGTAATACCCGCCATTCCAAGGAAACTACGGTTTGGGTTACCGTCTTGGTACTGCTCCCAATGTAAAACCGTTTCCACTTTCTTTGGATCTCTGACAACTCCTTCTGCTTGTCATTATGTGTCCAAGAAATTCCACCTTATCTTTCAAATCACAT
The DNA here is from genome assembly GCA_036346275.1 of Otatea glauca. Lineage (NCBI taxonomy): Eukaryota > Viridiplantae > Streptophyta > Magnoliopsida > Poales > Poaceae > Otatea > Otatea glauca. Next base: position 36,035,201 of record CM070713.1, on the reverse strand, counting down.
TTGCTAAATTTACAAACAAGCTGTTGTTCCCTCAACTTTTCAAGGACTAGCCTCAAGTGCTCGGCGTGCTCTTCTCTCGTCTTGGAATAGATAAGGATGTCATCTATGAATCTGACGACGAACTTATCAAGTTTTCCATAAAACCTTATTCATTAAGTTCATGAAATATCTTTGGTGCATTTATCGGACCAAAAGGCATCATAAACTCGTAGTGTCCATATCTTGACGAAATGCGCCTTGAATATCCTCGATCGGATCTTGGTGATGGTATCCTCGATCGAAGATCAATTTTGGAGAATACTCTGCTCCTCTCAAGCTGGTCAAACAAATCATCGATCTGGGTAGCGGATACTTATTCTTTATCGTCACATCATTGAGTGCACGATAGTCTATACACATCCTGAAACTTAGTCCTTCTTCTTAACGAATAAGGCAGTGCTCCCCATGGCGATGAACTAGGTCTTATAAATCCCTTTTCAGCGGTTCTTCAATTTGCTTCTTCATTTCCACCAATTCCTCTGTGGACATCCTGTAAGGTCTCTTAGCTATTGGAGCTATCCACGGGACTAGTTCTATCACGAACTCGATATCTCTATCTGGCGGCATTCGGGTAAATCTTACGGGAAAACATCCGGATATTCATTGACTATGGAGACTTCCTCTGGTGATGATCTTCATGCTTGTTGACCATCAATTGTCCATCTCGTCTTGGTTTAGCTTCAAACTCAATTTTCTTTCCATCAGGGCTCTCGACCGATATGACTCTTTTCCAGATCCAATCTCGCCTTGTGATCGATTAACCAATCCATTCCGGGATAACATCCAAGGTTTGGGTATTAAGGGCGATTAAGTTCGCTAGAACTCAACTCCATTAATTATTATTCCTACCCCGAACATCCTACTTTAGATCGGAGTTACGATCCGAGGATTGGACTATGAGCACACATTTAAGATTCACTATTTCCATATCATTTTGAACAGCAAAATCTCGGAAATAAAAGAATCTGCTCGGAATCAAATAAAGCGATGGCTGATGCATGAGTTTACTAGGAACTTACCCAATTACAACGTCCGAGGCGTTACGGACTTCATCTGCGTGATGTGGTTGACTCGCCTCGTGCGATTCCTTGGGATGGAGTCGCTGCTTTGATGCCCCGCGGTTCATGATTGGTGCGGAGTCCTTGCGGTGTGTTCCCGAGTTAAAGCGAACCGGGTGACACCTCCTTCTTAGAGGCGATTGTTGGCAAAATGCCCCATTTCATTGCAATGATAGCAACGTCTTCCACGGCCCGAGAGGTTCCTCGATCGTGCCATAGTTCTGGTAGTCTGAACATTTTGACCATCGGGCGATTTGCGGCGGTGGTGCCACGTCATTGCCTCTAGGTTGGTACAAATGAGCCGTTGGGGTGCCGTCCTCTCGCCTCTGCTGTACAGCGACCTCCTTGTTGCGCCATTCTGCGCTTCTGTTGTCATCAACTCTCGGCGCTTGTCCTCTAAGATCGGGGCTTTGTTAACTAACTCTTGAAAGTCGGGGAATGTGTGGGTGATCGGTCCCACTGCAACCTCGCATTCAATCCCTTCATGAAGCGGGATTATGCGGCCTTATCCGTAGCCACGTCCTGCAGTGCGTAGCGTGCGGTTAGGTGAACTTGTTCGTAATCGGCCTTGGTGGCCGCCTTGCTTGAGCTTGAACTCCTCCTTTTAAGATCCATGATACCCTCGGGTACATGAAATGCGACGGAAGGCGAGGTGAATTCCTCCCATGTGATACTCTGCGGGTCCTCATGAGGCTGCGCAAGTTTTCCCACCATTCTGCGCGGTCCTTGAGTTGATGAGAGGCATAGAGTACCCTCTCATGTCCTACACATTGGGTAATGTGCGGCTTCCTTTCAATTGTCCTTAGCCAATCGTCCGCTTCGATGGATTGGCGTTACAGAAAGTGGGTGGGCGAGTTCTCATAAACTCCGACAATCTGGAGTAGGGGTGTGGTCCATGGTTGCCCCGGGTTGAACATTCGCAGCGACTTGATTGGATATCTGCTGCATGGTTTGAACCATCGTGGTCATGAGTTGAGTGCAGGCTGTCAAAAGGCTCCCGAGTTACGCATATCGACTGCGGTGGTTGAGAATCGACTCTTCATTACGGTTGTCCGTCTGTTAGCTCCACTTCCATTGGCTCCAACATTTCCACGAGTCCTCACCATCATTTGCAAGCTTCAATGGTTAAGAAAAGAAGAAAGCATAGACAAGTAAAAGAACTTATGTGGGGGAAACAGGTGTAACTTAAATTATTTAGCCACTTTATTGATATAATATAAAGCAGTATGGTTGCTCACAAGTGCCTAAGGGCAATGCAACACATACGTGACACTCACAACCAAAAGCAAGTAAGCAAACATAGGAATCCATGACAACTCACACCTAAGGGTAACTCTGAAACAAAGACGCGACTCAGATATTCGAGTCTCGACACTACACTCTACTAGACTCGATCACTCATCGAGCCAACCCGGCTGCGGCTTCCCGAGGCGTACCGGCGAGTCTTTGTGGCATTAGGGGCGAATCGTCTGGTGACCTCTTTGCGGCGGGTGCAAAAGACCCCATCGACTCTGCTGGTCCCGGGGCTGCTCCTGCTGCTGGCGCCTCTGCTCCGGCTCCTCGGATCTGGATCATGTAACTCCAGGCCTGGTTCGGGCTCGGGTCCATACAAAGCCATCTCCAACTCCTGGATCTTCTGTATGGCATGAGCTAAGTTCTCCCGGTGTTGGGTTCTTGCCTCTATAACCTCGTCGCGGGTCCTCTGCAACTCCCGGACTGTCTCGTCCAAGGCGTCCTCTGGCGATGGCGTACCTTGCAGTGGGTGATAGTGGCGTCCTCCTCCACAAGCTCCATCCTGTCCAAGCGATTGTCTCGGCGGATGGTGGCGGAAGGCGGTGCCCTCTAACTCTGCGGAGTAAGTGCGGGCAATCGCCGCATCGCTGACGCGACGTCTCTGAATCCGGCCTCGAAAGAAGACCTCCTGGCGGTGATGTAGATAGGGCGACTCGCCCTCGTCCTCTCCCGAGCATACATCGTGATCTTGGCGTCGGCGACGTCAAGTCTGCCCGCCTCACCGTAGTCCCTCGATGCGGTGGTCGGTCAAAACCTCAAGCAAGCGCATCATACGCCATAACTCATGGCGTATCCTCCGTCGCGCTCTCCATAGGTATGGATCATCCTCATCCGCCAAAACAAACCTTGTTTAAATTAAATAGAGAATAATAAAAATTCAAAGATAGGTATGAATAAGGGAGAAGAGATAAGTCGAGATTTCTTTGACATTCTTGCTCAAGTTGATTAGGTCTTTAGAAAATAGTTTTCACCCTCCTAGGCACAACCAAACTAAGGTCAAGGCCTACAGATCGACTGCTCGATACCACCTCTGTCGGGACCGAATGCGCAAATCCGGACCCTCTGTGTATTACATGCGATCCAGGATCACGCTAGCACACACAATCATACAGGTTGCACATCAAAGACAATCACAAGGATATAAGAATAAATAGTGCAAACATGTATATAAAGCAGGTTGTACAACCTTATGGTCTCCTTACAGATAAGTCGACCACGCAGAGCACATTATTCAAAACAAAGAAATAGCGTGGAACATAAAAGTCGTGGAAGCCTCCATCTTGCCACGAGCAACCGATTGGGCTTGCCCCTAGTTGCTCGTGTCCTCGACGTACTCCTCCTCCCATCTTGGTGTAGTCTCCTCCACCGATGTTGGGGTTGATAAGCAAGGTGGGGTGAGTACACAAGGCACTCAACAAGTAATGCAGAATCGGCACTATTACTATATGCAAAGCTTATTCCAATGGATTGGCTTAATTGATTCTTTTGCATCAAGCGACATTTTTAAACTAGTATCTTGTTTAGATTAAAGCAGTGAAACAGATATAAGTAATACTAATTTCAAATGGTTTTTCTTCGAAGATTCTCGGCACACAGCCTTATCAGTTCATTTCCAACACTGGCACACAGCCACCCTTCCATGTTTTGTTTATGAAAAACTACCCTTGATCTGTAATCCCGAGCAATGCTCAATCTGTGAGCACGGCTATTGAATAGTTTTGACACTCTGCGAGGTTGTACACTTTACCCACAAGATCTGACCGCTCACCACAGGTGATTGTCCGCAACAAAGCTTTTCAGGAACTTCTACCTTAACCAAAGAACCTCTCCGGTATTGCCTTCACTATCACTTCCCTCACACAGAGCCGAAGTATAGGACCGGCCAATCACCGTTGGATGGGCACCAAGCCGTAGCAGCACGCTCCCCATACGAGATACACCCACATGTCTTGTCACCCCGAGTATCGGAGGAAGATATCGAACCCTAGTCAACTAGGTACATCCCATGTCGGACATGTGGTTGTACGGTTGACTCGGATCAAAGGCTTGCAAGGTGAAGTCCTTAAGCGGCCAAGGCAAGACTCTCAACACTCAACAGTGGCACACGGCCCAATGTAGCACAGGACTCACATCACTCAACAACCCAATGCCACACAGGCCCACCGGCACACGACCTCTTGCCACTTGCCCCGTCTAAATCATTTTCCACCCGAGTTGATTATTGTGCAACACATGCCGCAATAACTCAATATCGATGCGGAACCACACAGTTCTTTGTACCTCAATCTCCACATGTGGCATCATCACACCACTTTTCAAAATACATTCAATATGTCTTTAATCAATATTGTAGCATTTTAGAAAGATCATTCATGATTCGTTGCAAGGCTAAGCATCTACTCACGGTCTAGCCTCCGTGTTGGCACAATATTAACATCCAACTAATATAATCAAAACTTAGGGTGACAATGATCTAGGCATACAATTAATAATTCAAGGTGGCATAACAAAATGGGTTGATTAACTACATTATCCCAAATTAATTTAAATTCATTTTAAATAATTAGCATGCATAGTTTCAAAGCATAAATTACATTTTAAAATCTGGGATCAAAATGATCAAAGCATCACTTGCCTTCAAAGAGCTGCGGGTCGTGTTCCGAAGCTTGGTCTTGAGCGACGAATTCTTCTTCGAAACCTTCCGGTAAATTTGCGTCTACGCGTTCAAATAAAATATGCAATAAATAGCTAATACAGACGACTAGATAATCTCAAAAATTCAAATGAAATTCATCATTAAATAGATCACAATTTTATGAATTTTTAGAAATTTGAATCATCCAAATCCGAGTTAAAATGCAAAAGTTATAGTCATTTGAAGTTTTGAATAAAATCGAACATCTTGAAATTAGAAAATCCGATTTTCCAAATTATTTTTATACTTGAAATTCGCATTTATGACGTCAGCATGCCTCATGATGACGTCAGCACCGAAATAATTTCCGTCGAAATATTTTATATATGAAAATATTTATGGCGTCGGCGATAGCGTCGGCCGCGACCGTGTACGCCAGAGGCGCCACGTCGCTCTGATCTATGGACCGGGTTCACGGCTCGGCTCGGTCTAGCGTGGACTTGGTTCCGAAACGATCGCGAACACGCAACAAAATCCGGACCGTTCGCTAAAACCGGCGGTCGATCCCTCACGCGCACCGCAGCGCGCCGAGATCGCGCGACCACGCGTCGCGCATCCGTGATCGACCACGCATCGGTAGCGGCGGCGCCGCTCCACGCCCACGCGTCGCACATCCGGTGGTCACCTAAATCAGCGGTTGGATTCCGCACCGGCCAGCGACGCCTCGATTTACTCGTAGCCACGCGGCACGATCGCGGCGGCGCGCCCAAAGCAACGGCGGATCGGTCTGCGCTCGGTCAAAGCAACCAGCGTCGGTGCGAGATTGGATGAAGGTGCGGCGCTACCACCGCCGCGCGTTCAAATCTGAGCAGCGCGGATCCTAGGGCAAAACGGATCTGAACTCAACCGTTTATATCCGATCCGACGGCTCAGATTCTGGGCTGTTTACTATTCACGCGCTTGGCGTGGCTCAATCCTATGCATACACTAACGATCCAGCGGTGAGATGAAACCAAGTTCTGAGACTAGATCTAATCTCTACCGTTCAACGAGATCTAACGGTCAAGATCTACTAATAGCCCTAATGTCGAGATCTAATCTCGCGCACATTCTGGATCTAACGTCTATAATTTAATCCAAGCGTAAGCGAGAGAAGTGGATCGTGGACTCACCAAAACCGAGCGATGAGGATCGGACGGCGGCGAAGTTGGCGAGGTCAGCGGCGGCGAAAAGAACAGTCGCCGGGCGAGGAAAACGAGGGCGTCGGCGGCGTTGCGGGCGTTCCGGCGTGAAGAAGTGGCGCGTTCGGCGCGTCTCGGCGAATCGGTACCCGGTGACCTCAACAACGGCGGAAGTGGACCGCGGCGGCAAACGACGGAGAACGATGGCGATCAGGGGAACAACTACGGCGAGCTCGTTCGAGCGCTAGAGGGTCTTGGCGTGCGTGCAAGGTGTCAAAAGCGGCGAGAAGAGTTACGCGAGACGCGCTACTCGGTGCACTTTAAGGGGCCTCGGCGTGCGCGCTACGGTGGCGAAACAAGCGGTAGCGGTCGTGGCGTTAGCTCGGTGATCTCGCGTGAGCGGCCGGCGTGGCGCAATCACGGGCGTCCGCGCGGATTGGATCGGATGGCTCGCGTCGCTAAACGGCGTGGCACCGCAGCATGCGTTCGATCAAGATCGAACGGTTCAGCTGAGGCGGCGCTAGGGTTTCGGCGCGGATGGGCTGGCGACAGCGCACAGTAATGGGCTCGGCCCATTACTGTTCATAGCCATTTTTAAAACCTTTTTCAATAAAAATAATTCTAGAAATTCAGTTAATTCATTTGGGAATTTTAAAATAGCGAGAAAAATTCTAGAAAAATTCGGAAAATACCTTGAGATATTTGGAACTCAAATAAAATATTTTCAATAAAACTTTGCTAGAACTTATACATTATTTAATTGTTTTCAAGGAAGGCTAGTTTTGAGTAATTCCAAATAAATTTCGATAAATTCTCAAGAATTCACAAAAATCAAAAATACTCTCAAAATTTAAACTAGAGCAAAAATTAGGGTGTTACAACATCCCTAGCACATGGATTAAATTGAAAAAATTATGAGAGCTAGATTTGTTCCTTCATATGTTTCTCGCCAATTGCGGAATGAATTGCAACGTCTAAAACAAGGTAGTAAAACTGTGGATGAGTACTACCAAGAATTTCAGCGTAGATCTTTGCGTTGTGGGTTAGAAGAGACCGAAAGTACTAGGATGAATAGCTTTTGTTGTGGACTAGATTTTGATATTCAGATCATGATATCTTGTAAAGAATTAAATTCTATGTCATGCTTGCTTAATCTTTCATGTAAAGCTGAAATAAAAATACAGAGAAGACAATCAACCACAATTCAAGTTCCTACAAAGTTAAATGCTAATCTATTGCATGCACTGCACCAAACCTTAATGAGAGCAAACACCCCGAGCATGTGAAAGAAATATCAGAAAATTGAAGTGAAGTAGAGGATAGCACATGTGAGGATGATTCTACAAACGTAATCCAATCTACTTCTGTTATTTCTGTTGTTGCTATTCGATGTGATAAGCAGGTTACTTCTGAAGAAGGGCAGCTAAATGCTGAAAACCCAGTGTATCAAGTGAAAGTTTTAAGGTACCTACTTCTTCTGAGGAGGACGCTAATGACTATGGTACAGATATGATTTTACAGCAAGAAAGGGAGCAAATTTGTGAGTATATTCCTACTGTACTTAATTCTAGTGAGTTACCACCTTGTGCCACAATTGTAGAACCACGTGATGAATTGCATGCTTATAATTTTGATCATGTAGTGCTGATTACGCATAAGGAAGTGATAGCTAGAATATCCCCTGCCACTGTTTTGTGCTATATCATGTTGAATAAGCCTGCTAGCTTGATTTGCGCTATGGATAAGATTTCTGAAATTTCATCTCTTAAGTCTTTATCAAGCACTTATGCTTACTGTTCTAAATTCAATTTATTTGGGTGTTATGGCATAGATGGCAAGTTTCTTGTTTACAGAATATGCATAACTTGTGATAAACTTGCTGAGTTGAAGCTTGCTGTTTTGGGCAATCCTAGTTGTATGCAACAACTTTTTTCATGTAAGGCATCATCAAATTTTCCTAATTTGTGTGATACCCATAGCTTTCTACCTTATTGTTCGAATTTTAGTACATTGACTTGTATTACAAATCAACATGTCGTAGTTGATGAGTGGAAGCCTATTAAAATTGTGTCGCCGTTGTTGGAACGGTTTGATATTGCTTGTTTACAATCAGATCATATGAATGAGCTATGCTTGTTACCAAAACTTGTAGTTTTGCCCATCTATGTTACTGAACGAGGCTTACAAAACATGAGTATTATTTATCCAAGGACAGGGATAGATATGTTCTTTACTTATATTTGCAAATTAAGTTGCAAACTAAATCATGATAATATTTATGTTATATGCTTCACTTATAATCACAAATTGAGTTGCAAAATTGTGAGCAAAAGTGCTTTGCTTAAATCTGATTTCCTCATTTGCTGTTATGTAAATAGCATTACGCGAAACCAAAAGAACAATGAAATATGAGATATATACATATATGCTACGTACACGTTGTTCTTTTTATTGTTTGTTTCTTTTCCAGCTTGTCCAAAACCGAGGATGGTTTTCCTTCAAGGATGGGAGGAAGCATCTAAGAGTGCTAGTATTCATCATGCCTTTATATGTTGGAAAGAAGTGTAGAGTTATGTGGATAATTATCAGGTGAATCCTCTAAAAGTCTTTATTGTCTTTAAAATATAAAAGAGGCGGAGCTACTATTTTATTTAATTATATGCAGGACCTATATGAGGATGTTTGGTGTTGAGGACGAGCTAAAAGGTGAGCTTGATGAGGACATCACTACTACGGATATGACCACACTTAATTGGACCAACTCCAACACGTCATCCATAGGCCAAGAAGAGAGAGATATCAAATATATCACGTTTTGGAATCCAATTCGGCCTCCGGATACCAGCCTAAAGTAAAACGAGCATAACTTTTGCATACGGTGTCCGATTAGAGAGTTCTTACACATGATTAAAAGATTACCTCGAGATCTTTCCAATGGATTTGACCCCACCTAAGAATTCATTCGGATCACTCCGCAATCATCAAAACAAGTCGGATCAACTTTCTAGTCTGAGTCAAACTTGGGCCTTGGGCCTTGTAAGAGTCCTATTCGGTCACTCCTTTGTGCTGGCCAAATCCCCCTTCTATTTTGCCTATATATAGGTAGGGAGTCCCCTAAAATTACTTGGGTTTTGTTTAGTTGTAGTTTTTCTTGGTGAAACTATTTGGTATTATCTTGTTCGGCGGGATCAACAGCAATACCATGCTTCGAAACCCCACATCAATATTTCAATTATATTTGCAATTTCAGATTGCTTTTCCTTTGCTCTTGCTTGTTCTTAGATTGCTTGTAGGAATTGATCTTCATGATTAGGTCAACTGGGTTTTGGCACGGTTGATAACAATTCAGAGTTTGGTTCAGCGATTGTTTAGCGTCGATCGTGTTTCGATCATAGCTTGGATCGTGAGGGTCGTCTTCACTAATCGATAGTTATCCATATCATCGAAAGATCGGGACATCCAATAGCCTCATTATAGAGCATTTCCGAGAAGGAATTTTTGTACACCAATCATCTATACCAAGAAGGTTGGAAAGGTTTGATATAGATAAATCGCATCCTTTAAAAAACCCTAAGGTCGTAAGATCCCTTGAAGTGATAAAGACCCTTTCAGACCAAGGATGGAATATGAGAAAGTCTTAGGACCTAAAGTCCCATACTGATATATCTTGCGAATTGCACAAGGCCTGATATTGCATTCACAGTGAATTTGCTAGCAAGACACAAGGCAGCTCCAACCAGAAGACATTGGGTTAGTGTCAAGACTTTACTCGGATACCACCGAGATACTCAAGATCTTGGATTGTTTTTCCAGAAGAACCAATACTAAACTATGGTGAGATATACAGATGCTGACTATCTGTCTGATCCCCCACAGTGCCAAATCACAGACTGGTTTTGTGTTTCTCTGCGGTGGTACAACCATTTTTTGACGATCTTGTAAGTAGACCTTGGTAGCTACTTGTACCAACCACTCAGAGATTATAGCTTTGTATGAAGCCAGACGTGAATGTGTTGGGCTACGACATGTGATTAACCATATCCAGAAGTCATGTGGTCTTAACGTCGTCGATACCCCCACAATTATCATGAAGATAATACTGCTTGTGCTGCACAAATGCAGATGGGTTATGTAAAGAGCAATATCACGAAGCATATTGCTCCTAAGCTTTTTTATCCTCACAAACTCCAGAAGAATAGTTAGGTAAAGATTTTGCAAACTAAGTCATGTGAAAATCTTGCAGATTTATTCACCAAATCCTTGCCAAAATCTAAATTCTAAAGATGTGTTAATGTCATTAGAATGAAGCGACTAGAGATATGCACAGTTCAGAGAGAGTAAATCCCTAAACCATGACCTTTTGTATGAACCTGAAGGTCATATTTTAAATCCTGAAGATTATAAGTTGTACTCCTTTTCTCTTAGTGAGTTTTCCTGAGGTTTTCTCACATGAAGGTTTTTAATGAGGCAACTAGTGTAACATAGAGTGCAAGTGCAATGTACACTTTTCTCCATCTCTTTTTTCTCACTGGGTTTTTTAGTAGAGTTTTTAATGAGGCATGTGCATTACACAGTATTCGCCGAAGGAAAAGTGTTATGAGATAAGATATTCTAATCGTATTCGGTTAAACCCTATCTCTTATGTGTGGACGAATCCGAACTCATCTCTTGAGATTTTCTTTATATATTGGGCATCCTCATGTACAAGAATCAATCTAATAAAGCGAAAGAACATAATTTCCTCCCTACATTTTGTGTGCTCTAGTTCTTATTCTTGTGATTTTTTGACGCGTTGTTGATTGATCGCGGGTGAACGACTATATTTCACAACACCAACAACTAATTTATATCATTTCGAACACTAATACGGCATTAAAATTACCACTCGGTTTGCTAACTTCTATTAGAACATGCTATAAATCACAAAAGCAATATATATAGCGAAAACATATTTCATATCAAATCTGAAAATACCAAATTCATGTGGCCAATCTAAATATATATTGAGGTGAAAGCTAATAATGTTTGACTAGGGTTGTGGTTACCGGCCACTTGTTTTACCCGATTCAACCAGTAGAAACGAATTTCGTGAAAACCAGACACTCGGCAAGTTTGGTCCAAAATATTTTGCATTAAAATTTGATTTTTGTTGATTGAAAAAGGAAAAAACAGAAGGAAAAAAAGCTGCAGTTTTGAGGGTTCAAATCCTTGACCTGCGGATCCGACTGCACTGCGGCTCGGTCCAGCCGGATTCGGCTGCCCCGAGTCCCCGACTAGGCACCGGCCGCGTCCTCCCGACTTGGCGCTCCCGCTCTCCCGGAGATGAAGCAGCATACCAGGACCAGGGGGGAAGCCAGGTTATTTCAAAACCTATTATTTACACAATTCATGCCGAAAAACGCTGTACAATCGTGCCTTTTCAAGTAAACGATACCCACTTTTCTCAAAGAGAAGAAAAAAAGAAGTTAAAAAGGTAAAAGGGTACTCTTCGCAGCTTAATAACCCATCCTATTGCTAGTGCCTGGATACAGTCACATCAGTTCTTCCACTCTGTGATCCCGATTCTTTACCTTGCTTAAAGGCCTTCTTCAAGAAGAAGGCCATTGCGAGCTGAGCCCCAAGGTTAGATCGGCCTCGAGATAGACAAACAATGCTTCCAATCAGCAGAAGTCCACTTGCAATCATTTCCCGAGAAGACTTCTTCACTGGCTGCTTGCGTGGTGAAGTTCTGGCAGAATGTGTAACAGTTGCTGTTGTATTCCCGGGAGGTTGATGACTTCCGTCCACATCAGTCTCTAAGACCTGAGGAAACTGATGCACGAAGAGAGCCCAGAGCACGAACTAAATGACCATGTTATGATAACAGAACAGTAAACCATTCACAAATTTATGTGGGTGCATAATTCAAATTTTAAAAAACAGGCTTTGGCGATTTACAAACATATTCAATCTACAAAAGCATTAGCATTGCCTGCATTAATGTTGTTGTAATTTGAGCACAGAAGCAAAAAAGAGACACAAACTACAATCAACAACAAGCTTAGAAGGCCAACCCACGACATACCAGAAACACATAAATTTCTTGTTTCAACAAATCAACCATAAACTTAACTAGTAAAGAGAACTAACCTTCTTGATAAGTCTTTGCATGGTCAGAATTGATATCGACGAGCTATGACGCTGAGGATACTTACGTAGAGCATTGTTCATTTTACAAATGTAACTCCAGATGCCCTTGGAAAAGGCCAGCTTTGCCATCTCTATGTTCATACCATTGTCCTCATGATGCAGCACTGTGATTTGGCATGCATCCCTTCCGGGTACTGTGAAGTCAAATGACATAGCAACATTAAATTAAAAATAATAACAAAGTAAACATGTATGCTATATCCAAAAAAACACTTCACAGATGTAATTTGACGACAATCTCAAGAAAAAAAAATGAATCAAGATTAGCTAGCTATAAAATGGCACTTCCTATTTGTTCTAACTTTCAACTTCCATCTGAGTGGCACGTATTAGGTCATAAAAGGAAATTAACTGCAACATAAAGGGGAGGCAAGAAGAAGGAATGTGACATCATGCTTGATCATCGATTTTGTTCTTAAAAATCAACAAAAAAAATAATCCAGACAATAGAAATATCTTATTATGTGTTGACATAGAACCTGCATATAGTACGTAGTTCAGTGCAGGTCATGAGTTCAGAAAAACAAGAAAGCCTCACATTCTTATTGGCCAAAAAGTCCATCGAGAAGTACAGCTTATGGGTTCAGAAAAATACTAATTCCTAAAGCCTTACATTCTTATTGGCCAACGAGTCTACTCAACAATCAGTTTGGTAGAGCCATGCTGTGAAAAGGCATAACAATTGGCTAATTGCATTTCAATCTTAAAACTATGTAAAGGAAATCTATTTTGTGGAAATTGTGCAGACTGACATTTCTTTGTAACACAAGCTAGTCACGTAATACCAAACAATAAAATCATCCAAAGTCAGTGAGTGCCAGTTTTCTTAAAAAAATTAACATCAACACCAAACGTGCCACCAAAACAAGATAACTTATTATAAGCTCAATAAATACTCAAACAGAAGGCATTGCATCAATTTCATAGTTGACTACTTGATTTACTTTTCCTAATACACCATCCTGATCTCAGATGTCGCACTCGAACAAATTTTCTCTGTCTTGGTGCAAGAGGATGTTCACATTCCTGTCAGGATTAAAAATTACAAAGGCAAATTAGGTAACGCCATAATAGCAAAACATGTAAAATTGGCAGAGGTGTTAAAATAAAATAAGCCATCAGCAATGTCATGCAGACTGCATATAGGAAAACTCAATTGAGAAATTGGCAAGTTTCTTAAGAATGCTATTTCAATTTCATTTCAAGTGATTTTATGTTTTGTTAAAATGGGCACACAATATTGCTAGAATCTCTGTTCTAAAAGGTGGCTGCCTAACCCTGCCACCAGCCTATTGCCTAGCGCTTTCTAGAACACTGGCTAGAATATATGTATACGTAGTAACATCATTAATGTTTTAGTTTTTTTTTCAAGCATAGGATGTAAACCAGTTCAAACTTTTATTTCAAATTGTAGTGAAGGTTCTAAATGGGGGGGTCTAAAACAACAGTTGTGGCTTAATCAACTTCATTCTGATATTGACTCCAGGAACATTGTCATTCTGATATTGACTCCAGGAACAATGCTAAAACCTTGTAATAGATATAGATTAGCTAATATAATTCATCACTCATCAGAAAAGCATTTGAACCAGTGGAGAATTGGAGATTAGAAATGCTGTACATGAATATATGTATAATGAGTGCGCTATTGCATCCATGCAGAAACCAAGAGTAACACTGAAGTACATAATTCATATATGGGGGACATATTCAGTGTAAACCACCCTTACCGTGTAAACTCCGTGAAAACAGTGTATAAGTTTTGCAACATTCTTAAAAAATTACCATACGTAGGGGAGGTGAGAACACCAAACTCAAATCACATTTGAAAGATATGAAATTGACAAAGAGTTAGCTGAATAGTGCTAAACAGTGAAAAATAACTATTTAGGCTGAATTTATCTTTTTTTATTTCTTTCAAATACGATTGAGTTTGGTCATCAAAACTTGTACATGAAGTTTATACAATAAAAGTAGTTTACACTGGATATGTTGCCTTCATATGTGATGTAAAGATATCATATCATTATTCACTAGTGCATAGTAGTCCCAAGAGTTGAATGCAGGGAGGGAAGGAGAGGGAGATGTGACTAACCTTGACCAAACAATAGAAAGATTTCTCATTTGCTTCCCAAACTCGCCATGCCAATATGTACTCTCTTGGTGTTAAAAGTGGGAATTTCTTAATTGTACGTCCTATCTCTATTCCACTATTTTCGTCACACTGCAGTTGCTCATGCTTTATCACAGTGTTATCCCACTCCATTCTGTACTCATTGTCCATGTAAAAGTTCCTCAACAGCTCTGTTGAACATCTCTCAAATGTTGTCACACTAAGATATTTAGGAGGGCCGTCCTGCATTTGAGAATATAATTGTTCCATAAATAAATAAATTATTAAACATGACTCTGCACATGCATTCGCTCAGGATTTTCAGGCAACTAGAAAGGTTCACCAGACAACATAACAATAGCATAACACCAGACATTGAAGTTCGATTGTGGCAGCCCTTTTTCAGAGTCTAGCAACAATCCCTAGGCCCTAGGTAAATTCAAGCAGACTACAATAGGCAGTTAGTGATTACATTTGCGACCATTTTGAGTTCTAAACAATTGAGGAGCCTTAATTTCACATCTCAGTTCTCAAGCAAAAAAGAAAAAAAAGAGAGAAGAAAATACCAATCCACTTGTAGCCTCCCATGTGCACATAACCGATATTTAGAATTCTACTGAGATATTTCATAAGTAGTGGCTGGCTACCACACATAATTAATCGCAGAGAAACAAGTCGGTCCAGGGTAAATTCACGATCACCATATGGTATGGTAAGATACAAATCCTGAACGCATTTCCAGTCTAGTCGCTCTGCACGAAACCCAACCCAACCCTACTTAATCGAACTCTGGCGACTGCGGATGCACAGAGGACAAGATAACATCAATGGACTCAACAAGGAAGAGGGCAAGGAACCAGCACTACCGTGGTCTTGTCGCACCACGCCCTGTACGAGACGGCGTCGTTCCCCTTGGCGATCACGTGCACCCACTCATCCCTCTCTGGCTCACGGGCGCCCACGCCCAAGCTGCTCACCAGCTGCCGCAGATCGTCCTCCGTCACAAGCCTCCCTACCCTGCGATCCCACCAAGGGTCAACACGGTACAACCATTCATTCCCCCACCGATCAAATCAGAGCTCACACAATTTCGATCAGAAAACCACGCCGAGGGGGGTACGTGACCAACCCTGTGCTGGAGCCGGAGGCGGTGGACGTGGGCGTCGCAGTGGCGGTCTCAGGTCGTCGGAGAAGGCCGCGGCGGCGGCGCAGGAGGAGGACGGAGAGGTGGGAAACAAGGAGCAGGAGGAGGGCGGCGGCGGTGATCCAGCCGCCGCTGCGGGCGGTGGGGCGCCAGAGCTCGGCGGCGCCGAGGAGGGTCTCCGGTGGCGGCATGACGTCTCGGTCCGCGTTGGTGTCGTGTTGTTATGTGTTTTGTTCCACGAGCGTCCCGCCCTCCCCCGGGTTGTTGGCTTGCGGGTTTGTTCCTTTCGTGATAGGGGAGGAAGCGAGGAAAGACGGGGAAAATAGGGAAAAGTGAGAGGCGGCCAGCTGTGCTGGGATAATGTTCACATTTTTTTGTGAGGAGCGGGGTTTGTGCGATAAGAAAACATTATTTCCTGGGTTCATGTAAATGGTCCAAATTAATTTGGGTATAAATACACAATTTATTAAGGATTTGCCGTGGGTGTAGCAAATCATGAAATGCACCAACTTGAGTTTAGCAAATCCTCAAATTTCCCCCCATATATATGAAAATGATTTCATACTCTTGGGAATTCGTATTCTCGTATACCGCTTAAATAAGAAAATTATACCTCTTTATCCTTCTGAGCATATTCTAATAATGAGTATAACGTAATATATTGGAGGTGGGATTATATACTTCCGAGAGTACGGAAAATGCTTCATATATATACACACACATATATATGTATATACACACACATAACCTCAGAGAAGTGCATCCAAACTATCCACGTATGCCTACTTCGTGTGTTGACTAAGCCGATTAGTAATGTGGTCAACCAATTAATAAATGTGTTTCCACATTTGTACAAAAATATATTTTTGTTTTAGTCATAACTTTTTGTTGGCAGCTCTGATTCACGAACGACTTTCACCAGTAGCTTACTAACGACAAAAGGAACAAAATGATATAAGTCTCGTAAATAAACAGCTCATGAATAAGATTTTACTACCAAATAATAGTAAAAACAATATATACAGACAGTAAAATCTATCACTGGGCTAGTAAATTGACATATCAACAAGCACGCTTGCATGCGTATATACATCTATGGATGAACTTATGGTTGGAAGCATGCATGCAAATTATTTCGTTACTTGCGTATATGTTCTTGCTCTAAGATGTGCTTATGTGCCAATAAAAATATTTAAATTTTAGATTATTTGATCTAATTTGCTAAATAAATCATAGCTATTTCAAATGGACTTTGTCCTTGATACGATGTTACTGTCTTTCTTATGTTCAAAGTCATTTTGCTGTCCGATGACATATTTTACTATCTGTATATATAGATTTTACTATCATATAGAGGGTTCAGCGGTCTGTACACTACTAAAGAAATATACATCAGAATCGATTCTTTTTCGTCATCACAGTCGATTTTGGTGGCGATACAAAGTCAATAGACAGTGATGAGGAGGCGCTATCACAATCAGTTTTAGCCCGATAGTGATGAGTAGTCATCACCCCATATCACAATCGGTTCCAAACTAGAACCGATTGTGATGCGGTGTTTGTTCTTTGTACATGCTCCGAAAACAGTATAGATTATACACAGTATGCATATCACATTCACAATATATATAGAACACAAACATACTTTACAATACACATATCACATTCGTTCACAACATAGAATACAAACATACTAAACAGTCAGTACACATATCACATTCACATGATATAATATTATTTACATATGGACTAGTAGGACCTTATCGGGTCTCTAACCTAACGTCATCCACTATAACTTCTATCTAGTATCACTAGCATATGTGGTCTCATAATTTGTTGAGATCTTTGTTTTGTAAGCTCTTGAGGGGAATATCGATCTTCTACAAAATAGAAATGAGTGCACTAATTTAAATTTTAAAATTTGTATGTAAAAGGCTAAGTGTATTATGCATGTATATATACCTTAAGGAAAAGGTGTGCTCCGTCAACTAGGATCAGCATGTGATACATGACGTAGAAGTCGCACAAGTCGTTGCACCCTGTTGATGACACTGTGAATAAAGAAATTCAAATTAAGAGACAAAAAATAGATGTCAGAAAAAATCCTATGCTAGGCACTTGTTGAAGCGCTTCCACTCCAACTGGTCACCTCGTTTGTCATCGTGTCGTCCTCCTTCAGCAACGTAAGACAAGAAAGCCCTATATACATTGGAGAGATACCAATAAGGCAAAAAAATGAACGTAGTTAAATGTAGAAAGTGTTAAGTTAGAGGAATGTACTTACTTCTGCAAAACAGGCTTGATCGCGTAGGCCATTGGTCTCTTCTCGAACGAGTTAAAAGTGTAGAGTTTGTTTTTACTCAGAGCGACCAAGAGTAGAACCCAATGGTTGCTTATTAAATGATATGCAGTGTAAGAAAATAAGTTCATATATAGTTTAAGTGCGTACAAGTAATTGAAAGGTAAAGTCATTAGAGTAGTTCTTACTCCTCGTGGTACAGGAAGAGAATGAAGTTCTTTTCGCCTCAGCCTGCAATGCCTGCTTAATGTAGTTGATAAGTAATTTCGAATGAAGCCTAGCCATGGTTGCAAAAATCACCTTGAGGTCGACGAACCCAACTGGCTCGCTGCCTCATTATCCTGCAACTCATAATTGTTAAAAAATATAATAGAAAATCCTAAAATAGTCATAGGCTCATGCTGTATGGTGTGATACTCACAGTCAAGGTTTATAATATCGTTGATAATCGCTCAAATATCACGATTATCGACCACATCAAGCCGGTACAGTATATAATACCGGTCGGTAAATCGATTAAATTTAAAAAAATAAAAAATTCAAAAATTTGAAACAATTTATGTGACATAAATATCGTGATAATCGCTGAATATCTCAATTTTCGATGAATATCGAGCGAAAATCACTCACAAAATCGACCATCGAAGAACACAAGTTATAAAATCTCCCAGGTCGATTATCGAGGCATATCAAGCGATTATCGAGGTATATCGAGCGATTATCGGTGAAAATCGATTGTTTTTTAATTTTTTTCATCAAAAAGCTTGATTTCAAAACCCTTTGATTTTCTACCAATTTTTGATCGATTTTTTTCGATTTTTGAAAATATCGATATGGTCGATTATCGTGATTTTGATATTGTGAAGCCCGCTGACAGCATCCAATATCGTACAATAGAAATATCGATGACTTTTAGGCCTCATTCGCCTTGTTAATGTATTATCCATGGAGCAAGCGAGTGCACATACCGAGAGCATTTAATTCGTTACTAGAGACAAGGGGCTTTCCATGTATGTACCCTTTAGAATCTCAAGGGGGCTCTGTGGCCTCTGTCAACTTTGCCTTCTTGACAGAAGGATTCACTGAGGTCTCCTATGGTTCTTTGGTCGTCGTGCTAATCCTTTTGCACACCAGCTCCACTCTGTGTAGGAGTCGACTCGGATGGAGGAGTCATCATGGTGGTGGGAGCAAGTGTAGGTACAATAGGAACCTATAAAGCACATGCATATGTAACGTGTTGCAGTACTGGAATGAATGAGAAGACGTGGGGGATTTTTACCTTGACCAATACGACTCCTATCGTGGGCCACTTGATGAACAACATCTATGTTTGCCCGAGAGTGGTGATATCTTCGTTCGGGGGAACTCCAGCACATGAGATAGGAAGTCATCGTGGACATAGTCCACCTGCACCCTCATGTAGCCCTTCCCCAAAAGGTTACCATACACCGTGTCAATCTTCTTGTATGGAAATGCAGCCCCGCGTCCAGCCTCAACGGAAAATCTGTCTTCCATCACGATGAGTTGGCACTTGGCAGGCGCCTGCAATAAGTGCGCAACTTGATTAGAAATATTGTTTAGCTTACTATCGTACCTTTAAGTTAGAAACAATTATTACCTTCAGTTGGGGACCGGCCTGTTCATTTTTGGAAGTGTAGCTGCTAGGGCAGGGCACATGCCTTTGTACGAGAGGCAAGGCGATCTGACTCTGATTCTGGGAGATCATCGCCATCATCTCGGCCCTCAAGTGCCCCTTATATGCCATCATCTCCTTCCTCATCTACTCTTTCAGCTCCTCCCTCAGTGTGTCCTTGAGGCGCTCTGCACGTGCTTTCCATAATCTTGATCTGGCATTAGCAGCGTCCTCATCTTGGAAGAAGGATCTCTTCATATGCCCCGCACCTGCGACAAGCACCTGCCCCTTATGGTCGGGCTTCACGATTACCAAAGATAGGATATCATTCGACCCTTAGCTTTGAAAGATCCCCTACCCTTTCTTCTAGCTTACCTCTTCCTACAAAAAGAGAATATAAATTAATGCTAAAATACAACGGGAAGGGTCAATTGCAATGTACTAAGTTAGATGTCTTACGGTGGTAGAGACGATCCGCGTGGCCGTGGGGTTTGGAACAACAATCAGACTTTTGAAGGTTTTCTTCGTCCTCTCTAATACCCAGTCACGTGCTCATGCTGGGGAACGGGTAGGCTACTCTAGCGAAAAATTAAAATTTTCTACCGCGTAACCAAGGAACCACTGCAAGTTATAGATCACAGAATTACCACTAGACGCGTGGACCCATAGCGGAAGTAGAGTCGATGTAGCGCGGTGGTACAGATGTAGTCATACTAGCCTCGTGCCTCCCCAACAGCTCCTTGTGACTATCGCAGGTTGTGAATCGTCCTAGCGTTGAAGCTTCGCAGCAACGCCTCCAAGGTATCCACACGTACGGGGCAGGAACACCACGAGTTGGAGTGCTAGCGCCGGCTGCGCGGTTCTGGGCGGAGGAGGAGTGGTGGCTAGGGTTTCAGGAATTCCAAATTCCTAATATGTCTCTTCGTGTCTCTCTCTGTCTCCGCAAAGCCACCACCTCCTCCTTTATATAGACGTTCCATAATGGGTTTCAACCCATGAAGCCCATTAGGAACTCTAAGCCCATTACAACTCAGATCCCAATCCGAATTGGTTACAGCCCCTTAAGCGTGCAACCCGATAGGTTCATGTGCACTCGGATATGGCTAGAGTACCCCTATCGATCGTTGAGTACTCCTACTCGACCATCGGGTATACCTACTCAACCATCGAGTAATCGACCAATAGTCGATAGCGGCCTCTAGCAGGACTTACCGACTCTTGAGTACATATAAAGATTGGATGAACCTCAACAATATCCTATATGTATTTCCTTTTGCCTCACGATATTGGTCAAACCTAAGACGAGTTGTTGTCATCCTTTTTTGGATGGCTCGACCACTCTTTGTCGATGCTGTGACTCGGATTCCCCGAATACATCAAGTAACTCTTTTAACTCGATGACTCGAGTAACTCTTTACTCGAGTAGCATGACCATGCATTTCTGGAATCCGACCACTCGAGAGGCCTAGATATATCTCTCCCATTGTATGGTGGGGCAAATCCTATCTTGATCGATCACGCCTCGCAGCAAGTTTCATGACAAACCCAAAAGCCATCTTTATAACTACTCAGTTATGGAGTAACGTTTGACAACCCATAAGTAAGCCATTACGCATCTTGAGAACATGTGACAATCTCAAGTCGAAGGATATATCATACACATCGTATATGAGATGAACCGATGACATGAAATAAAACAACATTCTCTCAGTGTCTCATAGTGGGTTGATGTCCAACACCATGTTCTCTAATATGTGTCCATATTATTGGTTTGATATCTCCATATCTATGACCCATGAAACATGGTAATCGACCAATACTTATGCTAATCTACTCATGTGTCCTCATATGATTATCTATTAGGGACCCCCTTTTAGAATGAACATCATAAAGACGAATGCAGAGTTTCACAAACAAGTCACGCACTTTGTTAATCAATATCCATGATATTATTCAAAGAACAATCTCATAGTTCATGAATATTTATGGAAATATAATCATCTCTATGATTGCCTCTAGGGCATATTTCCAACAGCCCGCTCCTCACATATGTGGGAGTAAGGCATCGCTGTCCCAGAGCGGGCACACTCCTCGGCTTGTCGCACCCACTCTGCCTTCTTCCCTTCATACCCGGTGGAACCAAGGTGGTGCGCGTGTGTGTTCTGCCTCTGTATAGTGATGTTCTTCTCTCTTAGCTCCTCCACCTCAGGCATACTCTTCATCCTTGTGAACTCCTCTCAAATATTGAGAGTCACAAATGGATACCTCTTGAAGGGATTACAGCCTTTCAGCACGTACTCACCATGCATGATAACCTTGAAGTGCCTCAAAGACACACCCATTCTTTTCAAGGTGTACAACCTCGCATTGCTTTCATTTTCATTTGGTATAATCCATTTCCCCTTAATTTTGTCCCACAGCTGATTCTTTTGCTCGGTACTGACTTCCTTCCTCCAGTCCTTAATCATGATTGTCACTCTCTCCCTCACCAATTGGCCGAGAGAAGATCGGTAGCACCCCTTATACTTGGGAGGACCCGTGCAAACCCCCATGGCATCAAAGTGGAGAACCTGTGGCGTTCTCGTTGTGGCCCTTTCATTCGATCCTCAGGCCTTTCTCACCTTACTTGGCCCCTCAACATTTGTCACATTACTCGGCCCCTCATCATCACCTTCTATTCTGTCTGGCGATAAACTGGTGCTCTCTCTTTGTGTCATTTCGAATATATATATCAAACCTAAACTTAATGAGAGAAAACAATTCATATACTTGACATGGTCATATATTTCACATCAGAGAAAGCAATTTATAGCTATTATGCCGACTTGACAATGAATCATGTAAATTAATAGATTAATGGATAATTCATAGTGTATTATTGTACTAGCATGTTGTAGTAAATTAATAGATTAACAGATTAATGGTTGATCTTAAAGAAACGTCTATATGTTGATCAACTAAGTACTACAAACGATGACTCCAAATCTCTAATTAGGTTAGGTCCTAATCCCATTCTAAGATATGTGGTTCGGGCAAGTTCCTAAGCTGTTGTACAACTCCAGTGAAAATTTCGGCACCATCTCCCCGCTGTTCTCCAAATACACATTTCGACAACAAGTCAAGAGAGTGTGTATCCAGAGAACACCAGGGAGATGCTGCCGAAATTAATTTTCTCTACAGTTATACAACAGTTTAATTAGGAACTTGTCCAAACCACATATCCTCAAACTGTCCAAAAAATGTTGATAATTCAAGACTGTTTGCTTATAAATATGCCATTTTAGCATATTTGTAAAGAAGCATCCTCGAACGGGAGACGTAGGTTACGCAACCTAATCTCTAACATTCATCATATTACAGCAACAATAAAGACATGTAAAATAAAAATAGTAGTATGCAAATACAAAAAGAAGATTTATGATCTTGTCAAGGAGCATGTTGAGAGTTCAGATAATATTGCTGAGGTATGTTTCTTCTTCTTTGTAATGTTGTAATGATGATATTATGATATTTTGATATTGTTATTTTTGCTATAGGTTAACTAGAATATCATTGCTCAATAATTACAATAGCATGTTAAACTTTTATTTATTTTATCTGTTTAGAATATTTTTATAATAGGATATATGGTCATGTTTTTGCCATGCATATCTATTTCTCTCTAAATGTGCTATCAAGAAACTGGTAATTGTTGATGTGTTCTATGTGCTACTCCTGCAAAATAAATTAAAAAATGTATCAATTAACCTTTGAGTGTATCAGTACATTTATTGTTCAACACTGTTAAGTCTTTGAGGAGATTTTCTTATAACTTCATGTCAATTAGTTCAGAATTTGTGCTTTAGCATTACTTGAGCATTGCCCTAGTAAAATCATATCTAATACTATAAAATCATATCTCGTGAATCAGTACAAAATGCCTGAAGTTTACGACATGGGTGAAAGTGTCAATTAAGATAAGAGATTCTCCATAGCATTGCAACCGTACAAGTAAGTTTTTAGTTTTGAGGCCTTTTGTATTAGACGGTGTGTAATTCGCACTAAATTTATTTGCATGTCTTGAATTTTTGAATTTGCTGAACAAGTAGAGATCCTGAGGCCAAGGATAAGATGAACCCTTTTGCTAAACAGGAAGCATGGGGAGAACATCAAATAGGTAATATCAACTGTTTGGATTTTGTATCTCTGCTTTGTAATGAGCTGCAGTTAGATCAAGCTTTAAGTATTGGTGTCTTTAGAACATTATATTTAGCAAGAGATTGAATTGGAGCATGATTATGTACTTGTTTCAGGAAAGTCTAAACTGCAATTTGGATCGAAAGGTAGGAAGCAAGCTTCTGATGACTATCAATAAGTTATTTACTAGATGTTGCTCTCTATTAAATTATTAGCCAGCCAAGTTTTCTTGCTGTGCCATTTTTGAGAGACCATCTATCTTGTTAGTTTATATGATGTAGTTTTTTTGAGGGACTGCTGCTATTTAGCATGATTACCTGGATGTTTGTTTGGATTGGAAGTTAGACAAGGCACTAGCTAATTTCATCAAGCTTTTTGTTAGTTGTTTTGATCACAGTCAGCAATAAACTGCATGTGGTTTCTTGAGGCAAAAAGTCTGGACTGAAATTTTTGTGTGGGATAAAAATCCTCATAAACCAAAACCTAATAAGTTTAAACTAAACTTCTCTGATTTCATGGCATCGATGAATTCTGTATATCCTTAGGTATGTATTTGAACTTCTCTAATATGTTTCTCCTCATATTATTGTTCCAACTTTATAGGTACGTATTTGAAGATGGCATTGATTTTGTTAAATCATCGGTCAATGTTCAACCCAATGGATTTGGGAGAGAGGGAAGCCTTACCTCAGCGGTGCTCGTCGCGAGCTTGGCGGCAGCACTCTAAGCGGCAGATGGCAGCGATGGCTTGTGCTAGGGGCGACGGGGGCTGCTTGAGTTGGGGACGGGGATGATAGATATTCGAGGCGGTGGTGCCGAGGAGGAGCAGGGTCAGGGGAGGGGGGGAGGGGGCAGCTGGCGGGGGCAAGGAGCAGTGTCGTGGAAGAGCTGAAGTCCTTAACTTGTAAGAGCTATAAGAGTTATAAGCCTTAACATCACAACCGGTTCACTACGGGAACCGACAACAAAAACTTAATATCACAATCGGTTCCTTGGAATCGACAACAAAGAAAAAAAAGGAAACAATCGGTTTCTAATGGAAACCGACAGTAATGAATACCATCACAATCTATTCCAACTAGGAACCAATTGTGATGTTGCATTTACGTCACAACAATAATAAAGACCATCACAATTCTAAAATAACTTTCTTGCATATCATTACTTAGTGATTACCTCATAGTTACAATTTTGTAGCATATAGTTTGAGGATTTGAAGGCAATAGTGCATGAATGAATGAATGAAGAAAACCACAGATACAATATTACTTTTTTTGGCTTTTCCAGATCAACTGAATGCCCTAATGGCCATATATATACAGATAAAAATAATTGAGAGATGAAGGAATATACTGATAAGAAACATTAGTTAAGATAAGAAATATCTTCTTTTGGCCAAACATAACTGCAACAGCTAGTTGAGCAAGGTTCGAAAAAGTCATCTAGGAAACTTATTCACTTTAGTTGAAGACACTTACCAGAGCCTATAATTTATTCTATTCATTTTAAGTATTCATTAACCCACATCACAAATATTATGGACGACCCCTCAATTTCCTGAATTCAACCGAAAGATCATATATGAAAGTGCATCATAGTGTTAGAAGACAACCATTAGCCACTATTAGTATTTTTTTTACAAAGAAGACAGCCAACAGAAATACAAGATTACGCCATCCATCTACATTTCCATTGTAATCGAATAGCATGACTGTGTAGTTTTCATTTAGAAACTAAACAAAGTAATTGGTGAATATCGTATTAGAATAGATAAACTTTTCCTTCCAAAATAACACAAATAGTTAATGAAGGGAAGAAAAAAACTTGGGATAAACACAGACCGTAGCAAAATAACTTGATGTGACTATGCCGGCCCAGCAAGCCATGCTTCTAACTCAAGCCAAGACAAGGGCCCAACAACTTCTGACGCTCCAAGCCCAGCCCAAGATCAAACCCAATTCGTTCACAAGTCTAGTTCAGCCCTCAAGAGCAGTCCAACTAAAAACGACCATATCTAGATCATATGAAGTCCGTTTGAGGCGTTCTTGGACTCTATGGATAAGCCCACGATGAGAGCTTTCCAATGGAAGTGGTTTTACGTCCAAACTCCTAGATCGATGGAAATCGTCAAATCAATATGACGAACAGAATCTACCAGGTGCTGCGCCACCTCCACTTGGGCTCAAAGGCCTTGTACGACCTAGGGTTGCACGGCCAACCCCTTGGCCGCCTCCCTTGCCCTCTTCCTCATATATATTCAGTAGCCATCGCTAGAATAGATGGGTTTTACTTAGATTACAACTAGACATTTTGTCAGTTTTTTGCCGTTCATTGGTTTGTGGAACCCCAACTCGTGTGCTTAATATTATTCGCAATTTTAGATTGCATCTTCTACGTTCTTGCTTGTGTTCTCGATTCGCATGCAAAGACAAGCCTTCTTGGAGAGGTCAACCATGTTTGTGAGTGGTTGATAACCAAAAGAGGCGTGGTGTAGCAATTGCAGGGTTCGAATCCGTTCTGATTGGAAGCCGGATTATCAATGTCGAGTTCTCCACCAATCGATTTAGTTCTACCTATCGGAAGATCGGGCCACCGTTCCTATCAAGTGGTATCAGAGCCTTGGTTGCCTAATAGGTAATTCTTGTATCCCCACTTTTGCTTTGCCATCGTCCTAGAGTCCAGAAAAATTGCCCCACAAAAAGTTCCACATCGATTCCGCTGTCCTACAACCCCATGTGCCTTTGCAATTTTTGTTTCAGTTTCGCTTTGTTGAATTTGTGTCCATCGTCGTCGTCTTGTTGTTGGTTTGAGCTCGTGATCCTAGTTTCTAGTTGTCCCTTTTCGTTGCCCTAGTTCTTGTTTTGCACTGTTAATCATTCCACCACCACCAACCCCAGAACTGAACTGAGTCCTACTCTGTTTGTCCCTACCGCCACTCTACATTATATATCCCACTTCGCAAGCCCGAGATAGGTCATGAGCTGCCTTGTGTCAATTGCTCTGCATCGTTGGCCACCCTTTTTCACCTAAGATCCTATTGCTTTCTTAGCCCTAATCGAAAAGAAGTGAAGTCGCAGGCAATTCTAGATTGTGCAGTGTTCAATAATATAGGCATAACTTTTGCATACGAACTCCGATTGGGGCGTACTTTTTTCTTTTGAAGAGGACGACGACGCGCATCTAAAAAATCTATAGGTAAAAATACCTGTGCAATATTTGACCCTCAAAATTGGCCTCTAAAACTGAGTTCTAGACCCCGAAAGTTTCCTATGCTGTTTTTGCCAATTTTTCGGTCATCTATTTAACGTTTTCTCTCGTTCCAAAATGTAAGATTTTTGTTTTGCCTTTGAGTTAAAAGAAAGGAAAACAAAAGGCAAGTGCAAAAACGAAAGAAGAGCCGTACTGAAAAAAAAATCAGATAGAAGAAAGGATGCAAAAAGAAGCAAAAAGAGGGAAAGAGAAGCAGATAATCAGAATTACTTGCATCCTTTGAGTCCTATGTGCTTTGATATATTCCTTGCTAGGTTGAACTAGTTCTAGGAACACGTTTAGACCAGCAACTATGACAAGTATGTAGGACATTTATTCAGCTTGCTAATCTGACTTCGATATTGCTTATTCCTTGCAACTAAATATTGCCTGCCGAGCTCCACATACTTATTATCAGTTCAGGTTCTCCTTTGCAATCGCCTCACTCACACTCCAGTCACAGTATCATGAACCAGCCACCGGTTGTACCACCAGCTGTTTTGGTAAGAACATTTGTAAGGGTGTGGTAAGACGCGTGAGAGTTTGTGATCCCACTGTCCAGTACCTAGTAGTTGATAGGGATAATACTTTGTGATATCTTCTATTTTCTACTAGCAATTACAGGGGTATCGGAGGACCAGGACGGTAACCAGTGTGTTCTTCATAGCGAGCTTCGAGAGATTTTGCGAGAGATGAATGAGACTATGAACAAGCAAATTCAAAACATGGAGAATGCACTTGACAGAAAAGAGCATAAACACCAACCCAACTTTAATTCATCTCATTCTGCTTGTAAAGGTAAGAATTTTTCAGTTCTTCCTTCTTATAGCGGATTTGGTGTTGATGCTTATATTGATTGGGAAATAGAGGTAGATAAAATTCTTTCGCAATGTAACCTCTATAATAAACGAAAAATTAAAGTTGCCGCTAGTGCTTTAACTCTCTGTGCATCAATTTGGTGGAATGAATTTTGTGCTTATAAGAAAGTACCAAAAACATGGAAAGATATGAAACGACTATTGAGAGATGAATTTGTTCATGCGATTCATTCTAAAAAGTTACTTTATGAATTGCAACGTTTACAACAATGTGATAAAACTATCAAGGCATATTACGAGGAATTAGAAACTTTGTTGTTGCGTTGTGGTTTAGATGAATTTGAAGAAGCTAAGGAAATAAAATTCTTAAATGGACTTGATATGAAAATTTAGGGTATTCTTGTTGATAAGGAATATAGTTCTCTCTCTAGTTTATTTAATCTTGCTTGTGAGATTGAAAATCAAATTGAACATGAAAGACATCTTGCTGAAATTAATGTCTATAATTGCAAAAGTGAGCAATTTTCTTTGGAAGAATGGCATCTTGTTGAGTTTCCACTTGTTACTAACTTTTTACAGGACATTGAGAACAATAACGAGAAGGAAAACATGCCAGAGAAGGAGGAACAAGAGATACTTGCTATCCCATGCATGCCTCAAGAATGTACAGATTATGATATGCTTAAATCGACAGAGATAGAAAACAAAGGTAACGACATAGGTGCTATTTTCACACGAGGAGAGAATTCTATTGATATGCTAAATTTGGCCACTACTGGTGCTATGCTAGAACTGCAGTCAGTGGACGCTCAAACTGAATCACCATTGTCACAATATGATTGTCTTGCTATCCCTGGTACCCAGTGGAGCCAGTCTGTGTTGGTGGGTGTTTTTTGTCTAGACGATCTTGTGCGTTACACTTTGACGCACAAATTCTTCCATCATCTTTATCTCAACAAATCGTTTCCACACATCTTCGGTGATGAACCCGTACTTCTGGAACGGATTCATTTCCTTATTCACATAATTAATGACACGGACACTCTTGAAGTTCTTCCACGCCTTTCCTACCACTAGCAACGCATACTATCGCAGTGCGTGCATGTGTAAGTTCAAGCTCTATTGGTTTTGGTGATTGGTTAATATTAATGCATAATCATTGTTTAATGACAAATCTAATCATTATGAGACTAACATATTTTATTAAGTCTTATTCTTATTAGTCTCATACTTGGATGGAAAATCTAAGGTATGCACTCGTATTCATTCTATTATCTAAATGCATACTTAGAATTCAAGTTAAAGTATGAACTCTTCCATTGCTTTGGTCCAAATATGTGCATTATGTTCCTAATTCATATATACATGAATGCACACATCTAGGGGGAGTTGATAATTTAACTTGATGTTTCAATTGTATTGATCCATGTCCTCTTGTCATATAATATAAAGGATCAAGACCTTGAAACAATCTTTTGAGTATATATAACTTGTGTAGTTATAATATACTCATGCTAATATAGGATAAACTCATATGCAATCTAAGATTGATTATGTGCATATTGATTCCATGTTCAATTAATTGTATGCACGTACTTAATGGAGTTTATTCTATAGATGATGGTCTCAAATGTATTGATCCCTTTTCATCACTCAAACATATTGGATCATTACTTTCCATCAAATTGAGTATATGAAACTTGTGTAGTTATATATACTCATATCAATTTAAATGTAGTTTGGTTGTCTTTAAATCAATCAAAGAACGCTTCATCATGTGTTGATGGTGTTCCTTATTGATTAAAGATAAGCGAAAAGTTCTTGAGTATAATGAAGCATTGGTTGCATCAAAGTACTCAAGACACCAATTAATCATTCAACTTTATTTGGGTTGTGCTCAATCGATCTTAGAAGCATCCATTATGTGTTAACGGAGTGTAGTGATGATTGAGACAATCATATTTGTTGGACTAACAATCTTCCATGAGTTGTGAAGTAGGTTATGATGTGAAAAAGGATGCCCGATCTTTCGATGAGGTAGATAATTATCGATTCGGTGGAATTGACCCTCACGATCCGACTACAACTGCACGATGATGTTTGCGCCTTAGCAATCGCTGAACCAACTCCAAAAGGTTATTGATTTTGCCGAAGGCGCGGTCAACCTGAACACGAAGTTCAATTCCTGTGAGCAATCGAAGAACTAGCAAGAATAAGATGAAAAGCAATCTGAAAAACAAAGGTGGGATTAGATTAAGCTCTTTACTGGTGGTCAACCGACACTGGCGAAGAGCAGTTTGCACAAGGGCTAAACCTAAACTCAATGAAATCCAAGTTGTTTGGAGGCCGGCCGTGGTATAAAAAGAAGTGGGGGGAGGGCTGTTTGGCCATGCCTTGATTTGTGGCCAAAAATCAGACCTTCCCTCCGATTCCTTTCCATCTTTAGCTAGGCCTCTTTTCTATTATTATTATCTCTAAATAAGGACTCTATTACATGGTAAGGGCCAATTTATGCGGCCAATTCGTGGGTGACGCAGCACCACTCTCTTTGCTGTCGAAAACATGGAGACTTCAGGATCTTGTGGTCAAATGGAGAACTCCTTCCCTTTCTGCAATCATCTTCGTGTCCATTCACCTTCATCGCGCTAGGACTTTCATTCCTTAACAGAATAACACAATCTGTTTGAGCGACATCAAATAGTTCTTCAAGTCATTAGATATACCAAGAAGCGAAAGTACGATAATTCGGTTTACGTGCACGAGCTCAGTGATCGGTCCTTGTATAGGATGAGGAGTTGTGGCGGCGAGTCTTTGTGGGCGTGCAGAAGAAGTGATGTCCTCATCAGGTTAAGTTCGAGATAATGAAGAATCGGGAAGAAGAAGAAGTCATCATGTGTTGATGAACAAGATGAAGAAGATGTGATCCTGGAGAGAAGATGATTGGAAATCATAAAAGCTCCAAGTGGATCGCTAGAGGCAAAGGTATAACTAGCTAGGGCTAAAGATGTATTCCTAGTCGTTTAGCGGTCTCGGTGTTTGGATGGGAGACCGGGTTGATAGTTAGTTGCCGTACTATTAAGAGGGGTTGAGTCTTTTAGCTTGAGCTTCATCATGTGTTGTGAACTCAATCCGGTTCACTCTAGATCACTCTCTTATTTGGTTTTTGTACGGAGCTAACCATTTGGCATGTGTTGCAAATGGGTGAGAAGCTCGTGTGTTGGATTTTGCATGAGCTAAGTGTTTGCATATGTTGCAAATTAGAGTGCACATGGTTGCTTCTTATTAAATCTTATTTGATTTGGTTCTTGCATGAAGCTATGGATTTGCATGTGTTGCAAAAGGAAGATAGCTTATGCAATGTTGTTTATATGGTTATTGCTTGGAGCTAAGTTTTGCATATGTTGCAAAAGGAGAGAGCTCAAGCAATTTGGTTTAAAGTGGTTGCTTGGAGCTAGAGATTTGCATGTGTTGCAAATAGAGAGCTCATGCACTTCAGTTTGAATAGTGGTTGTTTGCATGGTGCTAGAGATTTGCATGTGTTGCAAATAGAGAGCTCATGCTTTGGTGTTATATCTTGTGATTGAATCATGTGTTGATCATAACAAGGCTAAGCTTGGTTTGTGCTTTGAGTTTGCGAAATGTATTTTTGCAAAATATTGAATGGATTTGTTATTTGCAAATAAGCTTGAAGTTATGGGTTTCGATCCTATAGCATGTGTTGGCATTTGCAAATGTGTTTTGCAAAGTGTAGGGATCATGTGTTGATCCTTACATGGCTAAGATGATTGATCTTATAAGTTCTTGGTTTATTTGTGAATGTGTTTTGCAAATAAGTTGGAGTTTAATGCGATTCTTTGGAGCATGTGAATAAGGTTTGCAAATGTGTTTTGCAAATTGACTTGATCATGTGTTGATCATCACATGGCTCAAAGAATCAACCTTTGAAAGTTTGGAGAAAAGTTTTTGTGAAAAACTGTGTTTTCTCCCTATGGCCGGTCGTACCGCCCTTGTGAGGCCGGTAGCACCGCGGGCGATGATCTGTGATTTGGCGATATGCCGCACGGAGGTCGGTGCTCTGGATTCTTTGGCCGGTCTGAAAATTCCAGAGAGGGTGTTTTTGGGCGGATTGGCAGTCCGATGCTACCGCTCCTTTGACCGGTGTGGAAATTCCAGAAATGGGTGTTTTTGTGTTCGGCTCGGGTCCGTTGCTACCGAAGTGAAGGCCGGTGCTACCGCCCGAGCGGTAGCACCGCTCCTAGTTGGCTGGTGCTACCGGATTTCTTGCAACGGCTAGTTTTATAGCCATTGGCGAGGAGACCGGTGCTACAGGGCCTAGTAGGGCGGTAGCACTGGGAATTCTGAGTTTTTTCAGAATTTCCCCCCAACGGCTTGTTTTGGCTTGGAGGCTATAAAAGGAGGCCTTGGGGGGTATTTGCTAGTTGCTGAACTAAGGGGGAGTTTGTGAAAGACCGACATGGCGATCAGAGGGGGGTGAATGATCCCAAATTAAAATATGTTCTCTAAGGAAGATCACAAATGCAGATTTTCACCCAAAGAAACCAAGCCAAAACCCTTAGATATCAAATAGAAGCGAAAGTGTCAATTTTCACAAAAATCAGCTGATGCTAGTGCTATCGCACTCTGGGGGCGATACTACCGGGTTACTGTAGCTACAGTGAAATCAGGCATATGAACAGCGTTTTTAGCACAGGTTCAAATAAGAAAATTGATGTATCTTTTGATCCGTTGATCCAAACTCAACCAAACTTGGTAGATAAGGTCCTTGGGATGTCAGGAACTTATTTCAACCTTCAATCACAAGGATTGATGTAAAAGTTCCGACCTTTATGCCCGGGAAGGAAGAACGCATCAAGTTTTGACACAGATCGAAAGAACTTCGATCAAGGCTTGCTCGTGGGGTTTTGATGATCAAACTGATCTTGAATGACTTCCCACACGTCCCAGCAAGCAAGAGAACACAAAGAAACTCAGGGATACGCAATCTACAAGATATAGCATTCAAGAACGCAAAAGATCAACTTCTTGCAACAAGAACGCATGGATAGCCTAGATGATTGAAACAGGATTTCAAGAAAGAATAAATCATAAACCTCAGCAAAAGATTCGTAAGCAATTAGAAGGAGGGGAGGCAAATCCAAATTGCGTAAATGTAAATTACAAGAAAGTAAATGCGGAATTTAAATTGCGTAATTTAAATATGTAATATAAATGCGTAAAGGAAATGAAACATGAACATAAATGAAGAACATTTTATTTCTGGAAGGAGAGGTTACAAAGCCTCACATTCATGTGGGCAAAGCTCAAAGGAGCATCAAAAACCTCAAAACCTTCAGGGGGAAGGCTACCCCTCCACCCCTATTTATACAACTCTTGGACCACCTACCACCCTTAGATGAGCCTCTAAACCCTAGAGCATCCATCAAGGGCCAGGATTAACCCACTCAACCAGCCATGCAAGGGCTAACCCAAAGCCCACCACACACATGGGTTTTCTTGCATAGTTTTCAAAGCAAGCTACACTTATCCACTACTCTATCTTCTAGAACTGCAACCCAACAGCTCTCCTTGATCCAAGTAGTGATAAGCTAGCTTCTCCACTGATCTCTTGTCTCTTGGGACTGCACCGACTTCATCTTCGGCCATCTTCCGGCGAACATCCGGCCAACTTGAACCTCCGGCCATCCCATGCCTAGTTCCAGCCTCCCTTCGCCTCACCATGACCACCAAATGAAGTCCTACATCCACAAAGACAATAAGACCCTTCTTGGTTCCACCATGAACCCAACGCATCAATTCGATCATGAATTGGGGTTATAACAGACCAAAACGGACCAAAACACTTCAACGAAATGCAAACATCCTGTTTTCAATACAGCAGTAATCTTCTCAATTTTTTATGATTTTTTATGTTGCTCAGATGAAACATTTGTCAACATGAAAAGGTTGCGTTTCGAAATTATCTACAACTTTCATGTAGAACACATAATTTTTTGAGCAAGATAAGACCTTCCAATAGGCATATTACTGCACGCTGTCAAAATCGGTCCGGCGTAAACGTGAGATTCTCTGTTAACTTTCCCGATTTTCTATGATTTTTTCTGTTGCTCAAATGAAACAGTTGTAAACATGAAAAATATGCGTCTTGACGTTCTCTACAACTTTCATGTAGACCAAATAATTGTTTGAACATGGGAAGACCTTAAAAAAGGCATATTACTGCATACTGGTAAAACTGGTCCGTCATACACGAGAAACTCACTGCGATTTGGTCCGTCATACATGTGAAAACCATTGCGATTTGGTTCGTCGTACACGTGAAACTCACTACGATTTGGTCCGTCATACACATGAAACTCACTGCAATTTGGTCTGTCATACACGTGAAACTCACTGCGATTTGGTCCGTCATACACGTGAAAAATCAGTCCGGCGCAAATGGGAAACTCTCTGTTTTCCTCTTCCAACTTGAAATCCATTTTAAATCCAAACTCAAATCTAAGTTATCCTAGATCACATAAAGTCAAATACTCATCACAAACATGGATGAACCTCCACATGGTCCTTCAGTTTGTGGGAGTTGGTTGCATGTGTTGCACTCTCCAATTTGGTTCTTGAGCTAAGAGTGAGCTTTAATTGATGTGTTGCAATTAGGAAGTGGATTGAGAGCCTCTTGCGCATGTGTTGCACTTGAGGAGGATCTTAGTGCATGTGTTGCACTTAAGAGGTCACTGGAAGTGCATGTGTTGCACTAGGTGAAGTTCAAGCGGAAAGGCTTGACTTGTTACTCTTGGAGGTTGCCGCCTCCTAGACGACGTAGAGCGTCGTGTGCGGTGAGCTTCTCAACGGAGGTTGTGAGAAGCCCCGGCAAAGTTTGTGAAGGTTGGAGCTCGCCTACCCGGGAGGGAAAAGGAGCTACCACAAGTGGATTCGAGGTGGGTGCTCAATTCGTGGAGCCGGTCCAATGTGTTTAGGCTAACCTCAACATGGACTAGGGGAGACCGGCAAGTCTCTGAACACCATGGTAAAAAGTATCGTGTCTCTTGTGTTTGCTTTCCATTCATTATTTATATTCAAACAATTTATATTCATAGAATTAAATTGATTGATTGCTTGTCTTTAGGATTGCAATTTATTGTTAGAGACATAATTAGTTAGTGCACATAGTGAGCCTAAAAAATTTAGGCTTTGATTGCCAAAACCTTAGTTTATCGCTTCCGCATTAATAATTTTTAGTGTTTTGGCATTAAGGTAATTAGGGGTGAATTGCTTTGTAGAAATTAGTAGAGAGAATTTTAAAACCCGTCTATTCACCCCCCTCTAGTCGGCATCCTCGACCTTACAACATGGCGTCTTCTAGGTGCTCGAACGATGTAAAAATTTCTATCACCAGGCTATCGCGCTCCTCATCTGTTAGCGTCTTCCATGATGGATAGATGATGGGGACCCTTTTTCGTCCAACAATCCCACACAATGTTCGGGATGCTGCCGCTGCATTAGGAGGTGTGGAAGGGGCCCCATCCTGCAGATCGATCGCCGTGATGGTGTATCGGCTCTGGGGTCTTTTACTTAGTACTCTTGGACTGCACCGCAGTTTTCTTACGTTCGGCTCATCAAATCCATTTGGCGACGGGGAATGAGGGGACACCATCTTCTTTTTAGCTAGATTATGTTATGTCGGGACCCAGATTTGCAAATCCGAAACCCTCTGTGTATACTGCACTAGTCCAGGATCACGCTAGTGCACACAGTGGAAACATAGATGAAATATCATTCCAAACAACGAATTAACTAAGAAGAAGCAAATTATTATTAAATAAAGCAAACGACCTTAGGGTCAATGTTTACACTATTATGCCTTAAGGGCTTAAGAAACAAATAACTATTGCAGCGGAAAAGATAACTTGGGCCATTCGACATGCCACAGGCAATCGTCTGGGGAATGCCTTCCTAATCTACGTAGTCTTCATAGAATTCCTCTTCATGATATTCAGCATTTCCTGATCCATCCTCAGCAACTAATCAACAAAGGCGTATAACCGTGAGTACAAAAAGTACTTAGTAAGCCGTAGGGAATTGATGCAATATATTCATGCACGGCTTGACAAGCATGGCCATATGGTTCATTTGCAGAAAGCAATAACTTGAATTGAAATACAATAAATAGATTGAAAGCACATTTATGAAAAGATAAATAAATAACTGATAGATCAACGGTAGACAACATGAACAGAATGGCGAGGCATCACCCTACACCTTCTAAAACATGTATCAACCAATAAATTCAACAGTATTACTTTAAACAATAAAACAACAGTGAACTCCCTGTTCTCATCCCAACAATTCCACATTTCATGAAACACTCTATACCCCATGTGAAATTCCTGAGCTTGTCCATGATCGCGGACACGGCTATTCGAATAGTTTTTCACTCTGCAGAGGTTGTACAACTTTACCCACAAGACATGAATATCTCTTGATGCAAACGTTACTAACACACTTCCTTGGTGTGTCGCAGAGATATCATGACAAAGCCTTTACAATGCCCTGTCTAAACTCGGTACTGTCCGTTAAGGCTTCGCCCTTAGGGCCCCCTCTTGCGTCTTGCGAATCTACCCGTCCATCCCGGAACCCACACCACCAATTGGCAGTACTCAAGGCTAGACATTGCAAATTAATCGGCTAAGTATGTCCCATACCAGACATGTGGTAGTACGGTTAGGCCTAGTTCAATGGCGCACAAGATTAAGTCCTTAAGTTGTCTCAGGCAAGACATCCACATCCCAATGTGCTATAAAGCACCCCCTTTACTGCACGATTACTTGCCCGAGGAAAAACAATTCGTTCAACCAAGACTAATGGCAAACCCCGTCATGGTACAACAAATTTTACAAGTGGCTAACGGCCATGATTCAATATCTTATTAAGTCAAGATTAACATTAATCACATGTGATATGGATCCCAACGTATATCTAAGTATGTCTAAGCATAGCTACGATAACCCAATGTTGGTATAATGATTATGCCCAACTAGTAATATCCCAACCTAGGTTTAACAATGGATACATGGCATCCCAATAATCAAGGTGGCATAATGACAACTAGGTATATAGCTATTCCAATGAAATAATCATTGATACATAAATAGCATGCAATTGTATAAAACAAATTACTTTGCAAACATAGGATCAATATGATCAAAGGTTACAACTTGCCTTGCTGATCTAGTGTTGAGTCTTGGTCTTCAAAGTCTCCGTTCGCTCCCTCGGAATTAGCGTCTACCGGAAAAGAAAGCAATGAATACAAATAAATACCAAACAGAGACTCAAACAAGCTCAAAACTGAAAATAAATAGCTCTGGAATGTAGAGATTGATTTTAGAAAAATTTAGAAACTTGATTCGCCTCAATCGGAGTTCGTATGAGCGAGAACATGCCTCCGAAAGATTAAATTCAGAGAAAATGCTGAAAATCAGAAAAATCGGAATTTTCGGATTTATTTTTATACGGGAAAAACGATTTATTGCGCAATGCTGACATTAGCAATGATTTTCCCGAATAAAAATAAATCGGAAACTCTACTGACTGACACGTGGGCCCTCAGGGCATGGACCGAGTCCATGGGGGGCTCAAGGTCCACGAGTGGGCCGGTCTGCGAAACAGCGGTTGTGCGTGGCGCCGACCGGGAGAACTTCGGTGAGGTGGCGCGATCACGGTCTTGACCGAATCTTGACCTGAGTGGCCCGTGGGCCTTACAGCGTCGCGAATCCAATGGTTGAGTTGGAGGATGTGGCACGATCGAAGGCGCTTGTTGCCGATCGGACGGCGACGGATCGGCGAAGCGGTTCAACGGCGATCGATGGCGTGGGCTTACCAGAGGCGAGGAAGAATACGCGGTTGATGGCGGCTTAGCACCAGATCGGGTGCGAGGTGGCACGGATCTGAAAGAAGATGATGCGGCGAGCTCAGTGGTGCAAACGACAGCGGCGGAGAGGGTCCAACGGAGGAGATCGAGACGGTGGGAGGTCTTGGCTGCGGCGGCGGAGTTCAACGAGCTCTGGCGGAGCAACGACGGCGGCTTGGGCGACGGGAGATGGGGCGACAGGTGCGACGCGACGAGAGGAAGCTGAATCTGGCGGTGGCTTGCCCTTATATAGCCTCGAGGGACGCGTAGCCGACGTAGCACGGATGCCAAGGCATGGACAGCGCGGACTCCGTGGCGGCGGCGGCTAGGGTTCACGACACGTCTGGGAGGCTGGGCAAATTGGGCTGCGGCGGGCGAGTGGTTGGATGGGCGGGCGGAGCAAAGTAGAGCCAAGCGGTGGCCAGGCGGGCGGGCCGAGGTGACGCGGAAGGAGATGGGCCGCGCGAGGAAATCGGCCCAAAGGTTTTTTTAGGAAAATAAAAACATTTCTCCAATTAAGAAATTGTCAGCAATTCAAATAAAATCAAATAAATTCAAATAAATAGCAAATAAATTCAGAAAAATCTCCAAAATAGAGAAAAATTCCTTGAAGCACAATGAACCCGACTAAAACTAAAAATATTTAGTTTGATGAATAGTTTAGTCAAATTAAATCCTTTTATTACTAGAAAATTCAAATTAAGCTGAGATTAATTCAAGAAAACTGCAAATGGTTTATTTTTGAATTCAAACATTCCAAAACTCAAAATTTGGGATGTTACATGTTATATCTTCAAAGAGTAGGCAAGTTGTAAATAAAAATTCACAAACGGCTGTAGAAGTGGAAAAAAGTAAATTTAAGAGTATTTTTCAGAATAAGGAAAGAGAACAGTGCTATCAGTATAGTCACAATTGAACTTAAACAATTAACTAAGCAAATAAGGCCATGAACTCTTACCTTCCTAAATAATGCTACGAAGAGTGAGAAGGTCCCCAAGGCAATTAAATTGTCTGGCCCCTTCACGTGCAAGGTCCCCAAGAGAATACAATTATCTAGCCCCTTCACGTGTAAGGTCCCTAAGACAATGCAATTGTCTGACCCCTTCACGTGCAAGGTCCCCAAGACGACTAAATTTAAAAGCTATTGTTGTCTAAAAGCTTCTTAAAGTTCAGATTCTTGCAGATTCAAAATTGCATGTACTGAATACCATTGACACTGTCTCTTTATATTCAAGAAATGCAATGATAATCATATGAGTGTGGATCTCATAGTTCAAGACCATATTTGCTACTGAAATTGTTTAAATCAACTTCTAGAGACCCTAATTACATCATCGAGCATTCAAATGGTAACAAAAAGTAAGAATGATTGACAGAACCAATTAAGACTTCAAAGTGTCCATACCAGCTCTGTTCCTAATATGAGTCAGAAAGGAAAGGAAAGCAGAAAATTAATATTTCAAGCAACTGAAGTATACAACACACAACAAACAGATGCAGATAAATGATAACAAAAGGAGTAAGGTGAATGAATCATCTAAGCAAGACAACTTAAGGAAGCATAACAATTGGTACATAGTGAATAAATCATCTAACACTTCTAGAAAGGTTATAAAAGGTTTCTCCATATTAAGACAAGAGTTCCACATGGCCCACATAAAAAAGTATACACATACACCAATGGTAGTTCTAGAACAATGAATATAGAAGTCAAGCAACAATCAGCAACGCTCTATTCAACATTGTTGTATTTAACAGAGATTTTTTCCTTTATCAACTTGATTCCCCTTAAATGTGTTAAATTGATAAATTTTGTATTTGCACATCCAATTTTCTGGCTATCATTTTTGTTTATAACTTAGCATATCACCAATAGGTACATCTAAAGAATATAACTATTTCTGGATGGTCTAATAAAGCAGATCCATCTTGCATTTTTGCAAACAGCCAAACACAAGAGAAACAAGCAACTAAAGTATACAACACACAACAAACAGATGCAGAAAAATGATAACAAAAGGAGTAAGGTCAATGAATCATCTAAGCAAGAAAACTTATGTAACAATTGGCACATAATTAATGGATCATCTAAGCAAGACAACTTAAGGAAGCAAGTGAATAGGATGGTCTATAATAAAATGCAGAAGCTAGCTTTGAAACAATTCAAATACAACACTATCTATTTTTTTCTCTCTAATTATAACAAATAAAGACCCCTTTTCATTATTGTGAAATAACAGAATTAGAAGGACAAAGCAGGATATTCGAGCTGAGAAGTAAAACTGCCAACATTATACTTGCATCATCCACAATATGTATTATCCCAACTCACTATATATTGTGTGCAATTAAACATTTTAGTGTAGACATCACAGGCATAGTTAAGCTGAAAATTAAATGATCAAAATCCAGGAAAAGGCTGCATGCTAGTTGTTAGTTAATAGTTCAGTATTGATGCATATTTGCTAGGAAAGCTTACTAGTCCAAACAATGGCATATCTCAAAATGTTAGCTAGTGCTTTTATATGAAATTTAGCTATTATTAGCAATAAGCAAAGACAGATGCAAGTTGTATGCTTCACAGATCTCCAAAATTAGAATCATCTAACCCATCTCAGAAATATGCCCTTCTCCTCAAGGCTATTATTCAGATTAAAAAGTTGAGACTTGAGAAAAGAATGGTTTATCTCAGAACCTTACATCATGAAGATTATAGTATTTTTTTGAATTACTACAAGCATGGTATTTGTCAAATTAAATGCTAACAAACAAAACATCAGACAAGTTCATTCTCACTTATCTTAGCAAGCTAAGCAAGCCTAGTTCTCTGGGCACTATAGCAGGACGTGTTCTCTACATAATAGTTTATAATTCTGATTTACACCAACACTTCCATAAATTTTGACCTGGCCATTGTAATTGTTGCAGCTTATGTTTTATAGATGAACCATGACTCCGAAAGTCTAAACAGCAGCATAGGTCATGTTGATTGGAATACACAATATCATAAAACCTAAATTTTATAGAGATTTCATTGTAGTCAAGTCCAAAAATTGTCACAAAAAGATCGGCACTTGGATTGCATCAGTTGATTGTCACATTAATAGCTTAATGCGCAGTGCCATACGATAATGCCCATCGGCATTATTCATACAACGGTGAAGATCCCCATCTAGCTCTACCTATAATGGATCGACCTCAAAAGCTTTGCAGCAGTTGCTAATTCAATCAATATACACCGTCTATTAACACAAGCCAAGTGCAATTCGATCACACACAAACCCTATGAGCACCGGTAGTGAGAGATCTGTGTTGGAGGGGGAGGGATGCATGGGGCACATACCATCTAGGAGATGGCCTTGGGGAAGATGTGGCGGTGTCAGCCGACGACGGCTGTGGAGGGAGGCGTGGAGGAGCGGAAGTGGAAGTGGGCCAGCGCCTTGCGAGACGGGGAGGCAGACGGTCTGAAAGGACCAGAGATGTAGCCTAGAGGGGGGGTGAATAGGCGGATAAAAATTTGCAGTTAAAATAAAATCTCCCAAGTGTCTCAACCCGGAATGTCCGGGGTATATAACCCGGATACTCCGGATTATCCGGACTGTCCGAGTTCAGAAGTCCGGATACTCCGGATTGAGGATCTCGAAGAGAGATTTTAAATCCCTGCAATATTTCGACAATCTACTTGAATACAAAAGATCTTAATGTTGTCAGGTACCTGAGGGTATAGTAGATCTGGAGCCACAAACAACAAGAGAGTAGATCGGGTCTTCCAAAGGTCTACCAAAACAAACTCAAGCAAGAACACAACCAAAAGCACGAAGACAAAGATTTTTACAGAAGTTCGGATTCTTGAAGGAATCCTACGTCTCTGTTGAGGAGGCACAAAGCCCGGGTCCCTCTTGACCACTATCCTCCCGGTGTTGCACAAAGCACTCGCCGGTCTTCACTTCTTGCCTCTTTCCTGTCGAAGGCGAGACTTGCCTTCACAAACTTCCGGGGCCTTACCACACGGAGATTTGGAAGCTCTCGGTGACTCCTTGCCGTCTAGGAGCCCTTCAAACTCCAAGAGTAACAAATACTTCGCGAAATCAATTTGAAGGATGCAACTTGTGCTCAAGAATGAAAGATGCAAGAACTAGTTACTCAAATCCACTCCTTTCTCCCAAAAGAGTCAAATCTATCAAAAGCTTCAAATGGAGAAAGGGGATTTGGGCTCAAGAGAGAGAATGAGTGTTTTGAATGAGCAAGCGAAAATAATGGAGCACCCCCAGTTAGGTGGAGAGTGATGGCTTATATAGGTGCTCCAAAATCCAGCCATTGGGGGCGAGCTGCGCTCAACCCGGAGACTCCAGACTTACAACCCGGAGACTCCGGATTGGGAAGATTTAGAACATACCGAGGCAGCTAACCCGGAGACTCCGGATAAAAACCCGGAGACTCCGGACTAATTAACCCGGAGTGTCCGGACCAAATGTCCGGATACTCCGGACTATCCAGGGCTGCAACCGAGAGTCTCAACCCGGAGAGTCCAGACAAAAGTTCGGATACTCCGGGTTGGCCCATTCGGCCAGAAGTGTGCATTCTGACCAAAAAGAAGTGTTTAGAGTTTTTTTATGCAATGCAATTTTCATCCTTGAGCACACGTATATCCTAAAAGTGATTTCTCGTTGCATCCCTCTTAATAGTACGGCTATCCTTATACTCAAATAAAAATAGAAAACTTTACAACAAGTCTTGATGCCGTCTTCACAAATTTTAAACTCTTCTATGATCTTCAATTTGCTTTTTCTAGGATGATATTGCCTCAAACTCTGCACAAATTCTCATTTAGACATTAGTTTTTCAAATGTGTTGCCATCTATCACCAAAACTTCTTAAGGGGCCTAGATGCACTTTCAATCTCCCCCTTTTCGGTGTATTGATGACAACACAATTTAAAAGCTTTTTAAAATGGAACAATCAAAGATATGAAACTGTAAATAGAGAGCTAAACATACAGAGAGGCTCCCCCTACATGTATGCCCCAAAAATTTTTTTTAAAAGAGCTTCCCTTGTATTCTTGCAATCAAGGAATCAACAATCAGAAAGATTATATCAATTTGCAATAGAGAATATAAACGATATCATCCAACTATTAATAATGACAATTTGACAAAGATGCATAAGCAATTTAACAGAATGCCACAACCAAATTTCACAGAGCGGTTAAAGTGCGAGTAACAAGCATAAGCAACCATAGTAGCATATAGCACATATAACAACTAGATAAAGAAAAGCAAGGGCTGCGACGCTAAGGGGCTAAGGAACTAAACACACTCCCCCTTTGGCATCAAGGCACCGAAAAAGGGAGGCGCTGAAGAGGGGAGTCACTCGTCATCGCCCGAAGGTTGATACTCATCTTCTCCACTATCATCACTGCTGCCACTGCCACTTCCTAGAGCTGCTAATGGATGAATGCCAAAAAGTCGTTGAGTGGCCGAATCTGCAGAAGGCCCACCAGAGGACTCCCCTGACTCACTGGCAGGAATCTCCTTGCCGTGCTGACGACGATAAGCCCGAAAGTCTCGGCGATGCTCTCGAAGCTCCTGCCGAGTCTCTTTGACCTGAGTAGATAAGTCTTGGCAAAGGCAGAAGAGAGACTTGAGCATCCTCTTGAGAGTATTCCGGCTAGTGGAAGGAGAACCTGGAGCTGAAGTAGAGGCTGGTGGAGGAGCCGATGAGCTGGCATGAGAAGGTCGACTACCAGTCCGCCTACCAGCGGGGGCACTTGGAGCTGCTGGAGCAGAAGGGGGTCGAACCTTATAGGAGAGGTGCTCCACATCCTTCACAAAATCAAGGCCAGTGACATGATCTACTAGAGCCATAATGAAAGGTGCATACCCGCAGCTGCTGACATTGCTCATTGAATTGTGGCGAATGGCCTCCCAAATGAAATCCACCACATCAAACCCATGAGTGCGCTCCACCAAATGAAATAGCAAGTTGCGACCATAAGAA
The DNA here is from genome assembly GCA_036346275.1 of Otatea glauca. Lineage (NCBI taxonomy): Eukaryota > Viridiplantae > Streptophyta > Magnoliopsida > Poales > Poaceae > Otatea > Otatea glauca. Next base: position 35,991,455 of record CM070713.1, on the reverse strand, counting down.
TTGATGGAAGACGCATCACCTTCCTTGGGCCATAGGGAGACTCTGAGCATCCTAAGGAGAACAACTGGTACCTCTTTCAGGCCCTTAGTGGTTCCAACCACAATGTGTTGAGAATGATCATATAAGTCCTCAAGCTGGCTAGGAGATATGGCCTTTTTGGCATGAAGCTTGGCATCTCTGTCATCATCCTCGATTCGACACTCGAGCAAATGTCCTCTTGGTGGCTACATACCACACCCCATCATCATCCACCATATGGCTTCCTTTGTCTTGTCAAAGTACAGAGTCGAGTAAAACTGCATAATGACTTCATCATTCCAAGAGTAACAAAAACTCATTATGTCCTTCACCTGATGACGCTCACAGATTTGAATAATCTCATTAAAAGTTGGATTTTGAAGGTCTGCCATGTAAGCCCAATCAATAGTCTTCATCCTTACCACAGAGTGCTCTAGAGGAAAAAGAACTGATCCATAGTAGTCAGATTGAAATCTGTTCCAAAATCGCTTGTCCACATACTCATCTTGATGAAACTCCAGAGGATCCTTGTTTCTGTTCTCGACAATTGCTTTTCCCTTTCCTGACCCAACTCTATAATCTATTGGGCGCGGTCGACTCATCTGACCCGGATAGCTCCATACGGGCCGGCTTTTTACTAAAGGACCAATCACCACCCGAGCTGCTTGATGATGCTTTCTCTTCTGCTCTCTTAGTCTTGCATGAGTGTTGGCGGGATGCTCATCAGGATTGGCTTGAGGAGCTGGGGTTTGAGGAGCATGGGTTGATCCGCTAGCCCTTCCACTGACTTTCTTCACTAAATGTCTTTGCTTCTTGGAGGCGAAGCCCGCTAGGGACGAAGAGCGAGGGATATCATCCCCAGATGGGCGCTTGCCGGTGCCAGAACCATCTAAAGAAGATGCCATCTAAAGGAGCCAAAGAAAGGGATGAACAAGATAATTGTGTAAAAGTATAGATAGCAACTTAAGTGTTTGGGTCGAGCAGCACAACCCGGAGACTCCGGTGATTTTTATCTGGAGTGTCCGGATAATCCGGATACTCCGGATATATCACCCGAATACTCCGGGTTGTTCAGCATCAAACCTAAAAACCTAAAAATGCGAATCTATCTAAATCACAATGAGCTCATTCAAGGGGATTGATCTAGGGTGAAAAGGTTCTACCTAGGCAACCCATTTCACGGCAAATCTAAGACCAAAGGATCAAATCGAGATATAGATAAGAAAAACTTAACGAGAGATTGAGATCGAGCGAGGAGAGCGATCGAAGAGATTCCGAGATGGGAGATCGATCGAGGCCTCTGAAGGTGGGGAATCCACAGGAAATGGAGGAAAATGCAAGAGGCGAAGGCTAGGGCGGTGGTGAGAAAAGGTTTGAGGGAAAAAGAAAAGAGATGAGAGAGAAGAAGGAACTCCCGCAGGGACGTTATAGGAGACAACCGCCTCAACCCGGATACTCCGGACTTAAGTCCGGATACTCCGGATAATCCGGATAGTCCGGATGAAAATCCCGGAGTGTCCGGATTGAGGCCCTCGGGAGACACCATGGAATTTGCAAGGAATGAACTTTAGATGGCTTAAGGCAAGAGAAGAAAAGATCTTAAGGCCCTACACACTAAGTGACTAGCGAACAATCAAGAAATCAAGCTATAGTCACATAGCAGAGGCTAAATCCACAGATCAGAGATTTCAAGCAACACAGAAAGGTCAAAGAAAGAGATCAAATAGGTTTATCAGAAAACATTTGGTAACCAACAATTAATTTTGCATATTTCAAGCCAAATTATGAGAGTCTAGAATATTTAGCCCACTCCTCATATCACAAAATCTTTTCTCATCAAGTGGCTTGGTGAAAATATCGGCTAATTGATCATTTGTGCTCACATGTTGAATATCAATGTCACCTTTGGTAGAATGGTCTCTCAAGAAATGGTGGCGAATATCGATATGCTTTGTACGAGAGTGTTGAACGGGATTGTTTGCTATTTTTATGGCGCTCTCATTATCACACAAGAGTGGTACATGGTTATAGGTAAGGCCATAATCATTCAGGGTTTGTCTCATCCAAAGCAATTGGGCACAGCAACTCCCGGCCGCTATATACTCGGCTTCGGCTGTGGATAGGGTTATAGAATTTTGTTTCTTAGAGGACCAGGAAACAAGAGATCTTCCTAAAAATTGACACGTTCCCGAGGTGCTCTTTCTGTCCACTTTACAACCGGCATAATCTGCATGGGAATAGCCTACTAATTCAAAAGATGATCCTTTTGGATACCAAAGTCCAAAATGAGGAGTGTGCACTAAATATCTCAAGATTCTCTTTACGGTCACCATGTGGCACTCTCTTGGAACAGCCTGAAAGCGTGCACACATACATACACTAAGCATGATATCGGGCCTAGATGCACAAAGGTAAATAAGAGAGCCGATCATCGAGCGATATACCTTTTGGATGACCGGTTTACCTTCTTTGTCGAGGTCTAGATGTCCATTGGCTTGCATAGGAGTCTTGATTGGTTTGGCGTTTTCCATACCGAACTTTTTCAGCATGTCCTTGATGTACTTTGTTTGGCATATGAAGGTTCCTTCCTTGAGTTGTTTGACTTGAAAGCCGAGGAAGAACTTCAATTCATCCATCATGGACATCTCGAATCTTTTAGTCATGATTCTGCTAAACTCCTTACATAGTTGTTCGTTAGTAGATCCGAAAATAATGTCATCAACATAAATTTGAAAAACAAATAGATCATTATCAATATGCTTAGTAAAGAGAGTGGGGTCGGCCTTTCCGACTACAAAACCTTGTTCGAGGAGAAAGTCTCGAAGACATTCAAACCATGCTCTTGGTGCTTGTTTTAGTCCATAAAGTGCCTTGTGCAGGAAGTAGACATGGTCTGGATATTTAGGGTCTTCGAATCCAGGTGGTTGCTCGACATACACCATCTCGGAGAGTGGACCATTTAGAAAGGCACTTTTCACGTCCATTTGGTATAACTTGAAATCATGGTGAGTAGCAAAGGCAAGTAATATTCTAATAGATTCAAGACTAGCTACTGGAGCATATGTTTCATCGAAGTCCAAACCTTAGACTTGCATGAACCCTTGAGCGACCAACCGGGCTTTATTCCTAGTCACCATTCCATGCTCATCTTGTTTGTTCCGAAAGACCCACTTGGTGCCAATCACGTTTTGTTTTGGTCTTTCAACAAGCTTCCATACTTGATTCCGTTCGAAGTTGTTTAGCTCATCTTGCATAGCCATTACCCAATCTGGATCTTGTAATGCTTCGTCTTCCTTTAGGGGCTCAAGAGAAGAAACAAACGAGTAAAATTCACAAAAATTCGCAATACGAGATCTAGTGGATACTCCCTTGTTAATATCTCCAAGTATGTTGTCGACTGGATGATCTCGTTGGATGCTTTGATGAACTCTTGGATGAGGAGTAGTTGCATTGGTTGTTTGGATGGGATCTTTATTTCCTTTAGCCGTGTTCGAGCCATCATGGGCTTGCATTGAGGAAGAGGGAGAAACCGAACTCTTTTGACTAGTCTGAATATTTTGTGTATCATCCTGGATATCTTGAGTTGGAAGGCTCGGAGTTTCTTCTTGCTCATGAGGTCTCACTTCTCCAATGGCCAGTTTCTTTATTGCTTCACACGGAGGTTCTTCCCTATCAAACATAGTACTATCAACTTGTTCTACTTGAGAACCGTTAGTTTCGTCAAAAGTTACATCACGCGAGATTTCAACTACCCAGGAGTTGTTGTTGAAAACTCGGTATGCATAAGCATTTGATCCATAACCAAGTAAGAAACCTTCATCAACTTTAGGAGCAAATTTAGAAGACTTAGCCTTTTTGTTGAGGATATAGCATTTGCTTCCAAAGACACTAAGTAGGAAACATTGGGCTTCTTTCCTAGAAGAAGCTCGTATGCCGTTTTCTTCAAGATCTTGTGAAGGTATAGGCGATTGGTCTTGTGACACGCGATGTTGATAGCCTCCGCCCAAAAGATGTCGGAGACCTTGTACTCATCGAGCATTGTGCGCGCCATCTCGATGAGAGTTCGATTCTTCCTTTCAGCCACCCCATTTTGTTGAGGGGAATAGGAGGCCGAGAACTCATGCTTAATACCCTCATCATCGAGATACTCCTCCACGCCGGTGTTCTTGATTTCGGATTTTCTTGATCTTCACTTCGAATTCATTTTGTGCCCTTCTCATAAATTTCTTTAGGGTTCCTTGGACTTCACTTTTTTCATGCAAGAAAAACACCCAAGTGAAACGAGAAAAGTCATCAACAATAACTAAACCATACTTGTTTCCTCCAATACTTATGTATGCTATTGGACCGAATAGATCCATGTGGAGCATCTCTAGAGATCTTGAGGTAGTCATCACATTTTTGGCGGGATGGGAAGCTCCAACTTGCTTTCCGGCTTGACATACGCTACACACCCTGTCTTTCTCAAAAACAACATTTGTTAGTCCAAGGATGTGATTGCCTTTCATGAGTTTGTGAAGATTCTTCATACCAACATGAGCAAGTCGGCGGTGCCATAGCCAACCCATGCTAGATTTAGCCATTAAGCACGTTTCAAGATTAATTCTATCTGTAGTGAAATCTACGAGATAGAGGTTTCCCTTTAAACGACCCTTAACGGCTATTGAACCATCAACCCTCTTAATGACATCCACACCCTTATCACTAAACACACAATTGTAGCCCGCTTCACATAATTGAGCAACGGACAACAAATTGTAGCTCAATGATTCAACAAGCAAAACATTGTTTAAATGAAAGTCATTTGTGATGTAAATCTTACCCAAACCTACCACTTTGCCTTTGCCATTATCTCCAAATATGATGCTTTCACTATTTGATCCATTTGTATCCAAGTGTGCGAACATTGCCTTTTCCCCGGTCATGTGGTGCGTACATCCGCTATCCAATATCCAACTTGATCCACCGGAGACATAGGCCTACAAAAACAAATTTAGATTTTTCCTTTTGGTACCCAAACTTGTTTAGGTCCGCACACATTAGTAACAAGAGCCTTTGGAACCCAAATAGATCGCACATGAGAGGCATAGTTGGGTTTACGCCCAATATGATGAGCAACTACATGACCAAGATTAGTTCTTTTAAGCACCTAAGATGCAAAGAAAGTAGCATGATCCTTATGATTAGAATTTCTTTTGCTTTTGACAAAGTGAATTGGCTCATTCAATGGAGCAATTACGATGTGACTCTTTTTGCCCTTGGGTGGTGTATACCCGAGCCCATGCTTCATAGGGTTACCTTGACGCTTACCAAGAAACTCCTCTAATCCTTTGCTAGCCTTATAGGACTTTTGAAGTCCATCTTCAAGTATTTCCTTGAGCTTCTCATTTTCATAAGCCAACACTTGCAAGGTCTCAAGGTTAGTGGCACAAGTATCAACATTAATATTATAGCATCTAGCACATCCATTGCTAGTAGAAGGATATGAGAAATTGGAGTCACCCATTAAGGAGTTAGAGTTGCCATTCAAGTGATCAACAAGCTTCACTTCAAGAGTCTTGCAAGCATCCTTTGCTTTGGCAAGTTCCTCTACGAGTGAAGCGTTGGTGATCACAAGACTAACAAGCTTCGATTTGGTCATTTTGAACTTTTGACCAACTCTTCAAACTTTCTCCTTTCATTACTTAGGCTCTTCTCTAGCTCAAGGTTTTCTCTTTTTCAAGTATTAGCAAATCCTCTTGAGCTTGAGAGTAGCCTCCTTTGCTCAATGGTTTCCTCCAACTTCTCAATATCTTTTAAAAGTAAATCTAATTTTTGAACATCAAAATCTTCCATGGACTTAAATGCACTTTCATCGTCACTAGCGTCATCGCTATCATCTATGCATGAGTTGACAATTGAAGGAGATGTTGTTTTGATTAATACCTTGCGCCCCTTGGCCATGAGGCACATTGGAGCGTCTTCATCGTCATCGCTCAAGTTGTTGAAGAGACCCTTCTTCGTTGTTGAGGTGGGAGACATGGCGATGGCGACAGAAGCAACTCCTCCTTCTTCGTCGGAATCGGAGCTTGAGTCGGAGTTGGAGTTTGAATGCCACTCTTCTCCTATGTGAGCTTGTCCCTTGTGCTTGAAGTGTTTGAACTTCTTGCTCCTTTCCTTGTCCTTGCACCGGTATTTATCCTTCTTGTATGGCTTGTCTTCCTTCTTTTCTTTTTGGGGGCATTCGGCGATAAAATGACCGGTTTCCCCACACTCATAGCACTTTCTTGTTGAGTGTCTTCCTCTTGATTTGTTCCATTGATTTTTAGAGTAGCTCCCCGGTTTATAGCCCTTTTTCTTGAGGAATTTATTGGATCTTCTTACGAGCAAGGCCATATCATCATTGGTCAAGGGGCCACTCTCCTCCTCATCATCGCTTGTACTTTCCTCGACTTCCGGTGCAATCCTCACGACTTTCAAGGTGATGCCTTTCTTCTTTCCTGACTTGAGCTCTTCCACCACCTCCGCTTCCTTGATCATCATCTCATCCATCATTAGCCTCCCAATAACATCATGGGGAGAGAGAGTGTCGAAGTTTGGTCGGTCCCGGATGAGTTGCACCAAATTGCGGTTGGTGGGAGTGATTACTCGAAGAATGATTTTAACAACCGCTTTGTCGGTGAGCTCGTTACTTCCAAGACCCTTAGCTTGATTCACCAACACTATCAAGCGGTCGAACATCCTCGTATAAGACTCTCCTTCTTCTAGAGTGAATCTGCTGAGCTCACCAATAATGAGCTCAATCTTGGACTCACGGATGCTCGATATCCCTTCATAAGTAACCATAAGTCTTTCCTAAATTGCTTTGGCATCTTCAAGTCCATCGACTCGGTTAAACTCGGAATCACTTAAAGCATTGAACAAGGCATTGACGGCCAAGTCATTGAAATGTTGAGCTTTCTTCTCTTCGGGAGTGAGCTTGCTTGGATCCATAGCTTTAAAACCTGTTTCTACAATCTCCCAAATACACGGGTGAAGTGATCTCAAGTACATCTTCATTTTATGTTTCCATGCGGCATAGCGAGTACCATCAAAATGAGGTGCTCTACCGGATGACACGGAAACATAAGATGAAGAGCTTGAGACTCTAAGAGAGGATAATCATATGGAATTTCAACCCTTTGCGGAACCCGTGGCCTTTTCTTGGTCACGGATTTCGTCACTCTTCTCTATTAGCGACATCTTGATTCTCCAAGCGGTTAAGCCAAATTATGGAGAATTAGGCTCTGATTCCAATTGAAAGGACCTGAGATGTAGCCTAGAGGGGGGTGAATAGGCGGATAAAAAATTGCAGTTAAAATAAAATCTCCCAAGTGTCTCAACCGGAATGTCAGGTATATAACCGGATACTCGGATTATCCGGACTGTCCGGGTTCAGAAGTCCGGATACTCCGGATTGAGGATCTCGAAGAGAGATTTTAAATCCCTGCAATATTTTGACAATCTACTTGAATACAAAAGATCTTAATGTTGTCAGGTACCTGAGGGTATAGTAGATCTGGAGCCACAAACAACAAGAGAGTAGATCGGGTCTTCCAAAGGTCTACCAAAACAAACTCAAGCAAGAACACAACCAAAAGCACGAAGACAAAGATTTTTACCCGAAGTTCGGATTCTTGAAGGGAATCCTACGTCTCTGTTGAGGAGGCACAAAGCCCGGGTCCCTCTTGACCACTATCCTCCCGGTGTTGCACAAAGCACTCGCCGGTCTTCACTTCTTGCCTCTTTCCTTTCGGAGGCGAGACTTGCCTTCACAAACTTCCGGGGCTTACCACACCGAGATTTGGAAGCTCCCGGTGACTCCTTGCCGTCTAGGAGCCCTTCAAACTCCAAGAGTAACAAATACTTCGCGAAATGAACTTGGAGGATGAAACTTGTGCTCAAGAATGAAAGATGCAAGAACTAATTACTCAAATCCACTCCTTTCTCCCAAAAGAGTCAAATCTATCAAAAGCTTCAAATGGAGAAAGGGGATTTGGGCTCAAGAGAGAGAATGAGTGTTTTGAATGAGCAAGCGAAAATAATGGAGCACCCCCAGTTAGGTGGAGAGTGATGGCTTATATAGGTGCTCCAAAATCCAGCCGTTGGGGGTGAGCTGCGCTCAACCCAGAGACTCCGGACTTACAACTCGGAGACTCCGGATTGGGAAGATTTAGAACATACCGAGGCAGCTAACCCGGAGACTCCGGATAAAAACCCGAAGTGTCCGGACCAAATGTCCGGATACTCCGGACTATCCAGGGCTGCAACCGAGAGTCTCAACCCGGAGAGTCCGGACAAAAGTCCGGATACTCCGGGTTGGCCCATTCGGCCAGAAGTGTGCATTCTGACCAAAAAGAAGTGTTTAGAGTTTTTTTATGCAATGCAATTTTCATCCTTGAGCACACGTATATCCTAAAAGTAATTTCTCGTTGCATCCCTCTTAATAGTACGGCTATCCTTAGACTCAAATAAAAATAGAAAACTTTAGAACAAGTCTTGATGCCGTCTTCACAAATTTTAAACTCTTCTATGATCTTCAATTTGCTTTTTCTAAGATGATATTGCCTCAAACTCTGCACAAATTCTCTTTTAGACATTAGTTCTTCAATTGTGTTGCCATCTATCACCAAAACTTCTTAAGGGGCCTAGATGCACTTTCACGGTCGCTACACGGGGACAGGAGGCCGGCACGGGGAGAGGTCACCGCATGGGGGTACGAGGCTGGCACGAGGAGAGGTCACCGCTAGGGTCTCACGGGGAGAGGTCGACGCTAGGGTTTGGTGGCGCGTAGGTACGAGTGTGTGAGGGTTTGGACAGCGCGCGGCCCGGGCCTTATAGGCCATGGACTCATCACAGACGGTTCGAACCGTCTATGATATTCATTTTTGTCCTTTTTTTAAGTCTGTTTTTTTAGAAAGTTAGTGTTTTAAGGCTATTTTTTTAAAAGAAAAGTTATTTTAAAAGGTTGCTTTTTCAAAAGGCTATTTTTAAAATTATAATACATATATCTCATTAATTACAATAAATACATCTCATTAATTTAATACATACATCTCATTAATTATAATACAAACATCTCATTAATTATAATACAGGTGCACTTAAAATAAACATGATGACCTCTGAAAGTTCAAGCTCCATTAATTTGGTTTTGGTGTTAGTGACAAATGTAATGTTAAGACTTAACTCTTTTGATAATTATAATATTGATTAGTCTCAATTGTTATTTAATGACAAATATTTTTATGAGACTAACTATTTTGTTGAGCTTAACTCTTATTAGTCTCTTTTGGATGAAAAAGATAGAAATATCAAATGTATGCATTCGAATTCATATTATCATATCTTATTGCATTCCTTAGATATAATATTCATGATCATATTGATAAATACAAATATGAGACTAACTCTTTTATTAAGTATATCTTTGATTAGTCTCATTTCATTCAAAAATGGAAATCCCAAAAGTATACATCAAATACAACTCCATTATTTCTAGATACATTACTTAGATTCAAGATAAAAGATGAACTCCACCGTAGTTTCAATCTTAAAATGTGCATAATGTTTTCAATTCTATATATACATGAATGCACATATTTAGGGGGAGTTCATGCTTTATCTTGATGTTTCAATAGTATTGATCCATTTCATTTTGCTACAAATTTCAAGGATCATTACTTTGAAACAACCCCTTGAGTATATCTAACTTGTGTAGTTGTAGTATACTCATGGCAAATATAGGATAAACTCCAAAGCAATCAAAAATTGAATATGTGCATATTGATTCAAGTTCAATTATTTGTATGCACACATTTAATGGAGTTTATTCTATAATTAATGGTCTTAAGAGTATGCACACATTTAATGGAGTTTCTCCACCTCTCCATATAAATTGGATCATTACTTTCAGATTTCATCAATTGAGTATATGAAACTTGTGTAGTTAATATATACTCATGATAATTTAAATTCAATTTAAATTGTGTTCGGTTGCCATTCAATCAACAAAGGACTAATCATGTGTTGATGGTTCACTTTGTTGATCCTAGGGCAATCGAAAGTTGAGTATATGAAGCATTAGTTTCATTAGTACACTCAAGACACAATTAATCTTTCAATCAATTGTCTTTGGGTTGTGGTCAATCATCAAAGGAAAAGATCAAAGGATCTTGGGAGCATCCATTATATGTTAATGGAGTGCATTGATGATTGAGACAACCATGTGTTTTGGACTAACACTTTCAATGAGTTTGAAATAGGTTAAGTCCAAGGTCAAGATGGATAAATGGGACAGGTGCGTCATCATTTGTTGGTGAGAATCAAGATGAAGATCCCGACTTGGAGAGAAGATGATCGGTCATCATGAAAGCTCCAAGTGGTTGCGAGAGGCAAAGGTATAACTAGCTAGGGCTAAGAATGTGTTCCTAGTCTTTTACCGGTCTCGGTGTTTGGATGGGAGACCGGGTTGCTAGTATAGGTTGTCGTATTATTAAGAGGGGTCGAGTCTTATAGCTTGAGCTTCATCATGTGTTGATGAACTCAATCCAGTTCACTCTAAATCACTCTCTTGGTTGGTTCTTGCATGAGCTAAGTATTTGCATATATTGCAAATAAGGAAGCTCATGCTTGCTTCTTATTGAACCTTGATTTGGTTTTTGCATAGAGCTATGAATTTGCATGTTTTGCAAAAGAGAGATAGCTTATGCAAGTTGGTTTAAGTGGTTATTTGTATCAAGCTAGATATTTGCATGTGTTGCAAATAAAGAGCTCATGCATTGGAGTCTTAGCTTGTGGCTTGATCATATGTTGATCATCGCAAAGGCTAAGATAGGTTTATACTTTATGTTTACAAAATGAGTTTTTGCAAAATATGGTTTAATTGAATCTTATCTTGGAGCATGTGAATAGAGTTTGCAAATGTGTTTGCAAATTGGTTTGATCATGTGTTGATGATGATCACATGGCTCAAAGATATGATCTTGACTGCTCTTGTTTGCAAGATTTATATTTGCAAAATATTGGTGTTCATGCATTTGATATTGGAGCATGTGATTAGAATTTGCAAATGTGTTCTGCAAAATTGCTTTGATCATGAGTTGATCATCACTTGGCTCAATATTTGATCTTATTGACCCTTGCTAGCTTGAAGTCACGCTCTTGATCAAGTCTATGTGAAGGATTTCGAGAAAATCAGATTTTAGACTTGAGTAGCTACATTGGAGTTTTTGGTGATATTTAAAAATATCTATGGTTGCTTAAATCATGAAAATATGTGGAGATTGTAGCCCTCTTAATAAGCTTCGCATAGAGCCCAAGATCACCTAAATCGAAGTTCGGAATAAAAAGTTATGATATTTTTCAGTAGCAAATGTGGTAGTGCCACCCCTACATGGGCGGTCCTACATAAGGTAGTAGTGCCGCCCGAGCAGCACTACTAGCTCTACTTGGGCACTACCGCTGAATTTTGCAGTAGTTATTAGCCAGAGAAGATTTTTTTGAGTTTAAAGGCCGGTAGTGCCGGTCCTACATGGGCGGTAGTGCCGGGGGTACTGTAGCAACGACTAGTTTCAGTGCATCTAATGCCCATTTTAGCCCCCAACGGCTAGTTTTCTTTGTGAGGCTATAAAAGGAGGCCTTGGAGGACATTTTCTGTTAGTTGAACTTAGTGAGAGTCTTTTGGGAGGTGTTGCATGTGTTGCTCTCTTCTATTTGGTTTTTGAGCTAAGAGTGAGCTCTAATTGCATGTGTTACAATTAGAAGAGGATTGAGAGCCTCTTGTGCATGTGTTGCACTTGAGGAGAGCCTTGTGCATGTGTTGCACTTGGTGATCACCATTGTACATGTGTTGTACTTGGTGGAGCTTAAGCTAGAGGGCTTGACTTGTTACCTTGCTGTTTGCCGACACCTAGACGGTGTGTGGAGGTGTCGTGCGCGGTGACCTTCTCAAGGAGATTGTGAGAAGGCCCGGCAAAGTTGTGAAGGTCGGAGCTCACCTACGTGGAGGGGGGAAAAGCTACCACTAGTGGATTCGAGGCGGGTGCTCAATTCGTGGAGCCGGTCCAAAGTGTTTTGGGCTTGCCTCAACGTGGATTAAGGGAGACTGACAAATCTCTGAACACCACGGTAAAACATCAGATTGCAAATTATTATTAGCGACATAATTAGTTAGTGCACTTAGTGAGCCTAGTTGATTTATGATTTAATTGTTAAAACCGTAGTTTATCACTTCCACAATTAATTATCTTTAAGGTTTTGACATAGGGGATAAATAGAGCGTGTATTTAAAGAGAAAATTTTTAAAGCCGCCAATTCACCCCCTCTAGTCGGCATCCTCGATCTTACAACCTCATCATAGTTCCACTTGCTTATTCTTTTGTATAAGAATTAGCCCTTTAGGATGATCGATACGTGTATAACTAGCATCCTCAAGTTGTTCTTCCTGGACCATGATGTCATTATCGATAGGAGGTAACTCATCAAACTGATTGTATTCTTCTCATCTACCACATTCTCAACTCCGACAATCCTCCTTTTTCCCTGAAGAACTACGTGGCACTTCTTGTTGGACGGGTCGGTTACATAGAAGACTTGAACAACTTGGTTAGCAAGTACAAATGGTTTGTCTTGATATCCGACACGTTCAAGAGCCACAGTAGTGATGTCGTACTTGTCAACCTTTATGTGCTGCAGGTGAACGCAACGGCACCGAAATAAGGGGATCTTGAATAGTATGTAGTCGAGCTCCCAAATTTCCTCAATGAACCCATAGTAGGAGCTCCTCGTCGACCTAGCAGTATTGAGCGCATCTATGCGAACACCGCTGTTCTGGTTTGTGTTCTTCATATTCTGATCTTTCGTGTAAAATGTGTACCATTTAAGTCGTATCATTTTCTATATTACAACTATAAATGTTGACCCTTTTGCCAACCATGTCAGCGTATCACATGACGAGCTTCCAGTGATGGGTTGTCGCTCTTTTAACCATCTGTTGAACTGAAGGTCATGCTGTCTAATGATCCAGGACACTTGCCACGATGGATTCTCTTGCCGTAGCTAGTTCTTGTGCTCGTCAATATATGGAGCCACTACAGCCATGTGTTGTGAAATTGTGAAATGAACTTTAGCACATGCAGCTGGATCAGGTGTGATTACTTTCCTTCCGATGGTCCCGATACCCTAGAGCCTCCCCTCATGGCGGGATCGAGGTACACCTATCGGTTCGACCTGATCCATGTAATCCATGCAGAATTCGACGACTTGTTCGTTTGCATACCTTTGACAATCCTGCCCTCTGGTCAAGATCGATTCCATACATAGGACATGAGATTTCCCATGTACCTCTCTTATGGGTACATGCTACGTAGGAACACGGGCCCACACATCTTTATCTCCCTCACAAGGTGAACAACGATATGGACAGTGATACCGAAAAATGACATAGGGAAATACATCTCAAGATTACATAGAGTCATCACCACCTCAACATGCAGAGCATCTAGTCCTTCGGGATCGATGACCTTCTAAGCAATTGTGTTAAAGAAATAACACAGCCTTGTGATTGTCTCCTAAACCTTGCTAGGTAAAATACTTCTTATTGCGATAGGGAGCACATGTGTCATAAGCACATGGCAATCATGAGACTTAATACCAGTTAAGCTCAAATCTTGCATCGACACAAGTCTCTTCATGTTGGAGGAGAAATTGGACGGAACTTTCACACCATGCAAGCACTAGCACAGTTCAGTTGTCTCCGCCTTGGACAGAGTGTAATAAGCAGGTTCATAGTACGTTCGGCCTTTGTCGGTCTCTTTCGGTGCTAACTCAGGTCTGATGCCCATATCGACCAAGTCAAGCTGTGCGTTAATACCGTCTTTTGTTTTGCCCTTAATATTTAGTAAGAGACAAATCAAGCTATGTGCATGATGTCGATGCAGTGCCGAACTTTTAAGTGCTTCCAATAAGGTAGGTCACAAAATATTGATCTCTTCTCACGGGTCCTTGATTTACGTCACTTTTCAAGCGCAACATCCAAGATTTTAATCATATCTTGAATGTTTGTCGTGCTTAAAGGCTTTGGAGCTAATCCATCTTTGTTTACTCTGTCGAATTGTTTCTTCATCTTGCGGTATGTGTGATTCCTTCGAAGGAACCTACGGTGACGCATGTACACGATTTTGCGCGAGTGATTCAACCACACACTCTTGGTATCATCTAAGCAGTGAGTACAGGCTTTGTCTCCTTTTGTACTCTGCCCTGACAGGTTAGCAAGGGCAGGATAATCATTTATAGTGTAGAACAATAGGCAGTGCAAAGTGAAGTACTCTCATTTGTGAGTATCCCATACCTGTACCCCAGGAGCATAAAGTGTTTTCAGATCTTCTACCAATGATGCTAGGTATACATCAATATTATTCCCAGGTTGCTTCAAGTCTTGGATAAGTATAGACAGTGAAATATACTTTCGCTTCATAGACAACCAAGGAGGAAGGTTGTAGATACAGAGATTCACGGGCCAAGTGCTATGACGACTGCTCATGTTACCGAAAGGATTCATTCCGTCCGTACTCAATCCAAACCTTATATTCCTCAGATCCGCAGCGAATTTTTGAAACCTCCTATCGATGTTTCTCCACTGGGTGGAATCAGGAGGGTACCTTAGCATTCCATCGTTCTTATGCTCATCCGAGTGTCTCTAAAGCAGTTTTGCCTCCTTTGGGTTGGCAAACAAATGCTTCAAATGGGGAATTATAGGCAGATACCACGCCACCTTAGCTAAAGGTCCTTTCTTCACCTCGATACCCTCGTCGTCATTATCTGATTGATCTTTACACTTGTACCGAGATGCGTTGTACATCGGACATACATACAAGTTTGCATACTCTTTGCGGTAGAGGATACAGTCGTTCGGACATGCATGTATTCTTTATACTTCCATTCCTAAGGGATAAGGAACCTTCTTGGCTTTGTAGGTGGTTGTCGACAACTCGTACCTCCAAAAGCATGTCCGCTAATAGACCAAACAGCGTCGTGAAACTCTTATCGGACCAACCGTTGCTTGCATTTAATTTTAGCGATTCAAGTATGGATGACAACCTTTTGTATTTGGACTTACAGCCCGGGAACAAAGGCTTCTCCGAGTCATCCATCAAGCCCCAGAATTTTACATACTCCCGCTCATCACAGTTTCCTTCTGCATCGCGCAGCATCTGATCCAGATTATCATCGTGAAACCTATCCTCATCAAAAGTATAGTCGATATCATCCGACGTATCGTTGACTTCATCGACGATGTTAATACTACTTGCTTCCTGTATAATCTGCTCTTCACCGTGACTGGTCCAACATGTATACCCCTTTTGAAACCCCTTAGAATCAAGCGTTCTTCGATCTGCGCTGGGTTTCGAAACATCCTCAAATTCTCGTAGTCAATGCATGGACAAGGCATAAATTCCACCCCCCTTGTTCAACATATCCTCCTCTGCAGCTCTTCTAAAAGCAGAGACGCCATTAATGTACTTGACGCTCGCACGGTTCTCAGCATACATCCAGCTTCGGTCCATCTACGCTACGTATATAACAATAAGTGTTAAATAATGAATTAAGTACACTAGGAGTGAACATGCACACATATTCTACATATAAGCTACATTTAAACTTGCCAATTAATCTATATAGCTCCATAGATCACAAATAACAAATGGATATATATACATATGTAAGCTACATTTAAACTCAGTATCTTCAATTCTTTCTTTACATAGCTAGCTACATCTTGAGTATAATGCAATTAGAACCAATTACCACTTTAGATAGAAAAAAGAACAAATGGATCTACACCAAGGTAGATCAAAACCATCTTCAATTCCCTCTTTACTAAGCTAGATATATCTTGAATATAATGCAATTAGAACCAATTATTAACCTAGATCACCTTACCATCTTCAATTCTCTCTTTAAGTAACTAGCTACATCTTGATTATAATGCAATTAGAACCAATTACTTCTTTAGATCACAAAGAACAAATGGATCTACACAAAGCTAGATCTAAAAACCATCTTCATTTCCCTCCTTACCAAGCTAGATCTTGAATATAATGCAAATTAGAACCAATTACTAACCTTAGATGATCTATAACAAAAGGATCTACAATCACACTTCCAAATCCAAGGTCTCTTTTCACCAAATCGCCTCTCAATCGCAGCCACCTCAAAAATAGCTCGGGAAACCCTAAAAACACAGAGGAGGTCAGAGCGCTCTGTACTTATTTCTAGGAAAAGGTCATCACAGACGGTTTTCGGAGAGCTATCTTGAATTATTTATAACTTAAATAATTTTTTTAAGCTTTTAAATGTTTTAAATTTAAATATTGAAAATAAGAACATCAACTAGGTTATTAGAAAAGAATAGAAAAAATGTTTTCAAGCTTTGAATAAAAATATTTAAAAGCATAGAAATATTTTATTTAATTTCTAAATAATACAAGGAATCCCTCAAAACAGTTTATAAAATTTTGAACTTATTTAGTTTTTCTGAAAAATCAAAATCTAGATTCTTTCATTAAGACAAAATCACTAAAAGATTTTTCCAGAAATTCACAGAGTTGATCATTCTTTGAAATTTTTACAGAAATGTTATCACTATCTTATGATCATCTCCAAAAAGTTTCAACAAATTCTAAGAACATTTGTTAGATTTAAATGAAGACGAAGTTGGGCAGAATCGTCTTTTTACGTACAAGTTAACGGTCAAAGTAACGGTCCACTGACGAGAGTGGAAAAAACAGGATAAAAGTTGAGATCTGATGGCAATGAAGAAAAGAACAATTTTTCGATGGCATTTTAGAGATCCGGCCAACTTTCAATGGCAAATAAGTAATTTTCTCTATTATGTATTAGGCTCTTCCCTACTCATTTCTTGAAAAAACCCATTTAATTGACAAACTAGTTCTAAATAGACTGTATCTATACCCCTTTATAATGCACCTAAGCATTCTTTTTTACGTCCACCCCAAATAATGCACCCCACTAGAGATGGCCTAACCTTCATACACCCAGCGAAACGTCTCCAGAAACTTGCCTCCATCAAAATTAACCTCTCAGATCTTTCCTCAGCTTTACTCACCCACATCCGATGGCTATTGTTTAATGTGTCTAACTCATCCCTGTGGCCCACAACAGATCTCCCCCCACCTCCAGCATCATCTCAATGAAAAGGAAACAAATATCCTGGAATTAAGGAAAAGGAAACAAACGTTCTAGAAAAGAAAAAGACCATATATTACGTGCTGGGAAAAGGAAACCGGAAGACAGGGCACTATACTAGTAACGTTAGAAGTCATAACTGTTCGAGCTGAACTATTCACAAGAGACCAATTTGCATAATTATGCATTCAGTTATGAAAAGGAGAAAAGAAATCAACAAGCTGATCAGGCAGGAACTATATGCTGATAATTTCAAATGAAAAAGGATAAGCCCATTAACCTTAGATGGAACATATATTGCTTGGCCCATTTGAGAAGATTGGTATAACCTTTTCGCAGTAAAGCTTCTTTGACTTGCAGAGAATCTACTATGTTGACAAGAGCATCAAAACAAGTGGTCCCTACTGTGACAAACATCATTCGTCTTTCTCTATCTCCCATTTATTCTGAAACAAGCACTAAGAATATTTTCTTACTATGCAAAAAATAATGTAAGAGGAAGCAAAAGATTGTACTACTGTTGGCATGCTGCTGTGTCAGGTAAACTTTAGAAAGGCTATGAATATTATAGTAAAAACAAATCACGCCAATTGTTCCACAAATACTAGTCTTCTTGGCAGTTAGGACCTCTATCAAAACAGCAATACCAAGTTTAACAAATGAAGTTTTTTAACTGTTCAGATTTTTATGTTTAATTTCAATCAGTTTAATTTAAAATACACAGGTAGTGGTAAAAGGCACACTCTAATTCATTATTACACGATGCAACTAAATACCCTAGCGTAAAATCAAAATGCTTGCTAAGATCCGTATCTCAGTACTAAATGTTGGGTGTTGATCCGAATTTCTCTTTGGGTTTTAGGGACGCCTTTGACACATATTTCGGTGTAGTCCATTTTAAACTCGAGTCGCTTTGTCCTTCTTATAAATATCTCTTGTAAGCTGGTAGGGAGAGTGGGACGTCTCATTGTAAACCCTAGCGTTTGTACTCAATTCCACAAAATAGTGATATCGCCGATTGGCGTCCATGTTTTTTCTCGCAAGGATTTTCCACGTAAAAATATGTGTCTCGGGTTTGATTACTTTGTGCTTGATTTTACAACAAGTGGTATCAGAGCCAGATCAGATCAATCATGAGAGAAAAAAAACATCAGATCGGATCTATAGTTCACGAAAACTGTTCATCTTCCAATCGGCGCCGTCGCGCTGCCGCCAGCCCGACGCCGACGCTACCCCAACGTGCGTCTCCCAGATCGGATCGGCTCGGGTGACTTTTCGTCTTCCCGGCCGATCAGTGCTCTTCGGTCGGTGGGCTGCCTCCGCCCGTCTCGACACATCATCAGTTCATCTTTGGAAGTCGAAGCATCGCGCGACGGTCTTCGTTGTCCCGCCGACGCACCGTTCGGTCCTCGTTCGTCGCGTCGCCGTTTTTTCGGCCATCGCCGCCTCTCGCGCTGTGCCCAGCGTCGGCGCTCGCGCATCTTCGCCGAGCGCCGCTCCCCGCCATCTTGTCGCCGGCCATCGCAGTCGTGTCGTCGGCTTTCGCTTGCGTTGCCGCCGACCGCGCCCGTCTGCTCGGCTCCTAGTGGCCTCAGATTTGTCTGCAAAGCGCCGGCCGCATAAGATCGGATCGGTGCGCGACGGAATCTGCTCGTGGCGTCGGTAAGCGCGATCTTGCTATCGCACCGAGGTTACCTAGCTTCAGACGGTTATTGCTATGTGCACCCAGCGCGCGTACTGGAATTTCACCAGAAGCTCGTTTTTCAGTCAAATTTTTCCCTGTTTGTGCACTTAAGAATATTTATTTACATTATGGCCTCATTGAAGTATGATATTCCTTTTCTAGACCGTGACACCACGTTTTCTCTATGGCAGTCAAAATTAGAGCTATTCTTGCGCATACTGATCTGGATGATGTGCTTGATAAATTTGGGAACAGAGATCAAAAGATCTGGACTGATGAAGAAAAAAGAAAAGATCGTAAGGCTCTATCTTAAATTCATCTTCATTTATCCAATAATATTTTGCAAGAAGTGTTGCAGGAAAAAACTGTAGCTACTTTATGGTTAAAGTTGGAATCAATTTGCATGTCCAAGGATCTTACGAACAAAATTCATGTGAAGATGAAATTATTTTCGCACAAGTTGCAAAAGGGTGGTTCCGTGTTGAATCACCTATCAGCTTTCAAGGAGATTGTTTCTGACCTTGAATCTATGGAGGTAAAATTTAAAGATGAGGATCTAGGTCTTATTGTTTTGTGTTCCCCACCTCCGTCATTTTCAAATTTTAGAGACACTATTTTATATAGCCGTGACACATTAATTGTTGCTGAAGTTTATGAGGCCTTACATGCAAAAGAAAAGATGAAATTAATGGAGTCTTCTGAAAGTTCCAGTTCGCATGGCGAAGCTTTGTCTGTTCGTGGATGACAAAAGAAAAGAAATCATATAATGGATATAGAGGCAAAAGTTCAAGCAGTTACAGGGGCTGTTCTAAGTCCAGAGGTAAGGAAAAATTTTGCAGGTATTGCAAGAAGAATAATCATGACATATTTGAATGTTATAAGGTAAAGAACAAAGAAAAGAGGAACGGTACCTACAAGCCAAAAGGTAAATCTGATGAGGAAGGTAAAGCTTCTGTTGCTACTGCTGATAGTAGTTCTGATGGTGAGACCCTTGTTGATTTTGCTGGATGTGCAAGTAGTGGTGATGAATGGATTATTGATTCAGCTTCTTCTTTTCATATATGCATTAATAGAGATTTGTTCATCACTTATGAGCCTGTTAAAGATGCTGATTCTGTTAGGATGGGTGATGATTCGCCACGTCCTATTGTTGGTATTGGATCCGTTCAAATTAAGATGCATGATGTCATTATCAGAACTTTGACAGATGTGAGGCACATTTCAGGTATGACAAGGAATCTTATTTCTTTGAGTACTCTTAACTCTAAAGGGTATAAGTATTCTGGTGGCAATGGAATTTTGAAAGTATCAAAAGGTTCTCTTATTGTTGTGAAAGGTTATTTGAAATCTGCCAATTTATATCGTCTACAAGGCACTACAATTACAGGTGATGACTTTGTTTCTTCACATTTATCACCTGATATTGCTAATCTTTGGCACAAGCGTCTTGAACATATGAGTGAATAGGGTTTGGCACTATTAAGTAAGAAAGGACTTCTTGATGGATATAATAGTGGAAAATTAGATTTCTGTGAGCATTGCATATTTGGTAAGCATAGGAAGGTAAAATTCAACACTTCTGTTCATACTACAGAAGGTATTCTTGATTATGTGCATTTTGATTTATAGGGGCCATCTCGTAAGACTTCTTTTGGAGGTGCTCGTTATATGTTAACAATTATTGATGATTATTCTAGAAAAGTATGGCCTTACTTCTTGAAGCATAAATCAGAAGCATTTTCAGCATTTAAAGAGTGGAAGGTTATGATTGAAAAACAAACTGAAAAAGAAGGTAAAGAAACTTCGTACTGATAATGGGATGGAATTCTATTTTGATGAATTTAATTCATATTGCAAGTCTGAAGGTATTATGCGTCACTACACTATTCCTCATACTCCATAACAAAACGGTGTAGCTGAGCGTATGAACAGAACCATCATCTCAAGGGCCCGTTGTATGTTGTCTAATACTGGTTTGCATGCGTTTTTGGGCTGAAGCTACTTCCACTGCTTGCTATCTTATTAATCGGTCTCCCTCCATTGCTATTGATAAAAAAAACTCCAATTGAGGTATGGTCTAGTTCTCCAGCTGATTATTCACAATTGAGAGTTTTTGGTTACACTGCTTATGCTCACGTTGATAATGGTAAATTGGAGCCTAGAGCTATTAAGTACATCTTTCTTGGTTATAAATCTGGTGTTAAAGGTTATAAATTGTGGAATCCTCAAACACAAAAGGTTGTTATTAGTAGGAATGTTATTTTTAATGAATCTGTTATGTTAAATGACAAATTGGATACAAATGTTCCTATTGAGAAACAACAGAAAACTAGTGTGCAGGTGGAACACCTTATTGATTCAGAATATACACCAGAAAATAATAGTACTTCATTTAGGATAAACCTATTATTGATGATTCACATATTGTTGAGCATTCTTCCCCAGTTGTGTAGCCTCCACAACATTCTATTGCTATTGACAGACCCAGGAGGTCTATTCATCCATCCAAAAGATTTATTGAAGAATGTGATATTGTTTCTTATGCTCTAAGTATTGCAGAAGAAAATGAAAATAATGCTGAACCTTCTAATTATATGGAGGCTATTACTTCTGCTGATTGCAAAAATTGGATGACCGCTATGCAAGATGAGATGAAGTCACTTGAAAAGAATGGTACTTACGATTTAGTAAAATTGCCTAAAGATAAGAAGACTGTCCGTTGTAAGTAGATTTTCAAAAGAAAGGAAGGTATTTCTCCTACTGATTCAACAAGGTATAAAGCAAGGTTGGTTGCTAAAAGGCTATAGCCATATTCTAGGTATTGATTTCAATGATGCATTTTCTCTTGTTGTGAAACACAGTTCTATTCGCACTCTACTCAGTATTGTTGCCATGCATGATTATGAACTTGAGCAATTAGATGTTAAAACTGCATTCTTGCATGGAGAGTTAGAGGAAGATATTTATATGGACCAACCTTTAAGATTTGTTATTCCTGAAAAAGAACACCTTGTTTGTAGATTGAAGAAATCCCTTTATGGTTTGAAACAATCCCCTAGGCAATGGTACAAGATATTTGACTCATTTATGCTCCTCTCATGATTTTAAGTAGTCTAATTATGATAGCTATGTTTACCTGTAGACTGTTAATGATTCAGCTATATATTTGCTTCTTTATGTTGATGATATATTGATCACTGTAAAAGATAAATCAGAAATAGCTAAACTAAAGGCACAATTGAGTAAAGAATTGAGATGAAGGATTTAGGTGCATTAAAGAAAATTTTTGATATGGAAATTATTAGAGCAAGAAAATCTGGTAAATTATACTTTAGTCAGCAAGGTTATATTGAGAAGATCCTTCGTCGCTTTAATATGCATGATGCAAAACCAGTGAGTACTCCTTTAGCTGCACATTTCAGATTATCTTCAGCTTTATGTCCAGAGTCAGATGATGATATTCAGTACATGTCTAGAGTCCTATATTCCAGTGCAGTTGGTTCTCTTGTGTATGCCATGGTTTGTTCTCGTCCTGATTTATCTCATGCACTAAGTGTTGTCAGTAGATACATAGCTAATCTTGGCTGTTCAGTGGATTTTCATATAGTTGCGTGGTACTTCTAATGCTTGTTTGCAGTTTGAAAAACCTAAGGGTGGGCTTGTTGGTTATGTTGATTCTGACTATGCTGGTGACTTAGATAAGAGGAGATCTCTCACATGTTATGTTTTCCCTATTGGTGGTTGTGCTGTCAGTTGGAAAGCAAGCTTGCAGGCTACCGTTGCTCTTTCAACTACTGAAGCTGAATATATGGCTATTTCTGAAGCATGTAAAGAAGCTACTTGGTTGAGAGGTTTGTACACTGAGCTCAGTGGGGTTACTTCTTGTGTTACTATATTTTGTGACAGTCAAAGTGCTATTTGCCTCGCAAAGGATCAGATGTATCATGAAAAAACAAAGCACATTGATGTGAGGTATCATTACATTCGAGATGTCATTGCTCAAGGTGACATCAAAATATCCAAGATAAGTATCCATGATAATCCCGCTGGCATGATGACAAAGTCAATTTCTGTTACTAAGTTTGAGTTATGCTCAAGCTTTGTTGGAGTTACAGTTTAAGTTCTAGAGACTTTTGGCGCCGGTGATATTTATTATTGAAGGGAGTTCAGTGATGATGTTTTTGCTGTAAGAGGGAATTTGTCTCAAGGTGAAGTTTGTTGGGTGTTGATCCAAATTTGTCTTTGGGCTTTAAGGACGCATTTGGCCCATATTTCGGTGTAGGCCGTTTTAGACTCGAGTCGCTTTGTCCTCCTTATAAATACCTCTTGTAAGCTGCTGGGGAGAGTGGGACGGCTCATTGTAAACACTAGCGTTTGTATTCAATTCCACAAAATAGTGATATCGCCGATTTGCGCCCGTGGTTTTTTCCCACAAGAATTTTCCACGTAAAAATCTGTGTATCGTGTTTAATTACTTTGTGCTTGATTTTACAACACTAAATTTCAGATATATGCTTTGATCAAACTATTAGAGAAATACAACTCCAACATGTAATTCTTGTCTTCCCTTATGCGTGTGAAAATTGCACAAGGAATTTTAGTGAATACAGAACTTTTGATTTGGTATTCTTGCTATCTGAGCTTACTACGTGACAAATATTAACTACCCTATATTGGAAGAGAATACCGGCCTCCCAGGGCCTCCACGTCGCCGTATTTACGAGCAGGCCCCTCGCGGCTTTCGAAATCGCGCTGGACTCCCAAGCGACCTTGCATGTGAGCCCAATCGAGCGCCGCCGTACGAGTCTCCGTTGCCCAGCCGTCCGTCTTCTCCGTTCGTGCCAATCGGTCCGTCCACGCGTCCCGAGCCGCGACCCTTAAAGCGCCACAAAATCGCCTCTGCGGAGCCCTCCAGGACCGGCTCCCTTTTCCCGCCGTCCTCGTGGTGCTCACTACCCGTTCCCCTCGCAAGGATCGCCGCCCCCGTAGCCCCGCCCCTCTCTCTCGCCCTCACCTCCTCAGCTATGCCCGTCGAACTCCTAGGCCTTACCCCTCCCGCTCTCGGCTCCTCCGTCCACGCTCGACCTCGTCGCACCGCTTCCCATCGTCTGTGCACGCGCTGCCGCCCTTTTGCCCCAGCCCCTCCCATTCCCCTCGTAGAAGTCTCCGTTCGGGACGTGCTGCCCGTCTTCATCCCCAGCGTCATCCATGTCTTTCCTCCTTTCCAATTCATGTAGTTTATTGAGTTCTGGTAGCAGTTTTTTTTGGCCCATCGTGGGTGTTGAAGGGAGCTTGATGTATTTAGGTTTTTCATGAATTGATGTTTGGTTTGCACAGATCTGCAGGTTGCTCAAGATGTTGGAGGAGCTACTCATATTCGCACGACGATATCAACCGCATCCTCAGCCTCAAGGCATCCAGCATCTCCTTCAACGACTCCGCATGCCGTGGCTTTGGCTACATGGTCTCCAGGTACGTCTACATCATCGACGACGACTGCTTTGTGGGTGCTCCCGTCCCATCGCCCTCCCCCCGCTCCCCTGTGATCTTAGATGCATGCGTGTATTCTTTGTGATTTGGTGCGGATAAATTTGGATCTTGGTCTAATTTGGCTTGATTTCTATCCGTTTTAATCGCTATGCTCCACACATCATTTCCTGTTCCGGCCGGTAGTAACAGCCAATTCGATTAATCCTTGCTGGCTTCCATCCGAGGCGTCACGTTAACAAACAACGCCATCATCCGTGAGCATTTGCTCTTGCCAAGCTCTTTCTTGAGAAGAAGAGGAGGTACGTGCAACATTTTGCTTATGACGAATTAGAACGCTCCTCAAAACCACTGTTTTTTTACATTCACAAAAACATATATGTTCATTGCTTTCTGCAGGCTACCTTCTTCAAGTCACTGTCAGGGTTAGGTCTCGGTATGATATTCAGCTGTTCACAAACATGATGTTACGATCTCTACATTTAGTTGATGATTAACCATGCATGGATGTTTGTTTTCCAATGGCAAGATTGTCAACGAAGTCAAAGAACTGACTCACGGATATCCTTAGTAAAACCATATCCACTACTCCTGATCTGCATGTGTCCTCCCTTTGGTTAATTTTCACATTACGTATCAACAGTTTATATTCAGCTTCTGGTTCATTACGATTTGGTGCCTCGAGCACGCATGTAAGTTCTCATGCCATATGATTTTCCATCGACTGTCATAACTAGCAAATCCAATCCGTTCCTACTGTTCCGTTCCTTTGTTTGGGAAAACCACTTGTATTATTTTGTATGTATGGCAGCTGATCTATTAACCTATATGACCGATCTTCAGATGAAAGTTTAACAGCTGGTAAAAGTGCAGAGCTCCATCAGGGGTGTCCACTCCAATCAAGTGGTAAGGAAGGTAAATTGGTTCCTGTGAAATTCTATGCTGGCAAACCTATTGGGAATTTTATTCGTTTGCATATGTTCTCTTTCAACCAAGGCTATTGATTCATTTTGTGCAATTAGGCGGGTTGGTTCGCAAGTTTAAAACCGTTCTTCTCTAGATGCTTCTAATCGGTCATTGTATTGGTTAGGCCATATTATTTGTATTTTCAAATGGTGCTAGGCTTGATCAAGCAATTACATTTTCTTTGTTGCTCCATGATTACCGTCGCTGGTGCCTATGTTGTTCCGAGGAGCTAGGCTCATCATCTCCACTCAGATAAGCCTCCTGGTTTCCTTTCCTTTTTATACACATCTGAGCCGATTATATGATTCTTAAATAGTATGTGCAATTCTAAGCTAGCAAAGGTATTACTTCATAATGTTTTGATAGCAAAAATAGTTGCTTTATCAGCTGAATGGTGCACACCCAATGCCGCCTTCTTGACTATTCTTGAGGTTCGTTGTTAATTTGTAGTGAAGTGGCATTTGAGTTAGCTTCCACTGGTTTTTGTTTGGCTAGGGTATGTCATTGGAGCTGACTTAATATTTTTGCTTGAGGATTGGATGGATATGTGATTACTCTACTAAATAATGCAGTTGAATATGCATGTCCCATGAGTTAGATGAACAAATGCTTTGTGTGAAATCTTTTAACAAGATATGGACAAGAACACCAATAGAAATCGAGTATCAAATTGACTCTAAACTTTGATCAAAGATTAAAGACATGGATCAACATATCTCATGTTACGAGATATGCCCATATCTAACGTGTTCAATTGCAGATAGGCGACGTGAGATAGACTCAATTTCCATCACCATGTTTTAGTTTTTGTTGTGCCTTGTGAATGCAAAGCCAACTCACCAATGATCTCGATTAACAAGAACTACATGACTTGCTGTTTTTTAAAGATGCTAACACCATACTCAATGTGAGATTAAATTGATGAGCATAGTTCATCCTGTAGTAGCCATTTTAGATGCTAATCTATATATGAGATCTTCCTCTATCTTCCTTTACTATAATAGATCAGTTCACATTATTGATTCTATGTCGGCTATTTTCAACGTGGACTGCCATTATATAACTTCTCATACCTCATTCGTATTGTTGTTGATTACAAATTTACGTGTTTGAGAATGCTTTTATGTATGTGCTGCATGAATGGCCAACTATTTCATGCGATTTTCACTCTTCTTACAGAGGATATATTTCTATAGGCTTGAAGCATGAGATATGTTTTCTTTTCCTATGCATGGAAAATTGGAATACTTCTCAGGCTTAAGGATGCTTATGGTACACAAAGCAATTAAGCTAAAATCCTGCCTATCTATTTCGAAAAGTTAAATTACGCATGAAGTTATTTGGTCCATTAAGCTATTTCCAAGTATGAGGTTCATATTTTCTTTAGGTTTGTTTGCTACATGTATGACCATGGCCACTTGATACAGGCTTTGGGCGTCCTTGGACCTTTGCACGACCATCAATCTTGATGATCTGAGCTAATTGATTAGCAAGGTATGCTATATTTGATCCCTTTTGTATGTGTACACGAAAGCGGCTAAAACATCTTATATATGCATGCCATTGGGAACCTATTTTGAACTCCTTTATTATTAGATTAAGCGATATGCTCACTTTGATGTACTTCTTAATTTTACATGTAGTCTTAGAAGACAGTTTGATGTCCGCTCAACATGTATGCTATGTCCACCACTTGTGTCCGATGAATTCTGACACACAATGTTGGATGCCAACATCTTCAATGTTGACTTGCTCCAAATATAAGGCCTCGGTTTTAGATTGCGTATATTAGCTTATTTGAGGTACAATTCGGTTTATGCAAGGCATACGGGTACATGTTGGATGCCAACATCTTTAATGTTGTCTTGCTCCAAATATGAGGCCTCGGTTTTTAGATTGCGTATATTAGCTTATTTCAGGTACAATTTAGTTTATGCAAGGCATACAAGTAGCATATTTAGGTATAGTTGTTCTATCTTACAAAGCGAAACACATACGCACCATTATACATGCCTTTTTGAGCCAACCGAGTTGGGAAATTGATATAATATTTTGTTAGAGCAACTTCTGATGTGATCCTACCTGAGGCTTGGTTTACTGAAATGATTAGACTATATATCTGTTTTCATTTGTAAGCATATTATTCCAATTCTTTGGTTTCCATTTCGTTTATATCACAATGCTTCCAATGTCGTAGCCCTTCCATATCAGGTTGATAGATCGTGTATAACTTTTAATAGAGATACAAAGCAGATTAGTATAGGACGCTTAGTTTATTTTCACACTTCCATTTTTTAACTTGCCTTGGCATGTCAACACTAACATATATATGCTTTTCCTGTCTGTAAGCATGTCTCAAAGGACCATATCCTTTGCCTGCCCAAAGAGGTTAAACTACACTATCTGCCCAACCATGATCTATCCATGTGACTTTCTATGCATAGAGAATAGCTAGAATCGGTTGATCCACTGTTTGTCTATGAATATTTTAAATTTCTTCCATGCACACTGTCTATGAATATTATAAATTCCTTGCATGCACATCCTGTCGGACATGTTATTAGGATACTAGATAAACTCGAATTCATCTGAAACAATTGTTTCTCTAGAATATACAGGGCATACACTGTATCCAGAACCAGTTTATTTCCTACATGATACTTTTTTATGGGGTTGCAACAACTCCCTGCATAATATGCTTATAGCAATATTATGTTCATTTGCAGATACTGACAGATTGCCCGCATACGTTATAACGTACCAATCGAAAATTGTTTGCTATCAATTTCGGCGCAGCGTAGTGCGTGATCCATACTAGTTACAATAGCAGCAGAATAAAATGGCTACACGCGAGTCTGTTCCCTTCGACTCCTCAGCAGCAGAGCACATAATTGACAGCATACATGTAGATAAGACAAAACAGTTAAACAAGAACACATGACAATCACCAGGAGTGCTGGTGTGGCTTCAGTCAGGATGAACTGTAAGGTGCTAATTGCCATAGGGCGAACCTAATGTGGGATATGGGGTTCAGTCGAACCCCAAAAATGTAGAAAAATAAACTGTTATCAGTGGTAAATCCAGTAATCCACCATGCAGCCAACAAATCCGCAACAGATAGCATGGATTGGATTGAGAAAGCAAGATTTGGATTAGATTAATTGCTCGCAGCAAAGAAATGATCTCCTAGAATAAAACGATAGAACAACAATCCAAACAAGCTAGGGCTTAAGGATGGATCTCAACACCACCAGGCTAGTCCCGTACTGCGGAGGAGGACAACGCCTCCTATGAGGCCATGTTTGGAAACCAAAATCCCAGCCGGGATCCCAGCCCATTCCCAGAGGCGGAAAACCACGGGATGGGTTTCCCTGTTCCAAATAAAATATGCATTTGGAAGCCCATGTCACGAGGTTCTCATGGCCCGAACCCTACCGTTTCCACGGGAAAATATCCTCATGTGCATTGGTCGGGAACTTCTCCCCGTCCTCCGCCTCGTCTCGCTCTCGCCCCCGATCGCCTCCCTGTCGGCCTCGCGAGTCAGGATTCGAGACCTGGCCAGCGACCGCCTCCTCTACCCTAAACGGCCACCTTCACCGTGCGTCTCCTCCTCCCACTCCGGCGACAGGATCTCGCCGGTGTAGTCCTCTTCTTCCTCTCCTCCTCCCCCTAGATATCCTGTCCTCCTCCCACTAGGGTTCACACCTGATCTTTTTTCTTCCTGTAGATCCCGGTCCCGGTGGAGATGACAACTAGAGGAAAGGCACAGAGCACCATTAGCTGAATTGGGTTGTGGGGGAATACACGAGGCATGGCTAGGGTTTGAGGTCTCCTTCCTACCAGGTGCAAATCTTACCACTCATCTTCTGTGTTTGGTTTTGTTTTTTGGATTAGTTTTGAGATCTAATACCAATGCAACTGGATCTGGTTTTATGCTATGATTTGTTCATCTTGTCATGGTAGAACATTTGTATGCTACTAATTGGCTAATTCCCATTCTTGTTTGTGCACAAAAATGCGATGCTACAATTTGTTTATCACTTTGGTAGCCAACAATTTATCTATTTGCTAATATATGTGCAATTTGTTTATCACTAGGTAATCTTACTAGGAAAGCAGAAAACAAAATTTAGTTTGGAGTGTGCACAGGAGTAGAGTGCACTGTCAGCATTATGCAGCAAACCAAATGCTTTTAAGTCAGTGAATGAAAATAGAGCAATTTGTCTTAACATTAAACAAGGGAAACACAACAGAACAAAAAACAATGATATATTCGTTTTTGTATGTTGTCAGCTTCATCAAGATTAGCTTTTCTCGAAGCAAAATAAATTTGTGAAACATGGATGGGTGCTTTCTTTTTAGCCTCTCTTACAAAATAGAGAATAGTGGAAGCATAAGGCTATGCTGATTGCCCATAACAACCAAATGAACTTGTAACATCAAAGAATATGGATTTGATTTTTGTTTATTTTTGAAAATTAAATTATTTAGAAGGGCGTATATAATCAAGAGTTGATACGAGACGGTGCTTTCTGTTCTAGCACGTAATTTGTCATTGCTGTAAAGTAAGAAGGACTTGTTAACAATGCTCGAAGCTAATAAACTGGTGGATCATCAGGAATAGCACTTGCTGTCAAGAAAGTTACAAAAAGGACACCATTCACTGCCCATAACATGACTTCAATTTCACGATCTCCTTTTATCATACTTCAGCAAGTATTACTTCTCAAAGATGTCGGCAATTTTAGTTAATTCAGCATGTCAGGTTTTATAGTCATATGGTAACTACAACCTGCCTCATCAAAGATGTGGACAGTTTAGGTAATTCTTAAAGATGTGGACAGTTTAGTCAATTCTGCATGTCAGGTTTTATAGCCAAATGGTAACAAAAACCTGCCTCATCAATGAAAAGCAGAAAGTCTGACAAATGAATGTAGATCAGTTTAGATTCTTGCAAACTACTGGTACTGTGTTTTCTTTCTTTCTTTTTCTACAATGGAAATAGTCCATATAACCTGTTTACTTTTGGACAATTTGCAGAGAATTTTGTGAGAATTTTGTGAGAATTCTCACAGCATCAATATGCTCTGGACCCATTGCCATGTAGAGGTAAAATTACTGGCACTGTTTTCTTTACTATGGAAACAGTCCATATAAACCGTTTACTACCGCTGCCCTGATCTTGAGGAACTTATCATGGTTTTCTGTGTAAAGTTTCTCAACTCTCAAGGAATATCTATTACACATAGCAAAATGATAGTGTCTTGTCCCTGGTTAAAATTTGTTCAATGTTCACCTTTGTGCACAGTAGTAGTACAAATTTCTCAAAAAGCTCTATTCATGAATTCCCCTTCAGAGACTATATGTTCAGTAATTTTCTTAACATGTTTTTGCAACAGCTATCTTACTTGAACGTTCTTCTTTCCTATGACCTGTATTTCTGGCAGAAGCAATCTACGAGAAAACAAGTGGAAGTTAACTTTCTCATAGATCTTTTTAGTGAATATTACTTTGTTGAATGATTGGGAACGAAAGGCATGTTTCCGATGAAATGACATCGTTTCCTTAAAAGCATTAGCTTGTTTTTATTTGCTCCACCTTAAGATAAACTTGACATGTTCCTTCTGTGCTAGAAATGTAAATTATGTTATTCTGAGTTCACTGTTGTTCTTGGTTTTGTGTTCACACTGAATTAAAGTGTTGCACCCAATATATTTTATGGAGGACTCTACAACATTTTTCTGATCTTGTGACATGGTTTTCTCTATACTAGGTATATGCAAATGAAATAACTGAACACAAGAGAACAATGCTGCTTGTCCACAAGGCATGATAAGTCCAGTTAAATGTATTTGTTTCGGCTTAAGAGCTGAGTCTTAGGTTGCTTTAATATTTGGTCTTTACCACTCTTTTTTTGGGTTTAATTCAAATAAAATTATTCTGCTAAACACTTGATATTTTACACAAGGTTGCACATTTATGTGCACTTTTCACTACTCCAAAACCTGCAATAGGTGACGGTCTATTTGTGGCGGTTTTTTTCGAACCGCCACAAAGATAATTATCAGTGGCGGTTCTATTTCAAAAATGGCGGGAAGAATATCAGTGGCGGTTCTATCCTCGAAGATAGATAATGAATTATCGATGGCGGTTCGAAGATAGAACAAAATAACATCGATATCGATGGCGGTTGGAGGCTAGAACCGCCATCGATAACTAGGTTATCGATGGCGGTGCTATCCTCCAACATCCATGATTCTATTGATTATCCGTGGCGGTTCTATCCTCGAACCGCCACGAGATAATGTTATCGATGGCGGTTCTAGTTGAAAACCGCCATCGATAATATTGCTATAAATAGGTGGTCGATGCGACCTTGGTCTTCTTCCTCCCGAGACAAACCAAAACTTCTAAATTTGATTTCGTTTTCTCAATTCTTGTGCTTGTACTTCCTCTAGTTGTTCCTTGGTGAGTTATTTTTCTCCTCTCTTGATTTGTGTTAATCTTGTTGCAATTTAATTTTTAAACCAAGTTTAATTAGGGTTTATATGTAGATGAGATGAAAAGTTTAGATTTTGTTTATTTTTTTTAGCTACCATTTTGTAGTTGATGAATTTATTTCCTAGCTAGGTTCATTAGATGATGTTGTGTTCCTTTTATAGATGATGAATTATGATTAAGCATATATTTAATATTAATTGCATTTTAAGTTAATTTGATACATGATGAATTTATTATCTAGCTCCTTTAGATGATAAGTAATTAGATTGGTTTTTTAATTACTATTAATTGGGTTCTATTAGTGTACGGACATATACATCTTGCATATATATGAATTTATTATCTAGCTCCTTTAGATGATAAGTAATTAGATTAGTTTTTTAATTACTATTAATTTGGTTCCATTAGTGTACGGACATATACATCTTGCATATAATAAATTTATTTAATTAAGATTATTGGGTATTAATATAAATGAAATTTTAGTTAATTTGGTAGGTGGGTGCTCATCATTTTAGATGATGAATTTATTATCTAGCTTCTTTACGGAAAAGTATTGATTAGTTTTTAATTACTATTAATTTGGTTCCACTAGTGCGGACATATATTAAATTTATTTAACTAAGATTATTGGATATTAATATACATGAAATTTTAGCTAATTTGGTAGGTGGATGCTCATCATTTTTAGATGATGGATTTATTATCTAGCTCATTTAGATGATAAGTAATTAGATTAGTTTTTAATCAATTTTTATATGTTAATTAATTTTAGATGGACCGGAGATGGATGTACAATGCGAACCGTTACAACCGAGATTACATCGATGGGGTATCTGCTTTTCTAAGAGCCGCTGAGGAGAACAAGTTGCACAGGAAGACGGAGTACATACATTGTCCATGCATTGATTGCAAGAATGAGAAAATGTTTTGGACAAAGAGCACATCCACTTGCACTTGATTGAAGAGGTTTTGTACTTGGCTATACCGTTGGACAAGTCACGGCGAAGAGGAAAACATACATGAAGGTGATAACGTATTGGATGATGGAGAAGGCATTATGGCGGTGACATCGATTATGGATCGATGAGGATAGGTTGGACATTGATGGCGATAATAATCTTGCTCGGATGTTGCGCGATGCGAAGGAACTACACTAGTCAAAGAGAGTTTAATCAATTCAAGGGTTTGTTGGGCGACTCGGACACACCTTTGTTCCCGGTTGCAGGAGGAATACACAAGTTGCACACCGTGCTTTCACTTCTAAAATTGAAGGCAAGCAATGGTTGGTCAGATAAAAGTTTCACGGCGCTATTACATCTCTTAGCGGACATGCTTCCGGATGGAAGCGTATTGCCGATAACCACTTATTTAGCTAAGAAGGTTGTATGTCCATTGGGATTGGAAGTAGAAAGAATACATGCATGTCCAAGCGATTGTATACTCTATCGCAAAGAGTATCTGAGACATGCATGTATGTCGATGTGCAAATCATCGCGATACAAGCGTAAAGGCCATGACAAGGAGCAGCACCGTGGTGAAGAAAGGAGCTCCGCTAAAGTGGTGTGGCATTTACTGCAGTAATACCTCGGTTGAAGCGTTTATTTGGAAACAAAAGCATGTCAATGATGCGATGGCACTTTCGGAAGGCGTAAAGGATGGAAAGGTGAGACACCTGTGATTACGCCTAGTGGAGAACCATCGATAGGCTCTTTAGGATGGACTTGAGGAATGAGCAGGAATGTAAGGTTTGGGTTGAGTACGGATGGAATGAATCCTTTCGGTAAGATGAGTAGTATTCATACCACTTGGCGTGACTCTCTGTATCTATAACCTTCCTCCTTGGTTGTGTATGAAACGAAAGTACATTATGATGTCGCCGCTTATCCAAGGGCGAGACAACTTTGCAATGATATTGATGTATACCTACAACCATTGGTGGAAGATCTTGTGATCTTGTGGAATGAAGGTGTACGGTATGGGATGAGTACAAGCGAGTACTTCACCCTCGCGCATTGTTGTTTTGCACCATCAATGATTTCCCTACCCTTGTAACCTATCCGTCGTCTTGTAAAGGGGCCAAAGCATGCCCCATTGCATGGATGAAACCGCAAGTGTGTGGCTCAATAACTCGAGGAAAATTGTGTACATGCATCACCGCGAGTTCCTTGAGAATCACCCCTACCGCAATATGAAGAAACAATTCGACGGGACAAAAGAGGATGGTATAGCTCAAGGCTTCCTCGTGGGAAGAGGTATATGATATGGTTAAGGATATTAATGTTGTACTTGGAAAGGGAGAGTAATAATAAATCGAGGTCTCGTCTTGAGAAGATCACGTGGAAGAAGAGATCGATATTTTGGAACTTGCCCTATTGGAAGGACTTAGAAGTTCGACCTTTGCATAGGCGTCATGCATGTACGAGAAAAATGTATGTGATGACTTGATTGGTATTTTCTTTGAATATTCCTAGCAAAACTAAGGGCGGACTAAAGGCACGAAGGACACGGAAGATATGAAAATCGGTGAGCTACATCCTCGAGACAACGGAAAGGCCGACTTTACCTTCCCCGACTTGCTACACTCTATCCAAGAAAGAGAGAATGGACCTCTGCAAATGCTTACATGGTGTGAAAGTTCCATCCGGTTACTCATAAGCATCAAGAAACGGTGTCGATGAAAGATTTGAAGTTAAGCGGCATGAAGTCTCGTGATTGTCATGTGATGATGATACAAATGCTTCCTATTGCAATTAGAGGTATTTTGCACGAAAAGGTCAGAGAGGCAATCATGAGGTTGTGTTTCTTCTTCAACACGATTTCACGAAGGTCATCGATCCCATAGGACTTTACGAGCTGCAGAATGATGTGGTGAAGACACTATACCCGACTAGAGATGTATTTCCTCCATCATTTTTCGATATAATGGTTCATCTCATTGTTCACCTTGTGAATGAGATAAATGTATGTGGCCCGTATTCTGCATCGGATGTACCCGTTCGAAAGGTACATGGGTATCTGAAGAAGTATATCGCAATCGATCTCGTGGGAGGGTGCATTGTGGAAGGTTATGCAACCGAGGAGGTTATCGAGTTTTGCGTGGATTACATGGAGGGTGGAACCGGTAGGAGTGCTGTATCTCGCCATGAGGGTAGGCTAGTTTGGGAAAGGGACGATTGGAAGGAAATCAACAAATTCTTACGATCATGGATTGTTGAAAAAGCTCATTTCACGATCTTGCAACGATCGGTTGAGGTGACCTCGTATATGGACATGCACAAGGATAAGCTACGAGAGGAAAATCGTGGACGATCGAGGCTTGGGTAACAAAAGAGCATAACCGTTTGTTCAATCATTGGTTCAAAGAGCATATGGTAGGAAAGAAACGAGTGTTATGTTGAGGTGGTTGGCAAAGGGCCATCGGTACAATCTTGACATGGCAAGGATCGACATAAATGGATATACCTTTTACGAGATCTCGGGATAGCAAAGCACTTACCAAAATAGTGGTGTCGCATAGATGCCTATGACAACACGAGCGATGAAAGACTAGCTTCTATGGGTTCATAGAAGAGATTTGGGAGCTCGACTATTGTATTTTTAAGATCCGATGTTTGGTGTCGTTGGGTACAACTCCCAAAGGGTGTCAAGGTGGACAAATGCGGCTTCACTACTTTGGACATCGAACATGTCGGATCTGAGATCGAACCATTCGTACTTGCGAAGCAAGTAGCACAAGTCTTCTATGTAATCGACCCGGCAGATAAGAAGCGACATGTAGTTCTTCAGGGAAAAAGAAGGATTGTTGGAGTTGAGAATGTCGTGGATGAGGATGAGTACAACCAGTTTGACGAGTTGCCTCCTTTCGTAGATGGCAACATCAGGCTCGAGGAAGAAACCACTCAGGAAGCTACCTATCATCGCGACGATCATGAAGAAGGGCAAATTGTGAAAGAAAATAATTAGCTATATACGAGTAATGGCAATGTGATGTAAATAATATGCATTTGTATGGAGTAATGGAAATATGGTGTTATGCATTTGTGTGGAGTAATGAAAATGTGGGTCATTAATATATTTGGATTACATAGGGTATAGTACTATATTAGAATTATATATTGTCATTACTGTATTAGGATTATAGGGTCATTAATATATTAGGATTATATATGGTCATTAATATATTAGTATTATATAGGGTATATTACTATATTAGGATTATATAGGGTTATTAATATATTAGTACTATATAGGGTATATAATATTTATTAGGATTATATAGGTCATTAATACATTAGGATTATGTAGGGTCATTACTATATTAGGATTATATAGGGTATGTAATATTTAGCGAGGATTACATAGGGTATATAAAATTTATTAGGATTATATAAGGTCATTAATATATTAGGATTATGTAGGGTATATTCTTGTATTAGAATTATGTTAGGATAATTTTATCGGTGGCGGTTCTTCAAAAGAACGCCATTCTTCAAAAGATATCTGCTCGATGGCGGTTAGTACAAAGAACCGCCACGAGATAATATATGTTTGATGGCGGTTCTTGTCAAGAACATACCATCATGATTATCGATGGCGGTTCGTATAAAGAACGCCACAGATAATATATGTATCGATGGCGGTTCTTATTAAGAACCGCACGAATGTATCGATGGCGGTTCGTATAAAGAACATACAGATAGTATCGATGGCGGTTCTTGTTAAGAACCGCCACGATAACCCACATATGAAATGTCGCTTTTAAATGCTGTTGCTCTAAACCCTTAGACTCCGCCGCTTCACTCTTCTCACAAACTCCGCGCTTCACTCTTCTCACCGCGCGCTTGCGCCGCCCGCCGCGCCGCCGCCCGCCGTTCCTACTCGCCGCCGACGCCACCGCGCCGCCGCCCTTCTCTCCGGGCCTTGCCCCGAGCCGCGCCGGGGGCCGCCTCGCCAAACTCGCCCGACCCCGCCGCTTGTTTGGTTTGTAGCCGTAACTTGCGAGATGTTGGCCAATATTTGGCCATGTTGATTGGGTTTTGCTAGTGCTCATCTTGCAATAGCTATTGTAGACTTGTAGCGGGCCAACGAAATGTGGTCAATCTCAATTTAACTTCTTTTGCTTTTGCCATTTTTGTATAGAACTATGGACATATGATTCATGATAGCCGAGTGAGTGCATGAATGATTCTTTTGCTTTTGCCATTTTTGTATAGAACTAAATTAAAGGCCCCAGCTTACTACAAAAGCAGAGCACATAGTAAGGTTCTATACAAGGTTCCAAACAAAGAGGGCTCTGAAATGGCAATATTCATAGCAATATTCCTATAGGCTAGCCTTTAGGTGTTACAACTCTTGTTGCATTACTTGTTATTTTCAAGAGGCAATGAAATGGATCTGATACTTGAATTGCACTTTACAAGGTCCTGCTAACAATGAGACTTATATGCTTATCTTGATCTGAATTATTGTTCCACTACAATAAATATTTGTGTATTGCTACATTCGGTGCAGTCTTTAATTTTTAAATAGGTTAATTTTTAAATAGGTTAGCTAGAAAGAAAAGGAAATCTTGTGTATTCTTTGCATTGGTCTGATCTTTAATTTTCTCATGTATGCACATGAGCAAAATCCATTCATTCAGAAAGTATTCTGTAATTGTTTACTCAACTTTCTAATCTTTTGTTGTAATTATACATATGCATTTTCTTGATAAGCAATATTACGAAAATTTATAAGAGTAGTGAGAACACTTTGTTTGTGTTAGTAGCGAGAGATTAGGAATCGATTGTTGGCTTATTGCTCCAAGGTTAAAACATTTTCATTGCCACTATTTACTTTTAAGTTGGTGCCTTGATATTAATTCCATCGACTTTTAAGTTGACTACCTTGATTTCCTTTTAACATCGGGTTCGTTGTAGTTAAACATCCGGATGGGTAATTTAATATAATCAAGGTCCTAAATTTGCTTATGTTGACTAGTGTCTTCTTTAGACCATTAAAATCTTGGAAAACCATATCATATTCATCGCATAATCATCAATAAACAAGTATCAAATTAGAAATAGTAGTGTGATAGTTGTGCGATTAT
Organism: Otatea glauca; assembly: GCA_036346275.1. Lineage (NCBI taxonomy): Eukaryota > Viridiplantae > Streptophyta > Magnoliopsida > Poales > Poaceae > Otatea > Otatea glauca. The sequence goes on along the minus strand of CM070713.1, from coordinate 35,953,482 downwards.
CTTTATTGCTTGTGCTACATTTGACTTTGTGTTGTTTAAGAATAAATTGCTTACTATTTTGCATACTTAGCAACAAATTTGACTTAGTCTTTGTTAGGAATAAATCTACTTACATTAAGTGGTAATTTATATTACGGATTACTTGCTACGGTTTTGCATACTTACCAATACTAATTGGCTATCAAGTAGAGGCTCTTTTTGTTAGCCATCTTTATTCTCTCTCTTAGTTCATTACCTCAAACACAACACACAAACACACAAAATGATATGAAATCCAAATTAAGTTAAGCATCCATCCATCGGATCGCAAACACAAGTACTTAATTATTTGTACCCATCAAATAAGCGGTCATCAATTGGTATCATTATATATTTGTATTGGAGGAGTATCATCATTATATATTTGTATTGGAGGAGTATCATCATATATATTCTTGTTTTGCATACTTACAAATACTAATTGGCTATCGATATAAGGGAAAATTCTTGTGTTAGATAGAAAAGGTCGATGCTAGGCTTTTTCCAACGTTATCTAGGAAGAACATTGTCGTAAAGGTGCATGTGCACAACTTTTCCACCAACATAGTTCGCACATCCAGTAGTATCTAAACATGGCATGTAAAATTTACGAAATATGAAATGAAAAAGCAGATTCCATACTTTACCTCTTTCGGTTTTGAGTTAAACTTCCGCACTTAACCCAAATGACCGTCAAATTCTAATTGTTCCATACTTTACCTCTTTCAGTTTGCACATCCAAGGTGATATGGAGGAGCAATCCACCCAGAGCCCGAGCCCTAGCCCTAGCGAGTTCCTCAACCTCCACCCAACCACCATTGTTGCCGATGATCTTTGACATACCAGTGGCAAGACCTCGTGGCGAGGAAGAAATAAAAGCCCAAGGCGGTATACCATCTCGGAGGTCTCGGAAGTGGGGCCCTATTGCACCGCTAAAGTTCGTAGCAAAGTCTGAGAACAACTGCGGGTATATCGCAAGGAGAGAGTGCCAATCACCTTTTGGATTGGCACAAAGTGCGAGACCATCAAAGCGGATCTATGGGCGGAGCTCAAACAAACCTTGAATTCCCGAAGAAGATGAACACGCGTGCGTCGGGATGCGTTGATGACCATGGATGCGGCATGGAGGAACTTCAAGGCGGTGAATACTACTTATGTGAAGAAAAACCGATCGGCCATCGGGGACTACCCAAACTTAGAACCATATTGGGATGATTTACGTGTCGATGAAGCAAAGTGAAGCGACAAAGAAGTCGGCGAGGATCACATAAACATCGGAAGAAGGAACATCCATCCACACGGACTTGATGCGGGTGGAGTGCAGTGGTAAAATCCCTCAATGGGAGGCGGAAGCGAGAATCATTACGATCGGTGGTACAAGTCAATTGGTCGGACTACGGACGAGTCAAGCACTACGTGCTAGCGAGGGCAAGTGTCACGTCTGGTGGGGCTTATCCTTGAAATAGCGATGACGAAGCAATGTCGCAAAGGGTCCGGGAGTCATGCGTCGAGTCTTCCCAAGGAACATTCCAACCAAATAGGAGAGCGACGAACTAACACGTGCCACGGAAACAAGGAGCATCACGGGCGGACACGAGTGTCGGGGTTAAGGTTAGTGGAAGGCGAGATTCCCGGATCACCTTCACACTTACAAGAGTCGAAGAGAGCTAGAGAAGCGTTTGCGAAATAGAAATGATGAAGGAAAAGATGCTTGAGAATTACAAGGCACAATAGAACAACAAGTACAACGACAAGTACAACAAGCCATGAGCGATCATGGCGAGAACATTATTACGACCGACCCTCCGAATCGTCGCGGCGATTGCGCATCCGCCCACTTGTAGAACGGGACATGGGTCATTATCACGTGGGCGACATACATGACCCCACACCGTGCCGCTCACTTTGCCCATCATGAACATATTCATTCGGTGATACGGGCATAAGCGTACCCATGCCAAGAAGGAGGTGTATTGCACAACTCTGCGATAGCACGGGATATGCAAAGGTCGGTGGACACGGTTAATCCCGCTTGCCAACCTCGGGCTAGAAATGCCCCGAGCGGCGAGGTTACAACTCTAGGAAGTGCCGTCCACTCATTCATCGATGGCGCAAGCGTGACATCAACTTGGACCATCATGAAGTGCTGTTCCTCCCGAGGTGAACACATCGACCTCACGAGGTGAACTGCGGCCTCTCTGCGGTGAACTGCGGCCTCTCTGCGATGAACACGCGGCTGTCCTCTGATAAACCTCGCCTGATTGTCACCAACACATCGGCGTACAAAGTTAGTGCGACAACCGGTTGACCGACTTAAAACCATCCTCTGAAGGCATGGCGAATAGACAAGCCATATCGGTAGTCGGTGAAGCGAGCAGTATGATGTTGTGTGCGAGAAAAGTAAGGGTAAAGCGGTCTCAAAGGACAAGGCTCAAGAAAGATTGAAATCTGAAATGGGAAGCCGTTTGTCACCCCTTCAAAGCTTGATAGTCTAACGGTGCGGCTAAAGCGATTACATGAATGGTATATGGGCGATCGAACCAACATGTACTCCGAAGGTGATCAACATCATTTTGAAAGGAACATTTCCACCATGAGGGATTGGCTACTTCATGATAGAATTCATCGAGTTGCACAACATGTACTATCAAGATGCCCTCGGCGTGTCTCTTATGAGATCTTGGTCCTTTGTAAGTGTCAATATAAAAATCATTGTCTACATTCATGTAATCTGATAAATGTGATGTCTAAATCATTTGTTATGTAGATCGAGTTGATCGAACTAAAAGAACCAAAGGGCGGTGGCGTTCCTCGATCAGGAGCGGTTTGCCAGTAGAAATCAAAAGAGTACCAAAGGAGGTCGAGGACTACGTGTATAACGCTCTCATCAAACTCCAAGACAAGGAGTTCATACTTTTACCATACAATTTCAAGTAAGTGGCTCACTAGCTAGTTCAACTACTTGTTGATCTCGTTCTTTGCTCGAGTTAGGACTAATGACTACGGCATCATACATGTGTATGTAGTTTCCACTTGGATTCTCGTAGTAATTACTCGGATAAAAGCAAGATCTTGATCTTGGACCCATGGGATAAAGATCCAAAAGACTACAAAGATATGACAAGTCTAGTGAATAGGGCCTTCAAAGCATATTGTAAAAGTGCTCGAGACACCGTCCTTTCCATAAATCAGCGACAATCCATACTAAATTTTGATGCGCACAAAAACAATTTTCCTATATCGCACCTCGTAGTCAATAACTCCTTCAATGTCGTATAAGTTTATTCAATTTTTGCGATGTCACAAGCGGTAGTCAAAAACAAATTTATGTGGGTACTTATTATTGCCAATACACGCGAAATCTTAGGCTCTACAATAGTAAACAATGGCGTAGAGGTTTGTCACGCTAACATCACACATTGATTTGCACATCTCATTCTCTATATAAGCTCTTAAGACAAACTTTTTCTATCTATAGCGTTTGAAGTTGCCTACGGGAGGACCGATTCCAAATGAAATCCAAGGCATTCGGGGACAGCTCGTCTACTTCATCATGAAGGAAGTACTCAACAAGAGCGGCGAGTTTCATGACCGGATAATAACGATGAAGTCTTCCATACTCATCGCCACCTCTGGGCGCCTACCAACAGTGAAGACTCGTAGGCTTATAGTTCACAAAACTAGTTAATTTTTTCTTACGGTGGTGTAAATTGATGTTTCATTGAATGTCAAGTTTAGTATTGGATGGCATGGCTTGCACATGTTCTAATTTCATCATTTCATTTAAGAAGTTGTGATTGATCTGCGCTTGTGTTGTTGCCCTTCTCCGTGCGTGTGTGTGTGTGTTGATGGGTGGTGTGTATGTGTGTGCGTGCGCTCTAGGCGAGGAGCTCTCCTCTATTGCTTTTCTTCGTGCCCTTTCATGATGGCTAGTAGAGCTTTTTATAGGCGTGGGTGATGGATGAATACGGAAGAGCTCATTAAAAACTGCACCATTCAAAGAGTTTATTTGATTGCTTGATTTAGTTCTTTGAAGTTTCCTTTTGCATCTTTACCGTCCATTCATAAGAGATTTTATTACATGGTCCTTATATTTTTAGATGGTGTGTTTTACTCTAATGTATGATAGTAAATGCCATTAAAAATAGCTAAATGGAGATTATAGAAGGAAAAATAGTAAAAAGTAGGATCAAAATTGTACAATGATATGTATTTAGGAATAAAAATTGAAAAATAGAATGTCACATATTCAAAAATAGAGGGAGTATAAACTAGCTAATGCATGTACAACATCTGGAGGATGCCACGGCATTCACATGGAATAAGACGGCAATGGATCGGCTAGATTTGTGATACAACTAAAGTGATCTATTTAGCTTTCCATAGTATGATATATAATGACTTCATTTACATACTTTGAGAAATATTGATGCAAAGATACTGAACTGGAGAAGGGAGCAGGTCCAGCGGGAGGCATGCCCTACACCATCACCATGATCGAGCGCCTCATGCATGAGACACTTTAATTGTACATTGTAATTGTGTATATTGTAATTGTGTATATGCAAAATCTGTGATTGTAATTGTGATTGATGTATTATATGTAATTGTGATTGATGTATTATATTGTAGTTGTGTATATGCAAAATCTGTGATTGTTGTACATTATAATTGTGTATATGCAAAATTGCAATTGTGATTGATGTATTATATTGTAGTTGTGTATATCGAAATCTGTGATTGTTGTACATTATAATGTATATGCAAAATCTGTGATTGATGTATTATATGTTTGAGAGGCATGGCTAGCGACACTGAGGCTAGCCGAAATCGATTTTTATTTTTGATCGTACTATCGTGGCGGTTGGTGGATAGAACCGCACGGATAATATAGTATCTGTTATAATATAGTTATCTGTGGCGGTTGGTGTATAGAACCGCCATAGATAATATAGTTATTTATGACGGTTGGTGGATAGAACCGTCACAGATAGTGTAGTTATCTGTGGTGGTTGGTGGATAGAACCGCCACAGATAGTATTGTTATCTGTGGCTGTTAGTGTGTAGAACCGTCACAGATAACACTTATCTGTGGCGGTTAGAAAACCGTCACTGATAATCCTCGATTATCAGTGGCACTATATCTGTGGCGGTTCAATAACCGCCACTGATGGCAGTTATGAACCGCCACTGATGACCTTTTCCAGTGTAGTGTTTGAATCGAGTTAATGGGTTGTACTAACTATTGCATTACTCTAAAGCACTATTTGTTTGATGCCTAGTCAAACAATAGTTTGTGCTTTTTTCCTTGCAGTACTGCTGAAGTCATTTTTTCCTTGCTGCTGTGGTTGAGAACATCATCTGTATCAAAGCAATGGACCCTTTGATAAAATGTTTAACTTATGTATTTCAAAATTATGTTTAGAATATTGTTCTAGTAAACTTGTTGAAATTTCGATGAGATCCCTGTTTAACTGCGACAACAAATGTTCAATTGTCGGAGATGATGTACTTTTGGTGTTGTTTCTGAATTTTTTTAATGGTTGGGATTTTTATCCCTGTCGTTCCCAAATGGCAACAGGGAATATTTCTCATGTGGAAATGTTTCCCCTAGAGATGGAGGGGGATTCTATGTGCCCTGTAAAATCCCCCTAGAGATTTATTTCCCTGGGTTTTTTATTCCCTAGCATCCAAACAAACCCTGAGAGAAGAATTCCTTCCCTGTCAGGAGGTAGGAAAATTGAACATAGGTAGTCTAAATCTTGATCCGAAGATAGGGACTACTATTAAACGAATACCGATCTCTTCTAAAACCCATCTCGGAGCTCTTCAACTACCACATCTATCAACAAAAAACAATAACATTGGCTCTCTATGGTGCCAACGCGATCAACAGTGTTCTAGGGTTTATATCTATGTCCTCAAGGTCCACCATAAATGATGATGTTGGCGTTCCTCCTTAGTTTCCGTGCGTAACCCACTCCTCCATCTTCTTGAAACTCTCGTACCATATCCTATGAGATTCTCGACACCCTCTGTGTATGGTGATACAAACAGATATCAATTTTGCATAGTTTGATGGGAACACAAAAAGACTAGAAGGCATTGCCGGGACGTGCTCAGAGCGATTGCATAATTTGCGTTCTATTTTTTAGATCAATTTGCTGTTCAGCAGCCCGCTATGTTCTTTTAGGTAAGCTTTATATCATTGGGGGTCTTAGCACAAATTGAAGTGTCTCATTGATTTGTAATATTTAGGTTATCGGTGAAACCAAATACATTGCTCCCAGATAAAGGTGTTTTCCTCATCACTACGTGTGCCCTTTGTCGTACATGGAACTTTCCAGTTTGATTCTGCAATGGTACGCATATCTGTGTGTTTGGTGAGTGGGCTACTGCACACGTCCAGCACAGTAGGCTTGAAGTGTTTTTCTAAATCGTGCAGAAATGATCAAATCACATTGACATTATGCAATAAAGACAAGGGATATGACGACGTCAAAATACATTAAAAAAAAACAAGGCAAGGAGATGCTGACAACAAACCGAGCAGAACACTGTCGCACATTTTGTTGAATGACAACGCAATTTCGATTTTGAAAATGCATTTATAAAAACTGACACTACTACAGATTGGTGCATCACTATCGCTTTATGTGGGTCGGTTCTTAAGTTTTTAGGAAAAAACGATTGTGATAAATGACTTAGGAGGGGTGTTAATAATGATCACTATCGGTTCTCAGATTAGAAGTGATTGTGATGTAGCACTGGGCACATCACAATCGGTTCTTATGTGAGAAGCGATAGTGATGTGCATTCTCATCACTATCGGTTCTCACATAAGAACCGATAGTGATGTACAAGTAGTCATCACTATCGCTTTTTATGTGAGAAATGATAGTGATGAGAATGTAGATCACTATCGCTTCTCACATGAGAACCGATAGTGATGTGCATGATCACATCACTATCGCTTTTTAAGTGAGAACCGACTGTGATGTATCTCGCTAGGTTATTTATACCTCTCGGGCTGAACTCTCCTCTGTTGTTGTTCCAGAGGACATTTCTTCGCCGCCACTCAAAAAAACAGCTCATGTTCTGTGGTTGGAAGCAATACTTTGGGTGAGAAAAATTAAAATCCTCAAGGGTGGGTGTTAAGATGGTAAATTTGAAGTTTAGCCTAAGGAGATTTCCCCTCATTTTGCAGAATTTGTGGTTTTCTTCAAAATGTGAGCATTCCTTCAAGCCCCTTTATTTTTGCAGTATGTAATTTTCACATGTTGCAAAGAAAGTTTAGGTTGCATTGGTATTATGTATATCCTATCAGATTTCGCACTCTTTATTTTACAACCACAAATGTATTTAATTATCTTAATTTGTAGTGCTCTCGTGTTGCAATCATGTGAAGAATGTTAGAGTTTAGGCTGCGGAACCTACGTCTCCCATTCGAGGGTGCTTGTTTATAAATATGCAGATCAAAATAGTATATTTATAAGAAAGCAGTCTCGAATTGTCCACGTTTTTTAGACAATTCGAGGACATGTGGTTCGGGCAAGTTCTGGTGTTGTACAACTCGAGTAGATTTGGTGGCGTCTCCTGGTGTTCTCGGATACACACCCTCTTGACTGTTGTCGAGGCGTGTATCAGGAGAGCAGTGAGAGATCTTCTTGCTTTTCTCTGGAGTTGTACAACGGTTTAGAAACTTGCCCGAACCACATATCCTCGAATGGGATTAGGACCTAACCTATTTAGAGATTAGGAGTCATCGTTGGTACCCTTGTTTTATTTCCTTGTAATAAGAAGATTTGCAAGCTACTGCACTATATAATTAGTTCATTCGATATCATTGTTAATGTTTGCAATGTATGTCTCCTATCTAGGGAATTGGAAGCTCTAAAACAGGGAAGAATCTAGGTATCGATCGGGAGTACATATTTTATATATCTTGGAGCCTGTCCTCTATTTTTTAAAGGTAATATTAACTGAAATGATGACTCAATATTTCAAATAGCTAGCTAGGGGTCGCTCCAGTTTTTCTTTAATTTATTGTTCGAAACCATAATTGCAGATAGACCGTGAGGAATGGATGTATCAGAAAAGTCGTGTGAGTGCTGAATTTCAGAGGGGTGTTAAGGAGTTTAAAAAATTGCAGAAGAGGACATGGTGAGGAGGGGTGCAAACTTCATATATTGTCCTTGCATTGATTGCACCAATCTGAGAAGATTTAACAACTCAGCTCAAATCGAGGACCACCTTATTTGACGTGGCTTCGTGAGGAATTACACGTATTGGATTCATCACGGTGAGACAGGTAGTACCCTTCCGGTATGCAACGAAGACACGGTGGAACCGGATGACGAGTTGCAGCTTGATATGTTTGAGGAGGATAATTTGGAGCAAATGTTGCGGGATGTGGAGGGTAATTACACGGAAAGAGAGTTTGAAAGTTTAAAAGCTTGATGGAAGACGATGCCAAACCGCTGTTCACAGGTTGCAAAGCAGAATACACCAAGTTGGGTTCGGTCCTTGTATTGTTCGAACTGAAGGCAAACACCATTGGATAGATACAAGTTTCAATGCACTTCTAGTTCTTCTATCAGATGTGTTTCCGGTTGGAAATGAGTTGCCAACAAGCATTTATGAAGCAAAGAAGCTACTATGTCCCATGGGAATAGAAATAGAAAGGATACATGCATGTCCGAATGATTGCATCTTGTACCGTAACACACATAAGGAGCTGCACGTTTGTCCAGTTTGCGGTGTGCCCCGGTACAAACAAAAGGAGAAGCGTAACGACAAGAAGCGTAAGAGCCGGGACAACGACGGTGAAGAGGTCACTAAAGGTGCACCTGCCAAGGTATTATGGTACTTGCCCATCATTCCCTGTCTGGAGCGGTTGTTTGCAAATCCCAGAGAGGCAAAATTGTTGCGTTAGCATTATGAGTTTCGAAAGGAAGATGGCAAGCTGAGACACTCTGCTGATTCGGCTTAATGGAGAAACATCGATTGGAAACATGAGGAGTTTGGTGCCAAAATGAGAAACATAAGATTTGGGTTAAGTACCGATGGAATGAATCCGTTTGGTAACATGAGCGATCGTCACGGCCGCGTGGCGATTCATTGTGTATCTACAACCTCCTTCCTTGGTTGTGCATGAAGCGAAAGTATATCATGATGTCATTGCTAATCTCGGGACCCAAACAGCCGCGAAATGATATTGATGTGTATCTTGCACCACTGATTGAGGATTTGGTAAAATTGTGGAATGAGGGGTCGTGGTGTGAGATGCGTACAAAAGAGAGCATTTCACCCTACGGGCTATGGTATTTTGCACCATAAATGATTTTTCGGCCCTTGGTAATTTGGCTGGCTACAGTACGAAAGGAGCCAAAGCGTGTCCTATTTGTGAAGAGGAGACTGAGAGCTTATAGCTGTCGAATTCCAAGAAAACTGTGTATATGGTTCACCGTAGGTTTCTACCTCGAAGTCATCGATACCGTAAGATGGATGACTAATTTGATGGGAAGAGGGAAGTCCGTTCGGCCCCGTAGCCTATGAGTGGAAGGCAAGTATATTCACATGTGGAGGATATCGAACTTTAGTACGGAAAGAGCCGTAAATCTATTCGTCCTAGGACCATTTGAAAGAAGAGGTCCATATTTTGGGACTTACCGTACTGGAAGGAGTTAGATGTCCGACATTGTATTGATGTCATGCATGTTGAGAAGAATGTGTGTGACAATTTGGTTGGTATCCTGCTGAACATACCTAGGAAGACCAAGGATGGTGTGAATTCTCGTCTGAAAGTTCAAGCTCCATTAAGTTGGTTTTGGTGTTAATGACAAATCTAATATTGAGACTAACTCTCTTGATAATCATAATATTGATTAGTCTCAATTGTTAAGTAATGACAAATCTTTTATAAGACTAACTCTTTTGGTGAGCTTAACTCTTATTAGCCTCATATTTGGATAGAAAATGGAAAACCTAAGGTATGCACTTGTATTCACTCTATCGTCTTAATGCATACTTAGGATTCAAGTTAAAGTATGAACTCTTCCGTTGTTTTAGTCCAAATATGTGCATTATGTTCCTAATTCATATATTAAATGAATGCACACATCTAGGGGGAGTTTATAATTTAACTTGTTGTTTCAATAGTATTGATCCATGTCTTATTACTAAATAACATATAAAGGATCAAGACTTTGAAACAATCGTTTGAGTATATTTAACTTGTGTAGTTAATATATACTCGTGATAATTTAAATACAATTTAAATTGTGTTCGGTTGCCATTCAATCAACAAAGAACTAGTCATGTGTTGATGGTTCACTTTGTTGATCCTAGGGCAATCGAAAGTTCTTGAGTATATGAAGCATTAGTTGCATAAGTATACTCAAGACACAATTAATCTTTCAATCATTTGTCTTTGGGTTGTGGTCAATCATCAAAGTAAAAGATCAAAGGATCTTGGGAGCATCCATTATGTGTTAATGGAGTGCAATGATGATTGAGACAACCATGTGTTTTGGACTAACACTTTCAATGAGTTTGAAATAGGATAAGTACAAGGTTGAGATGGATGAACGGGAAAAGGACGTCATCATGTGTTGATGAGCATCAAGAGAGGATCTCGAAGCTAAGACAAGGGGAGTTCATCATGTGTTGATGAACAAGACGAAGATCCCTACTTGGAGAGAAAATGATGGAAATCATAAAAGCTCTAAGTGGATGTGCTAGAGGCAAAGGTATAACTTGCTAGGGCTAAGGATGTGTTCCTAGTCTTTTACCGGTCTCAATGTTCGGATGGGAGACTGGGGTGCTAGTTAGGTGCCGTACTATTAAGAGGGGTTAAGTATTTTAGCTTGAGCTTCATCATGTGTTGATGAACTCAATCCGATTCACTCTAGCTCACTCTATTGGTTGGTTCTTGCATGAGCTAAGTATTTGCACGTGTTGCAAATAAGGGAGCTCATGCTTGCTTCTTATTGAATCTTGATTTGGTTTTTGCATAGAGCTATGGATTTGCATATGCTGCAAAAAGGGAGATAGCTCATGTAATTTGATCTATGTGGTTTTTGCATAGAGCTAAGTTTTGCATGTATTGCAAAAGGTGAGAGCTCATGCATCGGTGTTTTAGCTTGTGATTTGATCATGTGTTGATCATCACAAGGCTAAGTAAAGTTTATGATTTTTCTATTTGTAAATGTGTTTTGCAAATAATCTAGAGGTTATGGTTTTGATCCTGAGCATGTGTTGGCATTTGCAAATGTGTTTTGCAAAATATCGGGATCATGTGTTGATCCTTACATGGCTAGAGGAATGATCTTATGGGTTCTCGGTTTATTTGCAAATGTGTTTTGCAAATTGTTTTGATCATGAGTTGATCACCAAATGGCATAAGATTTGATTTTATTGACTCCCTCTAGCTTGTAGTCATGCTCTTGATAAAGTCTATGTGAGGGATTTCGAGAAATCAGTTTTTAGACTTGAATGACTACATTAGAGTCTTAATTTTTGTGATATTTAAAAATATCTATGGTTGATTAAATCTTGAAAATGGGTGGAGATTGTAGCCCTCGTGATAAGCTTCGCATAGAATCAAAAATCACCTAAATCGGAGTTCGGAGTAAAAAGTTATGAGCGTTTTAGTGGCTTTGACAATGGTAGCACCGCCCGAGCGGTGCTACCGGCCCTAGATGGTACCGGCCCCAGATAAGCGGTAGGACCGTCCGGGGCGGTACTACCGGCCCAAAGGCGGTGTAAAACTCCAGAGAAGTGTTTTTTGATGGAAATGGCCGGTGCTACCGATCCTAGATAGGCGGTAGTACCGGGGGTACTGTAGCAACGGCTAGTTTTTGGTGTTTTTAATGCACGAAAGTGATCGTTGGCCTAGAGGCCGGTGCTACCGGCCTTAGTAGGGAGGTAGCACCGGGTTTACTGCGTTTTTACCCCCATTCTACCCTCCAACGTCTAGTTTTCTTGAGGTGTTATAAATGGGGATGAGCTAGGAGGGTTTTGTAGCTGCTCTAGCACCCATTTGAGGTATTCTTGTGAGAGCAAAACCCCAAGAGCTCATAGAGCCATATTTGAGTTATTTGAGATGAATTTGTTGTAGAATTTCTTGTGTAGAATCTTTTTGGTGTTGATTTGCTTTCTCTTGAGCTAGTGTGAGCCTCTCCTCTACATTGTGCATGTGTTGCACTTTGTGAGCAAGAAGAGAAGCCTCTAGTTGCATGTGTTGAATCTAGAGAAGGATTAAGTATCCTTGTGCATGTATTGCACTTGGTGAGGTTCAAGCTAGAGGGCTTGGCTTGTTACTCTTGGTGTTTGCCGACACCTAGACGGTGTGTGGAGGCGTCATGCACGGTGACCTTCTCAAGGAGATTGTGAGAAGGCCCGGCAAAGTTGTGAAGGTCTGAGCTCGCCTACCCGGAGGGGGAAAGAGCTACCACTAGTGGAATCGAGGCGGGTGCTCAATTTGTGGAGCCGGTCCAAAGTGGTTTGGGCTTGCCTCAACGTGAATTAGGGGAGACCGGCAAGTCTCCGAACACCATGGTAAAACATCGGTGTGTCTCTTTATGTTTGCTTGCAATTCTCTATTTACATTGTTGCAATTTACATTCCTAGAATTAAATTGCTTGATTGTCTTTAGGATTGTATATTCTTGAGTAGAGACATAATTAGCTGGTGCACTTAGTAAGCCTATTTGATTTATGCTATTATTTGTCAAAACCTTAGTTTATCGCTTCCGTATTGTTTATTGTTTAGGTTTTGACATAGAGGTCAATAGAGCGTGTGTTTAGTGAGAAGAATTTTAAAACCGCCTATTCACCCCCCTCTAGTCGGCATCCTCGATCTTACATCGTCGCGACATGGCCTATATGGGAACCAGGCCCAGGCTTGTAGTGATTGAGGAGGATGGAAAAAGTCCTGCACAAAGTACAGAGCTGGTGCATAAAAGGACTAGCACAACAACCACAGAACCACTGGAGGCCTCTGCTAAAAAGGCTAGGCTTACAAAGGCCACAGCGCCCCTCAGGTACATGAAAAGCCCACTGCCCCGGCCTCGGAGACTCCTTCGGCCTAGAAAGGAGAGCCGGCACAGACCACAGAGAAGCCTTATGAATTTAAGGCCTACGTACATGAAAAGCCCCTTCTGCCTCCCAGCAAATTGAATGCTTTAGGCATATGGACTCGACAGCTCCATAGATGGTACGTTGACAAAGTGAAAGAGAGCGAGCGGCGTGTCGACTTCAATGTTAGATACAGAAAAGGACATTTTCACCGTGAGGAGGATAGGACATTCCCAGTTAGTTTTGAGGATCTGTTCCATCTGTACCAACTGATAGCCATCGATATTTTCACTGTACGATCCTGGACGCTGTGAGTATCGCACCACGTTGCACGACCTTCTGACTTCCATAGGATTTTGCATTAGCTTTTTAACATTCAATACGAGTTGCAGGGCAATGAGGCAACGAGTCGTGACAAATCGACAACTAGTTGGGTTCGTCGACCCTGAGGTTGTGTCTGCGACGATGGCTAGGCTTCAACCGGAATGGGTTGCATCCTACATCAAGAGGGCATTGCAAACTGAGTCGAAGAAGGACTTTATTCTACTCCCGTACCACAAGGAGTAAGTACCACTTCACCGTTCAATTCTTTCTACGCACTGAAACCGTATGTGAACTTATTTTCTTCACTGCATACCATTTAATAAGCAACCATTGGGTTCTAGTCGTGCTTCTTCCAAGTGACAACAAAGTGTACACTTTTAATTCGATTGAGAAGAGACCGATGGCCTACGCGATCAAGCCTCCTTTGGATCAGTAAGTGCACTACTCTTATCTAAGACTTTCTGTATTTAATTATGTTCATTATTTTTTTACTCAACGGCATCTCTCCAATGTATATAGGGGTTTCAAGGAATACATCGAAGCAGGAGGGACACACGACGACAAAAAGGGCTCTAAACTGTAGTATGTCCGCTTCAAGGTACAAGTGACTACCATATATAAGATTTACATTTTCTGACATATTTTCTTCATCTCTTTATTTGTTTTTCTTTCTTCACAGTGTCATCAAAAGGGCAGCGACGACCTTTATGGTTTGTATGTCATGCATCACATGGTGATCTTGATTGCCGGCTCAGATCGTTTCCCTAAGGCATATGTACATGCATAACAATACAATTAGCCTTTCACATAGAAATTTGAAAACTTAAATTAGAGCACTCGTTTTTATTTTGTAGCTTACGAATATCCCCAGAAGAGTGTAGACAGCACTGCACTTAACAAGATACGAGACCACTTATGCCAGTGGTACTGGATAGAATGCTTGTCGGAGGACGGACGGTTTAGAGATCCCGAAAGCTCCTACTAGACCATATGTGAACAATATTACATATCTGAATGCGATTGCATGTATACTGATGGTTAAGCATGTTTGAGTTCTATTTTATGAACGAATGTGATATGTGTTTGTTGTAACAAAGTGTTCGTGTTCTGTGAATGTGACATGTTGTCTGTAATTACTGTGTGAATGTGATATGTGCATGTTGTGTGAAATATGTGCTGATTGGAGGGTGAATTAGAAAATAACACACCACACACCTTCATCTCTATCGGTTCTTTGTAAGAAGCGATAGAGATGACAGGCTCATCTCTATCGGGCAAGAACCGACTGTAATAGAGTCGTCTCATCTCTGTCTCATGACTTTGTATCGTCAGCAGAACTGACTGTGATGACGAAAAAGAACCGGTTGTGATGTATATTTATGTAGTAGTGTGAAAACATTATGTAATATCACTTTAATTCAACATGCTTTCCTGTAATCTGTAAACCAAAAACGAAATTAATTGTGTAGAGTAGCCTTTATCAGCTGAAACGATCTGAATTCCGAAGTCTCTCAGCTCATGGAGAGATGGGGTGGAAGGCAATGACGGAGTGGTTGGCAATGTGCAGGCTGAACTGCCCGCCTTTCTCGCTCACGTCGAGCTTGTCCACTCCCGGCGGCGGCACCATCTCGAAGCTCCTGACAAGCTTCCCGACGATCAGAGCGAGGATGGGCAGCGCCAGGATGATGCCGGGGCAGCTTCGCCGGCCCACACCGAACGGCAGGAACCGGAAGTCCACCTTTCCGCCGACGGTGGCGTCCACGATGCTCTCCTCGTCCAAGAACCGCTCCGGCCGGAACTCCTCCGGTTTCTCCCACAGCTCCGGGTTGTTGGCCAGCCACCACGCGTTGACAACCACCTTGGAGCCCTTGGGGATGGTGTACCCGCTGAGCTTGGCCTCCTCGAGGTTCATGTGAGGGACGAGGAGCGGGATGGGGGAGTGCAGCCGCAGCGTCTCCTTGATGACGGCCTGCAGGTACGGCAGCTTGTGAATGTTGGACTCGGTAATCGGCTCGTCGTCGCCGAGCACGTCCTTGATCTCGCTGCGAACCTTGCGCTGCACGGCCGGGTGGTTCACGACCTCGGCGAGAGCCCACTCGATGGACCAGAGCGTCGTCTCGATGGCCGCGACGTTGATGTTCTCGACGATGTAGATGACGTTCTCCGGCGTGATCTCGGCGTTCTTCTCTGCTTCAAGGATGTGGTCAATGGCACAGCGGAGCTTGTTCCTGTCTCCAGGATTATCCATGACCTTCCTTCTCTTCTCGACGTAGTTGTTGTTGAAGAATGCGAGCCTCCTACTCTGCAGGTCCCTGCACTTGTTGAGGTAGCCGCGCAGGAAGGGCCTCAGGATGGGGATGAAGTCGCCGTAGTTGTACTCGAAGCTCTGCGCGAGGCGGCTGCGCTCGGAGTTGAACTCGGTGGCCTCGATGAACATGGGGTCGTCCACGGACTCAAACCGCGCGTCGAACATCATCCGGTACATGATGTTGTAGAGCATGAGCTGCAGCCTGCGGCGAACGACGAAGCCGGCGCCCTGGGCCACCGGGTCGCCGAGCAGGTCGGACACGACGGCGTCCATCTCGGCCTCCCACATGGCCTTGTACTGCTGCACGACGCGCGCCGTGAAGAATGGCAGCGTCATGACGCGGCGCATGCGGCGCCAGTGCTCGCCGTACTCGGTGAACACCATGTCCGCGCCGTTCGCGGTGAAGATGTCGAATACCACGTTCCGGGGGCGCGACCCGAACTCCACCCCCTGCGTGTGCAGCACCTCCGTGGCGAGCCGCGGGTCCGACACCACCACCAGGTTGCGCACGCCGAGACGGAGCCGGAACACCTGGCCGTACCGCGCCGACAGCCGCGCCAGGAACCGGTGGTTGAGGTCGTTGCCCACCTGCAGCCAGTTGCCGAACACAGGCACGGCCGCCGGCCCGGGCGGCTCGTTGTCACCACCGTTGCCCTTCCCGGTGAGAACAATGCCGACAAAGACAGCCGCCGGCAGCAGCAAGCTCAGCACGGGGTTCTGTGCCTGCAATGACGACTTGACGAGCCAATGCACGGCTAACGAGGCAGCCGTGGCGAAGGCCACCCTGGCCGCGGAGGCTGCCATCTTTGTGCTCTGCTTGCTGTTTGTTGTGTGATTTCGAGGTGGTGATGCCTGATGTGCTGGATGATGATTTCGGAGGCATGGTCCGTGGGGTGCTTATATAACGCCGTGGATTGGCAGGTGGCCTCGTGGGAAAGGCCTCGGCACGAGCAGATGCGGCAAAATTCCATGGTTTTGGGCGGAAACCCGTGTGCCGGGTAGTGAAACGGCGTAGGCGCGCGCGATAGGGGAGTCGTCGGCAGAAGGGGGAGACGTGGATTTGGCGTGCGCTGTTTCGAGCTTGTGTGATCAGAGTCGAGAGACGCTGGTTGGTGCGCTATTCGTCTGACCTGGTCACGCTGCGGCCCAGTGGGTTGCTGTGATGCGGTTTGCTGCCGGCTTGGGTTTGGTGGGGGTGAGACGTCCATTAGCATGGAAATGGACACGATTACGTCTATGCGGTCACATTCTGACTGTGCGTTCGAGTGTTTGTTTGAGTTTATTGACCACTGTATCGGAGATTCCGTGTCGCTGGGACGTTGGTTTTCCATCTATTCTTTGACCAACAAAAAAATACTCTTTTGTCGTACAAAAATATTGTTTTGGATATTGACACAAAACCCAAAACATAACTTTTTTTTTTCGAATCAGGAGCTCATACTTCATTACTTATGAGTAAGAGTACATTTACGAGATAGACAATAATAGCACACTAGTGCAACCTACAGGATTTCCACAAGTAAACAAGGTTTTGGCAATCACATTCAATCACCACCTTATCAGCCTCCCAATCCAATGCGATACGCACCCCGTCGCGAACAGCAAAGGCCTCTGAAACCAAAACACTTATACCATCGTGACCTTGTCGCCAGAAAAGCACTAGTATGGTTATGAGCTATCACGCGAAGTTAGGGGCGGAGCCAGCCTAGGCTCGAGCCTCGAGCTAGTCCAAAGGATATTTAGCTAATTTTTGAATTTGCATTGAATTTACAAAGAATTTTTGAATTTTTGAGCTGAGATCGGCTCCGCTCCTAACACCAGTTGCACCATTGAAAACGTCATGGTAGAATACCCCGTTGTGGAATATAAGAACCCGAGTACCCTCATGACAAGCCCAAGAGGGAGGCCCAGAAGATACTCCCCGTGTCAGGCCCCGCTGCCGTGCGCAAGGGGACATATCCTAAAGGAAGTTGAACTTATATTTAGATATGATAGATACGGTTGTAATCCGAGTCGTTAATAGGGTAGATAAAGATGTAAACTCTATCCTATTAACTGACTAGAATCTTGTAACCGATCGGAATCTCCAAACCGATTAGGACTCTGTAAACCGCCCCACCCCCGTTATATAAGGGAGAGGGCGGGCAACAACATAGGGATCGGATGATCCAAGCCTAGAGCAATCAAGCCATAGAGCATAGCACACCTCATATCGCCCGAGCATATTGCGCTTTGAGTAATCTTAGATCCAAGAGATCGCATAATCCCGATACAGGACTAGGGTATTATCTCCTCGCGAGAGCTGAACTGTCTAAACCCCTTGTCTTGTGTGACCTTGAGTTTGAGATCTAACGCCTACCCCATAAATTTATTGCCGACTACAAAAGTCGGCGGTTAGCGCGCCAGTAGGGAAGCGCTATAATCTTTTCTCACGACTCGATGGCGGCAATCGGTGGATTCGCCGCCACCTTCGTCTCCGGCCGGCCTTCCGCCGAAACACGGACTTCGTCGCGAATCTTGCGCGGAGAGCTTATGCATGCGGTCCAAAACCGGATCCGATCCGTAAAGATCGAGCCAACCCATCTCGGTATGTCACTTTGACTTGGCCGGCAAACCAGTCTGCGTCGCGAGGAATTGCTGCGATCTTCGTGGCATCTTCGCGATAGAAGAGCAGAAGACCGATCTCCAACGCCAACAAGAAGAACAGGAAGCTGCAGGGGAAGATCGTCTTCGTAAGGGTAAGGAGATGCAGGTGCGGTCGCTTCGATCTCGCGGTCGCAATGTCCGCGAGGACCTCCTACAATCCAAGTTGGGAGATCAAGCCGTTTTCCGCACGCCAATGCAGAACGTCGTCGCCTCCAAGACGCTTCTCGACAAACTGAACCCGATGATTGCATCGGATAGCCCGGTGGTCCCGATCGTGGTCCAGATCAAGGCCATGGTGACGGCGGCCGCAATTTAGCGAAATCAGGAAAAGCCGGTAGGTGAAGCGCACTTGCGCTCCCACGCGGCTTTCGGCACGGCCACGAGCCTACGCCTGCGCCCCGAGCGCCACCTTCGGCGCGCCACGAGCCTCGCTGCGCCCGGCGCCACCTTCGGCACGGCCACCACCACGCTGCGCCCGGCGCCACGTTAAGCACGGCCACCGACCTCGCTGCGCCCGGCGTCACCTTCGGCATAGCCACAAGCCAGCCTGCGCCCCGAGCGCCGTCTACAGCTCATCTACAAGCCTTCGCCTGCGCCATGAGCAAAGATGGCATGATCATCAGCAACATATGGAGCATAAAGCAGCTAAGTCGCTTTTTACTCAATTATGTCATTATAAATAAAATTATTGACTTTCCTGACTTGCTACTTAGTTGATCCACAACTAAGCAGTAAGTCGGGGGCTACACCTAATAGCGTGCGCATGCGCACATCTTTTTTTAGTTGTATTTTTCTTCTTTTGCTTAACGATTGCGAGTGAATCCGAGTGCGATAACTCCAAATTGTGAAGCTCTGACCCCATGAACAGCGAACTTTAGTCACCCAAAACACGTGCCTGGGAAAAAGAGCCATGAGCCGACTCACAACGCTCGGGGGCTAGACTAGTCAGGCGAGTGCTTAAACAAAAGAGTCAAACCACTCGGATGAATTCAAAATCAATAAGGAAAAAGAGTAAAAACTCTAAAATTATATATACACGATCGGACATCACATCAAGTGAATTGTTTTTACATTGCCTAAGTTACGCATATACATGATTTGGGGCTACTAAATTTAGATACAACGTGTGTGAGCCAGCGCTTCAGCGAGCGACATCAAGAACCGGCGACAAATGAATTTAAAGGAGCAATACGAATTTTGCCTTGAGCGGGAAAAGCGTTTTGACTTCTGCATATCGTTTGGGATACAGTATGTCCCAATATGAGCCGACTGCCAGAATTCCAATAATGGGGCTAGGAACCACTCGGAAAGTTTAACGTGTGAATCTCTATTGAGTCCTTCACGATCTCTTTGCCTACAACAGGGCACTCGGCTGTAAAGCAAAACTAGTCGGGAAGCTGCATCAAGAACTGGAAGCACTCGGCGTGAAGCATGACTCAGTTGGGCTGCAACCAGGAAGGCGGCAACTCGATCGCAAAGGACTCGGGGGCTACTGTGGAATATAAGAACCCGGGTACCCTCATGACAAGCCCAAGAGGGAGGCCCAGAAGATACTCCTCGCGTCAGGCCCATTGCAGTGCATGAGGACATATCCTAAAGGAAGTTGAACTTATATTTAGATATGATAGATACGGTTGTAATTCGAGTCGTTAATAGGGTAGATAAAGATGTAAACTCTATCCTATTAACTGACTAGAATCTTGTAACCGATCGGAATCTCCAAACCGATCAGGACTCTGTAAACCGCCCCACCCCCGCTATATAAGGGAGAGGGCGGGCAACAACATAGGGATCGGATGATCCAAGCCTAGAGCAATCAAGCCATAGAGCATAGCACACCTCATATCGCCTAGAGCATATTGCGCTTTGAGCAATCTTAGATCCAAGAGATCTGCATAATCCCAGCACACAGGACTAGGGTATTATCTCCTCGCGAGAGCTGAACTGTCTAAACCCCTTGTCTTGTGTGACCTTGAGTTTGAGATCTAGCGCCTACCCCATAAATTTATTGTGACTACAAAAGTCGACACCCGTCAACATTAATTTTTAAAATCCCTGCACCCCGATGACTCCATGTCATATGAGATGGCCGTGGTGAGCATTGATTCGGTGGACTTGATCAGATTAAAAGCTACTTCTCTTGCCCACTTCACTGTCTGGGTCAGGCCAACTGGCACCTCACCATGCTAATGAGCTTACCGTGCATTCCAAATGGACCACATACCGAGCCGTGCACAAGTGGGCGAAGGGGCGCCGCCCGCCCCCAATTCCTGAGCCCCACCCAATAGCTTATCTGCCCAGTTACGTATATCGGTATACGAGGCGTCAATCGATCATCGATGCAATAGAAAACGAAACGACGGCAGCGAGCCTGCGATGCACACGCACGCGCCATCTCCCGATCGATCAATATCAAGCGACAAGCGGCGGCGCCCAGCGCTCTCACCTCTCAGCTCTCTCCGACTCTCCGCTCGGCCGCTCCACGGCGGGCCGTGCCGCTGTCGCTGCCGGCTGGTTCCGAGCAGCAGGCGGAGGCAGGCGCCAGGCTGCAGACGTCGACACGGGTTCAGCCGTCAGGCCCTAGGTACTAGTTTAAATGTTTAATTAACCTACTAGTTTATTTATCCTTTTTTAATTCTTCTAGTAACATGCATGCTTAACAACTTATGCGATTATTATTTTTACTGATTCCTTGTAGATTGTTGTCGACATCATGCGCCTAGGAAATATGCATCTAGTAGCCGAAAAGAAAAAAGGAAAGACACAGAGGATTTTGTACTATCACAGAAAGGAGCCATGAATAAATTTCTTAAGAAGGACACGGGAAATTCAAGAAACGAAAATGAATTGGCAATAGTGCTTGTGGAGCCGGTGGAGGAACAAATTGGTGGGAATTCAGAAGAACAAATTGGTGGGAATTCAGAAGAATGAAGCCCTACAGAACATAATGTAAGTGATCATGAGAACATATTTCATTCAAGCACTTTCTGATTCACTAGTGTTGATGAACCACCAGTAGTGACTATAGATATATATGATCCAAGAAATTGGAATAATCTTGACAACAAAGTAAGAGATACATTAGTCGAGAAGGGACCAATAAGAGAAGAAAATCTTGTGTTTCCTACGGATGGCAACACTAGGCATTTTGCTTATTCTCATTATTATAGAAAATTGAGCAATGGTGAGGTACATGACAGAAAATGGTTAGTTTACTCAAAACATGTTGATGAGTGTTTTGCTTCGATGTAAGATTTCCAAATCGATAGTTGCACAAGTTCATTAGCACATGATGGATATAGAGATTGGAGACATAATAGTGAGAGGCTAAAAGAACATGAAAATAGTCTTGAGCATATTACTAGCATGAGCAGTTGGAATGAACGAGAGCTAGATTAAGAAAACAAGAAACCATCGATAAAGATTTGCGTGACAAATCACAAAGGAGAAAGAACGCTTGAGACAAGTTTTATTCATAATAGTTGCCATTATGAGATTTCTTGGTAAACGCAATTTAGTTTTTAGAGGGTCCATGTCGACTTTATAATGAACGAATGGCAATTTCTTAGCTTGTGTTCGGATGATTGCGAATTTGACTTGGTAATGCAATATCATCTTAGGCGAATTGAAAGCAAGGATATCCATTACCATTATCTCGATAATAAAATTTAGAATGAGTTGATTTCTCTTTTGGCTTCGATATTACCAAGACTATAATAAAGATTATTAAAGAGGACAAATACTTCTCTGTTATTCTTGATTGTACACGGATGTGAGCCATGAAGAACAAATGTCTTTGATAGTTCGATGTGTCAATATATCTTGCAACCAAATTAAGATTGAGGAATACTTTTGGGTTTCTTAAAGGTGGATGACACATCCGGTTTGGGACTTTTCAATGTATTGATTGATTCACTGAGTCCTTTGATCTTAATATTGGTGATATAAGGGTCAAGGTTATGACAACGGTTCTAATATGAAAGGAAAGCATCGGGAGTACAAAAGATTGTTTGATAAGAATCCAAGAGCTTTTTATATGCCATGTGCTTGTCACGATCTTAATCTTACTCTTTGTGATATGGCAAAATCTTGTAGCAAAGCTATTTCATTTTTTGGAATTGTGCAACGAATATATACATTATTTTCGGGTTCTACGAAAAGATGGAAAGTTTTACTTGATCATGTGCCAAGTTTAACTGTGAAATCATTGTGCAATACTCGTTGGGAGAGTCGTATCAAAAGTGTGGCGGCAATTAGATATCAAGCTCCTCAGATAAGGGCAGCTTTGTTTGAGTTACATCAAGCTTCTGATACTGATCCCATGGCAAAGAGTGATGCAAAGAATTTGTATGACTTGCTTGGTACCTTTGAGTTCATACTTGGTATGGTTATTTGGCATGACATTTTATTTGCTGTAAATGTTGTGAGCAAGAAGTTGCAATCACCATCCATGTGCATTAACTCTACCTTGGAGCAAATAGATGGTATAATGAGTTACTTTGACAAGTACAGAAATGAAGGGTTTGCTTCTAGTATGACCATTGCCAAGGATATTGCTTCTGATATGGATGTAGAGGCATCATTTCCAGTACAACGTCGCTCTCTTAGAAAAAAATATTTTGATGAAAATGATTGCAGTAGTGAAGCAAGTCTACAAGGTGAGAAAGATTTTGAAGTTAATTACTTTTTGGTTATGCTTGATATGGCAAACAGTTCATTGAAAAATAGATTTGAGGAACTCCAAGTATTCAATAGTATATTTGGGCCTCTTCGAACTCAACATCATTGAAATCATTGGATCACATTGAACTTGAGGATTATTGTACTAAGTTGGCAAAACTTTCTCTGTTGATTATTCATTTGATTTTGAGGAAAATAATCGATATCGAGCTAAGAATATTGCAAATGACCTTTCGGATAGATCAATGTACGCTATGGAAATTTACGAGTTTGTCGAAGTGGATTGCTATCCTAACATATTTGTTGCTTATCGGATATTATTTACTATACGATGGCTGTGACATCACCAAAGGAGTTTCTGAAGTGAAATTATTGAAGAATTATTTGAGGTCTACAATGTCTCAAGAAAGGTTAAACGGTCTAGCAACTTTATGTATTGAGAAGAAATTGTTAGATGATATTAATTTTGAAGCCATCATTAATGATTTTGCATCTAGAAATGTTATAAGACATTTTTAAAGGCGATCTCTACAAAATATTTGAGGTAAATAATCTTACTTTTATACTTTTTTTTGTCGTTCATCATTTCTTTACAATATATTAAATCATTTCAGTTGATATATAATATTACAAAAAATTAGTACTTATGTTATAGGTCCTCCGTTTATAACCCCGCCCCAGGCCCCTCTGCACATGCCATATAAAATCATCAAAGCTTTCTCTAAAGAAACCAACTTCTCATCAATTAAGTCCATCTTCCATGTATTCCGGTGCATGTCTAGAAGCTTGATGCCTGTAATATCTTTTATGGTTGCCCAGAAAGCTTGAGCCCATGAACAACGAATAAAAACATGCATCTGAATCCCCACAGGTTTCGCAATGAGAAATCCTCTCCAAATGTCAATGTTTCATCTCTGATCTAGTAGAAAGAAAATTATGGAGCGCTTTCCACCGGAACACTTTAACCTTTGGGGTCACATCCATACTCCACAGTTTCTTCGAAACTTGATTTGTTGTTCCATACGTTTGACTACTAATTTCTATTGTAATAGATTGATGAAACTTAATAAGATTGCACTACTGTTCTGAAATATGTGGTAATGTTTTCTAGTAATGGAAAGTGGGGTTTTCCACTCTTTTTCAAAGAAAAAAAGATTACAATATTATGAAGGTTCTTTTCGAGGCACATTTATACATACTACTTTTGTGCGTTCAATCTAAATATTGAAAAAAAATATACTGATAACCAAAGTTTAGAAACATACCCTAGAACGACATTCTTTTGTACTATTGTTCTAAAATCTGTGGTAATATTTTCTAATAAAAGGAGTTTACCCTATGCTGAGACGATCGTCGGCCTTAGTGGAACCCGTCTCCCAGTTTCCTCGTTCATGGCTACTACTTGAGCATCCACGTCCCACCCCAACCCCTCTCCCTCCTATTCCTCATCGCCACGCCACCCCGGATTCTTCTAGAGCCTGCCTCCTTCTCCCCATTCACCGAGCCGCCTAGAGCCCCGAGCACCATCCCTTCCTCTCTCATGCAGATCCGAAGTGCCGCCACTTCCTATCCTTCTCTAGTTACGGATTTGGCCTATATCCGTCGTCGCCTGACCCGCTGCACCAGAGGAAAGTGGTGGCTGCCATAGTGGGGTGGCTGGGATTGGTGACGGCAGTAGTATCATGCCCCCAATATGAAATCCGAATAGAAAAAGCAAAGCACAGGTACATAATGTTGGTGATGTCTGATGTGCTGGTTGCTGATTTCGGAGGCATGGTCCGTGGGGTGCTTATATAACGCCGTGGATTGGCAGGTGGTCTCATGGGAAAGGCCTCGGCACGAGCAGATGCGGCAAAATTGCATGGTTTTGGGCGGAAACCCGTGTGCCGGGGAGGGAAACGGGGTAGGCGCGCGCGAGAGGGGAGTCGTCGGCGGAAGGGGGAGACGTGGATTCGTCGTGCGCTGTTTCGAGCTCGTGTGGTCAGAGTCGAGAGACGCTGGTTGGTGGGCAATTCGTCTGACCTGGTCACGCTGCGGCCCAGTGGGTGGCTGTGATGCCGTTTGTGGATCTTGACTTCCCGAGCGCAGGCGAACGGCAGAGTTGGGGCCGCCATGGGGGCTTGCTGCCGACTTTGGGTTTGGACACGATTGCGCATTGGCGTGTATGCGGCCACGTTCTGAATGTGCGTTCGAGCTTTTGTTTGAGTTTATTGACCACTGTCTCGGAGATTCCGTAGGTGGGTTGTTGGTTTCCGTCTATTTTTGTTGACCAGTCAAAAAATACTCTCTAAACACAACCCAAAATATTACCCTTTTTTTCCCAATCAGGAGCTCATACTTCATCTATACCCTTTATAATGCACCTAAGTATTCTTTTCTACGTTCACCCCAAATAATACACCCCACTAGAGATGGCCTAACTTCCATGCACCCAGCGAAACGTTCTCAGAAACTTACCTCCATCAAAATTAACCTCACAGATCTTTCCTCAGCTTTACTCACCCACATCCGATGGCCATTGTTTAATATGTTTAACTCATCCCTGTGGTCCACAACAGATCTCCTTCCACCTCCAGCATCATCTCAAGGAAAAGGAAACAAATATCCTGGAATCAAGGAAAAGGAAACAAACGTTATAGAAAAGGAAAAGACCATATATTACTTGCTGGGAAAAGGAAATCGGAAGACAGAGCACTATACTAGTTACGAGTAAGAGTACAATCGTGAGATAAGACAATTAGGTAAGAACACACGCACTTGCATGGTTAATCCAAGTGCACAATTCGCTACGCGATGCAGCCTGTTTAGCACACAAATGAGCAGTCTCTTACTCAGCTCCTGAACCTCATTAAGAATGGAGGAAAACTCCGATCTGTGGAACTTACGGGATTTCCACAAGTAAACAAGGTTTTGCCAATCACTGATACCACCAAAAAAGCACCAGTATCGTTACGAGCTATCACGCCAGTTGCACCGTTGAAAACGTCATGGTAGAATATCCCATCAACATTAATTTTTAAAATCCCTGCACCCGGAGGACTCCATGTCATATGAGATGGCCGTGGTGAGCATTGATTCGGTGGACCTGACTGCATCAGATTAAAAGCTACTCCCTCCGTCCTGAAAAATAAGGGACAGAAGAAATTTTAGGACAGATTATGGTTTCTGCCAAAAGACTCTAATGCCCCTATTTAATACTGTGTCTCTATTAATTGGCAACATGCATGCATTGATTAATCACGATTATAGGGAATGACTTGCCTCATTTTTATTTTGGAATATGTGTGGTCGCATGTATCTGCGTGCATCTGCATGCATGGGCACAATTTGAGGACACAATTTAAGGGGGGAGAGCTCTCAATCCCTAATATTGGAGGATACAATTTGAATGCTTCTCTCCCTTACTTTCAAGGACGGAGGGAGTACATCTCTTGCCCACTTCACTGTCTGGGTCAGGTTTTGAAAAATCGTTTTCAGACTAGTTTTCTCAACCCCGTCGGCACTGAAAATTGCGAAAAACAGCTCGAAAACCGCAAAAAACCGAACAGTATGGAAATTCAAACAATTTTGAAAACTGGTTGAACCGGCGAGCGAAAACCGCTCGGTTTTTGCCGAAAACTGCTAGAAACCGAAGCCGGTTGAAAAAATAGGAAAAAATCGAGAAAAATTGAAAAAAAATGTTATAAAATTTGTAAATATCCAGTGAAGGCCAGAAAATAGGAAAAATGTAATAAATATATAAAAATAGTATGTAAAAACACGAAAAAATTCCGGTATGACCTCTCCTAAATATGGAAAACTTTTGACATGACCTTTGCTATATTTTAAACAATTGAAAGTTGTAAATTAGGTATTTAGCAATAATATATCAACAAATAATCTTTCATTTCAATACTACTCACATATCAATGAAACAAGTGCAAAAATAGACATTCACATAATCACATAGCAATATCATTCAGAATTTCACTACCATTCACATGTCAAGTTGTCAATACCATTTACATTCTAATACTTTTCAATTGAAGTTGTGGAGTAGGCATAGGCATAGCTTCATCATTCTTCTATTGTCACAGAAATGCCATATTCGACATACATGAACGGAATGTTAGTAAAAAATTGAGTTGCAATGAAATGAAACAAAATTTCGACATTACCTTTGCTATATTTTAGACAATCTAAAGTCGTAAAGTAGGCATTTAGCAATCATATGTGAATAAATAACCTTTTATTTCAATACCATTCACATGTCAATCCAATAAGCGCAAAAAAATAGGTATTCACATATCAATATCATTCACATTTAGATACCTTTCATTTGAAGTTATAAAGTAGGCATATTTTCGTCGTCCTTCCAACACAAATGCCATATTGGACCTGCATGAACGCTATGTTAGTATAATATCAAGTTGCAACAAAATGAAACATGCAAATGAAATATTACCTTCGGGGCTACAGGTAGTATTGTTGCATGTACACTTGTTGGCCATGTTGTATTCCTCGGTGGACATCAAGACCAATCCTCGTGTAGCTAGCAACTCCGCCTTGTAATCGTGCCAGCTTTGCCCCATCCATGTACTTGTTGTTTGTCATTGTTGATACAACATGGCATAAAACTCAGGGTCGTGTCACTCGTAGACCCATTGGGTGGGAGGTTGTGCATGAGCATCAGGGATAGCGTAGTCATAGCTGTCATATGAGCCATAGCTCCCTTGCGTCTTGGCGATGCTATAGGAGCTAGAGCTAACCTATGGTGCGTTCTTTCCCTTCCCGCTGGTAGTTATCCTCTGTGATTGGGGAGCGCCATAGTCTTTGTCCTGTGTCGTATGAGTGTACTGCAACTCTCCTGTAAATTCAACAGGATGCTACTCTTTTGATTGGTGCGTGGAAGGTATGGAGGCATAGCGACCGGAGTCACCATCATCGGTGTCCGTCTTGGAGCTGTTATCATTAGACTCTTGGTATGGCGGGCTCCGACGGTCCCTACTCTCAGTGGAGTCATTACTCCCTACATGATGAGGCTCATCTGCGAAATGCTTCCCCTTTCCTTTAGAGGATACCATCCTTTTTGTTGTATTCCTTCTCGGGACTGATTGGTGCTTCCTCTTCCATGTATGAGTGTCCCCGACTGTCTTGTCTGTCCATTCGGGGATGCTTTCAGCCCCAGTGTCCTTTCTTAACACAGCAGAGTGAATCGGGTCTGTCACAAGCTGTGATGGACGAGGGGTGTCACTCTCTGTATCCTCCTCATCAAGTAATGGTTCACCGTTGGACCTTCCTTTTTTCATCCACTGTCTGATCGGGTTTGCATCGTCGTATAGTGTTAGCTCCATAAGTTGCTGGAATGGATCGTCTTCATCTGAGCGCTTTTGATTTTCTGCGGCTTGAATTCGAAGCCGAAGGTAGTAGTTGACGTACACCAGCTTATATAGTTTCCTGTAACACATGTGCAACTGCAAGATACTGTGTTCCATGAAAGATTATATTACCGGTATTTATATAAGTGTTGCGCGTTAAGTCGTCCATTCTTCAATCCACCACGTCCATGTACATCGCCTTTGTACACGTCCTGCCAAGTGCTGCTTCAGTCGGATCGCACCGCCTCCTTTCTTCTCTTTGAGACAATGCTTGCATCAAAATCCAGCATCCAACTTCTCATCGTGTTCCCACACCATGTCGACATGGTCTGCCATCTGCTAATAATAGATAATAAAAGTAAGCATACATATTTGAAAAATTGTTTTTACTAAAATATGTTGAAGTAAATATTGCTACTTAACATACTCGAACAACTATTTGTACTAAAACTTGTTGAACAAAACAAATAGTGAGCATTTCATCATCAAACGTTAGTGTAGGTATGATTTTGTGGCCAATACATATGATGCTCAGAAGGTATGATTTTGTGGCCATGACTCCGCTATTTGCTGATTTTAGAGTAGTATCTATTTGTTGGTTGTCCATTGAGCCATTTCATCACAAACACAATATACATCTAGTTAGCATTTCATCACCAACACAGTATACATTTTATCATGAATCAACAACATACATGCATAAATCATCAACAACTACCGAGCGGTTTGCATAAAAAAACCGAACGAAAATCGAAGTAAACCTAGTGAAAATCTACCTGAAACCGTGATTTTTGTCGCTACTGTCGATTTTCGTTACCTCCATGAGAAACCACGCAAGCCGAACGGTTTTCACGCAAAACCGAGCGAAAACTGCTCCTCCGATGGCGGTTGGAGAGCACTCGGCGGTTGGAGAGCACTCGGCGGTCAGATTGGGGCAGCGTCGACACGGTCTTCTCGAGTGAGGAATGGGGAAAGCGTAGCTGCAATTATTGCCATGTTGGAGTCTGCTGCCCTGGTCAGCATGTGAAGGAAAATATGAAGGCCGGGATGGGCTGACGTGGGCTGAAAGCCCATAGGCCACATTTTCCTTTTTTTTTGCTTTTTCCATTTTTCACATTTCAAATGGCTCAAAAACGTCTCCAAAATTCGTTTTTTTCAAAAAAAAAACAATCACACCAGAGGTCACATCGAAATTAATACTAATTTTAGGAATATTTTGGATAATTTGTTCCAAATTTTATTAAATTTTTGAATTTGAATTTCAACTCAACCGGTTTACCGAACGGTTTTACTTCCCGAGCTGGCCCGGTACGCTCGAAAACTACGGTAAATGAGCGGTTTAACGCGGTTTTGCAAACCCTGGTCTAGGTCAGGATAGCTGGCACCTCACCATGCTAACCAGCGTACCATGCATTCCAAATGGACCACATACCACACAAAATCATTGAAGCTTTCTCTAAAGAAACCAACTTCTCATCAATTAAGCCTATCTTCCATGTATTCCGGTGCATGTCTAGAAGCTTGATGCCTATAATATCTTGTATGATTGCCTAGAAAGCTTGAGCCCATGAACAACGAATCAAAACATGCATCTGAATCCCCACAGGTTTCGCAATGAGAAATCCTCTCCAAATGTCAATGTTTCATCTCTGATCTAGTAGAAACAAATTATGGGGCGCTTTCCACCGGAACACTTTAACCTTGGGGGCACATTCATACTCCATAGTTTCTTCGAAACTTGATTTGTTATTCCATACATTTGACTAATAATTTCTATTGTAATAGATTGATAAAACTTAATAAGATTGCACTATTGTTCTGAAAATATGTGGTAATGTTATCTAGTGATGGAAAGTGGGGTTTTCCACTCTTTCTCAAAGAAACAAGATTACAATATTATGAAACCTCTTTTGTGACATTCTTTTGTACCCTAGAACGACATTCTTTTGTGACTGAAGGGAGTAATTAAGACTATTTCAATCATATGATTTCTGGAACCACCTCTTAGTGAGGTGAAATAGTTACTAGGCCACCCACCATAGTTCAAATCCTAGTGCATACCTTTTCGCACATGCGAGTGCACGTGAGTGGAAACTCTATGAAGTCATGGATTTACTCCCAACCTCTATATTTTTGGGCACGTGCTAAGGGGGCGTGTGCGCACATGTGGGGGTGTGTGTGCACGCGTGCGTCTTCCTTATAATTGAAAAAAAAGATTCTAAATGAAACATTTTCCTTTTTCCATATTAAAATAAAACAGCTTTCTAGTAAAAGATAATCTTTTTATTTTTTGACCAAAAAAATAGTTGGAGAGGCCCTGACTATATTATATTAATATATATACAAAAAACAAAAAATAGTCTTGAACATTGGTAAAGGGCAGTTACAATCCATTGAGCCAGGAAAATACATGTGATCTAATGCTACCTTTTACTCTATGCAAATGAAGAGTGATCTCCTCAAGAAAATTATGCTTCCAAGGTTGAACCGAAGGTTCAATCGGATCAAAGATCTTTCTATTCCAAAGTTTCCAAATATGCCAAAGATCTCCATGAAGAATTGAGTTCCAAAATTCTGCCTAGCCTGTGTCATCATATCCATAGTATTAGCTAAAGAATCCCACCAAATCCCAATCTACTGCCAGCAAATTTTGCTGAAGGGGCACAGAAAGAAAAGATGCCTCACCGTTTCTTCTTCTGTTTCTTGGCACATAACACATCGGATATCACTGCCTGTATACCAATTTCATCAGGTCAGTATGGTTTTTGTGTTTAAACGATCTTTTGAAAGAAGCCAACTAAAAACTCACAGCTTAGGAACAAACTTGCTTTGTCAAATCCATTTAAGAGGTGCCAGTGTATATATACTTTGGAATTGATGACTGTAATATCTCCTGGATGTAAATATGTATTGACCCTAGATATATGTCAACTGATCATTTGTAGTTTGGCTACAATTAAAGTTCGCCAGTAGATTTTGTAATTCATGAAATTCCGCTAGAGCTTCCACAGAGAGAGGTAAGTTAAAGTGTTCTGCCCAAATGGTTTCCTCAAAGAAAGAAGAGACTGAGATATCCTCATTCTTGGCAAAGGAATAAAGCCTTGGTAATGTGAGACAAGGTAAATGCCCATTCCAAATATCCTTCCAAAAGCTAACAGTCATTGCAGAACCCACCACTATAGTTGCTATAATGCAGAACTCTGTAACCATTTTCATGATATCTTTCCACCAAATGGACCTAAGCTGACTTGCTGAATGAGGTATTCAATTATGGTAGTAGGTATTCCTCAATAGACTAACCTATAGAATGTCTTTCTTGTTGTAGAAGTTATGTAGGTGTTTGAAAAGAAGAGCTATATTATGAATTTCCAGATTTAAGATTCCCAAACCTCCCTTATTTTTTGGTTTGCAAACTATATCCCATGCTGCTAGAAATTGACATCGATAGATGAGATCATTTGACCTTCTCCATAAGCAGTGTTTTTGAGCTCTATCAATATGATTGATCACCGCTTTGGGTAATTTGAGTGAGCACATGTAATAGATTGGCAAAAGAGACATCATTGAATTTACCATGGTAAGTCGCCCTCCATATGATAGGAAAGTTGCACTGCTTGACAAATGTCTCTCAATGGGATCAATGAGAGGTGAGAAGTCCTTTATCTTGGCTTACAAATTCCGAGAGGTAATCCCTGATAAGTAAAAGAATTTTTCCTTTCGCGCAACCAAAAGTATTTGCTAAAGTTGTAAATTGTTCTTCCTTATTGTTGATCGGCTACATTGAATATTTCTACGTCACATCCTGAAAATTTATAAAGTAAGAAATCTAACTCAAAGATTTTATTTTATTATTTTATGTTTTTTTTTATTTTCCTGGATTATTTCTTGATTTTCTTGGTTCTCTTGATTATGCTTTAAAGGAGAAATCCTTTTTAATATCAATTGAAGAAATAATAAGTAAGAATAAAACCCTATGATAATAAAACCAACAAGATCTCTGCAAAATCTTGAGGGATATCCAGAACTCTGTTTATGAATTTAAAATGTCGCATGACACTTAATGGTGAGTTGAAAGGCAATTAATTGACACTTGACAGTGAAGAGCAACCTATATCATAATTAAATAACAATAATCCAATTTTATTTCGACCTGAAAATTTTATATTAATTTATAAAGTGATATATCTATGAACATTAAAAATATCATAAATTAATAAATTAGTTTGGTATATTTAAAAATTTAAAAATTGAAAGATTGAAA
Organism: Otatea glauca; assembly: GCA_036346275.1. Taxonomy (NCBI): domain Eukaryota; kingdom Viridiplantae; phylum Streptophyta; class Magnoliopsida; order Poales; family Poaceae; genus Otatea; species Otatea glauca. Next base: position 35,920,809 of record CM070713.1, on the reverse strand, counting down.
ATTTGAAAGGAACAATGTTAGAATTTTTGTAAGTTAAATACAAAATATCGTAATCTTAAAATTTTACTGAAGAATTATACGAAATCAATGAACTCTTACAAAAAGTTTAAGAAATTATTGACGAGTTATAAATCTCCAGAAAATTTAAAAACGGAAAGCAACATTTTGAGCACAGTGCATTACCAGAATTATTATAAATTCTGTGCACATCCTTTCGACTTGAAAATTTGAAAAGATAATGGAACTTATCTCTAGAGCTCAGGGAGGGATGAATCCAGTGCCTCCCCTCTCTTCTCTCTTACTGGCGGGCCCAACTGACTGTGCGGACCTTTGGCCAGTTGAGCCGGGCCGTTTTCCCTGTCACTGAGCGGTGGGTCATGGTCCCACTCGTCAGGCACCATCACCTTCCCTCGCTCTTCCTTTTCCAGCCGAAACAATCGCCGCTTCCATCGCCGGCTCTCCCGATCGTCCTTCCCGCCGCGCCTCTTTAATATCAGCCATACCGCGTCTCCGAATCCGCGCTCGGCCGTCCAAATCTCGCGCCGAGCTGACCAGCGTCGCTGCTCGTCCTGCGCTTTCCCTCCACGCCTGCCACGGCAGAGACTTCTCCCGTTTCCGTCGCCACGGCAAGCGGGCGGCATTGATTCCTTGCCGCGGCCGTTGCTCCAATGCGACCGGCAAAATGATGGAGGCGCCGAAAGTTCCAAGCGTTCCTGTGCTTTGGTCTCTCCGGCATATTTATTTCGCAACCCGTGCGCGACGCCGGCGCACTCGCCTTACCTCTCCGTGCGACAGCGGCACTGTGGCTCCATCCCTCTTCAATGGTACGCCATGCCCTGCCAGCGCCATTACCGTGCCGACCATACCTCGTGCCGGCTGTAGCAGCGCAAAATCCGTGTGCACTGCCTCTATATAAGATGCCGAATGCATCTAACGTGCAGCTGCAGCTCATTTCCACTCCCAGTGCGCCCAGGCCGTTGCCCAGTTGCGCCAGCAGTCGCCCCTAATCGCCATTTTGGTAGAACACCAGTAAAAGGGGAGAAAAACCAGTACAAGCTGTCCGATGAAACATCTTCAAATTCCCTGAGAATAGAGCATCTTTAGGCATCTCTGAACCACACGCAAGCTTCATTTTCAGCTCCTTCCATCTCTGCCGCCACCGCCACAGGGTCATCTTCCTTCCGGCCGGTCGCACGGTGGCAGAGAAGCTTGGCTAGTCTCCGCCCAAACTTGCTAGCTACTTTCCCCATTTTTTCTATCAGAAGTTCGTCGACTCACTACTACACAAATAGTCATAACAGACGGTTCTAAAAACTTATCACAGACAGTTCTGTGAATCGTCTGTAACCATGTGTCAGTGATGTAAGGGCACATCACAGACGATTTCTGAATCGTCTATAAAAAGAGAATCACAAACTGTTCTTGTTTAGAACCGTCTGTGATGATTGGTTCTAATGTGTACCCATAATTTAATAAGACTACTTCAGAACTACTTACTCCTGAAAATTAAATTAAGATTGCATATTCTCCTTAGATAATGATGCCAGGATCACAGCAGAGTTCTGCAAGTGTTGGAAAGAAAAGGGCAAGCCTAAATGCTAACTCGAAGGGCAAGAATAAGTGGATTGGATTTAGGGTTCTCTACTAAAAAATTTCTGGCACTACAATCCAGAATGTAAGTATTCAAATTTTCTGCCAATAAGTGTTTATCTAGTACCATTCAACTGTAACACTTAGCTTTGTTATTGTTTTGTTGAAGCCTGGTATGCCAAATCAAAGGATCATCAAGACATCTGCTAAGAGCCTAAGACCAGTGTGACAACTTACAATGGAAAGCATTATTACAGCATCCTAATGTATTAATATGTACATAGAGTACAGGCATGTAGTGCCATTTTCCAGTCTCACGTAGATGCTAGCTTAGGTTTCCATTCTCCATAACAAGCAACTCTCAACACTGTAACCTATCAAATGCACCTATATGAAATCAAACACAACAGAAGAGGCAGAAAATAAGAGCTCAAAGCACAATAAGAAAACTATTCTGCCAATTGTTGAGTTTTTGAGAGAGTAAAGGAAAACAAAATGGTACGCTGTAACAGATTAATTTTTAATACATTCTCTCATGAAAAATCAAAGGATCACTGACCAGATTCACATGATGCACATGTGTGGCAACCTTCAGTTTAGCAAGGAATTCTTGTGTTGCCAGCGCATCTATGTTTTTTTATGGCGACTTTCTGAACATAGAAGAGGGAAAAGGCAAGCCATTTTAAATCAAAGCAGATCACATACGGATCTTTTCTCAGTTTTTCCTTCTTGTATGTGCAACTCCACAAATGGTCATGCCTAGTGGTTGTCTATTAATGTATGAAACGCACTCTGCTACACTGGCTATCCATGTCCATACTGATTACTGAGTAAAAGGTTGGACTAACCTTGCCTCTAAGTTCAGCATAATAAATAAAGCCAGAAGCACCTTGACCAATTTTATTATCCATGCTAAAGCCCTTTGTAGCATTCAAAAGTTCTTCATATGAGAGTTTTATTGATATGTCAACCTTAATACCCTCAGCTTGCAAACTGCCACTTGGAAAGATATAGGTAATTGAGAAAGCATATAAACTCTATGCTATTGTATTTGCGGAGAGATAACACGATTTGTATCACAAATAAGAGAATAAGGGGAAATAGAAACTTGATTGAGTCAGAATTTCTTGAAATATAATCATAGTAGAAGTTACTTCCCACACCAAACACCCACGACCACCAAATAAGAAAACATGAAGCACATGTGTGGGCAATGCCGCATTTCAGTAAGGAGCAACATGGAAGTAACCTATAAAACCAGCAAGTTTTATCTCAATCACATTGATCAAGAGTTAAAATGCTATTTTGTAATATATTCAATGATTTGGCACAGTAGATATAGATGAGTATTACAACTAAGAAAGGAGATTACCAAGTTGAATAGACTCTTCTGGAGATAGAAGCAACATGGCCTTTCTCACTTTCCATCACCTATAAAACAATGCAAAAAGGCAGATGCCCACAACCAAAAAACAACAATACAAGCCACCAGGAATCCTGCTAATGCTCCCTCAGAAAGGCTATTTACTGTTCCATGTAGTAGAACATGAGTTAAAACTGGGAACTTTCGTCGAGCATCTGGCCTGCATACAAAGATTTACCTGGTTGTGCATGGTTCGCTAGCGGTGGCATGCGCACCACCCGCGAGAGCGGTGGCCAGCGACGGCCTACAGGAGGCGGAGGAAGAGGGGATCAGTGCAGCATCGAGGTGAAGCTCTGGTCAGCTGCATGGAATCCACCACCTATTCGATGCCGCTGCTTCTTCGCCTTGCGCCACTTCTTCTGCTTCCTCCTAGGCTCCGCCTTCCCGAGCTCCACCATGGAGTCCTCATTGGCCTCCTCGCCAGATGGCAGCGATAGCAAGTCGGCGAACTCGGGGCAGACAATGTGAGAGCGGCGCGAGTGGAAGGAGGGTTTTGCGGCAAGCGGCCTTGGCTAACGGGGTGGTCAGAACCATCACCACCGGGGTGATCTCGAGGAGGAGCCACCCTAGGTAGCTCCGGAGAGGATCCATTGCACCAAAACCCTAGCGAATCGAGCAGAGCCGGTCTGAGAAGCGGAGAAGGCGAATTGCCAAATGATCTGGGAGCGGGAGCGGAAGTTGCGGGTTCAAGAAGTGTGGCCCACCTTTGCCGGATCGACGACGGCGAGGTGGCGGCGGTGGTGGTGATCTGATCTGGGAGGGCACGAGGTAGGCGAGAAGACGACTTGGCGTATCGGGCAATTGGCTGGAGTGGGATTCGCGGAGCGATGTAATGGGCTTCGTTTTCAATGCCCGCGTTGTGATAAGCACACTGTCATCGATGGTTTTTAGTTAAATCCGTCATGCTCATTATAGACGGTTTTTGACTAAAATTGTTTGTCATGAGGGCCTCATACGAGTCATTTTGTAGTAGTGACTCTTCCTTTTCCCTATTTCTCTTGCAAATTTCCTGTGCTTTGCTTTTTCTATTCGGATTTCATATTGGGGGCATGATACTACTGCTGTCACCAATCCCAGCCACCCCACTATGGCAGCCACCACTTTCCTCCGTGCAATGGTCGCGACGACGGATATAGGCCAAATCCGTAACTAGAGAAGGATAGGAAGTGGCGGCACTTCGGATCTGCATGAGAGAGGAAGGGATGGTGCTCGGGGCTCTAGGCGGCTCGGTGAATGGGGAGAAGGAGGCAGGCTCTAGAAGAATCCGGGGTGGCGTGGCGATGAGGAATAGGAGGGAGAGGGGTTGGGGTGGGACGTGGATGCTCAAGTAGTAGCCATGAACGAGGAAACTGGGAGACGGGTTCCACTAAGGCCGACGATCGTCTCAGCATAGGGTAAACTCCTTTTATTAGAAAATATTACCACAGATTTTAGAACAATAGTACAAAAGAATGTCGTTCTAGGGTATGTTTCTAAACTTTGGTTATCAGTATATTTTTTTTCAATATTTAGATTGAACGCACAAAAGTAGTATGTATAAATGTGCCTCGAAAAGAACCTTCATAATATTGTAATCTTTTTTTCTTTGAAAAAGAGTGGAAAACCCCACTTTCCATTACTAGAAAACATTACCACATATTTCAGAACAATAGTGCAATCTTATTAAGTTTTATCAATCTATTACAATAGAAATTAGTAGTCAAACGTATGGAACAACAAATCAAGTTTCGAAGAAACTGTGGAGTATGGATGTGACCCCAAAGGTTAAAGTGTTCCGGTGGAAAGCGCTCCATAATTTTCTTTCTACTAGATCAGAGATGAAACATTGACATTTGGAGAGGATTTCTCATTGCGAAACCTGTGGGGATTCAGATGCATGTTTTTATTCGTTGTTCATGGGCTCAAGCTTTCTGGGCAACCATAAAAGATATTACAGGCATCAAGCTTCTAGACATGCACCTGAATACATGGAAGATGGACTTAATTGATGAGAAGTTGGTTTCTTTAGAAAGCTTGATGATTTTATATGGCATGTGCAGAGGGCTCAAGGCGGGGTTATAAACGGAGGACCTATAACATAAGTACTAATTTTTTGTAATATTATATATCAACTGAAATGATTTAATATATTGTAAAGAAATGATGAACGACAAAAAAAAGTATAAAAGTAAGATTATTTACCTCAAATATTTTGTAGAGATCGCCTTTAAAAATGTCTTATAACATTTCTAGATGCAAAATCATTAATGATGGCTTCAAAATTAATATCATCTAACAATTTCTTCTCAATACATAAAGTTGCTAGACCGTTTAACCTTTCTTGAGACATTGTAGACCTCAAATAATTCTTCAATAATTTCAGCTTCGAGAAACTCCTTTCACCGATGTCACGATTCTTGGTATAATAAATAATATCTGATAAGCAACAAATATGTTAGGATAGCAATCCACTTCCCTGACAAACTCAGAAATTTCCATAGCAGACATTGATCTATCTGGAAAGGTCATTTGCAATATTCTTAGCTCTGATATCAGATTATTTTCCTCAAAATCAAATGAATAATCAACAGAGAAAGTTTTTGCCAACTTAGTACAATAATCCTCAAGTTCAATGTGATCCAATGATTTCAATGATGTTGAGTTCAGAAGAGGCCCAAATATACTATTGAATACTTGGAGTTCCTCAAATCTATTTTTCAATGAACTGTTTGCCATATCAAGCATAACCAAAAAGTAATTAACTTCAAAATCTTTCTCACCTTGTAGACTTGCTTCACTACTGCAATCATTTTCATCAAAATATTTTTTTCTAAGAGAGCGACGTTGTACTGGAAATGATGCCTCTACATCCATATCAGAAGCAATATCCTTGGCAATGGTCATACTAGAAGCAAACCCTTCATTTCTGTACTTGTCAAAGTAACTCATTATACCATCTATTTGCTCCAAGGTAGAGTTAATGCACATAGATGGTGATTGCAACTTCTTGCTCACAACATTTACAGCAAATAAAATGTCATGCCAAATAACCATACCAAGTATGAACTCAAAGGTACCAAGCAAGTCATACAAATTCTTTGCATCACTCTTTGCCATGGGATCAGTATCAGAAGCTTGATGTAACTCAAACAAAGCTGCCCTTATCTGAGGAGCTTGATATCTAATTGCCGCCACACTTTTGATACGACTCTCCCAACGAGTATTGCACAATGATTTCACAGTTAAACTTGGCACATGATCAAGTAAAACTGAAGGACCATGTGGAGGTCCATCCATGTTTGTGATGAGTATTTGACTTTTCAAGTTTGAGTTTGATTTGGATTGATTTTCAAAATGAAGCAATTTGAGTTGTCTCTGCCAGGAGTGGCAGTACCGGTCGTATGGACGCGGTAGTGATGAGTTGGATGGTTTATTGCACATCTTTGTGGGCATTGCTATGTGAGGAGTTTCCTTGTCTTTGATGGTTGCAGGGACGGTGCTAGGTCATGGTGAGGCGAAGGATGACCGGACTAGGCGAGGAGCGTCGGAGGTCCAGACGGTTGGGAGATCACCGGAAGATGATCGGAGACGGAGTCCGGGCAAGTCAAGAAGACAAGGAAAGGAGATGATGCTAGCTAGATGCCGCGTGGATCAATGAGGACCGTCGGATTGAGGTCTAGTTGATAGGTTAGCGGGTCTAGGTAGTATGCTTTGAAAACTGCAAGAAAACCCAGTATGTGTGTGGGTTTTGGGTTAGCCTTGCATGGCTGTGTGTGTGGGTTAATCCTAGCCCTTAGATGAGTGCTCTAGGGTTGAGGGACTCATCCAAGGGTGGTAGGTGGCCCAAGAGTAGTATAAATAGGGGTGGAGGGGTAGCCTCCTTCCCTTGAAGGTGTTGAGGTTTTTGATGCTCATTTGAGCTTTGCCCACATGAATGTGAGGCTTTGTAACCTCACCTTCCAGAAATGAAAGTTTTATTCATCCACCTCTGAATTTATTTTGCGCATTTACATTATGTCTTTACTTTACGCAATTTAAATTCAGCATTTACTTTCCCGCAATTACATTCCCGCAATTTACTTTCAAATAATTTGGATTTGCCTTCCCTCCTTCTAAATGCTACTGTTCTTGGATGTTTTGAGTGTGTTCATATGGTTTTACATCTCTTTTGCACTCTTGGATTGAGTAGAGAACATCTTTTCTTTCAAGTTCCAACTTTGTTCTGAACTTGTTCTTCGCGCAGCAGTCAGTGTTTGATTTTTGTAAAAATATAGAAAAATCCTTTTTGAGTGATTCTTGTTGGAGGAGGTGCGGGACTCTGATATCCACTTGCAGAAAAATTTTGGAGTTCACTTGTTGTACCGTTTGGGCGCCATGAGGTGAAAACCGAGCCCCAAACGTTCTGCTCGAAGTTCTTGACCAGACTGTGTTCTTCGATTTTTCGTGTTTTTTCTGTAAGGCTTTTTGAGGAGAAATTTGGTGGAGTTCTTCAAGACTCTGATGCTCACAAGGATAAAAAGTCTCAAAATTTTGTGAGCTACAGAAACCCACCAACCTCCTGTGCAAATTAAGGACAAGTTCTAGGAATTCTGCTTTTGCTTTTCTGAAAGTGACTTTTGTGATTTGAATTGATGTCCTTTCTAAAAGCAAGAGTTTGAATTGATTCCTCTTTATCTTGGACACTAGACAACCAGGATTGTGACTCAAAAATCCCCACATATTTTATGGTACTTATCCATGCAAGCTTGGGGTACACATAGTTGTCTAGTTTTTCGGTTTTTCACAATTCCTTTTGAGCGATCTTGTCGAGGTTTTTGTTGGAGTATTTTGGAGGAATTTTTATTTGTGACCATTCACCCCCCCTCTGTTCGCCATTTCGGTCCTTCAATTGGTATCAGAGCCGGTTTTGCTCTTCCATATATCTTGACCGGTCTCAAGAGCCATGGCGACGGACAAATATTTCACCAAGCCTCCAATCTTTAATGGAGTTGATTTTCCTTTTTGGAAGTCCCGGATGGAGTCATACATCACGCCTGGGCTACCGATATGGCGTAAGGTGAAACTCCGTATGAGGTTCCTGGCGATGAAAATGTCACGGCCATCAATATGGTTGACGTTGAGGCGAATGCTAAGGCAAGGAACATTCTCATACTGGTCTTAGCCGCGTGAGTATGATAGATTTTCACCTTCGCTCCGCTCACGAGATTTGGGTAACCTCGATGCTTACCATGAGGGCTCTACTCAAATCAAGACGTGAGGCAGACCAGTTCAAGCGCGAGTACAACAAGTTTGATCAACGCTACCGGTGAGAGTCTCGACGAGTGTTTTGGTCGGTTTACAAAGATTTTGAGCGACCTCCGAGCGCTTGGTTGCATATACCCGACTCGGACAATGCTCGGCATTTCTTGACCGCACTCGACCTTCGGGTTTGGGAGATGAAGGTGACCACCATCAAGGACACCACCGACTTATCGACTCTGACTCTTGACGGGCTTTATTCCCGCCTCAAGACTCATGAGATCGATGTCGTCTCTCGGAAGACGAAATCTCAGTCGATGGCTTTGGTCACCGATCCCATTGGATCTTCTTCTTCTGATCCTTCTATTGGTTTCTCTCTTTCCGCCCTTTGCGAGCTAGCGATGACCAATCGGAAAAATTTCGAAAAATGAGCTTGCTCTTCTCGCCGCAAGTTTTCTCATGCATACAAGAGGGTAAGAGAGAGAAGAGAGGTGGCATGATCACCGCTTGAGTGTGGTGGCCTCAACCACATTCGGCGAACTATCCCAAGCTAGAGAAGGGCAAGAATGACGTTGGCGGTTCGGGCAAGAACGACTACACCGACAAGAACCGCAACAAGAAGCCTCCAGTTCGTGAACCAGGCGCACGAGAAGAAGTACCGCAACTTCTCCAAGAACAAGAAGCTCTTCCACCGCGTCCTTGCCGCGCTTGACGACATCAACCTCTCCGACACGGAGACATGGAGCGACGAGGGCGAGGATGATCCGCAAGAGAAGAAAGGCGGCGACGACTTCTCCCAATGTGCTTCATGGCGACACCAACGACATCAGCGACTCCGAGCTCTACAAATGACTCGGACGAGGTACCTCCTATGACCAGCTCAACGAAGCTTTCGCAAATTAGGAAAATTTCATGCTAGAGCTAGAGCTAGGTGTACGGAGCTTGAGAAGGAAGTAGGTACCTTGACTCGGAGTTAGCTTCACTTAGATCTTCTCCCTCCCGAGTCACTGATGATTGCTCTTTGTGTGATGCTATTCTTGTGGAGTTGGAGAACCTAAGGACCATACATGATAGTGTGCTTGTTGAACTTGATGGTCTTAGGTTGAAGAATGCTAGCACTAGTTCTGTTGATGCTATTCCTGTTGAGGCTAGTTTTCTTCATGCTCACTCCACTCCATCATGCTCTAATTGCCCTAAATTGCTTGCCAAATTGATGCCATGAGCGAACACCTTAGGAAGCTTTCGCTAGAAACAATGAACTTGAATCACATGCTTCTAAGGACCCAAATCGGCTCATGTGAGGGTCAGAAGCAATTAAAACTTGACAATGAAACCACAATGTCAAGTGTGCTAAACTTGCTAAGGACTTACTAGATAAGTCACAAAAATATTGCTTGCGATGTACTGAGATTGTGGGGGACTTGGATAAAATCCATGTCGAGCTTAGGAAGAAATTAGAAGACCAAGCCCATAGAATTAGAGATGCTCCTTGCGTTTCTTGTAAGGCCCTCAAGATTGAGGCACCGTCTTTGAGGAGAAAATGCACGTCTTTGAGAGAGCTCATCTTTCCGGTTCTTCTTCCTCTCCTTCCCCTGTTCTTCTTGTGCTTCTTTCTTCCGAGATTGCCAGATCTTATGAGCACTCTCGAGAAGTTTGTTGGAGGCAAGAAGAAGCTCAATCTTATTCTAGACCAATCCAAGATTAGTAGATTCAATCAAGGTCTAGGATTTGATCCCTTGGAGCACGCTCGGGCGCATCCTCCCACCATAGTGCGCGGCTCCAAGAGTGGTGAGATTGTGGTAGCTCCCAGAGTGAGTACCACCGTGTTTAGGTCTTACTGGGGTTGTCCATAGGACTTCGACGTAAGGGTGTTACTCTATTGCTTCCGCCTCTAGCAAGGCGAAGTACACATGCACCTTCAGTAAGAAGGATGGTCACCTAGTAGATTTACGCTTGGCGCGCCAAGATCACTCGGCGTGGCGTGTTGTCGCTCTTAGGGTATTCGTGGTCATCCCGGACTTTGAGTGCTCCTAAGACACACCCGCTTCTAGACAGTTAGAGAGTCGCTTGTTTTTGGGCGCGTCCGTGACTTGGTTTTCATGCTAGTTCTTGAGTTTTAGTCCCGGAGCTGTTCGTAGTCGATCTTTCCGCCGTCCTCTTGATATTCCTCGCTTTTCCCATCGAGGTAGATATCGTGGCGTGAGTGTTTTCGGTAGGAGATCCAGCAGCCTTATCGGGATGGTCGGCTTTTGCACCACGGCGTGCCAACCCGCTTTGACTCCTAGATTATCTACGAGTTGCTCCCGATCGTGTGAGAGTTGAGCGTCGAGAGAGACACTCGAGTCCGCTTCTTCTCGTGGTCGGTACTGAGGTGTCGTATGGTTCAAGATTGGGTTCCTAAGTCTTCACTCTATCCCAAGATCTTGAGTCATCTTTCTCTCTTGTGTCTTGATCAGTTCGCTCGGATGGGGAAGGGCGATGTTTGGATTGTTGACTCGGTTGTTCTCGTCATATGACCGGAGATTCTCGTTGGTTCTCTTCCTAGTCCGAGCCCCTGATGAGTTAATCACTTTTGGGGATGCATCTTGAGTAGAGTCATTGCTAAAGGTACCATCTGCATTAACCAAAATTTCTTTCTTAAAGATGTTGCCTTAGTAAGTAAGTCGCAATACAATCGCTCTCTGTTTCTCACCTTATCGATGACTCTTTCGAGGTAAGCTTCAAGAGTAATGCCCAGAGAATCCTTGATTCATCGGAGGGTTAGTTTATGGGATTTCTAGATTTGGGAGAGTCTTTCGTGCTGATTTTTCCGCTTCTTCCGAGACTCTCTTGATGTTTGATTGCTTCGAGTCCCGTGATCTCTCCTTCGGCATAGGAGACTTGGTCACATTGGTTTTGATCATTTGACCCGAGTTAGCGACCATGATCTCATTAGGGTTTGCCCAAACTCAAGATGGTCAAAGACTTAGTTTGCTCTCCTTGCCGACATGGCAAGATGGTTCTTACTTCTCATCCTCCAACATCCGTAGTGATGACTGATGCACCAGACAGCTTTTACATATGGACACCGTTGGTCCAAATAGAGTGCGATCAACAGGAGGGAAGTGGTATGTTCTTGTCATCGTTGATGATTTTCTAGATACTCTTGGGTATTCTTCATGGCCTCGAAGGATGAGACTTTTCTCACTTCAGGGTTTGATCAAGAGGTTGTCTATTGAGCTCCTGTGTGCATTACGAGCTATCTGCAGTGATAATGGCACGGAGTTCAAGAATTCCTACTTTGAGAGTTTTTGTGTGGAGTCTGTTTAGAGCATCGCTTCTCTTCTCCCTCGCTCCTCGTGAGAATGGCGTAGTGGAAAGGAAGAACAGGACCACAGTTGAGATGGCCAGACGATGCTAGACAGTCTGATACTCCTAGGAAGTTTTGGGTGAGGCTATAGCTCTTGCTTGCCATGTTTCTAATCGCGTGTTTTTGAGAGCACATTTGCATCGCACTTCTTATGAGTTGAGGTATGGGCGAAAGCCCAGTGTGTCTCATTTTCGCTTTGGTTGCAAGTGTTTTATCTTGAAGTCCGTAACCTAGATAAGTTTGAGTCTCGCTCTTACGATGGTATCTTTCTAGGTTACTCGACTTCTTCTCGTAGCTATAGGGTCCAGAGTGTTGATGCGCATAGGATCATAGAGACCGTGATGTGACCTTCGATGAGGCTAGCCCAGAGCTAGACCCGATGTTTCGAGCTCTTCTTATCCTCCGAGACCATCTTTGTAGAAGATGAGGATGATGGAGATGATGGTGTTCCACCGGATCCAGCTCCTCTATACCCGAGGTGCCTCCTGTTTCCATTTCGCACCTCGAGTGACCACCCTTGCCTTCCGACTCTCCTTCAGTAGTGGCTCTGCTCCTACCTCTTACGTGCATGAGGTAGAGGCCACTCGCTTCGGTCCTCCCGTCATATCCAGAAGCTCATCCACCGATCGGATCATTGGTGATCTGCTTGAGCGCGCCACTCGCTCAAAATCAGGTTTGTCCATTCTGCCTCCACTCGCCTTCGTTGCCTCCTTTGAGCCGAAGGATGTTTCTCATGCATTATCCGATGAATCGTGGATTAATGCTATGCATGAGGAACTTGAGAACTTTGAGAGGAACAAGGTATGGCAGCTTGTCGAGCCCCTATCTGGTCATAATGTCATTGGGACCAAGTGGGTGTTCAAAAACAAGCAGAGTGAGGATGGGGTTGTCATTCGCAACAAGGCTAGGCTAGTTGCACAGGGCTTTTCTCAAAGTTGAAGGTCTTGACTTTGAGGAGACCTTTGCCTCAGAACTAGACTAGAGGCTATTAGGATCCCGCTTGCATTCTCTGCATCCCGTGGCTTCAAGCTCTATCAAATGGATGTCAAGAGTGCATTCCTCAATGGCTATATTGAGGAAGAGGTTTATGTCAAACAACCTCCAGGATTCGAGAACCCCAAGTTTCCGAGTCATGTATACAAGTTCTCCAAAGCTTTGTATGGACTCAAGCAGGCCCCCAGAGCATGGTATGAGAGGCTCAAGTCTTATCTTCTCAGCCATGACTTCAAAATGGGCATAGTAGACAAAACTCATTCATCAGACACCATGAGTCTCATTTTCTTCTTGTCCAGATTTATGTGGACGATATAATTTTTGGTGGCTCATCTCATTCGCTTGTGTCTCAGTTTTCTGAGGTGATGAGCACAGAGTTTGAGATGAGTATGATGGGCGAGTTGAGCTACTTTCTTGGCTTCCAAATCAAGCAGACTCGGGAGGGTACTTTCTTGCATCAAGGCAAATATACCCGTGACCTCCTGAGGCGTTTCGACATGTCTGATGGGAAGCCGGTGATGACTCCTATGGCCACCACTGCTGTCCTCGAGCCCGATGAGGATGGTGAGCCTGCTGATCAAAAGGAGTTTCGGAGCATGATCGGCTCCCTCTTGTACCTCACTGCTTCGAGGCCGGACATACATTTTGCTGTGTGTCTGTGCGCTCGATTTCAAGCTTCTCCTCGCGCCTCTCACCGCCAGGCGGTCAAGCGCATCTTCAGGTACCTTCGTGCTACCACTGATTATGGTATTTGGTACTCTTCGTCTTCTTGTCTATCTCTTAGAGCCTTTTCTGATGCCGACTTTGCTGGCTGTAGGATAGATAGGAAGAGCACTTCCGCACTTGCCAATTCATTGGCACTTCTCTTGTTTCTTGGTCATCTAGGAAGCGATCCGAGTTGCACATCACCACCGAGGCCGAGTATGTTGTCGCAAATTCTTTGTCAGAGCCAAGTGCTCTGGATGAGATCGACCTTACGGGACTATGGGTTAGAGATAGAGAGTGTGCCACTTTTCTCGTGACAACACTTCAGCTATTTGCATTGCTAAAAACCAGTGCAACATTCCTGACCAAGCACATTGATATTAGATATCACTTCCTTAGAGACCATGTGGAGAAGGAGATATCGCGCTTGATTCGTGAGAGTGACCTTGATTAGCGATATTTTCACCAAGCCTTTGGATAGCTCCAGATTTGTTGCCTTGAGGAGTGAGCTTGGAGTCGTGAGCCCTTACGGCCTTTCGTGAGGGGGAGCTGGTTTGTATATTATGTATTATATGTTTTCTTCCAGCTTTTCTTTTCTTTTCTTTGTGTTTCTTTTGGGTGACTTTGGGCTTGTTTTCTTGAGTTGAGTTCACTCACTTAGACTTCTGGCATGCCTACCATTGACCTCTTATCTTGTGATTTAGGTTGCTATCATGCGTGATTAGTTGTTCTCTCTTCTCTCTAGGTTGAGTTCCCTCACAGTCTTATAAGTCTAGCGGTATTGGGCCTCCTGGTAGACAGTGTCATGTGCACTCCTTAGTTAGGATCTAGAGTCACTTCCTATGTCATCCACTGGGAAGATAAGAGCGAGTCCGAGCCGTAGTGAGTCTCTTCTATCTTTTCTATGCTCTATAGCCATCCGCTTTTGCAGCTTCTCGACTTCTTCTCCTCATTCTGTTTTTCTGGTTATTATTGAGTTCATTCGGTTTTCTTTATGCCTAATCTTGATAATAACTCAACTTTAACCAGATTTGAGCTTAAAATTGATTCATTTGTTGAGGGGGAGTTTGGGAATCTGTTCATGCATTGCATTTAGACCGCATTTTCTGCTTTATGAGCTTTGTCTATTATGCAATTGATTTCTTCTTCATGCTATACACCATGCTACATCATTTGAAGAAAATCACTAGCTTAGGTATGTCCAAGTTCATTTTACTTGCTAAGCTTAAAAATGAAATAAGCCTTAAATGAAAAACTTGATGAAACTTGTTGCTTTTACTTGCTAGGTTTCTTCTCTAGAGGTTTGTGCCATAATTTGAGAAATTTAGGAGTTCTCTAGAGTCCCTATAGCAACTTGGGTGAAACTAGTTTGATCCATGCAGAGTCCTTCAATTGCTCATGAATCGTTGTGCTAAAAATGAAAATTAAACAAAATTGACTCTTCTTGTGCACATACGACTCAACACCTTGTATTCACAAGACCGCTTCCCATTGCACTTGAGATGAACTTGGAATACATCGTGTTTGACCTAGACCATCCTCTTAAGAGCTCATCTTGAGATGGTCGATACGGCTTGAGTCAATTGGTTGTCAACAAAAATGCAAATAAATTAAAAACAAAGACATATGTGGGTAAAGAATGCAAATAATGTCAAACATTTGCACCCGCTATGTCTTGTATGATGATAAATCAAAATTTGCATTAAGTGATAAATGAGCCCGAAGGACCTTGTATGCTCTTCTAGATTCCCCAACGTGTTGAGTAGGTTGAACTCTAGGTTTTCCTTTTGATCCTTAGAGTGGCTATTCTTCTATTTTTGAAACTAAAGCTAAGTGTTGCACTTGTCAAATCTTGCTAAAAATGAAATATTCAAAACTAAGCTCGTATTTGCACTTGGACATGTCTTAGTTTAGTCATCTTCTGAAATTGCCAAGCTTGGTGTAATATCCTTCCATTTTGATCAATTGGATAATCCTCAAAGCTCTTTCGATTGCATTTCATGCATACATAAAAAAAATTGATGCCTATATTGCCAAAAGGGGGAGATAACGTAGAAAAGGCATCACTAAAAAGATAAAAATGTGAATGCTTATTTGGTTATTATGATCTTTGTAAAACTATGCTACTACTTCTGTTGGATCATAATCTCATAATCACATTTGACATGTTTAGTTGGATTTTAGAGTTTTTGTTGAAAACTTGCTCTTTCTTAAATTTAACTCTAAAATCTGAATTCCTCTTCGTCAACTTGGTCATGGTTCTAATTTCTATCTTTGGACCAAGTTTGACTTTGCAACTGAAAATTGCTTTCTTCTTCATTTTCTTCAAACTCAAATTTATGCCTTTTGTATGGTTTGTCAATATACTCATCAAGGGGGTGGAGGTCCATCCATATTTGTGATGATTTTGACTTTATTTGAGCACTCAAGTTTGAGTTTGATTTGGATTGATTTTCAAAATGAAGCAATTTGAGTTGTCTCATCCATATTTGTGATGAGTTGGATGGTTTATTGACATCTTATTTGAGCAAGTTTCCTTGTGATGGTTGCTCAGGTCAGGTGAGGCGAAGGATGGCCGGACTGAGTCGAGACGGTTGGGAGATTGATGGAGGCGGAGTCCGGGCAAGTCAAGAAGACAAGGAAAGGAGATGATTTTCATCAATGAGGACCGTCGGATTGAGGTCTAGTTGATTTGAGTAGTGTTTGAAAACCGTGCAAGAAAACCCGGTATGTGTGTGGGTTTTGGGTTAGCCCTTGCATGGCTGTGTGTGGGTTAATCCTAGCCCTTAGATGAGTGCTCTAGGGTTGAGGACTCATCCAAGGGTGGTAGGTGGCCCAAGAGTAGTATAAATAGGGGTGGAGGGTAGCCTCCTTCCCTTGAAGGTGTTGAGGTTTTGATGCTCATTTGAGCTTTGCCCACATGAATGTGAGGCTTTGTAACCTCACCTTCCAGAAATGAAAGTTTTATTCATCCACCTCTGAATTTATTTTATGCATTTACATTATGTCTTTACTTTACGCAATTTAAATTCAGCATTTACTTTCCATAATTACATTCCATAATTTACTTTCAAATAATTTGGATTTGCCTCCTCCTTCTAAATGCTACTGTTCTTGGATGTTTTGAGTGTGTTCATATGGTTTTACATCTCTTTTGCACTCTTGGATTGAGTAGAGAACATCTTTTCTTTCAAGTTCCAACTTTGTTCTGAACTTGTTCTTCGCGCAACAGTCAGTGTTTGATTTTGTAAAAATATAGAAAAATCCTTTTGAGTGATTCTTGTTGGAGGAGGTGCGGGACTCTGATATACACTTGCAGAAAAATTTTGGAGTTCACTTATTGTACCGTTTGGGCGCCATGAGGTGAAAACCGAGCCCCAAACGTTCTGCTCAAGTTCTTGACCAGACTGTGTTCTTCGATTTTTCGTGTTTTTCTGTAAGGCTTTTTGAGGAGAAATTTGGTGGAGTTCTTCAAGACTCTGATGCTCACAGGGAGAAAAAGTCTCAAAATTTTGTGAGCTACAGAAACCCACCAACCGCCTGTGCAAATTGAGGACAAGTTCTGGGAATTCTGCTTTTGCTTTTCTGAAAGTGACTTTTGTGATTTGAATTGATGTCCTTTCTAAAAGCAAGAGTTTGAATTGATTCCTCTTTATCTTGGACACTAGACAACCAGGATTGTGACTCAAAAATCCCCACATATTTTATGGTACTTATCCATGCAAGCTTGGGGTACACATAGTTGTCTAGTTTTTCGGGTTTTTCACAATTCCTTTTGAGCGATCTTGTCGAGGTTTTTGTTGGAGTATTTTGGAGGAATTTTTATTTGCGACCATTCACCCCCCCCTCTGTTCGCCATTTCGGTCCTTCAAAAACTTTTCATCTTTTCGTAGAACCCGAAAATAATGTATATATTCGTTGCACAATTCCAAAAAATGAAATAGCTTTGCTACAAGATTTTGCCATATCACAAAGAGTAAGATTAAGACTGTGACAAGCACATGGCATATAAAAAGCTCTTGGATTCTTATCAAACAATCTTTTTGTACTCCCTGATGCTTTCCTTTCATATTAGAACCGTTGTCATAACCTTGACCCCTTATATCACCAATATTAAGATCAAAGGACTCCAGTGAATCAATCAATACATTGAAAAGTCCCAAACCAGATGTGTCATCCACCTTTAAGAAACCCAAAAGTATTCCTCAATCTTAATTTGGTTGCAAGATATATTGACACATCGAACTATCAAAGACATTTGTTCTTCATGGCTCACATCCGGTGTACAATCAAGAATAACAGAGAAGTATTTGTCCTCTTTAATAATCTTTATTATAGTGCTGGTAATATCAGAAGCCAAAAGAGAAATCAACTCATTCTAAATTTTATTACTGAGATAATGGTAATGGATATCCTTGCTTTCAATTCGCCTAAGATGATATTGCATTACCAAGTCAAATTCTGCAATCATCTGAACACAAGCTAAGAAATTGCCATTCTGTTCATTATAAAGCTGATTACTGGACCCTCTAAAAACTAAATTGCGTTTACCAAGAAATCTCATAATGGCAACTATTATGAATAAAACTTGTCTCAAGCGTTCTTTCTCCTTTGTGATTTGCCGCTGCAAATCTTTATCGATGGTTTCTTGTTTTCTTAATCTAGCTCTCAGTTCATTCCAACTGTTCATGCTAGTAATATGCTCATCACTATTTTCATGTTCTTTTAGCCTCTCACTATTATGTCTCCAATCTCTATATCCATCATGTGCTAATGAACTTGTGCAACTATCAGATTTGGAAATCTTACAACAGAAGCAAAACACTCTGTCAACATGTTTTGAGTAAACTAACCATTTTCTGTCATGTACCTCACCATTGCTCAATTTTCTATAATAATGAGAATAAGCAAAATGCCTAGTGTTGCCATCCGTAGGAAACACAAGATTTTCTTCTCTTATTGGTCCCTTCTCGACTAATGTATCTCTTACTTTGTTGTCAAGATTATTCCAATTTCTTGGATCATATATATCTATAGTCACTCTCGGTGGTTCATCAACACTAAATGAATCAGAAGTGCTTGAATGAAATATGTTCTCATGATCACTTACATTATGTTCTGTAGGGCTTCATTCTTTTGAATTCCCACCAATTTGTTCTTCTGAATTCCCACCAATTTGTTCCTCCACCGGCTCCACAAGCACTATTGCCAATTCATTTTCGTTTCTTGAATTTCCCGTGTCCTTCTTAAGAAATTTATTCATGGCTCCTTTCTGTGATAGTACAAAATCCTCTGTGTCTTTCCTTTTTTTCTTTTTCGGCTACTAGATGCATATTTCCTAGGCGGCATGATGTCGACAACAATCTACAAGGAATCAGTAAAAATAATAATCGCATAAGTTGTTAAGCATGCATGTTACTAGAAGAATTAAAAAAGGATAAATAAACTAGTAGGTTAATTAAACATTTAAACTAGTACCTAGGGCCTGACGGTTTGAACCGATGTCGACGTCTCGCGCTGGCGCTCCGCCTCCGCTTCTTTGCACGGAACCAGCGGCGAGACGACAACGGCAGCCGGCCCGCCGTGGAGCGGCCGAGCGGAGAGTCGGAGAGAGCTGAGAGGTGAGAGCGTTGGGCGCCGCCGCTTGTCGCTTGATATTGATCGATCGGGAGATGGCGCGTGCGTGTGCATCGCAGGCTCGCAGCCGTCGTTTCGTTTTCTATTGCATCGATGATCGATTGGCGCCTCGTATACCGATATACGTGGCGGCGTATAAGCTATTGGGTGGGGCCACGAAATTGGGGCGGCGCGCGCCCTTCCCGCCTGCACGGGCTCGGGTATGTGGTCCATTTGGAATGCACGGTAAGCTCATTAGCATGGTGAGGTGCCAGTTGGCCTGACCCAGACAGTGAAGTGGGCAAGAGAAGTAGCTTTTAATCTGATCAAGTCCACCGAATCAATGCTCACCACGGCCATCTCATATGACATGGAGTCATCGGGGTGCAGGGATTTTAAAAATTAATGTTGACGGGTGTCGACTTTTGTAGTCGTCAATAAATTTATGGGGTAGGCGCTAGATCTCAAACTCGAAGGTCACACAAGACAAGGGGTTTAGACAGGTTCAGGCTCTCGCGGAGGAGATAATACCCTAGTCCTGTGTGCTGGGATTATGCAGATCTCTTGGATCTAAGATTGCTCAAAGCGCAATATGCTCTAGGCGATATGAGGTGTGCTATGCTCTATGGCTTGATTGCTCTAGGCTTGGATCATCCGATCCCTATGTTGTTGCCCGCCCTCTCCCTTATATAGCGGGGGTGGGGCGGTTTACAGAGTCCTGATCGGTTTGGAGATTCCGATCGGTTACAAGATTCTAGTCAGTTAATAGGATAGAGTTTACATCTTTATCTACCCTATTAACGACTCGAATTACAACCGTATCTATCATATCTAAATATAAGTTCAACTTCCTTTAGGATATGTCCTTGCGCACGGCAATGGGCCTGACGCGAGGAGTATCTTCAGGCCTCCTCTTGGGCTTGTCATGAGGGTACCCGGTTCTTATATTCCACAAGAGCCCCGAGTCCTTTGCGATCGAGTTGCGCCTTCCTAGTTGCAGCCAACCGAGTCATGCTTCACGCCGAGTGCTTCCAGTTCTTGATGCAGCTTCCCGACTAGTTTTGCTTTACAGCCGAGTGCCCTGTTGTAGGCAAAGAGATCGTGAAGGACTCAATAGAGATTCACACGTTAAACTTTCCGAGTGGTTCCTAGCCCCATTATTGGAATTCTGGCAGTCGGCTCATATTGGGACATACTGTATCCCAAACGATATGCAGAAGTCAAAACGCTTTTCCCGCTCAAGGCAAAATTCAGCGCTGCTCCCTTTAAATTCATTTGTCGCCGAAGTTGCTGATGTCGTCGTTGAAGCGTTGGCTCACACACGTTGTATCTAAATTTAGTAGCCCTGAAATCATGTATATGCAGAACTTAGGCAATGTAAAAACAATTCACTCGGATGTGATGTCCGACTGGTGTATATATAATTTTAGAGTTTTTTACTCTTTTTCCTTATTGATTTTGAATTCATCCGAGTGGTTTGACTCTTTTTGTTTAAGCACTCTGCCCGACTAGTCTAGCCCCCGAGCGTTGTGAGTCGGCTCATGGCTCTTTTTCCCAGGCACGTGTTTTGGGTGACTAAAGTTCGCTGTTCATGGGGTCAGAGCTTCACAATTTGGAGTTATCGCATTCGGATTCACTCGCAATCGTTAAGCAAAAGAAGAAAAATACAACTAAAAAAAGATGTGCGCATGCACGCTTATTAGGTGTAGCCCCGACTTCTTTGCTAGTTGTGGATCAACTAAGTAGCAAGTCAGGAAAGTCAATAATTTTATTTATAATGACATAATTGAGTAAAAAGCGACTTAGCTGCTTTATGCTCCATATGTTGCTGACGATCATGCCATCTTTGCTCATGGCGCAGGCGAAGGCTTGTAGATGAGTGTAGGCGGCGCCGGGCGCAGGTGGCTTGTGGCTATCTTGAAGGTGGCGCTTCGGGCGCAGCGTAGGCCGGTGGCCGTCTTGAGCGTGGCGCTTCGGCGCGGCGTGGTGGTGGCCGTGCGAAGGTGGCGCTGGCGCGGCGTGGGCTCGTGGCCGTCTTCGGTGGCGCTTCGGCGCGCGTAGGCTCGTGGCGTGCGCGGTGGCGCTCGGCGCAGCGTAGGCTCGTGGCGTCGCCGAAGCGCGGGGAGCGCAAGTCGCTTCACCTACCGGCTTTTCCTGATTTCGCTAAATTGCGGCCGCCGTCACCATGGCCTTGATCTGGACCACGATCGGGGCCACCGGGCTATCCGATGCAATCATCGGGTTCAGTTTGTCGAGAAGCGTCTTGGAGGCGACGACGTTCTGCATTGGCGTGCGGAAAACGGCTTGATCTCCCAACTTGGATTGCAGGAGGTCCTCGCGGACATTGCGACCGCGAGATCGAAGCGACCGCACCTGCATCTCCTTACCCTTACGAAGACGATCTTCCCCTGCAGCTTCCTGTTCTTCTTGTTGGCGTTGGAGATCGGTCTTCTGCTCTTCTATCGCGAAGATGCCACGAAGATCGCAGCAATTCCTCGCGACGCCGACTGGTTTGCCGGCCAAGTCAAAGTGAAATACGAGATGGGTTGGCTCGATCTTTACGGATCGGATCTGGTTTTGGACCGAACAGACAAGCTCTCCGCGCAAGATCTGCGATTTAAGTCCGTGTTCGGCGGAAGGCACGGCGAGAGCGAAGGTGGCGGCGAATCCACCGATTGCGCCATCGAGTGCGTGAGAAAAGATTATAGCGCTTCCCTACAGGCGCGCCAACCGCCGACTTTGTAGTCGGCAATAAATTTATGGGTAGGCGTTAGATCTCAAACTCGAAGGTCACACAAGACAAGGGGTTTAGACAGTTCGGGCTCTCGCGAGGAGATAATACCCTAGTCCTGTGTCTTTGGGATTATGCGATCTCTTGGATCTAAGATTACTCAAAGCGCAATATGCTCTGGGCGATATGAGGTGTGCTATGCTCTATGGCTTGATTGCTCTAGGCTTGGATCATCCGATCCCTATGTTGTTGCCCGCCCTCTCCCTTATATAACGGGGGTGGGGCGGTTTACAGAGTCCTGATCGGTTTGGAGATTCCGATCGGTTACAAGATTCTAGTCAGTTAATAGGATAGAGTTTACATCTTTATCTACCCTATTAACGACTCGGATTACAACCGTATCTATCATATCTAAATATAAGTTCAACTTCCTTTAGGATATGTTCCCTTGCGCACGGCAGCGGGGCCTGACACGGGGAGTATCTTCTGGGCCTCCCTCTTGAGCTTGTCATGAGGGTACCCGAGTTCTTATATTCCACAACGGGGTATTCTACCATGACGTTTTCAATGGTGCAACTAGCGTTAGGAGCGGAGCCAGATCTCAGGCTCGAAAAATTCAAAAATTCTTTGTAAATTCAATGCAAATTCAAAAATTAGCTAAATATCCTTTGGACTAGCTCGAGGCTCGAGCCTAGGCTGGCTCCGCCCCTAACTTCGCGTGATAGCTCATAACCATACTAGTGCTTTTCTGGCGACAAGGTCACGATGGTATAAGTGTTTTGGTTTCAGAGGCCTTTGCTGTTCGCGACGGGGTGCGTATCGCATTGGATTGGGAGGCTGATAAGGTGGTGATTGAATGTGATTGCCAAAACCTTGTTTACTTGTGGAAATCCTGTAGGTTGCACTAGTGTGCTATTATTGTCTATCTCGTAAATGTACTCTTACTCATAAGTAATGAAGTATGAGCTCCTGATTCGAAAAAAAAAGTTATGTTTTGGGTTTTGTGTCAATATCCAAAACAATATTTTTGTACGACAAAAGAGTATTTTTTTGTTGGTCAAAGAATAGATGGAAAACCAACGTCCCAGCGATACGGAATCTCCGATACAGTGGTCAATAAACTCAAACAAACACTCGAACGCACAGTCAGAATGTGACCGCATAGACGTAATCGTGTCCATTTCCATGCTCATGGACGTCTCACCCCCACCAAACCCAAGCCGGCAGCAAACCGCATCACAGCAACCCACTGGGCCGCAGCGTGACCAGGTCAGACGAATAGCGCACCAACCAGCGTCTCTCGACTCTGATCACACAAGCTCGAAACAGCGCACGCCAAATCCACGTCTCCCCCTTCTGCCGACGACTCCCCTATCGCGCGCGCCTACGCCGTTTCACTACCCGGCACACGGGTTTCCGCCCAAAACCATGGAATTTTGCCGCATCTGCTCGTGCCGAGGCCTTTCCCACGAGGCCACCTGCCAATCCACGGCGTTATATAAGCACCCCACGGACCATGCCTCCGAAATCATCATCCAGCACATCAGGCATCACCACCTCGAACTCACACAACAAACAGCAAGCAGAGCACAAAGATGGCAGCCTCCGCGGCCAGGGTGGCCTTCGCCACGGCTGCCTCGTTAGCCGTGCATTGGCTCGTCAAGTCGTCATTGCAGGCACAGAACCCCGTGCTGAGCTTGCTGCTGCCGGCGGCTGTCTTTGTCGGCATTGTTCTCACCGGGAAGGGCAACGGTGGTGACAACGAGCCGCCCGGGCCGGCGGCCGTGCCTGTGTTCGGCAACTGGCTGCAGGTGGGCAACGACCTCAACCACCGGTTCCTGGCGCGGCTGTCGGCGCGGTACGGCCAGGTGTTCCGGCTCCGTCTCGGCGTGCGCAACCTGGTGGTGGTGTCGGACCCGCGGCTCGCCACGGAGGTGCTGCACACGCAGGGGGTGGAGTTCGGGTCGCGCCCCCGGAACGTGGTATTCGACATCTTCACCGCCAACGGCTCGGACATGGTGTTCACCGAGTACGGCGAACACTGGCGCCGCATGCGCCGCGTCATGACGCTGCCCTTCTTCACGGCGCGGGTCGTGCAGCAGTACAAGGCCATGTGGGAGGCCGAGATGGACGCCGTCGTGTCCGACCTGCTCGGCGACCCGGTGGCCCAGGGGGCCGGCTTCGTCGTTCGCCGCAGGCTGCAGCTCATGCTCTACAACATTATGTACCGGATGATGTTCGACGCGCGGTTCGAGTCCGTGGACGACCCCATGTTCATCGAGGCCACCAAGTTCAACTCCGAGCGCAGCCGCCTCGCGCAGAGCTTCGAGTACAACTACGGCGACTTTATCCCCATCCTGAGGCCCTTCCTGCGCGGCTACCTCAACAAGTGCAGGGACCTGCAGAGTAGGAGGCTCGCATTCTTCAACAACAACTACGTCGAGAAGAGAAGAAAGGTGATGGATAATCCTGGAGATAGGAACAAGCTCCGCTGTGCCATTGACCACATAATTGAAGCAGAGAAGAACGGCGAGATCACGCCGGAGAACGTCATCTACATCGTCGAGAACATCAACGTCGCGGCCATCGAGACGACGCTCTGGTCCATCGAGTGGGCTCTCGCCGAGGTCGTGAACCACTCGGCCGTGCAGCGCAAGGTTCGCAGCGAGATCAAGGACGTGCTCGGCGACGACGAGCCGATCACCGAGTCCAACATCCACAAGCTGCCGTACCTGCAGGCCGTCATCAAGGAGACGCTGCGGCTGCACTCCCCCATCCCACTCCTCGTCCCTCACATGAACCTCGAGGAGGCCAAGCTAAGCGGGTACACCATCCCCAAGGGCTCCAAGGTGGTCGTCAACGCGTGGTGGCTGGCCAACAACCCGGAGCTGTGGGAGAAACCGGAGGAGTTCCGGCCGGAGCGGTTCTTGGATGAGGAGAACTTCGTGGACGCCACCGTCGGCGGCAAGGTGGACTTCCGGTTCCTGCCGTTCGGTGTGGGCCGGCGAAGCTGCCCCGGCATCATCCTGGCACTGCCCATCCTCGCGCTCATCGTCGGGAAGCTTGTCAGGAGCTTCGAGATGGTGCCGCCGCCGGGAGTGGACAAGCTCGACGTGAGCGAGAAAGGCGGGCAGTTCAGCCTGCACATTGCCAACCACTCCGTCATTGCCTTCCACCCCATCTCTCCATGAGCTGAGAGACTTCGGAATTCAGATCGTTTCAGCTGATAAAGGCTACTCTACACAATTAATTTTGTTTTTAGTTTACAGATTACAGGAAAGCATGTTAAATTAAAGTGATATTACAGAATGTTTTCAGTTTTTATAAATGAATTTTGAAAATCGAAATTTCGTTGTCATTCAACAAAATGTGCGATAGTGTTCTGCTCCGTTTGTTGTCAGCATCTCCTTGCCTTGTTTTTTTGAATGAATTTTGATGTCGCCATATCCTTATCTTTATATTGCATAACGTCAATATGATTTGATCATTTATGCACGATTTAGAAAAACACGTGTGCAGTAGTCCACAATTAGCACCGAAATTTGGTAAGGCATAACTGATTTGGTAGGTCGAGGTTTGAAACTGGATATGTTTGACCAATATCGGTTGTAAACGGAAAGTTAAGTTAAAAACTGAAATTCTAACCGATATTGGTTCAAACATGGAATTTGATCAGTCAATATGGAAGCCGATACGGTTCATGATGATGGATCGGAGAAGGATACGATCGGCCTATATGCTATAAAAGCAACCAGAGACGAGCCGAGAAGATATCCAACAATCAATCAAACAACTTGCACCAAATTTTCTGGAAATTTTTGGAAGAATAATTCAGGACATGTAATATTTGATTTAAATTCAAACAAATGCAGTAGACCAACCATCGCTTCAAAAATTCACACAAATACAAAAAAAACACACAGATGAAGTTGAATTCACACAAATTGATACATATGACAAAAGAATACATTAATTGTTACATATGAGAAAATAAAATGTATTTAGTTAGGACAACTAAGCTACGATTCGACCTTCGTCATGATCGCGGCGTATGTATGTAACTTCGTCCTCACTCTCTTCCATGAGACCGAGGTCAACGTCCTCTCCGAAAGGAGGAAGCTCATCGAATTGGTTGTACTCTTCCTCGTCGACAACATTCTCAACCCCGACAATTCTTCTTTTTCCTTGAATAACCACGTGGCGCTCCTTGTTAGCTGGATCGGTTACAAAAAAGATTTGTGTAACACAATTAGCAAGTACGAATGGTTCTTCTCTGTATCCGACCAGTTTTAGGTCCACGGTAGTGATACCGTACTTGTCGATGTTCATGCCCCTTGGAAGTCTTACCCATTGGCACCGAAAGAGAGGGACCTTCAAAGGTCCGTAATCAAGCTCCCAAATCTCTTCTATGAATCCGTAGTAGGTTTTCCTATCTCCGTTGCTGTCGTAGGCATCTGTACGGATACCGCTGTTTTGGTTGGTGCTCTTTTTATCTTGTGCTCTTGTATAAAAAGTAAATCCATTTATATCGTATCCTTGGAATGTCCGAATTGTAGTGGACGGTCCCTGAGCCAACACTTTCAACTGAGCGCACTCTGTCTCCGTATGCATCATGTGCCTACGCAACCAATCGCCGAAGTTATGTCTATGCTCTCTTGCGATCCAACTCTCTGACTTCGTTGGGTTTGTTCTAGATAGCATGCTCTTGTGCATGTTGACATACGGGGCCACCACAACTGATTGTCCCAGGACTGCGAAATGTGCTTGTGTGAATGAAGCTAGATTGTTTGTACGGAGTGATTTCTGCCAAATGTCCCTTTTCCTTGTAGCCTACCCTCATGTCGTGATGTAGGCACACCAATCGATTTGAGATCCATGTAATCAACGCAGAACTCAATGACCTCCTCGGTTCCCCAACCATCGCAATGCAACCTTCCGCCGATGTCGATTCTGAACATATTTCTTTATGACCCCATGAACCTCTCAAAGGATACATCGATGTAGAAACACGGACCGAGAATCAGATCTCTTTCACGATGTGAACAATGAGATGGACCATAATATCAAAAAAAGATGGAGGGAAACACATCTCGAGCCTGCAGAGAGTGTGGACCACGTCTTCCTGTAGCTTATCTAGTTTCAATGGATCGATAGCCTTCTGTGAAATCGCGTTGAAGAATGAACACAACTTCACAATTGGGTCTCGGACTTTCTCTGGCAGAACACCCCTAACTGCAATTGGAAGCATCTGCGTCATCATCACGTGGCAATCGTGAGACTTCATACCAATTAATTTTAAGTCTTTCATTGAGACTAGTCTCTTTATGTTGGCGAGTATCCGGACGGAACTTTCACTCCGTGCAAGCATTCGCACAAAGCTAATTTTTTCTTTCTTGCTCAGTGTAGCAGTGCGGGAAGGTACTTTTTCCCTATATCCATGTCTCTGTGATGCAGCTCCTTCCTGAGTTTCATATCTTCAAGGTCCATCCGTGCTTGGAGAGTATCTTTTGTTTTGCTAGGTATATCCAAGAAGATACCAAGCAAGTCATCACACGTTCTTCTCTATGTGCATGACGTCGATTGCGTGTCGCACTTCTAAGTCTTGCCAATGAAGGTAGGACCCAAAATCGATCTCTTTTTCCACAAAGGAGCTTTATCACCGAACTCGGGATAGATGTACCGCTCGCTCCTTTCCGTGGATAATTTTAAGATCCTTACAGTGCAAATATCTCTCTCCCAGTGTGATTCTTTGGAGCTAAAGCGGTCTCCTTTGTCCCATCAAAAGCTTTCTTATTATTGCGGTATGGGTGATCCTTGCGAGGAACCTACGATGCCGCATGTAAGACATTTTTCGACGTTCTTGACCACCGACTAGCTGTACCATCTAAGCATTGGATGCATCCTTGAAGCCTTTTGTCGTCTCGGCCCGACGGTTACCAAGGCAGGGTAATCATTGATGGTTACGAACAACAATGCGCGTGAGGATAAAGTTCTCTCTTTATACTCATCCCATACCCGTACTCCATCGTTCCACAAGATTAGAAGATCTTCAACCAATGGTTTGAGGTACACATCGATATCGTTGCCGGGTTGCTCGGGCCCTTGGATCGATAGTGGCATCATAATGTACTTCCGCTTCATACAAAGCCAAGGAGGAAGGTTGTAGATACATAGAGTTACCGCCAAGTGCTATGACGATCGCTCATGTTACCGAAAGGATTCATCCCATCCGTACTCAACCCGAACCTTATATTCCTTACATCATATGCAAAGTGCTTCTTATATTTTCATCGATGTTCCTCCATTGCATAGAGTCGTGAGGTGTCCGAGCATTCCATCGTTCTTACGCTCTTCGGCGTGCCATCGTAGCAATTGGGCATGCCTTTTGTTCGCAAACAATCGATTCAGACGGGGAATTATAGGAAAATACCACACCACCTTACGGGGAGATCTCATCTTCTTACGCTTCACCCGACATCTTCATTATCGATGTCATCATCGTTGTTCTTATACCGCTTTGCTTTGCAAACAGCACAACCATCCAAGTCCGCAAACTCATTGCGATACAACATGCAATCGTTTGGACATGCGTGTATCCTTTGTACTTCCAATCCCAACGGGCAGACAACCTGCTTGGCCCGGTACGTACTTGTAGGCAACACGTTACCCTCTGGAAGCAAATCCCCCAAGAGACATAAGAGCTCAGTGAAGCTCTTATCGGACCAACCATTGCTTGCCTTCAACTGCAGTAGTGTAAGCACGGTCTGCAATTTTTTGTGCTCCTCCTTGCAGCCTGGGTACAATGGTGTCGTGGAGTCCTGTACCATATGTTGGAACTTTTGAAACTCTCTTTCACTCGTGAAGTCTCCCTCCCCATCACGCAACATTTGATCCAGATCGTCGTCGTGGCTGTCGACAAACGTATCTTCAACTACCGTCATACCGTTGTCTCCGTCATCTTCAATAATGTGTTGGCCTTCATGTACAATCTCATCTTCGCCGTGCTTGGTCCAACAGGTATAGCCAGCCTTGAAACCTCTTCGAAGCAAGTGTGCACGTATCGACTCTATGGTAGAAAACAGCTTCTGATTTTTGCAGTCAACGCATGGACAACACATGTAGTCCGCCAGATTCTTCGACTTAGCGCGCAGCCACGTTTAGAAAATAACTCACACCATTAAAAAACTCTGCCCCACAACGGTCCGTGTCATACATCCACCTTCGGTCCATCTACAATTAATTAAATCAAACATTACATACGCATATAATTGCAAATAACAAATAATTGTAAACGATTAGATTTAAAAACATATGTAGCAATTTTGACTATATTAAAATACATCAACCTTTTTCCGTTATGTAAATATCCATATAGCAATTTTTTAGTATTGTAAAAAATGAAAATAATTGTAAATAGTTAGGATATATTTAGACTATATCAAAATATATCAATCTTTTTTTCATTGCGTCAATATCCACCTTGCAATTCCTTATTATTTACAAATTTGGAAAAATTGTAAGTACTTAGGATATACTTGAGTACATTAAAATATATCAACATTTTTTATTAGGTAAATATCCATCTAACAAGTTTTTATTATTTCAACATTTGAAAATACACCTTTTTCATTATGTAAAAATCCACATGGCAATTTTTATTATTTACAAAAATAGAGATCAAATTACTAACCTCGAAAAGAAGTACAATACAAATTTTAACAAATTTTTCGCAGCAGATCGTTGCAATCTACAAATCGAGCAAAAGACAGGCGCCTCTCTGTCTTTGCTCGATCGGTCGAGGCGGGGGTCTCGATTATATAAAGACTTATCACTTTGCCGGTTCTGCGCAGAACCGCGGTGATAAGCTTTGAATGCGCGCGAAAAACATATTGCGCGGAAGATATATATCACTGCCGGTTCTCGCTTTAAACCGCGGTGAAAATGCAAGTATCACCGCGGTTTAAGAACGACCGACGGTGATATATCTCTGCCGGTTGTTGTCTCAAACCGGCAGTGATATCTTGCTTTTTACTGTCGGTTAGTTGCATGAACCGGCAGTGATAAGTTCTCCCCCCAACTTAACTTTCGAACCGGCAGAGATACGTTATCACTGCCGGCTCGGTCCTAACCGGCAGTGATATGCCGGCAAGGATTAGCTGTTCTGTAGTAGTGAGCTCTTGTAACTTAGAATCTGTAATTTGGTCTTGATTAATAAAGTTGTGCATCACCGATTGTTGATCTTCAAT
Organism: Otatea glauca; assembly: GCA_036346275.1. NCBI lineage: Eukaryota > Viridiplantae > Streptophyta > Magnoliopsida > Poales > Poaceae > Otatea > Otatea glauca. The sequence continues at coordinate 35,890,939 of CM070713.1, read as the reverse complement.
TACGCCAATCTACCTAGGTTTGCTTTACTCCGATTTTGGTGTGCATCGTCTTTTTCGAGAAAATCTGCCTTTACCAAACCATCTAATCGGCCGTAACAAGCTGCTTAGATTTATCGTCACTTAAGTTTTAATCGGCTAAATAGCTGTTTAGATCTGATCTGAATTGAAAACTCTAATCGACTGACATAGCTGTTTAGATCATAATATTCTTGTCGATTGTAGGATCAAATCGGTTGGCACGCCTCGAACCTCTTAAATGCGGTATTTGCATGGGTTTGAGCCGATCAATCCTTTGTCATATTTTTCGGTGCCAACACACTTTTGGCATGCCCGGTTATACGCGATGTCTTCTTTCGACAAGTCGATTCCCTCGTCCGATGACTACTCCAATGCTATAATCGTCCCGACACTTGACAATTTGACACTAGAACAACGTAAGGAGATTGAAGATCGAAAAGGTGCGCTCGAGGAGATAATGTTGAATTGTTATCAGAAGACTCGATGTGTCTTCACTCAAAAAACTACGCTGCCGACAGTCAATCTCTTTGACGATACACAGACCACCAATGCATCGGTAAGTCGATACATGCCTGCACAAGCTGAACATACCGGCAAATATACAGAGTTCTTGTCCAGTGGCCGATCCTAAACCATCGGCTCCGGCTCCTACCATGATGCCAACCCAGCCGACCATAATATTGCCACGAGATCCTAGTGTGAGTGGAGTTGCGTAATACCAGGCATATACCGATGCCACTAAGTTGGATTCATAAGCTAGCTTACCACCATCGGCTCCGTTTTACATCTTCCTGCAATCGGTCTCACAACCAATTGAGAACCCTATGCATACACAATTCACCGAGCCAATTCCGCAGGGGAATCTAGCCCCATACAAGTTTGTGACCTACTCGGAGCCCTTTGCTCCAGTACCAAAGCTGATCGCTAGGAGGCGGAACGTAGGCTATAAATAACCTCATCACCTTTCATCAGTTCAGGCAACATATCAACTCGAGCCTATGCTCGGGGGGTAGAATGCCAGTTATGATCGTAATTGGCAAGCCCCTAACACATTATCATCCAATACAACAAATTGTGCTGATCAGATTACCGTGGTGCTAGGTATCAATTTGGCATACAGCCGAAGGGAAGGATAACCGGCTATCGAAAGCCATATCCTGATTATATTGGTTCTGTACCCTAATAATTTCAAGGTCCCTGATTTTCCCAAATTCTCAGGAGATAATTCGACCATCACCTTAGAGCATATCAGACGGTTCATTGTGCAATGTGGTGAAGCAGCCCACTCCGATGGTTTAAGAGTGAAATTATTCTCGTTATCTTTATCAGGGGCTGCCTTTACATGGTTCGCAACCTTACTCCCAAATTCGATTAATTTATGGAGTGATTTGGAAAGCCGATTCTATGAATATTTTTCTATGGGAGTTTGGAACTCAGGATTTCATACTTGAGTCCTGTTCGATAGAAATTTAGGGAATCAGTCGATGATTATATTAAAAGATTTAGAGAAGTCAGAAATCGATGGTTTAGTGTCACCTTGCCCGATAATCAGTTGGCCGATTTGGCCTTCCAAGGGTTGGTACCCCAATTCAAGCAAAAACTCGGCGAACAAAACTTTACCGATTTGAGTCATTTGGTACATCGGGTATCGGCTCAAGAAAGTTGTTTCACCGATAACAGAGACTTTAGGGATAAATTGAAGAATAATAATAATAACAAGGATAAAGACAAAGCCAAAGTTAACCTCGTCAAATATGGTTCAAGTGATTCATCGGAAGACAACGAGGTTGAAATAAATATAGCCGAATGGGTTAAGGGTTTCAAGAAATCTTTAGTCTATTCGTGGCTTAAGCCGACCTAGAATCGGTCTGAGGTAAAATATGTTTTTGATGTCTCGAAGTGCGACTGCATTTTTGATTAACTTCTTTAAGAGAAGATAATACAGTTGCTCGAAGGACACACCATACCATCGGCTGAAGATATTAAAAAGTGAAGGTATTGAAAGTGGCATCACTCTTTTTCTCATAATACTAACTATTGAAATATTTTCTAACAATAGATATAATCTGCTATAGAAGATGGCCGACTCAAATTTGCAGAAGAGCCGACGATGCAATTGGATGCTAATCCCTTCCCAATCAACATAGTCCAGTGCTCTTGAAAGGAGATTGAGCCGACACAAGATGCAGAGTTAAAGGTTGCGCGTCATGTTGACATACAGTCAAATTCCAGTGGCAAGAAAAACCTGAAAATCATGGTCGGATCCATTCAAATAGAAATTGACCGTAAAGGGAAGAATTCAAGAATCATCAAGCCAAAGGGAGACTTGTAGATCTGCAAGTGGTACAAAGCTGAAAGGGCATCACCACCATAGAAACCGATTCTTAAGTCAAAGCCAAATTTCTCCTAGTTATTGAAAAAATATGAAAGGAGAAACAATAGGCTGCGTTATCCTGCATGTCGGTTAGATAACATGTATTGGCCTGACAACCTCAAAAAGGCTCACCAACGATGCCCATTTTGGCAGATATGTTGAAAGAGGGGGTCAGCTTTGTTGTCACCATACACCTTCCCAATGGAGCATTACCCACATCAAGGTGACTGGCAGTGACGATCGGCTGAAGACAGGATATCTGAGCCGATGCATGGTCCATGAAAGGGTTTCCAGAACGACCTAGGAGCAAGCGCGACCGGATCAGGGGCCAAGTTCTACGCCAAAGGTTGATCTGGCAAGAAAAATATGTGAGCCAATTAAATCAAAGCCTAGGTGGTGTCCTCCAGAACTTAGCCAATCTCAATGCAGATGACTTAAGAGGCTAATTACCCAAGAGATGAGAGAGGCTGAGTAGGAAAAACAAAGGGATGAAGCCTTTAACTAGCTCCGCCCGATCAAGATTGCTAAACAGGAGTGGAGAAAAAGGGAGCCGGTTGAGGATGAATTTGACTCAGCCGATGATTTAGATTCTCCTGTAATTCGAGATGATTCTCCACATCCGATGGACATCAACATGGTATTCACTCTGCTGATCGAGTTCAAAATAAGTACTGCATCGACTAAAGAAGTTGGTCAAGCTGTTGAAAAATTATAAAGATTGTTTTGCTTCAGAATATCATGAGATGCCTGGTTTTAGCCGATAACTAGTTGAACATCGAATACCTATAAAATCGGGTTATCGGTTGTTTAAACAATCTCCTAGTTGATTTAATCCAGCCATGTATAATACAATAAAAGAAGAGATTGAGTGATTGTTGAAAGCTAAGTTTATTAGGCCTTGCTGATATGCCGAATGGGTTTCTAATATCGTCTCAGTTATGAAAAAAATGGTAAACTCAGAGTGTGTGTTGATTTTAGGGATTTAAATGAGACCGATATTCTTATCGATGCTGCATTGGGGAACAAGGTTATCAGTTTCTTTGATGGTAATGCTGGATATAATCAAATATTCATGGCAGAAGCTGATATCCCTAAGACGGTTTTCAGATGCCCTAGCGCTGTCGGTTTGTTTGAGTGGGTGGTGATGACATTTGGCTTAAAAAATGCTGGTGCAACACATCAACTTGCTCTGAATTTAATCTTTCATAATCTAATCGGCCATATTGTGGAAATTTATATCGATGATGTTGTTGTAAAGTCCAAGGAAGATTTTCAGCATCTAGCTGATTTGGAAAGAATGTTAAAAAAGACAAGGGCACATGGTTTGAAGATGAATTCATATAAATATGCTTTTGGTGTATCGTCTAGGCAGTTTTTAGGTTTTATGATCCATGAAAGAGGAATTGAAGTCAATCAAGAAAGGGTCAAGGCTATGGCTCAACTCCCAGCTCGGCTCAACTCGTTAAGATAACAAGTTCAAATCCCAGCTCGGCTCAACTCGTTAAGGAACGAGTTCGAGCCAAATTGAGCCAAGTTTTCAAGTACTCGTTTAGCTGCTGAGTTTCGAGTTTTTTTTCCACCCCTACCACTACCCCACCCCACTGCATCGCTCCACCCCCAAATCCGTTTCCTCCGATCCGAATTGTCGCCCCCAGATCCCGCACGCTGGTAGTGGTGGGTGGTGGCCCCCTACCACCGACGCCGAAGTAGGAGCCCCAACCCAAGCCCTAGCTTGCCACGTAGGGTGCAGTCCACGCGGGACGAGGTCGTCGCTCTCCTTCTCCCTCCCTCTCGCTTGCCTTTACCTGCTCTGTTGCCACCACCTTCGCCGCTCCTCTCCGTGCGCTAGCCCTCGCCTTTCCCCTCCTGTCCCCTGTGCGCTCACCCTTCCCTTCTGTCCCCTCTCAGATCCATCTGTGAGGTCATCATGGACCCCTTTCAGATCCGACCGCGCGGTCATCGCTCTCCTTCACTCAAAGCCCGGCCAGCCACTCATAGTGGAGTTCCACAAGCTGCGTCCCAAGGCCGGCGAGGTCCTCATCAAGAGCAAAGGTCCTGCCTTTTCCCTTTCTGATACAACTAGTTTATTATGTACTACCGTTGCTATGCGTCAGTCAATCGATATGAGATGAATTTGCTGGGTTATGTCTTCTACTGTCTCTAATCCACAACAAAACTCTCTAATTTGGTGGATGATGCATTCCTCCTCTCTAATTTGCTACTCCCAGATGCCTAGGCACCCGAACCCTAGCTCGCCGATTCATCCTCATGCGACAGTGTGATGGCCATCCTTGTTCAAATCCTTTTTCCCCATCTGTCCAACTCGTTAGAAGAAAGCTTGGTTTGCATTTCCCTCATCTGGTTAATGTTTTAAACAACTAATCCTTTCAGGTCAATATAATGGTGGAGCTAAATGATGATACCCATATTTAAATTTTCAGTTGTGTGTACTGCTTCAAAACTACATAATCATTTGTTTTATCTTAGAATAATTTACTTTGTTAGTATGGTTTTGCCAATTGTATTACATTTAAATTCCAATCAAGGTGAATCTATCCATGGCTTTTCGTAGCTTACTATCTGATTTAAACTGCAGAGTCAGTCTACAGAACCAAAAGCTAATGCTTTAACCAGTGCAGTTCCAACACCTGTGAACAATGAACTCAACCTGTTGTGGAAGGTTATTACAGAAATCAAAATGATGGCAGTGGGCTTGCTGGAGTTTTTATTTTGTTCATTGAAGTTTCAGATCTCATCTAAATGTGATCTTTGGCTATGTGCATCTCAAGATGTAGAGTCCAGGAGTTAAAATATTTTATTATCTAAAAAAAATCTAGTGATCTTTTTTGTCTTTATAGGGATGAAACAGAACGCCTAATAAAGATCATGCGTTCGAGGACTCCTAATCTTTGTGATGAAGATCGGAGAGCTCCAAGATCTTTTACAAAAGTTTTTGGGGCCACAACATTTTCAGAAAAATTGTAAACCCATGAAAATTCAGTTGATCTTCAACCATCTTTGGGCCAATATCTTTTTACCGTCAAATGTAAGAAATTCATACATGTGCAATATAAACTGCTTATTATTTACCTGTCCAAACGATGTTCTTGAACACCTGTCAAGGCTATTGTCCTTGTTATTTGTATGGGATGTGAATTCCGGCTACATGTTTTCGAAATGCAAATATGTCCGTAAGTGTATAATAATTTCCTGAGTTATGCTACAATTGTGAAAATCACCACGATTTAATCTTCAATTGCAACATTGTGATCACTTCTTTTGTGTGTAATAACAGATTGCCAGAGTGTGCAGGAGCAAAAAATATGTGCAGTGTTTAGAAATAACAAAATCATTAGTTCCTCCCTTGCCTGATTTGTTGTTGATCTGATCTCATGCTTTTCATTGCCATGCTAGGTGCATGATGTTGGCTCTTCACCAATTGATCTGATCTCCTTTTCCTGTTGGAAGTAAGGTATTGCAAATTACGTTCATGGTTTTTCACTGTCAGCATGCATGATATATGACTTTCTCTTTTGCTTCGTTGTGTTTGCTTTAAGGAGTATCCTCATCTAGGATGGATTGGCCCATCATGAGATCATTTTACAATTTATGCTACATTTCATTATCTCATTGTTAAATTTTGTTTCTCTTGTGAACCAAACTTATTTCTACATAGTAACATTTTTTTCAGGGAGGAATTGTCTTTGCTATGGCAGCCTATGAGATTTCTAAGAAAGAAGGTAAAGTGGGGACACCGGAGCGTCCTCTCTGCTTAGTTATAGAGATTATTGGACTAGAGTGCTGCTGGAAATTTTAAAGAAACATAAGAGCAACATATCTATTAAGTACCATCTTCCTTTCCTTCTATCCAACTGTATTCAAAATGTTGTACAATAGCCAACGCCTTTTGTTTGTTGGATCAATACGATGCATTTGACCTGCTTCCAATGATGGTTGGGAACTTCCAACCATCTGTGATATACAATTATCACAGACGGTTTTTTTATTAGAACCGTATGTGATATGACTATATCACAGACTATTCTATTAAAGAACCGTCTATGATAGGTTTTTCACAGATGGTTTAGAAACCGTTTGTGATGCGTCATTATTATCACTAACACATGCTTACATACGGTTCACAAAATCGTCTGTGATGACGTTTTAGAACCATCTGTGATGGCTTTTTCTGTAGTAGTGTTTGTTGGTGGTGCAGCAGATTAATGGGGAATATAACTGCTATGATGAAGTCTTAGTCAAATATTTAGAGCAGTGTCTCAATATAATCGGCTCGTTTACCTCCTTTTCAATTTGTCATATATCTCGTGGATTGGATGACAAGGCTAACTTGTTAGCTCAACAAGCATCGGGCTATAATATTTTTCGCCGATTAGAAGACTATGAGCCGATAGACAAAACGGTTATGTGCATCACTATAGATGATTGGAGGGCAAAAATAATGGATTATTAGACCGATCCTTCAAAACCCACCGATTGAAAAATTAATAGACAAGCCTTAAAATACGTCTTGCACGATAATGTACTCTATTATCAGACTTGAGATTGTTTGTTGTTAAGATGTCTTGGAGTCGAAGAAGCTAAGGTGGAAATGGGTGAAGTGCATGAAGAAATTTATGGAACACACCAATCGGCTCATAAGATGAAATGGCTACTAAGGCGAACTGGATATTTCTGGCCGATAATATTAGAAGATTTCTTCAAGTATGACAAAGGATGCCAGACTTGCCAAAAATTTGCCAATCTACAATTATCTCCAGCATTGGCTTTGCATCCAATTATTAAGCCTTGGCCGTTCAGATGAAGGGGAATAGATGTAATCGGACAAATATTTCCTGCGTCATCTAGGCCATAAATATATTTTGGCTGCTATTGATTATTTTTCTAAATGTGTTGAAGCGATACCTTAGAAAAAAGTGACTTCTGTTGAGGCGATTGGATTTGTTATGGAACATATTATTTATCGGTTTGGAATTTCTCAAACTATTACGACCGATCAAGGCGTTGTATTTATGTCCGATGAATTTTAAAGTTTTGCTTAGAGTCTCTAGGGATCAGGTTACTGAATTCATCGCCTTATTATGCACAAGCAAATGGTAAATCCGAGTCGTCAAATAAAACATTGATCGAGCTGATTAAGAGAAAAATCGAGGTAAACCAAGAAATTAGCATTTGACATTGCCAAAGTCCTTATGGGCCTATCGGATTGCTTGTCATGGTGTCACGAAACTATCGCCTTATCAGTTGGTTAATGAGCAAGAAGCTGTGTTGCCTGTGGAAATCAATATCAACTCATTGAGAGTAGCTAGGCAAAACGGGCTATCAACTCAAGATTATAAAGATTTAATGTCCGATAACTTAGACAACTTGGCAGAATTGCGTTTACATATGTTGGATCGGCTAAAGAAAAATATGGCAAGAGTTGCAAGGGCTTATAATAAAAAGTGTTACCTGAATTATTTCATGAAACCGATATAGTCTGGAAAACTATATTGCCTATTGGCTCTAAGGATAATCATTTTGGCAAATGGTCTCCGACTAGGATGGACCATATAGGATTCATCGGCCTGTGGATGGAAATTGTTATATTTTGGAGACATTAGGAGGAGTGGTATTTCCTAAAGCAATCAACGACAAGTACTTGAAGAAATATCATCCTAGTATTTGGGTTGGATCATAATTGGCTAGGAATGACTATCGGCTTTGAAAGCTGAATTAACTCGTTGCAGTTAATTCTGTCTATGAGGTGTAATAATAAGCATTGTAGCTGATGATAAGAACCATGTTTGGAATAAAAGGAAATAAGAACTAAGACATTAATATACATAAATTGGCTAAACAGCCGATTATAAATATCTTTACAAAGCATTCATTGTTTCAAAGAGCCCATTACAAGCATTCATTCTTCATAAATAAAAGCCAATTGCGGATTAATTAAGAGTTGCGCCCAGAGCTGATAATGCGGCAACAGCCTTTGCGATAGTCTATTCCACATCTTCGAGGATTTTGTCGTCTTCCTCAGTAGTTCCAAGGACAGGAACAACTTTGGCCGTTTGCTTCTTCACCGATGCTATGGCCAGATCGAGATTAACCTTTTGAGCTTTTAAGGCCGATGAAGAAGTTGCTATGCTTTCTTGGGCCTTGGCTAAGGACCTATTAATTTTGGCTAGCTCTTCCTCGAGAGATCTTTTGGCCAATTCAAGCGTCAGCAGGGCTTCTTTGGTGTCCTTGAGATATTTTATCTCTTCATCATACTTAGTCTTCTGCACTTTGGCATCGGCTACAAGTTCATCCAAGATCTTTTGGTCTTCATTTTATGCTAGGTTTTCTGATGAGCAATTCTTGCCTTGGTTACCTGCACTGCCTCTTCTCTCTTCTTCCATCAAGGTGGCATACATTTAGTAATGCCACCATGGCTTCCTCGAGAAAGTCGGCTTCTACTACTGCCATGGCATTCTTGAGGGGCTGGGCATTTTCTAGAAGATTAGCTGATGGAGTAAAGCGCAGCTTGAAGAAGTTATTCAGCGTTGAAAGCCAGGAGCCGATACCACCGAAGACGATGCATCCTTGGAGACAGTTAATATTTTTTGGATTTCTTCTGGAAAGCTCTCAGTGGCTAGCTCCACTTCGTCCTCCATGTCTGACCAGTCGAACCCCAGCACATTGGTGAGGGGTTTGGATAGCTTGTTGGCAGACTCAACAGTTAGGTTTGACACACCCTAAGGAGCTTGAGCTTTGGGGTCAACTACGATGGTGGAGGTGGGAAGTTGGTTTCTGTAGGAAGATCGACTAAGACGTCGAGGAAGTGAGTAGGAGGAGAAAGTGAAGGCTGCAAGAGGTTAAAGAATTCTGTTAGCTTATCCATTTAATTGGATTAGAAAATCAGCTTATAAGGTAATTTACCTAGTCTGTGCCTGAGGCACGTGGAGAGCTTTCAATAGATTGCTCTTGGGGCTTCTGACCCCTGCTAGCCAAGACCTTATTAAGTCAGCCACGCTTCTTCTCTGTTAAAAGAATTAGCTATGAGTATGAGTCCATGCAGAGTAGTTAAAATATAAAGTATGGCTGATGCCCTAAGACTTATTGGGTTGCTGCCTCTCTAAATTGGACAAGAAGAGGGATTGAATTCCCAGAGTGCCCGATGAGTAGCTAGTAAGGGCTATTCCAACAGTACGACGGGGTTTTTTGGCAGGTTGGCCGCCGCCTGATGACTCACTCGTGGGTCTCTTCCCTGCTGCCTTGGACTGTAAAATAAGAGGAATAGCCGATTAATGAAGTTCAAGGGTATTTACGTTATTTTGAAAGGAAAAACTTATTTTAGCTGATACCTCGCTAATGACATCGACATGACTCATGTTAGTATAGCTCAATGAGCTAGCACCACTGCTAGAAATCGACCACTACTAGCGGAGTTAGTATTTTTTGTCGGCTCTTCGGATAAGTTGGGGAAGAATTCAGAGACAATTGTCGATATGGTCATTTCAGCTGGATATAAAGCCATGGAGATAGCTGACCACAAAACAGTGACACTCCCTACCCTCCAGGTGTGGAGAAAAATGTGTGTCAAGTTCTTGATTTGAAGATCATTGCCTATATGTGAGGTGATTTTAGCCGATAAGGCTTGCCGTACTTGATCTCTTGGTTGTACCTGACTAAATAGCTTAAAACTAGGGGGGACTTATCCAAATCCAAGTTGTATGGCATACACTGGTGGAGGTATAATACATAGGAAGGTTGATATGTCCGATTCTTGGCATGCAAGCCGACAGATAATGCACTTGGAGAAAGGAAAATCTTGTAGAGCTCAAGAGTCTCATCAAGCATGTCTTCACTATCGGCTATTAAGTGAAGAAAGGATGGACATAGGTAATTGTCAGCTTCCTTGTAACTAAAGAAGTCATTCTAACGAAAATCATCATGATCCAATTGGAAGAAAAAGGCCAAGTATTTCCTTGCCTCAATAGATGTGATCTTGGCCTTATTGCTGGAACAAAGGATAAACTTCTCACCATATGCTCGGCTATTTCTATATTTAATATCTTGGTCTTCTTGGATTTCTTCACATGGGAAGAGGGTTGCTTCATCTGAGTTGATTTCGAACGATCTGCTAAATACACAATAGAGCCAGACTTGGATAAATCACATGGGGCTGCCCACGTTGCCGACCATATATGACCCCATTCCTGTAAAAAGCTGACTACGGATCACATGCATTATCTGTTATATTGCCCCCAAGAAAAGGTTTCCCAATGCTAGCTGACGGCCCTCTACTAGCTGTTCTGCTATGACTTGGTAAAATTGAATAAGTCTGAGGGAGGCGCTGCAAAACAAAAATCGACCAAGCCACATGTTGATGAACGCTACATGTTCCTTGTCGGACACTGGGCCGATTCCTTTGTTATTACTTATATACTTGCTCCAACCTTCTCCTTTGGAGCGGATTAACTTGTATTGTGGCTTGGAGTTGAAATCCGATACTTGGTCCCCATCAGGCCTCAAGTAAAAGAGCTGCACTACATCCAATAGTGTCGGGCCGATTGGACCCGTTCTGAACATGAATGCATTAAAAGTATCCGACCAAAAATAACAGGCCGTGGCCACTAAGGACTCGTTGGCCTCTGGATCGGCTAAAGAAAGAGGGAGGCACTCCACCATTCCCATCCGCTCCCACTAGGGCATTTTCTGTGCTGCTAGCCGATTATACCAATCTCACCAGTCTTTCGACGCTGTCGGCCAGGCCCTAAAGCTCTTACTCCACCCGTCTATGTATACCCAGGGGGATTTCTTGTTCTGTGACATCGATGAATCAAGATTTCCTACTGGTCCAGATGGTATTGATCATTGCTATCGAGTATGGGGATGAATAGCTGTTGAGAGTCCATGTCATCTGAGCCAATTGGGTGTTGACGGGAGAAGGGTGCTGAAACTTGAGGTTTGAAGGCAAGGAAGGAGCAAGCCGATGACGAAGGTGATGAGAGTCAAGAGCCATGAAAATGTCGAAAGTGAATGGTGGTATTTATAGGGGATGAACCTAGTGGCATTGGTGGGTAATTTCTTTGAACTTTTTTGAACAGTTATGGTGAAGGATGGTGTGTTCACATGATTTATGGCACAATAAATGGAGCAGTTACCAAAGACGGCGGTGAAAACTATTTCATTAGTAGGCCGATAAAAGATTTTTGAAGATAACATATTATCTTCTAAAAATGGGGTGTATATGTTAGTACCAAAATTTGGCAAGGCATAATCGATTTGGTAGGCTAAGGATTGAAACTGGATAAGTTTTGGCCGATATCGATTGAAAACGAAAAGTTAAGTTAAAAACTGGAATTCCAGCCGATATTTGTTCAAACATGGAATTTGATCTATAAGAGATGGAAGCTGATACGGTTCATGATGATGGATCGGAGAAGGAGACGATCGGCCTATACGCTATAAAAGCGACCAGAGACGAGCCGAGAAGATATCCAACAATCAATCAAACAACTCGCATATACTTTTATTTACTTTCTGTCGATTAGGAGTAGCTCTTGTAATTTAGACTCTATAATTCATTCTTGATCAATAAAGTTGTGCATCGTTGATTATTGATCATCTTTGATTACGCCAATCTACCCAGGTTTGCTTTTCTCCGATCTTGTTGCGCATCGCCTTTTTTCAGGAAAATATGCCTTTACCAAACCATCTAATCGGCTGTAACAAGCTGCTTAGGTTTATCGTCACTTATGATTTAATCGACTAAATAGCTGTTTAGATCTGATCTGAATTGAAAACTCTAATCGGTTGACATAGCTATTTAGATCATAATATTTTTGCCAATTGCAGGATCAAATCAGCTAGCACAGCTCGAACCTCTTAAACTCTATGTTTGCGTGTTTGAGTCGATCAATAGTTCGTCATATTTTTCGGTGCTAACACCGCCCACTCACCAAACACACAGAAATGCATACCATTGCAGAAACAAACTGGAAAGTTCCATGTACGATAAAGGGCACACGTAGTGATGAGGAAACACCTTTATCTTGGAGCAATGTATTTGGTTTCCTCGATAACCTAAATATTACAAATCAATGAGACACTTAAATTGGTGCTAAGACCACTAATGATATAAAGCTTACCTAAAAGAACATAGTGGGCAGCTGAGCAACAAATTGATCTAAAAAAAATAGAACACAAATTATGCAAGCGATTGGCACAGTGATACAAAGATGCTTCAAACTTTCTCAGAGATGCTATGTATAACATCCCAAAATTCATCAAAAAGTGGAATACAAGCATATGGATTGAATTTGGTCTTGATTTGAATTTTGGGCATTAATTTGGAATTTCTGCAATTTTTGCAAATAAGAAATATGCTTTCAAAAAACCTAGTAAGGTTTTTGAATTTCAAACTTAAATTTTAAAATATAAAAAAGTGTGTAAATAATTTATATAAATTCTAAATATTCTCCAAGCACCTCCAAAAAGTTTCAAAAAATTATGAATTATTTAATGCTTAAGAAAAATCAAAAGCTACCTTTCTTCATTAGGACACAAGCAATGTTTGAATTTTCAAAAATTCCATAGAGTTTATCTTCATCTGAATGGTTTATGGGAGCATTAACAATACCTCAGATCCATCTCCAAAAATTTTCAAAAAATGTTTATGAAAGTTTGGTTGCTCAATTAAATCTAGGAATGCTCAGTTGCCAAAAATTCAAATTTAGCATCTCTCTCTACTCTGTCTCTCTAATAGCTGGGTCCCATGTGTCTAGCCATAGCCTCACCGACGCTCAAGCTCACCTGGCAGTGACCCATCCCCCGGGCCCACTTAGCAGCCTCCTCTCTCTCTCTCTCTCTCTCTCTCTCTCTTCCCATCTTCTTTCTCTACCGCCTGGGCCCCGGGCCCACCTGTCGGTCACACCGCACTGGTGCGCCACCCCCCCGCCTGCTCTGCCCTGCACCACATGTGCTCCCATTTGCCAGTGCGTGCTCTGCACCAGGATTTCTATGCCACATTGCAGCCATTTCTTACCGCGACAGCCACTGAGCTGCCCACTTCCTGCCGTGAAGCTGCCTAGCCCATTTCTCCCTACCGTCGCATGAGCGAGCCGCCCAGCCTCAGAACTTGCCCCGTCGCTCGTGCCCTCCTAAGTTGTCGAGCCCTTTGCTGCGCCCTGTCACAACCCATGTGCCCCGTCGAAAGCTTGGCATGCATGCGCGTCTGCTTTGCAGGAAGAACTCGCCCTCCCCTGCCTATGTACATTTCTCCATGTGCACCGAATCGAGCTCGCAAGCCAAACCGGCCATCTCCCCTTCCCGTGCCATATAAGGCTGACAATGCTTTCGCAAGCTCCCCCACACCCTCTATATTCCTCTCGCTCGGAGTCAGCCGCATTGCCCATGGGCGGGTGCCATTGCCGCCGAGCTCGCAGAGAGCAGGGCAAGCTCGGTTGAACTACTCGGTGAGGCAATTATTTAATCATTTCGGCCCAGGGCACCCCCTTAGTGCCCTAAGCTCGCCCCTCCCTTAATTGCAGCTCGAATTACCATGATTGCTGCCACACCACTAATCGTCTTCCTCAGTTCCAATTGCACGCCACAAAGCTTCCTTGGGCATTCCCTGTCTCCGCCATGTACAGAAATGGAACCCTAGTGCCCCGTAGATATTTCCCCCTACTTTCCCAAGCACGATCAAACCACAATCACCCCCACGCCTACCCGAAGCTCTTACTGCTGCTCCTTCTCGCCACTGATCACATTTGATAGACCTCAACTATCAGCAACACTTCCACTGGGTTCCCCACAATCCCTTGAAGCCAGCCCAACCACCCGCTAGGCCTGTCTCACCGCCGTTCGCTGCCGGTGGCTTGCGCTTCACCACGCACAATTTAGGGCCATTAACGAGTGGGCCCCCTTGTCAGCGCTCGCTCTCACATTGAGCCGAGCCACTAACAGCCGGGTCCCACCATTCAGATGTTTTAATTAAAATCAATTTTATGTTAGATGAGTCAATTAAAATAAATTTTATGTTAGAACTTAAGATTTAATTCATAAAAACCGAATAATTATTATTAGATGAGTCACTGACATGTGAAGGCCAAAATTAAATCGAAAATCAAAGAAATTAAGAAATATGTATTCACCGTTGGAAAGCGTATTTTGCTACTTTAGGTAATTTTCAGTACATACAATATTCAAATGCTTATAAATTTTGCAAATAAGCTCCAAATTTATTCAAACCAGTTTCTAAATTTTTCTATAATCATGAAATTTCTATAAAAATATTTAGAATTTGACCTCAGTTTAAATTTAAATTCTAATTAGAATTGATTCCTAGCACATTCAAATTTATAATGCATATAACTTTTACAAATAAAATCAAAATTTGGCGATACCAACTTATAAATTCATATAAAATCAGAAAAATTCTATTTTTGAAAAAAATGTTTAAAATTTGCCTGTTTATAAATTAAATTCCTAATAAAGATAACTCGTAGAACATTTTAAATTTGAAAATACGTAACTTATGTAAATGAACTCCAAACTTGGTAAAACCAATTCCTAAATTTTTCTAAAAATGTAAGCTCTCTGTTTATACAATAATATTTTAATTTTGACTTTGTTTGGATTCTTTTTGCTCCTTATTGCTTCAGGTCTAATTGCGAGTAGACACCGATGCTCTAGATACCTCCACTATCGACTTCAATCCCTCCCTGAAAATCAACGAGCAAGGCAAGCACCCTGTTTGATCATGTTGATCTTAGTATTTTACTTAATTTATATTCCTTTTGTAAAATCTATTTATGCATGCATGTATTTTCAGCAAATTGCTATATTATGGGTACTGGTAGATATATCCCCATAACTCATGGAATTTCCTTACTAAATATTGTCATGTCAATCTTGATAACCCTAAGGTAGGTTTAGGCGTTATAAAAATGTCAAATGAGTATAATCAAATATTACGCATTTGCTTAGTCATGCTTTAGACTTGGGTGAACAAATAGTTGGATGCACTATTTGTTCGAAAATGGAAATTTTGGATATAATGGGAATTATGGTTTTTCGTATTTTGGTATAAAAATCAAAATAAAACTATGATATAACGCGGGTGAGATATGGCAGTAGCCAGAAGTGCATGGGACTTGCACGTAGTATAGAGGGAGAGTTCTCGTCCGGATCGGATTAAGGATCGAACGTAGTGTCCATTAAACTAAAGATATTCAGTGCAACCACAAGTGCTATTATGGGGTGGCCTTGACCAATTAAGTTATTTAGGTCTAGATTTGAACATTGGAAGGCCAAAGTAGTACAGATATTCTGAGATGGTTTGTTCAAAGGGGTACCATCAACGAGGTATTAGGAATAACGCCTATCGATACAATAGTGCATGCCTTGCTATGGGGGAAAGTGGCATGACAGGGTGTATGTTCATTGGTACAGAGTGTACAAATATCTTTCGCCGCCATAGCAAGAGTTTGTCATCATTGGGCTAGTGCAACGTTTGGTCTAGGTGATGTAATGGTTCATATCATGACCTCTTGGCCATGCACCAAAGAAAGCGCAAAAATAGAGGCAAAAAGAGTTGGTGATGTGTTATGGGTAAAGATGTACACCTCTATAGAGTGTAAAACTTTTCAAATGCTGTGCTCGTGGTTATGAACGGCTCTGGTGAGCCGACACTAGTTACAAGTTTTTGTATTTTCATAAAAAGGGTTAAATTGGAAATATTGTGAAAAGTTGTATCATATATTATACCATGAGAAGGCAAGGGGTGGTTCGATACTCACGATCATGGAGGATTGTGAGTTGTTACATTTATGTTATTAGTACTTGTTATTTACATATTTGTCAAATTGCTCTTACAAATTCTGTTTACAATCTAATACTTGATATTCATGTTTCAATTTCGCTTCATGCAAATAAGCTTAGTAGCCTCTTCTTGACATAGCCTATATTTACCATATAATTGTGATACACAACAAGTCTTGCTGAGTATAAAGTACACAACCTTGCTTAATTTGTTGGTTCAGTGGGTGATGAAAGCGAGATCCCTAGAGTTATGTACTTCATCATAGGTTATGGGGAATATGACGACGAGCTTTTGTAGGGTCTATTCCTTGTCAGTTGCTTGTGGTATTTTGGGAAAAGGCATACTGCAAGATTTTTTTATCTTTCGCTACATTTTAATTGGCCATTACGGCCGTATTGTATGAACAATGTTAGCTTAACATATTTGTGACCTTATGTTGTTGTAAATATGTATGCTAGCCATTGATCATGGGACTAGTAAAGTATGTATAAGGCCATGTGGAGGTCAATCTATAGATGTGTTATGAGTATTTGATATTTGTTAGGTTTGTGTCGATTTGTGCGAGTTTGTTCTGGATGTGGAAAACTGAATTTGCAATTTTGAGCTGTTGTCGTTGATTAAATGTTGCATATTATGTTGAGCAATGCTATGTGATGTAACATCACAAAATTTGAGTTTTAGAATGTTTGAAGTTGAAAATGAACCCTTTGCATTTTCCCCAAATTAATTAAAGCTTAATTTGAATTTTTCTTTATGTGAAAGATTTAATTTGACTAAAATATATATCAAACAAAATATTTTCAGTCATAGTTGGGTTCCTTAAGCTCCAAGGATTTTTTTGTAATTTTTTAGATTTATTTGCTTTTATTTGAATTTCTGGTGTTTTCTTAATTAGGAAAATGTTTTTATTTCTTAATTTTTCCACGGGTCGAATCTTTCCGCGTCGGTCTATTTTCCCTGCAGTCCGACCCGTACCTGTTCCCACTGCTTGGCCCGCTTCGCAGCCCACATCAGCCTAGCCTGCCTCCGCTCTGCTCGGCCAGCTTCGCTCGCCCCGCGGCCCAGTCGGCCTGCCCCGCATGCTTGCACCGTCGCCGCCAAAAACCCTAACCCTAATCGCTCGGAGTTCGGATTCTGTGCGCCACACTGCCTCTCGGTTTTCGAATAAAGCACACCTCCCAAGGGCTTTAAATGCTGCACCGACCCTCGTCCGAGCTTCTCCGTTCCCCGTCGCACCCACCGCCCCATCTCACGTCACCCGAGAGCGTGCTGTCACCAAGATCTCGCTTGCTGGAGTGCGCCACCGCCTGAAGCTTCTTCCTCCACCTCGATCTCCCTCTTCGCTGCATTTTTGCCGTCCTGGTTGGTCTCTCCGAGTTTGCCTTGTCTTTCTCTTCCAGATCCGTGCCAACCCGCGCCCGATCAGTCGTCGTTGCGTCGTCTATGATGTTGTCTTCCCCAGCGCTGGTGAGACTTCACCGTGGTTCCATGCCAGAGCCAAGCAATGACACCGAGCCGACGTGGCGCCCCGTTTGTCGTCCGCGTGTGCACCACCGCAACGCCCGATTAGCTGTGATGCCTCATCAGCTGCCACGTCTGCGATGACGTCATCCATGCACAGGGTGCACGGTGAACCGAACGTAGTGCCATAAACCCGGTCCACCCGAACCTTAGATGACGTCATCAGTGCACAATAAATCGGATCTTCTTTAGAAAAATAATTCCAGAAATTGTTCTTTTTCCATTTTCTCTGGATTTAATCGTTCAAAGGCCTGTTCTCTCTCATACGAACTCCGATTGAGGCAATTCAAGTTTTTAATTTTTTTCTAAAATCGAACTCTACATTCTAGAGCCATTTATTTTCAATTTTGAGCTTGTTTGAGCCTCTGTTTAGTATTTATTTGTATTCGTTGCTTTCTTTTCTGGTATACGCTAATTCCGAGTGAGCCAACAGAGAATTTGAAGATCAAGGCTCAATAGTAGATCAGCAAGGCAAGTCGTAACCGTTTAACATGTTGAACCTATGTTTGCAATGGTAGTTTGTTTTATATAATTTCACGCTATTTGGGTATCAATAATTAATTGTTGGGAATAGCTATATACCTAGTTGACATTGTGCCACCTTGATTATTGTAATACCATGTATCCATTGTTAACCCTAGGATGGGACATTATTAGTTGGACATGATCATTTTACCAACACTGGGTTATCGTAGCTATACTTAGACCTGCTTAGTTGTACGATGGGATTCATATCATATGTTGAATAATATTAATTTTGACTTAATGAGATATTGAATTGTGGCCGGTAGCTACTGTTGTAAAATTTGTTATACCATGGTTGGATATGCCATTGGTCTTGGTTAAACATGAATGTTTTCCCTTGGGCAAGTTATCGTGTAGTAAAGGGGGTGCTGTTAGCACATTTGGGATGTGGATGTCTTGCCTGAGACAATTTATGGACTTAATTTTGTGCGCCATTGAACTGGGCATAATCGTACAACCACATGTCTGGTATAGGATAGACCTAGCTGATTAATTTGCAATATCTAAATTTGAGTACTGCCAATTGATGGTGTGGGTTCCGGGATGGACGGGTAGATTCACCTAGCTCAAGAGGGGGCCTGAGGGGCGAAACCTTAGTGGGCAGTACCAAGTTTAGACAAGGCATTGTAAAGTGTTTGTTGTGATCTCTTTGTCCACACACCAAAGGAAGTGTGTTAATTCAGAGGCAAAAAGGAGATGGTCATGTCTCGTGGATAAAGCAGTACAACCTCTGTACAGTGTAAAACTATTCGAATAGCCGTGTCAACGGTCATGGACATACCCAGGAATTTCACATGAGGTAATAGAGTGTTTCATGAAATGTTGTAAGGTGGAATTGTTGGGATGTGAACGAGGAGTTCACTGTTATTTTGTTATCTAAAGTTCAACCGTTGAATTTAGTGGTTTGATAATTTTTTTAGATGGTGTAGGGTGATGCCTCCCCATTCTATTCATGTTGTCTACCATTGATTTACCAATTATTTATTATCTTTTTCATAAATATGCTTTGAATCTATTTATTGTATTTCAATTCAAGTTATTGCTTTCTGCAAAAGAACCATATGACTATCCTTTGTCAAACCTTGCATGAATGTATTGTATCATTTCCCTACGGCTTGCTGAGTACTTTTTGTACTCACGGCCTTACGCCTTTGTTGATCAATTACTGAGGAAGGACCAGAAAATACTGAGTTCTATGAGGAGGAATACTATGAAGACTACGTGGATTAGGAAGGCGTTCCCCAGACGATTGCCTGTTGCATGTCCAATGGCCCAAGTTATTTTATTTCCATTGCAATAGTTTATTTGTTTCTTAAGCCCTTAAGACATAGTGGTGTAAACATTGACCATAAGATCCGTTGCTTTATTTAATAATAATTTGCTTCTTTTTTATTTAATTTGTTGTATGGAATGATATTTCATCTATGTTGCCACTATGTGCACTAGCATGATCCTGGACTAGTGCAGTACACATAGAGGGTTCCAGATTTGTAAATACAGGTCCCGACACTATCCCTCTCTATGCAATGCAAGATTCAATTTCATCTATGTAATAAATTTTATTTTATTTATTGCATTTTTACTTAGTTCTTTCATGCAACTTGAGCTTTGATTCCCATCCTTCTATTTGCTATATTTCTATTGGAATTAAGACGCGCAATAGGTTGAGTAATTCGTTTAGAACATGCCCATTAGAAATTATTCTTGCACAAGTTGTGCTTGAAACATCAAGTTTTTCAGATAAAATATATTTTTTTTGGTGCAATTTGAACCTTTTGCATGAAAGGTTAAGACCTTGGGCTTATTCTTGCAATTCCTTTTAAAATCATAGTCCTAAGGTCATTTCCAAGTCGTGATTCAAGTTTCATCAAGTTTGGATGGATAGAACTTCAGTTATTCAAGTTTCCTCGTGGTCAAGTTTCTGAAGTTCTGGTTTTTTGTGCAGCATGGATGTTAAGCTAGATAGGTCTCTCACTTTGCTTTGTTTTGAAATTATTACTCTGAGGACCTTATCTTACTATATTTCAAGTTTCATCAATTTTGGATGAGTAGATCTAGAGTTGTTGATGTTTCTTGACGCTCAAGTTTCTAAAATTCCTATTTTTATGCAACAAGGATGTTGAGCTAGATAGGTATCTTATTTTGGCTTTGTTTTGAAATTTCTTTTGGAATCATGACTCTGAGGACCTTATCTTGCTATGATTCAAGTTTTATCAATTTTGGATAAGTAGATATAAAGTTATTCATGTTTTTTAACGACCAAGTTCGATATTTCTGTTCATCTGAGTTGCTGAAATTCTTGTTCCATTCATCTTGTTTTTGATATTCTTGAGCATAGTGTTTGCTCCATAGCACTAGTTTTTTTTAAGAGATTCTTGAGAGGAAAAATTTATTTGGCTCCTATTCACCCCTCTAGTCACCGGTTTCGGTCCTTCAGTATGCACATGTGGCATTCTCAGTATTTCACGCTAGAAGGGAGTGTCTCGATAGTGTTGGTATCAGAGCCGTACTGATTATTGGAAGACCCTATATAGAATGGCCATTAGTATAGAAAAACTGTTAAAAGACATAAATAAAATATAGCAATAGTATCCCTCTCTCCTTCATGGGAATTCTCCCGCTCCTTACCCACATTGTTATTCAAATTTGTAACAATTCCCTTTAAATGATTTAGATGGTAGCCGAACGTGAACTTGTTTGGGGCAAGCTTGTGAGAGAGCTAACCAGGGTCTTTGGACGGAGAAGACGCCCCACCGTGGAAGTAGATGCCAACATCCTTATGGGCCATATCATCGGACATATGGGCACCATCCACCTGGCCATCAAGGTTGATAGCCATGTCACTCAGCATTGCATACGAAACCACAACTTTTCTGAGTTTGCTGTAGTCGAAGGTGTAGGTCGCATACTCTTCTACCGGTTTTGCAGGCTCCACCCTATTAGTATGTCTGCCTTCATTCACGTGTATGATGCACGCGCAAGAAGGCGAGAGCTTCTCCAAAACACAATCCCTGCAGAACTAGAAGCAACAGCAGCACCACCACCAGCTGCACCAGAACCATCTAGAATACCTAGGTGACGACACACCGGCAATCATCAAGCCTAGCTACGCCGCTTTAACCCAGCTGTAGCTAGAGATTCTCCACTCTCCTCACAGGCATAGAGTCCAGAGATGTCTGAGTCTGGAGAGTCCTCACCATCTCCACCATTAGTTCAAAACCCCGAAGTAGTCTACACTAAGGAGTCTCCACCACCTTCACCACCAGTTCGTAACTCATCAGTCGTATATAGCAACTCTGAGTTCCCATTTCTCCAAATCCGAGTGGGAATCTTAGAGTAAGTTTGTCCCTCTTGTCGTACACTAGCTAGCTAACCTGTATCCCCCATGTATCTTTAAGTTGATGTAATGGTAAAATTCATGTTATGAGAAAAACCTTTGGTACTAAGAAAATTGTCCCATAAGTGCCTTATCTTTTATGAATCTTCCTCTAAACAGTCATTATATAAATTATGTCATGACCAAAATTTGTAGATGCCTCTGCATTGGGAACCTTTCTGTCGGACCAATTCTTTCGACAAAGGCTTCATGCCTCACACCCTATGGGTGATGTTGCAGCACCTGAATTTTACACGTCTGCCAGTTTATACAACGTACTCCATGCCCTCAGGTGAACCATCCATGGAATTCATGGTTGAGGTGTTTATCCACAGTAGGCATGCCACGGAATCATCCCTCCAATTCCATGGATGAGGGTCTTGTATCTGTATGTCGCTATATGACGCAGCATATGTGGCCAACGTCCACCTCCACCATGATCTCCCAAAGATGGCCAGAATGTTCTACTTTTACTCGTCACGTCCAACTGGTGAAAGAGGCAACATCTACTATACATGGTTTTGGTACATAAAAGAAAGGTGCCAAGATGGGAGAGTCTTTTGTTTGATACTAACTAGGGGGATGATAACATGAAGTTACAGTTCGTTCCATGTGTTGATAACTTAATGTTGACATGAGCATTACATCCTTAAATTTTTGACATGGTCAAGAAGGAAAGGGGGTGTGTTGCCATCATCCATACCTTTACGGAACTTTCTTAGAACCATCTTGTTGTTATTGCTTCATCTAATTATAAATTGCTTAATTAGTATTGCACGTGTGCAACATTAATTTGTGAATGACTAGAAATGGCGATCAGAGGGGGGTGAATGATCGACAACAATTTTTTCACCAAAAGAACCAACCCAAAGCCTCACTTGATCAAATATGAGCGAAAATATAAATTTTCAGAGAAACCCAGTCTAGGGTGGCACTACCGCATCATATAGGGTAGTACTAGATGAATAGTAAAATCAAGATGAACAGTAAAATCAACATGAGTTAAAATCCAAGAATTAATGTACTTTTGATTGGATGATCAAAAACTCATGAAACTTTGCATGCACCTTCCTATGGATGTCAGAAACCTATTCCAACCATCAATTGCAAAGGTTGACGTCAAAGTTCCAATATTTTTCAAATTTAGAGAAGGTTGCACCAAAACCGAGTCAAATTCAAAAACTTCACATTGAGCTTGCTCATGGGGATTTGATGATTGAGATGATTTTAGATGATCTCTCACATGTCACATCAAACAAAAACACCAAAGAACCAGCCATCATAAGCTCAAGAACACGATCTATCATGAAATCTTCCTTCTCAAGCCAAAAACTGGTTTGTTGATAAAACTTTGATGATCAAGCTGAGGCTTGTCTAGATGATTGATATATGATATACAGAGGATTCATCCATCAATCATTCATCCTTAACAATATAAGAATAGGAAAGAAAGAAACCAAAAAGAGAACAAAAACTCCAAGAAGGGAAAGAGTAAAAACTTGAGCATGATCTTGAGCATGAATTTGATTTTCATTTCAGACTAAGAGGGATGATTACAAAGCCTCTCCAAAGAGGACAAAGCTCCCAAGAAGTACTCACACACACAAGAAGACCAAAATTTTGTGGAAACCCTAATCCTTCTCCTTTAATGTTGTTGTTACCTCCCTCAATACCTCAAACCCTTATGTAGAGAAGGCAACCCACAACTCTAACCTTTTTACACAAGTAGATACCATCCACATTCACATGGGCTAACCCGCTAACTTAACACATAATAGGTTTTACACACTCACACACACGATTTCCAAAGTGGCCTATTTCTTGACGCTTCAACCGGCTCCATGTGCACGAATTTGCGTCCATACCCTCCTTGGCTTGACCTTAACCACTTAGACTAGCGCCTCAGTTTTCCAAACTGCCTCCATCTCCGGTAATAAGCAAATTACCAATTTGCCCCACCACCGGTCTTTCCTTTATCTCGAAGCATCGTCCATACTTCGTCACCTTCCATGTAGTCCCAATGACTTCCCTCCAAGTCTCTCACGCGTTCTAAATCCCTGAACCGTCCTTGCTTACAAACGGGCTCAAGTTATTTGGTGCACCACATGTTTTTGTCCACTTGACCATGATGGCTTCGGCTTTCTTGACCGTCCTGGACCTCGGTTCCTCTCTTACCTCCGCCTTACCATGACCTAGCTTTGAAGTCTTGCAACCAACACAGACAAATAAACCATCATGTAGCACTATTCACAAAGATATACAATAACCATTACATAATTCAAATGATAATTCAAAACTCGCAGAAAAGTCGGTACTACCGCCCTTAAGACCGATAGTACCGCCTATGTACTACCACCATGCTGAAGCCGCTAGTATCGCCCTGGTTGAACCAATAATGCACTCTATGGAAAATAACTACCACCAACTAGAGACTGGTAATACCTACCCCAGTACTACCGCCTCCTAGGGTCGGTAGTGCCGCCCTTGCTCAACCCAGAGAATCACCTCACTATAAAATAACTATTGTCCCCTATGTGCCGGTAGTGCCGTGGGGCCAGTAGTACCGCCCTTGATTGACAACACCTCAAATTCACTACTATAGAACAGTACATCACTGCCGGCTCCAAAACGCCATCACTGTCGGTTATTGGAGCCGATAGTGATTGGTTGACAGTGATACTAGGGATTATCACTGCTGGCTCAGGAACCGTTAGTGATGAAGGGTTATCACTACCGGTTCGGCCTACAACCGGTAGTGATATTGAACTATCACTGCCGGGTCAAATGAAAATCCGACAGTGAAATTGGACTATCACTGCCGGTTCAATAAAAATCTAGCAGTGATAGTACCATATCACTGGCGGTTCAAACTAAGAACCAGTAGTGATATATATATATATATATATATATAGCCGCCCGTGATAAGCTGTGCACCAAATGTTTTTATTGCATATTTTTTTTGCATTATATATTTTTATACAATATTTTTCTACAGTGTATTAACATAGTATATAAAGCATTGTTAAAACATAATTCAAATATATTAAAGCATCACAATATTTGGTTTTTACAATAGTTCATTTACAAATATAGTTTGACTACATCTCATTCACTTTGATTTTGCACCGACTCCAGTAGAAGGTGTCGAAGTAGACATGTCACAGGTCGAGATTGAAGGAATGAGGCGATGAGGCTAATCATGGAACTCGCCGTTTGGATTGATGACCTCATCATGAATGAATCCGGTGATCTATTTTTTAATTCTATAATTTCTGTCAGTAATAACTTATTGGTTCTCAGCTTGGAGCGCTGTTATTGAAGAAATGAGAAAGTTAATTAATGATGATATATGTTAAATGAAAGAAAAGTAGGCATCAATGTGTAATTATATACCATGGCTTCGTTATAGCCGACACTCGCCGTGACAATTAAATATATATTTTTACATACATAGTATGCACATAAATTGTTTCCTTGGTGCTGCCTCATGCATGGAAAGTCGGTTATTATTTCAAAATCTTTCTTGCAGTGACGATACCAAACACTTTTCTTGCAATATCGTGTTAATGCCCTGTGAATGATTTTGAATAGTAATTAAACTTAAATGCAATAGAATGAAATATTACTAGAGCAATAACACAACGATCGAGTTTACCTGTTCAGTATGTCCAAAAACCCTTGATATAGATTAGTTGGTTTTCTCACCGAGTCCAAGACAAAAATCTTGCTAGCATCTAACTCGATGACGAGGAAGACCCAGTGAAACCTGCACATATATATCAACTAGTCCCACATAGTGTTACCAAAAATAGTAAAACGATATTAGAAGTAGGGAAATACATACTTAAAGTTATAGGGTAAAAGTATAGAGGTTTTGTATTGCAGCTTCAAGAAAGTATTAAATAAATAGTCTTCATTATACTGTGGACAATCCTTTACAAGTTTCTCGTTGAGAAGCCCTAGATCGAGAAATGCTAACTTGTCATTGCTATTTCTTTTACATGTCTGTACCTCCATTCTACATAGGAAAGAAGTTAGACATGTAATTAAACGGTACAAGAATGTACAATAATATACATAGAGACTTACAAAGTCCACAGTCTAAGTATATGCACGTTCAGGGCATATTGCTGGTACAACATATACTACTCCTCAAAACCCACCTAGAAGATGTTATCCCCATTATGAAAATTTGACTCTGTGTATCTGACTGTGAACGCCTCCATACCATCATTGGACCGCTGCATGTACCACTGATGGATGTGCCGCAGTTGTGTTGTTACGTGGTCTAAATGAGCTGGTTCAACCAGCAGTTTCCCCATAAAGAACTTCCACCTTAGACCTTGCTCGTGAGCACCATCTCGTTGAGCAGCATCTCATTGAGCTTCTGACCTCAATGTGTTAGCACTAGCCACCTTCAAGTATTGCTTTCTGAAGATGCGCTCGTAGTCTAACATTTCACAAGGTTTAGAAGCCCGCCCCGTCTTTTTCACTTTTCCCATACTCAAGAAAAACTTCTGCGCATTAGCGTCAACTTTAGTCTTCTCAAGTGATCGCACCTTTTTGAAGTGAGATGTTACACTGGCGCTTATTTGCTTTTTTCGTTCTTCTTCAGTCATCTCAGCTGGTAATTTCTTCTGAGGTTGTGCTGACTTCACAGATGACTGAGATTTCTTAGACGACGGTGACGACTTTCGAGATGGTGCTGGTGTTTGATTTTTTTTAGGTGTCGGCGGAGGAGTTGGAATTTTTCTGGGTGGTGCCGACGGAGGAGTTGGACATTTTCTGGGTGGTGCCGGCGAAAGTGTTGGACTTTTTTGTGTGGTGGCGACAAGGGCGGGAGGTCTCTGTGTGGAGAGTGTGGCTGATCATTATCATCATCTTCGTCGTCCTCGTTGTCCGAGCCAAACTTAATTAAGCTCTTGCGCCATGCGAGGAAGCCATGCACGTTTTCTCTAGTTTGTTGTTTCCGTCCTCGCTAGGGATCTCTACCTCCATTTTACAGTATTGGTGGACTACACTATCCACTTCGACCTTGGCGAATCCCGACGGTATCTGGCGGTAGTGCAAAACCTATGACTCCTCGCATGGCCAAGCCCTGGCCTCAGCTACCTTGATGGTAATGCCATGTGAGGACAAATGTAGCTTGCACGATGTCAGTTCTATGATGTCATCCACAGGAAAATGGAGTCTATGCTCTTCGGGAATCCCTGTGGACGCGCAGCTACTCTTACGAGCACCGGGATTGATGAGCTGAGGGCTGTTATCGGGTGGCGGTCGTGAGCTGAGGGCTTTCTCTATTGCTTGTTCCACAGCCTTATCCAGTTCCGCTCTCTATTCCTCTAATGCTCTCACCACAGCAACTTTTATTTGACGGTCCAGTTGATCTTCTCTTATTCTCTTCGGACGCCTATACAACCATGTGTCGGTTGGGAAGCCTTCTTTCCACGGCACCAAACCAACTCCTCGGGTGCAACCATGTGTCAGTTGGGATGCCTTCTTTCCTTGTGTCAGTTAGCTCGTCATTCTCCCTTCGTGGCCTGAAAGTGTCTTGGGAAGACTACACATGAGCATATGTGATTTTGCGCGAAACTTCCTAGTCTCTATCGTTTCTGAAGCTTAAGTTGCCATCATCCGAGATAGAAACCCCCCTCCCAAGCAACCAGTGTGTCGATCGTTCACTCAACTCAGCCGTCGCAGGAATGACGTCGTTGTGGGTTAGTTCTTCTTCGCACCTATCCCATGCTTGTTTTTCTCACGTACCCACCTTTACCTAGTGTGTGAGGGTAAATATTCTTATCCGCGTTTGCCTTGTTCTTTTGACTTACTATCTGGGCTTCTTCAGACCTCTTGTACGCCACAAAGTCCTCCCAAAACTCCCTTAGCTTTGGGTACATGTCAAAATTTGGCGTTTCATTCTTCTTCACATAGTTCTTATTCAGTGTCGTCTTCCAATTCTTCCACGCTTTGCACATGATGCATAGTGCACGTTTCTTTGCAACTAGCTCAGTCCCTTGGGGGAACTGGAACACTTCTTTTAGCTTGTCCCACAGCGAGTTCTTCAGGTCATTGGGAACCACCCACTGGTCACCTCGACGGTCAGCCATGATCTATAGAAGATGGGCACATAATCCCTAGCAAGAACCTCACATGCTGTCCTGTACGACCTCAACGATGACTCGGGTATAGCAGGTTCCTCGACTGCCGAGAGATCCACTATTTTATAAAGTCCCTTAGGCATCTTGCTAGGACCACGACCTGCGCGCTGCCTCCGTTCATCAAACGTCTGAGCCTGCAATTTGATCTTCTTATTAGTCATCTGACCCTGCAATATTTTGGGAACTACAATCTACTAATACTTTACCTCGCCTACGTTAGTGACATCAGGTTGGTCCATGACAGTGGCACCAGGTTGCTCCATGTCAGGATGCTCGAAGTTCAAGTAGTACGTTGGGCTATGGTTCGGGCTACCCGTTCCTACTTCGTCCATATTTAAGGGCCCAACTCCCTCTGGCACTTGTCCCTAGTCAGAGGCCATTCCTAGCAAGTTTTTCGAAAATTTCAAATTAACAAAGTCAAAAGATGAATGTTGATACAACTTGGATAAAGCTAGACATGATGTCAAAACATTTATGTTAACAAAGTTGTCTGTTAACATAGAGTTTCATTCCTAGGTACAGCGGCGTTACAGACTAAACTATTCTCCTGCTCGCGATGTCGAACTACCAATTCAAAGAAATAAACTTAATACACATATACATATTTCAAAAACATATACACATACAATGTTAACGAAGAAAGACGTAATGAGAAAATGAAGATAGATGTAACGAACAAACATAGATGTAAAAGCATATGAGCCTAAGTATAGCCGCGTTGCTGGCTATACTATTCTTCTGCTCGTGATGCCGAACTTACCAATTCAAAGAAATAAAATTAATACACATATTTGAAAGACACATACACATCTTTAAAGAAAATGTACACATATATATTTTTATCTTTATACTTCCTGATCCCCTTTTTGATTTTATTGTAGGCTTTCGCAAAATAATTTTCATGAATCTTAGAAACAAGTTTCACTTCGATCGGACTTATGGATCTAAAGTTATAGATTTTCTAAGTTTTCAGCAATTCTGTTAAACAATTATTCAGCAGATTGACTTTGTTTGACCAGAATAGAAAGTCTATCAAACATGCTCCAAAAATTATGCAAACAGAGACACATTCATTTCATAACATCATTATCAGCATATAAATTGTTTAGTAATTTATATGCAGCAGAAGTATTTTTACTCTACACGCTTCAATAATTCCCTAAACTTAAATTAATTCCAGAAAATTCTATAAGCGTCCAAAATTCATGATTTCTCGAGGATAGCATATTCATACAGTAGCTAACTCATATATAAAATTTCAAGACCAGCCAGCACACAGAACATAAGATACTCTATTTACTCCTAATCTTTCAACTATTTAGCTTGAGTATAAAATGCAATACTAGATCCAAAAATCATGCAACAACCTATAGATCAAGTCACTGGTTTAACATCCCTAAGATAACAGCAAGGAACCCATCCTCACATTTACCAAACATCTACATGAACCTATATGCATGTGTATGTTTCTAAAAATTAATTATTTATTCATCTTCCTTTTTGATGGGCATCAAACAAGATATTCAGATTCAAGTATTTCTAAAACCTCAAATATTAGAAATCATAAGGGAATAATGATCTACTCATGCACTTTCTCTCTTTCTTTCATATACCATTAAACATACAAGTGCATGTATATATATATATACTAGTCTATTAGTATGATTTCAATCTAACTCAAACATCCATCAAACCATACTATTTCCAAGTATTCTAATACAGTAATCATCATGTATATATAGCCTCATCTAGCATCTTTTAAAGTAAGGGAACTACCTTCCAACTAAATGTATATTCTATATTATCTATATACACATATACATGAGTAATTTGTAAAACATGGTGTACTTCACAGCAAGATTGTTGTTACTACCGCTCAAGCCAATCCAAAGTATTCCACTAACAGGAATACAACCAAAGATTGTTGTTACACATCCAATGCATAGCACCAAGCAACCATATAGCAAACAGTGACAAGTTCTGTCTAACATTCCTAGAAATACTCTACACATCATCTCCACCAATAAGCAACATTTTCTATATACATATCATTTGCTGAGGAGATCGAGGGTGGCCGGAGGTGGCTTGTCGACGTCAATGGTGGAATGGGGACACCTAAGCGGAATGTCGGTGACGGCGGGGAGGTCTGAGGTGATGGCTGTCTGAGGCAACAGCGGTCCGAGGCGACGGCGTGAACAGGATTAGTATGAAGCATCTCGGAGAAGAAATCCGTGAGAGCAGTCTCGTAACCCAACATCTTAGCGTAACCTAGAAGTAGTTGATGTCAATGAGGAAGTACCGGCCTCCGAGCTCCCTTCCCCGGATCATGTCGAAGTTGAACAGGTGCAGCCCGAGTGCACGTCGGAGCCCACGTGCGACCTCGTAAATGAAGTCGGCGGGCGGCATCTCGGTACTATTGCCCGGGTCCTCGTCGGAGGAAGCAAGGGTCGGGAGGTTGGAGAAGTTGGCGAAGGGTACCGAGGGGTCGCCCTTGAGGTCTAGGAGACGCTCCTTGGGCACGTCCGATAGGCTGCTCCGCCTGACGCAGGTGGCGCGACCGTTGAAAATGTAGAACATGAAGAGCACGCTGCCGTGGTTGATGAACTCCTGGAGGATAAGAGGGGGCTGGAGGCCGCGGAGGCCATCGGGTCTGTAGACGAGGGACATGTCGTGGGAGTTGGCGTTGCTGTTGATGGCTAGTGGCTTGGCGATGAGTGGGAATCGGAGGGCGCTGAGCAGGTCTGGGTCGGCGAGGGCAGATTGTTGGTTGTGATCATCGGCATAACTACCAATCCGAAATTTTGGGGTAAGCCACACTCATGCACCGCGCAATGATTGGGAGCGCTCCAACATTTTTGGTTCAGTCCCGTTAGCTAGCGCTATATTAAGAGGGAGAAGCTGGCACTGGTTCTACGTGAAATCTATTAAGTTCGCCAACTCCCGAAACACCCTTCCGATCTGGGGTTTCCTAGCGCGAGGCTAACGAAGACTGTGACTAGCACCGTGAAGATCACGATGCCCTCGTTCAGCAGCCCTCATCTAGTTCGTTCTACTTCGCCGACACACAAGAACCCCGACCGAAGAACCCTAATGGCCTCTTCGTCTTCTCCGGGTCAGTGAATCAATCTAATGATTTATTTCCGCATATTTTTTTTCTATGATCATGTTTTAGGCTAGCTAATGTTGTTCATGTTTAGTCCAACCTAAATCTAACATGTGGTATCAGAGCCACCTAGCCTAAGTATGATCCTCTTTTTATTTCGGTCATTGCCCGGATTATGGACTTGTTCTTGTCATTTAAGGTCGATTTTTGGTAGATCTGGCTCGGTTAGCACTTAGAAGGAGGGGATCCGAAACCCTAATCCCATGTTTTCCCCATATACCAAATCCAATGAAGAAAAATCCTAAAGATCTAAGAAGGGGTTTCGGGTGCTTACCGTTCTGGTCACCGTCGGCTACTCAGTGCGCACCGTCGTTTCGCCCGCGTTGCCTCTTGCTCGCCATCATCTCCCGCGGGCATAGGCCTCGCCCATGGCCGCGACTTCGTGCGAGTGTAACGCCCGGTGTTCCTACCTCGCTGGAGCCCGTGAAGCATCAATTCGTCGCCGCACGTGCGCCATCGCCGCCGCTTTGCCATTGAGTTCGCCGCTCACTAAGTCACCACTACGCGGTTTTATCAGAGAGGTGAAGCCGTATGGGGATTAGGGTTAGGGTTCCTCGCCCGCGCGCCGTTTTTCTCAGATCTGGGTTCATCGCAGCCGTCCATTCTGGATCGACGGCTGACGCTTCGCATCGCATGCGACCGACGCTTCGCGTCGCGTGCGAGCCGTCACCTTGCATCGCAAGTGGCCTGATGCCTCGCGTCGCGTGTGCCATTGGTTGGCTGGGCCGTGCTAGCTGGGCTGTTTCCAGCTCTGTGAGTTGCGTGCATTTGGGCCGAGCACGCGCGGCTGGGCCATTTCTCGTGGCTGGGCCGCGTGTTAGCTTTGGGCCAGATAATTTGTTTTAGCCCCTTTAATTTTTGTATTTACATTCAGTCTTTTAATTTTCAGTAATAAGTGTTGTTCAATTTTTATTTCCTGGGCATTTATGTTATGATTAATTTTATAATTATTTTTCTGAGCAAATTAATTATTGTGGCAATTGGTTTTCCATATGATGTTTATTTATGAGCATTATCTCTAATTAAAATGGAACCAACGGGAAATTTTGATTAGAGATTATCATTTAATGTTAAATTTGGGATTATGTCATGACCATGATCATATACTGACCAATGTTGTTTATGAACATGTGTCACCCATAAGATAATTTAGTTCTTTTTCGTTTCTGCCCAACGGTGATGCGAGTTAGAACTATTAAATTTTCTGTCATTAGCATGTTATTAATCAGACCAACGTAGGGTTAATTTTCATTCAAGGCATTTATTTTTCTAATGATTACTGATTAAATTTTGTTTTTTCATCCATGAATAACACTAATGTTGCCTCTTACTTGAAAAACATTGAGTAGCTGATTGGGACAAACTTTCCTTCTTGGAAGGAGAGGATTTTGATTGTCCTTGGTGTCATGGACTTGGACTATGCATTATGTGAGGATGTTTCCGTAGCTCATTCCCCTGATGATGAGAGTTTCATTGAGAAAAAGAAACTCTATGACTTAACAGTGAAAAAGTGGGAGCGTCCATGTAACATCCCAAAAATTTGAGTTTTGGAATGTTTGAATTCAAAATAAACCATTTGCACTTTTCTTGAATTAATCCAAGCTTAATTTGATTTTCCTATTAATGAAAAGATTTAATTTGACTAAACTATTCATCAAACTAAAGATTTTCAGTTTTAGTTGGGTTCATTGTGCTCCAATGAATTTTTCTGAATTTATTTGATATTTATTTGAATTTATTTGCATTTATTCGAATTTCTTGATTTTTCTTAAATCGGAAAATGTTTTTAATTTCAAAAAGCCCCTCGGGCCGAATCTGCTCCGACCCGTTTCCCCAACCCGCTCGCCCCGGCCCAGTTTCACCTCGCGGCCCACCTAGCTCACTACGCGCCATCACGCCGTCCGATGCGCTGACGCGTGGACGGCCGCGATGCGCGTACGTCGCGCCATGCGAACCCTAGCCGCCGCCGCCGCTCGGAGTCCTCGCGCCGCACGTCTTGGAGTCCGTGTCGGACACGATCGTCGAGGCCTCTATTTAAGCCGCCGCGCGCTGCCCGAGAATCCCCTTCACGCGCCGCTTCGTTTGCCCTCTCTCTCGCCGCCCGAGACACCGTCGTTGCTTCGCGCGACCTCGCCGAAGATCGTCGTCGAGTCGAGACCTTCCGCCGCCACTTCCTTCGCCGTCGGTGCATTCTAGCTGCCGCCGTTGGTCCCTTCACCTTGCCCGCGTCGCCCTCTCCCCGGTCCATCTTGCCCCGCGCCCGATCCGGCCATCTTTTGCCGTGTGCCGGTCCGTCTTCCTCGCCTCCGGTAAGCCCCGCGCCGCCCGCCTCGCCGTCGTTCCTCGCCGAGGACCTCGACCGTCCGATTCCGCTCCTGCATCCCAGATCGCGCCGCGTCGCCTCCGCCCGCAGCAGCGCTTCTCGGCCGTCCGATCTAGCCTTTCCGCCAGATGAGCGACACGCGGCAATCCGCGTCAGCGCTGAGTCACCCGCCTGCGTCAGCCGCCACCTCAGCCTTTTTCGCGACGCAAGCGCCGACGTCACCGGTAACCGGGTGCACGGTGAACTGGAAGCGCCGTGGACCTACCCACCGTGAACCCGATGACGTCGCCGATTGCGCAATAAATCCTTTTCCGTAAAATAAATCCGAAATTCGATTTTACGATTCTCTCGATTTTCTCTGAATTTAATCTTTTGGAAGCCCGTTCTCGCTCATACGAACTCCGATTGAGGTGATTCAAGTTTCTAAATTTTTCTAAAATCAAGATCTATCTTCCAGAGCCATTTATTTTCAGTTTTGAGCTTGTTTGAATCTATGTGTTGTATTTATTTGGTTTCATTGCTTCTTTTCCGGTAGACGCTAATTCCGAGGGAGCGAACGAAGACTTCGAAGACCAAGATTCAGCACTAGATCAGCAAGGCAAGTCGTAACCTTTGATCATATTGATCCTATGTTTGCAAAGTAATTTGTTTTATACACTTGCATGCTATTTACGTATCAATGTTTATTTAATGGGAGTAGATGTATACCTAGTTGACATTATGCCACCTTGATTAATTGTATGCCATGTATCCATTGTTAGACCTAGGTTGGGACATTATTAGTTGGACATAATCATTATACCAAAGATTGGGTTATCGTAGCTATGCTTAGACATGCTTAGATATACGTTGGGATTCATATCACATGTTGAATAATGTTAATCTTGACTTAATGAGATATTGAATCGTGGTCGTTAGCCATTTGTTGTAAATTTGTGTACCATGGCGGGTTCGCCATTGGTCTTGGTTGAACGAATTGTTTTCCTCGTGCAAGTGATCGTGCGATAAAGGGGGTACTTTCTAGCACATTGGGATGTGGATGTCTTGCCTGAGACAATTAAGGACTTAATCTTGTGCGCCATTGAACTGGGCCTAACCGTACTACCACATGTCTGGAATGGGACAGACTTAGCTGATTAATTTGCAATGTCTAGCCTTGAGTACTGCCAGTTGGTGGTGTGGGTTCTGGGATGGACGGGTAGATTCGCAAGGCGTAAGAGGGGGCCCTAATGGGCGAAACCTTAGCGGGCAGTACCGAGTTTAGACAGTGCATTGTAAAGGCTCTATCATGATATCTCTGCGACACACCAAAGGAAGTGTGTTAGTAACGTTTGCACAAAGAGATGTTCATGTCGTGTGAGTAAAGTTGTACAACCTCTGCAGAGTGTAAAACTATTCGAATAGCCGCGTCCGCGATCATGGACAAAGCCCGGGAATTTCACACGGGGTATGGAGTGTTTCATAAAATGTGGAATGTGGAATTGTTGGGATGTGAATGGGGAGTTCACTGTTGTTTTGTTGTATATCATTGATCTATCAATCTTTTATTTATCTTTTTATAAATATGCTTTCAATCTATTTATTGTATTTCAATTCAAGTTATTGCTTTCTGCAAATGAAACATATAGCCATCTTTGTCAAGCCGTGCATGAATATATTGCATCAATTCCCTACGGCTTGCTGAGTACCTTTGTACTCACGGCTTTATGCCCTTGTTGATCGATTCTTTCAAGGAGATAATGAATATCATGAGGAGGAATTCTATGAAGACTACGTGGATTAGGAAGGCGTTCCCCAGACGATTGCCTGTGGCATGTCGAATGGCTCAAGTTATCTTTTCCGCTGCAATAGTAATTGTTTCTTAAGCCCTTAAGGCGTAATGGTGTAAACATTGACCCTAAGGTCATTTGCTTTATTCAATAATAAATTGCTTCTTCTTAGTTAATTCGTTGTATGGAATGGTATTTCATCTATGTTTCCACTGTGTGCACTAGCGTGATCCTGGACTGGTGCAGTATACACAGAGGGTTTCGGATTTGCAAATCCGGGTCCCGACAGTCCAACCGCATGTCCTTGATGATTATGAAGAGATCCATATCTGTAGGGATAAGGGGAGCAATCCCCGAATCCGATAATGCTATGTAGTACTATTGAGGAGCAATTTAAGGGCTCCTCAAAAGTTTTTGCCAGTACTTTAATCATGAAGATGCTCACCACTAAGTATGATGGCTCAAGCAACGTTCGTGAGCATATCATGATGATGACTGATATGGCTGCTAAACTTAAGGGCATGGACATGGCCATTTTTGATGGTTTCTTGGTACATTTTATTATGACCTCACTTCCTTGTGAGTTTAATGCATTTAAGATTAATTATAATACTCAGA
The DNA here is from genome assembly GCA_036346275.1 of Otatea glauca. Classification (NCBI taxonomy): domain Eukaryota; kingdom Viridiplantae; phylum Streptophyta; class Magnoliopsida; order Poales; family Poaceae; genus Otatea; species Otatea glauca. Next base: position 35,855,281 of record CM070713.1, on the reverse strand, counting down.
AGGAGCAATGGACTATAAGCGAGTTGATCGCTATGTGTGTCCAGGAGGAAGAGAGGCTTAAGGCTAAGAAAAGGACCAAATTTTCCCTGTTGGTCATGGCAAAAGGAAATTCCAAGGGGAATCTAAGTCCACATAGAAGCTGCATTTTTCCCCTAAGGCTGAGTCAAGCAAGCCAAAGTCAAAGGAGAAAGCCCTTGCTGCATCTAACTCTACTTCTGATGGGCCCATATGTCGTTTCTGTAAGAACAGTGGGCACATTCAGAAAGATTGTGTGGGCTTCATGAAGTGGCTTGCCAAGAAAGGTACTTTTGTATTTTTGGGAACAATGAATGCATTATGAGTTTTAATTCTAATAATGTTGGTCTCGTGATTCGACGAGACAAACTCTACATGCTTCCTCTCTAAATTTCCTGTATCAATGAATATGTGCGATGTCACCAATAAGCGAAAGAGAAGTTTAAGTGATGAGACTTCATCAAAATTGTGGCAATGTCGTTTAGGCCACATTTCGAAGGGGAGAATGGAACGTCTTATTAAGGAAGAGATACTCCACCCATTAGACTTCTCTGATTTAGACCACTGTATTGACTGTATTAAGGGGAAATATGTAAAACAAATTAAGAAAGGAGCCACACGAAGCACATGAATCTTAGAATTAATCTATACTGATATATATGTGGACCTTTTCCTGTAACTTCAGTGGATGAGTATGACTCCTTTATCACATTCACTGATGATTTCTCCCGTTATGGTTATATTTTTCCCGTTTGTGATCGATCTGAATCACTTGATATGTTTAAAATATTTAAGGTCGTAGTAGAAAATCAGCATAATTTAAAGATTAAGGTAGTGAGATCAGATCGTGGAGAAAAATATTATGGGAGACATGCTCCTTATGGACAAATTTCTGGTCTATTTGCTAAGTTTCTTTCATAAAATGAACACTTGGTGAACCTCAGCAAATGGAGTAGCTGAAAGACGCAACCGCACCCTTATGGATATGGTGCGTAGCATGATGAGTTACTCCAGTTTACCAGTTGGTTTGTGGATTGAAGCATTAAAGACAGTCGCACATATACTTAATCGGGTTTCCCGTAAATCAGTGCCTAAGACACCATACGAATTATGGACTGGGAGGAAACTGAGCCTAAAATACTTACGTGTGTGGGGTTGTCCCGCTGAATCAAAAAAATTTAATCCGCATATTGGGAAATTAGATCCTAAGACAGTAAGTTGCCATTTTATTAGATATCCTGAAAGATCTAAAGGGTATCGATTTTATTGGCCAGATCGTATCACTAAATTTGTGAAAACCCGACATGCTGTATTTTTAGAGAATAATGAAATCAGTGGGAGTTGAGAGGCTAGAAAAATAGATCTCGAGGAGATTCGGACTTATGTACCATTACCGATAATCCAAGAGACTATTCTTCCCATACCTCATTCAGTTATACCTCTAGCTGAGAATCTTGGAGTTGAGCCCCTAACTAAGAATTCTGGGATCAACCAGTGAACACCTAATGATGAGACTCAACAGTCCTCTGTGATAATTAATGAACCACTAAGATAATTAATGAACCACTAAGATAATTAATGAACCACTAAGATGATCACAGCGTGACAGAAGGTCTGCCATCCCGAATGACTATGTCGTATACATGAATGAAGACGTGAATGACATAGGGAAAGTAGACGATCCTATGTCATTTAAGGAGGCTATGATGACTAAGGATTCACCCAAGTGACTTGAGGCCATGCATGATGAAATAAAGTCTAGGAGCATTAATAACGTCAGAATCTAGTAGAAATTTCTGATAGAGTCAAAACAGTAGGCTGTAGATGGGTCTACAAAACTAAGCATGACTCTAAAGGAAATGTCGAAAGATTCAAGGCAAGCCTTGTAGCAAAAGGGTTTACACAAAGAGAGGGGATTGATTTTGTTGATACTTTCTCTCCCGCCTCAAAGAAAGATTCACTAAGAATTGTCATGGTGCTTGTTGCTCATTATGATTTAGAGTTGCATCAGATGGATGTTAAAACCGCATTCCTTAATGGTGACTTGCATGAGAATGTTTACATGGCTCACCGAAAGGTTTTGTCGTGGAAGGCAAGGAACATATGGGATGTCGACTTAGGAAATCCATCTATGGACTAAAACAAACATCTAAACAATGGTACCTTAAGTTTGATCAGACCATAAGAAATTTTGGTTTCAAAGAAAATGAAGTGGACAATTGCATATACATTAAGACTAAGGGGAGCAAACTCACTATCTTAGTGTTTTATGTGGATGATATCTTATTGGCTACCAGCGATAAGGATATGTTGTATGAGACCAAGAGATTTCTTTCTGCTAAATTTGACATGAAGGATCTTGGTGATGTCTCTTATGTTTTGGGCATTGAGATTCACCGAGATAGGTCCAAAGGGGTATTAGGCCTATCCCAAAGGTCATACATTGACAGAGTGCTTAAGAGATTTAATATGCATAACTGCTCTGCCACACCTTCTCCTATTGTTAAGGGCGATAAATTTGGAACTTTCCAAAGTCTAAGGAATCAATTAGAAGCTGATCAGATGAAGGGGATTTCTTACGCTTCAGCTATCGGAAGCATTATGTATGATCAAGTTTGTACTCGCCCTAATTTCGCATTTGTAACTGGGATACTTGGCAGATATCAATATAATCTAGGGTTGGACCACTAGAAAGCCGTTAATAAAGCTTTGCGTTATATGCAAGGAACTAAGCATTACATGCTCACATATAATAAGTCTGATACCCTTGGGGTTATGGGTTATTCAGACGCTGACTTTTCAGGTTGTGTTTATACTAAGAAATCCACATCAGGTTATATCTTCACACTTGCGGGAGGAGCCATTTCATGGAAAAGCTCCAAACAATCACTTACTGTATCATCAGCGAACATAAAGCTGAGTTTGTGGCATGTTATGAGGCTACTGGGCGGGCTGTATGGCTTAAGAATTTTATCCCGGAATTAAGAGTGGTAGACAGCATATCTAAACCACTAACTATATACTGCGATAATTTGGTCGCGGTTTTCTATTCAAGCAACAACAAGTCAAGTGGTGCTGCCACACACATTGACATTAAGTATCATATTGTGAAAGATAGAATCTAGGATCAGACAATTGATGTCAAGCATATAAGTACTAAGTCTATGCTTGCGGATCCACTTACTAAAGGCTTACAACCCAGTCTCTTTCGAGAGCATGTTGCCGGTATGGGTTTATTGGAAAGCCTCTGATTTTGGAAATGAGGACCATAAGAATAAAACCAACTCCCGTTAAGAATAAGTAATTATTCTATCAAGATAGAATGATGCACTATAGATACAGGGGTTTTAGCAGTGCATTTATTAACTACATAAATACTTTATCTTGGTGTGTTGTTCTGTTCAGTATAGACTTATGATATTAGCCTTACGATCAATTGGGAGAATGTTGGTTGTGATCTTCGGCATAACTACCAGTCCGAAATTTTAGGGCAAGCCCCACTCACGCACCGTGCAATGATTAAGAGCGCTCCAACATTTTTGGTTCAGTCCCATTAGCTAGCACTATATTAAGAGGGAGAAGCCAGCACTTGTTCTACATAAAATCGATCAAGTTCGCCAACTCCCGAAACACCCTTCCGATCTGGGATTTCCTAGCGCGAGGCTAACGAAGACCGTGACTAGTACCATGAAGATCACAGTGCCCTCGTTCACCAGCCCTCATCTACATCATTTTACTTCGCCGACACATGAGAACCCCGACCGAAAGAACCCTAATGGCCTCTTCGTCTTCTTCGGGTCAGTGCATCAATCTAATGATATCACTACCTTGAAAAAGGCCATCAGTGGCGGTTCATAACTGCCATCAGTGGCGGTTTTTGAACCGCCACAGATTTAGTGCCATTGATAATCGAGGATTATCAGTGGCGGTTCTAGAACCGCCACAAATAACACTATCTGTGGCGGTTTTTGGCTAGAACAGCCACTGATATTCAGGTATCAGTGGCGGTTCGAGCCAAAAACCGCCACTAATAATAGTCCTATCAGTGGCGGTTTTTTAATAGAACTGCCATTGATACTCAAATATCAGTAGCGGTTCTATCCCAAAAACCGCCACTGATACATGGATGATTAGTGGCGGTTTTTGGCTCGAACTGCCACTGATAAAACTATCTGTGGCGGTTGTATATAAAACCGTCACTGGTAGGACTATTATCAGTGGCGGTTTTTCTGATAGAACCGTCACTGATATTACGTCAGTAGCGGTTTTTGGCTAAAACCGCCGCTGATAATCCCACACACGAAAATAAAAAACTGGCATTTGTGGCTAGCCTCAGGCAGCGCTAGCCATGCCAGTATTTATGTACATTGTTGTTTCAGTTGACATCACTAGTTCAAATGTAAGATTTATTAGCATAATCATTTTATAAAAACTGTCACATACAAGAGAGATAAAACTGGATCTTTGGGCATAGAAGACTTGGAGATAACACAAAATAGCTAAGATTCTATCTACTTACTAATCACTTGAAGGTTTTATGAAACTCTTTGGCAACTTCAAGGAACTGAAAACCACTCAACTCTTCCATGTGCACATTGCCAAAATGAAATCAACCCATTGCTAAGAAAAGGAGATACTCGTAAAAAGGGTACTGATAGAAGTTCGAATTTATGGAAAGAAACAATAAATAATCAATGACCAATGGATGAAAATAATATATCTGTAGCATAAGGGTCAAATTAAAACTAGCTTCCCAAATTCTTTAGGTAGCTAATGAGGTCTAAAAGAAAATAAATCACCATCTTCATGTCAAAAAAGAACCAAAGCTAACTTTGTGGGTCTGGTAACAAACCAAAGAAATGATCAACCCACTCTAAAAATGGAAGGTCTAGATATTTACAACATTAAGAAACTACTATGATTGCAATTTACAACATTAAGAAACTATTGTGCTAGCAAATCAAAGTAATGCATTTGCTAACAGTTTTATAGCACACATGCCCAAAATTGCATTCCTTTATATGATAGTTTTCCCATATTACCATATATACACCTGCAAATAAGCTATTTATTAAGGTATGACAATGACTGCTAATGGAACAAGTAGCCAACATAACCAGACTACTGATCCGGATCATATGTGCTAACATGGAATGGTGCTTTGCTCATGATCTGGATTATCCGTTCAGATTGAGAGGCGGGGATACTAGCACCGACTTCTATCCAAGTTGATATTCTTAAAATGTCTATTCATGTTATCACTAACTTCAATCAAAATTTCCTTTCTTAATGTTGTAAATTGCAATCACATGGTACATCCCTTCAATGTAGACTTGCCTTTTCCAAGCCACAGATGATGATTCAATTGTTTCACAAAAGACAATTTGGACTAATCAGGGGTAATAAATTATACTTTTACTTCAGCATAGAAATTAGATAGGAATATGTTTTTCCATAACATACCTCTGTGTGGAGTTTTGCCATGGGCATCCAATCCCCAAGACCACAGAGGTCAGATAACACCGCATAGCAATGATGACACGACTTCCTTCTCTTCTGTTTGAAGGATGTGTTGGTTGTCCATCTCCCTGTCACCCCTTGATCTCATTTCGATCTATTTTCTCGCACAAACAAAAGAAGCCACTTGAGGTCGATCAAACAAATATCTCACCATGTGTGGTAAAAATAACAATTTTGGTCTTTCAATGGACATAGCACCAAACAAATGAATCTGATAATGAGCTTTTCAAAATGGAAGATCCATAATTGCAAACAAGAACAAGGGATAGCAGACTTTACACCATACCATTTACTAATTTTAGTTCTTCATTTATCTTTGTTGTGCTATAGTGATAGAAGTAGCCTAGGTCATGCATTTAATTTATTGCCGGATAATCGGACTAAAAGAAACTTAGATGCAATTATATTTGCACATCGACACGCATGAAGATGTGTCCACTCGGATATAAAAGATATTGTTCTTACTGAATTGCTTTTCACACGAGGATTTGCGATAGCATGTAGATAATGCCATATTCTTGTGCCATGCATGTAATCGCTACATCATGGGTGTACCATGCATCATTCGGAGTACGCCTTGGTGCATCATTCGAGTACGTCTTGGTTGGATCGATCCATGTACCATGCATGTAATCGCTGCATCATGGGTGTTAGACTTTTAACTTCAAGCGGTGACTAAGAGCTTCCCTACATCTTGTGCATGATTCTCAAGACATGGATTCTTTGGCGAGGAATTGATGGCGCTTACCATAAAAGTTGAGTTTACTGAGCATAGACCTTGCCAAATTCGCATGATGTTTATCTTCATCGATGACCATGACACTAAGCCCATCGAGAGTGCGTCATACGTTCTTGAGCCATGAGTTTCTCCATGCTAGAGTTATTCGGTTTTGAGATTTATTTTTGTGTGTGAAGCACTTGATCCTGATGAGCAATTGTTTGTAAGAAGAAACCAGCATGATAAGCAAGAAAAGCATGATTCACTCAGAAAGTACATGCTACACTAGCACAACCACTAAGAAAAGAAGTGGCATTGACAAAAGTACATGCTACACTCAGAAAGTATATTTAGAAGTGTTACTCGCATGTGTGTGTGTTCCTGAAGAAGACAAAAGTAGCTACACTACCACAACCACTGACAAAAGAAGTGACATTGGCAAAAGAAGGGGTTCCCATTTGAAAGGAACAAAGAGTTATTTACACTTTGTAATGAAATGCGAATTGAAGTAAAAAGCCTAAACTAGTGGAGGTAAACTAGAAGCCTACGGGTCTTGGAGGTTGAAGACACGTGATTTGAGACAATAGTATGGATGATTTGGATCGTTGTTGTCTTCGTCATAAAACTCGCCATTTTGTTGATTATTTCCTTCATGATGAAGTAGGCGAGCTGGCCTCAATGCCTTGGATTTGAAGAAGCAGCCCTCACCGTAGACAACTTGAGGCGCTGTAAGTATAAAAAAACAAAATTAAGAGAGAATATAGAAATTGAGTGGTGTGAATCAATGTGTCATGTCGGCATGACCGACCTCTACGCCATTGTATTTTATTGTGCATGATAAGATTTCGCGCATGTCTTGGCACACAAGTAACCACATAAATTTGTTCCTTTAACCGCTTGTGACATTTGCAAAAATCGAATGAACTAAGATGTCGTCGAAGGAGCTATTTACTATAAAATATGATATAAGAGTATTCCTTTCGTGCGTCTGAAAACTTCAGACGGATTGTAAGGGATTTGTGGTATGGGCGGTATCTCGAGCTCTTCCGACAATATCTTTTGAACGCCTCATTCACTAAATGTGTCATCTCTTCAAAGTCTTTTTAGGTTTATCCAAAGGATCCATGATCGACATCTTGCTCTTTTACGGATGAATTATTACGAGAATCCAATGGAAGCTACATACACATGCATGATGCCACCATTAGTCCTTACATCGAGTAAATAACGAAATAAACGAGTAATTAACTAGCTAGTGAGCAACTTACTTAAAGTTGTATGGAAAAAGTATAAACTCCTTGTCTTGTAGTTTAATCAAAACTTTATATACGTACTCCTCGACCTCCTTTGGTGCTCTTTTGATTTCATGTTGGCAAACCGTTCCGGTCGAGGAATCCCATCGCCCCTTGGTTCTTCGTGACTTCAATCATCTCGTATCTATATAATGAATTAGTTAGACATGAAATTTATCGGTATTACGTGAATGTAGGCCAAGATTGATATATTACACACTTACAGTGATCAGCATCTCAAAAAAGATATGTCGAGGGCGTCGTGATAGAACAAGTTGTGCAAGTTATCGAATTCTATTAAGAAGTAGCCATGGCCCTCATGGTGAAAATGTTCCTCACGGAAAATTGCAGTGATCATCTTTGGGAGTACGTCTTGGTTGGATCAATCTAAGTACCATGCATGTAATCGCTGCATCATGGGTGTTAGACTTTTTAACTTCAAGCGGTGACCAAGGGCTTCCTACCTCAATTTCAATCTTTGTTGATCATCTTGGTCATCGATTGCGCCTTGCCCTTACTTTTTGTCGCACGACATCATACTCGATCTGGCCTCGCTTTGATCCGGTGTCTGACTTGTCTAATGTGCCAATTTTGGGATCGGAGGTTGTAGGTTTGTCATTTGAAGTACCAGTGTTATAGGTTTCTATTTTGGAGTACTAACGGTGGCCATCTTGATGGGGTCCTCAATGCATTTCTTTTCTACCTCATTTTGCTTCTTCCCGTTTCACTCTCGAGTCTTTGTGACGGATGCGAGGATTGTATCGCAGAGAGGATGGTACTGCATGGTCCAAGATTTATGTCACGCTTGCGCCATTGGATGAATGAGTGGGCGGCACTTCCTAGAGTAGTTATCTTATCATTGGCGGGTTTTTCCAGTCCGATCTCAACAAACTGTGCAAATACCGTGTCCACTTGGACCTTTGCATAACCTGGCGCTATCGGGGTATTGTGCAGGACACCCCCTTCTTGGCACGGATAGACTACCCCGAGAGCGGCTGTACAAATATGTTCATCACGGGCACGTTGAGCTGACAGGGTGTGGGGTCCTGTATGTCGTCCACAGGATAATGGTTGTTGTCCACTTCTACCAATGGCGTGGATGCACAACTCTGCGCGACGACACAGTAGGATCGAGAAAACGCGTTGTGGGCTGCGATGACTCAAGGCTTGTTGTACTTGTCGTTCAACTTGTTCTTTAATGGTGCCTTGTATTTCTCGCAACCCTTTCCTTCATCATTTCCATTTCCTCTCACGCTCATCTTTAGCTCTCTTCCGACTCCTATAAGAGTCTCCGTGCTCGGGAATCCACTCCTCCATGGAACCTTGACCCGACGCCTCGTGTCCACTGTGGTGCTCTTTGTTTCCTAGGGCATTGTTAGCTCGTCTTTCTCCTGTCTGGGTGAAAAGATCCTTGGGTGGATGGGCGTGAAACTCATGAACTCGTTGCGTCATTGCTTCGTCTTCTTTGCTCTTGAATGGTAAACCCCGAGAGACAACATATCGCCTCGCTAGTGCGTAGTGCTTCACTCGATCCGTAGTCCGATCAAGGGACTTGTGCCAGCCAATTGGACCGCTTCTAATTCTTGCATCTCCCATTGAGCAATTTTACCCGCGTACCCACTCGTGCCAAGTCTGTAGGGGTGAGTATTCCTTCTTGCGATGCTAATGTGGTCCTCACTTTGACTTCCTTGTCGCCCGATTGCTTCATCGCCACAAACTCATCCCAATATGGCTCCAATCTTGGGTACTCTCCGATGGTGACGGTTTTGCTTCACATAATTTGTGTTCAGCCTCGCCTTGAAGTTTCTCCACGCCGCATCCATGGTCATCAATGCGTCGCGACGCACAAGATCTTCGGCTCCTTCGGGGAATTCGAAGGTTTCTTTGAGCTCATCCACAGATCCTCTTTGGTGGCTCAGGACACTTTATGCCAATCCGAATAGGTGATTGGCACTTTATCCCTACGATGCACCCGCATGTTGACTGTATTTGGTCACGATTTTCTCGCAACAGGGCCCCAGATATCTAAGACCTCTAAGATGGTGTACCGCCTTCAGCTTCTTAGTTTTCCTCGCCCTCGGCGTCTTGCAACAGGAGCATCATCTGCAACAATGCGTGGAGGCCTCGGCACCTTCGGTGGTTGGGTGGAGGGTAAGGTACCTGCTTGGGCTCTCCTCCACTATAGGATCGGTTTCGGGCTCCATTAGAACTACAATTCGACCGAAACATAATTTCCATCAATTACTACAGAATCATCTCACGATTTCCCAAGTGTTGGAAACACATGGAAACTATTTAAACACTGAATTATATATACCCACTAAAAGGGCACATCAACTGGCATATAAAATTTATATAGTTCAAACAATGTAGAAACAACTATGCAGCTAAGGGCACTCATAAACGTTCTTTTGCTTATTACTCTAGCCATATCGATCGTCATGTGGAAGGGGGAGCTTTTATTTGTATGTGTAACAAGTGGCGACTTGGGTCCTCTTTAATAATTAATTCATTTTGAGTCTTTTAAAAACAACCTTTAGATCAGAACAAGTGGAAGAATGCACTGTCCTTTCATGTAAGTCGTACTGCTGTGAACCACAGTTAGCAAAATGTAAATATACCAATTGTGTTAATTGCCTTGAATTCATTAAGAAGATAGCTCAAGTTAATTTGAATCACTTGCGTTAATTTGAATTCCCTTGAATTCATGTAAGAAGGTAGCTCAAGTTAATGTAAATATACCAATCATGTGCCTTATATTTTTTTTAGTTGTGAACTGTATATAGTCTCATCCCTACGATTGTGTTGTTGCAACAAGTGGAATTGACAATACAGTAAAGGTATATGATCTGATTTGTTTTGTTGAAGTACTTCAAATATTTGGTTCATGCGTTGATTGCAAAAATTCTTGGATATGGTTCCAGGATCCAAAGAAACAGAGGTTAACCTTCGAATCGGTGAGATCGAAGCCACAAATGAAAAGGTGCCATGGATGCTTGAACACCGTGAGGAGGCCGATTGAGTGCATCAAGTAGAGCCCAAATTTTACTGTACCCATGGGCCTTTATGTACGAATGTTATGTAGTGTAGTTGTGTACATCTAATGGTTGGTAGAGTATCTAGAGTTGACATCCATCCGTACTAAATTCATGTTTATGTATGGAGGTGATAACAATGAGACGAATTTGACATTCGTATTTATATATTTTTAGCAAGAGTCCCCAAAGATGCAACTATATATGAAAACAACTCAATACAGGATATTAATGTAAGTCTTAAAAGGATAAAGCAACTCAATTATTAATGTAAGTCTTAAAAGGATTTTAATATGAAAACAACTCCTACAGGATATCTTGTGGGATTATTCGGTATGCAACTATATATTAATCATATATATTACACAACTACAAATTAATCAAATATCATATTTTTCTACTTCTCAATGGAAACAGGATAGACAAATTCATTTATTTTACATTATGTTTTGACATTTTCAGTGATGAGCACGACATCAAGCATACATTTCACCAACTGTGATAGCTACTATTTGTGCACTTACGCGGGGCGTCGGGCAAGGGCGCGGGCGGCGACAAATGGCGGCGTAGGGTGGTCTTGGCGTCGTCGGCGAGGGCGTCGGCGGGGCGGCGTCGTCGGGGAAGGGCGTCGTCGCGGGGCGGCGTCGTCGTGGTGGGCGGCTGCCGAGGATGGCGCTCGCGCAGCGCGGGGCGAGGGCGCGGGCGGGAAAGCGCTCAAGCGGGAGTTTAAGGGTTTGGCGCGGGAGAAGGGCGGAGTTTAAGGGTTTAGGGTGAGTTAGAAGCGGCGGTATCTATTATTTATAGACGGGGCATTATCAGTGGCGGTTCTAAAAAAGAACCGCCACTGATACAGTTATCTATGGCGGTTCTTTATACGAACCGCCACAGATAATTTATCAGTGGCGGTTCTTTGTACAAACCGCCACAGATACATATATTATCTGTAGCGGTTCTTTATCTGAATCGCCACGAATAATCAGATCAATGGCGGTTCTTTTAAGAACCGCCATCGATAATATATTATCGTGGCGGTTCTTTATTTGAACCGCCACGATAATTGTATCGCTGGCGGTTCTTTATACTGAACCGCCACGAGATAATGTTATCGATGGCGGTTCTTCAAAAGAACCGCCACCGATGTGCCTCTATACCACAAATTTGTTTCGAATCTTATACTGTTGTATTGTCGAATAGCAATACCGAGTTGAAGACCTAGTTTTTGGTCTTTGCGCAATTGCAACGTTTTACGATTTTGTCTAATACTTGTAAAGCAAATACATAAGCGGTTCTGAGAAAGAATCGGACTCCTTTCACTGACGGACTCAACAAACTCTCCAAACTTTCAACCGGATAGAACACTATTTTGTCATCCCAAGCAAAACAAACAAGTACTCTTGAACATTTGAAACAATCACCAAAACTAGCAAAGTCCAAAACTGACTCAAAGACCGTAAAAACTAGCACATATCTAGGAAACAAAACCAAAACAGACTTTAAACTACCATGCACAAGATTATCTTCAACGGTGGTCATCATTAGGGTTGATTACATAGAAGAAGACTTGTGCGGCTTCGGTCATCGCCGGCGAATCCGGAAGCGCCCGCCCTACCGGGAGCTGGCTCCGCCTCGATATTTTGCCATTACTCGTATATAGCTAATTATTTTCTTTCACAATTTGCCCTTCTTCATGATCGTCGCGATGATAGGTAGCTTCCTGAGTAGTTTCTTCCTCGAGCCTGATGTTGCCATCTACGAAAAGTGGCAACTCATCAAACTGGTTGTACTCTTCCTCATCCACGACATTCTCAACTCCGACGATCCTTCTTTTCCCCTGAAGAACTACATGGCGCTTCTTATCTGCCGGTCGATTACATAGAAGACTTGTGCTACTTGCTTCGCAAGTACGAATGGTTCATCTCAGATCCGACATGTTCGATGTCCAAAGTAGTGAAGCCGTACTTGTCCACCTTGACACCCTTTGGGAGTTGTACCCAACGACACCAAACATTGGGATCTTAAAATACATGAGTTGAGCTCCCAAATCTCTTCTATGAACCCATAGAAGCTACTCTTCTTCTTGCTTGTGTTGTCATAGGCATCTATGCGGACACCACTATTTTGGTAAGTGCTTTTGCTATCCCGAGATCTCGTGTAAAAGGTATATCCATTTATGTCGATCCTTGCCATGTCAAGATTGTACCTGATGGCCCTTTTGCCAGCCACCTCAACATGACACTCGTTTCTTTCCCAGTCATATGCTCTTTGAACCAATGATTGAACAAACGGTTATGCTCTTTTGTTACCCAAACCTCTGATCGTCCACGATTTTCCTCTCGTAGCTTATCCTTGTGCATGTCCATATACGAGGACACCTCAACCGATCAAGCAAGATCGTGAAATGAGCTTTTTCGAACAATCCATGATCGTAAGAATTTGTTGATTTCCTTCTAATCGTCCCTTTCCCAGCTAGCCTACCCTCATGTCGAGATACAGGCACTCCTACCGGTTCCACCCCCTCCATGTAATCCACGCAAAACTCGATAACCTCCTCAGTTGCATAACCTTCCGCAATGCAGCCCCTCGTAGAGATCGATTGCGTACATACTTCTTCAGGATACCCATGTACCTTTCGAACGGGTACATCTGATGCAGGAATACGGGGCCACATACATTTATCTCGTTCACAAGGTGAACAATGAGATGAACCATTATATCGAAAAATGATGGAGGGAAATACATCTCTAGTCGGCATAGTGTCTTGACCACATCATTCTCGATTCGTAAAGTCCGATGGGATTGATGACCTTACGTGAAATCGTGTTGAAGAAGAAACACAACCTCATGATTGCCTCTCGGACCTTTTCGTGCAAAATACCTCTAATTGCAATAGGAAGCATTTGTGTCATCATCACATGACAATCATGAGACTTCATGCGCTTAACTTCAAATCTTTCATCGAGACCAGTTTCTTGATGCTTGCGAGTAACCGACGGAACTTTCACACCATGCAAGCATTTGCAAGGTCTTTTCTCTCTTTCTTCAAAGAGTGTAGCAAGTCGGGGAAGGTAAAGTCGCCTTTCCCTGTCCCGAGGATGTAGCTCACTCGATTTTCATATCTTCCGTGTCCCTTCGTGCCTTGATCAGTCCTTAGTTTTGCTAAGAATGTTCAAAGAAAACACCAATCAAGCTATCACATACATTTTTCTCTCGTGCATGACGTCTATGCAATGGTCGAACTTCTAAGTCCTTCCAATAGGGCAAGTTCCAAAATATCGATCTCTTCTTCCATGTGGTCTTCTCAAGACGAGACCTCGATGTATTATTACTATCTCCCTTTCCAAGTACGACATTAATATCCTTAACCATATCATATACCTCTTCCCCACGACGAGGCCTTGGGCTATACCATCCTCTTTTGTCCCGTCAATTGTTTTTTCATATTGCGGTAGGGGTGATTCTCAAGGAACCTACGGTGATGCATGTACACGTTTTTCTCGAGTTAATGAGCCACACACTAGCGGTTTCATCCATGCACCGAGGGCATGCTTTGGCCCCTTTACAAGACGACCGATAGGTTACCAAGGGCAGGGAAATCATTGATGGTGCAAAACAACAATGCCCGTAAGATGAAGTACTCTCGCTTGTACTCATCCCATACCAGTACACCTTCGCTTCCACAAGATCACAAGATCTTCCACCAATGGTTGTAGGCATACATCAATATCATTGCCAGTTGTCTCGGCCCTTGGATAAGCAAATGACATCATAATGTACTTTCGTTTCATACACAACCAAGGAGGAAGGTTGTAGATACAGAGAGTTACGGGCCAAGTGCTATGAATACTACTCATGTTACCAAAGGATTCATTCCATCCGTACTCAACCCAAATCTTACATTCCTCGGTTCATTCCCAAGTCCATCCTAAAGAGCCTATCGATGGTTCTCCACCGCGTAATCGGAGGGTGTCTCGACTTTCCATCCTTTTACGCTCTTACGAGTGCCATCGCATCGATTGGGCATGCTTTTGTTTCCAAATAAACGCTTCAACCGAGGTATTACCGTAAATACCACACCACTTTAGCGGAGCTCCTTTCTTCACCACGGTGCCCTCATTGTCATGGCCTTTACGCTTGTATCGCGATGATTTGCACACGGACATACATGCATGTCTCAGATACTCTTTGCGATAGAGTATACAATCGCTTGGACATGCATGTATTCTTTCTACTTCCAATCCCAATGGACATACAACCTTCTTAGCTAAATAAGTGGTTATCGGCAATACGCTTCCATCCGGAAGCATGTCCGCTAAGAGATGTAATAGCTGTTGTGAAACTTTTATCTGACCAACCATTGCTTGCCTTCAATTTTAGAAGTGAAAGCACGGTGTGCAACTTTGTGTATTCCTCCTGCAACCCGAACAAAGGTGTGTCCGAGTCGTCCAACAAACCTTTGAATTGATTAAACTCTCTCGACTAGTGTAGTTCCCTCTCGCATCGCGCAACATCCGAGCAAGATTATTATCGTCATCAATGTCCAACCTATCCTCATCGGATCCATAATCGATGTCACCGCCATAATGCCTTCTCCATCATCCAATACGTTATCACCTTCATGTATGTTTTCCTCTTCACCGTGACTTGTCCAACGTGTATAGCCAAGTACAAAACCTCTTCAATCAAGTGCAAGTGGATGTGCTCTTTGTCCAAAACATTTTCTCATTCTTGCAACCAATGCATGGACAATGTATGTACTCCGTCTTCTTGTGCAACTTGTTCTCCTCAATGCTCTTAGAAAAGCAGATACCCCATCGATGTAATCTCTACATAACGGTTCGCATTGTACATCCATCTCCTATCCATCTAAAATTAATTAACATATAAAAATTGATTAAAAACTAATCTAATTACTTATCATCTAAATGAGCTAGATAATAAATTCATCATCTAAAAATGATGAGCATCCACCTACCAAATTAGCTAAAATTTCATGTATATTAATATCCAATAATCTTAATTAAATAAATTTAATATATGTCCGCACTAATGGAACCAAATTAATAGTAATTAAAAACTAATCAATACTTTTCCGTAAAGAAGCTAGATAATAAATTCATCATCTAAAATGATGAGCACCCACCTACCAAATTAACTAAAATTTCATTTATATTAATACCCAATAATCTTAATTAAATAAATTTATTATATGCAAGATGTATATGTCCGTACACTAATAGAACCAAATTAATAGTAATTAAAAAACTAATCTAATTACTTATCATCTAAAGGAGCTAGATAATAAATTCATATATATGCAAGATGTATATGTCCGTACACTAATAGAACCCAATTAATAGTAATTAAAAAACCAATCTAATTACTTATCATCTAAAGGAGCTAGATAATAAATTCATCATGTATCAAATTAACTTAAAATGCAATTAAATTAAATATATGCTTAATCATAATTCATCATCTATAAAAGGAACACAACATCATCTAATGAACCTAGCTAGGAAATAAATTCATCAACTACAAAATGGTAGCTAAATAAAAATAAACAAAATCTAAACTTTTCATCTCATCTACATATAAACCCTAATTAAACTTGGTTTAAAAATTAAATTGCAACAAGATTAACACAAATCAAGAGAGGAGAAAAAATAACTCACCAAGGAACAACTAGAGGAAGTACAAGCACAAGAATTAGAGAAAACGAAATCTGAAATTTAGAAGTTTTGGTTTGCTCTCGGGAGGAAGAAGACCAGTGCTGCTACTGACCACCTATTTATAGGCAATATTACCAGTGGCGGGTTTTAAATAGAACCACCACTGATAACATTATCTGTGGCGGTTGTAGGCTAGAACCGTCACTGATAATGATTATCAGTGGCGGTTCGAGGATAGAACCGCCACGGATAATCCAATAGAATCAGTGGCGGTTGGAGGCTAGAACCGTCACTGATAACCATTATCAGTGGCGGTTCGAGGATAGAACCGCCACTGATATTTTTCCCGCCATTTTTGAAATAGAACCATCACTGATAATTATCTTTGTGGCGGTTCGAAAAAAACCGTCACAAATAGACCGTCACCTATTGCAGGTTTTGGTGTAGTGTATATTTCTGCATATTTTTTCCTATGATCATATTTTAGGCTAGCTAATATTGTTCATGTTTAGTTCAACCTAAATCTAACACGGATGCGTCCTGGCTGGGGACAGCCAAGGATATGTCTTTGCCGGCGGCAAGCTCGGAGACGACGTCGAGCATGGACATGCGGTCGATGGCGGCGGGAGGGTCGACGACGGGGACAGAGGGGTGGAGGGCGGTGAACGCCTCCAGCTACGTGCGCATGGCTGGCCATAGAGCTTGTGGAGGAAGAGGTGGAAGGGCCCCTGGTCGGCGAGAGGACGCGAGAAGTCGACGGCGATGAGGCGCATGCCGCGCTCGGCTGCCAGGGCGACGAGGGACGGCTGGATGACGCTGTCCACCTTGTTGTGCAGCAACGCGTAGCCAATGGTGTAGGTGAAAGGACGCGGGGACGACTGCGCGGGCGCCGTGAGCTTGCTGACTGTTCTGGTCGTGTTGTAGAGCTCTGTGGCCATGTCCATGTGCCTTTTATAATCGTAGGGTAGTACCAGCAGCACAAGCATTCATGTGTCTTCTCAACGTTTTCTTCAAAAAAAAAAAAACGGTATACCTCGGTATCAAATCACGTGCCACACTTTTGAGGATTCGGTGTGAAAGTACATGTCACAATTTGAGGATGTGGATTTACCCCATTGTCGGTAGTTCTAGGCTTGTGTACTATTAGTACTGATTCACTTGTAACGTGTGTAAGATATCTGTAGTATGAGTACATTGAGTTTCTTTTTGTTAAACTAGTTGTTGCACGAAAGTCAATACGATCAAAATTAAGAGATCTCTTGTTTGAGACTTGCACTATTGCACACAAGCTTATCACAGCCGGTTCATAAATCACATCACAGACGGGTCTATCTCAAAGAGTCAGTGATTATTATGGCTCATCACAAACGGTTTGCCAACCGTCAGGAAAAATAGTCATCACAGACGATTCCAAATTGGAACCATCTGTGATTAACCCTACATCACAAACAGTTCCAGTTTGTGATGTTGAATTTCCATTATTTATAATTTTTGATTTATTGGGTAGCATCAGGAAATGCTAGCCAAGCGCTTTGAAATAAAAGACATTATAGAGCATCACCAGTATATTATTATGACATACATTTCAGAAATGAACTCGGATCACATATTACAATATACAGCGCATCCATTTCAGAAATCAACTCCGATCGCACATTACAACATACAGTGTATCCATTTCAAAATCAACTCACCTTTATAAGAACCAATTGCCTTCAGAACTACAACTAACAAATTCACAGCAGAAGGTTCACAAATTAATCGAAATGGTAACTAACAAATTTACAACTCATCAGGTGATGCTTGAGTAGCATTCGCCTTTTGGATTTATAACCTGATGCATCAAGAAGATACAGAGTTGTCCTCGAATACCTAGCAGGTCAGCCTGTTCCAACGCAGATTTAGTGTATTTCTAAGCCTATCGATGGGAAGAGTAAAGTCATGCGTATATATAAATTAATAAGTGGAAACAATTGTTGCACGATTGACAAACCTCTATGATATTGGTTTTCTGTGAACCAATGAGTTGCATGTTGTGGCAAATGTAGAATCCACATAGGTTAGTGCCTTTTGACTGCCGGTGGCACTGGCAAAATATAATAGGTTAGTTTCGAAGGTATTATTAGGGAGTGTGAAGGATTATTGCGTACTAGCGGATACCGGATATTTATAAATATGGTTCAACTTCGATGGGTCCTTCCTATGTGGCTATCCACAAGCATTGTAGACAGCGAATGACACATTGAGTAAATTTTTTATAGATGCCAAGTCGTGGTTATCCATAAGCTTTTTGGAATCAAGGTAAATTACCTTGTTTTGTCTTGGTATAATTACAAGTAGAACCCAGTGAAACCTATATAGGTATGTCGTCATGATCATTCAACCGAATTTTGAGCTGCGCTATATAGTACAAATCAACAAGTATAGTAACTAGACGAAGGACTTACCCCGGGTTGTGGGGTAAACGTATGAAATTTTTGTCCTATTGAGCCAGCAATACTTTTTCCATGTACTCATGGACGACATGTAAATTTTCGTCTATGGTTTGCCTGGACACCATGTGTGGGTCGAGGAAACCCACCGGTTCTTCCCTTATTTTTGCTTTCATGATCATGTATCTACATATACAAAATCAATGATCATATATATATAACATTTATCGGTACGATACGAATATAGATCGTAATTGCACACACTTACAATGTCCAGCATCTCATTAGTGAGGCATCGAGAGCATTGAGATTGTAGAGATCGAACAAGTTGTTGAAGCCGACCACGAAGAAGCCATCTAAAAACCGGTGTAAGAAATGCTCTGTTGGGACCCGAATATGCAAATCCGGACCCTCTGTGTATACTAGACTAGTCCAGAATCACGCTAGTGCACATAAGCTCAACATAGATGAATATCATAATTATACACAGCGGATACATAATAAAAAGACTTAATATATTGATTAATACTTGTTGAATGACCTTATGGTCGAACTTACATGAATATGCCTCACAAGGCTGAATAACAAATTAAACTACAGCGGAATGAAAACGTAGACAACCCTTCAATATACCACAGGCAACTGACAAGGCTTGCGCCCTAAACATTCGTCTCCTCCTGGTATTCCTTCTCCAGCATGGATGCAGACTCTTCAACTGGTGATGTTGTTGGCAAGGGTGAGTACTTAAAGCACTCAACAAGTTATGCACAGAATGCAATTCTAACATAACTATATGCAAGGCTTATTCCAAAGGATTGACTATCATGGCTGTTTTGCAACAAAGCAGCATTTATGAACAAATACAATAAATAGATTGTAAAGACAGTAAAACAAATAACAGTAGTAGATAGATTCAACATTTCTCAAGTAAACTAAGTTTCCAACCCTAAGTCAAGTTCCAACCTTCCATATGGCTATCCTGCCATCCCAACCAAGTTTTCTATTTAATTAAACTAACCATTAACTGTAATTCTTGAACATTGTTCAATACCGCGAGCACGGCTATCCGAATAGATTTACACTCTACAGAGGTTATGCACTTTACCCACATGACATGATCGTCTCTTGGTGCCTTCTGGAATAACACACTTCCTTTGGTGTGTCGGCGAAGAGATCATGACAAAGCCTTTACAATGCTTTGGCTTAACCCAGTACTACCCGCTAAGATTTCAACACTGGTGGGTCTGAAAACCACATTCAGGGCCCATCTCTTGCGCCATGTGAGTTGACCATAACTCGGGACTCACACCGCCAATGATAATACGAAGCTAAGACATTGTAAATTAATTAGCTAAGCTGTTCCATTCCAAACATGTGGTTGCATGATTGACTCAGGTCAAAGGCTTGCAAGGTTAAGTCCTTAAAGTGATTAAGGCAAGACTTCCACATACCCTTTGCCCATTGGGCCCACCATGGCATACTCGCCCCTTGCCATTTATCCCAATCTAAATTATTATCACCTTAGTTGATTACCTAGCACCACGTGCCATCAACAACTCAATATCGTTGCGTGACATGACTCGCCACTACAACTCAATCTCATTGTGTGACCTCACATGACACACAAGTTCATAACATTGTTCCATATTCCATTAGTCAAGATTAATTATTCAAGGTACAAGTACATGTGATGACGTGGCATGGCTAAGCAACTATGACGTTTGACTGTCCCATGTTGATTTCAATACCAACCAACTATAGTAAACCAAACTAGGGTGACAATAGATCATGGCATACAAATGACAAGGTAGGGTATAGATCAAATTGGTAGATTAGCTAAGTCCCAATTTAATTTGAAACAATTGTATATGTGAAATAACATGCAATAGAGTAAAACAATATAACGATTTTGTAAACATGGGTTCAACATGATCAAAGCACAACTTGCCTTGGAATAGGTTCTGATCTTGCTCTGGAAATTGATCTTATGTCAACGGATGCTCCTCCGAAACGTCGCACAATTCAACGTCTACGCGAATCGAGAGAGAACACCAAGTAAATCCCAAAACAGAGAGCAAATGAACTCCAAAGATCAAATAAAAATCACCATTAAACAGATCTCAATTTTACAAATTTTTAGAAATTTGAATCATCATAATCGGAGTTTGTATGAGGGAGAACGGGCTCTCGGAAGATTCAAAAATTCTAAAAATCAGAAAATTAAAAATCAAATAATAAACCGAATTATTTTTATAAAGAAAATTCGCATTTATCACGTCAGCATAACCTCATGATGACGTCAGCACCGATGATTTTCCTATTGAAATATTTTCAACGAAAAATTCCGATTTATGACGTCACCATGACGTCAGCCAACCCTTGGACCAACCTCGTGCTGCCACGTGGCGCCGGTCCATGCACCTGTCCACGGACCTCCTCTGTTCCACCGTAGACCCAGCTCACGGCCCCTTGCATCACGTGCCTGACACGTGGCAAGACGCGATTGGTTGCCACACGTGGCTCGATCTGACCCGTAGAAGACAAATCGGATGGCCAGAGAGCATGCGCATCGTGGCAGCATCCTAATCGACCAATTAGATCCAACAATTCACCTAAGAAGATGAGGTTTACTGTTGAAGCGCATATGTGGCATGATCGTAGTCGTTCTCTGCTGATCTAACGGCTGATGAAACTTGATCGAAACAATGGCGACGTGGCGGCAGGGCTTCACCGGACATGAAGAAGATGACGAGATCGGCGGCGTTTCGATGACGAGACTCCACAGATCCGATGCGAAATACTTTGGCGAACCCGGATCTGGAACCAGAGCGGTGAAATACGGCTTGACGACGATGGAGTGAAGCGAAAACCACGGCAGCTTCGACCTTCTTCTCCGGCGAGCTCTCATGTGCGGACAACGGCAACTTAGGGTGGATGGGTTGCGTAGATGCGCGGCGCGAGATGGGGAATCCGATGCACACGGCGGCGCTTTAAATAGGCGGATGGGGAGGCATGCCCGTTTCGGATTCTGTGACGAAATCGACGACGCAATAGAGTCCGACGACGACACGGGGAAGTGACGTGGCTTCATCCCAAACCTCCACACCGATCCAATCCGACGGCCCACAGCGCGGCACAATGTGGAGGAAAGCACAGTCGTTGGATCTGAGTTAGGGTTTGGCACGATCTTTGGGCCGCACAAGATGCCGAGTCAAGATACGAACAATGATTGGGTTTCGCCCAATATCGCTTTTGATTTATTTCCCTAGTTTTTATTTTTAAAATAAATCCATAAATTAATTTGAGTTATTTTGGGCAATAAAAATATCAAGAAAAATTCAAGAAAAATCTCAAAAATGCTTTGAGACATTTTGAACTCAATTAAAATAGTTTTGGCAAAACTTTATATTAACTTTGTCTATATTTAATTAATTTTCACAAAAGATCAATATACATAATTTGAAATTAATTCAAATGAATTCCAAAAAATCCAATAAATTCCAAAAAATCATAAAATGCACAAAAAACAATAAAATAATAATATGGGCAAATTTTGGGATGTTACATGCTCCTTCTTGAAGTTGACCGAGATACTCGATTCCCATTGTGCCACTGGCTTGTTAGCTTATTTCATGCACCAATCTTGCAATCTAATGCAGGTTAATGTAAGCGTCTCCTGCCGCTCTTTCGGTACAAACGGCTATCCTGGCTCAAATTGCCGCGCCAACGGAGCAAACGAAAAATCATGGGCTAACGTGGTCACTTTAGATTTGCCCTTGTTGCTGCCTCACCGTCTAGCAAATGTCGTCTTCACAGGAGACGACTGGGTTTGAACTGCAGTAACGGTTGTGCCTGACGGGATACAGTAGCCGATTTGGTGGGCTCCTTCGGTGCAGCACATGGCTCTGGTTGTGCTAGTAACTCCAGTGCATCACATGGCTCCGGTAGTGCTGGTAGCTTCGGTGCTGTAGGACGGGCGTCGAAGGAGATATTCTTCTTGGGCCACTGGATTAATGTGCCGATAGCATCCCCTAGTGTGACGATCTCGTCGTTTGGGAGCATCTCCAGTGTGACGGCCTTGCAAATTTTATGTACACCGTCGACCTAGACCTTCGCGTAGCCTGGATCTACCATGCGAATGTGCACCACAGATCCTAGAACAGATGGATAGGCGCACCCTCAAGCAGCCGCAGGGGAACGGAGCCGTTGGCAAGCCTCACTTAGAGATTGCACGACATGGCTACCTAAATAAAGGTACATAGTTAGCTAACACGTCGAACAGGTCTATCTAAGGAGCATTGCAGACATTTATATTACCCGGGTGTCATCGGGAGGAAATCTGAAGTCGTCCACGTCTGTCTCAGAGGCGGACGTGCAGCTGCTCCAACTGTTAGTCTAAACTGCGCTTGTGCTTCTTGAGCTTGCACATTCCGTGCCTGCCTCTCTACTACCACCCTTTACTCCATCCTTTCCTCGAGGCTTCTTAGCTAATTATCAAACTGCGCTCTCAACCTTTCCTCAACCGTCTCCTCAATCAGGGCTCTAGCCGTTCCTCGTGTTCGGCTTTGCTTCTCTTCCTACTCCGGTACGTGTCGGAGTCTTGTAGGAACCTTATTTTCTAGGGAATGAAAACACCTAGGCCTTGGGTGCGACCCGGGTGCTCCTTGTTTCCCAAGGCCGTGGAGAGTATATCTCTCTCTGGATAAAGTGAAAGAGCCTAGGGAAGATTCCATGCTCAACGCTATCTGCATCCAAGACCCCAACTAGTTATTTCACATAATAAGGTATTTATGGTCTTCTTACAAACTGTGTAGTTCAATATCTTACCAGGCATTGGGACACTTTCTTGTTTGCGAGGTTGGCAAAGGACACACCGCCCGAAGACATGGGACGTGACCTCGCTCTTACCCAGTTTCGGGCGCGCGAGTCCAAGATCGAGGCAAATGGCGGCATGACCTCCTTCTAGATTGCCCCGTCATCCTCCATCGATGCAATGCTGAATTCCTAGGTGCTCTCAATAAGGTAGGTCCCAAAATATTGATCTCTTCTTCCATATTCTCATCTCACAGGTCCTTGATTTATGTCTCTTTCCATGCGTAACATCCAAGTTCTCAACTATATCATGAATGTCTGTCCCGCTTAAAAGCTTTAGAGCTAAACCGTCTTCGGTCGTTCCGTCGAATTGTTTCTTCATCTTGCGGTATGGATGATTCCTCCAAAGGAACCTATGGTGACGCATGTACACGGTTTTGTGTGAGTGATTCAGCTACACATTCTCGGTATCATCCAAGCAGTGAGTACATGCTTTGGCTCCTTTTGTACTCTCGCCCGACAGGTTAGCAAGGGCAGGATAATCATTTATGGTGCAGAACAACAAGCAGCGCTAAGTGAAGTACTCTCGTTTGTGAGCATCCCATACCTGTACCCCAGGAGCCCACAGTGTATTCAGATCTTCCACTAATGGTGCTAGGAACACATCAATATCGTTCCTAGGTTGCTTTGGCCTTAAATGAGTATAGACAGAAAAATGTACTTCCGCTTCATAGACAACCAAGGAGGAAGTTTATAGATACAGAGATTCATGGGCCAAGTGCTATATGGCTGCTCAAGTTACCGAAATGATTCATTCCGTCCGTACTCAATCCGAACCTTATATTCCTCGGATCCGTAATGAATTCTTGAAACATCCTATCGATGTTTCTCCACTAGGTGGAATCAGCAGGGTTCCTTAGCATTCCATCGTTCTTATGCTCATCCGAATGCCACCAAAACAGTTTTGCCTCATTTAGGTTCACAAATAAATGCTTCAAATAGGGAATTACAGGCAGATACCATGCCACCTTAGCAGGAGATCCTTTCTTCACCTCGATAGCCTCGTCGTCATCATCTGATATATCTTTACACTTATACCAGGATGCGTTGCACCGGACCTACATGCAAGTTTGCGTACTCTTAGAGGTAGAGGATACATTCGTTTGGACATGCATGTATTCTTTCTACTTCCATTTTCAAGGGACAAAGAACCTCATTGGCTTTATAGGTGGTTGTCGGCAACTCGTTTCCCTCTAGAAGCATGTCCGCTAACAGACCTACAGCGTCGTGAAACTCTTGTTGGATCAACCGTTGCTTACCTTTAATTTCAGCAGCTCAAGTACGGATCACAACCTTATGTATTTTGACTTGCAGCCTGGGAATAAAAGTTTCTCCGAGTTGTCCATCAAGCCCTGGAATTTTACATACTCCAGCTCATCACAGTTCCCTTCTGCATCCCGCAACATCTGATCCAGATTGTCATCGTGAAACCTATCCTCATCGAAAGCACAATCGATATCATCGGGAGTATCGATGACTTCGTCAACGATGTTAATACTACTTGCTTCCTGCATAATCTGCTCTTCACCGTGATTGGTCCAACATGTATATCCCCTTTTGAAACCCTTTAGAATCAAGTGTGCTTCAATCTGCGCTGAGTTTCAAAATATCCTCAGATTCTCGCAGTCAATGCATGGACATAGCATAAATTGCACTCCTTTGCTCAATATATCCTCCTTTGTAGCTCTTCTAAAAGCGGAGACGCCATTAATGTACTCGACGCTCGCACGGTTCTCAGCATACATCCAGCTTTGGCCCATCTACGCTACATATATAATAATAAGTGTTAAATAATGAATTAAGTACACTAGGAGTGCACATGCACATATATGCTACATATAAACTACATTTAAACTTGCTAATTAACCTACATAGATCCTTATATCACAAAGAACAAATGGATATATATACATATGTAAGCTACATTTAAACTTAGCATCTTCAATTCTCTCTTTACATAGCTAGCTACATCTTGAGTATAATGCAATTAGAACCAATTACTACTTTAGATCAAAAAGAATAAATGGATCTACATCAAGCTAGATCAAAAACATCTTCAATTCCCTCTTTACCAAGCTAGATATATCTTGAATATAATGCAATTATAAACAATTATTAACATAGACCACCTTCCTTTAACTATCTACATAATAAGTATAATGCAATTAGAACTAATTACTACTTTACATCACAAAGAACAAATAGATCTACACTAAGCTATATCTAGAAACCAGATCATTTCCCTTTTTACCAAGCTAGATCTCAAATATAATGCAAATTAGAACCAATTACTAACCTTAGATGACCTACATAAGAAGGATCTACAATCACACTTCCAAATCCAGGGTCTCTTTCCACTAGATCGCCTCTCAATCGCAGCCACCTTAAAAATAGCTCGAAAAACCCTAAAAATACAGAGGAGGTCAAGGCTCTCTATACTTATTTCATAGAAATAAATGTCCTAAATGTTTTTTGAATAAAACCGTCTGGGATGTGCCCCTCATCATAAATAATTTTAGCCAAAAATAGTCTATGATATGCTCCTCTCATCAGACGGTTTTTTGGCTAAAACCGTCTGTGATGTGCCCCTCATCACAGACGGTTTTAGCCAAAAAAACCGTCTGGAATGTGCCCAAGGCTCATCACTGACAGTTTTTTTTTCAAAAAACCGTCTGTGATGAGAGGTCTAATATGAGTCTTTTTGTAGCAGTATTGGGTAGTGCAATTTTGAGGAAAAGTTATTACAACCTACTTTGAGCCCACACTGTAGAGAGAGGATCATTGTCGCATCCAAAGAATAACACTGATATTTCTTACTGCCCCGATTACCAAGCTTTAGTTCTATCCCAAACACTATACACCTGCTTTGAACGATGCTAGGTGGCAGTACATGAACGATGCTAGGTGGCAGTACATGGGAGGTGTTAGAATTAATCTTGTACTAGCTAGTAGGAAACATATTCGTTTTCATGTAGAATTTGTTTCCTATTAGGTTACTTAGTAGTACTACTGTACATAACTAAGGCATTGGTTGCTTGTAAATCATGAGAATAATAAAAGAAAGAAAATAATAAATGTTGATAGTTGTGCCACACAATAAATATTATTCTCTTTGTGCACTATTGTGTTCTTCCTTGTGTTCGTGTGCGTATGTTCATGATCCTAAGTTAAAACCAACAATTCGTATCAGAGCGAGGTTTTAATCTTAGTGTTGTGCTTGCTCTAGGGGAGGCTACCACTGTTGTGCCTCAGGATAGGCTATCGTCGCTGAGCGACGAGGTGTTGAGCGGCATCCACTACTACAGAAAACGTGATCACTGCCGGTTCCAAATCCTCATTCCTACCGGCTATGGAACTGACAGTGATTGGTCGGCAATGATAGTCTGACTATCACTGCTGGTTCTAGAACCGGCAGTGATACCGATATCACTGCCGGTTTGTATGTGAATCGACAGTGATAGTCTGTATCCAAAAATCACTCGTTAAAATCAAAAAAACATTATTTGCACCAGAACCACCCTGTATTTACTACGCACGGTCTCGCGCGTCGCAAGTCACAAATCAAGCAAAATACGCACGCGTGCGGTTGCTAGGAGTCGAACCGGTGACCTACTGCTCCGTGCGAACTCCCCTTGCCATCTCACCTAATATACACTTCTCAATTACTATAAGATATATTTTCCTTTTATCCCTTCGTATCTAAAAATTTCAACTATTATTTGGACATCTAAATGACTTCAAAAAAAAAGTTGTCGACTACAAAGTTGTAGATCTTATCGAGAGCTACAATTTTCATATAAATTTTGTCTCCATCCGACTCTGTATGAAAAAGTTATGATTTTTCAAAAAAAATTGTCTCCGTCTGACTCCGTAAGCCGAACTGGCAGTGATAATTACTCCATTATCACTGCTGGTTGTTCTTCGGTTAAGCATTTGTGTCGGTCTAACTTATGAACCAGCAGTGATAGTGTTATCACAGCGATTCTAGTCGAACTGGCAGTGATAGGCCAGCAAGAAAGGGGTTTTTTTGTAGTAGTGATCTAATAGCGCATCGAGTGCAGTTGCGGTAGTGCATGTAGGTCCAAGGCGAGGAGGAGACGGTGAGATAGTGAGCTGTTATCGAGGTACGCATTGTACATAATGTGTTGTGTACATGCATGTGTATTCGACTCGTGTTAGTGTCTCATATGTTCGTGAGTGGTAAGTGCGTGTCAAAGTGCTTAAGTGTGTAAAGCTTTGGTCTGAGTCTTCATGCTGTTGAAGTAGTGTCACGAGCGGGAAGAGTCGGCAAGAAGAAATGACAGTGAAAGGGTGGAGTAGGCATGTCTCCCCAAAACCTGCTATTGATGAGCGTCATCGACAATGATATGATAAGATGGCATTGGCGGCTATCTATGTGTCTGTCGGGATCCTAATATGCAAACCCGGACTCTTATGTATTCTGTACTATTCCAGAATCACGTTAGTGCACACAGTCTCAACATAGATGAATTTCACAATCATACACAGAGAAAACATAATAAAAGACTTCATATATTGATTATAACCTATTGATTGACCTTATGGTGAACTTACAAGAATATACCACGCAGGGCTAAACTAAAAACATTAAACTAAATCACTACAATGAATGGAAAACGTAAATGACCCTTACATGAATATACCACGCAGGGTTAAACTAAAAACATTAAACTAAATCACTACAGTGGAATGGAAAACGTAAATGACCCTTCAGTATTACCACAGGCAACCGATAAGGCTCGCACGCTAAACATTCATCTCCTCCTAGTACTCCTCTAAAGCTGGTGTAGACTCCTCAACTGGTGGTTTGTTATTGGTAAGGGAGAGTACTTAAAGCACTCAACAAATTGTGCACATAATGCAATTCTAATATAACTATATACAAGGCTTATTCCAATGGAATGGCTAACATAGTTATTTTGCATTAAAGCAATATTTATAAATAAATACAATAAGTAGACTGAAAAGACAGTAAAACAAATAAGAGTAATAGGTAACTTGCAGATATTTCTCAAGTAAACATAGTAACAAGCTGAAGGACCATGTGGAGGTCCATCCATATTTGTGATGAGTATTTGACTTTATTTGAGCAAGGTGTGCTCAAGTTTGAGTTTGATTTGGATTGTTTTTCGAGCTAGAGCAATTTGAGTTGCTGGTTGGAGACCAGTCGTCCAACCCCGAGTGGTTGGGTCGTCCGACTCCGAGTGGTTGAGACTCCGAGTGATTGAGTCGGAGACCAGTGACCAAACCTCGAGTGGTCAGGATGGAGACCAGTGATCAGACCATGTGTGGTCGGGATTTTGCTGGTCAGCGTAGTGTATATCTGTCTGTTGAGATGGATATGTGTTGTTGGACATTGCTATGTGATGTGGTTTCCTTGTCTATGATGGTTGCAGGACTTTGGAGCTAGGTCATGGTGAGGCGAAGGGGATCAGGACTAGGCTGGGAGAGCTGAGGTCCAGATGATCAAGGTGTCGCCAAAGATGACTAAGGCCAGGGAGTAGCTGCAAGCCGAGAACACAAAAGAATGGATGAGATGCTAACTTGGAGCTGCTCTGATCAAGGAGGACCGTTGGATCGCGGTCAGGAAGATAGAGTAGCGGGTCAAGTTAGTGTGAGTTGAGCGTGCAAAACCCGCTGTGTTGTTGGGTTTGGGTGAGCCCATGCATAGCTGTGTGAGTGGGTAAAATCTCAGCCCTTGATGGAGTGCTCTAGCGTTTAGAGGCTTATCCAAGGGTGGTAGGTGGTCCAAGCCTGCTAAATAGACAGGGAGAGGGGTTTCTCCTTGTGAGCGTGAGCAGGTGAGGAAAGTGTACGTGAGTAGTTGAAAGTTGTTGAGTGTGATGTGTAAGGATCAAATCTCGCTCTTGGATGTTGGCTTAGGATTGAAGCAGACATCCAAAGGTGGGAATTGATCCTGTGTCACTATAAATAGAGGGTAGGGGTAGCCTCCCCTCTCTGAAGGTTCTGAGGTTTTTGCTGCTCATTTGAGTTTTGCCCACTTTGTTGTGAGGCTTTGTAAACCTCCCTTCCAGAAATGAAATGTTCTTCATTTATATTCTTGATTCATTTCCCTTACGTATTTACATTACGCACTTAAATTCTGTTATCTAAATTCCGCATTTACTTACTTGCAATTTACTTTACGTAATTTGCCTCATCTCCTACTACATGCTATTGAGTCTTTGTTGAAATTCATGATTGATGAACTCATCTCTGGACTTGGTGCTTTCAATCATCTAGGCAATCCTTGCATTCTTGTTGCAAGTTAGTAAATCTGTGTTCTTAAAGTGCGTAAGCGCGTGACTTGCGTTCTTTAGTCTTGATTGGCTTACGGTTCTTGTTGCCAAGGATGAAAGATTCTTTGGATGAATCTTCTATAGATCATATCCCAATCATCTAGGCAATCTACAACCTCTTCTATTCAGTTTTGCAAGAAACCAATTTACGTGCCTAGTTTTGGATAGTGTTTCTATTTGTTTGAAGGGTTGTTTCTTCGTGTTCTTACTTGCTATGATTTGTGGAGAGTCATCCAAGGATTTCGACCATCAACTCCCACCAGCAAGTTAGGGGTGAAGTCGTGTTCGTGACTCTTTTTTGGTGTTGCATTTGTTAAAGCGAAAAGGACGGAACCTTGGTTTTAATTCCTTCGATTGTTGATTGAAATAGGTTCTGACATCCTTTGGGAGGTGCACACCTATTTTCATCGTTTTGGATCACCGATCAAAAGCTACATCGATTTCTGTTTTTGAGATCGTGCTGATTTTACTATTCACCCGAGTACTGTTCATCCGACCACTTCAGGTCGGGAGTACTGTTCATCGATCAGTGCTTGTCGGGGGTACTGTTCACCCGAATACTATTCATTCTGAGTACTGTTCATCCGACCTCTGTAGGTCGGGGGTACTGTTCATCCGACCAAAGATACCCGACCATTGCAGTTTCTTTCTGGTCTTTTGGTGGTTTGAATTCTAGGGGAAGAGTTTATTCAAAAATTTTATTTGGCTCCTATTCACCCCCCTCTAGTCGCCTTTTTCGATCTTTCAATTGGTATCAGAGCCGGTTCTGCTCTTTCTAGATCTTGACCGGTCTCAAGAGCCATGGCGATAGACAAGTATTCCACCAAGTCTCCCATTTTTGCTGGAGTTGATTTTCCGTTTTGGAAATCGCGGATGGAGTCATACATCAACGCCTGTGGCTTCGATATGGCGTAAAGTGAAACTCCCGTATGAGGTTCCTGCTGATGAAAAAATCATGGCCGGAAATATGGCTGACGTTGAGGCGAACGCTAAAGCAAGGAACATCCTCATACAGGGTCTTAGCCGCAGTGAGTATGATATGATTTCTCACCTTCGTTCTGCTCATGAGATTTGGGTGACCCTCGATGCTTACCATGAGGGCACAACCCAAATCAAGACGGTTCGACAGGACCAATTCAAGCGTGAGTTCAACAAGTTTGAACAGCACGCTGGTGAGAGTCTTGACGAGTGCTTTGGTCGGTTTACGAAGATTTTGAGCGACCTCCGAGCAGTCGGTTGCATATACCCTGACTCGGATAATGCTCGACATTTCTTGACCGCACTTGATCTTCGTGTTTGGGAAATGAAAGTGACCACCATCAAGGACACCACCGACCTGTCGACCTTGACTCTTGACGGGCTTTATTCCCGCCTCAAGACTTATGATATCGATGTCGTCTCGCGGAAGATGAAGTCTCAGTCGATGGCTTTGGTCACTGATCCCATTGGATCCTCTCTTTCTGATTCTTCTGTTGGTTTCTCTCTCTCCGCCCTCTGCGAGCTAAGCGATGACCAACTGGAAAAATTTCCAGAAAATGAGCTTGCTCTTCTTGCTCGTAAATTTTCATATGCATACAAGAGAGTGAGAGAGAGGAAGAGAGGTGGGATGATCACCTGTTTCGAGTGTGGTGGCCCCAACCACATTCGAGCAAATTGTCCCAAGCTGGAGAAAGGCAAAAACGAACAAGGCGGTTCGGTCAAGAACGACTACACCGACTAGAACCGCAACAAGAAGGCCCCAGCTCGTGAGCCGGCGAAGAAGTACCACAACTTTGCCAAGAACAAGAAGCTCTTTCATCGAGTCCTCGCCGCGCTAGATGATATCGAGCTCTCCGACTCGGAGACGTGGAGCGACGAAGGCGAGGATGAACCGCAAGTGAAGAAGAGCGGCGACGACTTCTCCGGCATGTGCTTCATGGCAGGCGCCATTGAAGCAAGCGACTCGAGTCAGACTGACTCGGACGAGGTACCCACCTACGACGAATTAAATGTCAGCTCGTAAATTAGGCAAGTTTCATGCTAAGGCTAGGTCGAGGTGTTCGAAGTTAGAAAAGGAAGTAGGTACCTTGACTCGGAGTTAGCTTCACTTAGATCTTCTCCTCCCGAGTCATCGATGATCTGTACTTTGTGTGATGCTTTGCTTGTGGAGTTAGAGAACCTAAGGACTATGCATGATAGTGTGTTGTCCGAACTAGATAGTCTTAGGTTGAAGAATGCTAGCAATGAATCTGTTGATACTCATTCTAGATGCTAGTTTTCTTCATGCTCACTCTACTCCTTGTGTTAATTGCCCTAAATTGCTTGCGAAATTGATGCCATGAGCGATCACCTTAGGAAGCTTTCTTCTAGAAACGATGAACTTGAAATGCATGCTTCTAAGGAACCAGTCAGCTCATGTGAGGGTCAGAGGCAACTAAAACTTGACAATGAATCCTTAAATGTCAAGTGTGCTAAACTTGCTAAGGACTTACAAGATAAGTCACAAGAAAGTTGCTTATATGTTCTCGTGATTGAGGGGACTTGGATAAAATACATGTCGAGCTTAGGAAGAAATTAGAAGACCAAGCCAATAGAATTAGAAATGCGTCTTGCGCTTTCTTGTGTGGCCCTCAAGATTGAGGCAGCCGTCTTTGATGGAGAAAATGCACGTGTTGAGAGAGCTCATCTTTACTGTTCTTCTTCTTCTTCCCCTGTTCTTCTTGTGCTTCTTTCTTTCGAGATTGCCAGATCTTATGAGCACTCTCGAGAAGTTTGTTGGAGGCAAGAAGAAGCTCAATCTTATTCTAGACCAATCCAAGATTAGTAGATTCAATCAAGGTCTAGGATTTGATCCCTTGAGCACGCTCGTCCTCCCACCATTGTGCGGGCTCCAAGAGTGGTGAGATTGTGGTAGCTCCCAGTGTGAGCACCACCAAGTTTAGGTC
The DNA here is from genome assembly GCA_036346275.1 of Otatea glauca. Classification (NCBI taxonomy): domain Eukaryota; kingdom Viridiplantae; phylum Streptophyta; class Magnoliopsida; order Poales; family Poaceae; genus Otatea; species Otatea glauca. Next base: position 35,822,484 of record CM070713.1, on the reverse strand, counting down.
TCTTTGGGTTGTCCATAGGATTTCGACTGTAAGGGTGTTACTCCTGCTGCTTCGCCTCTAGCAAGGCGAAGTACACATGCACCTTCCGTAAGAAGGGTGGTCACCTAGTAGATTTACGCTCAGCGCGCTAAGATCACTCGGCGTGGCGTGTTCTCGCTCTTAGGGTATTGAGGTCATCCCTGGACTTTGAGTGCTCCTAAGGCACACACCGCTTCTAGACAAAGTTAGAGAGTCACTGTTTTTGGGCAAAGGTCCAGACTCGGTTTTCATGCTGGTTCTTCGAGTTTTAGTCTTGGAGCTATTCGTAGTCAGTCTTTCCGCCGTCCTTTTGATATTCCTCGTTTTTCCCATCGAGGTAAATATCAACGGCGTGAGGAGTTTTCTGGTAGGAGATTTAGGAAGCCTCACTGGGGTGGCTCGGCTTTTGCACCACGGCATGCCAACCCGCCAGACTCTAGATTATCTACTAGAGTTGCTCTTGATCTTGTTAGGGTTAAGCGTCGAGAGACACTCGAGTCCAGCTTTTCTTCTGTGGTATCGTACTGAGGCGTCGTGTGGTTCAAGATTGGGTTCCCAAGTCTTCACTCTTTCCCAAGATCGAGTCATCTCTCTCTTGTGCCTTGATCGGTTCGCTTGATGGGAAGGGAGATGTTTGGATTGTCGACTCGGTTGTTCTCGTCATATGACCGGAGATTCTCGATGGTTCTCTTCCTAGTCCGAGCCCCGTGATGAGTTGATCACTTTGGGGATGCTTCTTCGTAGAGTCATAGCTAAAGGTACCATCTGCATTAACCAAAATTTCTTTCTTAAAGATGTTGCCTTAGTAAGTAAGTCGCAATACAATCGCCTCTGTTTCTCGACTTATTGATGACTCTTTCGAGGTAAGCTTCAAGAGTAATGCCCAGAGAATCCTTGATTCATCGGGAGGTTAGTTTATGGATTTCTAGATTTGGGAGAGTCTTTCGTGCTGATTTTTCTCGCTTCTTCCGACACTCTCTTGATGTTTGATTGCTTCGAGTCTCGTGATCTCTCCTTCGGCATAGGAGACTTGGTCACATTGGTTTTGATCATTTGACTCGAGTTAGCGTACCACGATCTCATTCGGGTTTGCCCAAACTCAAGATAGTCAAAGACTTAGTTTGCTCTCCTTGTCGACATGGCAAGATGGTTACTGCTTCTCATCCTCCAGTGACCGTAGTGATGACTGATGCACCAGGACAACTTTTACATATGGACACTGTTGGTCCACCTAGAGTGCAGTCAGCAGGAGGGAAGTGGTATGTTCTTGTCATCGTTGATGATTTTTCTAGATTTTCTTGGGTATTCTTCATGGCCTCGAAGGATGAGACTTTTCTCACTTGAGGGTTTGGTCAATGGGTTGTCTATTGAGCTCCTGGTGCATTACGAGCTATACGCAGTGATAATAGCACGGAGTTCAAGAATTCCTACTTTGAGAGTTTTTGTGTGGAGTCCTGGTTTAGAGCATCGCTCTCTTCTCCCTCGCCTCTCAGAATGGCATAGTGGAAAGGAAGAACAGGATCTGGTTGAGATGGCTAGGACGATGCTTGATGAGTCAAGATACTCTAGGAAGTTTTGGGTGAGGCTATAGCTACCGCTTGCCATGTTTCTAATCGCGTGTTTTGAGAGCACATTTGCATCGCACTTCTTATGAGTTGAGGTATGGGCGAAAGCCCAAAGTGTCTCATTTTCGCTTTTGGTTGCAAGTGTTTTATCTTGAAGTCCGTAACCTAGATAAGTTTGAGTCTCGCTCTTACGATGGTATCTTTCTAGGTTACACGTCTTCTTCTCGTAGCTATAGGGTGCAGGTGTTGATGCGCATAGGATCATAGAGACTGTGATGTGACCTTTGATGAGGCTAGCCCAGAGCTAGACCGATGTTTGTGCTCTTCTTATCCCTCTGAGACCATCTTTGAAGAAGATAAGGATGAAGGAGATGATGGTGTTCCACCGGATCCAGTCCCCTCTACACTTGAGGTGCCTCCTGTTTCCATTTCTGCACCTTAGGGAGACCAGCCCTTGCCTTCCGACTCTCCTTCAGCTAGTGGCTCTGTTCCTACTTCTTCCGTTCAAGAGGTAGAGGCCACTTCTGTTGCTGGACCTCCCCGTCATATTCAGAGACGTCATCCTCCTGATCAGATGATTGGAGATTTGTTCGAGCGTGTCACCCGCTCAAGAACGGTCTGTCCTCTTTACTCGCCTTCACTCGCCTTCGTTGCCTCCTTTGGTAGAAGGATGTTTCTCATGCATTATCCGATGAGTCGTGGATTAATGCTATGCATGAGGAACTTGAGAACTTTGAGAGGAACAAGGTATGGCAGCTTGTCAAGCCCCTATCTGGTCATAATGTCATTGGGACCAAGTGGGTGTTCAAAAACAAGCAGAGTGGGGATGGGGTTTTAATTAGAAACAAGGCTAGACTAGTTGCACAGGGCTTTTCTCAGGTTGAGGGTCTTGACTTTGAGGAGACCTTTGCTCCTGTAGCTAGGCTAGAGGCTATCCGAATCGTGCTTGCATTTTCTGCATCCAAAGGCTTCAAGCTTTATCAAATGGATGTCAAGAGTGCATTCCTCAATGGCTATATTGAGGAAGAGGTTTATGTCGAGCAACCTCGAGTTCGAGAACCCCAAGTTTCAGTCATGTTTACAAGCTTTCCAAAGCTCAGTATGGACTCAAGCAGCCCCCAGAGCATGGTATGAGAGGCTCAAGTCTTATCTTCTCACCATGACTTTAAAATGGGCATAGTAGACAAAACTCGCTTCATCGACACCATGAGTCTCATTTTCTTCTTGTCCAGTTTATGTGGACGATATCATTTTTGGTGGCTCGTCTCATTCTCTTGTCTCTCGCTTTTACGATGTGATGAGTCTGAGTTTGAGATGAGTATGATGGGCGAGTTGAGCTACTTTCTTGGCTTCCAAATCAAGCAGACTCGGGAGGGTACTTTCTTGCATCAAGGCAAATTTACCCGTGACCTCCTGAGGCGCTTCAACATGTCAGATGGAAAGCCGGTGATGACTCCTATGGCCACCACTGCTGTCCTCGAGCCCGATGAGGATGGTGAGCTCTTGATCAAAAGGAGTTTGAGCATGATCGGTCCCTCTTGTAACTCACCGCTTGAGGCCGGACATACATTTCATCGTGTGTGTGCAGCGCTCGATTTCAAGCTTCTCCTCGCGCCTCTCACCGCCAGGCGGTCAAGCGCATCTTCAGGTACCTTTGTGCTACCACTGATTATGGTATTTGGTACTCTTCTTCTTCTTGTCTATCTCTTAGAGCCTTTTCCGATGCCGACTTTGCTGGCTGTAGGTTAGATAGGAAGAGCACTTCTGGCACTTGCCAATTCATTGGCACTTCTCTTGTTTCTTGGTCATCTAGGAAGCAGTCTGGGGTTGCACTGTCCACCGCTGAGGCCGAGTATGTTGCTGCAGCCAGTTGCTCTAGATGAGATCGACCTTACGGGACTATGGGTTAGAAATAGAGAGTGTGCCACTTTTCTGTGACAACACTTCAACTATTTGCATTGCTAAAAACCCAGTGCAACATTCCCGGATCAAGCACATTGATATTAGATATCACTTCCTTAGAGACTATGTGGAGAAGGGAGATATCGCGCTTCAGTTTGTAGAGAGTGACCTCGAGTTAGCTGATATCTTCACCAAGCCTTTGGATAGCTCTAGGTTTGTTGCCTTGAGGAGTGAGCTTGGAGTCGTGAGCCCATACGGCTTATCTTGAGGGGGAGCTGGTTTGTATATTATGTACTATATATTCTCTTCCAGCATTTCCTTTCTTCTTCTAGGTGTCTTTGGGCTTGTTTTCTTAAGTTGAGTTCACTCACTTAGACTTCTGGCATGCCTCGCATGGACCTCTTATCTTGTGCTTTAGGTTGCTATCATGCGTGATTAGTCGTTCTCTCTTCTCTTTAGGTTGAGTTCCCTCACGCCTTTTAAGTCTAGCGGGTTTTGGACCTCCAGGTAGACAGAGTGCATGTGCACTCCTTAGTTGGGATCTAGAGTCGGCTTCCCTATGTCACTCATTTGGGAAGATAAGAGCGAGTCTAAGCTGTAGTGAGTTTCTTATATCTTTTCTATGCTCTATAGCCATCCAGTTTTGCGATTAGCCATCGATTTCTTTTCTTTCTTCTCCTCATTACTTTTTCTCGTTATTATTGAGTTCATTCGGTTTTCTTTATGCCTAATCTTGATAATAACCCAACTTTAACCAGATTTGAGCTTAAAATTGATTCAATTGTTGAGGGGGAGTTTGGGAATCTGTTCATGCATTGCATTTAGACTGCATTTTCCGTTCTATGAGCTTTGTCTATTATGCATTTGACTCAATCTTCGTGAAATACATCATGCTATATCTTTCGAAGAAAATCACTAGCATAGATATGTCCAAGTTCTTTTATCAAGCTAATGTTCATTGAAATCTGAAAAACTTAAAAGCTTTAAATGAAAACTTGATGAAACATGTTGCTTTTACTTACTAAGTTTCTTCTCTAAGAGTTTTTACCATGAATTGTGAAATTTTGGAATTCTCTAGAGTCCCTATAGCAACTTGGGTGAAATTTGCTTGATCCATATTTGAGTCCTTCAGAATTGCTTATATGTGCTAAATTGAAAATTAAAAAAAAAATTGACACTTTTGTGCAAAATTGATTTCAGCACTTTATATTCTCGAGACTGCCTCCCATTGCATTTGGGATGAACTTGGAATATATTGTGTATGACCAAGATCATTCTCTTAAGAGTTACTCTTGAGATGATCGAAAATGGCTTGAGTCAATCAAAAAAAAATTGCAAATATCAAACACATAAGTGGGTAAAGAATGCAAATTATGTCAAACATTTGCACCCCGCTATGTTTTTCGAAGTCTTAAAGAAAATTTGCATAAATTGCAAAATGGGCTCGAAGGACCTAATATGCACTTCAAAATTCCCCAAAGTGTTGAGTAGGTTGAACTCTAGGTTTTCCATTTGATCCCTGAGTGGTTTTGCTTCTAGTTTTGAAACTTTGCTAAGTTTTGCACTTGTCAAATCTTGCTAAAAATGATACATTTTCAAAACTTCGCTTATGAGCAAAATTTGTTATTTGCACTTGGACATGTTTTAGTTTGGTCATAATCTGAGATTAATAAGCTTGTTGTCATATCTTGTCATTATGATCATTTGGATAAATCTTCAAAGCTCCCTTAGGTTGCATTTCATGCATACATAAAAGAGGGAGAAAATTCTATTTTGATGCCTTTATTGCCAAAAGGGGGAGAAAATGTAGAAAAAGGCATCATTTAAAATGTAGAAAAGGAGGAGATAGAAATGTGAAAGCTTGTTGGTTCTTATGATTTTTGTAAATCTTTGCTATCTCTTATGGATCATAATCACATTTGACACTTATGATTGGTTTTTAGAGCTTTTGTTGAAAACTTGCTCTTTTCATGGTCTTGCTCTAAATTCTTTCTGCCAACTTGGTCATAATTTTATATCTTTCTCTCTGGACCATGTTTGGCTTTGCAATCAAATTGCTTTCTTCTTCTTTCATTCAAACTCAAATTTATGCCTTTTGTGTGGTTTGTCAATATAGTCATCAAGGGGGAGATTGAAGGACCATGTGGAGGTCCATCCATGTTTGTGATGAGTATTTGACTTTATTTGAGCAAGGTGTGCTCAAGTTTGAGTTTGATTTGGATTGTTTTTCGAGCTAGAGCAATTTGAGTTGCTGGTTGGAGACTAGTCGTCCAACCCCGAGTGGTTGGGTCGTCCGACTCCGAGTGGTTGAGACTCCGAGTGATTGAGTCGGAGACCAGTGACCAGACCTCGAGTGGTCGGGATGGAGACCAGTGGTCAGACCACGTGTGGTCGAGGTTTTGCTGGTCAGCGTAGTGTATATCTGTCTGTTGAGATGGATATGTGTTGTTGGACATTGCTATGTGATGTGGTTTCCTTGTCTATGATGGTTGCAGGACTTTGGAGCTAGGTCATGGTGAGGCGAGGGGATCGGGACTAGGCCGGGAGCCGAGGTCCGGATGATCAAGGTGTCGCCAAAGATGACTAAGGCCGAGAGTAGCCGCAAGCCGAGAAGACAAAGGAATGGATGAGATGCTAAATTGGAGCTGCTCTGATCAAGGAGGACCGTTGGATCGCGGTCAGGAAGATAGAGTAGCGGGTCAAGTTAGTGTGAGTTGAAAAGCGTGCAAAACCCGTTGTGTTGTTGGGTTTCGGGTGAGCCCATGCATAGCTGTGTGAGTGGGTAAAATCTCAGCCCTTGATGGAGTGCTCTAGCGTTTAGAGGCTTATCCAAGGGTGGTAGGTGGTCCAAGCCTGCTAAATAGACAGGGAGAGGGGTTTCTCCTTGTGAGCGTGAGCAGGTGAGGAAAGTGTACGTGAGTAGTTGAGAGTTGTTGAGTGATGATGTAAGGATCAAATCGCACTTGGATGTTGGCTTAGGATTGAAGCAGACATCCAAAGGTGGGAATTGATCCTGTCACTATAAATAGAGGGTAGGGCAGCCTCCCTCTCAAGGTTCCGAGGTTTTCTTTGCTCATTTGAGTTTTGCCCACTTTGTTGTGAGGCTTTGTAAACCTCCCTTCCAGAAATGAAATGTTCTTCATTTATATTCTTGATTTATTTCCCTTACATATTTACATTACGCACTTAAATTCTGTTATCTAAATTCTGCATTTACTTACTTGCAATTTACTTTACGTAATTTGGATTTGCCTCATCTCCTACTACATGCTATTGAGTCTTTGTTGAAATTCATGATTGATGAACTCATCTCTGGACTTGGTGCTTTCAATCATCTAGGCAATCCTTGCATTCTTGTTGCAAGTTAGTAAATCTGTGTGTTCTTAAAGTGCGTAAACGTGTGACTTGCAGTTCTTTATTCTTGATTGGCTTCTGGTTCTTGTTGCCAAGGATGAAAGATTGCTGGATGAATCTTCTATAGATCATATCCCAATCATCTAGGCAATCTACAACCTCTTCTATTCAGTTTTGCAAGAAACCAATTTCTGTGCCTAGTTTTCAGATAGTGTTTCTATTTGTTTGAAGGGTTGTTTCTTCGTGTTCTTACTTGCTATGATTTGTGGAGAGTCATCCAAGGATTTCTGACCATCAACTCCCACCAGCAAGTTAGGGGTGAAGTCTGTGTTCGTGACTCTGTTTTTGGTGTTGCATTTGTTAAACTGAAAAGGACGGAACTTGGTTTTAATTCCTTCGATTGTTGATTGAAATAGGTTCCTGACATCCTTTGGGAGGTGCACACCTATTTTCACTGTTTTTGGATCAGCCGATCAAAAGTTACATCGATTTCTGTTTTTGAGATCGCGCTGATTTTACTATTCACCCAAGTACTGTTCATCCGATCACTTGGTCGGAGTATTGCTTCATCCGACCAAGGCTTTGGTCGAAGTACTATTCACCGAACACTATTCATTCCGAGTCTCGTTCATCCGACCTCACATGGGTCGGGGTACTGTTCATCCGACCAGAGATACCCGACCAGTGCAGTTTCTTTCTGGTCTTTTGGTGGTTTGAATTCTAGGTGGAGAGTTTATTCGAAAATTTTATTTGGGTCCTATTCACCCCCTCTAGTCGCCTTTTTCGATCTTTCACAAGCCCTAAGTCAAATTCCAAACTTTCCAATGGCATCCAGCCTTCCCATCCAAGTTTTCGGTTTATAAAATCTAACTCTTGACTGTAATTCCCGAGTATTGCTCAATACCGTGAGCACGGCTATCCGAATAGATTTTACACTCTACAGAGGTTATGCGCTTTACCCACACAACATGATAATCTCTTTGTGTAATCGATATTAGTACACTTCCTTTGGTGCACCATAGATAGATCATGACAAAGCCTTTACAATGCTCTGGCTTAACCCAGTATTACCCGCTAAGGTTTCAACATTGAAGGGACTGGTTAGCACAATCAGGGCCTCCCTCTTGCGCCATGTGAGTTTCATCGTTCAATCGGACCTCACACCACCACTGGTAGTACCAAAGCTAAGACATTGCAAATTAATTAGCTAGGTCCGTCCCATTCCAAACATGTGGTTGCATGTTTGACTCAGATCAAATGCTTGCAAGGTTAAGTCCTTAAGATGACCGAGACAAAACTTCCACAAACCCTCTGCCTTTTTGGGCCACCTTGGCACACTGTCCCTTAGCATTTTCCCCAATCTAAATGATTATCACCGCAGTTAATTACCAAGCACCACGTGCCATCAACAAGTCAACATCGTTGCGTGACAACCCCATTACTACAACTCAACATCATTGTGTGGCGGCACCTGATACACCAGTTCTATGAACATGTTCCATATTCCATTAATCAAGATTAAATTGATATTCCAAAGTCATGAATTATACATGGCATGGCTAAGCATACTAAACATGGTCTAACCAAGCCATGCTGATTTCTAATATTAACCAACTAGTAATAAACAATCCTAAGGTGATAATTAATCATAGCATACAAATAACAAGGTAGGGCATAATTCAATTGGGTAGATTAACTAGATCCCAAACTATTTGAAAACAATTGTACACATGAAATAACATGCAATAATTTGAATCAATATAGCAATTTTGTAAAACTACGTTCAACATGATCAAAGCACGACTTTCCTTGGAAAAGTTCTTGTTCTTGCTCTGGACCTTGATCTTGAGTCAATGATTCCTCCTCGGATGCTATGAGCACTTCAATGTCTACTGGTAACATGCCAAGGTCTAGTGGCGACGCGTAGCTCAACTCGACGCTTAACACGTGACACGATCCCGCCTATTCACTGCAGATCAAACGGCTACGACAGCTGATAAGGGTTGGCCTGATCTTCTCGACGAGAAACCGCAGATAGATGATGTGGAGTAGATGATGTTGCTAGCTGAACACTCGTGCCCATGCACGAACCCTCAACTCTTAGGAAAACGCCCAACACACAGTGATAGATGATCGTCGCGAGACCACGAGCGACGATGCCAAGTCCCCAATTCCCAGCGGAACGATGGCTTGACCTTGAATTGCAGAACAAACAATGATCACCTAATCCTCTCTCAGTTGTCCTCACATGAACGTGGTACGAAAGAATAAGCAATAGCTATGTTTCAATTCTTATGCATAAAGTGGTCTGGCCTAAAAGCCACAACTTACAAGAGTATATAAAGACTTCTGGGTGACTAACATAGTGTTTGAGTCAAAAACAAACAAACCCCTAACTTTCCTAACTTACATGACTCTATTTGGAAAATAACAAATAAAGCTGATGATTGTGAATTGGTCTCTATGAATGTGAGTCTAAGAGCATATCTTTTGGAAAGGTCTCGGAATTAGCTTTCCAATAAGCTTTTATTTGCTTTATTTGGAGCACGTATGAGAAAACGGCAGCTGTTTCAAATTCGGACCTCCCAGCAGTCCAATCTGAGTTCGAAACGAGTTATACTATTTCCTTCTTCTGTTTTCTTGCTTATTTCATCCCAAATCGAAGTGGAACCATGTAAGGAAGGTCTTGGTAAGCTTTTGATGGACGTGGGGGCGTATGATTCCACCAACTCTTGCCGTGCAAGTTCAAAACTTCTCACATACATCCATTTCTACGCATTGTCCGGATCAAATTGAATCAGCAAACAGTTGTTACCGGCGGCATAATGAATGCGAATAGCATCATTAGCAAATGTCTTCTTACTTTCTATGCTCCTCAAACCTGAGAATATTTAACACTCTTCTTTTAGGTAGTATAGAGCTCTCATAAAAATTAATAATATGTTCATTAAGAAACAAAGTCACCTACTCCTTAAGTAGCTTAGCACGTGCTCGAGTAACAGGTCCAGTTGGCAGCTCTGTGCGTATATCTTGATCATTTGGTGGAGGAGAAGAAAGTGTCATCGTAGGATGCCCTCATTATCCTCCTCCTCTTGAAAAGGCGTCATCCTCGACACTGGATCATAACCACCAAAGAACAGTGATAGATCAGCAACGTTGAATGTAGAACTCACGGCATAGTCATCTCCCGAAAGCTCGATCCTGTATGCATTGTCATTGATCCGTTCAAGTACTTTAAATGGTCCATCACCTCGTGGCAGCAACTTGGACTTACGGCGCTCAGGAAAATGATCCTTGCGCAAATGCACCCACACAAGGTCACCCGGCTCAAAAATCATCTTCTTACGCATCTTGTTGGCCTTTTCAACATAGTATTTTGCCTTGCGCTCTATCTGTTCTTTCACCTTGACATGCAATTTCTTGACATACTCAGCCCTCTTTGATGCCTCCATATTAGCTTGGTGTTGACTTGGAAGTGGCAGCAAATCAAGTGGCGTAATGGGTTTGAAACCATACACCACCTCAAACGGACACATTTGTGTTGTAGAGTGGATTTTTCTATTGTAGGAAAATTCAACATGCGGCAAATAGTCCTCCTACTCCTTTAAGTTCTTCTCAATTATGGTTCTGAGCAACATTGAAAGTGTGCGATTAACAACCTCCGTTTGACCATCAGTTTGGGGATGACATGGTGTGCTGAATAACAACCGTGTCCCAAGCTTCCCTCATAGCGTCTTCCAGAAATAGCTCATGAACTTGACATCCCGATTAGAAACAATGGTCCTAGGTACTCCATGCAACCTCATGATTTCCCTAGAAAAACAAGTCAGCAAAATGCGATGCATCGTCGCTCTTGTGACACGGAAGAAAATGTGCCATCTTCGAAAATTGAATCTCGCCCCCTCTTAGTTCAAGGCAATCCTAAAACAAAATCCATATTAATATCCTCCTATGGTGCATTTGGAACAGGTAAAGGGGTATACAAACCGTGTGGATTCAACTTCAATTTTGCCTTGTGGCAAGTAATGCACTGTTGCACATACCTCTGCACGTGACGCCTCATTTTAGGCCAATAAAAATGATCGCTCAGCATAGATAATATCTTCTCACGTCCAAAATGTCCCACTAATCCACCTGCATGAGATTCATGCAACAAGAGCAACCGCATGGACAATTCTGGAACGCATAATTTGTTAGCGTGAAACAAAAATCCTTCATGTAAGTGATATTTTCCCTCCTTGCAATGCGCATATGGAACAGCAAAATCATGGTCATTAGCATATAAATCACGTAAACTCTCTAAACCAGGAACTTGTACATCCAAATGATTCAAAAGAATACTTTTCCTAGAAAGAGCATCAGCAACCACATTTTCTTTTCCCTTCTTGTATTTCACAATATTTGGAAAGGACTCAATGAATTCGACCCACTTAGCATGACAATGGTTCAGTTTAGATTGACCATGCAAATATTTCAAAGCCTCATGATCAGAATGTATAATAAACTCTTTAGACCATAAATAATGCTGCCAAACTTCTAACACTCGCACTAACGCATAAAGCTCCTTGTCATAAACCGGATAATTCAATTGTGCACCTTTCAATTTCTCGCTGAAGTAAGCTACCGGTCTACCCGCTTGCATCAACACACTGCCAATACCAATTCCACTAACATGACATTCAATTTCGAAGTTCTTAGTGAAATCAGGTAAAACAAGCAATGATGCTTCCGTCAAACATTTCTTTAGTTCAACAAAAGTATTTTCTTGCGCTACCCCCAAGTAAATTCAACACCCTTTTTAGTCAAGTCATTCAATGGAGCAGCAATGGTACTAAAATCTTTAACAAATCGCTGATAAAAACCAACGAGTCCATGAAAGCTCCTAAGTTGACTAACATTCATAAGAATAGGCCAATTCTTAATAGCTTCAATTTTAGACTCATCTACTTCAACTCCCTGGGCTGAAACAACATAGCCAAGGAACATCACACGATCTTTGCAAAAAGTGCACTTTTCCAAGTTACCAAACAGCTTAGCATCACGTAAAAACTTCTAGCACTTGGCGAATATGAGCAATGTGGTCAGTTTTAGTGCGACTGTAAATCAGAATGCCATCATAGTACACGACCACAAATTTGTTAATGAAGTGCCTCAAAACATGATTCATTAATCTTATAAACATACTAGGTGCATTAGTTAAATCAAACGGCATTACTAACCACTCATATAAACCAAATTTTGTTTTGAAGGTTGTTTTCCACTCATCCCCTTCTTTCATCCTAATTTGATGGTATCCACTACGTAAATCAATTTTTGAAAAAATAACAACACCACTTAATTCATCTAACATGTCGTCCAAGCGAGGTATGGAATGATGATAACGAATAGTGATATTATTATTGCTCTACAATCTACGCATATGCACCAAGTACCATCTTTCTTAGGAACTAAAAAAACAGGAGCAACACAAGGACATAGGCTTTCGCGTACATACCCTTTGGAGAGAAGCACTGTGCGTAGGGCTTGGAATTCTGCCCATGTAATCGGTTTCTCTGGATCATGTCAATCATTCTAGTGACCTGTCATGGCAAAAACTCACAAACAGCAAGCGTTATATACGGGTTAGTAAAAAAATCACTCTCTACTCTCGCAACTCACTGTTCTGAAAACAAGACAAGCTTACCGTTCGGAAGTGAATTAGGGATAGCAAACTTACACTTGTGGCAGCGAACAATCCCAACCAAATAATGTATGAGCGTAACCGAGAGTAAAGTAGCACACGACACGGGTGTAGGTGGAGCTTGGTGGGAAAATAGACCTATGAATTCTACAACCTCGATTGTCGAATTAAAAGCACAACCCACCAAACCACAATACCTAGTTGCTGATCAAGCGATAGAAGTGAAGAGTAGACATCAACACATACACAAAGATAATGGGACTATTGCAATCAAAGGATGAACTGTAAAAAAAATTGAGAGTGTCGTTGAAGTTCGTATTGCAACAGTTCAAGGGGAGACGCTAGCTATTGCTCACATTCGAAATAAGAGGGCACAAGATTGCTCAAAAACTAGCGCCAAATAGAACTTGATACAAAAAATTTTGGCCTCCTTTTTTTCTCTATAGTTTTTTAGTTCTGTTTTCTTTCATTTTCTGGTATTTTTTTGGCCAACACAAACTTTCAAAACAGCAGGGAATACGAACTCGTGATGATGATCACAACTTGATGAAACAAAAACTTGTGACGCACAACCTAACAATGAGCGGTCCCTCGTGCAAATTCAACAAGCTAGTCTCAAATAGGATCAAAGTTGTCGCAAAGAACAGATGGGTGCACAAAGAAAAACATGTAACTTAGTAAATATAAGTGATGTTTTGTTGCACAAACAGCAGGAACTAGCTACTCGCACCCAACAGCAAGATGATTGCTATAAAAGTCAGGGAGCGCAAAACAGCAGCTAATTAGAGGATGAAAATTTTTGTGGCACTATTTTCGATATTTTTTGGTATTGGAGGATACAACTAGATAGAAGATGACACAAGCTTTCCAACGGATCAAGAAACACTCAATTCTGATAACAAAACACGAACAAAACAACGAAACAGATTGGAGCAAAAAGCGACGGCTTAAGTGACGCAAAAATAACACGACCAACAACTCGACACTATAACCTAGCAGATTGGACCCAACACAATGCACGAAAATTGCAAAATTAAAACTATGGCTAAACGGCAATATATTTTGTTTTGGCTTTTTTGGTGTATAGGACAGAAATTAAACCAAAACTACGGCTAAAAGGCTCTCATCGAGTGGCCCTGGAATCTAATACCATGATGATAAGGTTTGGCCCGATCTTCTCGGTGAAAAACCACGGATAGATGATGTTGCTAGCTCAACACTCATGCCAATGCACGAACCCAACAAACAGCGGTAGATGATCGTCGCGAGACCACGAGCGACGATGCCAAGTCCCCAATTCCCAGCGGAACGACGACTTGACCTTGAATTGCAGAACAAACAATGATCACCTAATCCTCTCTCAGCTGTCCTCGCATGAACGTTGGTACGAAAGAACAGGCAATAGCTATGTTTCAATTCTTATGCATAAAGTGGTCTAGCCTAAAAGTCACGACTTAAAAGAGTACATAAAGACTTCTGGGTGACTAACATAGTGTTTGAGTCAAAAACAAACAACCCCTAATTTTCCTAACTTACATGACTCTATTTGGAAACTAACAAATAAAACTGACGACTACCTTTGACGATTGTGAATTGGTCTCTACGAATCTAAGGCTAAGAGCATATTTGTTGGAAAGGTCTCGGAATTAGCTCCAACAAATTCTTATTTGCTTTATTTGGAGCACGTATGAGAAAACGGCAACTGTTTCAAATTCAGACCTCCTGGCAGTCCAATCCGAGTCCGAAACGAGTTCTATTGTTTCCATCTTCTGTTTTCTTGCCTATTTCGTCCCAAATCCGAGTGGAACCATGTAAGGAAGGTCCTGGTAAGCTTTTGATGGACGTGGAGGCGTATGATTCCACCAACGCTTACCGTGTAAGTTCAAAAACTCTCACATACGTCCATTTCTGTGCATTGTTCGGATCAGCTTGAATCAGCAAACAGCTGTTACCGGTGGCTTCATGAATGCGTATAGCATCATTAGCAATGTCTTCTTCCTTTCTATGCTCCTCAAACCTGAGCACATTTAAGACTCTACTTTTAGGTAGTATAGAGCTCTCTTAAAAATTAATAATATGTTCACTAAGAAACAAAGTCACCTGCTCCTTAAGTAGCTTAGCGCGTGCTCGAGTAATAGGTCCAGTTGACAGCTCTATGCGTATATCTTGATCATTAGGTGAAGGAGAAGAAAGTATCATCGTAGGGATGCCCTCATCAGCAGAGCACAGAACAGCCACCATGGCGACACGCAGCGTGACGTAGATAGAGACACCAAGCGCGCATCTAGTTGACCCTCAACAGATCCAACGACTAAAATCTCGGCCAATGAAGGGCGGTAATGGCATAGCGATAGCACTCGCCAGAGAGGTAGAAGACGACCACGAATGCGACGCACGGCGACGATTCGGCTTCAGAATCACATGGATATGAAGTGACTTGTCACGGCAAACCCGGTGGTACCCTCGGCAACGGCGGAGACCAACTGACGGTGACCAAATCAACAGAAAATTGCAGCGTCGTTCAGTAGCAACTACAGCGAGCTCTAACTCCTCGACGAAAGTGTCCCGATGTCAAAAGCTTAAGTCAAAGGCTGCGTTGTGAGGTGGCATCGTCGGGCAGGGGTCCATGCGGCCTTTAAAGCCCTCGGAGTCTGCACAGCGCATGAAACACGAACCGACTCGACGGTGGAGTTCGCCTCCGAGACGACGGCAACTTCGCGAAAGAGATAAAATCCTGGTCATCCACGTGTCCCTGATCCGACGGACTCCCCGATTCCAGACACGGCACGATCTTGACCTTACATGCTACCTTGATCCACAAGTCCTCACGTGTTAAGTCTCCTCGCCCAATCTTGATCGTTCGATCGAGATCTGATGAATGGACTCTAGGGTTTTGGGGTGTTAGGCTTTTACTAGGCTAGACCAGGCCTAGCACAGGATGGACTGGGCCGCACAGATTTCCAAGCCCAACACTGTGCTATAGATTTTCCAAAGTTTTCTAATTAAAATAATCCCTAAAAATAGTTTAAGCCAAATAAAATAGTAAAAATATCAGGAAAAATTATGAAAAAATTCCAGAAAATACTTTGAGACATTTGGAACTCAAATAAAAAAAATTTGATAAAACTTTATCCAAACTTTTTCATTATTTAAATACTTTTCACAATAAGCCATATTCAATAATAATAAATAAATTCAAATAAATTCCAAAAAATCCAATAAATTCAAAAAATCCAAAAATCCATATTAAATCCAAATAATAAAAAATTGGGATGTTACACGTGTCTGACTGAGAAGGTGAAAAATCTACATATTCTCGTGTTAGTTGTGTCCACGAGATATTGTGTGTGATCACGTGAGTTGTTGTGTGAGTTGGGTCCATAAGATAACGTGTGCGAGTTCATTAAGGGATGTCATGCTGCACGAGAAGTTCGTGAGGAAGTCGCTACCTGTGGTAAGAGGTTGTGTTATTCTGCATAAATCGATTGGAACTTCTTTTCACCCTGCAGCAATTTCTGTCCTTACATCCATTATCAGGATTCATCCTAAATATTGTGGGTTAATTGGCCTGATTGTCCTTGCAGGTACTAACAGTTCCAGTTTGACAGTTTGGTTTGATGGCCTGATTGTCCTTTCTACTAATTTATTTTATTTCTTAATATCTTTTATTTACTATACACTAACATTTTTTTATTGTTTTGCTGAATTTCAATATGCTGATTGCCTGCTATTGGATCCTTTTTATACCTGAATGTCCTAGATTCCCATGCAACTCATTATCTAAATTGCTGCAACATTATGCAATCTAATCATTTCCCTCCTTTGACAGGATACTAAGGCCCTGTTTGTTTCGGCTTAAACTTTTTGGCTTTTGCTTTAAAGCTAGCTTTTTGGCTTTTGCTTTAAAGCTAGCTTTTTGGCTTAACGAGATTTTAAACTATCTGCTTTTAAGCCATGACATGCTATTTGGTATTTTGACTTTTTCATGGGTTGAATGGTGTAGCTTATTGCTAGAAAGTTTAAAATACCCTTTAAGGTTGTAAGAACTTTTCTTATGTACTGATTTATCTAATACAAATGTTTCGTACTTTTTTCACCAAATTTCGTATTGAAAAACATAGATTAATTTTGAGATCAAACTTCATTCTGAGCATAATTATTTATCAATTTGAAACTCTTACTACAATGCAATTTTGAACTCTTATCAGATTGAAAATATCATAACAATTTTAAACACTCATCAAACTAAATAAAAACATATAATGAGAGGCTTGATGAGGCGGATCCGGTCGCCTCTTGATGCGCCAGATCTAGCCGCCTCCACCCGCCTCCTGCCGTTCCACCCTCGGGTCTGGCCGCATCCACCCGCGCCATGCCGTATCCGATCGCCTCCTGTCGTGCTACGGCCGGATCAGTTCGGCTCCACTTGCGCCACGCTCGGACCCTGTAGCCTCCCCCTGTAGCCTCCCGCTGCTTCAAGCTCGGGTTCGACCGCCTCAACCCACACAGCGCTAGATCCGGGTCGGTGGAGGAGAAATGAGGCTAGGAACGACGAAGGAGAGAGGAGGTCAGGGACGATAAAGACCAAAGCGACGAAGGGAGAAGGCATATCGTACAAGGGAAGAGAGAAAATGAGGAGAAATAAGGAGATGGAAGAATGATTCTTAAATTTATATATGATGGCATTTGATGGGTAATTTTGGAGACTTTCAGTGGCAAAAGGTTATTCCATTCCAAAAAAACACCTCTCACCTGACTTTTGACTTATAGTTATATGAAGATTTTAGGTTTTTTTTAAATCCGGCTTAAAAGCCAGTCGTTTGTTTCGGCTTTAGCTTTTCTGCTTTTAAGTCAGTGAAAAAACCAAAACAAACAGGACCTAAGTTATGTACCTGATTGGTGTTTCTTTGGGTAACTATCTGTTTTTTGACATTAGATCAAAAGGCAAGAGTAGGAGCACTCAAGTGGAAGGAAACAATAATAAAATGCATGATTACCGAGTGGAAATCAAAAGGCAAGTGCTGCATCTTTTTGGTAGAAAACAATATTAAAATTCATGATTACCGATTTTAATGTTTCCTTATTATTGACATTTCCTCCCATGACATGTTCAAAGGATATGTACTCACATTCAATAAACAAAATACCGGCTGTCTGGATTTGACCAGCCTTCTGTTCCCCAGCATCTAAAAGACTAAATCTAGTGTGTCACTTTTCTCATCTTCAGTGTTTGTTCCACAAACAAGTTTTTGACTTCATATGTGAGGGCAAAATACCATTCTTAAAGAGAGCATTGCGTCCATAATCGCAAGTCCAAGGACTAAACATCAACATTTGAGTACACACTCCGTCCTAAACAATCAATTCAACAGTCAAATCGCACACGGATCAAACAAACAATAGCAGATGATGTCAACCGGAAAGCGCTTACCGTTGTGCCAAAGGGCCCTACGGGAGCTATCGATCCGTTGGCTCACCGGAGGAGGCGGACCAGCGTGGGGAGGCGACTCGGCCGGAGGAGGCGGACCAGCGCGGGGAGGCGACGCGGCCGGAGGAGGAGTACCTAGATCTATGACGGCTTGAGGGTAGGAGGCAGGCAGGCAGCCACAAACCGGAGTCCTCGAGCTAGAGGTGGAGGCTGTCGACTACACCGATCCAGAGTCTGCAGGGCCGCGGCGGGGAGATCCAGAGCGGCTGCACGGCACGAGGGTGTGTGACCGCGCTAGGCGAGGGTGGGGATTGGGTAGAGATGTTCAAACGGGCTGGACCAGACGGCCAGTTCGAGGCACTATATTATTAGTCCGATCTGAACACGGTACGGCTCAATCGTAAACGGACTGTGTCGGTATGATCCACTCACATATGCCGTGCTTGGCACGGCGGTCGACACGGCACAGCCCGGCACAATTATAATTTTTTTTTATTTTTTCATATTTTTCCTACATTTTTTTCATACTTTTATATTTTTCTAATTTTTTCGAACTGTTTTGAATTCTTTTGCTAAAGGGCTAACGGGCCGGACACAGCCCGTTACGGCCCGTCGGACCCATATTGGCACGGCACGGCCTGTTAGCCTCAAAGGCCGTGTTTAGGCTGCTTCCTCGGCACGTGGACCAGCACGATACGGCTCGTTTATTAGTCGGGCTGAAACGGACCGTGCCATTTTTTAGCCAGGCCGTGTCGGGCCTCCTATTTGGGCACCTCTAATTGGGGATTCCCGATTTTGGGTTAGCCAATTAGGTGCACTATGTTACGGATAGTTTCCAGAATTCTCCGATTAAATTCCAGATATATTTGAATCCAACGGATATTTTCATCTTGAACCTGTTTCGATATCCCATAAAATTATCTAAATCGGATATAAAAAAAACTTAGATATCCGGTTTTATGCTCCGAATTTATTCGGACGATGGTCAGGTCCTGAATTTATATCCGAATTTATGCTCCTGAATTTATTCCTTTCTTAATTTATGTCTTAATTCCTAAAATCCTAACTCGATTGGCAAGTTACCCAACGCGCCTTGGCACCATGCCAACACTGGTGTGTGGTATTCTCCACATGACTTCTATCCCTCCCTGGTTAGTGCTGCTGAAAGAGTGCTAAATCTTTTCCTAAGATGTTGCCGATATTGGTTGTCCACTAAAACAAAAAACGTCGTGTAGATCATTTTTCTATAGATATTTTTTTTTGTATAAATTGATGTAACATGTTGTATAGATATTTTTTGTGCCTTAAATTTAGAGATACTATTTTGAGACATTTTGGGTAAATAACATAGACTGTGGACCATAAAGACATTTTTTAGGCATCTTAAATTGTCAAAACAAAAATCATATAGGTATATTTTTTTGTGACACTTCTTAAATTGATCTTATGTTGTAGTGACGTTATTAAAGGCATTTTTTAATTCTCTAGAGATATTTTTTAGATGTTTAAGACATATTGTATATTACTCATAAAAATTACAATATGCGTATAAACAAGTTGTGATACAAGGTTGAAATGTTTAGTTGGGCTACTTAATTATCCACAGAGTCTCGAGTTTGATGATTGGTTCTAACATATTTTTAGAATATATTTTTCATTCTCTAGAGGGCGCTAGAGAGTATAGAGACACATTGTAGTACATTTACAATATGTTTTATATGGAATGTAAATATATTTTGATAAATGTCTTTTTGGAGGGACATTGTATGTAAATACACCATTATGGTATTTTGAAAAATACCTTTAATATCTTATCAAGATATAAAAGTATACATCTACTTTACAATAAAAATATCTTTATAGGATATTTCTCCTATAGTGCCTCTCCAAAGCACGAGAATTTGTTGATCGCCTCTGCTCAAACGAGCTCACGCAGCCTTCTCCGGAGAGGTCTAGATGTGCCCGTAAAGAAGCTCCGTTGACCAAGATGGTTGTGCTGGAGGCTCACGTATGTATAACCAGAAACTTATACGCGCGGCGTGCCACACCGCGTCGAGAAAATGCGCGATTGACGTTTCATACATAAGTAAATCGAGCAAACGTGCGAAAATGACCTAAAAAGAATGTTGTGTTTTCCGCAAAAGGTCTTAAACGTAATGCTAGAAAAACGTAAAAAGAACATAAATGCAATGTATATTTTTTCCAAAAAAAAAAAGGACTTCAACGTTTTTTTCCGAAAAAAACCTAATCGTAATTTTTTTTTGGTAAAAAGGACCCGAGCACAATGCTTAAAAATGCATACAAAGGACCTAGACGTAATATATATTCTTTTTTCGAAAAAAAGACCTAACCGTAACTTTTTCCAGGAAAAGAGCCTAGTTGTAATTTATTTTTCGAAAAAAGGACCTAATTGTAATTTTTTTTGGCCTGCTCGGCTCGAGCCGGCTTACTCCCAGCTCAAAGCAAGGAGGAGGCAGAACTCTTCAGGCTTTAGTAGAATGTATTATGCCAGTAGTTAGGTAGGTGCCTTACGAGATTTTTATTTTATAGCACCGATACTTAACTAGGTACGGTGCTTATATATAACTATACCTAATTAGTAGATAATATAACATCTAAATACATATAAAAGATACGTTTATATATATTCGAGAAAATGACTTTTTACATAGTTTTTTAAAGGCATAGTCGTATTTTCTCTTTAAACACTTATTTATAAGTATCTTACACATGCTCTTAAGTAACCTGAAACACATCGTGGATATAAGCCTGAGGCAGGAGCTGTAGTTTGTAGTAGTCTGATACGGTCCATAGAACTTTAGGGGCCAACTTCCAATTTGGAGCCGCTCCCAGTGATGCTGCTGGCCGGTTGTGCAACAGCAGCCCACAGCGAACAAGGTTTAAAATCTCGGCGAAATTTTGTAAATCTCGGCCGAGATTTCGGATTTTGGTCGATGACGAGATTTCAAACCCGGGTAAAATGAAAAAAAAAATTGAAAATTTTCAAAAAATACACACCACAGACAGTTTTAACCCAAAAACCGTATGTGATGAGTTCACATACGGTTTTTGGCTGTGATGTGCATTTATATCACAGACGGTTTTAGTTAAAAACCGTCTGTGATGTGAACATGAGGTATTTTGACCGGAATTTAAGTTTTTTGGGTCGAGATTTCAGTGTTTTTCGCCGATATCTCGGTAATTTTTACCGAGATCTAGGAAATCCCGGTAAAAAAAAACGAGATTTGAAATTTGCTTGTTAGATTTCGTTCGAAATTCTGAGATCTCAGCGAATTTCTAATTTCGGTCACTTCTGAGATACGTTCCGAAACCGAAATTTGAAACTTGATCGCGAACCCTCCACCACATTGTTTCTTCACTTAAGAGCTTTGTCACCATAGAAGTTAAAGAGTATTCGTCGGTTTCATGCCAATAAAATTGTACTATGGTTGTACTATGGTTGTACTATGGTTGCAAATGTTGCCAATAAAATTGTACTATGGTTGTACCATAGAAGTTGATCTCAAGCAAATGCTTAATGCACACACTGTCACTCAGAATTTTTATGGTTGGTGGGCAAAGAGGGAGGATATTGGACGTGTGAGGATAACTAGAAACAAATAGGCATAAGAAAAAAATATTCGAAAAAAAAATCCATGTAAGGTAGAATGGTATATCCTATGTCAATGTGTTTACACCAAAATTTGGCAAAATATAACCGATTTATCAGACTGAGAATAAAATTGGATATTTCTACCTGATATCGGTTAAAAAAAGGAAACGTTAAGTTAAAGATAGAATTGTGACCGATATTGATTCAAAGATGAAATTTTATCTGTACAAAGGCCTATACGGATCACGACTGGTAACGCATTCAAGAAGGATACGATCAGCCTATACACTATAAAAAGGGGATCAAGGGTAAGCAGAAAAAAAGAGAACCAATCAATCAAACAACTCGCATATACTTTTGTCTACTTTTTCCTATCAATTAGGAGTAATCTTATAATTTAGATCTCTTATAATTCGTCGTTGATCAATAAAATTGTGTATCGCCGATTGTTGATCTTCTTCGATTACGCCAGGTTTCGTTTTCTCTGATCTTGTTGCACATCGCCTTTTTTTTGGGAAAATCTACCTTTTTCAATCATCTAATCAACCCTAATAGGCTGTTTAGACTTATCATTACCTTTGATTTAATCGACTTTGTATAGCTGATTAGACCCTTGCTGATTATCACATTAGATCGGTTTTGAGCATATTTTCCATCTATCTTGCCGATTGCAGGATCAAATCGACTGGCACGCTTCGAACCTATTGAACCTGGCGTTTGAGTGTGTTCGAGCCGATCAATCCGTCGTCGCATTTTTCGGTGCTAACACACTTTGGGCACGCCCTGTGGGACATGATCTCTTCTACCGAAAAAACAATTCCGCCGTCCGATCTCAACACCGAAGCTATAATCATCCCAACCTTGGACGATTTGACACCAGAACAGCATAAGGAGATCGAGAATCGAAAGGCCGCGCTCGAGGAGATATTGTTGAGTTGCTATCAAAAAACTCGACGTGATGTCACCCAAAAGATCGCATTACCATCGGTCAATCCCCTCGGTGACACGGGGACTACCGATACATCGGTAAGTCGATATATGCCTACACAAGCTAAATTATCTGCTATGATTAATCAATCCGTACACCATGCTTTGATCAACCAGTCATCGGCATTAGTAATAACCCTTAAGCCGATGATTGCCAACAGTGTTAAAACTATAGCTCAAGAGTTGGCGTCGGCCGGAAGTCTGCTTGATCCAACACAAACCTTGCCAAATTACCCAATCTATTCGATAGCACCAAGCACGTAAAATCCGGTGTTATTAGCCGATCATAAGCCATTGGCTCCATCTCTTACCATGATGCCAACTCAACCAACTATAGTATTGCCATGAGATCCTCGTACAAGTGGGGTTGTGCGTTATCAAGCATATACTGATGCCGCTAAGTTGGATGCACCAGCCAACTTACCACCATCGGCTCCGTTCTACGCTTTTCCCCAATCAGTTTCACAGCCGATTGAAACCCCTAGGCACCCACAGTACACTGAGCCAAATCCGCAGAGGAATATGGCTCTATACAAGGCTGTAACATACTCATAACCCTTTCTTCCAGTACCAGAACCGATTACTAGGAGAGCCAACGTAGGCTATGAGCAGCCTCATCAGCTCTATTGGTTCAAGTAACCTATCAACCCAAGCTTACGCTCAGGGAGTAGAATGCCGGTTACAAATGTAATTGGCAAACTTCTAACACTTTATCGGCCAATACAGTGAATTGGACCAATCAGATATCCAACATATTACGAGTCCAATTCGGCATATAGCCCAAAGGTCCTGATTTTGCAAAATTCTCAGGGGATGACTCTATTACTACTTTGGAGCACGTCAGACATTTTATCGTGTAATATGGTGAAGCTGCTCAATTCGATGGATTAAAAATTAGGTTGATCCTGCTATCTTTGTCAGGAGCTACTTTTACATGGTTCACAAGCTTACCCCTAAATTAGGTCAACTTCTGGATCAATTTGGAAAGCTGGTTCCATGAGTACTTTTTCTCAGGAGCTTAGAGCTTAGGATTTCAAATTTAAGTTCTATCCGCCAAAAATTTGGGGAATCGGTTATATATTATATTAAGAGGTTTAGGGAAGTGAGAAATTGGGTTAGTGTTGCTTTGCCTGATAATCAGTTAGCCGATTTAACCTTCTAAGGGTTAATTCTCCAGCTGAAGGAAAAATTCGACTGGCAGGAATTCACCGATTTGAGTCACCTGTTGTATAGGTTATCGTCTTAAGAAAGCCGTTTTACTAATAATAGAGATTTTAGGAATAAATTTAAAAATAATAACAATAACAAGGACAAAGATCAAGCCAAGGTCAACCTTGTCGAGTACGGTTTGAGTAATTCATCTGAAGACAACGAGGCTGAAGTAAATATAGCCGAATGGGTTAAGGTGTCTACAAAGTCTCTAATATGTTCTTGGCTCAAGCCGACTAAAAACAAGTCAGAAATAAAATATACTTTTGATATCTCTAAATGTGACCGTATCTTTGATTTATTACTACAAGAAAAAATAATATGGTTACCTGAAGGACACACCATGCCGTCGGCTGACGAAATTAAAAAGCGAAGATATTTCAAATGGCATCATTCTTTTTCTCATAATACTAATAATTGTAATATTTTCCGACAGTAGATACAATCGGCTATAGAAGATGGTCGACTCAAGTTAGCAGAAAAGCCGACAATGCAGTTGGATGCTAATCGCTTTCTGATCAATATGGTTCAATGTTCTGGAAAATGAAAAGAGCCAATACAAGATACAGGGTCGAAAGTTGCATGTCATGTTGACATTCGGTCAAGCTATAGCAGCAAGAAGATCCTGAATATCACAGTCGGCTCTTTGTAGATAGAAACTGGCCGCAAAGGGAGGAATTCAAGGACCATCAAGCCAAAGGGAGATTTGCACGTCTGCAAGTGGTACAAGGCTGAGAAAGCATCGCCACCACGAAAGCTGATCCACAAGGCAAAGCCAACTTTCTCCCAGCTATTGGAAAAGTATGAAAGAAGAAACAACAGGCCGAGTTATCCTACACGTCGGCCAGATAATATGTATTGGCCTGATAACTTGGAAAAGGCTCACCAATGATGCCCCTTTTGGCAGTTTTGTTGGGAAAGGGAGTCATCTCTATCATCACCATATACATGCCTGATGGAACATTATCCACACCAAGGTGACTGGCAGCGATGGTCAGCAAAGATAGAATTCTGAGCCAATGTAGGGCCATCGTGACGAGATCCATAGCAGATTAGTACATGAGAGGATTTCTAGGCCGATCCAATTGCATTCGCGAGTGGAAGAGGTGTCAGGTTTACGGCTAAGGTTGATCTGGTGGGAAAAATACATGAGCCAGTCGAACCAAAGCCTAGATGGTGCCCTCCATGGCTTAGTCGATCGCAACGCAGACAACTTCAGAGGCTAAGAACCCAATAAATGAGGGAAGCCGAGCAGGAAAAACAAAGGGATGAAACGTTCTATAAACTCTAGTCAGTTAAAATCACTAAAAAGGAATAGAGGAAAAAAGAACCAGTTGAAGATGAGTTCGATTCAGCCGATGATATGGATTCGCCCGTGATTCGGGATGATTATCCACCACTGATGGATATCAACATTGTGTTCACCCTACCGGTTGAATTTAAAATAACTACTGCATCAGCTAGAGAGGCTTTTACTCAGTTGTGCTTGGGGGCTCAAGATGCAATCTTTGAGAAGCCTCGAGACGATCATCGGCAACTGAAGCCATTATATTTGAAAGGACATATTAATGGCAAGCCGATATCAAGGATGCTGGTCGATGGAGGCACGATCGTCAATCTGATACCCTACACCACTTGTAAAAAGCTGGGTAAGTCCGATGAAAATCTTATTAAAACTAACATGGTTTTAAATGACTTCACAGGCGATCCCACTGAAGCAAGAGGAGTTATAGTGACATAATTAACAGTTGACAACAAACCACTTTTTTCGTGGTCGACGCCAATGGCAATTGCATCATTCTATTAGGGCGAGATTAGATTCACGCCAACTGCTGCGTCCCATCGACCATGCATCAGATACTCGTCCAATGGAATGGGGACGAGGTCGAAGTAGTTCAAGCTGACACATTGGCTCACATAGCCATGGCAAGTTCAAATGCGAACTAGCAACATGACGAGGTTGAGTGCATATCGGGTATAGCCCTAGATGATTGTGATTTCATATGCATCAACAAAATAGGACTTATTCCGATCAACGTAAGGCCAAGCACGCTTGATCGGACAGGCGAAATCTTGCACCGATGGAATCCAAATCAGCAATAAAGACTTTACAAGATAAAATGTGAAGCTATTGGTAGACAACAGATATCTATGAGGCCATTGAAGATTTTTAAGAAATCGAGAAGTTAGACCAAGGTTTCATGTCAACTGATGTACTGGACAAAGTCGACATAGGTGATGGTGATAGAAAATGACCAACTTTTATTAATTCAAAATTAGCCACAGATTATAAGAAAATTTTGGTCAAGATGTTAAAGAATTATAAAGATTATTTTGCTTGGGAGTATCATGAGATGCCTGGTTTGAGCCGACAATTGGTTGAGCATCAGCTACCTATGAAACCAGGTTATCGGCCCCTTAAACAGTCCCCAAGACGATTTAATCCGCCTCTGTATCCAACTATAAAAGAAGAAATTAAGCGATTGTTGGAGGCTAAGTTTATTAGGTCTTGCTGATATGTTGAGTGGGTTTCCAATATTATCCCTGTTATGAAGAAAATGGCAAACTTAGGGTGTGTGTTGAGTTTAGGGATTTAAAAAAGCTACGCCAAAAGATGAGTATCCAATACTAATAGCCGATATGCTTATCGATGCTACATCGGGGAACAAGATTATTAGCTTTCGAGATGGTAATGCCGGATACAACTAAATATTCATGGCAGAAGCCGATATACCTAAGACAGCTTTTAGGTGCCCTGGTGCTCTAGGTTTGTTTGAATGGGTGGTGATGACGTTCGGCTTGAAAAATGTTGGTGCAACAGATCAACGTGCCGTGAATTTAATCTTTCACGATTTGATTGGCCATATCGTGGCAATTTACATCGGTGATGTTGCAAAATTGAAGGAGGATTTGGAGACAATTTTCAAAAAGACAAGGACACATGGTTTAAAGATGAATCCATACAAGTGTGCTTTTTGTGTATCGGCAGAACAGTTTTAGGCTTTATGATCCATGAAAGAGGAATCGAAATGAAACAAGAAAGGGTCTAAGCTATAGACAAGACTAAGACACCAGCCTGCAAAAAGGATTTACAAAAATTGATCGGCAAGATTAATTATTTACGGTGATTTATTTCAAATTTATCTGGCCATATTAGTTCATTTACCCACTGTTAAAATTAAAGGATAATCAAGACTTTGTTTGTGGAGCCATCAGCAGAAAGCTTTCAAAAACATAAAGTAATATTTGTCTAAACCTCCAGTTTTAGCCGCATCTTAAAAAGGTATACCATTTAAATTATATATATCGGCTGAAGAGGCAACGATTGAGCTGTTTTAGTGCAAGATATTGGTGGCAAAGAGCGAGTTATTTTCTACTTAAGTCGATGGTTAATTGATGCAGAAACCAGGTACTCTTTTTAGAAAAGCTCTGCTTTTTATTATATTTTGCATGCACCAAGTTAAGGCATTATATTTTAGCATCGGCTTGTAAAGTTATTTGTAAAACTGATGTTATCAAGTATATGTTATCAGCTCCAATTTTACAGGGTTGACTTGGTGAATTGGCCTATACGCTCATCGAGTTCGACCTAGCATATGAATCGGCTAAAATTGTCAAAGGTCAAGCAATTGCTGATTTTATAACAAGACACGAAACTGATATGAATGCCGATCTAATATATGTTATCCCTTGGCAATTATTTTTTGACTGATCGGTATGTCGAGAGGGTGATGGTATCGAGATAGTGTTGATTTCGCCAAAAGGGTATAGCTTTGAGCTCGCATTCAAGCTAACTTGCAGGTGTTCCAATAATCAAGACGAATATGAAGCATTGCTTAAAGGCCTACCGCTACTCAATAATATCGGAGTTGATTCTGTTGAGGCTTATGGCGATTCTCTGTTGGTGGTCCAGCAGATTAAAGGAGAATATATAACTGCTATGATGAAGTTTTGATCAAATATTTGGAGCAGTGTCTCAATATAATCGGCTCATTCACTTCTTTTTCAATTTGCCATATTCCTCATGATTTAAATAGCAAGGCTAACTTGTTAGCTCAAAAAGCATCGGGTTATAAAGTTTTTGGCCGATTAGAGGAATTCGAGCCGATAGAAAAAATGGTCATGTGCATCACCACCGACGATTGGAGAACGAAAATAGTGGAATATTTGAAAGATCCTTCGAAACCTACTGATCTTATAATTAAGCGACATGCCCAAAAGTATGTCTCTTTGATAATGTACTCTATTATCGGACTTTAGAGGATTTGTTACTAAGATGTCTTGAAGGCAAAGAAGCTAAAGTGGATATGGGAGAAGTGCACGAAGGTATTTTGGGACCCATCAATCGGCTCATAAGATTTTTTGGCCGATAATGTTGGAAGATTGTTTCAAATATTACAAGGGATGCCAAACTTGTCAGAAATTTGGCAATGTACAGTTAACTCTAGCGACGGCTTTGTATCCACTTATCAAGCCTTGGCTATTCAGAGGATGGGGAATAGATGTAATCGGACAAATATTTTCTACATCAAGCAATGGTCATAAGTATATTTTGCCCGTGACAGATTATTTTCTAAATGGGTTGAAGCAATACATCTATGAAAGTTACAAGTGCAGAAGCTATCAAATTTGTTATGGAACATATCGTTCATCGGTGTGGAATTCCTCAAACTATTACGACCGATCAAGGCACTGTGTTTATGTCCGATGAGTTTCAAGGTTTTGCTAGAAGTTTGGGCATAAAATTGTTGAACTCATCACCCTATTATGCTCAGGCTAATGGTCAAGCCGAGTCGTCAAATAAAATATTGATTAAGTTAATCAAGAGGAAAATTGAAGAGAAACCAAGGAATTGGCATGTGACGTTATCGGAGTCTTTATGGGCTTATCGGATTGCTTATCATGGTGTAACTAAGCTATCGCCTTATCAGTTGGGTTATGGACAGGAAGTTGTGTTACCTGCGGAAATTAACATCGACTCGATAAGAATAGCTAGACAAAATGGACAGTCGACTCAAGATTATAAAGATTTGATGACCGATAACTTGGGTGACTTGGCAAAATTACGACTACATACATTGGATCGGCTTAAAAAAAATAAGGCAAAAGTTGCAAGGGCTTACAATAAAAGGGTGCTGCCAAAATCATTTGGTGAAGTCGATCTTGTATGGAAAACAGTCTTGCCTGTTGGTTGCAGGGATAGCCGATTTGGTAAATGGTCTCCAACTTGGGAAGGGCCATACAGGATTAATTGGCTTGTGGATGGAAATTCCTATATTTTAGAGACATTGGAAGGTGTGATGTTTCCTAAGGTGATTAATGGTAAATATTTAAAGAAATATCACCCAAGTATTTGGGTTGGTTCTTAATCGGCTAAGGGTAGTTATCGGATACAAAAAGCCAAATTAACTCGTTGCGATTAATTCTAGCTATAAACTATAATAGTGAAAGTAAAATACAGCCAACTACAAACATCACACTTGGCAGAAATAAGGTTAAAAAAACATAAAATTGGTTAAATGGCTAATTATAATGAAGGACCATGTGGAGTTCCATCCATGTTTGTGATGAGTATTTGACTTTATTTGAGCAAGGTGTGCTCAAGTTTGAGTTTGATTTGGATTGATTTTCAAAATGAAGCAATTTGAGTTGTCTCTGCCAAGAGTGGCAGTACCGGCCGTATGGGCGCGGTAGTGATGAGTTGGATGGGTTTATTGCATATCATTGTGGGCGTTGCTATGTGATGTGTTTCCTTGTCTTTGATGGTTGCAGGGCGACGGTGCTAGGTCAGGGTGAGGCGGAGGATGACCGGGACTAGGCGAGGAGCGTCGGAGGTCCAGACGGTTGGGAGATCGCCGGAAGATGATCGGAGACGGAGTCCGGGCAAGTCAAGAAGACAAGGAAAGGAGATGATGCTAGCTAGATGCCGCGTGGATCAATGAGGGCCGTCGGATTGAGGTCTAGTTGATAGGTTAGCGGGTCTAGGTAATATGCTTTGAAAACCGTGCAAGAAAACCCGGTATGTGTGTGGGTTTTGGGTTAGCCCTTGCATGGCTGTGTGTGTGGGTTAATAATAGCCCTTAGATGAGTGCTCTAGGGTTGAGGAACTCATCCAAGGGTGGTAGGTGGCCCAAGAGTAGTATAAATAGGGGTGGAGGGGTAGCCTCCTTCCCTTGAAGGTTTTGAGGTTTGTGAATGCTCCTTTGAGCTTTGCCCACATGAAAGTGAGACTTTGTAACCTCTCCTTCCAGAAATGAAAGTTTTATCCATCCATCTCTGAATTTATTTTGCGCATTTACATTATGTCTTTACTTTACGCAATTTAAATTCAGCATTTACTTTCCCGCAATTACATTCTCGCAATTTACTTTCACGCAATTTGGATTTGCCTCCCCTCCTTCTAAATGCTGTTGATCTTGGATGTTTTGAGTGTGTTCATATGGTTTTACATCTATTTTGCACTCTTGTATTGAGTAGAAAACATCTTTTCTTTTAAGTTCCAACTTTGTTCAGAACTTGTTTTTGCGCAGCATTTAGTATTTGATTTTTATAAAAATATAAAAATATTTTTAAGTGATTCTTGTTGGAGGAGGTGCGGGACTCTGATATCCACTTTCAGAAAAAATTTGGAGTTCCCTTGTTGCACCGTTTTGGCGCCATGAGGTGAAAACCGTGCCCCAAACTTTCTGCTCGAAGTTCTTGACTGACTGTGTTCTTTGATTTTTCCTATTTTTTTTGTAAGGCTTTTTGAGGACAAATTTGGTGGAGTTCTTCATGACTCTGATGCTCATAGGGATAAAATGGCTCAAAATTTTGTGATCTGAATAAACCCACCAACCTCCTGTTCAAATTGAGGACAAGTTCTGAAAATTCTGCTTTTGCTTTTCTGAAAGTGACTTTTGTGATTTGAATTGAGGTTTTTTCTAAAAGCAAGAGTTGGATTGATTCCTCTTTATCTTGGACACTAGACAACTAGGATTGTGACTCAAAAATCCCCACATATTTTATGGTACTTATCCATGCAAGCTTGGGTTACACATAGTTGTCTAGTTTTTCGGGTTTTTCACGATTTCCTTTGAGCGATCTTGTCGAGGTTTTTGTTAGAGTATTTTGGGGGAAAATTTATTTGCGACCATTCACCCCCCCCCCTCTATTCGCCATCTCGGTCCTTCAATTGGTATCAGAGCTGATTTTGCTCTTTCATAGATCTTGACCTGTCTCAAGAGCCATGGCGATGGACAAGTATTCCACCAAGCCTCTCATTTTTTCTGGAGTCGATTTTCCATTCTGGAAGTCGCGCATGGAGTCATACATCACTGCCCAAGGCTTCCTAATATGACAGAAGGTGAAACTCCCATATGAGGTTCCTGCCGATGAAAACGTCACGGCCGGCAATATGGCTGACGTTGAGGTGAATGCTAAGGCAAGGAACATCCTCATACAGGGTCTTAGCCACAGTGAGTATGACAGGATTTCTCACCTTCGTTCTGCTCATGAGATTTGGGTGACCCTCGATGTTTACCATGAGGGTACTACCCAAATCAAGACGGTTGACAGGACCAATTCAAGCGTGAGTTCAACAAGTTTGAACAGCACGCTAGTGAGAGTCTTGATGAGTGCTTCGGTCGTTTTACCAAGATCTTGGCGATCTTGAGCGATTGGTTGCATATACCCTGACTCGGATAATGCTCGACATTTCTTGACCGCACTCGATTTGCGTATTTGCGAGATGAAGGTGACCACCATCAAGGACACCACTGACTTGTCGACTCTGACTCTTGACGGGCTTTATTCCCGCCTCAAGACTCATGAGATCGATGTCATCTCACGGAAGACGAAATCTCAGTCGATGGTCTTGGTCACCGATCCCATTGGATCTTCTTCTTCTGATCCTTCTATTGGTTTCTCTCTTTCCGCCCTTTGTGAGCTAAGCGATGACCAACTGGAAAAATTTCCAGAAAATGAGCTTGCTCTTCTCGCTCGCAAGTTTTCTCATGCATACAAAAGGGTGAGAGAGAGGAAGAGAGGTGGCATGATCACCTGCTTCGAGTGTGGTGGCCCCAACCACATTCGGGCGAACTGTCCCAAGCTGGAGAAGGGCAAGAACGACGTTGGTGGTTCGGACAAGCACGACTACACCGACAAGAACCGCAACAAGAAACCTCCAGTTCGTGAGCCGATGCGTGAGAAGAAGTATCGCAACTTCTCCAAGAACAAGAAGCTCTTCCACCGCGTCCTCGTCGCGCTTGACGACATCAACCTCTCCGACACCGAGACATGGAGCGACGAGGGCGAGGATGAACCGCAAGAAAAGAAGGGCGGCGACGACTTCTCCGGCATGTGTTTCATGGCCGACACCAACGACATACACGACTCCGAGCTCTACAGCGACTCGGACGAGGTACCCTCCTATGACCAGCTCAACGAAGCTTTCTGCAAATTAGGAAAATTTTATGCTAGAGCTAGAGCTAGGTGTACGGAGCTTGAGAAGGAAGTAGGTACCTTGACTCGGGAGTTAGCTTCTTTTAGATCTTCTCCCTCCCGAGTCACTGATGATTGCTCTTTGTGTGATGCTATTCTTGTGGAGTTGGAGAACTTAAGGACTATGCATGATAGTGTGTTGACTGAATTAGAAAGTCTTATGTTGAAGAATGCTAGCGATAATTCTGTTGATGCTATTCCACTAGATGCTAGTTTTCTTCATGCTCACTCTACTCCTTCTTGTGCTAATTGCCCTAAACTGCTTGCCGAAATTGATGCCATGAGCGATCACCTTAGGAAGCTTTCTTCTAGAAACGATGAACTTGAAATGCATACTTCTAAGGACCCAGTCAGCTCATGTGAAGGCTGTAGGAAACTAAAACTTGACAATGAATCCTTAAATGTCAAGTGTGCTAAACTTGCTAAGGACTTACTAGATAAGTCACAAGAAAGTTGCTTGTGATGTTCTGTGATTGAGGGGGACTTGGATAAAATCCATGTCGAGCTTAGGAAGAAATTAGAAGACCAAGCTCATAGAATTAGAAATGCGTCTTGCGTTTCTTGTGAGGCCCTCAAGATTGAGGCAGCCGTGCTGAGGGAGAAAAATGCACGTGCTGAGAGAGCTTATCTTTCTGGTTCTTCTTCTTCTTCCCCCTGCTCTTCTTGTGTCTCTTTCTTTCGAGATTGCCAGTATCTTATGAGCACTCTCGAGAAGTTTGTTGGAGGCAAGAAGAAGCTCAATCTTATTCTAGACCAATCCAAGATTAGTAGATTCAATCAAGGTCTAGGATTTGATCCCTTAGAGCACGCTTGGGCGCATCCACCATTGTGCGCGGCTCCAAGAGTGGTGAAATTGTGGTAGCTCCCAGAGTGAGTACCACCGTGTTTAGGTCTGCTGGGGTTATCCATAGGACTTCTGACCAGGAGGGTGTTACTCCAATTGCTTCTGCCTCTAGCAAGGCTAAGTACACATGCACCTTCTGTAAGAAGGATGGTCACTTAGTAGATTTCTGCTTCAGGCGCGCCAAGATCAATCGGCGTGAGTGTGTTGCTGCCCTTAAGGGTATTCAAGGTCATCCCTGCACTTTGAGTGCTCCTAAGGCACACACGCTTTTAGACGATTTAGAAAGTCGCTTTTTTTTGGGCGGCGTCAGACTCGGTTTTCATGCTAGTTCTTTGAGTTTTAGTCCCGAGCTGTTCAGAGTCGGGCTTTCCGCCGTCCTCTTGATATTCCTCGTTTTCTCATCGAGGTAGATATCGTGGATGATGTTTTCGGTAGGAGTTTTAGGCAGCTTCACCGGGTGGTTCGGCTTTTGCACCACGGCATGCCAACCTAGTTTCACTCCTAGATCATCTACTAGAGTTGCTCTTGATTTTGTTAGGGTTAAGCGTCAGAGAGACACTCGAGTCGATCTTCTTCGTGGATGGTACTGAGAGTGTCGTATGGTTCATATTGGGTTCCTAAGTCTTCACTCTATCCCAAGATCTTGAGTCATCTTTCTCTTGTGTCTTGATCGGGTTAAATCGGATGGGGAAGGAGATGTTTGGATTATCGACTCGGTTGTTCTCGTCATATGACCGGAGATTCTCGATGGTTCTCTTCCTAGTCCGAGCCCCGTGATGAGTTGATCACTTTCGGGATGCTTCTTGGTAGAGTCATCACTAAAGGTACCATTTGCATTAATGACAATTTCATTCTTAAAAATGTTGCCTTAGCAAGTAAGTGCAATACAATTTGCTTTCTCGCTTCTCGACTTATTGATGACTCTTTCGAGGTGAGTTTTAAGAGTAATGCCTGTAGAATCCTCGATTCATCAGGAGGGTTAGTTTGCGGGATTCCTAGATTTGGGAGAGTCTTCCGTGCTGATTTTTCTGTTTCTTTTAGAGACTCTCTTCGGTGTTTGATTGCTTCTGAGTCCCGTGATCTCTCCTTCTGGCATAGGAGACTTGGTCACATTGGATTTGATGATTTTACCCGAGTTAGCAGCCACGATCTCATTCGTGGTTTGCCCAAACTCAAAATGGTCAAAGACTTAGTTTGCTCTCCCTGCCGACATGGCAAGATGGTTGCTGCTTCTCATCCCCCAGTCACTGTTGTGATGACTGATGCACCAGGACAGCTTTTACATATGGACACTGTTGGTCCAGCTAGAGTGCAGTCAGTGGGTGGGAAGTGGTATGTTCTTGTCATTGTTGATGACTTTTCGAGGTATTCTTGGGTGTTTTTCATGTCCTCGAAGGATGAGACTTTTACCTATTTTAGGGGTTTGGTTCATAGGTTGTCTTTTGAGCTCACTGGTAACCTACGAGCTATACGCAGTGACAATGGCACGAAGTTCAAGAACTCCTATTTTGAGAGTTTCTGTGTGGAGTCTGGTTTGGAGCATCAATTCTCCTCTCCCTACGTCCCTCAACAAAATGGCGTAGTGGAAAGGAAGAACAAGACCCTGGTAGAAATGGCTAGGACGATGCTAGACGAGTACAGTACTCCTAGGAGTTTTGGGCTGAGGCTATAGCTACTGCTTGCCATGTTTCTAATCATGTATTCTTGAGAGCACATTTGCACCGCACTTCTTACGAGTTGAGGTATGGGCGAAAGCCCAGTGTTTCTCATTTTTGTGTGTTTGGTTGCAAGTGTTTTATTTTGAAGTCCGTAACTGGATAAGTTTGAGTCTCGTTCTTACGATGGTATCTTTCGGGTTATTCGACTTCTTCTCGTAGCTATAGGTGCAGAGTTGCGATGCGCATAGGATCATAGAGACCGTGAAGTGACCTTTGATGAGGCTAGCCCAAGAGCTAGACCCGATATTTGAGCTCTTCTTCTTCCTCCGAGACAATCTTTGTAGATGATGAGGATGATGGAGATGATGGTGTTCCACCTGATCCAGTCCCCTCTACACCTGAGGTGCCTCCTGTTTCCATTTCTGCACCTCAGGAAGGCCAGCCCTTGCCTTCTGACTCTCATTCAGCTAGTGGCTTTGCTTCTACCTCTTACATGCATGAGGTAGAGGCCATACGCTTCGACCTCCCGTCATATTCAGCATTCTCATCCACCTGATCAGATCATCGACGATCTATTTGAGCGAGTCACTCGCTCAAAATCAGGTTTGTCCAGTTTCTGCCTTCACTCTGCCTTTGTTGCCTCGTTTGAGCCGAAGGATGTGACTCCTGCATTATCTAACGAGTCTTGGACTAATGCTATGCATGAGGAACTTGAAAACTTCGAGAGGAACAAAGTCTGGCAGCTTGTAGAATGTCCATCTGGTCATAATGTCGTTGGGACCAAGTGGGTGTTCAAAAACAAGCAGAGTGAGGATGGGGTTGTCATTCGCAACAAGGCTAGGCTAGTTGCACAGGGCTTTTCTCAGGTTGAGGGTCTTGACTTTGAGGAGACCTTTGCCCCTGTCGCTAGACTAGAGGCTATTAGAATCTTGCTTGCATTCTTTGCATCCCGGGGCTTTAAGCTCTATCAAATGGATGTCAAGAGTGCATTCCTCAATGGCTATATTGAGGAAGAGGTTTATGTCAAACAACCTCCAGGATTTGAGAACCTCAAGTTTCCGAGTCACGTATACAAGCTTTCCAAAGCTCTGTATGGACTCAAGGAGGCCCCCAGAGCATGGTATGAGAGGCTCAAGTCTTATCTTCTCAGCCATGACTTCAAAATGGGCGTAGTAGACAAGACTCTGTTCATCAGACACCATGAGTCGCATTTTCTTCTCGTCTAGATTTATGTGGACGATATCATTTTTGGTGGCTCGTCTCATTTGCTTGTGTCTCAGTTTTCTGAGGTGATGAGCACAGAGTTTGAGATGAGTATGATGGGCGAGTTAAGCTACTTTCTTGGCTTCCAGATCAAGCAGACTCGGGAGGGTTCTTTCTTGCATCAAGGCAAGTATACCCGTGACCTCCTGAGGCGCTTCGATATGTCTGACGGGAAGCCAGTGATGACTCCTATGGCCACCACTCATCCTCGAGCTCGATGAGGATGGTGAGCTCTTGATCAAAAGGAGTTTGAGCATGATCGGCTCCTCTTGTACCTCACCGCTTGAGGTGGACATACATTTCATTGTGTGTCGTAAGCTTGATTTCAAGCTTCTCCTCGCGCCTCTCACCGCCAGTGATCAAGCGCATCTTGGTACCTTCGTGCTACCACCGATTATGGTATTTGGTACTCTTCTTCTTCTTGTCTATCTCTTAGAGCCTTTTCCGATGCCGACTTTCTTTGGGTCAGAGGATAGATAGGAAGAGCACTTCGGCACTTGCCAATTCATTGGCACTTCTCTTGTTCTTGGTCATCTAGGAAGCGATGCAGGGTTGCACGATCCACCACCGAGGCCGAGTATGTTCTTTGCACCCGATTGCTTGAGCAGTTCTCTGGATGAGATCGACCTTATGGACTTTGGGTTAGAGATAGAGAGTGTGCCACTTTTACGTGACAACACTTCGCTATTTGCATTGCTAAAAACCCAGTCAACTTTCGGACCAAACACATTGATATTAAATATCACTTCCGAGAGACCATATGGAGAAGGAGATATCGCACTTGATTCATAGAGTGACCTTGATTAGCGATATCTTCACCAAGCCTTTGGATAGCTCCAGATTTGTTGCCTTGAGGAGTGAGCTTGGAGTCGTGAGTCCTTACGGCCTTTCGTGAGGGGGAGCTGGTTTGTATATTATGTATTATATATTTTCTTCCAGCTTTTCCTTTCTTTGTGTTTCTTTTGGGTGACTTTGGGCTTGTTTTCTTGAGTTTAGTTCACTCACTTAGACTTCTGGCATGCCTTGCATGGACCTCTTATCTTGTGCTTTAGGTTGCTATCATGCGTGATTAGTCATTCTCTCTTCTCTCTAGGTTGAGTTCCCTCACAGTCTTATAAGTCTAGCAGGTATTGGGCCTCTTGAGTAGACAGGGTCTGTGTGCACTCCTTAGTTGGGATCTAGAGTCAGCTTCCCTATGTCAGTCACTGGGGAAGATAAGAGTGAGTCTAAGCCGTAGTGAGTCTCTTATATCTTTTCTATACTCTATAGCCATCCAGGTTTTGCGGTTTCTCGACTTCTTCTCCTCATTCATTTTTTCGGTTGTTATTGAGTTCATTCGGGTTTTCTTTATGCCTAATCTTGATAATAACTCAACTTTAACCAGATTTGAGCTTAAAATTGATTCATTTGTTGAGGGGGAGTTTGGGAATCTGTTCATGCATTGCATTTAGACTGCATTTTCTGTTTTATGAGCTTTGTCTATTATGCAATTGATTTCTTCTTCATGCTATACATCATGCTACATCATTTGAAGAAAATCACTAGCTTAGGTATGTCCAAGTTCATTTAACTTGCTAAGCTTAAAAATGAAATAAGCCTTAAATGAAAAACTTGATGAAACTGTTGCTTTTACTTGCTAGGTTTCTTCACTAGAGGTTTGTGCCATAATTTGAGAAATTTTGGAGTTCTCTAGAATCCCTATAGCAACTTGGGTGAAACTAGTTTGATCCATGCTAGAGTCCTTCAATTGCTCATAAATCATTGTACTAAAAATGAAAATTAAACAAAATTGACTCTTCTTGTGCACATACGACTCAACACCTTGCATTCACAAGACCGCTTACCATTGCACTTGGGATGAACTTGGAATACATCGTGTTTGACCTAGACCATCCTCTTAAGAGTTCATCTTGAGATGGTCGCATACGGCTTGAGTCAATTGGTTGTCAAAAGAAAATGCAAATAAATTAAAAACAAAGACATATGTGGGTAAAGAATGCAAATAATGTCAAACATTTGCACCCCGCTATGTCTTGTATGATGATGAATCAAAATTTGCATTAAGTGATAAATGAGCCCGAAGGACCTTGTATGCTCTTCTAGATTCCCCAAAGTGTTGAGTAGGTTGAACTCTAGGTTTTCCTTTTGATCCTTAGAGTGGCTATTCTTCTATTTTTGAAACTAAAGCTAAGTGTTGCACTTGTCAAATCTTGCTAAAAATGATATATTCAAAACTAAGCTCGTATTTGCACTTGGACATGTCTTAGTTTAGTCATCTTCTGAAATTGACAAGCTTGGTGTAATATCCTTCCATTTTGAGCAATTGGATAATCTTCAAAGCTCTTTCGATTGCATTTCTAGCATACATAAAAAGAGGGAGAAAATTCCATTTTGAAGCCTATATTGCCAAAAGGGGGAGAAAATGTAGAAAAGGCATCATTAAAAAAAAGAGAGATAAAAATGTGAAAGCTTGTTGGTTCTTATGATCTTTGTAAATCTTTGCTATTTTTTTATGGATCATAATCACATTTGGCAATTACGATTGGTTTTTAGAGCTTTTGTGGAAAACTTGCTCTTTTCATGGTCTTGCTCTAAATTCTTTCTGCCAACTTGGTCATGATTTTATATCTTTCTCTCTGCACCAAGTTTGGCTTTGCAATCAAATTGCTTTCTTCTTCTCTCATTCAAACTCAAATTTATGCCTTTTGTGTTGTTTGTCAATATACTCATCAAGGGGGAGATTGAAGGACCATGTGGAGGTCCATCCATGTTTGTGATGAGTATTTGACTTTATTTGAGCAAGGTGTGCTCAAGTTTGAGTTTGATTTGGATTGATTTTCAAAATGAAGCAATTTGAGTTGTCTCTGCCAGGAGTGGCAGAACCGGCCGTATGGGCGCGGTAGTGATGAGTTGGATGGGTTTATTGCATATCATTGTGGGCACTGCTATGTGATGTGTTTCCTTGTCTTTGATGGTTGCAGGGCGGCGGTGCTAGAGTCATGGTGAGGCGGAGGATGGCCGGGACTAGGCGAGGCGTCGGAGGTCCAGACGGTTGGGAGATCGCGGAAGATGATCGGAGGCGGAGTCCGGGCAAGTCCGAAGACAAGGAAAGGAGATGATGCTAGCTAGATGCGCGTGGATCAATGAGGACCGTCGGATTGAGGTCTAGTTGATAGGTTAGCGGGTCTAGGTAGTATGCTTTGAAAACCGTGCAAGAAAACCCGGTATGTGTGTGGGTTTTGGGTTAGCCCTTGCATGGCTGTGTGTGTGGGTTAATCCTAGCCCTTAGATGAGTGCTCTAGGGTTGAGGGACTCATCCAAGGGTGGTAGGTGGCCCAAGAGTAGTATAAATAGGGGTGGAGGGGTAGCCTCCTTCCCTTGAAGGTTTTGAGGTTTGTGAATGCTCCTTTGAGCTTTGCCCACATGAAAGTGAGGCTTTGTAACCTCTCCTTCCAGAAATAAAAGTTTTATCCATCCATCTCTGAATTTATTTTGCGCATTTACATTATGTCTTTACTTTATGCAATTTAAATTCAGCATTTACTTTCCCACAATTACATTCTCGCAATTTACTTTCACGCAATTTGGATTTGCCTCCCCTCCTTCTAAATGTTGTTGATCTTGGATGTTTTGAGTGTGTTCATATGGTTTTACATCTCTTTTGCACTATTGGATTGAGTAGAGAACATCTTTTCTTTCAAGTTCCAACTTTGTTCAGAACTTGTTCTTTGCGCAGCATTTAGTATTAGATTTTTATAAAAATATAAAAAATCCTTTTTAAGTGATTCTTGTTGGAGGAGGTGCGGGACTCTGATATCCACTTGCAGAAAAATTTTAGAGTTCACTTGTTGCACCGTTTGGGCGCCATGAGGTGAAAACCGAGCCCCAAACTTTCTGCTCGAAGTTCTTGACTGACTGTGTTCTTCGATTTTTCTGTTTTTTTTGTAAGGCTTTTTGGGGAGAAATTTGGTGGAGTTCTTCACGACTCTTATGCTCATAGGGAGAAAATTGCTCAAAATTTTGTGAGCTGAATAAACCCACCAACCTCCTGTTCAAATTGAGGACAAATTCTGAAATTCTGCTTTTGCTTTTTTGAAAGTGACTTTTGTGATTTGAATTGATGTTCTTTCTAAAAGCAAGAGTTGGATTGATTCCTCTTTATCTTGGACACTAGACAACCAGGATTGTGACTCAAAAATCCCCACATATTTTATGGTACTTATCTATGCAAGCTTGGGGTACACATAGTTGTCTAGTTTTTCGGGTTTTTCACGATTTCCTTTGAGCGATCTTGTCGAGGTTTTTGTTGGTGTATTTTGGGGGAAAATTTATTTGCGACCATTCACCCCCCTCTGTTCGCCATCTCGTTCCTTCATATAAATATTACAAACATTCAAAATATTATTTCAAAGACAAGCCTTCCCCATTACAAGCATTCAGAACATTAAGATCGGCCAATTACAAATAACGAACATCAGATGTCTTGAACAAGACCAAATAGAGTAGTTATTGCCTTGGCGATAGTGGCTTGGATATCATCTAGTATTTTCTGATCGGCTTCTTCGATTCCAGGCACTAGGGTAATCTTGACTGATTGCTTCTTAACGGCTGCTATAGATGAAGCAATTGAAATCTTCTAGGTCTTGAGGGCTGATGCGCCATCTGTAAGTTGTTTTGGGGCATTAGCAAGTTCGATGTTCACTTTGATTAATTCCTCCTCCAAAGATTTCTTAGCCGATTCCAAGTTGGCATAGGATTGTTTTATATCTTTTAGTTCCTTCACTTCCTCATCATATTTTGGCTTTTTGAGTTT
The DNA here is from genome assembly GCA_036346275.1 of Otatea glauca. Lineage (NCBI taxonomy): Eukaryota > Viridiplantae > Streptophyta > Magnoliopsida > Poales > Poaceae > Otatea > Otatea glauca. The sequence goes on along the minus strand of CM070713.1, from coordinate 35,781,669 downwards.
TCGTATCGACTATTAGCTTATCTAAAAGTTTTTTATCCTCCCTTTGAGCCGATCACAGCTGCATCCTGGACTTGGTTGTTTCTATTGTTCCTTCTTATCGTCCAAAAAGCAGATGTCCATTAAAACTGTTGTAGCCTCCTTTGGTAACTTAGCCTTGACCTCATTCATGGTGTCACGTATCGGTTGGGAATTTTCTAAGATAGAGGCCGATGGACTGTGGAGTAGTTTGAATAGGTGCCTAAGTTTTTCCTTAGTGTCCGAGGCCGATGCAATAGCAGCCGATGCATCTTTGGATGCGGCAATGATATTTAGAATTGACTGAGGAAAGGATTCTATGCCTATTTCTGGCTCATCTAAGTTTGACAAGTCAAACCCTAGCATGCTCGTGACTGACTCGGCTGGTTTGGCAGTCAGCTCTGCAATGGTGGTGATGGCTTCAGGAGCTGGTTGTGATGGAGGAAGGGGTAAGTCTTGCTCTACCAGAAGGTCGGCTATATGTGTCAAGGGGGTTAATGAAGACTGCAAGGGATTAAGGAAATATGTTAGCATTATTCCTCTAATTTTTTAGAATCGGCTTCAAAGGTAATTTACCTATTTTATGCCTGATGTACGGGGAGAACATTTGGCTGATTGCACTTGTGGTTTTTGCCCCCTAGAAGCCAACACTTTCTTATTTGGGTGGCCACGTTTTTTCTCTCCAGGATAAGGTGATTACAAGTATTAGTTTAGTATGCAAAAGGGGGAATGTGGCCAATTATCATGGACTTACTAGGTTGTCGTCTCTCTAAGTCCAACCAAGAGGGATTGAACGCCCAGAGAAGTTGATGAATAAACAGCAATGCTGACTCCGACGTCTAGGCGGGGGTGTTTGCTGGATGGGCCAATGCCCAATGGATCACTTACAACTTTCTTACTAGTTTTCTTAGCCTGTTAAATATAAGAAAAGCCTATTAGAAGGGTTCAAGGGTGTTTGTGAGTTACAAATAAGAAGTGACTAACTTAGCCGATATATCACCAATACTTGAGTTAGTATAGCCTAAGCTAGCATCGTCGCTAGAGCTACTACTATCAGAGTTAGTTCGATCTGATGGCTTGGGCGCAAGATCTAGACAGAAATCTGAGATAATAGCTGACATTGTAAGTTCCTCCGGATATAATGCAGCAGATATAGCTGACCACTATTCACAAAACATTATTGATTGCTGGCTATGAAGTACGAAGTGAGGGAGATTGTGGAGTTGGAATTCATCGGCTATGTGAAGAATGAGTTCTCCCGATGAAGCCCGATGTATTCGGTGTCTAGGATGAAGCCGACTAAGGAGGCTTAAACTTGGAGGAATTTGACTAAATCCTAGCTGCCTTGCATATACTGCTGGATGATAGAATTTATATGACGGTTGAAACGTTCGGCCTTTTGAATGTAAGCCGACCGAAAGCACACTTGGAGAAATGAAGGTCTTGTATAACTCCAAGGTATCCTTAGACATATCATTACTATCAGCTGCTAAGTGAAGAAAAGATGGGCGGGGGGGTTAATTGTCGGCTTCTTTATAACTGAAGAAATCCCTTTGATGAAAGTCATCATAGTCCAACTGGAAAAAGTAGGTTGGGTTCTTCCTTGCTCCGATAGGGGTGATTTTGGATTCTTCACAAGAACAAAGAATAAGCTTTTCACTAAAAGACTAGCTATCTCTATACTCTATTTCATGTTCCTCTGGGATTCCCTCATGAGGAAAAGGGGTGATCTCAGATGAATCAATTTGAAATGGTCGACTAAAAATACAATAGAATCAAGTCTGAATAAACCAAAATGGACCACCCACATTGCCGACCATATACTCTCCCAGTCATGTGAAAAGCAGACTTCGTATGGCATGCATCAACTGGTATAATACCCCTAAGAAGTGTTTCCCTAGAGATAGCCGATGACCCTCAACAAGCTGTTCTGCAATCACCTGATATACTTGCATCGGTCGGAGCGACGCTCTGCAAAATAAGAATCGTTCAAGCCACATGTTCAGAAAAGCTACATGTTCTTTATTAGTTACTGGACCGGTTCCTTTGTTGTCACTTATGTACTTAATCCAGCCTTCTCCTTTGGTGGAGATTAATTTGTATTTAGGTTTGGCACTAAAAGCCGATATTTGATTTCCATCTGGCCTAAGGCAACATAGCTGTGCTACATCAAGCAAAGTTGGACCAATATGACTAGTTTTAAACATAAAGGCATTGAATATGTCCGACCAAAAATAACATGTTGTGGCCACTAAGGGCTCATTGGCTTCTGGGTCGGCTATGGAGAGGGGGAGACATTCGGCTATACCGATTTGCTCCCATTGTGGCATTTTTTCTACTAATATCCGATTAAACCAATTTCTCCAACCTTTCAAGGCTATCGGCTAGCGTCGGAACCCAAATTCACCAATTCGGACCCTTTGTGTATACCGCACTAGTCCAGGATCACGCTAGTGCACACAGGCTCAACATTGGTAAATATCACATCATACACAACGATAGTAATATAAAAAGTCCATTTATTGAATATAATTAAGTGTATTATCTTATGATCAACTTACATTAATAAGCCACACAGAGCTGAACTTGAAATAAAAACTAAGACATAGCTGCGAAAAATAAAAGGCATAGACTACCCATCAGTTTACCATCGACAACTGATTAGGCTCGAACCCTAATTACTCGTATCCTCCTGATACTCCTCCAACAATGGTGTAGACTCCTCAATTGTTGATTGTGGTTGTTGGTAAGGGTGAGTACTTGAAAGCACTCAACAAGTTGTGAATAGAATGCAATTCTATATAACTATATGCAAGGCTTATTCCAAAGGAAAAAGCTATCATGGCTATTTTGCAATAAAGCAGCATTTATGAACAAGTACAATAGATAGATTGTAGAGACAGTAAAACAAATAATAGTAAATAGTAATTTCAGCATTTCTCAAGTAAACCAAGATTCCAATCCTAAGTCAAGTTTTCAACCTTCCATATGGCAACCTGCCATCCCAACCAAGTTTCCATTTAATTAAAAACTAACCCTTGAATGTAATTCCCGAGCTATGCCCAATACCGCGAGTATGGCTATCGAATAGATTTACACTCTGTAGAGGTTACGCACTTCCCCACATGATACAACCATACACCACAAAGCCGAGTGATATAACAAAGCATTTACAATGCTCTGCCTTAGCCCAGTACTACCCGCCAAGGTTTTAACACTGGTAGGACTGGTTACCACATCCAAGGCCCCTTCTTGCGCCATGTGAGTTAATCCGTGAAGGGACTGGTTACCACAATGAAGACCTCACACCACCACTGGTAGTACCAACTCTAAGACATTACAAATTAATCAGCTAGGTTGTCCCATACTAGACATATAGTTGCATGATTGACTCAGGTCAAAGGCTTACAAGGTTAAGTCCTTAAGATGACTAGGGTAAGACTTCCACATACTCTCTACCCTTCGGCCCACCTTAGCACACTGCCCCTTGCCACTTGCCCCAATCTAAATGATTACCACCCAAGTTGATTACCAAGCACCACGTGCCATCAACAATTCAACATCGTTACGCGACATCCCTCGCCACAACAACTCAATCTCATCGTGTGACAACACCTGACAAACCAATTCATTAATATGTTCCATATTTCATTAGTCAAGATTAAACATTGATGATTCAAGTACATGTGATGACATGGCATGGCTAAGAAAACTAATACGGTCTAACCATCCTATGTTGATTTCAATATTAACCAACTATAATGAACCAATCTAGGATGACAAATAAATCATGGCGTACAAATGATAAGGTAGGATATAGATCAAATTGGTAGATTAGCTAAGTCCCAATTTAATTTGAAACAATTGTATACATAAAATAATATGCAATAGGGTAAAACAATATAGCGATTTTATAAACATGGTTTCAACATGATCAAAGCACAACTTGCCTTGGTAAAGGTCTTGATCTTGCTCTGGAACATGCTCTTGGGTTGACGGATCTTCCTCGAATGCGTCGCACAACTCAATGTCTACACGAAACGAGAGAGAAAACCAAATAAATACCAAAAACGAGAGAAAATGAACTCCAAAAATAAAATAAAATTCACCATTAAAAATATCTCAATTTTAAAAAATTTTAGAAATTCGAATCACCCCAATCGGAGCTCGTATGAGAGAGAACGGGCTCTCGGAAGATTCAAAAATCTAAAAATAAGAAAATTGAAAAATAAAATAATAAACCGAATTATTTTTATACTAAAAAATCCCGTTTATGATGTCAGCATGACCTCATGATGAAGTCAGCACCGAAGCCTTTTTGGTTGAATTATTTTTCAATAGAAAAACCTGATTATGACGTCAGCATGACGTCATTGTGACGTCAACAAAGCTTCAGCCAATCCCTACACGACACGGGGCCTTGGTCCATGAGCCCGGTCCATGGACCTCCTCTGGTTCACCGTGAACCCAGCGCATGGTGCTTTGATTCCCGCACCGCCACGCGTCGATACAACATTGGCCCAACCGAGCGGCGCGATAGAACCCATACAAAATGAATCGAACGGCTATAGATCTAGATCCACGTGGTGAAATCGTAAGCGTATATTTAAGATCTGATGGTTCATGTTACCAATGCGGTTTACTATTGGCACAGACACATAGCTTAATGTCGGTCGTTCGTTGAAGATCCGATGGCCCATGAGCTCCTTGACGCAGATGGCGGCATGGTGGCACCTCTCACTGGACTTGAAGATGAAGACAAAGATGGCGGCGAACCAACGAGCTTCCGACGGCGTTAGACGACTTGTTCACCGGATCTTGACACAGCGAACTCAACAGTGCAACCAACAGCGGCGGAGTCCCAATGGTAGCTAAGAAATACAGCAAAAACCACGACAACTTGCGCAACAACTCCGGTGAGCTCCCTCGTGCGAACGGCGGCGACTTGGCTGACTATGGCTCAGGCAAAAGACGCGGCAAGGACTGGCGAACCTCGGGGCAGTGGCTACGTGCTATTTAAAGCCTTCGGTGGCCGTGTATAGCGCTAGGAGTCCAACCGACGTGGTGGCGGAGTTGTGTCGACGGCGGACTCCGAGTCTCTGCCAGGGATGACAACGCAGCGCCGTTCAATCAAGAACAAACGGTCACGATTCAATCGCAACACGTCACGATCCTAACCACCTGCAATGGATTAACGACCTGAATTGGATAAGATCAAAACCGCCATGATCTAATCTACGCCGTTTGATTTTAATCCGACGGTGCACACGCGTTAGGATTTCTACCGCAATAGCTAAATCTAGCCGTTTGATTACGATCCAACGATCAGTACAAACTCTACACGTGGCTTGATAAAGACCGTGCGATGAAGATCTAACGAGAATCCCTTCGGCTCCCATAATCGGGCCGAACGGCCTGACGCAAACAGTGATGGGCTTGGCCCATTACTGTTGAACGATTTTTTTAATGTTTTAGCAATAAAAGTAATTATATTAATTAAACTATTTAGTTTAGAGCAGATAAATTATAAAAAAAATTCCAAGAAAAATCTCAAAAATACTTTGTGATATTTTGAATTCAAATAAAATAATTTTAGCCAAACTTTATATTTTTATCTATATTTAATTAGTTTTCACAAAAGGCCAATATACTTAATTTTAAAAAAAAATCAAATAAATTCAAAAAAAATCCAATAAATTTAGAAAAATCACAAAATGCACAAATAACAATAAAATAATATTTTAAGGCAAAAATTGGGATGTTATAGCTAGGCTCTGAAACTTTTAGTCTATCCATCGAGATTATACTTTGGAGTGTGAAGGGGAAGTCTAGGCATGCCTTGTTCTATTATAACCGACATGTCTAAATATCCTAACGACCCTAAGTAGTATTGATCTTCACAATCGGGAATAGGGGTAAATACCTATTTGTGATCCATGCCTGCTAAGCCGATCAAGGAGTTTTTGACAGACCGAAATTCGAAGGAAAAGCTTGTGGGATAGTGCCTCAACGAAAAGGGAGAAACAAGCTGACGATGAATGATTTGAGAGTTTGAACGCGTGAAAATGACAGGAGGATGAGGCCATATTTATAAGGGGGTAAAAGGAACAGTAAAAGGCGGAAAATTTTCCCGAAGCGGCGGCTACGGTTATGGTAAAAACGGTGCATTTTAAAGGATTACAACATAATAAGTGGAGCATTTACCAAAAAACAGCGGTGAAAATATTGTGAAAAATCATGATTAAGCCGATAAGGAAGATTTTTGGAAGATAACATATTATCTCCAAAAAATAAGGGGCATATGTTTACACTAAAATTTGGCAAGACATAAACGATTTGTCAGGCTGAGGATAAAATTGGATATTTCTGCCCGATATCGGTTAAAAAGGGAAAAATTTAGTTGAAGATAGAATTGTGACTAATATAGATTCAAAGATAGAATTTTATCTATATAAAGGCCGGTACAGATCACAGCTGGTAACACATTGGAGAAGGGTACGATCGGCCTATGCACTATAAAAAGGGATCAAGGGCAAGCCAAAAAGAAAGAGAACCAATCAATCAAACAACTCGCATATACTTTTATCTACTTTTTCCTGTCAACTAGGAGTAGTCTTGTAATTTAGATCTCTTATAATTCGCCGTTGATCAATAAATTTGCGCATCGCCGATTGTTGATCTTCCTTGATTACGCCAGGTTTGGTTTTCTCTGATCTTGTTGCGCATCGCCTTTTTCGGGAAAATATACCTTTATCAACCATCTAATCAACCTAACAGGCTATTTAAACTTATCGTTACCTTTGATTTAATCGGCTTTGTATAGCTCTTTAGATCCTTGCCGATTATCACATTAGATGGCTTTGAGCGTTTTTTCCATCTATCTTACCGATTGCACGATCAAATCGGCTGGCACGCCTCGAATCTATTGAACCCGGCGTTCGCATGTGTTTAAGCCGATCAATCCGTCGTCATATTTTTCGGCACCAACATAATGACAGAAGCAAGTAGCCTGCAGGAATAATTAATATAATTTACTTGGGGATGATTAAAATAAAATGCATGATTGTTGTTCTTATCTAGTTGTTACGGAAAGTGACATTTACACCGTTGCCGCACGCATGAAACACTGGCCGCCCATGAAGTCGCCAGAACCATCGGCCATAACACATGCATCATTGTTAAATGTGGTTTGCAATAGCATCGCCCGTAAAAAAATATGCAAACGCTCGATTTCTTGTATTGATCACAATATATAGCTTGGCATCCATATCAGTAAATGTAACTTCTGAAATAAAATATGATGACATATTCCATTGTGATGTCCTAAATGATCTAAATTTGGCTATATTTATTTCCGTATTGTAAGTCGGACCTATATATAGTTTGTGACCCATAAGAAGAAGAGTACACAGCTCGCTTAGTTTGTCACTGCATATGTTGATTCGTTAAAAGACTTCAATTAAGAAAATATGGGGACAAAACTTTATTAAGCGAAAAAGAGAACATTTCGTCCCAATGATGAATGTTTACGAAGATTATACGTCTCCCCTGAAGATGATAACTCATTGACTCTTCTTATGCCGATTCTCAAACTAATCGTATACTTTTTTGAGATAGGTAACTACCTGGACTCCCCTAATAAGAATCGAATATGAAAATAAAATCTTGTACAGCTTAAGCAGAAACACACTAAGGGGCTGTTTGGGGAGTTTTGTTTCAGCTTTAGACCAAAAGCTCTCCCAAACAGTATGGCTGTAAAGCAGTTGGGAAGCTAAGCCACAGCAGAAGCACCTCCAAAAGTTTCAGCTGCTGAGGAGGAGTTTTTCAGCTGTGATTTCGTTTGAACACCTCCTAACTCGCTCGCTCCACCTTCCCGACCTTTGCCACCCCGCCTCGCCGCCTCCACGTCACCTCCCCACTCGGACGCCGCTGTACTTTGCTATGTTGCTACCTTCCATTTCGGTTAGTCCTTAAAAATTACAGCTGCAGCAGCCAGTTTGCCAAACAGCATAACAAGAAAAGCCACAACCGCCAGCTACAGCTGCTTTATAGCCCAGCAAACCAAAAGCAGCTTTTCAGCTCAGCTGCAGCTCCCCCAAACAGACCCTAATTTTCAATGGATATAGAAAGAAGTTCAAAACTTCCTCGGCTGATAGGTTGGGTTGATTTGCCTATAAGGTATTTTTTAAAAAAATCTCGTCAAGAATTTCTTTGAAAGTTACATAAACTCTTGTGATTGAATATGAACCATCAACATGCTTCGGAGAGGTAGAAATCGGCTAAGTCCTTAGTAATAAATTCGCAAGATTTCCCTTCTTTCTATATTCGCAAGATTTCCCTTCTTTCTATATTCTCCTGTTGTTCATAGGGATAGAAATACTTTGTCCTATGTGTTTTGACAAAGCCATTCTTTACATGTGCAGTGCAAACGGCGTGATCCTCATAGAGAACTGTAGGAGCTTTATCCACCTCAACTGAGTGCAGCCAGCTTATGTGGAGGTCCAACCCAAGGGGCAAAAGTGGAATTTAGCAGGGGTGGAAATATGAGAAAAAAACAAAATAATGGGGAAAATAGGATAATGGTAATTCCTAGATGACACATCCTTTTGAATGGTAAATCCTCAATGACGATGAACAGTAGCGTAGCATTATTTGGGCCATGCTGGACCGTAGTCACCAGCAAAAATATTTTTTAGATCAACGTTATGTGGTAAGCATTTGGCCCATATACTTAATGGCCACCCCAAGGCTTGGCCCATGACCTATGAACCCATGACAGCAGGATGGCCAGGACCGAATTCGTGAATCCCATTGCACATTTGCTTTGCTCCTCTTCACCGATGTTGGCATGTAGCTCCTCCCAAATCCGATTAGGTTTGCTTGTTCGGTTGTTCTTCACCAATTTGCACTTTTGGCATCCTTTACTTGTTCTTCACCAGCGGTGCAACACAGGGTCGGCCGCCGGTGACCAGTGGATACTTGTTACTCTTCTAGTTTCTACAGCTAGTGCTGAACCTTCGGGTTTGAAGATTATTAAGACAAGGTTAGGTAATAAGATGGAATATGACTTTATTTCCAATAGCTTGCAAGTACACATGGAGGGTGAAATCGCAGATAAGTGCAGCTACGATGATATTATTTTGGAATTTAAGAAGCTGAAGAATCGGAGAGCCGATCTGTAGTGACTTAACTCCATGGTTGAGTACTTCAGTAGTGACTAACTCTATGGTTAAGTTGTATTTTGGTATAGCGCCTTTTATTTAATTTAGAGTAGTTTACACATATATATCGCTCTTACATGTCTTTTGTAACCCAATGTGGACATGATCAATGTAAAATTCCACCTTGTTCTAGTAGTATGGTTTAGCACTTGCATAGTTTGCATTGCCCTTTAGCAGGTTGGCATGGTTTGAAATTTCGTTTTCAGATCCTATCTCGGAGGGGACCGAAATCTAAAATTTCAGCAAAATCTCGGAATTTCTGCCAAAATCCGACCAAAATTCAAAAAGCAAATTTGAAATCCGGTAAATTTTAAACCAAGAACTGTAGCAATTTGAATTTTTAAAATTTTCTTATTTGGCCGGGATTTAGAATCTAGTCTCCGGCCGAAATCCGAAATTTTGCAGGGATTTTGAACCTTGCAGGTTGGCCCTCTTTGAAATTTCGCTCATGCTCCACTACTGACAGTGAATATAGTGGCAAATCCATGATTGCCACTATTTTGAGTGGAAAATCATCAATTTCAGGATCAGGGGTCTCCCCGTGTTCGCCTTCAAGATTGGACAACTCTCGACGGTCATACACAAAATTTTCTCAAACAAAATTAATGGAACAGAATAGAGAAATTTCAATGGATGTTGAATTTGTTGAATATGTCTACAAGGGTATCGATCAGATAATATAATGACAATCAGCCGAAACAATCTGATAACTTCCAAAAGTCAATAACAAATGATTTTTCAGACTGCTCAGGCAAAATATTCACCAAGTTGGAACTAACTTGAGCATTCTAACTTCAAAGTGGAATTTCAATATGCAGCATTCTTGAAGGACATGCAAAGAGCTGAGCTCATAAAAAAATATGAATCATTGTCTTCAATATTTGGGCTGCTTATGTGCAGAATCAAAATGCATTCGTTCTGCTAAGCAATCATTCGACCGTATTTGCGGATTTATAAATTATCTACTCAGTAACACTGTAAAGCTGCAAAAGTCACACGACCCGACGCAGTTCTCCTGTGAGGAGTGCATACTTACGGTGCTGTGACAACACAGATGTCGCTGTCGGGACTTTCATTTTCAGGTCATCTACCTCGTCGAGGAAAGATGAGTTTTCCTTGGCTCCGCCGAGTACTGCTTGAAAGATTTGTAGTGGGTCACCATGGCTGATAATAAGAATTGCAGAGCTGCATGGAATTAAATGAATAAGTCAACTCCAGAATGATTGATACAAGCATGGGTTAAGAAGTGTTAGGTTGCATCTTGATAATTTGGACGGTAAAATGGTGGAACAAAGTTGTCGATGTCTGCTGCAGCATTAAATCATCTTATATGTAATAAACAAAAGTGTCTAGTTTAACAATCCTACGGATAATAAAACTGAATCACCAGATTTAATCAATCTCAGTTGGCCCATGGTGGTGAATGACCTCAAATTTGGTATTGGTTGAGGGCAGAAGAGCGCATTAAGCTCAGAATCGTTGGTAGTGGCTTGTTCATACCTTTTTCACTAATTTGCTGAGCCAATGTGTTTATTATACACTGCAGGTTATCAGTGTGAAATACTTTCAGTTACATCGAAAATTCAAGGGAAGGCATGAGATTAATCTTTTCTATGAAAATATACCTGGACACTTAATTGCAACATCTGGGTCTATCAATATAGATTCTATTGGTGATAAAACTCAAAAGACATGTACTGAAACATGAAAAGCAGACATATCATCTGAATTCTAACGATATGCAAGTAGATGTACCCATGAAACTCAGTGTCCGTAGAAGATAGAACTGCTGCAAGTCTAATAGCAACATCTGCAACACTCTCCCCACCTTCTGGAGCCATAAAGGGATCTGGTACATGTACTTCCCATACCTACCACATCATGTTGGCTCGATTTAGTAAATGAAGTAAAATAGAGGACCATAAGAACAACTGCAGACTAAATTATGTGCCATTGATTGCAGGGTTTTGTCTTGAAAGTAGAATAACAGAATCTATCCAAATTCTCAAGCTGCTGTTCACACACTTCTTGACTTTTTCATGGTCCTACCCCTTATTTTCCATGCATGGTATTATGGCAAAGAAACATTGCAGTCATCGTGCCTCGTGTATTAAATGAAATTTAAAAGATATACTGTTTGGCAACACATCAGCGACGTTGCTATGTACTTATTTTCTGTCCTGCACCCTTAACATTTATTTCATCCTGAGAATAACCAGGAACAACCTTGCCCTTCATAAATAATTGAATTTAGTTGTGATCAAATCAAAAAATCTAACCAGCAAACTCATCTCTCTGTGCTATCAAATGACAGATGTAACACAAATGAATCATGACACTGTCCAAAACCAAATGTTGAAGCTCTAAGTCATGCTGAGCAATTCATATGGTCTATACCTAGCATGTGAGAGGGCAAATAATTTGAGTGCTTTAAATGTGGGTTGGAGTTGATAACCACAATATTTCAAAAAGAATAAAAAGAGTTGATAACCACATTTGTTGAAACATAAAATCAGTGTTTTCTTTTGTTAAAGGTCTCATTTAATGCCCCTACGATAATGTATTTTTAATCAGTGTCCAGTTCTACTATTGGATTGGCTGTGCAATTAAGCAGCTGTGAACAGGAGGAATCACGGTTGGACTGAATGGTTTTTCATATAACCGTCTAAAAACCTGGTGCATCAATCAAGAGGCATAATTGTTGGGTGTTACGTAAAACAAGCACATGCAGTATGATAAGAGCGACGGCAACATATATAAGTACAAATTAGCCAAAAAGAGTGCAAATAAAGCAGTGAGTGAGGCACAAGGCAAGACTTATGAGAATCTTTATCAGAAGCTAAGTACAAATGAGGGCGAGAAGGACATCTACAAGATGGCTAAACTCCGAGAAAGAAAGACAAGAGATTTTAACAAAGTTAAATGCATCAAAGACAACACTAATAGACTTCTAGTGAAAGACGACGAGATCAAGAATAGGCGGAGAGGCTACTTCGACAAGTTATACAACGGAGACGACACGGATGGTATGATTGAACTGGATGATTCTTTTGATAACACCAATAGATGGTTCGTTTGAAAAATTCAAGAGTCTGAAGTTAGAAAGGGCTTAAAAAGGATGAAAGTAGGTAAGGCGTTGGGGCCTGATAATATTCCTATCGAGGTGTGGAAATGACTTGGAAACATGGTGATCATTTGGCTAACTATATTATTTAATAGCATTTTTAGGTCAAACAAGATGCATGACGAGCGGTAGAGAAGCACATTAATACCAATTTTCAAGAATAAATGAGACATCCAAAGTTGTACTAATTACAGAGGAATTAAGCTCAGGAGCTACATAATAAAAGCTTTAGAAGCGAATAATTGAGCATCGTTTAAGGAGAGTAACTAGTGTGAAGAAAAACCAATTTGGTTTTATGACTAGAAAGTCGACCCTAGAGGTGATCTTCTTGACACAGCAATTGATGGAGAGGTATAGGGAGTAAAAGAAGGATCTACATATAGTATTTATCGACTTGGAGAAAGCTTATAACAACATCAAGAAAGGTCATGTGGTGGGCGCTTGAGAAGAAAAAAGTCCCAACAATGTACATTACCTTAATCAAGGATATGTATGACGATTTTGTGACTACATATATATGATAGCTCTATTGGTGACTTTCCTATTAAGATAGAACTACATCAAGGGTCGGCATTGAGCCCCTATATTTTTGCCCTAGTGATGGATGAAGTCACGTGAAACATACAAGGAGAAATTCATTGGTGTATGTTTTTTGCTGATGATGTGGTGCTAATTGATGATAGTAGGGGTAGCTGCTGATAGAAAACTTAAGTTGTGGAGGAAGACTTTTGAATCAAAGGATTTTAGATTTAGTAGGACTAAAATTATGTGCATGAGGTGTGTTTTCAGTGGTGCTATGGTAAGTGATGGAGATGTTAGTCTGGATGAAAAAGTAGTGCCTAGGAAGGAAACTTTTCGATAGTTGGGATCTATGCTACAGAGTGACCGGGAGGTTGATGAAGATAGGAGCCACAGGATATGAGTGGTGTGGTTGAAATGGTGTCAAGCATCGGGTGTCCTATGTGATAGAAAAGTCCCTCAAAAGTTAAAGGGTAAGTTCTATAGGACGGCGATTAGATCTACGATGTTGTATGGAGCGGAATATTGGGCGATGAGAAGACAACGTGTACAGGAGATGAGAGTAGCAGAGATACAGACAATGCGGTGGAACTGTTGTCATACAAGGCAAGGTCGAATATGCAATGATAATATACGTGATAGGGTTGGGGTATCATCAATTGAAGAAAAGCTTGTCCAAAATCATCTGAGATGGTTTGGACATCTCCAACTGAGGCCTCTTGAGGAACCAGTGCTTAGTGGAATTTTAAGTCGCCTCGAAAACATAAGAAAAGGCAGAGGTCGACCGAGACTGACGTGGGAAGAAACAGTTAAAAGAGACTTGAAAGATTGTAACGTTCACAAAAATTTAGTATTGGATAGAAGTGCATGAAAGTTAGCGATCCACGTACCAGAACCATGACCCAAGATTGAATGTTTAGAGGGTTTTATTCACTTCGATTGGATTTCTTTCCTAGTCTATCCCAACCTATTTGAGACAAAATACTTGGTTGTTGCTGTTAAATAAAGTATGGGAGTAAGGTTCAAACCCACATTGAGTAAGGTTCAAACCCACATTCTCAGTGTTGGGGTGAAGGCCCCTTTAGCATGACTTGGGTTTGTGCAAAAGCCAGCTTCTAGCTGGCTGCTATGAAAATCCACTTTTCAGAAGCTTCTGCTTCTCTTCATAAATAGGCTTGAGCTTAGACAAAAAGCTAAATTAGAAGCTAGTTATTTAGCACATCTTGTGACTTCTTGTAGAGAAAAGTTAGTCTAGAAACTGTGCCAAAAAGGGCCTAAGTGCGTTGAGCACTTCGGTTGTGGTTTGTACTAAACTTTAATTCTTCAAGTACTACTTTTGAACCGGTGGTTCAAACAGGGAACCGCCTGTTGGACCCGCGAACCGCGAATAGAGATCCTGAACATGTCGGTAACCAGTCCGGTTTCAACAACTATGTGTTCAATTCTAAATGAAAGAATCTCCATAGTTTAATAGTTGTTTAGAAAGTTCACCTTCTCATTTGAAAGAAACTCATATGATGGTCCAAAACAACGCTCACGAAGTTCTACCACTGCCTGCAAAAGAAATTCCCATGAGGCCACCAGATGATCATGACCACTAGACGTCTTAACTTAAAGCCATGTGCTGAAAAATTATTAACATGAAAATACGTTAGAAATGCAAAAGGTGTTTCAAGAACAATTTACTCCCCAACTTCCCCATAATACTGAAACAACTTTGGGAATTCGAAGGATTATGTTATACACTGTTAATTATCTTTGGATGGTTTGGAAAATATAATGTATGACCCTTAGATCATAATAGGAGTAATCATAATAAGAGTAACTACACAATAGAAAGTGGCCAAATGGCATGGCTTGAATGGGAGGGACAATTAGGAGAACGAGGAGAGTAAAGACTGGGGTGATCTTTGATTCATTCTCCTTGCTTGCTGAGAATGGCCTACTTATATAGAGGTGCTAGGGCTTACAAAATAGAAATAATTCAAAAAGAAATATCAAGGATAGAAAAAAAAATAAAAGGAAAGAACAAACAAGAAAACCCATCATCCTAATCCTGGGTGTTTTGTACATAAGAGGTTAATATACCTGGTGTAATGCGCAATTTACTCTAGTGATTATTATGACTTTTAAAAAACAAACAGAAAAAGGAAAGAGGAAAAAATGATTTAGTGCATGATTTTTATTTGTTCAATTTATATTTTGCAGAAACAAGAGGTGACAGGGCTACCACCTCTTGATTCTGGGAAACAATAGCACTTCACTTCCTCTTTTTTAAAAGGACTTCTTCGACGAGCAGGAATTTGAATTTGTTGGCATGTTTGGTTGCATAATGCTTACCGTACTTGCCACACTCCTATGCAGGGTTCACAAAACCGGCGAAAAACGCTCGGTTTTCGAGCGGTACCGCTGCGATTCGAAATCAAAAACCATTCGGTAAACCGGTCCATTAAAAAAAATTAAAAATTTCGAAAAAAATTATGTGCTCGGTTTTTCGTGAAAAACCGTGGTTTTTCGTCAAAAACAGCTCACAAAAACCGTTTTGCGATGAACATTCAATTGGTAGCGGTTTTTCGCAAAAACCGAGATTTTTCTATTTTTTTGAAATTTTTCAAAAAAAATTGATTTCTTAACCCTTCGGTTTTTGACTATTTTCGAGCGGTTTTTACGGTTTTCGTACCGTGAATTTCGAAGCGAATTTGTGAACCCGGCTCCTGTGGCAGCCAAATCGTTCAACACACTTGTCATGAGCTTTGGCTAGAAAATTAAGTCTACAACGGATGGGATCGGAAGCTAATAAAGTGTGGCCTACCACATTTATGGCCATAAACGAAACGAAACATTAGCCATATTTGGCTAACCGAGCATCCTAGATATTTTGGTCTTGCACAACGCATGTGGGGGTATTGACTACATTTCCATTTCTGGTATACAAATTACATGAGCTTTTCTTTTTTTATTCTTGAGGATATATTATCAGTGCTATTATTACTTTTATGCAAGCACACCGTAGAATAAATAATTTTAAATCTTACTTATCATTCACGATTTATATCATGCCAAATTGCCAACACAATCCAAAGCACACGTCTCCAATCATTCATACGTAAATTTCCAACTTTTTTTTAAGGTGGGGACAATTTGTCTAGTTAGTCATCCTAAGGCTCACAGCACACAAGTCATGGGTTTCAATCTCAAACGATTAAAGTGAAAAATTGACACAAATAATCCACTCAACCCGTGATTGGTAGGAATTGAACTCTGAGATGCCACAATGCTAGACTATGCTATGGTCGGTAAATAAAGTTACAAATTGAATGGAAAAAAATCCCATCAAACTTGCTTGCTAAAATACCTGTGCATACCATTAGCCGGCCAAGAAATTCTGAGGAATTGTATATGAAATCCATACCGATTTACAATCATCTGATTAAAACACTCACTTTGCAGTTCGGATCTTCGAAAGGGACGCCGAGCACGGCAGCAACCACTTTGGCCGTCTCTGTGGTCCGCGAAAACGGCGAATAACGTATCTTGACAGAATACACCGGTACAACCATTTCCTCAAGCTCCTGCACACACATAATCACTTACTGCAAACCCCATCCAAGAAGCCATGCCACTGACTCGAACAGCGAAGACACACGCCAATTCGATACCTTACCTACCGGAGCGATTCGCCGGCCAAGCGCGCCTGCTCGACGCCGTGCGGGGTCAGCCCGAACTCCAGCTTCATGCCATTCTCCTACCATGAGCAGAAAAGTTGCAAGGAAACATCACCTCGATCCGAACTCTGAATTGGATTAGCAAGAATATCGGAACAGAAAAGGTAAGATGGCGATTTGAGTTGGATGGATACCAGGGACAGGGAGGAGACGATGATGCCGCGCTCATTGTGGACGCTGTGGCCGTGGCGGAGGATCCACAACCTGTTCCGGAAGATGCGCGGCGACGGCAAGCTGCTGCTCGAATCCTCCATTGCCCAAATCCCGCCCTCTCCTGACCAAGGAAGTGCCGAAAAAGCGAATAGCCGAGGTGGGCTCCCGTTTCATTGTAACAACCCAACCCCAGCAGCCTGCTGCTTACCACGAATCATCATTTTTACCGTAACTTTAACAGTAATTTAAACAAACATCTAAAACAGTGAACAGTACTACTAAATAATATTAACAAGAGTTTACGCTATGTAGTAACATAAACAAGAACAATAGCAAATAAAACATTGGTACCACCATCCAAGCACGTCTGAGACCATATGCTCAGGAACGTCCAAGCCCTCGCATTTAGGAATGCTCGGATCCACGCGCTCGAGAATGCCCAAATCTTCACACCTGAGTACGCTTGGATCACATGCATGTGGAGACAATTTTTATCTTTTGATAATGAAAATGAACAAGAGTACAGAGATAATTAAATAAACAACTAAACCTCTCTAATAACGTCAAAATCCAACTAAGTTTACATGACCATTATTATTAATACGAAAATTTATCAACTAAATCAAATAGACACATTATTATTTCAAGAGTGATAACTAATACTAGATAACTGTGGGTGATTAAATGAAGTGACATAATGGCAATACTCCCATCACATGCACATCACCTTCAATGTTTATCTAAAACAATAAAATAAACAAGGATTAGTCCACGACTCAACAAGTATATAATAAAATAATAAACATCAACATTGTCATCAACATTATCTCATTTATATCATACTCCACGTTACTCAGTGTAAAATTCTTCTCTCTTTATTGAAATACAAATACTCATGCACACATCTCTTTCTCTTTACCATATACCGGTATAGTAGAGTGCAACACCCGTCGGTGTTCACTCGGGCCCATCCAATTTAATGCGGGGATCTTAAGCCCGTTCTCCTTCACATGAGTACCTCATCTCCACTTCCGTGGAGTGCCTATCTAATACAGAGTGTCTGATCTTCACGACGTAGTATCAAGATAACTTGAGCAATCTCTTGATGAATACTAGCTGATCCTCGCTGCCAAATACAATAGACTTGCAACTCTTTGATTCGCCGAGATCATACGCGTGCTAGACTTCATGGGACCACCGAGTTTATCACAATTAATGCATATACGATAAACATGAAATTTGTTGTCTACCCCATAATCTCCAATCAAATTAAATTTATAAGTGTAGGCATATGTACTTATTAGTGATTTTAGACATCCAACTTCAAAGATCTATCAATCACACTATACAGCTCTTTTGGTTAATCGAGTATGATATAACATAAAGAATCATTAAGGGCTATTCTAGTAAGAACTTTCTTATGAGTAATCAATTCAACATTATATAAATTAAGCATATTAAAATCAGAATGTGGAATCATTAAAGAAACACAAGAATTTTCAATTTTACTTACCTCTTCGTGATATTCTATTAATTCAACACATTTGTTGTTACCTTTAACATTCTCCTAAGTTGATGTAGGTGTAGTAGGTAGAGTTTCTTCATAATCTAACAATGAAACAAGCATTCCATATACAATCATGGTTATCTCCTCATCTTCCATCTCAAGTGGTGCGGGTTATTTAGCATTCAGCTTCTTATGTCCTTAGTCAACCTGCACGATGTGAGAAACAATACTAGAAGTAGAGAGTAAGTCGTTAGTTTTAGAAATAACCTCACTTGATGTTGGGGTTTGGATTATCAAATCCGAAATCCTTTGTGTATACTGCACTAGTCCAGAATCACGCTAGTGCACACAGTAGCAACATAGATGAAATACCGTTTCATACAACGAATTAATTAACAAAAGTACCAAATTATTATTAAATAATAGCAACGGATCTTATGGTTAAGGTTTACACAACTATGCCTCAAAGGCTTAGGAAACGAACAAACTTTGCAGTAGAAATAAAATAACTTGGGACATTTGACATGCCACAAGCAATTGTCCAGGGAAACGCACATCTAGTTGACAAAGTTTTTGTAGTACTCCTTACAAAATTCTGAGTTCACTGGTCATTCCTCAACAACTGATCATCAATAGCGTATAGCCGTGAATACAAAAAGTACTTAGCAAATCGTAGGAAAATGATGCAATTATATTTATGCAAGGCTTAACAAAGGAATAGTCATATGGTTCTTCTGTAGAAAGCAATAACTTGAATTTAAATACAATAAATAGATTGATTGCAAATTTAAGAAAATATAATAAATAATGGGTAAACACAACATAAATAGACTGGCGAGGCTTCACCCATCACCACCTAAAACAATCATCAAACCACTGAACTCTTCAGTAGTAACTTTAGACATCCAAATCAACAAATGAACTCCCCATTCATTTTCCAACAATTCCACCTTTTAACATTTTTATGAAAAACTCTATACCTCATGTGAAATTCCCAAACATGTCCATGATCGTAGACATGGCTATTCGAATAATTTCACACTCTGTAGAGGTTGTACTGTTTTACCCACAAGATATGACCATCTCTTAATGTCAGCCATTACACACTTCCTTTAGCGTGTGACTAAGAAGATTATCACAAGACCTTTACACTACTGCATACTAGTACCACCCTGCCTAGTGAGTACATCTCCTCAGCCCTATGATGTGACCTAGCCGGTCTACCCTCAGCATGCATCTCATGTCTTTAATAAGAGGCTCACCATTGTGAGATTGAATGAAGTAACCATCCAATCATCACCATACATCCTGGTGTCTCATCGAGTCAGAGTAACCCTCTGCTCGCACGCCCATTGGAGTACCCCTCCAATTCAAACATGCAGGAGAGCACAAGCATACTACAAGTTATTTAGCCAAGTCTGTCCCAAATTAGACATGTGGTTGTATGTTCAAGCCTAATTCAATGGTGCACAAGATTAAGTCGTTAAATAGTCTCGAGCGAGACATCCACATCCCAAATATGTTAACTGCACCCTTTTTCTATAGATCACTTGCCCGAGTGAAAACTATTTTGTTTAACTAAGACCAATGGCATACCCTACCATAGCACAATAAATTTTACAACAGTGGCAGTCTGCCACAATTCTATATCTCATTAAGTCAAAATTATTAATATTCATCATGTGATATGAACGTATCGTACAACTAAGCATGTCTAAGTATAGCTAAGGTAACGTAATTGTTGGTAATACATTTATGTCCAACTATTAATGTCCCAACCTAGGGCACCAATAGATATAGGGTATTGAAATAATCAAGGCGACATAATGACAAATAGGTATTTAATTAGCTATTCCCATCAAATAATCGTAAGTAAAGAAATAGCATGCAATTTGTATAAAACAAAATATTTTTGCAAACATAGGTTCAATATGATCAAAGGTTACGACTCCCTTGTTTGTATACAGTTGCTGCTGAATCTTGATCTTCAAATCCTTTGTTCACTCCCTGAGGTTCAACGCCTACCGGAAAAGAAAGCAAAAAATATAAATAAACAACAAATAGAGACTCAAACAAACTTAAAATTGAAAATAAATAGCTCTTAAATGAAGAGCTCGATTTTAGATAAATTTAGAAATTTGAGTGGGTTCAATTGGAGCTTATATGAAGGAGAACGGGATTTCGAAAGGTTGAACGGGAGAGAAACTCAAGAAAATAAGAAAGGAGAGAGAAAATCAGAGACTGACATGTAGGGCTATGGTCTATGGACCAAATCCAAGGAAAGACTACAGTCCACGGTGGACCGGGTTCATGGAATAGGGTTCGACTAACCTGGTAGTTTTGACGTGGCTGATGACGCAAGGCTAGGGATAACGTGTCGGATGACATGGCTGCACAGGTGGACAGTTGATGTGGCGATGACGTCACAGCTGATGCAGCGGCTAGCTCAGGATGATGATGTCACTGTTGACATCGGCATGATGTCACAGCGGCTCAGGCTCACTAGTGAGGAAAAAGACGACACGACCAATGGTGCTTTAGCAACAGATCGGGGATGGGACTTGGGGGATCCGGTTGCGGGTGAGACAGCGAAGCCAGAGAGGACAATAGGGACGGTAGAGACTCACTAGCGAAGGAGATCGCATGGAAGAAGCTCAGGAAGACCTCTAATGGCACGACGGCGCTCCAAGATTTCTGCCGAGCTCATACACGGTGAAGACGGAGTCCCGGGCGACGTGTATGGCACATCATGGGGCATCCGTTCTGAGGTTCCATGACGACGGTGGATGAGGCGCCGACATGGAAAGGACACGACAACAGCTAGGGTTTCATCCGGGCAAGCTAGGCTGATGGGGTTGCGGGCTGGGTCAAGCAAAGGTGGGCCAGGAAATGGGCGATACATCGGCGGCCCAAGAAAGAAAATGGGTTAGGCAAGGTTTTGGCCTAAGGATTTTTTTAGAAAAATAAAATATTTCCAAATTAGGAAAATACTAGAAATTCAAATAAATAGCAAATAAATTCAAAAAAATGAAAAAAAATAGAAAAATTCTTTACAACATAAGAACCTAACTTTATTTAATTTTATGTATAGATTAATCAAATTAAATATTTTCATTATAGGAGAATTCAATTTATGCTTTATTTAATTTGAGAAAAATTCAAATGGTTCCTTTTGATTTTAAAACTTTTCAAAGTGCAAAAATTGGGGTGTTATACTTGACCTATCATCTACATCTCTCATTTCTTATGCTATACATATCGTACTCTAAATTTAGATGCTTTTAACCTCACATATGGTGAAATTACACAACTCACTCTTTTTTAAAACTCACTCAATTTGGCTATGTGGTTCTCATTCTCACATGGTTTTTGATGCATATCCTGAATTTTCCTTTCCACTTCAATACCATATGTCACAATGTTATACAAACTACTAAAATATTTATGTTGAACTGCTACGGCGATATAAAAATTGAAACATATTTTGAAGTGTTCTTTCTCTTTTAGTGCACTAGTGACACTAGCATGTCGCATTACACATTTCAACTCAATATAATAATCTTGGACAGATTTGCATCCTTGTGTAATGCTCTCCACATGATGGAGTAGCTCCCGCTCATAACAGGGTGGCACAAACTTGCTTCTCATGAACATCTTTAAATCTTCTCAAGTTCTGATGAGGTATCTTTTGCCAAACAATTATTGCCACCAATTATATGTATAATCTTCAAACTCCATAGTGGCTCTTATCGCCTTGTTAGCTTTTGGAGTAATTTCAATTTTAAACACCCATTCCATTTATTCTTCACATGCAAGATATTCTTCTAGATCATTAATTCCATAGAAGGGAAAATGTCAATACTTTTCTCGTGACATGACTAGTAAAATAAAAGAAGAAGTATACAATTATGAATGCATGCAAGTATATGTGGAATCACTCAATCTCATCATTCTTACCAAATCAAATTCTCATCTTTCATAAATGAATTAAAGCCGACAACTTACACTTTGGTAGTCGTAGAAGTCAACGATGGTGATGATGAAGCGAATAAAAGATTGAACCCAAAGCACAACCGTGGTTATTTGTGCAGCCTGGTATGGAAATTGTTTACCTACTCAATCTGAAATATTTGATATTGTAAAACTTGGTAACAAATCCAAACTAGAAATTCAAAGCGTAGTTTCTTATTCTTGTCAAGATATAAGTGATGATTAAAGCAACTCATGTACAAAGAGAATTGAACTAAGTGGAATAAAGGAATGAGCTAAAATAAAGTATATAGGCAGCACAAAAGCTCTATTGCACAATTCTTCGAGAGACGGTAGCTAATTGCTTACAGAATTTAAAAGGGCACAAGATTGCTCTCAATTTAATACAATTGCACAAACTGAAAATAACGAACACAAATTAGGGTATTGCTTAATACAAATTAGGGTATTGCTTAATGTAGTATGGCCGGCCACTATTCTCTTTTCCTTTCTTTTTCTTTCTTCCTTTTCCCCTATCCTTTTGGCTCTTCTTTTCTCTTTTCTTTCTTTTGGTGACTTTCGGCCAACACTAGTATAAATAAAAGTTTTGAAATCATAATTTGATGTTATAAGAAAATATAATGATATGACGTTTCTATATTATGCAATATATTAATATGAATAATCCTAAGATATATCAAAACATTAAAATATTTGCAAATAATGAATTGGTTCACAAATGTGAGGACACTGATATTTTTGTGATTTTATGGTTTATGGATGTTATTAGACTCAACCAACTCAAAGGAACAAGTTACAACACAAAATGACGCAAGAAAACCCTAATTCGGCTAAAACAGTGCAACAAACTTGTCACTGCAACTAAAGTGTGAAAATGACTGAATTTGTCTTTGTTCACAATTGAATGAACTGAAGGTGATATTCTAAGCTTTCAAACTAGTATAAGAACACACAATTTCGATATCTTGTGTAGAAGTTTAGCCAAAAAACCAAGATGCATAGATTTTACCTAAATTCAGCCGATTTGATCGAATCCAAATCCAAATAAAATTTGGTTTCAACCAATCCAAAGCACAATGGGCATCTCCCCTGATGTGTCAACAAACACACCGGCTCACCCCTTGGCGATCGCCCTAATAGTAGAGCCTGCTGAAAGCCACCCACATACTTTGCTACCTAGTCTTTGGGGCAATGAACATCATCCGCTACTTTTCCTCCTGCAATAAGACCTCTACAATTTTTGGCCCAACGGATCGTGTGACCCCATGATGGATAAGGCAAACATCAATTTGGCTACCCTCTACTGTTCAACAGATGACGCTAGTGGCTCCTTCTCATCCCCGAACTTTGTGTCGTTAACTGGGGGAGACGACGAGGATACCACGGCCCATACTGACCACACTGACAGCCTTCCCAGGTCATGGCTGCTTCATGGGTCCTTCGGGCCAATTTCAACCACCATGCCGGCCCACCTTGAGTCTACCAATTACTGTGCCATGCCGAGCACTATCATTTGTCAACTACTCCCTACTATGCCATGTACTAAATTGTATGCGCAGCTACATCTATCATCAGCAATGTACCTCGGATCTCTAGTTCTTTCTCCTAATGAAAATGAGTAAACGTCAGTCTACTATTCTAAATTGGAATGTGCGAGGACTCAACAGTGTGGCTAGACGTGCCACGGTTCAGTAGACTCTTGAAGCCACTCGGGCCACCATTGCCTGTTTCCAAGAAACGAAGTTGCAATACATAAACCATCCCTTAGTACTACAAACTAGTGGACAACTGGTTGCTACCTACCAGCCCAAGGTGTAAAGGGTGGAATCCTCCTTCTCTGGGATAACGACAAGGTTGAAGTGACAGCCCCAACCATCTGTCAATTCTCACTAATAGCAAATGTCTCCCTCAGGAATAATGATACCTCCTTGCTAACTGTGGTGTACGTACCGTCCAAAGACCGGGACAAGCCTCTGTTTCTGTAAGAGCTTGCTTTGCTGGCCCCATCGCCTCCCACACCTTGGCTCCTTCTCGGTGACTTCAACTTGATCTATGAGGCAAGGGAAAAGAACAACACCAACCTCAATCGCCGGTTAATGATAAAATTATGTGCCATGATTAATCGATGCATGCTTTGCAAAGTTATGCTTCACAATCGAAAGAACACATGTAGCAGTGAGTGGGATGACCCAACGCTAGTTAAGCTCAATCGCTTTTCCTGTAACCATGGATGGGACACCTTGTTCTCTCATCATATACTGCAAGCCCGCTCCTCATCCATGTCCAATCATTGCCCACTTCTGCTGAAAAGTGAGAACAGCCCTAAGAAATCGAGGCCCTTCGAGTTTGAAAACTTCTGGCCTTGTCTCCCAAGATTTCTTGAAGTCATCCAACAAGCATGGATAGAGCCACACACACACTAACCCTTTTAGGTGGCTGATGCACATGCTTCACATGACCGCAAAGGCACTACGCACCTGGAGCACAACAATCTTGAGCGATGCTAAACTATAGTTCCACGTAGAAAATGTGATCATCCTACAACTTGATGTACCTCAAGAGTCAAGGCAGCTCTCCTAGCCTGAACTCCAATTTCACAAAGCACTCAAGCTACTGGTCCTTGGATTAGCAACGGTTGAAAAGGCACGCAAGTGACAGGCCTCTCGGATCACTTGGCTCAAGGAGGGGGATGCAAGCACCCATTTTTTTAACCTTAAGGCCAATGGATAGTCCTGAAAGAACCTCATTCAATCCCTACAAACTGACCAATGCATCACCACTCTCTACAAAGACAAGAAGCATGTGTTGTTCCAACACTTTTTGTCACTACTTGGGGCAAAGAGTGCACACTCCCAAGACATCAACTGGCAATACCTTAACCTCCCTGCCTATGATGTTGCTGATCTAGAGGTGGACTTCATAGAGGAAGAGGTGCATTAGGTAATCAACCAATTGCCAGCTAAAAAATCCCTAGGCCCAGATGGCTTTACTAGCACCTTCTACAAGCACTGCTGGGATACAGTCAAACTCGACATCATGGCTATGTTCTGTTGTATTCAAAACTGCTTGGCAGGGGCCTTCGGTCTCCTAAACACAGCTTCGATTACCTTGATCCCTAAGAAAGATGTGTCAGGTAGGGCCATTGACTACCAATCAATTAGCCTTATCCACTCCATTGCAAAGATCATATCCAAAGTTTTAGCAGTATGCCTCTCAAGGCACATAAACTCACTCATCTCAAATTCCCAAAGTGCCTTCGTCAAAGGGCAATGCATCCAAGACAACTTCTTGTGTGTTCGAAACCATGTGAGAGCTTACCATTGGACTCGCACCCCCGTGTTATTTTTAAAATTGGACATTGAGAAAGACTTAGACTTTGTCTTAGGAATACCTCCTTGGCCTACTGCAAGCCCACGACTTTGGTCCTCAATGGCATGAGTGGCTATCCATCTCCTTCGCGACGTCTTCTTTGTCTATGCTTCTCAATGGAGTATCAGGGACTCAGGTCAGACATCAACATGGACTGAGGCAGGGTGACCCCTATTACCTTATCTCTTCATTTTAGCCATTAACCCATGACACTTCATCCTAACTCCAGCCACTGAAAATGGCATGCTATCACCCTTGAAAGGTTGCGCCTCCTCATTCTGAGTCTCACTCTATGCAGATGGTGTTGTAATCTTCTTGAACCTAGTCAGGGAAGAGCTGGAGACAACCATCGCCATCCTATGTCATTTTGGAGACGCCTCTGGCCTGTGGGTCAACCTGCAAAAGAGCATGTTAGCCACAATCCATTGCCGGGGCCTAGACCTTGACAACATCCTACAAACTTTCATGGTGATGTCACACATTTCCATATGAAATACCTTGGCACACCTCTCACATTGGGCCGATTGCGGTGTGTCGATCTCCAACCCATCCAAGATAAAGCTGCGTGACGACTGGCAGCCTAGCAAGCATGCCATCTCACGCGGGGGGCCGCCTCACCTTGGTCAAATCTGTCTTGACCTCACTCCCAATTTACCTCCTAATGATACTCAAAGCACCAAAAAAATTCATCAGATATTTTGACAGAATAAGGAGGAAGTTCCTATGGGCGGGTAACACCGCAATGCATGGTGTGGGGACTGCAAAGTGTCGTGGCCAATGGTTTGCCGTCTGATAACTATATGCAGCCATGGAATTTTGGAACTAGAGAGGTTCACACGAGCATTCCACCTACGCTATCTATGGCTTGAGTGGACGGCTCCGGATAGGCCATGCAATGGAACACCATGCCATGTGACCTCATTGACTAGTAGTTCTTCTTGGCGGCTACTAAAGTCACCATCGAAAATAGCCGAAGAGCAACCTTCTGGATTTCTAGGTGGCTGGAGGGTGCATGATCACCTTCTGAACTTGCACCATAGCTCTTCAAACACTTCAGGTGGAAGACAAGATAATATTGGTAGCGAATGCCCTGCAAGACAAAAACTGGATTCATGATATTCAGCATAGTCTGACTCTCGAGCTCCGTAGGGCATATAAAATTATGGACAAAAATACAATCAGTAGCTTTAAAGCCGAAAATGCATGATGAGATTACTTGGACACAAACCTCCAACGATGCCTATATAGCTAGCTCAGCATACCACGCGCAATTCACATGATGCATATCCAAGTCCTTCCGCGTCATGATTTGGTCAGCATGGGCATCATCGCGCTGCAAAATCTTCCTCTGGCTTACCTTACAAAATCGGCTATAGACGGTACAATGCTTGCAACTTAGGGGTGGCCAAATTAATATTTCTATCAAATCTATTGTCAAAACCTAAAAACTGCACATCGCCTCTTTGTAGACTACCTTCAAGTTCGACATTTGTGGTTATTCATTGCCTGATGGGTCCACTTGCAATCACTCCTATCGGATCAATAGGAACCGAACAAACATCTAGAGCGATGGAACCTTGACTAGGTAAACTGCCTATTGGGACTATTGAAAGGTATCAAAACGCTGACATCTTAATATGCTGGAAATGGTGAAAGCACGCAAACAAATGGTCAACCAATAGAGGCATTCTTCAATCAATCAAGCATGAGGCATCAAACTAGATTTTTGCAGGACTAGCGGAACTTAAAAAACTAGTAGAGCGACAAACTTGAGAAAACCCTCATGTCTTCCTTTCTTTCCTTCTCCTTTTGTACCAAGTCTGGTGCAGTCTCCACCGCCTTGTAAATTTGACCTATCATCCTACTATAAACACATAGCCAGCTGTCTTAAAAAAAAGAATCCAACTGGAAAAATACCATCAAATGACCAAGAGAAGATCGGGTTACCTGGTAAAGGAGCGCCACTCCATGAAATTAGAATATTGCTGTAAGTGTAACATAAATTATACCGCTGGTTCATAATTGGAGAGAAGGACTGTGTAATCATTTTTTCTTTTGAAAATTGAGGACTATTTAATGTTAGCATGTGGGGTTTCCATCACCAGCACTTGGTATCAGACCAGCTTGAATTGCAAAAGTCATGCTAGGGCTCTTCCAGGAAAGTCAACCAATGATGAGGTCAATTTTTCACAAAAATCTCAGCGGAATTCGCTGATTTTCACCAAAAATCTTGCCTTTGCGGCGGTCTCCTTTGACGATGTTCAACAAGTTTGGGCAATTATTTTCTCAACCTCCATATCAGAGCGGCTTGCACGGCAGGTTTCACTAATACAAGAATGTATATCACAATCGGTTCTTTTTCGTCATCACAGTCAGTTCTAGTGGCGATATAAAGTCATTAGACAGTGATGAGGCGACACTATCACAGTCGGTTTTCGCCCGATTGTGATAAATGTATCATCACAATCGGTTCTTACTCAGAATCGATAGTGATGGGGCTTCATCACAATCGGTTTTTATAAAGAAGTGATAGTGATGAGGAGCTCATCACTATCGCTTCTGCGATAGTGATGAGGGGTGTGTTGTTTCCTATTTGTGCACCTTCCTAAAAACAACACATATTATACACAATATGCATATATCATATTCACATAGCACAGATTACACACAGTATGCACATATCACATTCACAGAAGCACAACTTGAAGTAAGAAATTAAAGGCTATATGCACACTTCAAATAACAAATTAAAGGCTATATGCACACTTGAAGCAAACCAAAGCACATTTTCGGTCAATATCGGAATCTGGTTACTTGTAGTATCGACAACACTATGGGCATATATCACGTTACCATCCCATATCATCTTCAAAAGTAGTACTTACAGATGAACCTATTTTATATGTCATAAAGTTACTCTGTTACTCATCTATCACATGTTCTTCAACTATCACGTTTTGATTATAAATGTTTTGTTTATGTATAATACATTTTGAACCTATTTAAGAAATAAATGTTGCATTCATGTTATCACAATTTAATTATTAGATAGTTTTTTAGTTTGACTATATTTGATTTGTCTATAGGTGGTACATTTTGAAATTACTACCTAAAACCTTTAGCTATGTCTATGGGGGACCGAGAGTGGCTGAGGGCGGGCGGGCGGGCAGGGAGCAGGAGGCTCGGCCTGGGGCGGCGATGCAGCTAGGGGCGAGGGTGGGGGGAGGTGTGTCGGGAGAGCACGAGCAAGGAGATGAGAATGTGTAGAAGAATGCAAATTAAAAGCCATTAAGTGATTTTCTGTATCAGTTCTGCTAAAATAACGACACTGATTATATTTCTATCTGTATCGGTTATTATCCGAAATCGATAGCAATACCCATCTCTATCGTTTTTTTAGCCGATAGCAAAGTAAGAGCTAAGAACGGTGGGTAGCTCGACGTCATCTCAATCGGGTTTAACTAAAAACTGACACAAATATTATTCTTATCTCCAACATAAATATGAATCTAGTCTCAATCGGTTTTACCTTAAAACCGACACTAATATTATTCTCATCTCAATCAGTTTTACCTAAAAACCGACACAAATAGGTAATCTCATCACCATCGGTTTGAACTGAAAACCGACACAAATATGAAGCTAATCACAATCGGCTTCACCTGAAAACCGACACATATATGGAAGTTCATCTCAATCGGGTTTACCTGAGAACCGACACAAATAGGAACATCATCATCAGTTTTAACTGAAAACCGACACAAATAGGAAGCAAGAGCGCCATCAAAGAACGTAACAACCTATTGACAAGATTAGTAACCAGAGCAAAGAATAACTTGCAACTCAAAACTTGTTCAATATTGGCAGAAAGGACAAGATATACAACCATCACAGTACGCCTTATCACCATCTGTTTATTCTTTTATAGAACACGAACCTATTGTGAAATGTTAAATGTACTATATCAAGGTCAGGTTTTGATACAGATGAACATATATAGAATTTGTAGCTGCAGGAAAAAAAAGGATGGTTAGGACATTATGAAAAAAGCCCGGTTTGTACCATGATTTGTGCAGGAACCATCTTGATGGAACAATACCTGAATTATTTGAAATTTTTGCAAAAACATACTTTAGGATACCACAAAGATTTTTCAAAAAGAATTTTCGAAAAAAGAGTCAGTATTAAAAAGATACGATAAATTTCACTTCGTAGGCATAATTTTTGCTTCAAGAGTATAAATAACCTAGTGAGACACATCACAATCAGTTCTCACTTAAGAAGCGATAGTGATGTGCACACACATCACTATCGTTTCTTATATGAGAACCGATAGTAATGTGCACGTGCTCATCATTATCGCTTCTCACATATGAACCGATAGTGATATGCACGTGCTCATCACTATCACTTCTCACGTAAGAATCGATAGTGATTATTATTAACATCTCTTCTAAATCATCTATCGCAATCGTTTCCAGATAAAACGATAATGATATATCATTCTATAGTAGTGTTTCTTCAAGAACCAACACCTCTCACCATGGTCCTCAAGCAGTCGATCGACGGCTTGCCAATCCGGCAAGCTACGCCCTCCTGCTAGCAACAAGAGACTGAAGAACAAAAGACTTGGCGCCGTCGTCTTCGTTACGAAACAAGCCCTATTCAGCGACCGGTTCCATGCCTCCAAAGCTCGTCGACGGAAGGAATCCCCTGGGCATCGAAGACAGCTGCATGAGGAGAGACGCGTGGAAGCTGCGCTGGTAAGGGTATCACACGCGTCCATCTTAGTCGGTTCAATGCCATTGCTGTAATTTGCTTTAATTTTGAGGGCAACGCTTTACCTTCCATGTGTTTGAATTGTCCCAGCAAGGAAGCTTATTGCCTTAAAAAAAACTGGCTAACACATGCTGGTGGCAGTTTGGCACTTATGAGTTGTACAACTAGGGATGGTAATGGGGACCTGATCCCTATTCCTCCGCGGGAAATTCCCTTATTAGGGGACGGGGATGGGGGAAATCTCTTCCCGCGGGGGGTTTATCGGAGAAAATATTGCCCCCGTCGGGGATCACGGGGACGGGGACGTTCCACCGTTCCTTGTCCCCGATCCCCGTCCCCGTGTTATCACTAATAGGTGGAAGTAAATGATCATTCTCAAAAGAAAAAATATATATGTGAGGTTATTATTAATAAATATGCTAAATATGAATTACTCTAGTGATTCACTCACACTTCAACCACACATGCACCATTACTCTAGTGATTCATTCATGTAGCATGTGATCTTTTATATAGCATTTTCGAGGATTATTCCCGTCGGGCCCATAAACCGTCGGGATCGGGACGAGGAGAATTAAGCCCCGTGTACGGGGACGGGGACGGGGGCGGGGAAATTTTGCTTATCGGGGATCAGGGATGGGAGGGCGCTCCCCGTGGGGATTTTCCCCGTTGCCATCCCTATGTACAACCGCCAAAGTTTGGGTATTAGTAGTGCTGTGAAAAACAGTATGCGTTATACGGATCGACAAGGTACCGCTAAACGATTAATCGCAATATGGTTGATTACTCAGAATTTAACGGATGATTATATGTTTATATTAATATATTTATTTACATTTAAAATTAATTAAAAATATTTTAGTTACCCGAAGTTATTGTAAATTAACACTTTACAAAACATGTTTTACATTTCATTATTTATACTTCATCCAAAGTTGCATACTATGACACAATATTATAAACTAATTTATTGCACGTATTGAATAAAAATAAGCTATTTTTTTATTAAATGAGAAAAACAGATGATTAATCAGAAAACGACCGATTAATCAGATTATACCGTCAATTAATTATTCGACTACGTTAATTGCACTCTGATTAAACTATTCATAACGATTTAGTCATCATCACCGATTAATCGCCCGACTAATCGATCGAGTCGGACGTTTTTCACAACAGTGATTAGTAGTAATTTGAGAGTGCTCTCACCGATCTTTTAGTGAGGACACATTTAGGTGTTGTGGCGTGGTGCCTATCTCTTCATTCTCCCTTCTCTTTCCTTTTTCTACCCGTTCCGTCTACTTCAACATAAAAAGATTGGATTCGAAACTTTCAGATGAATCAAAGCTTTCAATTCGAAAACTAAGCAAAAAACTTTTGGCTGAAAACTTTCCATTCCACCGAAAGATTTCATTAAAAAACTTTGGTTCGAAAACTTTCAATTCAAAGACTTTCAGTATGAAAACTTTCTATTCAATTGAAATTTTCGATTAAAAATCTTCCAATTCAAAAAAGTTCGTTTTCGAAAAACTATTGATTAAAAACTTTCAAAATGGTTAAAAATACTTCATATTTAAAAACTTAGGGGTAATTTAAAACAAGATTTTTTTTGAAATTGAGGGAAAAGAAATGGAGGAGGACAGGGTCAAGAAGTAGATGCCACTAAGTGTCGTAATGAGAGGGAATAGAAGTGGGAAAAGGAAATTAGAGGAAGGAGATGACGCTATATGTCGCAACGAGTAGGGGTGAAATCGAATCGGATATATGCCAACCAACCGACTGGATTTGTTTGGATCAAATTTAGCTAGTCATGTCAGATGGTCATTGGATTAGGCATCGGTTCTAGATAGTTGGTTTTGAATTCAGCACCGGATCCAACGGATCACTATTCATCGAATAGAGATATTTTTTTTGAAATTTGGTCGAGAGCTCTAGCATTCACTATAGAAGAAAAGAACAACAGCTAGGCTACAAACGCATACACACATGCTACACACGTGCTGCACCCAACCCTCATGCGCACGTGCGTCAGGCCGTAGCCTCGAATGCGAGCGGGAGGGGACGCGCGCCGGCGTCCCCACCAACTGAGCTAGGATTGTGATATTTTGATTATATTCTCGAATAATTCCGGACAACTCTATTCGGATATTCGAATTCGAATATTTACAGCCATATCTAGCAGCTTCAATTGGGTCTAGCCAAATAGCCCAAGCTAGACCCTCCCTCCACGGCTCCACCTTTCTACAGCCGTCCCATCTGGCATCCCTCGGTCAGTGTTGGCGGCCACCAGAGCTTGACATGCAAGAATATGGTTCTACTTGACTACTTGAATACCTACTATTCTTTTACAAAACATAAAGTAATATTTAATACTTTGCAACTTTGTTGGACTACCTTATAAAATTGCTTGTTAAATTGCGATAATCATGTTGCATGTTGAACTCATATGGTTAATTAATCATTGATATGTGTGCAATATGTGGTATCTATTTTCACATGATATCCGATAATAAATATTTGGTACCGTATTGATTTCGCTCTGTATTTGTTTCAAATTCATAATCAATATTATCCGCGTCGTATTCGTATCTGGTACTATTTTTATCCAACTTCGCATCCGACAAAAATATGATTTAGGATATGAAAAAAATCGATATTGGATCGAATTCAAGTCGACCATACCCCTAGTGACAAGTGACCGTCTCCACCGAATAATTGGTGAGAACGCTCGCAAATTAATAAAACCGCCAAATTTTGCTCCATACATTCGATTATGGCTATAACAGATAGATAGGTTTAAACAACCGTGTTTTTCTTTCGAGAAATCTCCAAAGAATCTAAACAAAACTTTTATCGAAAAGATACCGCGGTCATGCAAATGCTTGAAGTAGCAAGCACCTCAAACAGCTATTGAGAGTTTGAGACACGCCACAGGCGTGGGCGGCCTCAACGACTAATGTGGAAGAGTTCACAGTCCAACGAACGGAGCCCTCCCCTCACACCCTCCTCCAACCCAGAAACCCGTCCAGGTCCATTCCATCCGCAGACAACAACGCTCGGTAAACCCGCCCTTTCCCAGACACCTCACGTGACGGCCAAACCCAACCCAACCCAACCCAGCACCAACCAACCAAAGCCAGCTTGTTTTGGGGCGAAAACACGGGGACCAAACGCCCAGCCGCGGCAGGCAAGACGGACTGACGCGCGCGCACGGCCTCACGTGCCCCGGCCCCCCACCGTCCTAATCCTAATCCCCTCGCGAGTCGCGAAGACCAAGCAGTAGTACTCGCTCGGGCGTTATAAATGCTCCCCCCACGCCACCCTCTTCGACCCCTCTACGAATCCCTAGGCCGAGAGGTGGGAAGAGACGACCGGCGCGGTAGGGCTCGGGAGAGGCTGAGGAGACGCGGCTGGAGGAATCAAATCAAATCAAATCCGACCCTCTCCTCCTCCTCCAGCCCGCCTGTCCGGCTGCGCAGTTTTCTTGCCCCACCTCCGCTTCCTCGCCCTGTTCCTCCCAGGTGATTCTTGCGACCGGCCATCTTGTCCTTTTGGTTACGTATGTGCTGCGCTGGTTAAGAATTTGTGGGATTGAATAGGGAACGGGGGGGATAGTGACATCTTGGTTGCGTAATGCGGCTGCCGAATTTTAGGTGGCGATCGTTTGCCCGAAATTTTCCTCGGTTGGTTGACAGGTTGGGGATTTGGATTTGGGGACGATGTCGACAGTGCTGAGTTTTTTTTTTTTTGGGGGTGGGACGGTTTTGGAAGGTTCTTGGTGAGATTAGGAGATGGGGATTCTTGTATCTTTGACGAGATTCCTTTCTAAGATCCAAATTTGTCGTTGCTTGTGCAGGGAAATAAAGAAGCAGCAAGATGGTGCTGTGGGTCTTCGGGTATGGGTCCCTGATCTGGAACCCTGGCTTCGATTTCGACGAGAAGATCCTGGGATTCATTAAGGGCTACAAGCGCACGTTCAATCTAGGTATGGCTGCTCCTGATTGTTAATCCGGAATCAGTAACTGAACCTTGTGACTGTCTTGGCCTGAAGATTGATGTCTCTTCCTTTTCCCTACAGCCTGCATTGACCATAGAGGCACACCAGAGAATCCTGCGAGGACCTGCACCCTTGAATCCGACGAGGAAGCCATATGCGTAAGCAAGAACTGCTTTGTCTATCATCCTTTCCGTGTTTATAGCGTTTACAGCAATGAATTATAGCCTAATTCACACGATATTGTAGATTATTCTTCTCTAGGGATTGCATTCGACTTGTTGAGCCTTGAAATATAGGTGTGAAAATGCATGCACGAAAGTAGGGTATTCTTCGGGAACCAGCCATAGAACTAAGATACTAACAAGTCCTGGCGACTGATCAAACGAACTTCCTTAAAGGTGTCAATGATAACCGTGCAATACTTGATGAGCGGCTTTGTTAATTTGATACTGACTTAGCTTAAATAGTGCTCTATTGTGCTGGTATGTAAATCAGATGAAAGAAATTTGACTTGCTCTCCTTGCTTTTCATTACGAGTGAGAGGAATACGATATTGTATTTCACATTGTGCTAAAATCTATCAGACAATTCTGACATGGACTACTTTTTGTGAAGAGCAATTTGACTCAAGTTTTCTTTCCACCACCTTACCATCCCTACAGAAAACCATTACAGCAAGTAGTTCTTATTCAGTCTTAGATCACAATTGTTATCACACATAATGTTCCAACGTGCAAACGGTTGTGCTACATTGGCCTTGAATTCTTATAGAACCTTCCAGATATGGAAAGAGAAGTCAAACAAGAGTCTGGTGGACAATAAAAGAGGGATATCGGGGTACACTTGGAAAAGAACAATGATATATGGAATGATTTGTTTTTACATGGTATAGATGCTATGTGCATATGTAACACAACACCTTCATCATTCCAAATTTTCAATACCTTAGCCTTATACACTAGTGACTCACTCACACTAGCATAGTGGACCTTCAAGTGAGCTCAATACAATACATAGCTGACTCACCAGCTCATGTAACTGACATTGACACATCACGCCCACCACCAAAATTGCCACCACAATATTCAATCTTATTTGAGACTGATAAGCTCATGCAAAGAACAATGACTATCAGCTTGAATCTGCTGGCAGTTTCTCCTCACAGAGCTTGCTTTATCCTGTTCCTATGCTATAATTCCTCTCTTTTGTGTGTCAAATACTTGCCATCCAACTTCGTGATGGACAAATAGAATTCCTGGTCAATTATCTATTGATATGGAACTTAAAAAAGGTTTGCTATTTTAGAAGTTCTAGTAACCAAATTTAGTATTCTGATACACATAAATTTTTTTTTTGGACTTTATCATTGTCACAAAGATGTTGATCCATTTCCAAAGATTTGTCTCATTGAAGTGCTTCTGGAATTCTATGAATATTTCAGTTCTCTTCTTTTGGTTTGCTTTTGATGTTTGTATTTACAGTTGATATGATTTCTTGCAGTGGGGAATTGCATATTGTGTCAGAGGTGGTCTTGAAAAAGAGCGAGAAGCAATGAAGGTGCAGTGCTTCATTTTTTCCCCTTTTGTTTATGGAATGTAAAAAAATTGGATATTCGTGTTAATGAAATGAGGCAGAGCTGCTGCCGGCATTGTTAAAGAAAAAAAAACTATGTTGACAATTTGTTTTGACATTTCAGTACTTGGAGAGAAGAGAATGTGAGTATGACCAGAAGATCTCTGTAGATTTCTTCAAGGTATTATATTTTCACGTCTTGCATTATTTAGAAAATTTTCGATTTTTTTTTTCATAATTCTCATTTTTCTTGTTGAACTTCATTGTTTAGGAAGGAGATTCTCTGAAACCAGCTGTGACGGGTGTACTGGTGTAAGGGTCCAAGTTTTACAATTGAAATTTTGTGTATTCCATGTTTATTTTCTGTCAAACTCACTTAACTTGGTGCATTTGCAGTTTTATATCAACTCCTGATCCAGTAGGCAACAAATACTATCTTGGCCCTGCTCCTTTGAAGGATATGGCAAGGTGGACTCTTGAAGTCATTGGCCTTTTTATGCATGGACTGCTGCATTAGCATCTCTTTCTGACTTCTTTTTCTATATTCTTGTTTAATACCAGTCAAATTGCTACAGCAAATGGCCCTACTGGGAATAATAGGGATTACCTGTTCTCAATGGAGAAGGCACTGTCCAACATAAGTAAGCAACCTTCTTTTATTGCATGTTTATTTGACTAAGCATGTAATATGCACTTTTTACACGTATTCCAATTGTTATTTCGAACGTGATAACATTAGTTGGCAGTAGTTTGTGTTTGTGCCAGTGGCTAGCCCGATGCTTGAATATTGGAGAACACGTGTGCTAGTGAGAACTTAGAATCTATATCCTGACAAATGGTGCTCATGTGACTTTGATCAGGTCATGAAGATGATTCGATCATTGAGCTAGCTAACGAGGTGAGGAAGGTGCTGAGCAGACCGAAGGAGAAGAGGATTACTGGCTCCGATATGTCACTAAAATCTCATGCTCCTCTTGTAAACCTGTCTGCGCTTCCTGAGGGCACTGTTGTGGACTCAAGATAGTAAGAACAAAAGGCCCAGCTGGATCGGGTGAAAGGGATCAAGTTTCCTCTGACCATACTCACTCTTTTGAGTCATGACGCTGTTAGATCGAAAGGTTTGCAGTTTGCTTCAGCTCTGTCGTATTGAGGACCAGTGTGTACTGATTTTCTTTTGCGACTATGTGGGAAGGCTGTAGCTTCCTGAGTGCTAATGCAAAAGCCGAGATCGAGTAGTGTTGTTTCGTTTGCTACACAAATAAAGGCATTTGATGACTTCAGCATGTTTGTACTGTTATCATTGTTGTGCATGCATAGTAGTGTGCAAGGTAGTACGGATGTTTTGAGCTTTGATTCCACTGTGTGATCGTATGTTCTGGTTCCGTCATGTTATACTGTAAATGCATCATGCTGTTTAGGAACACTCCTGTCATAACAATCTTAAACGTGGTTCGAAAATCCGCCGAAATGTCAGCCGTGATTTCGGATTTTCCAGTCCGGGCAAAAAAATCTTAAAAAAATTAAATTGCTACAGTATTAGAAATTTCGGTGAGGTTTTGTCAAATCTTGTTGAAATCTTAGGTTTTTTAGCCGGTTTTTAACGTTTTATGACCGGATTTGACCACATTTCGTCCGATAACACTTAAGAAAGCTATCTGAATTTTTTACTGTTCTAGCCCTGCTACAAAATTTTATGTCGCGATTAGCGTCCGATTCGAAGAAATAGCAAAAATAGCCTCTGCACAGTTTAATCCAGCGGGCTAGATGCGCGGGATTTTTTTTATTTTTTTTACCCGTACTTCCAGTGCACGTAGTCCGCGAGAATATATATATTTTTTAAAAAACTGCGTTCTGACCCGAGTTCTAGTGGTTTGGAACCGTTGGAACTCGTGGGGGGTGAGTAGAAGCGCTGGGGTCCGCAGGCCTTTGGCGGGTCGGCGAGGCGCGTCTGGCGGGCGGCAGGGTGAGCGTGTGAAGGGTGGTGGCGACAACGAGGGACGGTCGAACAACAGCACAGGTGAGGGGCGAAAGCAATGCCACGCGCAGGGAGAAAGAAGAAAAGCATAGAGGTCCAAACAATTGAGCGTGTGTGCGATTGACGCGCGGCGAAAAAATTTATTCTCTGCTGCCAAGAGTCATTTGAGTCACGTCGTTATGTCTCGTCCATACGCCGAAAGTAGAGGCAAATGAATGCTTCTTCGCTTGCATTCGCGCAGGAAACGGCTATAAATCACACCTCTTGTGCGATGGTCTGCGTTGAGCGCAAAACGTGAGAGGTAACAACAAGAGCGTGTGAGTTCGAGCGGTGCTAAGCGAGAGGCAGAAGAGAGAAGAAGGGAAAAAAGAGAGGAAAACGAGGTGGAGAAGGAAGTTTGGAAGTGTATTTTCGGAGGAATTTTTGTCATATGCATATTTTGTAGAAATGTGATTGGAGTTTATATGTTTGATGATTTGACGAGGGATCATTATTTGACAGGTATTCTTTGGGACGGTGAGTTCGTATATCCGTCGGTAGAGCTTCAGGAAGGTTGATTTCAAAGATACTCTGGCCGTCGCAATCATCAGTTGTGTTTCAGGCAGGTTAGTGTAAATATTAATACATTGAAGCACGGTAGTTGTACATGAGTAGTAGAAATAATAATGGTAAATATATAATGAGTACGAGATGAAATGACACTAGTAGTACACGATGGAACTTCGGATTTATAAAAAATATTGTGTACTTGTTGTGTTGTTAGTGCAATTAATAGTATAACGGTAAAATTGCTAGCAATGAACACATTAATATAAGTAACCGTTAGTGAAATGACGGGGTATAGAGTAGAAAATGGCTGCATGTTATTGAAATATCGTCTTTTTTTATAATATTGTGAAACTAGTAGTACGTATGAATGGCAGTGTTGCTAATATTGTAATGGTATGTTATTTCTTGTAATGTTATTCGGCTTACTGTTGTAGGATTTAATTTGTTAGGCGTAAAATATGTTGGACAATTAGTAAAATCGGGGAATAAGCTGTCCGTAATATTCAGTGTAGTATTTGTATGACATGAATGGATTGTTAGTTTGGTGAAACAAAATTGTGAAGTATCCAAGAAACAGTAGAATAACAGCACTGTTATTAGTTAAAAATTTAGTACCATTTAGTACTAAAAAATATGGCAGTACTAGTGACATCCGTGTTACGTAAAATTATGGGAAGAAGAAAAATAAACCTAGCACTGAAACAACGTCAATTTTTTTTGAAACTTTTTGTGGAGGTTCCTGACACATCGATGATCTTCCCGTAAAAATTTGATATGATTATAATTTATGAGGAATTTTTAAAAATTCAAACATTACAACTGTCACGATAAAACGTTCATTAGAAAGTTTGAACCGAATGAAAAATGGAACAAACCACGAGCGAAAATTTTGAATTTTCCGCTGGTTTGTTCCATTTGTCGTTCGGTTCAAACTTTTCAATTAACGTTTTATCATGATAGTTGTAATGTTTGAATTTGTATTTTTTTTTCATATTTTATAATCATCTGAAATTTTTATGGGACATCATTGATGTGTCAGGAACCTCTACACAAAATGTCTAAAATTTTTGATGTCGTTCGAGTCCTAGATTTTTTTGTCTTGCGGCTGATTGTACCCGAGAAACAAAATGGTAAAAACAAATTTGGAAATTCCGTTTGTAGCGCACCCCCTCCGCGTGAAATTTAAAAAACGATTTTTCCCATCGAAAAAAATAAATTTCAGCGGTTGCAGACAGCGGGAAAGAAAATATAAAAAAAATTTGCGGATCGGGTCCGCTGGATTCTGATGATGGGCTATTTTTTTAAGAAATAAAATAAATCGGGCTAAAAAAGCAAGAAAATAAAATTATGGTGTTAGGCGTAAAATTTGTTCAACAGTTATTAAAATCGCGAATTGAATAGTTTAATTTCTGTGTATTATTTCTATGATATGAATGGAATATTAGTTTGGTGAAACGAAATTTCTGTAGTATTTGAACAAATAACACAATGACACCTCTGTTAATAGTAAAAAATTTAGTACCATGAATGGAATAAATAACGGTGCATGATTACTTTAACAGTACTACATGTGAATGATAAACATGTGAATGATATTTTCGTATTTGCTATAGTATTACTGATTACGGATATGGCAAATCGTATGTTGGTACTCAATGTACGTGCTTACGTCTTTCGCTATGGTAGGTACTAAATGGCAGAAATTCTAGATTTGTCCGTGTTTTATGGTGACGGCGTTGTTCGAGAGGGTCCACATGGGGCGGACCTTTCAAACTGCGAAAGGAAGATGATTTGGGCTCCAGATCTGACGGAGATGAGTCTGGCCGACCTCCGTACTTCCGTGAGGAGCGCATTCGATCGGGAGACTGCCCGAAAGAAGCTCGTTATCGAGGCGGTGCATGTCAGAGTCGGCGAAGGTTCCACCAACTACGTGTGTGACCTATGCAAGATTGTGGGAAGTATAGTGTGGGAGAAATACATGCAAATTGTGATGAACCCTGAAGCGTTGATACACCGTCGACAGATGGTGTATGTCCGCTTTCTGGACGAAAGCCAAACCTCTAGTCCCCTTGGTGGCGGTGTTGGCGGTGTTGAAGAATCCTCTGAGGCCATCGGTGAGGACGTCGATGCGGATGCCTTTCAGGTGAATGAAGACATCGGGCGGTGGTGGTCCACTCGCATTGACTGCCACGAGCAGCTGGAAGGCATGTCGGACGAAGCAACGTCCGATGAAGACGATGATGTCGACACGGATAGCAGCGGAGAGGACAGTGCAGCTCCAGTTGGTGGCATTGTGTCCACTGATGTGGAGTACGTGTCTTCACGGTTGGACGATTTGGCGATGACGTCTCTCGTGCTGCCAGATGAAGCTGGCACTGAGTGGGCCTTCAATCAGAACACTCTGCTGGTAGGGCAACGCTTCCCTACGAAGAGTGCCTCCCAACAAGCAATTGCTAGATATGCAGTAAACATCAGCCGCACATACCGGGTGTACAGGTCGAACCAGGAGACCTACATTGTGAAGTGCATGGATGCTGAGTGTCCCGCCAAGATCCGTGCCCACAAATTCAACTCGGGAGTTCGGGCTTCAGGATAACAGTCCTGACGAACCACACGTGTGTGCTTGCTGAGCCACTACAGAAGCACATAAATGTCACATCCTCATATGTGGCCAGCTTGATTTCTCATTTGGTCACAGCGGACGTGACTGTTTCACCAAAGATACTGATGGCCGACGTAGTTAACATGGTGGGATATCCTGTTAGCTACGGCAAGGTGTGGCGAGCGAAGAAAAAAGTTATAGAGATGATGTATGGCACACATGAAGAGAGGTACAACCTTGTTCCTCG
The DNA here is from genome assembly GCA_036346275.1 of Otatea glauca. Lineage (NCBI taxonomy): Eukaryota > Viridiplantae > Streptophyta > Magnoliopsida > Poales > Poaceae > Otatea > Otatea glauca. Next base: position 35,740,325 of record CM070713.1, on the reverse strand, counting down.
CATGCTTCACCAGATTGCTGGAACCAATCATGGGACCTACATGAACAAGATGGATAGGCTGCACCCCACGAGGGGTCCCAACTGTTTCATCCTCGACCGTATGTTTTGGGCATTCGGACTAGCTATTCAGGGCTTCAAGTACTGCCGGCCTATGCTTAGCATGGATGGTACTTTACTATTCGGCAAGTACAGGGGCACCATACTGATGGCGGTCGCGACGGACACCAATGACAAGCTACTCCCGGTGGTCTATGCACTCGTGGAAAGCGAGAACACGGAGAGCTGGTTGTGGTTCCTAGCAAATGTGAAGCAAGCTATTGTCCAAGACCGCCCGAATGTATGCTGTTAGTGTTATGCCCTTGAGGCAATCATTTAGATGATTGTAACATGACTATGTTTATGAATAATAATATGATTATTGGTCCAATGAATGTATATCATTGTATTGATCAACAAGTATGTGACTTGATTATGAAGCTCTTTACTTAATGATGTAATTCGATAAATATCTCTGATCGGATATCATCGTATAGGACTACGATGAATAGATCAGCACATGTAGTGATCGATGATCATGCTTCATAGATCATGGGATATGGAGATATCATCTCTACATTGTGGACCATGTTGAAGAACATGGGTTAGATAGACCCGCTATGGGACAACGCGAGAATGTTTCATTCTTATGTGTCATCGATGTATCTCATACCTAGAAGATGTATGATCCTTAGACACGAGATTGTCATATTCCCTACATGTGTAATAGTTTTCCTTGGGGCTATCAAACACTACTTCCTAACCGGATAGTTATAAAGGTAGCTTTCATGTTTACTATGAAGCGTGCGAGGGAAGTGGCGATCAAGATGGAATTTGCCACTCCAATGAAGCGGAGATATATGACAAGGCCACTCGTGTGATATGATTAAGAAAGTGCATGGCCATGCCGTGATTGAGAGTCAATCACAACTTATTAATATATCAAGGATAGGAGAGATGGATTGAATCATCAAAGGATGACATGCTTCTCGCCTTGAGATCAATCTTCATATACTTGGCAAAGGGATTATTACATGAGTTCTTTTGATAGGTTACATTCGATTTGATCACGGTATGTTTGGGAGTTGGCATACTTTGCAAGAAGCCGCTACCAACTATTGGATTGAAAAGGAGTTTTCGAATCCATGTCCAAGCGTATGTGAACTGCAGGTCACACACTTAATGGGTGGGGCGCATTAATTTGGATTGGATCCGTAATTAATGAACCTCGTGGGCTTAGCATCTTTGGTGGGCCCCGGTTTAGGGTTTCATCTCGTGGCTATATAAGGAGGGAGGAGGAGGCGCAGAGTGTGCTTTCCATGGTTTAGGTTTGATTCACTTGAAACCCTAGCCTCCTCCTCTCGCGCCCTGCGAGCGACTAGGTGCTTGCACACGACGCACGGCGTTCCATCTCTGGGCGTGTGGACTACTGCGGTGACATCTGCTGCGATCTGCGGCGTGGGAGGGCGATCCACGGCGAGGCGGGGCGATCCACTACATCGGCGCAACGATCGCGGGCGAGGACGAACCACTACATCGGCGCGAAGGATTCCGCTGCGCGTCTAGTGGTAATCTTATCTATGATCCCCTTCTTGCGAGTAGCTTTCTGGTTGCGCGGTAGTTTTTTTTTGTGCTAGCGTAGCATACCGCGTTTCCCTTCATATGCCTCATCACCGACAGGCATGTTGGGGTAATGTCCGCCATCAGCACCATGCAAGGAGGTACATAGCCACCGTACCAATGGAATGACGTCGTCAATCGCTGGTGCATGAGGCATCTTGTCGCGAACCTACACAGAAGGTTCCGCAACAAGGAAGTGATGAAGACATTCAAGAGGCTCTGCATGCAAAACCAGAGGCGGAAGTTCGAGGCCATATGGAGAGTGCTCGATGAGGAGACCGCGAAACATCCACCGCAATCCGCAGAGGGCCAGGTGAACAACTTCTCTCAGTGGGTGCAGTTGCACGCTCCAGAAGTAGAGAAGTGGTCTCTGTTGCATGACACTGACGGCGCAAGGTACGGTATAATGACAACTAACATGTTCGAGGTTTACAACGGTGTCCTGAAGGGTGTTTGGTCCCTCCCAATCAGTGCCATCATGGAGGAGACCTGGAACAGGACCGTTGGATACTTCGTGAACAGGGGGATGAATGCAAGGAGGCATCTGGACGAGGGAAAGCAGTTCTCCGAACGTATGCACGCATACATTGAGAAGAGAATAGAGAAGGCTCGCTCCCACGACGTTCGCACCATGGATGGAGTCAGGCGGAAGTTTGAAGTGCGCCTACAGGAGAAGTTCGTCGATGGCCATTGTAGAGGCTACCGTAAGCAAGTGTGCACAGTACGTGATGTGGCGACATGCACATGCAACAAGCTACAACTGCTGCACAAGCCATGCTCGCATGTATATGCGGCGTGCACGGTCCCTCCGTCAGTCTTCCGTGGCGTACATCTCTAAGTACTTCAGCGCTGACCATCTGTTCGGGACATGGAGTTCGGAGTTCAACTCCTACGGCTTGGACATGCATTACAGGGAGCTGTGGCTGGGGCAAGTGACTTGGTCTCAGAATGATGCTTTGAAGCGGAGCGGCCGTGGACGGTGGCAGTCAGACGAATCCGTAACGATATGGATGCAAGTCAGCAGGGAGACGGAAGAGCCGTACAGAAGTGCCGTATATGCCGGACAGTGGGGCATAAAATGAAGAACTGCCCTAATAGAGCCGGCTCATCGACCCATCCGTAGCAACCGTGTCAATGTACCTTTGTATAATTATTTTCTGTGCCAGTATTACTTTCATGTAATTTTCTTTTTTGTTATGTAGTATCATGTACCGTGCTACGCATGTCATGTTATCTAATGGCATGTCACATGTTATGTATTGTTATATCATGTAATGTTATTTTTTTACATCCCCTATGTTATGTACTGTCCTGTCGTCACATTATATTTGTTATTATGTCACGTGATGTTATGTTATGCATATTAATTTTTGTTTTCTTCTTGCAGGACATGGCTGCCCACCCGCTTGACCCATACTACGATGCCAAGCATCGTAGCAGGGTCTGGCTTACAGGTGGGCACCACCATTTTTCGTTCTCAGGGCCCCGAAGGAGCACTGGCCCTTGGACCAATGGTACGTGCCCACCCTACGGGAGTCAGGGCTACTGCCGCTTGCCCGGATGATGGACATCGAGCAATCCTTCACTTTCGACGGGGCTCTCTTCTCCGCGCTAGTGCATCGTTGGAGGCCAGAGACCCACACTTTCTACTTCCGCTGGGGGGAGATGACAGTCACCCTGCAGGATGTTGGCTATATTACCGGATTGCCTATCAGGGGTAGGCTGATAGTTCCACCACCGAGGAGGTCTGACTGAAAAATAAGGTTGCAGGACAGATTTGGCTATGCAGTCCCTAAGCAGAGTCCGGGGTTCCACTGTCATGGCTTCGTCACTACATCCGATGCCCCGATGACGCACCTCAGGACATGGTGAGGACTCACCTTGTTGCCTACCTGCTCTTCTTATTTGGCTGGGTGTTGTTCCCTACAATGCAGGGAGATGCTGTCTACCCAGTCTACATCCACATCGCGGAGGCTTTGGCTGACGCCCACGTCGACGAGGTCCCTCAGTTTAGTTTTGGATCGGCGGTGCTTTGCTCTACATACAGGGGATTGTGCGCGGCCTGTGTGAAGACAACGGGGGAGGAGCTTGTTCTGGCAGTGTGCTACACGTTGCTGCAGATCTGGTCTTGGGAGCATTTTTCTGTTGGGCGCCCGTACTTCCGGGAGCCTGTTCACCTGTATCCGTTGGACAAAGACTTCTACGGTGGACACCGGGTTGATGCTCCCACAATGGGGTTTCGGTGGACGGCTGTTTACTTGGGATGGGCAAGGGATAGACCTCGCAGAGTCTACTCTGAGTTTCATAACCACTTCGAGACCCTGCACGACGATAAAATAATATGGCAGCCCTGGACTTATGATTCATTGGTCAGTACAGCACCGCATGGATTGTCGCATCAGTGTGAGCAGGATGGTGCTTACTGGTTAACGACGTGCTATCTTGTGTTCTATCATATGGTGGAGGCATACTGCCCAGCTCGAGTAATACGTTAATTTGGACTGTACCAGCAAATCCCCCCTCCAGTTGGCCTGCCTTTGGCACGAAAAGTGCATATGTAAGTTTAATTTAATTTTGAATTGTAATTTGTAATTATGTTTTGTAACTTACGACTATCATTCCTGCAGGCAATCTCAGAGGGGCCAAAGGAGCGACGAGTGATAAGACACGCAGTTACAATGGACGACTGCATGGGAGTAGTACGCCACGGAGCAGGTAGTACCGGAGGATCGACCATACGACCTCGAGTCTTACGTCGCCTACTTAGAGTGGTACGTGCCTCGTACCAGAGCACGACTTACTGTGACACCTCTCGAAAGGCCCGAGGAGGTCACCGACGTCGAGCGGTTGGCCCTCGACCACCCTGTACACCGCACAACACGGCAAGATGAAGCGGTACAAACATACATTATATCTCAATTCACATTTCTATTACTAATCATGTTTTCTTGCAGTACGACCGTGCGAGCCGTATCTTCGAGGAAAGTTCCAGTGCAATACGAGATGAGGCCCAACGCTCGAAGTCTAGCCTAGTCGGGGTTCTACGGTCTATCATAGACGAGTCTAAGGGCATCATGAGGGCATTGACATGCGGCCGTCACAGTGACGTTGCCATACGGTGTGGTGAGCGAGGCGCTCGTCCTTTATCTCGAGCGATCCACGCCCGGCATGGGCGGAAGACGATCGGCGTTACGCTTCGTCTTCCTCGCAAAGATGGCCGTCGGAGATCTGCAGTACAACACTTATATTTTGCTGTCATACTTCGAAGTACTATCCCGAAATGAACTATTTGGTAATGCCACATCCCTTTACAACACGAGCATAGAGATCAATCTCTCCTGCCTTCATCGTCTAGGCCCGACCGAGACTTGCCCGAGTCCTCGCGGGCACATTTACCGCAAGATTTTGGCTTCAGTCAGGCTTATAACCCCCACGCCTTCCACATTTTCGGTGCAGGCACGTCCTATACACAGGCGCTACATGAGGTACATTACCTTTGATTGGAGTTATTACCTGCCAGTGAACATAACTTTCTTTGAGGTAACTAACATTTTCGTTCGTATCACGTCCTTTTACAAGATTCACGCAAGGATCAAACACTCCTTGCACCATCGTCAGCTGCTGAGGTGCATACACCCACTGACGTGGACACCCCCGATTAGTACGTGGCACCAGGTAGTACTTATTTGAGTGGATTTGCGCCTACACGCTTACCGCAGCACCCACCTCCGCAGACTTGGTTGGCTCCAGGGCAGGTATGTATTTGTAGCTCAAGTTGTTCCTCACGCGACGCCTTCGTAACAATACGTGTGAGCAGGTTTATCGGGACGAGTTCTCCTAGTGGGCAGAGCCGTCTACAACCCCGCAGGGATCATCGGTAAGTGTTTCATGTAATTTAAATGCACTGACTTTTAGGCTCTTTGACTAACAGTGCATTCTGATGCAGTTTCCCCCATGGGTGGCTGACATGTTGGGTGTATTGGGTCCCAGCCAGCTTGACGACGCCCCTCGTGTGACAGAAAAGACACACTGTGACTTGCGAAGCATGACGCACGAGCCTAACCGGTTCACATTCCGGGAAGACCAACTCCGCCGTCCGCAAAGGCGACGTCTAGATCAGAATTGATGCTACAAGGCAATGACCGGTTGTATTGATGTACTGTAGTGCGTATGTGTAATTGATGTATGCCTTCGGCCCATTCGTACTGGATTAAGAATGATAATCCACATTACTATGTCCATATGGTGTGTTGCTTTCATAACATATGATCTTTTGCTTTCTCACATTGGCCTGATAAAGACGATTGTCCATGATGGTTACAGTTCTCACGGGGAGCAGCTTTGTAAGGACGATTATACAACTGTACAGCAGCGCTTCTATCGGTAGCTAGTTCTCACATAGTCACCCATGTAGTGCCCATTAACTAAGGCGTGAAAATACCTGTTTACCCCTCCCATTGTGCTTCAGACAGGTTAGTGTAAATATTAGTGCATTGAAGCACGGTAGTTGTACATGAATAGTATAAATAATAATGGTAAATGCATAATGAGTACGAATAATAATGGTAAATGTATAAATGTACATGAACAGGTTAGTGTATATGTAAAAAATATTGTGTACTTGTTGTGTTGTTAGTGAAATTAATAGTATAACGGTAAAATTGCTAGCAATGAACACATTAATATAAGTAGCCGTTAGTGAAACGAAATTTGTGAAGTATCTAAGAAATAGTAGAATAACATCACTGTTATTAGTAAAAAATTTAGTACCATTTACCACTAAAAAATATGACAGTACCAGTAACATCCGTGTTATGTAAAATTATGGGAAGAAGAAAAATAAACCTAGGACTGAATCGTCGAAAGCGAGAACACGGAGAGCTGGTTGTGGTTTCTGGCAAATGTCAAGCAGGTAGTTGTCCAGGACCGCCCGAAGGTGTGCCTCATCACAAACAGATATGCTGGGTTAATGTCCACCATCAGCACCATTCAAGGAGGTACACAACCAAATTATACAAAAATATCCAAATTACAACATGCTTATAATGTATAATCCATTTGCGCAAACACCCTAAATGTTAATTTTACCATGGCCTATTATATGAAAACGAGTTTGGAAGCCCTTAACTCCCGTGCTCCAGCTTTTTCAGGGCGATTAGACAACTCATAGGCGTGTACCTTTGTCAGACCAATTAGACAAGTCATAGGTAGCAGCTTTGTCAGGCTGAGTTGTCATTTCAATATGAGGTCTGAAGAACCTAACACGAAGAAAGAGATTATATAAACATTGTCCCGCCGATTGTATGCACTGCCTCTATAAGTAGGCCTTCATACCAGCTCCGCTTGCGCATATCCTTATCCTCATCCCATTCCTTGCCTCCAAAGGCCATGTCTCAAACGGCGAGCTCAGGAAATCAGAGGGCTCGTGCGCTTGCCACTGCAAGGCAAGTCGATTGTCCTAATTGCCGTGTGCAAGCTAATGTATTCTACTTCAACACTAAGGCAAATAACGGTCAGGTGTTTTACAAATGCCCTTTTTTCTCCGTAAGTGAAAAGTTCGTTTGCTCCCTTTTTCCTGTTGGACTTGTGTAGTTCTTTGGAGAGATATCATTTCTTTGCACGGCCTAAAAGCATATTAACCTCATCACGTAGGCTGTAGGGTGCCAATATTTTCAGTGGGCAAACACCATGGACACCTTGGTGGAGCATGCAACAACTACAGTACCATGGAGGATGCATCCTTCTATGGAGGAGAGGATGGACCCTATGCTCGAGCAGAGACTGAACATGCTGATGTTCAAGATGGACCGCATTTTAGATAATGTCAAGTGGTTGGAGAAGATTGTGTGTGTGGCTATCCTTGTTGTACTGGTAGCTATTTTTGCGAAGTAATTTGTTTCCTACAGAGGAGACATAGTTGGTCATGGATGTCTTTCGAAGAGGTTTCTAGATATCATCTTTTGCTTTGTTAACTGATGTATAAGTCAATTAGCTGCCATCGCTTTCAGCTTTTTCAGCCAGATTTCACTACTTGTGGCATCTTTTTCATGGTCATATAAGCCTTTCCAGCAGCCCATAAAATACCGTGTCTAAAGGGGAAATAGTCAGGGGATAGCTCAGAAACATTCTCTGATATCTATACTAACGTAATATGCAAAAATATTTTATTTCTTACCTGATTTGCATATAAATGTTGTCACAACAAATACCCTAAATGATCACAAACTGGACATATTTCATAACACTTAAGCCTTTCCGGCGGCTTGTAAAACAACTCGTCTAAACACAAATTTTGGGGGAATTGGTCTAGAAACATACTTCACTACATGGACAACCAAATTATAGGAAAATATTGAAATTACAACTTGCTTATCATGTAAAATCCGTTAGCGCAAACACTTAATGACCACAAACTATACAGATTTGATAACACTTAAGCCTTTTCGGTGGGGGGTAAAACAACTCGTCATAACACTAATTTTGGGGGAATTGGTCCAGAAACATACTTCAGTATACGGACGCCCAAATTATAGAAAAATATCCAAATTAAAACTTGCTTATCATATAAAATCCATTAGCGTGAACACTCTAAATGATAATGTTACCGGGGCCATATTTTTTGAAAATGACTTTCGAAGTCTTTAACTAAAGTATCCATAATGCAAGAATCATCACATAACCATGTAGTAACAGCAAATAACCGTCCAAAATTTCAGATCCAATATGTGGAAATTACTGCCATGTATGAACGATGCTTGTTGCTTTCTTAGACTGAATTGACAACTCCCGTGCACCAGCTTTTTCAAGGTGATTAGATAACTCACGGGCGTGTAGCTTTGTCAGACCGAGTAGACAAGTCATCAGTAGCATGGATGAGCCGATATATGTAGATAGTTATGTACATGGAGGTTACGCATGCATTTAGTATATTGTTAGTATTTTAGTTGGTTTGTACAAATACATTTAAGTAGATATATGTTCTTAGGAAAAATAATATATTTTCGGGAATGTACATGTTTATTACAGATAGATGATAGATATGTATTTTTAGGAGTGTAGATTTTTTTACAGATATAAGTAGATAGACTCAGTACGCACTAACTGCACACCGCACAGTCCGAAGTGACCACTCACTGCCTACTTTTAACTCTGAAGTGACCCCTTCATGCACAACATATTTGTTTGTACTTACACCTTGCATGCATGACTTATCTTTTCAGCCTGACTTGACTACACACTCCATGGTTTTGCTGTCCGTCTGCACGTTTGAACCTTACATTCTAACACTTAGTCCACACACCACCCCGTCGAATCTATAAAAGTCCAAACCGCAAGCACACATACACACCTCCCACTCAAACTTCACCATGGCTGGATCCTCTAGCAGAGCATTCTCGTAGACACCTGATATGAGCAGCGTAGCCCTTCATTACACGTTGAAGGTTACGCAAAATGGGAAAGATGATCCGTTCAAGGAGGAGAATCTCAGTATAGTGGTGTCCAAATTGCAAGAGTGGCGTCCGACATTATCGAGGAATAACGTGACAACCTCTGACCTGAACCTTGTGACCTCCGATGACCTGAAGGCGCACTTGCATGGGTGGCGTCAAAGGTATTTCAGGGTGTGCGAACTAGCCGACCACCCTTCTGCTACTGGTTTCTCTACGAGACTTTACAAGGTATTGATGTTGCCCGATCAACATGCAGAGCATTAAGGTTAGTTATTTCCTATTTGTTCACCCTACTAATCTTTTTACCATTATCCATAAGTTCACTTATTTGTATGCTCGTCTTGTGTGTTAGTCATTCCCGAAGGATAAATATTTGCTAAACAAAGATATCCTAGAATTCTTTGTGATGTATATGCTCTTCGGCAGGGGTGTGATGCTTGGTTTGTGCAGAAGACGCAGAAGAGGATCTAACTTGAGGTGTAGATGTCGACCCTGTACTATTGCAGCATCAAGTTCAAGAGGACGTTCAACCACCACCGGAGGGGGCCTTGCAAATAATGAGGACGATGATGATGATGATTTCGTATCACCTAGACCTCGACGTTCAAGCACTACCACAATAGGCCGTTCAAGCACTACTACAACAGGTCGTTCAAGAAACAATGCAAGAGGACGTTCGACCAGCACTGCAGGAGGGCTAGCTCATAACCATACAAATGATGATGATGATGATGACGATTTCATGCCACCTAGCCCACGAACCTTACGTCCTCGGAGTCCTCCAAATCCTGACGATAATATTCCATCAAGCCCTCTCAAGTATCCATACGTAGTACCCCGTCTGCCACCAATATACGATTATCCTTGTTTTGACCGTCTATTCTGACAACCATGGCCATAAAATGAATGGATTTATCACTTAGTCCTTCACCAGAGGCATATACCTATGGATTACGGTGTATCCCAGTTTTATGAATTCTCTAAGGCATGTATACCTATGTTGTATCCTAATTTTATGAGGTATGTACCTATATTGTATCCCTGTACTTCGTAATATCAATGTCGGGTTTATTTAATAATTTACTATGATTTGTCGTCAAATTTGTCGCACACCGAAAGATAATGATGAACAAAGAAATTTAATTTTTTAATCAAATTTATAAACTGACAAATAATTTGATAAAACACTATATGAATTATGATTATCATCGACAAATATGAATTTTTACGGTGATGGTGGACTCTAGTTTCAACTATAAAATTCTAGCAACTGTCAAAATAATAATAACTTTTAACAACGAATTTTTGGATAAAATTAGTGCAAAATATACGCAATCTATTAACAATAATTCCGCCGACCCCAACCTAAGTCCACTGAATTACCGGAATTGTTTCGTGACTGTATATCTTTGAAAAAAATTATATTCAGTCTAACGCAAAAAATATATATATTTTTTTCATATTTGTAACCTACAAAAAAAATCGATAACCTAAAAAAATCGACCGAAAAAAACATCTACAAAACGAAAATTTCATTCTTCGGTCTTCATGCAGGCATTCGATTTCTTCTCTCTACATGCGCCGGTTTCTCCTCCGTCTGCACGCACCCATACACAAAAAATTTCAAAAATTTCTAAAGTGGTTTGTACCATTTTTAATTTCGTTCATTTTTGCCGGTTTTGCTTTAATCAGGATAGTAGCACCGTCTAAATTTTAATAAATTCATACAGCTTGTTCATCATCAAAAAATTTTATGGGAATATTAATGATGCATCATAACCATAGACAAAAAATTTCAAAATTTTCTAACGTGGTTTGTTTTATTTTTCATTCGGTTAAAATTAACTTGTCAGCATTTCATCAAGACAGTTGTAATGTTTGAATTTTTTAAAATTCCTCATATGTGATAATCTTCCGAAATTTTTATGAAAATATCATTGATGTGTCACGAACCTCCACAAAAAATTTGGAAATTTGAGTCCTACAATTTTTTTCCCGCGTCACCCTGCCACCCCCCCTCCCGCCCCTCGCCCGCCCCCACCCCCGTGAGTTCCAGCGGACTGGAACCACTGGCACTCGCTAGTTCATGCGGTTCCAGTCTGCACGACCCGATTTGTTTTAAAAAAACCGCGGATGCCGTCCGCTGGAACTCGAATATTTTTTTTATTTTTCTGCGGATCAGGTCCGCTGGAATCGGTAATAAAAAAATTTCCCACTAACCCGGTGCGCTGGATTATATTGTAGACAGGCTATTTTTGCTATTTCTTCCGATCGGCGGCTAATCGCGCAAAAAAAATTTCATCCGGGCTACAACAGTAAAAATTTCAAGTTATCTTCGATAAAAATTTGTTGAAAAACCGAATTTTTGATATGTTTTAAAATTTTGGTAATAATTGAACTTCATTTGTTATCTTTAAAAAATCAAAAATAGAATGAACATAATTGCGACAGTAATCTTGTCAGAATTTTATAAATTTTCTCGAGTGTGATCATGATCCAAAATTTTTATGAGAGCTTAAGAATTGACTCAGTACCATTCTCTAAAATTTTCAAAAAAATTTAACTTTTTTTTGTTTGCTCAATCAAATCTATGTAAGTATTGAACTTCATTTGTTATATTTCAAAAATAAAAAACAGAAAGAATATAAATAGTACAGTGCCCTTGTAAGAATTTTATAAATTAACTGGAGTGTAATAATAATTAAAGAAATTATGATATGTTAATCATTTCATTAGCACCCTTATGTAAATTTTTTTAAAATTCTAAACCTTTTTTGATTGCTAAATCAAATCTATGTATTGAGGCTTTTATCTAGACGTAGCACTTTTAGAATTTTTAAAATTGTTTGACGTCCTTTGAGCTATTTTTTCACTCGGTGTAAATTCACCAAAATCTCAGCAAATATTCCCGAGATTTTGGGAATTCCGGCCGAAATTTAGGTTTTCTCGGTGCAAGAAAACCGGATTTGAATTTTTGTTTTTATATTTGGTCCGAAATTTGTCCGAAATGTCAAGATCTCATCGAAATTTCGGATTTCGACCAACTCCGAGGTATCGTCCGAAAATGAGATTTCAAACCTTATCTTGACGAGGTACATGCACAATTACATTTGGAAGACATGCGGTAAAGCACACTGACCAAAGCACAATTGAAATGTGTTCCCAACTTACGATCTCGCCTATGATTTTCCATCACTTTGGCAGACTGCTTGACGAACTTCACAGAATAAAAACCTTCAGAAATGTTTGTTTTCGTATTTGTCATAACAATTGCACGACTGAAAGCGCAAGTTCTTGAAGTGGAACATACATCCCGCCTGATTCGTGGGGACACATACATCACCTCCTCGGGTATTGATACATTGCTTCCAGCTTCAGTAATACACCTCGAGCTTGAACCCCAACGTGCTGGTATGCAAAAGCAACAGCCAAATTTCCAATTTATAAACCCTGGGTATACAGCGACAGTAGTAAATAGTAGGATGAGTAGCATTAGCAGTTATAACGGTGTACGGTAAGTGTACCATCACATAACTGCTGGTAGTAAAATGATTAGCTGGATAATCATAATATGAAGAAGCATGCGCCGGTAATCTGCTAGAAGTTTGCGCGCGCTACTCAGTCACCACCACCCTTCGACATTGCATCCCTTGTCCGCGCACCACCCAAGCAGTGCCTACGGTTCTCCATCACTCTAGGACGACTCCTTGGCAAATTCGACAAAACCAAAGACCCTAAAAATGTTTGTTTTTATACACTACCACATAGTAGAAAATCACAGACGATTTGGAACTGTCTGTGAAAAAAGAGTTAGTGATGATCAGTGGTGATAGTAACAAATCACGGATGGTTAGTGCATAAGAAATCGTATGTGATAATGATAAATAATAGACAGGTCCAATTACGAACTGTCTACGATCAGGATAAATAACAGAGTTACAAATAGTCTATGATATGCATTTTTATACTGATTTTCAATTTTATGGCTAGCCTTAGGAATCACACTAGCCATGCCCTCAATACAGATATATAACACACATTGAAACAGATATAACATATACCATTCACAGCTGAGATAAATACACACAATACACATTCAAACATATATAAGACACATATAGAATTCATAGTTGAGATATAAACATATAACATACATTCAAACAAAATGAATGACTTAAAATTCACAATTCAAATACATATACACACACTTCCACAATTCACAGATGAATAATACCCACAATCCGCTATACAACTTACGGACTGTTTGAGGCACTGAACTCATCCCGGCTTGAATTATATCAGTTAGGAAAAATGTGGCGAGCTCTCCTTGAACTTTCGCAAGATCCTCAAGGGGAAAAGAAGAATTAGATAATTTCTCTACTTGGTTGATACTAAATACATGCTAGATGCTTGGGCCACCAGACTACCCCTTGTCCTTGGTCTTACAATCACCAAATTTCTTCTGCTTGTATTGTACTCCTACCATATCTTCACTCTTAACTAAAGCAATGAAGTTCTAGGATGATGGCAGTACCTGAGAGGTGGAGTAGGGGGATGGAGCGATGCAGAGAGGACAGGGATGGTGACGGTGCGGTGACAAGGGTGGTAACACAAGTGATGAGGGCGACATCAATGCAAAGAGGACGACGATGGTGTGGAGAGGACAACAACGGTGACGGCGCGGTGCCGAGGGCGACAGAGCGGAGAGGACGGGAATGGGGATGATGTGGTGACAAGGGCGACGACGTAGGTAATGAGGGCAACAGCAACGCAGAGAAGACGGCGATGGCAAGGAGAGGAAACCCTAGATTTGGATAGAGAGACACTAAGTGTGAGTATCTTAATCCACCAGGCAGGAAATTAAATAGACATATTCATCTGCTTGTCATTACAAATGGTTAGAAGATGGCAATTGTTTGTGATATTTGATCATCACAAACATTTGTGATAAAGGAACTGTTTGTGATAGTGCGTGTCACAGACGGTTATCTTGGTAATAACCGTTTGTGATATGCAATTTTTTAAAATAATCTTTCTATTTTATGGCTAGTCTTAGAAATCACGCTAGCCATATCCTTTGTATAGATAGCACTTGATGGACACATTTGAATGTTAAATCTCCACATACAAATCTCTTACGACAATCATCTAGTTCCTTCATAAGGGATGAATCCTTCGAGGAGACAAAAATCTAGCCATCATAATGCTTAGAGAGGTTGAATGGGTCTTCATAGTTCTTTGCATGCATAACACGTGAGGCCAAGAACTCTCATCATAGTCCCTATCATCCACAGTCAGTAAAAGCATATTATCCACGAGACCATATGGATATCCAGCATTTTGGTGGTGCAACTCGACATCGTTACTACAAATTCATTGCATGACAATCCTGCCATCTGCTAAATATATTTCAAAAACAGTCAGTACTAACAAGTTTAATTTGATCTATGGTTATACGAATGAACTTAAAAAAACTACATAAGTGAAACTATTACATAGATTATTAAAAAGTCGTAAAAGAAAGTCATTTTTAGTTGCGTGCACTCCAACATAACATGATAGTTATAAAATACTACTAGAATATGATAATCTAGTTACAATGAAATAAAAAATAATAGAGTTCATAATGTGTATAGATATTATGACCAAATATATATGGATCTTATGACCAAATATATATGGATCTTATGACCAAATAAGCAAAATTTCCACTAAGATAGAATAGGCGCAAAAGAACTACGAATCCCACCATCACACAAAAGGTGAGGCATATCAACATATCATAAAAAAAACTACGAATGACCAAAATACAAAGTGAAGAAGAGGAGCAAATGAACCGGAGCAACGAGATGACGAGGAAACAATGAAGAAGCTTGAGAAGAAGATGTGACGGATGTGGATTCCCAAACAATTCCCAAATGGTAGTGTATGCGACGTTTGAGAAGAAGATGAAGAGGCAACGGGGAGAGGAAGAGCATACAAAGTTCTCGCAGCAACCGGTGTGATTCCCAATATGTAACTGCTCAAGTTATTATAGACAGTTTCAACATAAAACTATCTGTGATAAGTTCACTTTCATAGATAGCTTGTTTTCACAACCATCAGTGAAATACTACAGATGGATTCTTTTGAAAGAAATCGTCTATGACAAGTTGATACATCACAGGCGGTGTTGCTTAAAACCTGTGATAGTTTCAGCAATAATTTTCCCTGAGCCTTTGCAGACGGATTTTCACACAAAAGTCAAAACCGTCTGAGATAAGGAGTCAGAGATGACCCTTTATGTGGTAGTGATATTTGTCATCACAGTTGCATTAGTGATGCACCAAAGTTCTGGAATGGGACACACACAACGACTTGTGACTTGATCTAACATGTGAGACACACACATCGCCTGACTCGGGTTTGATCTGGGTTTATATATGTTGCTTTCAGCTTCAATTATGGACCAAAAGCTTGAACCCCAACGCACACTTTGATGGTAAGCAAAAGCAACAGCCAAATTTTCAATAATAAATCCTTGGGTATACAATGACAATTGCAAGTATTTGGATGGGTAGCAATGTTAGTCATGACGATATACACTGAGGTTGCCATGGCATAACCATTGGTCGTAAAAATATTAGTTGGATAATACGAAGGAGCATACACTGGTAATCGGTTACAAGCTAGCGCATGCTGCAGAGTCATCATCCTTAGACACTGCATCCATTACCTTTGCCTACACACCACCCAATCAGTGCCTATGGTTCTCCACCACTATAGACAGCTCCACCTCGGCAAACTCGACAAAACAAAGCCCTTGAAAATGTTTTTTTTCATATTTGTCATCACATTTGCACGAGTGATGGTACCAATGTTCTTGAAGTCGGACACACAACCCGCCTGACTCGGTCTGATATGATATGTGGGACACACACATCGCCTAACCACGGTAATGATATATTGCTTCCAGCTTCAGTTTGGACCCTAAGGTGCACTTTTCTGGTAAGCAAAAGCAACCATAAAATTTCCAATTATAAATCATGGGTATACAACGACAATAGTAAGTAGTGGGATGAGTAGCGTTGGATGTATGTTAAGGGCACCATCACATAACCATTGGTAGCAAAATGATTAGCTTGATAATACGAAGGAGCATGTGTTAGTTGTAATCTTGTTGTCAGTTTAGATTCTCATGTCTCTAGTAATTGCATTAGTTGCAGTTTCGGCGTTTGTTTTCAGTTGGTTTCGTATTGAGTCAGGAGTCTAGTAAAGTTTCAGATAAAGCAAAGAAAAAGTTATGAGTTTGTAATCAGTTTTTGTAACAAACATATTTTTAATCTGTTGATTGACTATAAATAGAAAACAGAGAAGCTGGCTGCGATATTGCCAGACAAAAGGTAAAATCAGAGTATTGTTTCTTGCTCTATTCTGCGGGGGACTACGGAGGGTGTTTGGTGTTTACTGTTCATAATCCGGCAACGCTAATTGCATTTTTGCCGTAAGCTCGTAGGCGTGTTCGTCAGCGTATGATAAAACAGTTCTGTTTTTCAGGTTTTAGTGCAGGTATTGCCCAAGTGTTTTTGATTGATCAAGTGTATTCCTAGGCAAGTTCCAACATTTGGTATCAGAGCCACGGAATTTGAAGATCATGTCTCAAACATTTATCAATTGGCGTTGTTTAGTCGTCAGCACAAATAAGAATAGCAGCGAGAACAACCATACCGATCCAGTACCCGATGTTGAGCGACACAAACTACGGTTTGTGGGCTGTGAAGATGAAGATTATCCTGAGATCGCTTGGAGTGTGGGCAGCAATTGAAGGAGATATACCGATCGATGAAGAGAAGGACCAGGGAGCTTTGGCTGCAATTTCACAGTCTATTCCTGATGACGTGCTGATGGCAATAGCACACAAGGAAACAACAAGGGATGCTTGGGATACACTCAGAGAGATATGAATCAGGGAAGATCGCGTCAAGAAAGCACGGGTACAAGTGCTCAAAAGGCAGTTCAATCGGACGAACATGGAAGAAGATGAAAGTATCAACAAGTTTTCACTTCGTCTCACCACATTGGTAAGAAAAATCCGATCTCTCATTATGGAGATGTCGGAGAGTGCGGTTGTTGAGAAGTTGTTCAGTACCGTTCCTAACAAGTTCTTGCAAATTGTCGGAACAATGAGTAATGTGGAGATGTTTCAACCATGACTGTGTCAGAAGCGATAGGACATTGCGGGCATTTGAAGAGAGCACGAAGGGCCGGCGACAGAAGGAGGATGGTGATCAACTGATGGCTGTATCACGTGAGAAGTGGGAATCATTAACTGCAAAAGAAAAGAAAAATGCCGAGGGCTCCAGCAGTAAACCTGGGTTTCATAGCAATCCTGGGTTCAGCAGTGACCCAAAGATGGGTGCTAGACGTGGCAGAGGCCGTGGACGTGGGCGTGCAGGATGCGACTGTGAAGCTGAGAAACGACCTTATCAAAAGTTTGACAAGTCCAAAATCAAGTGCTTCAATTGTGAAGAATTCGGTCACTTTGCTTCAAAGTGCAAGCAACCTAAGAAAACAAAAGCATATTTCGTGGAGAAGAAGAATGATAATGAACCCGTTCTATTGACAATTGAAAGCTGTGAAGTGAAACAAGTTGAGAATCAGGTTTCTGAAATTATAATGCTTAAGGAAGAAGTCCTGAAACCGATGCTAGGAGAAGGTGTGAAGAGCAATGCCAACATCTGATATCTTGACACTGGGGCTAGCAATCATATGTCAGGGAGTCAAGAAATCTTCTTTGATCTCGACACTTCAGTGCGTGGCTCGGTAAAATTCGGTGATGATTCAAATGTTGAAATTCATGGCCGAGGCACTGCCTTGTTCAAGGGAAAATCAAATGAACATCATGTTTTGACAAATGTCTACTATATTCCATTCCTTCGCAGCAATATAGTCAGTCTTGGGCAGCTTGATGAACAGGGTTTCAAAACTGTGATACAAGAACGCACAATGTGCATCTTTGATGAAGAAGGGCAGTTGATGACTAAAGTGCAAAAGTTGGAAAACCGTTTGTATGTGCTGAATTTGGCTTGCACACAGCTAGTGTGTCTTCTGGCGATTAAAGGGGATAAAGAGTGGCTATGCATGCACGTTTTGGGCATTTAAATTTTCGAACATTGCGTGACATGTCACAATTGGAAATGGTTGAAGGCATGCCTTGTATCGATCATATTGAGCAAGTATGTGAGGCTTGTCTAGCTAGAAAGCAGCAACGTTTACCATTTCCCAAAGTTGCAAATTTTCGAGCGTCAGAGCTGCTCGAGCTAGTTCATGAAGATTTGTGTGGACCAATTGCACCAGCAACACCAGGTGGCAGGAGGTACTTCTTTTTAATGGTAGATGATTTTTCCCATTTTATGTGGGCTGTGTTAATCAGTTCAAAAGATCAAGCATTCAGAACTTTTAAGTTTGTTAAGACAAGAGTTGAACTTGAAACAAAACATAAACTGAAAGGACTCTAGACAAATCGTGGTGGCGAGTTTGTTTCATCGGAGTTCAATGAGTACTGTGAAGATCAAGGGATTTTGCACCACTTGACTGCGCCGTATTCTCCTCAACAGAACGGAGTTGCTAAGAGGAGAAATCAGACAATAGTATCAACAGCAAGGAGTTTGCTTAAGAACAAGAAAATGCCAGGAAGGTTTTGGGGAGAGGCCGTGGCTACGGCAGTGTATCTTCTCAATCAAGCAGCTACAAAAAGTGTGGAAGGGAAGACTCCATAGGAAGCCTGGTATCAAAGGAAACACAAGGTATCTCATCTTTGAACATTCGGTTGTATTGTTCATGTCAGGAATGTGAAACCACATCTCAAGAAGTTGGAGGATCGAAGTACTCCAATGGTTTTTCTTGGCTATGAGTCAGGATCCAAAGCTTATCGAGCCTATGATCCAAGAAAAAACAAAGTGCATGTTACTCGAGATGTTGTGTGTTTCAGGAAGACAGAGCATGGCAATGGGAAATTGATGCAAAACCAGAGAGGGCAATACCAAATTTCAGAGATGTGTTCACTATTGAAATTAGCTCAAGTGCAACTGGAAGTATATCTCAGGAGCAGTCATCAATTGAGGGAAATCATCTTGATTAGCCGACCACACCAAGTGGAGCAGCAAATTCATCGAGTGGAGGGGTGTCAACATCTCCAGGTAACATTTTTCGTTCGGCAAATGCAGATACCATTGGACACAATACACTGGTGGCAAGGTCAACACCTTCAAGTTCATCTTTAGTAGAAACACCTCCACTTTGTGTTAGAACAATTCAAGATTTGTATGATACAACACAAGAGGTTGGACCGGAGTATTCCGGTCTTTGACTTATGACTACAGAGGAACCAGCGAATGTGGAGGAGGCTATGAAGATGAAGCATTGGAGGCAAGCCATGGAGGAAGAGATGAAATCAATACTTGATAATGACACTGGGGAGAAGGTTTATTTACCTGCACATAATAAGCCCATTGGACTAAAATGGGTGTTTAAGGTAAAGAAAGACTCTAAAGGCAATATAGTCAAATATAAAGCAAGATTAGTTGCAAAGGGATGTGCTCAACAACAAGGTGTTGATTTTGACGAAGTGTTTGCTCTAGTTGCAAGAATGGAAACTGTGAGGGTTATTATTGCATTAGCAGCTCAAGGAGGCTAGAAAATTCATCATATGGATGTGAAATTGACCTTCTTGAATGGAGAGCTAGCTGAAGAAGTCTATGTCTGTCAACCACCAGGTTTTGTTGATAATACAAATGCTGGATTGTTGTTGAGATTGACAAAGGCACTTTATGGACTTCGTCAAGCACCAAGAGCGTGGAATTTTAAGCTAGATGCAACTTTAGTATCACTGGGTTTTGAGAGAAGCCCAATAGAGCATGATGTCTATAGAAGAGAAAAGAGAGGATTAATGCTACTGGTTGGAGTATATGTTGACGACTTGATCATCACAGGATCTTGTGTCAATATTATAAATGAATTCAAGGTGCAGATGAAGAAGCTATTTAGCATGAGTGATCTTGGATGTTTGAGTTATTATCTCGGGATAGAGGTAAAACAATCTGATGGAGGTATCACTTTGTGTCAGGCAAGTTATGCTGCAAACATTCTGAAGGCTTCAGGGATGGAGGATTGCAATCCATGCGCCACTCCTATGGAAAATCGACTCAAGCTGAGCAAGAAAACTTTAGGTCCGAATGTTGATGCAACAAGATATCGTAGTATAGTTGGAACTCTTAGGTACTTGGTGAATACAAGGCCGGACATAGCGTATACAGTGGGCATCGTTAGTCATTATATGGAGGTGGCAACTACCCAGCATCTTGCCGCTGTGAAGCATATATTGCGATATATAAAAGGCACTCTTGGTTTTGGATGCTGTTATAAGAAACAAGGTGATAAGGAGGCCAAGCTGGTAGGTTATTGTGACAGTGATCTCGCTGGAGATATTGATGACCGAAAAAGCACTATGGGGTCAGTTTTCTTTCTTGGTTCAAATCTGGTCACATGGCTGTCACAAAAGTAGAAAATAGTGGCACTTTCATCATGTGAAGCTGAATATATTACAGCCGCAACAGCAGCTTCTCAGGCAATCTAGTTAAGCCAGCTGCTGGTAGAATTGAAGGAGGAGCCGGAGAAAGTTGAGTTGGTTGTTGATAATAAGTTGGCCATTGCCCTTAGTAAGAATCCAGTTTTGCCCCTAGTAAGAATCCAGTTTATCACACATGAAGCAAACATATCGATATGAGATATCATTTTATTCGTGAAAGTGTTGAAGAAGGAAAGATGGATGTGAAGCATGTGAGTTCTGAAGATCAATTGGCCGACATTTTGACAAAACCGCTGGGCCGAATCAAGTTTCTTGAGTTGTGTTGCAAGCTTGGAGTAATAGATGTGAAAACTGCACAACAAGATTAGAGGGGTGATTTGTTAGTTGTAACCTTGCTGTCAGTTTAGATTCTCATGTCTCTAGTAATTGCAGTAGTTGCAGTTTTCGGCGTTTGTTTTTGGTTGGTTTCGTATTGAGTTTGGAGTCTAGTAAAATTGCAGATAAAGCAAAGAAAAAGTTTGAGTTTGTGATAAGTTTTTGTAACAAACAGATTTTTGATCTGTTGCTTGACTATAAATAGAAAACAGAAAAGCTGGCTGCGATATCGTCGGGCAAAAGGAAAAATCAGAGTATTGTTTCTTGCTCTGTTCTGCAGGCGATTACGGAGGGTGTTTGGTGTTTACTGTTCATTATCCGGCAACGCTAATTGCGTTTTTGCCGTAAGCCTGTAGCTGTGTTCTGGCTACAGCGCAGTAAACAAGTTGCTATTTTTCAGGTTTTAGTGCAGGTATTGCCGAAGTGTTTTTGACAAGTTCCAACAGCATGCACTGGTAATCCGCTACGAAGTTGGTAGACCACCGATGTCTTTCTCAGTCGATGGTGTGCTGCTTGGAGTGGCCACTGTTTTGACACTGCATCCTCTGCCCACACACCACCCAAGCAGTGCCTTTGGTTCTCCATCACTCCAGGAAAAGTTGTCCCCGACAAAGTCAACAAAACTAAATGCAATGAAAATGTTTGTTTTCATGTTGTCTTCACAATTGCATGAGTGATGGAACCAAAGTTCTTGAAGTGGAACACACACAGCCTGGCTCGGTCTAATTTGTGGGATAGACACATCGCCTGACTCGGGTTTGATCGGAATTTAATTAGATATGTTGGTTACGGCTTCGGTAATGGACCACGAGCTTGAACCCCAGCACACACTTCGATGGTAAGCAAAAGTACCAGTTAAATTTTTAATAATAAATCTAGAGTATACAACGACAAGTGGTAGGATATGTAGCATTGGTAGTCATAACGATGTACAATAAGAGTACCATCACATAACCATTGGCCAGAAAAACAATTACTTGGATAATACGAAGGAGCATGTGCTGATAATCTGCTACAAGTTGGCGCGCCTTGCACAGAGTCGCCACCCTTCTACACTGCATCCAATACCTCTGTCCGCACACCACCCTGTAACTATGGTTCTCCATCACTCTAAGCAGACTCCTTGCAAACTCGACAAAACCAAAGAGCTTGGAAATATTTGTTTTTATATTTGCCATGGCAGTTTCACGAGTGATGGCGCCAAAGTTCTTGAAGTAGGACACTCGCACACCGTCTGAGTCTGTATGATATGTCAGACACACACGTCGCCTGACCCAGGTTTTGATATGTTTTTCCGGCTTCGATTATGGACCTCGAGAATGAGCACTTTGATAGTAAGCAAAAGCACCCACCAAATTTCCAATTGTAAATGCTAAGTATACAATGATAGTAGTAAGTAGTACGATGAGTAGTATTGGTAGTTAAAATGATGTACACTGAGGGTACCGTCACACAACCGTTGGTAGTATAAAATGATTAGCTGGATAATGCAAAGGAGCATGCACTGATAATCTGCTAGAAGTTGGCGCAACCTGCTCAGAGTCGCCACTCTCCTACACTGCATCATTTACCTCAGCCCACACGCCATCCAACAATGCCTATGGTTCTCAATTATTCTACGACGACTCCTTGGCAAACTCTGACAAAACCAAAGACCCTAAAAATATTTGTTTTCTTATTTGTCACCACAATTGCATTAGTGATGGCACCAAAGTTCCTGAAATGGGACACACACAGCTTGACTTGGTCTAACATGTGGCGCACACACATCCCCCGACTCGGGTTTGACCTGGGTTTTTAGACATGTTGTTTTCGGCTTCAGTAATAGACTATGAGCTTGAATCCCAACGCACACTTTGCTAGTAAGCAAAAGCACCAGCCAAAATTTCAATAATGAACCCTGGGCATAAAATTACGATAGTAAGTAGTATGGTAAGTATATCGATGGTACCATCACATCACATAACCCTTGGTACTAAAATGATTAACTGGATAATACGAAAGAGCAATCACTGATAATCCACTGGAAGTTGGTGCACCCTGCAAAGAGTCGTCGCCCTTTGACATTATTACATCCACTACCTCTGCCCACACACCACCCACGCAGTACCTATGGTTCTCCATCACTCTAGGCACACTCCTTGGCAAACACGACAAAACCAAAACCGCTGGAAATGTTTATTTTCATATTTGTAATCACAATCTCATTAATGATGGTACAAAAGTTCTTGAAGTAGGACACAAAACCCGCTTAATTCTGTCTGATATGTGGGGACGGTGGCCCGATCTTCCGACAGGTAGTAGTTAATCGATTGGTGGAGAGCTCGACATTGACGATCCGGCTTCCAATCAAAACTAATTCGAACTCTGCAATCGCTACCCACGGCTCCGTTGGTTATTAACCTCGCACAAACACGGTTGACCACGCCAAGAAGGTTTATCCCTGCATGCGAATCGAGAACACAAGCAAGAACGTAGAAGATGCAATCTGAAATTGCGAATAATATTAAGCACACGAGTTAGGGTTCCACAAACCGATGAACGGTGAAAAACTGACAAAGTGTCTAGTTGTAATCTAAGCAAAACCCATCTATTCTAGCGACGGATACTAAATATATATGAGGAAGAGGGCAAGGGAGGTGGCCAAGGGGATGACTGTGCAACCCTAGGTCGTACAAGGCCTTTGGGCCTAATTGGAGGTGGTGTAGCACTCGGTAGTTTCTATACATCATATAGTTTTGATGATTCCCGTCGATCCAGACAAAGTTTGAATATGAAACCACTTCCGTTGGAAAGCTCTCGTCGTGTGCTTCTTCGTAGAGTCCAAAAACACCTCAAAGGGGCTTCGTATGACCTATATATATGGTCATTTTTATTTGGACTGCTCCTACGGGCTGAACTGGACTCGTGAACGAATTGGACTTGATCTCGGACTAGGCTTGGAGCGTCAGAAGTTGTTGGGCCTTTGTCTTGGCTTGAGGTAGAAGCATGGCTTGCTGGGCCAGAATGGTCACATCATTCTCCCCTTCTTGATTTTGAGTTGTCCTCGACTCAAGCTCATTGGCCTGCAAAAAGGTTAGTAACAAGAGGTGGCAAAGAAACTAACATATTCTTTGGTTGTGGATGGTGTGGCACATTAAAAGAAGATTTCAAAATGGTACAAATATAAACTTATTGCACCATGTACTTTTCTTTATCATTATGTTTGTCAATAGTATGAAAACTAACACTGGATGACCATGACAAATTAGCAGCCATAGAAAATCTCTTCTCTAAACAATTGAGATCACATATGACATCAAATTCAATATAACCCAAAGTATTCAAGGAAGACAACAGTTTAATATCATCTTTTTCATTACCAAGGTGAATAACATGTTTATTTTCAGCACACGTGTTTAGATTAGAAATAAAACTGACATGTTCATTCACTAGTTGAGGCATGGATATAAATGATACAATATCACATAACTCTTCTTTATCACCAGGGACAGCAAGACAATCATATTGTGACAAAGGTGATTCAGTTTGAGTGTCCACTAACTACTTTTCTAGCATAGCACCAGTAGTGGCCAAATTTAGCACATCAACAGAATTCTCTCCTCATGTGAAAATAATACCTATGTCGTTACCTTTGTTTTCTATCTCAGCCGATTTAGGCATATCATGATTTATACATTCTTGAGGCATGCATGGGATAGCAAGTATCTCATGTTCCTCCTTCTCTAGTGTGTTTTCCTTCTCGTTCTTGTTCTCAATGTCCTGTGAAAAGTTAGTAGCATGTGGAAACTCAACAAGATGCCATTCTTCCAAAGAAAATTGCTCACTTTTGCAATTATAGACATTAATTTCAGCAAGATGTCTCATGTTCAATTTGAGTTTCAACCTCACAAGCAATATTAAATAAACGAGAGAGAGAGAATTGTATTCCCTATCAACAAGAATACTCTGAATTTTCTTCTCAAGTCCATTTAAGAATCTTATTTCCTTAGCTTCTTCAGATTCATCTAATCCACAATGCAACAACAAAGTTTCTAATTCCTCGTAATATTCCTTGACAGTTTTATCACATTGTTGTAAACATTTCAATTCATAAAGTAACTTTTTAGAATGATAAGTAGGAACAAATTCACCTCTCATAAGTCGTTTCATATCTTTCTATGTTAGTGGTACTGTCTTATAAGCACAAAAATCATTCCACCAAATTAATGCACAGTGAGTTAAAGAACCAATGACAACTTTAATTTTTTGTTTATTACAGAGATTACATTGCGAAATAATTTTATCTACCTCTATTTTCCAATCAATATAAACATCAACACCAAATCAGCTATAAGATGGAAGAACTGGAAAATTCTTACCTTTACCAGCAAAAGGAGATGAATTAAAGTTGGGTTGGTGCTTATGCTCTTTTCTGTCAAGTGCATTCTCCATGTTTTGAATTTGCTTGTTCATAGTCTCATTCATCTCTCGGAGCTCGTTACAAAGAACACACTGGTTACCGTCCTGGTCCTTCGGTACCCCTGCCTTTGCTAGTAGAAAACAGAAGATAGCACAAAGTATTATCCCTATCAACTACTAGGTACTGGACAGTGGGATTACAAACTCTCAAGCATCTTGTCACGCTCTTACAAATATTCTTACCAAAGCAGCGGGTGATACAACCAGTGGTTTGATCGTGATATCGTGACTGGAATGTGAGTGATGCAACTGCAAAGGAGAACCTGAACTGATAAGAAGTATGTGGAGCTCGGAAGGCAATATTTAGTAGCAAGGAATAAGCAATATCGAAGTCAGATTAGCAAGCTGAATAAATGTCCAACGTACTTGTCTCAGTTACTGGTCTAAACGTGTTTCTAGAACTAGTTCAACCTAGTAAGGGATATAACAAAGCACGGAGGACTCAAAGTACGCAAGCAATTCTGATTATCTGCTTATCTTTCCCTCTTTTTTTTGCTTCTTTTCTTTTCTCTGTTTTTTTTTCAGTGCGGCTCTTTTTTATTTTTTTTGCAATTTCCTTTTTTTGTTTTCATTTCTTTTAACTTAAGTCAAAACAAAAATCTCACGTTTTTGAATAAGAGAAAACGTTAAACACATGATCAAAAAATTGGCAAAAACAACACATGAAACTTTCGGGGTCTAGAACTCGGTCTTAGAGGCCGATTTTGAGGGTCAAATATTGCAGAGGTCTTTTTGACCTATGGATTTTTCAAATGAACGTCATCGTCCTCTTCGAAACAAAAAAAAAGTACGCCCCAATCGGAGTTCGTATGCAAAAGTTATGGTTGTTTTACCGAAGGTACTCCAAATTAGAATCAAACTAGAGATTGCTCTCAAATTGCTCTGGAACAGAATTGATCTATGGGTGTAGCGGCTGACAAAAGGATGGATAGCGGTGCAGGGTGGTTGATTCAAGGCGGCTCGTGACCTATCTAAGGCTGGTGGTGCAGGGTGATTAACACAAGGCGGCTCACGAGGGCAAACCAAGTTGGACTCGATTTTGTGTTCTGGTGGTGTAGGATAGCACGACGAAAAGGATAGGATTATGCAACAGAGATGAAAACGAACTAATCTAAGAACACAACTCTAAACCAGCAACAAGATGACGACCACAGACACAAACTCAACAACGCTAACTCTGAAAACAAAAGTGCAAAGGCTCAACGTGGTTTGGACAGCGGAATCAATGAAGAACTTTTTGTAGGGCAATTTTTTGGACTCTAGGACGGTGGCAAAACAAAAGTGGGGATACAAGTATTACCTATCGGGCAACCGAAGCTTTTATACTACTTGATGGGGACAGTGGCCCGATCTTCCGACAGGTAGTAGTTAATCGATTGGTGGAGAACTCAATGTTGACGATCCGGCTTCCAATCAAAACTGATTCGAACCCTGCAATCACTACACCATGGCTCCATTGGTTATCAACCTCGCACAAACACGGTTGACATCGCCAAGAAGGTTTATCCCTGCATGCAAATCGAGATCACAAGAAAGAACGTAGAAGATGCAATCTGAAATTGTGAATAATATTAAGCACATGAGTTGGGGTTCCACAAACCGTGAACGGCAAAAAACTGACAAAGTGTCTAGTTGTAATATAAGCAAAACCCATTTATTCTAGCGACGACTACTGAATATATATGAGAAAGAGGGCAAGGGAGGCGGCCAAGGGGATGACCATGCAACCCTAGGTCGTACAAGGCCTTTGGGCCCATGTGGAGGTGGCGCAGCACTCGACAGTTTCTGTACATCATATAGTTTTGATGATTCCTGTCGATCCAGACAGAGTTTGAATGTTAAACCACTTCTGTTGGAAAGCTCTCATCGTGGGTTTCTCCGCAGAGTCAAAGAACGCCTCAAACGGACTTGGTATGACTCAGATATGGTCGTTTTTAAGTTGGACTGCTCCTAGGGGCCCAACTGGACTCGTGAACGAATTGGACTTGATCTCGGACTGAGCTTGGAGCGTCAGAAGTTGTTGGGCCCTTGTCTTGACTTGAGGTAGAAGCATGGTTTGCTAAACCGGCATAGTCACATCATCTTCTATCAATCTAGGTTGAGTCGTCCTTGGCAAACTCGACAAACCGAAGACCCTGCAAATAGTTTGACCCGTGTTTAGGACCGGTGGGCATTCGGTTGGGCTCTTTTGGGCCAGCTCGAGACACGACGTCATGGCCCGGCACGAAGCCCGACCCAGCATGAAGTGAGCCATACCGGGCTGGTATGACACTGTAGTACGGGCCGTGCCGGGCTCGAGAATCGGGCACGATGGGCTGCCGGCTAGGCACGACACTGTAGAATGGGCCGTACCGGGCCCGATGATCCAGGGTATGAGGAAGAAGCCTAGCATGAAGGTCACTGACTCGCAGAACATGACCGCTATCGATGCACCCAGTAGCATGAACGCCACCCTTATCGCCGACACCTGAGAGAGACGGACAAAACAGGAGAGAGAGTTGAGAGAGATTGAGAGACGGTGCAAGAAGCTGCTCTCTCTCGCTCGTCCCTCTCAATCTCTTAGCTCTCTCTCTCACCAGTCTCTCTCAATCTCTCTCGTCTGTCTCGCTCACTTTCTTTCTCGCCCATTGCCCCTCTCTCGCCCGTGTTGAGCACATCCCCCTCGCTCTATGTAACCGTTCAAGAATAAATAAATTTTAGTTCTTTTTCTCATAATATTTGCATTCACTGCCTCAATTCTATATGACTTCGGCCCCTTTCCTCTTATTGCAATAGTGTAAATGGGTCGGACCTGAGTCAACACGGCACGACGTCCACCTCTAGTTTAGATATGTTGCTTCCGGCTTCAGTAATGGAGCACGAGCTTGCTTCCAGCACACACTTTGTTTTCAAGCAAAAGCACAAATAAAATTTTCAAAAGTAAATCCATGGTATAAAATAACAGTAGTAAGTAGTAGGATGAGTAGCATTGGTAGCCATAACGATGTACATTGAAGGTACCATGACATAAACATTGGTTGTAAATCGATTTCCCAGATAATACAAAGGAGCATGCGCTGATAACTCGCGGGAAATTGGTGGCCTTGCGCAAGGTCGCCACTCTTCGGCATTGCATCCTTTACCACTGCCCACACACCACACGGTGCCTATAGTTCTCCATCTCTCTAGGCAAACTCCTTAGCAAATTTGACAAAACCAAAGCCCCTGGAAATGTTTGTTTACATATTTGTCATTACAATTTCACGGGTGATGGCACAAAAGTTCTTGAAGTGGGACACATCCATCAAGGATTCAAATTTCGTTTTCGGATAAAATCTTGGCTGGGACCGGATGACGAAATTTCGAAGAAATCTCGGTATTTCGGACAAATCACGTCCGAAATTCAAAAACCAAAATTCAAATCCGGTCCGTTTGCTACCGATAAATCCCAAAATTCGCCGAGAAATCCTGAAATTTCGGGTGAAATATCCGAAATTTTGGCGTTTTTGTAATAGAAAAAAAGTGGGTCAAACGATGTTGAAAAATTTTGAAATAGTTTTTGGAGAGTCCTGACACATAGGTGATATTTTCATAAAAATTTCATATAATTCTGAAGTTTTGTAAGTTTTAAAAATTCAAACATTTCTACTGTCCTGATAAAACGCTGACTGGCAATTTTGAACCGAATTCAAAATAGTTCAAACCACATTATAAACTTTTGAAATTGTTTTGCATGGTTATGATGCATCTATAATGTTCTCATAAAATTTTCGGATGATGATCGAACTTCATGAATTTTTAAAAATTTGAACAGTACTACTGCCTTGTTAAAAGGCTTACCGGCAAATTTGAACAAAATTAAAAATTATCTAAACCACATTAAAAACTTTTGAAAATTTTTGTGAATGGTCCTGATGTAACATTAATGTTTCTTTAAAATTTTTATATGATGATCATTCTCAAATAATGTTTAAAAATTCAGACAGTGCTACGTCCTCATAAAAGCCTAATGATCAATACATAGATTTTCTTTAGCAATAAAAAAAGGTTAATTTTTTAAAATTTTACATAAGGGTTATAAGGAAGTGCTTAATCTCTCATAAAAAGTGTGAATCATTATCACAGTCCAGTGAATTTATAAAATTCTTACAAGGCATAGTACCATTTATGTTCTTCTCTTTTTGATTTTTGAAATATAATATAACAAACGAAGTTCAATGCTTACATAGATTTGATTGAACAAACAAACAAAGTTGAAATTTTTTGACAATCTATATAATGTACTGAGGAAATTATTAATCTCTCATAAAAAATTTAGATCATAATCACACTCAAGAAAATTTATAAAATTCTGACAATGTAACTGTCCCAATTATGTTCATTCTATTTTTTATTTTTTAAGGATAACAAATGAAGTTAAATTATTTTGAAATTTTTTATGTATGATCCTAAACTATAAAGATAGTACCATAAAATTTTCAGCTCATTATCAAGCTTGTACAATTTTTTAAAAATCTGGCAGTGTTTCTGCCAAAATTTTAAAATGTCTCAAAATTTTGATTTTTCAACAAATTTTCATAGGAGATGACTTTCCTAAGGGTTATTGGACCAAATCAGGCCCTAAAAGTTCAAAAATCAGCCAAAAAACACGAAATTTCGCCGAAAAAAATGAAATTACTGTAGCAATTTCAAAAAAATTTATCTGGCCGGTAGTCTAGATTTTGTGAAGGCCCGAAATCTAAAATTTCGGCGAAATTCGGCGAGATTTGGAACCCTGACATCCATAGCATGACCTGGTCATATTTGTCGGACACATATCGCCTAACTTAGGTTTGACTGGGGTTTAGGCTCATTGCTTTCGGATTCCACTACTACAAAAAGACTTATATTAGATCCCTTATCACTGACGTTATTTAAAAACCATCAGTGATGACTACCATTGACATTCGTCACTGACGATTTTAGCCAAAAACTATTAGTGATGATTACCATGCACATGGTAGCATCACTACGGTTTTTGGCTAAAACCGTGAGTGATATGAATCTTATCACTGTTGGTTTTAGCCAAAAATCGTTAGTGATGTGAACATAGTCATCATTGACGGTTTTTGGCTAAAACCGCCTATGATGAGATTTTCTTGGAAATAACTACAGAGAGCCCCGACCTACTTAGTGTTTTTAGGGTTTTCCAAGCTATTTTGAGGTGGTTGCGATTGAGAGACAATCTAGTGAAAGGAGACCGTGGATTTGGATGTGTGATTATAGATCCTTTTGTTCTAGGTGATCTAAGGTTAGTAATTGGTTCTAATTGCATTATATTCAAGATCTTGCTTGGTAAAGAGGGAATTGAAGATGGTTTAAATCTAGCTTGGTGTAGATCCATTTGTTCTTTGTGATCTAAAGTAGTAATTGGTTCTAATTGCACTATACTCAAGATGTAGCAAGCTAGGTAAAGAGAGAATTGAAGATGCTAAGTTTAAATGTAGCTTACATATACATCCATTTGTTCTTTGTGACCTAAGAAGCTAGGTTGGTAAGTTTAAATGTAGTTTATATGTAGTTTGTAGATCCATTTGTTGTTTAGATCTGGCATGTTTTATGATTTAGGATAAGGTTTAGCTAGTTAATTTGTGCTCCAATTTAAGAATATATGCATGTGCACTCCTAGTGTACTTAATTCTTTATTTAACACTTATTGTTCTATACATTGCGTAGATGGATCGAAGTTGGATGTACGCTAAGAACTGTATGAGTGCCGAGTACATTAATGACGTTTCTGTTTTTAGAAAAGCTGAAAGGAGGATATATTTAACAAGAGGTGCAATTTATATCTTGTCCATGCATCGACTGCACGAACCTGCGGCGGTTTCGAAACTCAGCGCAGATCGAAGCAAACTTGATTCTAAGGGTTTCAAAAGGGGTATACATGTTGGACAAGTCACGGTGAAGAGCATATTATATAGGAAGCAAGTAGTATTAACATCATCGACGAAGTCAATGATACACCGGATGATATCGATAATGCTTTCGATGAGGATAGGTTTCGTGATGACAATCTAGATTATATACTGCGCGATGCAGAAGGGAACCGTGATGAACGAGAGTATGAAAAATTCTGGAGCTTGATGAATGACTCAAAGAAACCTTTGTTCCGGGGCTGCAAGTCCAAATAAATAATGTTGTCATCCGTACTTGAACTTCTGAAATTGAATGCAAGCAACGGTTGGTCCGACAATAGTTTAATGGCACTGTTAGGTCTATTAGCAGACATACTTCCATAGGGAAATGAGTTGCCAACAACCACCTACAAAGTCAAGAAGATTCTTTGTCCCTTGGGAATGGAAGTAGAATACATGCATGTCTGAACGACTGTATCCTCTATCGCAAAGACTACGCAAACTTGCATGTATGTTCGGTGTGCAACGCATCCCGGTACAAGCGTAAAAATTAATCAGATGACAATGACGACGGCATCAAGGTGAAGAAAGAAACTCCTACTAAGGTGGCGTGGTATCTTCTTGTAATTCCCCGTTTGAAGCGTTTATTTGCGAACCCAAAGGAGGCAAAACTGCTGTGTTGGCACTCGGATGAGCGTAAGAATGATGAAATGCTAAGGCACCCTACTGATTCCACCTAGTAGAGAAACAATGATAGGAGGTTTCAAGAATTTGCTACTGATCCGAGGAATATAAGGTTAGAATTGAGTATAGACGGAATGAATCCTTTCGGTAACACGAGCAGTCATCATAGTAATTGGCCTATAAATCTCTATATCTACAATTGTCCTCCTTGGTTGTCTATAAAGCGAAAGTACATTTTATTGTCTATACTTGTCCAAGGCCAAAGCTACCTGGGAATGATATTGATGTGTACCTAGCACCATTGGTGAAAGATCTAAAAACACCGTGATTTCCTGGGGTATAGGTATGAGATGCTCACAAATAAGAGAACTTCACTTTGCACTGCCTGTTGTTCTGCACCATAAATGATTATCCTGCTGTTTGCACCAGATGTTGGTAAGGCATAATGAAATTGTCAGGCTAAGGATCAAGGGGATTTTGGCTGATATCAGACAAAGGAAAAGGTTTAATTTTGGATTATAACCGATATTTATCCAAAGATGAGTAATTGTCCAATTTAAGGTCGACACGGATCACCAACGTATCAGAGACGGACATTGTTGGCCGATAGCTATAAAAGATGGTCGTGGGCAAGCAAGAAAAACAACACACAACCAATCCAATAAATTACATTTACATCTTTTATTTTCTCGTCGACTAGGAGTAGCCTCTGTAATTTATAATCTTTGTAATTTGATCCTGATCAATAAAGTTGTGCATCGCCGATTGTTGATCTTCATCAATTACGCCATCAGGTTTGATTTTTCTCTGATTTTGTTGCGCATCGCCTTCTTGGGGAAAGATCTACCTTTACCATTTGATTAGCCCTAATCGGTTAATTATAATTATCGTTACCCTTTGATTTGATTAGCTTTTTAGCTATTTAGATCTAAGCCGATTATTTTTTGACAGATCAGCTCTTAGCATATCATATATTTATCTTACTCGATTGCAGGATCAAATCGGTTGGCACACCTTGATCAAGAGAACCCGGTGTTCATCAGGTGTGTTGCGGCCGATTAACCCTCTTCACATTTTTGGCGCCAACACACTCTTGGCATGCCTAGTGGGACAAAAGATTTCTTCGTCTGGTAAGTCGATCCCGTCGTCCAACCTCAACGCTGAAGCTATAATCGTCCCTACGTTGGACAATTTAACGAAAGAGCAGCGCAAGGAAATTGAAGATTGAAAAGCTGCCCTGGAAGAGATGATGCTGGGTTGCTACCCGAAGACCCGACACGGCGTCACTCAAAAGGCCGTGTTGCCGACGGTTAACATCCCCGGCGATGCATGGGTCACGAATAGCCCGGTGAGTCAATACACCCTTGCACAAGATGAACTTTCAGCTATGATTAATTGATCTGTGCATCATGCTTTAATCAATCAATCATCGGCTCTAGTTACAACTTTTAAGCCGATGATAGCCAATAGTGTCAAAACAATTGCTCAAGAGTTGGCATCATCTAGAAGCCTACTCGATCCGATGCAAGCCCTACCAAATTATCATATTT
This sequence comes from Otatea glauca, assembly GCA_036346275.1. Classification (NCBI taxonomy): domain Eukaryota; kingdom Viridiplantae; phylum Streptophyta; class Magnoliopsida; order Poales; family Poaceae; genus Otatea; species Otatea glauca. The sequence continues at coordinate 35,706,706 of CM070713.1, read as the reverse complement.
ACTCGGTGGCATAGAATACTCAAAACAGTCTAGCCAACGACTGCGATTCAATCGTTGACCATGATGCCGACTCAACCCACTGTCATACTGTCGAGGGATCCTCGCCCGAGTCGGGTTGCGCATTATCAAGCATACACCGATGCCGCTAAGTTAGATGCATTGGTTAATCTGCAGCCATCGGCTCCGTTTTACCCGTTTCCACAATCGGTTCCACAGCCGATTGAAAATAATAGGTATTCACAATACACCGAGCCGATTCCACCTAGGAATCAGGCCCCATATAAAGTTGTGACATACCCAAAGCCTTTTGTCCCAGTGCCGGAGCCGTCCGTTAGGAGGAACAATGGATACGAGCAATTCCCTCAGTATCAATTGGCTTCGCATAATCGGCAACCCGAGCTTACACTCGGGGGGCAAAATGCTAATTATGATCATAATTGGCAGAACGCTAACATATCATCGGCTAACAATGCCAATTGTGCCGACCAAATTTCTGCCGTATTGAGGGAACAATCCGGTATACAACCAAAGGGTAAGGTTGTCGGCTATAGAAAGTTGTATCCTGATTATATAGATCATATGCCTTACCCAAATAATTTCAAAGTCCCTGATTTTACCAAGTTTTCTGGGGATGATTCTGTTACAACGTTAGAACATGTCGGATGATTTATCGCTCAATGTGGCGAGGCAGCTTAGTCCGATGGGCTTAAAATTAGATTGTTCCCATTATCATTATCAGGAGCTGCTTTTACTTGGTTTACTAATTTACCTCCGAATTCGGTTCACTTGTGGAGCGATTTGGAAAGCCGATTCCATGAGTACTTTTCTCTGGCAGTGGAACTTAGGATTTACGATCTTAGCTCTGTTTGCCAAAAGTTTTGGAGAATCGGTGACGGATTATATTAAGAGATTTAGGGAAGTCAAAAATCGGTGTTTTAGTGTAACTTTGCCCAACAATTAGTTAGCCGATTTAGCTTTCCAAGGATTGATTCTCCCACTTAGGGAGAAGTTTGGTGGACAAGAATTCATAGATTTAAGCCACCTACTTCATCGGGTGTCGGGTCAAGAAAGCCGATTTACTGATAATAGAGGATTTAGGGACAAATTCAAGATAAATAAAAATAATAAAGATAAATACAAAGCTAAGGTTAATATTGTCGAATATTGTTCAAGTGAGTCCTCTGAAGACGATGAAGAAGAGGTGAATATAGCCGAATGGGTAAAAGGATCTAAAAAGTCCTTAGTTTGTTTTTGGCTCAAGCCGACTAAGAGTAAGTCGGAGGTAAAATATGCATTTGATGTTTCTAAGTGTGACCGTATGTTTGATCTATCATTACAAGAAAATATTATACGGTTACCTAAGGGGCATGTTTTATCATCAGCCGACGAAATAAAAAAGCGAAGGTATTGCAAATGGCACCATTCTTTTGCTCATAATACTAATGATTGTAATATTTTTTGACAACAGATACAATCAGCTTTAGAAGATGGTCGGCTTAAATTCGCAGAAGAGCCAACGATGTAGGTGGATGTCAATCCCTTCTCAATAAACATGGTACGGGGCTCAGGAAAGGAAAAAGAGCCAATCCAAGATGAACAACCAAAAAGGGCTCGATATGTCGATATTTAGTCAACTGCAAGCGGTAAAGAAACCTTAAAGATTACGGTCGGTTCATTGCAAATAGAAACCGACCGTGAAGGTAAGAATTTCAAGGCCGTTAAGCCCAAGGGAGATTTGGAAATTGGCAAGTGGTACAAGGTGGAGAAATCGCCACCACGACGGCCGATAATCAAGTCTAAACCAACTTTCTCTCAACTGCTTGAGAAATACGAAAGAAGAGTCAATAGGCCGTGCTATCCTGCATGTTGGCCAAATAACCTGTATTGGTCCAAAAATTTAGAGAGGGCCCATCAACGATGTCCTTTCTGGCAGTTTTGCTTGGAGAGGGTAGTAGCGTTGCCATCACCCTACACTTGCCCGATGGAACAGTACCCTCAGGACGATTGGCCTAGGCAATCGGCTAAAGATAGATTATCTTTGCTAGTACGAGATTACCATGATAGAAGTTATAAAAGGCCGATGCATGAAAGAATCTCTGAACCAAATCAGGCTAAGGCAAAATCAGAATGGTCAAGTTTTGCAACCCAGGAAAATCTGGTTGGTAAAATACGAAAGGAGATTGAGCCGAAACCAAGGTGGTGCCCTCCTGGCCTTAGTCGATCATAGCGCAGACGGTTGCAGAGGCTAAGAACTCAGGAGATTAGAGAGGCCGAGCAAGAAAAACAGAGCTTCGACTGATCAAAACTGTTAAAAAAGAGTGGAGAAAGAAAGAATCGGTTGAGGAAGAGTTTGATTCAGCCGATGACTTAGATTCCAATGATCCGAGATGATACTCCTCTGATGGACATCAATATGGTGTTCACCCTACCAGCGAAGTTTAAAATAAAGACTGAATCAGCTAAGGACACCTTCGCTCAGCTGTGTTTGGGTGCTCAAGACGCAGTCTTCGAAAAACCCCAGGATGCTCATCAGCATCTTAAGCCGTTGTTCTTGAAAGGGCACATTAACAGCAAGATGATTTCAAGGGCTTGTGGATGGCGGAGCGACGGTTAACTTGATGCCATACACCACCTACAGAAAATTGGGTAAGTTCGATGAAGACTTGATCAAAACTAACATGATTTTGAATGACTTCACAGGCGATCCCACTAAAGCTAAGGGTGTCATGGTGACAGAGTTGACTGTCGGCAGCAAAATATTGCCGACTGCGTTCTTTGTAATCGATGCCAAAGGCAATACAGTGTACTGCTTGGTCATGACTGGATTCATGCAAATTGTTGTATCCCATCAACTATACACCAGCTACTTGACCAGTGGAACAGAGATGAAGTTTAAGTCGTTCCAGTCGATACATCGACTCATATTGCTATGTCCAATTCAGATGCGAATTGGTGGCACTAAGAGGCTGAGTGCATATCAGGCAAAGTTTTGTACGACTGTGATTTCATTTGCATTAGTAAAGCGAGGCTTATGTCGATCAACGTAAGGCCTAGCACCTTTTATCGGAAGAGTGAAGTTTTATGTCGATGGAGTCCAAGCAAGCAGTAAAGACCTTGCAAGGCAAAATGCAAAGCTACCAGCAACTAACAAATAGCTATGAGGCCATCGAGGATTTCCAAGAAATTGAGAAGTTAGCCCAAGGGTTTACATTGACTAACTTTCTCGAAGAAGTCAATATAGGAAATGGTGATAGGAAGAGACCAACTTTTATTAGTGCAAAATTAGATGTGAATTGTAAGGATAAGTTGGTCAAAATCCTTAGAAAATATAAAGATTGTTTTGCTTGGGAATACCACGAAATGCCTGGATTAAGCCGGCAACTTGTAGAACATCGGCTACCTACAAAACCAGGCTATCGGCCGTTCAAACAATCCCCTCGAAGATTTAATTCGGCCTTGTGCAATGTTGTAAAAGAAGAAATTGAACGATTGCTAGAGGCCAAATTTATCAGGCCTTGCCGATACACTGAGTGGGTATCTAACATCGTACCTCTGATGAAGAAAATTGGCAAATTGAGGGTTTGCGTTGACTTTAGGGACTTAAACAAAGCTACACCGAAAGATGAATGTCCAATGCCAATAGCCGATATGCTTATCGATGCTGCATCAGGAAATAAGATAATTAGCTTTCTTGATGGTAATGCAGGATATAATCAAATATTCATGGCAGAAGCCGATATACCAAAAACAGCAGTTATATGTCTAGGTGCCTTGGGATTATTTGAGTGGGTTGTGATGACCTTCGGCTTGAAAAATGCTGGAGCTACATATCAGAGAGCCATGAATTTAATTTTTCATGATTTGATCGACTCTATTGTGGAGATCTACATCGACGATGTTGTGGTAAAATCAACAGGAGATTTGCAACATCTAGCCGATTTGGAAGCGGTTTTTAAAAATACAAGATCGCACGATTTAAAGATGAATCCTTACAAGTGTGCCTTTGGTGTGTCAGCTGGGCAATTTTTAGGCTTTATGGTTCGTGAGAGAGGAATTGAAGTTAATCAAGAAAGGGTAAAAGCCATAACCAAAACAAAGCCGCTGATGTGCAAAATTGAGTTACAAAAGTGGATCGGCAAAATAAATTATTTGCGCTGGTTTATTTCAAATCTTTCTGGCTGTATTTGTGCATTTACCCCATTATTAAAAGTAAAGGACAAACAGGAGTTTGTGTGGGGAGCCGATCAACAAAAAGCTTTTGATAACATTAAAGAGTATTTGACTAATCCTCCCGTTTTGGCCATGCCGCAAAGAGGTATACCTTCTAAATTATATTTATCGGCTGAGGAGGAGACTATTGGAGCTATTTTGGTACAAAAAGTTGATGGTAAAGAAATGGTAATTTTTTATTTAAGCCGACGCTTACTTGATGCTGAAACCAGGTATCCCTTTGTAGAAAAGCTTTGTAAACCTTATATTTTGCTTGTACCAAATTTAGGCATTATATTTTAGCATCGGCTTGTAAAGTTATTTGTAAAATCGATGTGATAAAATACATGTTGACAGCTCTAATTTTGCGAGGTCGACTTGGTAAATGGGACTATGCGCTCATCAAGTTCGACCTAACATATGAATCGGTTAAGATAGTTAAAGGGCAGACAATAGCTAATTTTTTAACAGGAAATGAGACTACTGCCGATCTAGTATCTGTAGCCCCTTAGCAATTATATTTTGATGGATCGGTGTGTCGAGAGGGTGATTGTGTTGGAATAGTACTTGTTTCGCCGAAAGGACATAGTTTTGAATTTGCATTTCGGCTAAATTGCCGATGATCGAATAATCAAGCAGAGTATGAAGCATTGCTTAGAGGTCCATAGTTACTCGAAAATATCGGAGTAGACACTGTTGAAGCTTATCTGTTAGTTGTACAGCAAATCAAGGGGGAATATAATTGCTATGATGATGTTCTGACCAAATATTTGGTGCAATGTCTTGTTATAATTGGCTCATTTACAGGATTCAATATTAGTCATATTCCTCGAGAAATGAACAATAGAGCCAACTTGTTAGCTCAGTAGGCGTCGGGTTATAAAGTTTTTGGCCGATATGAAATATTTGAGACGATTGAAAAAGCGGTGATGTGCACTGATACTGTTGGTTGGAGGGCAAAGATAATGGAGTACTTGATTGATCCTTCTAAGCCAACAGAATAGAAAATTAGGCAGCAAGTTTTGAAGTACGTAATATTGGATAATACATTATACTATCGAACGATGGAAGGTTTGCTGCTAAGATGTCTTGAAGCCGATGAAGCTAAAGTGGCAATGGGTGAAGTACACGAGGTATATGTGGATCCCATCAATTGGCTTATAAGATGAAATGGATGTTAAGGCGTACAGGGTATTTTTGGCTGACAATGTTGGAAGACCGCTTTAAGTATTACAAAGGATGCCAAACTTGTCAGATTTAGTAATATACAATTGGCTCCAGCATCGACTTTGCATCCAATTATCAAACCTTGGCTATTTAGAGGTTGGGGTATAGATGTAATCGGACAAATCTTTCCTACTTCAAGTAAAGGCCACAAGTTCATCTTGGCTGCTTCGATTACTTTTCTAAATGGGTTGAAGCTATACCACTCAAAAAGGTTACAAGCATTGAAGCTATTGGGTTTGTTAATGAGCACATTATCCATCGGTTTGGAATCCCGCGAACCATAACGACCGATCAAGGAACTGTGTTTATGTCCGATAATTTTCAGGAATTTGCCAAAAGCATGGGTATTAAGCTATTGAATTCATCACCTTACTATGCTCAAGCCAATGGACAATCTGAATCATCTTATAAGACGTTGATTAAGCTGATTAAGAGGAAGATTGATGAAAAACCAAGGAATTGGCATTCAATGTTATCAAAATCTTTATGGGCCTATTGGATAGCATACCACGGAGTGACAAAACTTTCACCTTATCAGCTGGTTTATGGTCAGGAAGCTATTTTACCAGTAGAGATAAATATTGATTCTATACGAGTGGCTAGACAAAATGATTTGTCAGCTCCAAACTATAAAGATTTAATGATAGACAGCTTAGATGATTTGGCAGGATTGCGTTTGTGTACGTTGGATCAGCTTAAGAAGAATAAGATGAGAGTAGCTAAGGCTTACAACAACATAGTCATGCCTAAATCTTTTTATGAAGTCGATTTAGTTTGGAAAACTATACTTCCGATCGGCTCTAGAGATAACCGATTTGGAAAATAGTCTCCTACATGGGAAGGGCCATACAAGATAAATCGGCCTGTTGATGGGAATTCCTACATTTTGGAAACGTTGGACGGAATAGTGTTTCCTAAGGCGATCAATGGAAAATATTTGAAAAAATACTACCCTAGTGTTTGGATTGGCTCTTAATCGGCTATAGACGTTCGTTGCCAGTAAAGCCAAATTAACATGGTGCAGTTAATTTTGGCTAAGTTAAGATACGTATACAACATTAACAAGCAAAACAAGACTTAGATAAATAATCAGTTAAACAGCCGATTAAAAATTACTAGAGCTTTCAGTTTTAACCAAGGCCGATTAGAGTATTTCTTGATTCGTTACAAAGTCTGGGAATTAGCATTGCAGGCTAGAACCATGAAGTCTTGCGCCTAAAGCCGATAGAGCTCCTGCTGCCTTTGCTATCATCTCTTGCACTTGATCCAGGATTATCTCATCTTCTTTGGCATTTCTGGGCACAGGGATAACTTTGGCCGTTTGCTTCTCGACACCAACCACGACCAAAGCGATTTCAAGTTTCTACTCCTTGATAGCTGATGCAGACTTTTCGATGAGTTGTTGGCCGTTAGAGATTTGCTTTGTTAACTTGGCCAACTCTTCCTCTAGGAGTTTCTTCGTCGACTCAAGCTTTGAGACTGCGTCTTTGTTACTCTTGAGTGACTGGACTTCAGATCAAACTTGCGCTTCTTCGTCTTGGCATCGGCTACCAGCTTGTCTAGCAGTTTTTGGTTAGCTTCTTGTGCCGCCCTCTGAGCAATTCAAGCCTTGGTGGCATCGACTTCTGCCTTCTTACCATCTAGGTGGCAGGCATCCAAAAGAGTAGCCATAGCCTCTGGGGGTAAATTGGCTTCAACATCAGCCATCGCATCATAGATCGGTTGGTTGTTGCTCATAATTTCTGTCTGCGGCCTCATTACCAAGTCAAAGAGCTTGTCGAGCTTTTCTTGCATCCCTAGAGCTGATGTCGTTGCAGCCGACACCTCTTTGGAAACTTCAAGAATTTTCCTTATCTCCACATCATAGTCATCTGTGGCCATTATTTTGGGGTCTTCCAGGTCGGCCAAGCAAAAACCCAACAAGTTGGTTGGGTCAGAAGACTCTGGAGCCACAACAGTTGACGGGGCCAGTGTCGTCGACTGGGATGATGGCGGAGGCGGCTCAATAGAGATGGCAAGTAGATCAGCTAGAATGGTAGCCGCTTGCATAGACGGAGTTGGCTAAAAAATAAAAAAATAAAAATAAAAGGTAAGGAACAGAAAGTGAGTTAAGTTGATGATTTGATACACTTATGAAATTATTGAAGCTCAACTTACCCCGCCAGTAGCTGATGCTGAAGGACCATGTGGAGGTCCATCCATGTTTGTGATGAGTATTTGACTTTATTTGAGCAAGGTGTGCTCAGGTTTGAGTTTGATTTGAATTTGAATTCAAAAGGAAGCAATTTGAGTTGTGTTAGCTTCTTGCAGTACTATCGGCTCGTGGCTGGCGGTAGAACCAACTGATGATTGAGACATAATTAATTGTGAGCATTTGTGATGATTGAACATTGCTATGTGAGGTATTTCCTTGTTTTTGATGGTTGCAGGATGACGGTGCTAGGTCATGGTGAGGCGAAGGAAGGCCGGGACTAGGCGAGGAGTGTCTGAGGTCCAAACGGTCGGGGATCGCCGAAAAATGATCGGATACGGAGTCCGTGCAAGCCGTGAAGACAAGAAAAAGATGAGATACTAGCTAGACGCTGCGTGGATCAATGAGGACCATTGGATCTTGGTCTAGTTGATAGGTTAGCGGGTCTAGTTAGTGTGCTTTGAGAACCGTGCAAGAAAACCCATTATGTGTTGTGGGTTTTGGGTGAACCCTTGCATGGCTGGTTGAGTGGGTTAATCCTAGCCCTTGATGGATGCTTTAGGGTTTAGAGGCTCATCCAAAGGTGGTAGGTGGCCCAAGAGTTGTATAAATAGGGGTGGAGGGGTAGTCTTCCCCCCTTAAGGTTTTGAGATTTTTGATGCTCCTTTGAGCTTTGCCCACATGAATGTGAGGCTTTGTAACCTCTCCTTCCAGAAAATACAATTTTTTTTACCTTATTGTGAATTTAAATTGCGCATTTACAATATGTCTTTACTTTACGCAATTTAAATTCAGCATTTACATTCTCGCAATTTACTTTCTCGCAATTTGGACTTGCCTCCCCTCCTTCTAAATGCTTTTCTTCTGGGATGTCTTGAGGGTTTTCATATGGTTTTACATCTTTCTTGCACCCTAGGATAGACTAGAGATCAAGTTTTTATCGAATTGCAAATCTGTCCAGAACTTGTTCTTCACGCAGCAGTAAGTCTTTGATTTTTTAAAAATATATAAAAATCCTTTCTAAGTGATTCTTATTGGAGAAGGTGCGCGACTCTTATATCCATCTCTGGAGTAATTTGTGAGTCCACTGATTGCACCGTTTGGGCGCTATGAAGTGAAAACCGAGCCTCAAATATTCTGGTTGAAGTTCCTAACTGTCTGCAATGCTTGATTTTTCATGTTTATTATACAAAGCTTTTTGAGGTGATTTTTGGTGAACTGCTTCAAAACTCAACTTCTCAGAGGGATAAAAATTCCCACAAATTTTAGAAAACAAAAACTTACCAACCACCTGCTCCAATTGAGGATAATTCCTGGAAAATCTGCTTTTACTTTTCTGGAAAGAGACTTTGGTATTTTAGCTTTATCTCTTTTAGAAAAGTAGTCTTTGAATTGATTCCTCTTTGTTTGGACACTTGACAACCAGGATTGTGATTAAAAAATCTCTCACATGATTCATGGTTCTCATCCATGCAAGCTAGGGGTACACATAGTTGTCTAATTGTTCGGGTTTTGGAGGGTGTACGAATCTGAGAAACACTAGTTTGAAGGAAAATCTTTGGGAGTTTCAGATTTATATTGCGAGATTGTTTGGAGTACTTTGAGTGGGAGAAAATTTTATTTGGGATCATTCACCCCCCCCCTCTGATCGCTATTTCGATCCTTCAGATGCATTCGGTGAGTTTTCGCTACTTTGTTCCTTTGGGCTTTGAGCCTCTTTTGGCCAGAGCCTTGGTAGACTTGGCACACTTTTTCTCTGAAACAAATCGGCTACGTATTAGTTAATGAGAAGGATATTTATATAAAGTGAAGTGGCTGATTAAAGGACTTATTGGGCTGTTGCTGTTTTTCGATGTCCGACAAAGAGGGACATTGAATCCCCAAAGTGCTGGAAGTATAGCCCGTGAGGCTCGTTGACTGATGGGGCCGCTTGCTAGGTTGGCCACTGCCCGATGGGCCTGTTGTAACTTTCTTCCCCGCGGCTTCAGTCTGAGGAAGAAATGGAGCCGATTAGTAAAAGCATTTAAAAATGGACAATCGTAGAGAAGAAAGAATTTATTAAAGCAAATACCTCTCCGATAATGTCTACTAAACTTGTGTTAGTATATTTGGAAGAACTAGATTCGTTGCTCAAATCGCTGTAAGACCCTACCATCGGCTCAGGAAGATTTGGAAAGAATGCGTTTATGATAGCCGACGGAGTCTTCTCCAAATAAAGCACATCGGCAATGGATGACCACCAAAAAGAAAAGTGGCCTACCCGACGAGTGTTCAGAAAGAAGTGTGGCAAGTCATTAATCTGAAGCTCATCGACTATTTCTAGGACAATAGTAGCTGCAGAAGCTTTGCGGACTCTGGCTCTTTGCTGAAGCCGATCAAGGAGTCGGAGACTTGGTATGACTTAACCAAAGACCAGTTGCCTAGCATGAGTCGACGGATGATAAAATTCATATGAAGGTTGGAAGGTTCGGTTCCTTGAGTTCAAGCCGACATGAAGTATACTGGGTGAGATGAAGAGCTTATAAAAGTCCAGAGTTGCTTGAGGCATTAAGGAAATATCGACTTCTAAATGCAGGAAAGATGACCATGGAAAATTGGCTATGCTGCTGTAACTGAAGAAATCTTGTAGTTTGAAATCCTCGTTGATGAGCTGTAAGAAGAATGATAAGTATTTTATCGAGCCGATAGGCGTAATCCTTGTCTCATTCCTAGAGCACATGATAAACCTCTCGCCGTATGATCGGTTGGCTCTAAACTGGGGCACTGTACCTTTTGGGGTATCTTCCTATGGAAACGATGTATCTTCAGTTGGCTCTAGAGCAAAAGGTCGACTGAATAGGCAATAGCCAGATCTAGATGAACCAAAGTAGCCCTCTACGTTGCCAACAAAAAAACTAGCGAAACCCGTGAATAGCCGACTCCTGATTATGTACATCATCTGGTATACTGCCCCTAGCAGCATTTTTTTCCAGGGCTAGCCGACGACCCTCTACTAGCTGCTCTGCTATGGTTTGATATACTTGGGTCAGCCCAAGAGAAGCTCCGCAGAAGAGATACCTGTCTAGCCACAGGTTAAGGAAGGCCACGTGTTCTTCGTCCGATACTAGCCCATTCACTTTGTTGTTGTTGCCGATGTACTTGCTCCATCCTTCACCCCTGAACCTGATGAGCTTGTACTTTGGCTTGGTGCAGTAAGACGATACTTGTTCTCCATCCGGCCTTAGGTATCACAACTGGCCACATCCAAGAGAGTTGGGCCGACGGGACCAGTGCGGAACATAAAAGCGTTGAGTGTTTTCGACCAAAAATAGCAAGCCGTGTCCACTAAGGGCTTGTTGGCCTCTGGATCGGCTAAGGAAAGAGGAAGACACTTGGCTATTCCCATCCTCTCCCATATTTCCCTCTTTTGAGCTGCTACACAAATATACCAAGTCTTCCATCCTTTAAGCGTTGTCGTCCAAGCCCTAAAGCTCGTACTCCAGCCCTCTATGTTGTATCTAGTAAACGATAAAAGAAGGCGAGGGATTTCTTTATTTATAACTATATTGACATCTAGATTTCCTATAGGGCCTAGGTAGTACTGGTCGATGCTGTTCCGGATTGGGATGAGTACCTGACTGGAGTCCATTCAGCCGATCTGAGTTGGAGCCGATTAGGAGACTAAGGAATGACGAGTGCAAAGATCGTTACAGCTGAAGCAAAGAAGCCGATGTCATACGATCAGAGAGCTTGAAGGCGTGAGAATGACAGTGTTGGGGCCGCATATTTATAACAACGTAAAAAAGTTGAAACGATGAGAAGAGGATTTTGAGAGGCATGAGCAGTTAAAACGCATAATGCGTATATCGAGATTTTCACAGTGCCATAAATGGGACAGTTACTAGTGAGGATATTGCATTAAGCCAATAGAAGCGTGAGCCGATAGACGAGATTTTTGGAAGATAATAACATATTATCTCCCAAAAATGGGGGCATATGTTTGCACCAGATTTTGGCAAGGCATGACGAAATTATCAGGCTAAGGATCAAGGGGATTTTGGCCGATATCGAATAAAGTAAAAGGTTTAAGTTTGGATTATGACCAATATTTATCCAAAGATGAGTAACTGTCCAAGTTAAGGTCAATACGGATCACCAGCGTATCAGAGACGGACATTGTCGGTCGATAGCTATAAAAGATGGCCGTGGGCAAGAAAGAAAAACAACACACAACCAATCCAATAAATCACATTTACATCTTTCATTTTCTCGTCGACTAGGAGTAGCCTCTGTAATTTATAATCTTTGTAATTTGATCATGATCAATAAAGTTGCGCATCGCCGATTGTTGATCTTCATCAATTAAGCCATTAGGTTTGATTTTTCTCCGATTTTGTTGTGCATTGCCTTCTTCGGGAAAGATATACCTTTACCATCTGATTAGCCCTAATCGGTTAATTATAATTATCATTACCCTTTGATTTTTAATCGGTTTTTTAGCTGTTTAGATCTAAGCCGATTGTTTCTTGACAGATCGGCTCTGAGTGTATCGTATATTTATCTTATCGATTGCAGGATCAAATCGGTTGGCATGCCTTGATCAATAGAACCGGTGTTCGTCAGGTGTGTTGCAGCCGATTAACCCTCTTCATGTTTTTGACGCCAACACCTGCCCTTGCTAACCTATCGAGCCAGAGTACAAAAGGAGCCAAAGCCTATACTCACTGCTTAGATGATACCGAGATAGTATGGCTGAATCACTCACGCAAAACTGTGTACATGCGTCACCGTATGTTCCTTTGGAAGAATTACCCATACCGCAAGATGAAGAAACAATTCAACGGAACGAACAAAGACAGTTTAGCTCCAAGACCTTTAAGAGGGACAGATGTTCATGATATGGTTAAGAACTTGGATGTTGTGCTTGGAATGGGATGTAAATCGAGGACCCATGAGAAGAGCAATTGGAAGAAAAGATCAATATTTTGGGACCTATCTTATTAGAAGCACCTAGAAATTCAGCACTGCATCGACGTCATGCACGTCGAGAAGAATATCCGTGATAGCTTGATTGGTCTCTTACTGAACATTGAGGGCAAAACAAAGGACGGTATTAACGCACGGCTTGACTTGGTCGATATGGGCATCAGACCTGACTTAGCACTGAAAGGAAATGATAAAGGCCAAATATACTACGAACCTACTTGTTACACTTTGTCCAAGGTTGAGAGAACGAAACTATGCCAGTGCTTGTATGGTGTGAAAGTTTCGTCCAGTTACTCCTCCAACATGAAGAGACTTATTTCGGTGCAAGATTGAACTTAATTGGCATGCAGTCTCATAATTGCCATGTGCTTATGACATATATGATCCCTGTCGTAATTAAGAATATTTTACTAATTAAGGTCCGGGAGACCATCACGTGGTTGTTTTATTTCTTTAACATAATTGCTCAGAAGATCATCGATCCCGAAGGATAAGATGCTCTGCAAGCTGAGGTGGTGATGACTCTATGTAATCTTGAGATGTATTTTCCTCTATGATTTTCGATATCATGGTCCATCTCATTATTCACCTTGTAAGAGAGATAAAGATGTGCGGGATCGTGTTCCCACATAGTATGTACCCATGCGAGATTGACATGAGAATTCTCAAGTCCTATGTAAGGAATCGATCTCGACCGGACGGTAGCATTGTCGAAGATTATGTAACCGAAGTGGTCATCGAATTCTGTGCAGATTACATGGCTCAGGTCGAACCGATAGGTGTATCTTTATCTCGCCATGAGGAGAGGCTCCAAGGTATCGGGACCATTGGAAGGAAAACAATCACGCCTGATCAGGTTGCGTGTGCTCAAGCCCATTTCACGGTTTTGCAACACATGGCTGTAGTGTCCCCGTATATCAACAACGAGCACAAGAACTAGCTAAGAAAAGAGAATCTGGCGTGGTAGTAGTATTGGATCACAAGACAACATAGCCTTTAGTTCAACAGATGGTTGAAGGTGTGACCGACCCATCACTGGGAGCTCGTCAGATGATACGCTGACATGGTTGACAAAAGGGCCAACGTTTACAATTGTAACATGGAAAGTATACAACTTAAATGGGTACACATTTTATACGAGAGATCGGGATATGAACAGCACAAACCAGAATAGTGGTGTCCTCATAGATGCGTTCAATTCCGCTGGGTTGACGAGGAGCTCGTACTATAGGTTCATAGAGGAGATTTGTGAGCTCGACTATGTACTATTCAAGACCCCCTTATTTCGGTACTGTTGGGTACACCTCTAACATGTGAAGGTTGACAAGTATGGTGTCACTACTATGGACCTCGAACGTGTTAGATACCAAGACGAACTATTCGTACTCGCTAACCAAGTTGTTTAAGTCTTCTATGTGATCGACCTATCCAATAAGAAGCGCCACGTAGTTCTTCAATGAAAAATAGGGATTCTCAAAGTTGAGATTGTAGTAGATGAGCAAGAATACAATTAGTTTGATATGTTTCCTCCTATCGGAAATGGCACCACGGTCCAGGAAAAACAACCTGAGGAAGCTACCTACGCATGCGTCGATCATTGTAAGGGCTAATTTTTATAAAAAAGAATAAGCAAGTGAAGTTATAATGAGGTAGTCATGTTTATTTATCATATGTAAAAATAAACTTAAAAAATAAATTGTTGATTTCAAGTGTACTTTCTAGGATAATAAAGTAGTTTTAACGAAACACTCGAAAGTTGAAACATCTTTGTGTATGCATTGATTTATTTGCACCATAATATCTGGGTTACTCGAATAAGGGTTTTGGGCATAAAGATTCCACTGACTCGTCAGAAGGGGTCCCAACCCCTGGGAATAGGGTAATACATGTGAGAAATTATTTGATCAATTTTGATCAAACGTACTCCCCTGGATCCAGGAATAGCGACATGAACTAAATGTCCTGTCGATCTTTTCCTTTTCTATCCAATTAGTTTATGTTTGTTCAAATTACAAAAGAGAACAAATCTTTTATTTTTGCAGGCCAATCACTCTTTTGACTTTGGAATACATTTTTTACATTCAATCCATAACATCCCTTTTCAATCAATAATCAAGAATAATTAGTATTTCTAAAAAAGTAAAATAGTGCACATCGTAGATGATAATAAATGTTGACTCATGAGTTTTGTATTGCCTTGTGTAGTTGCGTTCTAGTTCCATACATAGTTCTATTTCTCATATTTTCTGATTTGGTTGTCATGTTCATATTGCCAAGTACTTCGGATCTGAAATTTTTTTCTACAAATTATCAGTGGTTGTAAATAATTTTACCTGACATTATTTGCACAAGTTTACTGGGGTGGTGCACTCTGATACTGTCTCCGATGCAAGCCATACCAGACCGATCGGGTGGCCTTCCTCGCATTCGGCATAGCCGCCATTCCCAAACCCTAGCCGCCATTCTTGCATTCGGCATTCTCGCATCTTCCCCACCTCACGGTGCGCCTCCCCCCGGCCTCCCCCTCAGCGTCGCCCCCTGGTCGCCCCCGGCGTCACCCATCGGTCGCTCCCTCGCTTGCCCTAGCCGCCAGCTCCGCGCTCGCCCCCTCGCTCACTTGGTCGCCCCTTGCTCGCCCTAGCCGCCGGCCCCCTCGCCTGGTATCTTCTCTCCCTTCCTCTCCATTTTTATTGTCTTATCTGCTATGTACACGATTTCTATTTCCTGGTACCTTTACTCCTATATGTTTTGTCAATATTCAACCGAATGAGTTGCAAATTCTTTTGCTTTTGCTGTGTACACGATATCTAGCCTATTTTGATGCATTTCTATTCTGTTCTTTATTGATACGGTAGTAATTTGATGTGTGAAAGAACATATGAAACGAAAGAAATGGTTACTACTTATTCAGCGAGATTACAAGATAAAGCAAAGCATGAACTAGTAACATAGAATGGTAATGTTGTATGTGCTCACAGAAAACATGACTTACGCATAGACTTGCCACTCATATGGAGGACCGTAGTTACACCCCTTGCTGCTAGTGGGCTCAAATTTTATAGCAACCTACACATGAAAATATTGTTAGTGCCAAGAAAAGGAAAAATTATGTGACTACCCAGACAGAAGGTTTATTCTGATGAAGGACCGCAAAAGGAACAAATATTAGTACCTCTTGAGCAACCAACAAAAATATGGCCAAATCCACCTTTGCCCAACTTCCTATCAACCCTGCACTCAGGAGATCCTCCTACCTGGACTTGAGAAGGGCAAGGCAGTGTTAATCGGCATTCACATATCTAAAGTCTTCTAAGCCACAAAAAATTTGCTTTGAAGTCTGCATCATTTCTAATGTAAAAAGGCTTATTGGCAAGCCATAAAACCTAGCCTTGCCTGGGAATAAGTGTTTTTATAGAATTGCGTTAAGACACTGTCAATTGCAAAGTTTTGGATCTAACTGGTTCTAAAGGATGCTTTTGATGCTGCTTAGTAAACCTGATTGCTTTGGCCAGATTTCCTAGTAGCGTGGCCCACTAATAGAAAACTAATACTCATGTGCATGTTAGCCAGTATATATGCAATGCACATCTATGAGAAGTGTGAACGATATATAGATTCCCTCCTACTTTGTCCTGTGGATGAGGATTTAATTTTCACAGTTTCAGTTATTACATCTTGAGAAAAGGTACTTCTACTTGATATTGCTTTTGGGCAAGCAGTTTTGTTTTAACTAGCTGGGACCAATTATCTTGACATGAACTGCTAGCACCAAATTTGATCACCTTTCGTGGATACCGTGGTAAATTCAATTATGTTGAGTGGTTCTTATTGTGGTTTTTTGGTTAATCCATGATATGTTGGAATATCGTTGCGGTGATGTTTGCATGTATTCTTACATAATTGGGTGATTACTAAATTTATGATTTCCTCTGTTTGTTCCTTTGTTCCTTAGGGAGCCTTAGTTTCTTAGTTAAAAGGCAGATTGTGCCAATAACTGTAAAGATAAATGTTTCGATTTCCATAGCATCTACAGAAAGTCCTAATGCGACACAGTAGAACATATATACTATAGGGAATCGTGTAATCAATTTTTGATGAAGTTAAAGTTCATCAAGCAATTATAAAATGCATGTACACAGTCCACTTGCTAACTGGGCACTTCATAAACTGTGTTTGGTTCGTCTTTTGAGTGTGTGTGTGCATGCACGTGTGTGTAACTGTTAGCTTTAAATATTTTGATTGGTCAGATTCAACTACTATTCTGTGCTACTTTTTTTATTGATTACCTGCCTTCTCTACAATGTTTCTTATGACCATGCAGACCGTTGCCTGCATAGGCATATGAAGTTGCTTTTTTAATGATTCAAACATTAGAAGTTGGAGCTATTTTTCTCTTCAAGTTGCTTCTTACATCTATCAACTTCACACCATTACTATGAGATTTAAATCATGATATGTACATTAGCGGCCTTTACATAGATCCATGATTGTCGACGCTCACTTCTTGGCTGCATATGTCTATGTGCTTACCTTGTATTGTTTCCAGTGGCATGGGTCCAGGTTTAATTCATACTCTTTACTATCTTGCAAAGGGGTTAGACAATTTAATTGTCTTAGGGACCTTGCACGTGAAGAGGCATTTGTTCAATGAAGAAATTGGGAGGGAATTGAATCATTCTCACTGTTTGCTAATCTGTTGATTGCTCTATGATGCAATGGGTCCTTGATGAACTAAAACAATTAAAGTTGTAAATATGGGATTGAACTAATAGTGCTAGAAAGTATTGCTTCCTGTTAGTGCTAGAAATTATTGATTCACTGTCTTTTAGCTTGATCAATTTATTCAGTACTCATTGTGATACACTTTTGATTACTGCTAAGTATATTGATTGCTCTATTCTTAGCATAATTTAGGAAGGTAAGAGTTCAATGCTTTATTTGCTTAGTTAATTATTTAAGTTCAATTGTAATTATTTGACCCTAGGTGTAGTGGAGCTAAGAGATTAATCTCTAGCAGTCCTACACCTTGTGGTGAGGAGGCTAAAAGTCTAATGACCTTTAGTAGCCCAACACCTAAGAGCACTCTATCCATAATCTATATTGTTGTACAAAGGGGCTAGACTTTATAGTCTTTGGGATTTTGCATGTGGAGGGGGGGCTGTGGTTCAATGATGATTTTGCTAAAGAGACTATTTGTGACAACACTTAAGTAATGCATTGCACTCTAATATCTGCTCGGACATCAATTTTCTTTTTCGTTTCTCTTAATTAGTCGTTTAAGACTTTTATTCTGAGATGATTAGGTAGATTGAGTCATGTTGAATTCTGAAATGGAGTGGCAAAAGAGAGCGAAGTGACCTCTTCCCTTTCCTAATTCTGAAGATAAAAATATTTTTAAAACTATAATCTCTATAGCAGACACAAATATTTCTCATCCCACAAATAAAGTGCTGATAATAATACTCTTCTTACGAAGAAAGCGAAGGGATGTAATCTCTTTCCTTATTCTAAAGAATAAAGAAACCCTTTTTGATTGTTGATTTTCTTGTTCCAAACAATACTCTTAAATTTACTTTATTTTCTCTTCTACGTATGTCTGTAAATTGTTGATTTACCAACTTGCCTGATCTTTTAAGACCTAACACAATCTAGTTAAAAAGAGGATAATGTCCCCTCATTCCTCATCGCTGAATAGATCTAGTGAGCCGAATATAGGAAAACCGAGGCGTAGTCCAAGAGGGCTAAGTAAAAGGTCCCAGAGCTGATATACCATCACGGCGGTTGATCTGCAGGATGGGGCCCCTACTGCACCTCCAAAGGCAGCGGGAGCGTTAGGAATATTGTACAGGATAGTTGGATGGGAAAGGGTCCCCATCACCTATCCATCCTAGAAGTCGCTAACAGCTAAGGAGCGCTATAGCCTGGTGATAGATATTTTCGTATCATTCGAGTTCCCAGAAGATACCATGCACGCACTGCGACTGTATGTATTGCTAGTGGCGGGAAAGGCGTGGAAGAACTTCAAGTGCACCCTTGTCAGTAATTACGCGAATAAGGAAATGACTACGTTCCAGAAATACGGGTTCATCACTAAAGACGTCTGGGAACGATTTGTTGAGAAGAAGACAGAAGAGTTCGTGCATCAAAGTGAAGCGCTGTGAGGCCCCATTTTTGATAACGAATACCAATAATGGGTACCATGTGCATACCGTACTAGTCCCATGATCAGTAGCTAGTATGCACAAATATAAATTGATATCACAGTCATACACAAACTTTATTACACAGCAGAAGTAAGGTTACATAGTATTTTTACAATACCAAAAGTAAAACTGCAGTGGAGACAACTTCTTGTAGTATGCCTTTTAACCCATTGTTCCACAGGTAACTGACAAGGGAAAAACCTTAGAAAAATTCATCGTTAAATTCCCCGAATCATGTATCAACGTATGAGTCGTGGGGGTAATCTGATTCTTCACCTAAAAACATCAACATAGGCAAGTTGAGTACTTACGTACTCGCAAGACTTTTGCAAATCCTATAATACATGCAGGTTATTCCAATGGAAAGGCTATTATGGTTAATTTTGCATAAAGCAAGTTCGAATGGTAAATACAGAATAATAGATTGCAAAACGGAATTTAAGTAAAAGCAATTTAATACTGAAGGTAATAGAATGTAAGCATAAATAAATCTCAAGTACCTGGGTATAAAGACCCTATCCAAAACCAGTTCTACTGACACACAGTAGAGTTCACCGACACACGGTAGAAACCGCATTTTATGAAAATAAACAAAACTGCTAACTATGTGATGACTTTACCAAGTGCCCATTACCGCGGGCGCGACTAATCGATTAGTTTTACACTTTACAGAGGTATACAGCTTTCCCCACAAGACATGACTGACTCTTTGAGCAATCGATATTTGCACACTTCCTTTGGTGTGCTGCAGAGTCATGTTATAACTGTTACATTATTTAATCCTGACTTTGCACCAAAGACGAGACGATAAACCCATTCGTGGCGGAAGAACTCGAGCATAGAAATGATGGAACTCCCACGATATGGCGTACACCGTTATATTGGTAGACGTTTAATCCATGATCACCTCGGTGTGGCCGTCCGTCGAGCAATTCATTAAGAAACAACAGACTACTCGGCCTTCCAAGTGCAAAGCCAATTTTAAATAACTTAATAAGTTAGAGCTGTCTCATACCAGCACTTGTGGTTGTATGATAATTCTTGGCCTGAAAACAACCCATAGTTCGGTTCTTAACTCGACACGGGCAATAATCTCCCCTACACTACGTGCAAAGACATGCACTCCCGGCTATTGCCAATAATTGCCCGCATCTAAACTATAGTTTTTTTTTTCCATTTTTGATCAAAATACCAACCACAAAGAGAGGTCATACCCATTTAAATGTCATGTCCAACATTTTTAATCATGTCGAAGTTTTACTTTTATTTAAGCATGGCTAAGCATGACACTAGATGTGAGTAACCTAAATTGACATCACATATTGTCTTCGTCATTCTAGGGTTATCAAGGTTCATAATTTCCTACTTATCAAGGAAGTTCTATAAGTCTACTGGTATGACTACCATTACCCGTAATATAGCAGACTTTAATAAAATAAAGTATGCAGTGAAACATTTAATGAAAACATTTATAAAACTGGGATCAATATAATCAAGGGGAATGCTTGCCTTGTTGATTTTCCTCGACGTCGAACTCTTGTTCGTCGAATATATCGGATTCGTCGGGTTCTACATGTCGTATGGCGATACATAGCAAATACCAAAATTTAATAAGGCCAAAAAGAAATCAGATGGAAATATTCAAATAGAATAATTTCACAAATTTAGAAATGATTGCATGAATTATTTGTTTTTATTTGCAACTGAAAGATTTAATTTATTTGGATCATTATTGTACCATTTATCATATATTTAACAACTTAACTTTTCATTATAACAAACCCTAAGTATTTTTACATAATCTGGTTCATGAGGTTACAAGGAATCTAACAAAATTTATTTTACTAAATTTGGTGGTCATTTGCAAAAATCCCATGTATGATATTTTTCTAACTCTTTCTTTAAATTTAAATTAAAAATTCAAATAAAATTCAACTCTGAAATATTTTTGCATATTCTGAATCTACATGATTTACCATGAATTTATAAATTTATTTCATACAATTTGGACAGTTAGTTCAAAAGATATTCAAGTTTGAATATTCTCGGTTTTGTAAAATACTGAAAATCAGAAATATGCCGAAAATGGAAAGTACGTTTCCGCGGGGAAAACGCGCTTTCCCTCTTTGGGTTGCGCGGGCCAAGGTGCTGATAGGCCGGGCCCAATTGGTAGCGGCTTGCGTCTTGGCGTGGTTGACACGCCTGACCCCTGGCCGCGAGGCGTGTCGCGATCGAACAAGCGGGCCCGCTTGTAGAGACACGTCTCTCGCGAGGATCGACCGACCGCCCGCGACGTCGCCGATGCTCGATGCTTGCACGCGCGGTGGCGATACCGGGCCCGCTGGCGATGACCCGTAGTAGGCGCAAAGCCGAAGCCACGGCCGGCGAATCGGGCGCCAGAGCGTCGGAATGGGTTCCACTCCGAGCACCAGCGCGTTCGCACGCACCTTGGGGAGGTCTTGCGGCGGTCGGAGGTGGCCAGGAAAGGAGGTTCCACCAGCGGGGTGCGGTGGCGGCTACGGGCGAAGCTCGCCGACGGCGAGGAAGGCCCTAAGAGGCGGAATAGGCTCCACCATGGGCTTCAGGGTGTCCGTGCGCACTCGGAGGTAGTGGCGCGGTGGTCAGAGATGGCCTGAGACGGCGTGCCACCGTGTGAGGGCGGCGGCGGCCATGGCTGAGCGGTGGTGACGCACCGGCAGCGATCTCCGAGGCCCACCTTTACCTCTACGAGCATCTGCATGACTCAAGGGTTCGATTTCATCAATAATCTTGAAGAATGTATGAAGGGGCAGAGCTCTCACCGTGCGCAGCGACGGCGGAGGAAGAAGCTCGACGCGGGGGCTCATCGGAGAAGAAGGGTTTAAACTGAAGGTGGAGAAAGGTTCCTGGTGAGGTGAGGAGGCTTCGGCTGAGGTGGTTTGGGCTAGAATCGAGAGGAGCGGCTAAATGGAGGTTTTCCCCTTTCTTCAGTTTTCGCCGGAGTTGGGGGAGACGAGTGGAAATGGTGGTGAAATGAGGCAATGCTAGAAAGGGCTGGCTGGCTGCGACGACAGGCGACGCTTAAATACGGGGCTCGGAGTCGGTTGGCGCGAGCTGGCGAGGAGGATCGAGTCGGGCTAGGCGAGCTGGCGCGAGAGAACAGAGAGAGGGGGAGAAGAGGACGGCATGGAGGCTGACACGCGGGGGCCAGATGGCAGCGAGGTCGGCTGGGCTTGACTGGCTGACAAGCCGGGCCCACAAGTCAACGAGATAAAAAAAAGAACTCGGGTGAAGGCTCGGGACAGAACGGGAAGAAAACGGAAATTTCTTGGGTCAAACAGACTCCAGATTTTATAAATTTTTACCATAGGTCGTTAATGTTATTACCAGATTTCAGTAAAATTTCAAAATTTTATGATGTGTGTAAAATTTTAAATAATTCTGACAATGCAACTGTTGCTTTTCTGCCAATTCTGTTTTTAATTTAATTTATGATAGAAAGGAAGTTAATATTTTATAAATTTTTTTAAGAAAGTCTTAAATGGTATTTTACATCTTCTGTAAAATTTTCCGATTTTATTTACTGATATTTAATTTTTAATAATTCTGACATTACTATTTTCCAATTTATTTCTTCACAGTTGTTGAATTTTTAAAATTATAAAATGAATTAGTAAATTTTTGATATTTTTACAGGAGGTTGGTAATATGCTGAAGTCGGCAGGGTAAACATATTGACTTAGGATAACTTCCTGAGAATTCCACAAAATTCTTTTACTCTTTTACCCTGATTTTCTTTTCACATGATTTGCTTTGCTTAAATTATATTTTATTTGGTCTAGCTCTTCCACTGACTTAATCTGGCTGGGGAGAGCCTTAAGATTTTTGTTATGACTTTTTTAGATTTTTGTTGACTTGGCATTTTTACTTTTTACTTTTACCATTTTACTATATTCTTTAATTCACTTTCTTTTATTAAGGAAAAGCCAAAAGAATGTCCAATAATTCCAGAAAATTTCAGAAAATCAGAAATAATACACAAAGGATTTTTAATTTACTTTTCTTCACTTTATTAATTTTGAGGCTGTTACAAGCGCACAAGACCGTCTAGACAAAAAACACCCACCCACGTAGACTCGGAACCACTGGGTACACGGGTAAGATCGCGCAATGGAGGAGGGAGGATGACAAGGCAATCCAGAAGGAGGCCTCCCCGCCATTTGCCTGAGACAGATGTGGACGATGCCAAATTTCCTGTCAATAGCATCTAGATAATATATATATCTGTAATGCTCCATAGATAGACCTGTTGGACGTGTTAGCTAATTGTGTACCCTTATGTAGATGGCCATACCATGTAATCTTTAAGTGAGGCTTGCCAATGGTTTCGTTCCTCTGCAGGCTACTTGGGGGCGCGCGTATCCATCCGATCGAGGGGCGATTGTGCACGGTCGCACGATAGCTACGGGTTACATGACGGTCAATGTCAACGGTGTACATGAAATTTGTAAGGTCGTCACGCTGGAGATGCCCCCAAACGACGAGATCGTGACATTAGGGGATGCCATTAGCACGCTCATCCTGTGACCCAAGAGGGACGTCTTCTTCGATGACCGTCCTGTAGCATCGAAGCTACATGCACAACATGAGACAACTACTGCGTCGGAGCTACCAGCACTATCGGAGCCACGTGCTGCACCGAAGCAAGCCACCAAATCGGCTATTGTGCCCCTGTACGGCACAAGCCAATACTTCACTTCAGGCCCAGTCGTCTCCCATGAAGACGACCTATGATAGACGGTGAGGTGGTGATAAGGTCAAATCAATGCGGACCATGGAGATCCCTGACTTTCCGTTGGCCCCGTTGGTACGACAATTCAAACTAGGATAGCCCGTTCATACCAGTAGAGTGCTAGTAGATGCTTACAATAGCTTGTGTTAGATTGCAAAATTTATGCACGGAACAAGCTAACAAGCCGGTGGCATAACGGGTATCGAGTATCTCGATCAGTTTCAAGGAGGAGCATTTCTTGCACCAATTTTCAAGGGGCTTCTTCGTGGTCGGCTAAAGGAATACGTGTAGGCTTCACTAGCGCACAATAAAATTTTCTACCTTGTAAACCAGAAAGCCACGCAAGTAGATGATTATGGATCGTTACCACTAGACGCGCAGTGCAGCAGAAGGAAGTTGATGCAGCTCGAATCAACGAAGTGCACGTCCAGTTGCAGTGGTCGATCCTCCTCGTTGCGGTGGTCGATCCTCCTCACGCGGTGGTTGATTGTCCTCACGCAGTGATCGATCGTCCTGAACAGTGTTGCGTAGCAGCAACACCTCTACCGGTGTCCACACGTTTGGGGAAAAGAATGTTGTGCATCGATGTGCCAGCACCAGAGCGCAAGGGAAGGCTCAAGTGGTGATGGCTAGGGTTTCAGTAGGAAACTAAGAAGCAAAACAAGCAATGGCCCAGTGTGTTGGATACAGCACATTCAAGATGGATGCCAGAATGCCAAGCTAAACCTAATAAGCCAATGGCATCGATATTACACAAGCAGTGACAGATCACAGTGAAAACTGGAGAGAATCACATCATCAGCCAAGTTGTTCTCTCAGGAGTTGTTGTCCTTATGGCCGAACAGCTTCAGTAAATACCTGGAACAATCCTGTACGGTGCTCTGTTGCAGTACATCTTCCAGTACTTGCCATACCTGTCAGGGGGCAGGCAACTCCGATCAGATATATCCATTGGGCACAAAACAAAGAACAGGATATTGCTTAAAACCAAACTAAGAATCCCCAGTACTTAATATTTCAATGTAGGGTTTATCAGTGTTAGTAACAGGGTTTTTCTTTGTCAATGTTAGCTAAAAAGAAAGTCAAATGTTGTTTTTATGATTACTTACTTTGATGAGCATCTATCATCATCCCTCTTAGCTCGGTCAAACAGTAAGATGGTCAGAAATATCACATAGAAGTACGGCAGGAACTGCAAGTGAACAAGAAATATAATCAATACAATCCTGACAAAACTCATGATATAACACAATCAGGAAATGCTTACATGATTGAAAAGAGCTGGAACGGACCAGAAAAATGCAGCTAGTATCTCTGGGACGTAGTGAAAGTGGCGTGACAAGCCCCACCTGTCCAAATGGAAAACAAAGGTGCATGCTAAAAAACCATTCTCTCTTTTAAAATATATATGGTAACAAATCTCTTTTGATGAACAATGTAAAGAAAGAAAACTGAATCTTAGACTAACCATCCAGAAGTCAAGAGAAGACTGCTTTTTGTCTCTCCATTTGTAGTCTGATAAGAAGCAACAATCTGAAGTTCGACCAAAATAAAGACATAAGCAACCTTACAAGCACGAAAGTACTATTGGTTAATTTGAAAGCAGCTAGATCTTAAATGCTTCAACCTTAGACGGAGCCTTGCCCCAGATCGAGCATTTTCCATTTGTCCGACGAAATTCTTGGCGCTGACGATCACAGTCATAGTTTATATATATGCACAATATTCCAGCAAGGAGAATTGAGAGAGCTAGCTGCAACAAGATTAACAGATAAATTTTTAAATGTTGGAACTAAAATTGTGAATAAGCAACTGATACAAAGTGAACAGGTAATCAAAATACTACAGACCAAAATATAGAAAACACAACGTTTTATAAAAGAAGAACCTGGGGTCCCAAATTCACAGGGTGATTGACAAGGTACATTCCAGGAGAGGTATATATTGATGGAACCCATACCAAGCATCCCCAGCAAATATAGAAACCAGCTGACAGGAAATCATGTCAACCAAAATGATAATAATAATCTGGACAGAACAAAATAAACTAATAAAGTGCACCTTTGCAAACTAAAAGGTTAACTATCATATCAATTAATCACATGATGATACTAATCTATCCTGATATGTTGCAATGTAATTTAAGAGGGGTCCCTTTGAACTCACAATCTTCTCCAAGAACAATAAATATATTATAATGGTGGCCTTTTGCAGTAAAAGGAACTTCTGTCATTGTGTTCGATTCATCCAGCTAATGAAATAAATCTAGAGGATTGATAACTACTCTAAAAATTCTGCTCACAATTTTTTTTAATGCATAGATCATTGTTAATAAGTCATCGCCTAGTCGTCGACTAATCTACTACGATTAGTCATCCAGTCGGTTCTTGGCCGCCAACTGGAGCAGTCGACTCGACTTGGAGGACTAGTCGGGGGACTGGACAACTAATCGGGCAACTAAGACGACTAATCGTGGATGGCTGGTTGCCCGACTTGTTGCGCATGGATTGGCCACTATCATATCGAGATGAATATACCAGGCGGGAGGTGGAGGTGGAGGAGGGAGGAGGGGAAGGGGAGGAGGAAGAGGTGGTCGAAGTGTTGGCGACGTAGCGGTGGTGGTGACAGCGTGCATGAAGCAGAGAGCAAAGGTGGCGCTGCATAATAAAGAGAAGGAAGGGAAGAATGGATGTGGGCCGGGCCCAACCTGGCTGGCTCAACTCAACTCTCAATCTCTCACTAATATAGCCAAGCAGAGAGAAGAGGAAGGGAAGAGGTGGCGCTGGTGCTTCCTAGGGTTCCTCCTCTCACTAGACAACCGGTGTGGCTACGATGCATGAGCCCCACAAGAACAAGTACTATACTGTGTGGAGGTGCCAAATCTGGAGAGGGCGCCATAGCGCCGCCACCCACCTCCTCTGCTTTGCCACCTCCACACCGTACCGTACAATACGAGGTCTCGGAAGTTGCATTACTTGTGGTTGCCATTTTGGTGATACAACTTCCGAGACCTCGTATGATCCAAGGAGTGATCCAAAATGAAAGGCAAAGTCAAACGATCCGGGATGGAAGTATGGCTTTTGGTTGTGAATGTGACCTTACATGGGACCATGTTGATGAAGCCGTTGGTGCATGATGTGAGCTTCGAGGTTAAAATGCTCGTAGGAGAGGTAATGGCGAGACTATGACCTACACTCAGCGTGCAAGATCTACACCAAGGGTGGTTGAAGAAGAGGAGCCATACTCTGATTTGTGCAATAAAGAGGAAGGTGAAGAAGAGATCGTGCTTGATGACGACGATATGGATGATTATGGCGAAGCTCCAACCGATGCTATCGAAAATGGTGAAGGAGAGAACAAGGATGCTACTAACAATTTAAATGATTTCGAGATGGATGACTTTTGAATGATGAGAGTTGGACTTATGTTATGCCATTAGGCGTTAGAGTGTAAGTTTGTGGAATGTGGACTTATGTTGGTTGTCGCTAATTGTTCATGAAATTGTACATTTAATTCTCAATTCTTTACTTCATTGTTGTCCTATTTTCATGTAGTTTGTTGCTTGGGAGAAGAGAAGAGAGAGATTATCAACAAGGTATATCACTAGTTCATATTTACTCAATTAATTTGAAATTTCGAATATGAATTATTATAATGTTTTGTAACAAGCTACATGTTGGAATTTGCAAGGGGGATATGTGCTACATGGGAGAAGATAAATTGGAAGAATGATGGGTGCTACATGGGCTCAAGAACTGGCAATATCAAGGTATGCATGACCTACAAAATTGCTTATTTGTTTGTTGTTATATTAGGTTAGAATATGTGTATGGTGTCGCCTTGCCGTGCACCTTAAACACTTCAGTGGTAAAAAGGTGGTGAGTCGCCAAGCCTCGCCTTATCGCTTAATAACCTTGAATCTAACTATTCCAAATATGAAGATATGCATACGTGCTACAGACTCCATGTTGCTGCCCCTCCTACTAGTGTGCAGCCCCTCATGGCTCGGCTAGGCAGGCCCATGGGACATAACATCTTCATTTTTGCACATGGAACTTCTTTCAATAATAATAGCTCACAGTACAGATTATGGCCAGACGTTTTATGGCAGTGACATGGTATTATGGTAATATGACCTAGAAATTTTTAAAAATATCCTATGTATTATGCACAAAAATAAGGTCATTTATGTATTATTTTCTATTCTTTGTTACATTATTTAGTTATGTTTGATGTTTCATATTTGGGTTTCTGTAATTATCTATGAGGTCATTTTTTGAATTTGAATATCTAGTGTCACTATGTCAGTAGCAGGCTGACTTAGGTTATGGTTTCATGACCGAGAGTTTGTGGATTCCATTATTTAACCAATTCCATATATCAAGATGACATTATTTAAATGCAGGGGACTATTTTGTGTAATTTAGAAGAACGGGACTAAAATTCTCAAAATGAGAGAGGCAAAACCTGCATGTAATATTTTGAGTAAAAAGATAGGCAATGGCAAAAATTATTATTTTGAATTTCCTATACTTGTAGCAAGAAGATACTTGCAATTAAACACAGGGATATATCGAGTGCAATCACCCTTTCGGGTGCAGTCATGCAATCATTTTTGGGTTTGGGCACCAAATTAACATGAAAATTGCCGAACAAAATTCTATATATACAAAATACTTCTCATTTACTCTACATTTGAATAAAATTTCAACTACAGATTCATTCTATGTTAAAGAGAGACAAAAATAAGAGAAACCAGACAAATGATAAATCAAAAGGAACAGGAAAAAAAAAGACTATGCTACTATGCACAGAAAACTTATATTTTCTGTTCCTTATAACACATTTTGAAATTGAAGTTGAAATTTTAAAGGGTGCTAGAATACTCCGTAGACTATATCATCTATTTATTTTCGGAATTTTTCATGTTGATTTGGTGCCCAAACCAAAAGATGATTTCACAATTGCACCTCAAGAGCTGATTGAACTTGATATGTTGCCATTAAACACATAAAAGAGCTACCTACCTCTATCATGAGCAATGTCCATAGTACACCAATATCCAGATTCCCACCAAAAGAACTTAGTGACATAGATCAACATCAATGCAGTATTCACAAGCATAGAATCTGCAATTTGGCCATTCATTTCATACTGCATATCAAAGTTCAAAGAAATCAACTGAAGGTTTAACAGATAACTGCATCATATAATGCTAACACATGCTTTCTATCTTTTGCATTGGCATGGTAGTACGAAAGTAGCAAATCAGTGAGTGCATGCGCAAGAATACCATAATTTGGATGGCAACCAATGCAAACACGGGCCTCTTAATTGTGAGGGTGTAAGACTAGTATATCACAAGAATATTATAATCTTCTGACCTGCTTTATGCAGTATGTTACAGCAAGAACAGCCCAGGACATCATCCCAAAACGGCAGTTTGTGAAGACTTTGATATCGAAGTGCTTACCAATCCGGGGGTACAGTTCCATTCCCTGGAAATGTCATGTTATATACACGAATCAACAAACAAACAATGTTTGGGATAACAAAAACTATCACTAAGCTATGCAGATGTTAAGAACCACAACGATATTATCATGCAAGTGATCCAGAGGAGTTCAATTGAGAATAGATAGCTCCTACTTTAAGGCATTGTGAAAATCAATTGCATGAATTTGAACAATTACCCAGTAGAAATCAATTATCACATTCCCTGAGGATCCAGAATCAGATGAAGATGGTGCTACATGACCCTAAAAAGAAAAGGAAATTATCCATCAACAAAGGAAGCTTGGTAAATAACTATATGAAGAAACAAAAATCTATTAAATAAGCTTACCTTGATGTACAGGAAAATACAGAACACAAAGCTTCCAAAGACAAGAGCAGAGTATATCTCCCCCAAATGATCATATACTATTGCAGGGTTAAAAGTTCCGAACCTGACACGTACTTTTGTTAGTGACTAGTGATACAAACTATAGTATAAACTACACACAGCATACAAAATTTAAGAGAGGCCCAACACCAATATTGAAAAAAAAACCTACACAAAAACTGTGGAGAAAAAGCAAACTCAATTAATTAAGATATTTATGATGAAATTCATAGTATAGTGAGGATACGGGACAAAGCATAAAAAGATATAAGAGGCTACAATCATGCAGTACTGTAGTTAGAGATGTACGAGCATTTGACAGAATTTAAAAAAGAAACAGTGAAAATAATAAAATTATTACGTTTAAGGGTCAAGAAGACAAAAGGCTACAGAAATTCAGACACCATTAGATAGCTTAGAACAATTAATTACACGGCATACCAAGATATATCCAAGACAAGTTGAAAATACATGCAGAACATGTGAGTCCTAAAATTTCTCCTCAAAAACACAAAAATTAACTCATTTCCCAAACTCCTGGTGGCAATGTCATAATGCTCCAACATGTGGTTATCATACGCTAACTAAGAAGCCTTTTGTCAAACCATTAACACACTTCAGGCTTTTGCCTCAATTTTTTGGCCTCGTGCAAGGTGTGCATCAATCCAAGGCAGCTATGTAAGGGCTCAAATTTTGAAGACAAAAAAAAAGCACTTACGTAACAACTGGCTTAAGTTCAGGTGGCTTGAGTGGCCCATGTGTGCTTGTGTGACAGTTTAATCCCAACTCCCATGTTGGTACTTTCAATGAGTATGGATAGCATATAAACCAAATGTAGTCAAGGCTAGCAACTTTGGATTAACCCTTTTGGGTAAAGTGAGGGCGAAAAGCCAAGAGAGCTGCTATGCATGGAGATGGCTGTAGTTTGTTTGGGCCTAGGGCATTACAATTAAATTCCCAATCATGCAATTTTTCAATTCATGGTAATCTGAGGCAAATTGAGGTGTCCCTAGGGTGCCTGGAGACCTAAACACCCACTACAAGCAATAAAACAAGTGTGTGCATCACTGTTCTGAGCTGTCATGGTAATATGGCAAGCTATAGTTCAGCAGTCGACATGCTAGTAGAGAAAGAGTCACATTCATTAAGCATCCTTTTTATCATTTAAATCAGCCTTACATATGAGCAATAGGAAAACATAATGTTTGTACATTTATGCCTACTTTCCACAATCAGCAGCTAACACATTTTTTGTTTTCCTCTATCATATATAATAGCAATGGCAAAAACATCAAACAAGCATGCAAGTAAGGACAAATAGATAAGTCATTCGATGGTTTAGTGACGAAGCCACCCCAATGTTCACTGTAGAGTGATGTAGTCAGTAGGTCCACCCAAGAAAAGAAGATAGCCTTACCACCACAGGCTCAGGTAAGTTACCAAGGTCACTGCATATGCTTGCAAGCCATTGGCCTAACAAAAAAGAAAGGATATATTGCAAAATAAGCTAAAAGGGTAAGGATAGCAAGAACCTTTCCAGGGAAAAATTTCGACCTAATCTACTCAAAGTAAGAACTAAGAACAATAAAGTTAGAGCTAGAATTTACCATGATGCATCCAGTAATTTAACATGTCAGTGGTACTGCCATAGCAGGTAATGAAGCTACCGTGTTACAATATTTGTACAGTAAACCAAGATAAGAATTTGCTAGAACATGAAGATTCAAGACTACCAATGAAATCTCCTCTTTTTTTTTGCGAGACTTGAATAATGTATAGCTTCAAAAAAAGAGGCAAGAATAGCACAGCACTGTTATAATTCTACCAAAACCACGGACCTTGTAAACGGGCACGTTCCCCTCGGGGGAGACGGGCCCTTCGAACCGTTTCCCGGGGAGAAGCAGCTGCAGGGCGGCCTCGAACAGGCCGAAGACGAAGATGATCTTCCAGGCGACCATGGTGGGCAAGGGCCAGATGGCCTTGAGCCCCTCCAGCAGCCCGTGCTCGCGGAGGTACTCGTAGGTCCGCAGAACCGATCCGTCCGCGTGCGCCATCGTGTACCACCTGCAGCGCCAACGCCAAGAACAAAAACACGTCACGCACGCAGGGCTGCAACCGAGAGTGAGGCTGCTTCTCTGTTCCTCCAACTCAAAGTCTTGGGCAATCCAAGATACGGATCGAGCTACTAAGATCAGAAATGCGATCGAAAAAGGCGGGATGGAGCCCGAGATTTCGCCCAATTTGGATCCCCGGGGAGATCCAAGGATGAGGAAGGACTAGTGGGTACTTACAGGAGGATGACGAAGGGCGGGCAGAGGGAGAGGAGGGAGAGCATGGAGGTGTAGGTGACCAGCGCCGAGTGCACCGTCTTCGGCGCGGAAGCCGCTGCCGCGGCGGCGGAGTAGGAGGGCTTGGGCTTGCCCATGGTCTCGAACGCCTGCCTCCCTTCTCCGCTCGATCTCGCGCAGTGTGTGGGGTGGGAAGCAGAGCTGCAGAGGAGAGGAGACTCGACTGGGAGTGGGGGAAAGATCTTATTAGGAGGGGTTCGTGGATCTGCCCATCTGGCCTGTTTGAGGGCGCTCACGTCACGTGTGCCAGCGCAGCGGGCTGGACCTCCGGATTGATGCACACCGAGCGGAATCTTGTTCTTGCGTGCGTTTAAACATTTGATAGCACTGCACTCCACTTTGATCCTGGCATTCTGCCCATGCGACAAATTGCAAATTTATCTCTCATCACTTCTTTTTCAACAAAATTTGTCACCCATTTACTCCGACTATTAAAAAATAATTGAAGTTAAAATCAGTAGCAGAGAATAATCAAATAGCTCGCCCCTTCGCTTCGAGCACGAGCGCAAGGAGATGAGAGGATAACATAGCAGCTAAGAGTAACACACCCTTGCAAGCTCCTCGATCCACCTGCCGTCGCCAACACTCCTCTCTCCCCCCTCCTTCCATTTCTATTCGTGTTTGAGAAGTTGTGGAGTCGAGGTCTACTCTGTGCCACCCCGTGCCTCCTCCAACTCCTCTCTCCCTTTCCCTCCTAATCTTTCTCTATTTCAATTTTCTAGATCTGCCCGACAGCCCTGCACTCCATCCTGTTGTTTTTATGATGACAAGCCAATGATGAGAAATCAGCTTATTGGACATGCGGTAAGGAGTAAGTCACTTCTCTCATGATTTTGCCGTAATCCAGCAAGCATCAGCCACTTGAGCGAGTTTGGCTTTGTCTCTCTACTATAAATTGGTTGTCTTGGTCCATCTAAAGTCGAGTTAGCGAGTGTTTGCACCAAAATTCGGTAAGTTAATTTAAATCAGGAAGATAAAATTAAAGATACGGAAACTAACGGAGGTTTGGAAAGAATCAGAGATGTTTGGTAAAGCTGTAAGATTTTAGAAACAACCTCTCAAGATAAGGCCGATCGGATATGGACTTTGAAGCGTGTTGGAATAGGACACGATCGGTAGAAGGGTATAAAAGAAGAGCCAAAGCAAGTGCGCAGAAGGATCATCAACACAACACAATCAACTAGCTTTTACTTTTCATCTACTTTTCCGTCGACTAGGAGTAGTTCTTGTAATTTAGCCTTTGTAATCGATTTTGATCAATAAAGTTGCGCATCGCCGATTGTTGATCATCCTCGATTCACCCGTGTTTGGTTTATTACGATTTTGTTGCGCATCGCCTTCTTGAAATTGATCCGCTTTATCCTCGATTAGCCTTAATCGGCTAGTTAGATTTATCCTTGATCTTGGCCGGCTTTAAGTCGATCGAGTTTAAGCGGATTGATCTTAACGATCGGCTTTGTTTGAATTTTATTGTTTTTACCTTGTCGATTCTGGTCAAATCGACCGCACGCTCTGAACCGGTGTTAAATGCGGTGTCTTCTTGTAAACCCTACATCAAGTTTTTGGCGCCAACACACTCTTAGCGCGCTGGTGGGACCATGTCTACGTCGGGAAGTCGATTCCACCGTCGATCTCAACACGAAGCTATAATCGTCCCAACAATGGACGATTTAACCGCAAACAACGTCAAGAGATTGAAGATCGGAAGCCGCGTTAGAAGAGATGATGCTAAATTGCTACCAAAAGACTAGGCGTGGCATTACACGTAAATCATACCTGCCGACGGTCAATACTGGGAGACACAGTGCGTGAAAGCGGTAAGTCGATATCTACCCTCCAGCCGAATTATCGGCTATGATTAACCAATCATGCACCATGTTTTAATAAACCAATCATCGGCTCGTAACGACTCTTAAGCGGATGATAGCAAATAGCGTTAAATCTATAGCCCAGAGTTAGCCTCGTCGAAGCCTAGATGACCCACTACAAGCTCGCCAAATTATCCTGTTTTTTCAAGATCACAAAACACGCAGAGCACACCAAAGATCCTAAACCATCGGCTATGACCTCACCTCCGATGATGCCCACACAACCTACGGTCATATTGCTAGGATCCTCGGTCAAGTGGGGTGAGCCATTACCACGCCTATACTGACGCCGCTAAGTATGATCCATCCATCAATCTACCACCGCCTCCTTTTACGCTTTTCCCAATCGGTTTCACGGTAGATTGGCTCAAAGATATCCCCAAGAGCCTACCACTTAGAAACACGAGTCCACACAGGGTAGTAACGCACTCGTAACCGTTTATCCGGTCGGAACCACAAATTAGGCATAATCGCGACGATCAAGATGTCGAATCGCCGATGGCACATCATAATTGGCAACCCGAGCTTGCACTCGGGGCGGGATCGATTATGATCGACATTATCAAGGGCTCTTGTGCGCGTGGCCGATAATGCCAATTAGGCCGATCGGATCTGCACCGTTTTGAGGATCGATTTGGCATACAACCAAAAGGAAAAGTGATCGGCTATAGAAAGCCGTACTGATTACATAGATCGTATGCCTTACCCTCATAATTTTAGAGTCCCGGACTTTGCCAAATTCTCCGGGATGATTCCATCACCACCACAGAGCATGTCGGACGCTTTATCGTGCAATGCGGTGAAGCGTTCCAATCCGACGGGCTTAAAATTAGGT
The DNA here is from genome assembly GCA_036346275.1 of Otatea glauca. Lineage (NCBI taxonomy): Eukaryota > Viridiplantae > Streptophyta > Magnoliopsida > Poales > Poaceae > Otatea > Otatea glauca. Next base: position 35,672,205 of record CM070713.1, on the reverse strand, counting down.
TGTTCCCATTGTCCTTATCCGGGCAAGATTTACTTGGTTTACTTGTTTACCTCCGAATCGGTCCATTTATGGAGCGATTTGGAAAGCCGATTCCATGAGTATTTCTTTTCGTGCGGTTTGGAGCTTAGAATTTGATTTGAGTTACGTGCGCAAAAGTTTGGGAATCGATGACGGATTACATCAAGAGGTTTAGAAAATCAGAATCGGTGTTTTAGCGTTCGTTACGACAATCAACTCGCCGATTTAGCATTTCAAGGTTTGATTCCCCTCTTGGGAGAAATTCACGCGGCGAATTCACCGATTTTAGCCACTTATTGCATCGCGTATCGGCTCAAGAAAGCCGATTCACCGACAATAAGGTGTTTAATAATAGATTTAAAAGTAGTAACAACAAAGAAAAGATAAGGCTAAGGTCAATATGGTTGAATATTGTCCTAGTGATTCGCCGGAAGGCGAGGAAGCGAAAATAAACATAGCCGAATGGGTAAAAGGATCCAAAAATCCATAGTGCATTCTTGGCTTAAGCCGACTAGGAACAAATCGGAGGTCAAATACTCTTTCGATGTTTCCAAGTGCGATCGTATTTTGATTTACTACGCAAGAAAAGATAATACGATTCTTGGAGGGACATGTGATACCGTCGCCCGATGAGATCAAAAACGCAGGTATTGCAAGTGGCATCATTCTTATTCACATAACACTAATGACTGCAATATCTTCCGTCAACAGATCCAGTCTGCTATTGAAGATGGTCGGTTGAAGTTTGCCGATGAGTCGACCATGCAGGTGGATGTCGATCCGTTTCCTATCAATATGGTGCATTACTCGGCTAAAGGAAAAGAGCCGATGCAAGGCGAAGCGAAAAAGATCGACAAGTCGACGTACGATCAAGCTCGGACGGCGATCGGACATCGAAAATTACCATCGGTTCCTTACAAATAGAAGCCGATCGAGAAGGAAAAATTCAAGGACCATCAAACCCAAGGGAATCCCGGTGGGTAAATGGTACAAAGCGAGAAATCTCCATCTAGGCGGCCCGCGAAAGGTTTGGTCCAACGTTCTCACAATTAATGGAGAAGTATGAAAGGATGAACACCGACCAACGCATCATACCGCCGGTCGGATAATTTGTACCGCACGAGAACGTGGAGAGGGCACATAGAAAGTGTCCCTTTTGGCAATTTCTTTGGGAGAGGAGAGTAGCGTTGCCATCACCGTATACTGCCGATGGAACATTATCCTCGAGACAATTGGCCAACGCAATCGGCGGACATAGGCTATCTGGGCGATTAGAGAGCAAGACAAAAGTCACTGAAGGCGGTCCATGAAAGATTATCTAAACGAATCAAGAACAAAGTCAAGCCAAGACACACAAGACCGATTCGATCAAGGAGACTTGGTTGGCGAATCTGAAAGCTTGATGGAACCTAAACCAGGTGGTGCCCATCGAGCTGAGCAAATCACAACGACGACGGCTTCAGAGGCTAAGGACACAAGAAATTCGTGAAGCCGTCTTGAGAAGAGAGAGACGAAGTGTTTAATGAGCTTCGTCCAATGAGATGCGTCAAGAAAGAGTGGAGAAGAAAAGAGCAAACCGAAGAAGATTTGAATCGGTGGCGACTTGATTCTCCATGATTCGGGATGACACACCTCCCATGGATGTCAACATGGTGTTCACATTGCCGTAGAGTTCAAAGTCGAACCGAATCGGCCAAAGAGGCGATTGCTCGGCTATGCTCGGAGTGCGAGCGCCATCTTTGAAACCCAAAGGCGATCACCGGCATCGAAACCTCTGCACGAAAGGATATATAAATGGCAAGCCGATATCAAGGATCTTTGGTAGACGGAGGCGCCACGGTGAATCTAATGCCATACACCACATGTAAAAAGCGGGTAAGTCCGGTGAAGACTTAATCAAAACTAACATGGTTACGAATGACTTCACGGCGACCCTACGAAGCAAAGGTGTCATGGTCACGAACTAATCGCCGGTAGTAAGACCTTGCCGACGGCGTTCTTTGTAATTGATGCCAAAGGAAACTACGCAGCCTTTGCTCGGACGAGATTGGATTCATGCAAATTCTTCAGATCCCATCGACCATGCATCAATCACTTGTTCAATGGAGCGGAGAAGAAGTTGAAGTCATCACGGTAGATACATCGGCCCATATTGCCATGGCTAGCTCCGTCGAATTGGCAACACGAAGAAGATGGTCGTATATCGGGCAAGGTCTTTGGACGATTGCGATTTCATATGCGTAAGCAAAGCGGACTTATGCCGATTAGTGTCAAGCCCGCACCTTTGATCGGGCAAATGAAGTGTTGTGCGATGGGGACAAGAAAAACATTGAAGGCGCTACAGACAAAATGCAAAGCTATCGGCAAACAACGGATAGCCACGAAGCCATAGAAGACTTGAAGAAATCAAAAGTTAGGTCAAGGGTTCACGTCTCACCGATTTGCTTGAAGAAGTCGATATAGGTAGCGGTGATAGGAAAAGACCAACTTTTGTTAGTGCAAATCTAGATATGAAATACAAAGAAAAGCTAATAAAAATACTTAGAAATTATAAAAATTGTTTCGCGTGGGAGTATCATGAAATGCCCTGATTAAGCCATCAATCGGTGGAACATCGGCTACCTATAAAATCGGACTATCGGCCATTTAAACAAGATATCGAGCGTTTTAATCCACCTTGTACCAAGTCATAAAAGAGGAAATAGAACGATTGTTGGAAGCAAAGTTTATCGGGCCTTGCCGATACGTCAATGGGTTTCAACATCGTTCGATAAATGAAGAAAATGGAAAACTTCGAGTGTCGTCGACTTGAGGATTTGAACAAGGCAACGCCAAAAGACGAATACCCCATGCCAAAGCCGATATGCTTATCGATCTTGCATCGAAAACAAGATCATAAGCTTTACGGATGTTAATGCCGGTATAACCGGATACTCATGGCGGCCGATATACCAAAGACAGACCTTGGATGTCACGGTGCAATAGGGCTATTCGAGTGGTGTAATGATTTTCGGCGAAAAGCGCTGGAGCAACTTACCAACAGCAATGAATCGATCTTCCACGATTTAATCGGCCACATTGTTGAAATTTATATAGATGATGTAGTGGTAAAATCAGAGAAGATTTCCAACATCTGCCGACTTAGAGAGGTATTTAAAAACATAAGATCGCACGGTTTGAAAATGAATCCTTACAAGTGCGCGTTTGGTGTGTCGGCTGGGCAATTCTTAGGCTTTATGGTACATGAAAGAGGAATCGAAGTTAGCCAAACAAGGGTCAAGGCCATAGCCAATACTAAGCCGCCAACATGCAAAAACGAATTACAAAAGTTGATCGGCAAAATTAACTACCTCCGTCGGTTCATCTCGAACCTCTCGGTAGGATCCGTGCTTTTACCCCATTCTTTGAAGTTAAAAGAAAATGAGGAATTTATATGGGGAGCCGATCAGCAGAAAGCTTTTGACGAAGTAAAAGGGTATTTATCCAACCCTCCAGTCCTGGCGGCACCGAAAAAAGGAATTCCCTTCAGATTATATGTATCGGCTAAAGAAGATACTATTGGAGCTGTTTTGGCGCAAGAGGTACATGGTAAAGAGAAGGTTATCTTTTATTTAAGCCGACGGTTGCTAGATGCAGAAGTCAGGTACCCTTTTATCGAAAAACTATGTTTATCATTGTACTTCTCATGCACAAAGCTAAGGCACTACATACTAGCATCGGCTTGTAAAGTTATCTGCAAAACCGATGTCATAAAATATATATTGTCAGCTCCAATTTTGCGAGGTCGACTGGGCAAATGGGCTTACGCCTTGGTCGAGTTCGACTTATCATACGAATCGGCCAAAGCAGTTAAAGGACAAGTCCTAGCCGATTTCATAACAGGACATGACACAGCGGCAAACTTAGTCTTGGTGGCACCATGGAAATTGTTCTTTGATGGATCGGTATGCGAGGAAGGATATGGTGTCGGTATTGTACTCACTTCACCTAGAGGACATAGCTTTGAATTTGCATTACGGTTAAATAGCCGATGGTCAAATAACGGGCCGAGTATGAAGCATTACTCAAAGGCTTACGATTATTGGAAAATATTGGAGTGAGTCTTTGTTGAGGCATATGGTGATTCACTATTAATAGTACAACAAATAAAAGGAGAATACCAATGTCGAGATGAAGTGCTATTAAAATATTTAAGGCAATGCGCAGAGATCATCGATTCTTTTGCATCATTTTCTATCGGTCATGTTCCTCGAGAATTGAACGATAGAGCCAATGCTTTGGCCCAACAAGCATCAGGGTATAAAAATGTTGGCGAAGTCGAAACCGAATCGTAGATAAAGCAATAATGTGCACGGATATTGCTGATTGGAGGACGCAAATAAAAGACTATCTAGTCAACCCATCTAAGCCGACGGAACGAAGGATACGGCGACAAGCATTGAAGTACGTTATCATGGACGATATACTGTATTATCGGACTATGGAAGGCTTGTTGCTAAGATGTCTTGAGGCTGAAGAAGCCCGAGTGGCGATGGGTGAAGTGCATGAAGGCATTTGTGGTTCTCACCAATCAACACATAAAATGAAATGGATGCTTAGGCGGACGAGTTATTTTTGGCCGACGATGCTAGAGGATTGCTTCAAATATTACAAAGGATGTCAGACATGTCAAAAGTTTGGCAACGTACAACTAGCACCAGCATCGGCTTTGCATCCAATTATCAAACCTTGGCCGTTCAGAGGTTGGGGAATAGATAATCGGCCAAATATTTCCTGCTTCGAGTAAAGGCCATAAATTTATTTTGGCCGCAACCGATTATTTCTCAAAATGGGTCGAAGCTATACCGCTCAAAAAGGTAACTAGCGTTGAGGCGATTAATTTTGTGAATGAACATATCGTCCATCGGTTTGGAATACCACAAACAATCACGACCGATCAAGGTACGGTATTCATGTCTAATGAATTTCAGGGTTACGCTACGAGTTTGGGGATCAAACTGTTGAACTCTTCGCCGTGTACGCTCGGGCCAATGGACGGGCCGAGTCGTCTAATAAAATACTAATCAAGTTAATCAAAAGAAAGATTGATGAAAAGCCGAGGAATTGGCACTCAACACTATCGAGTCACTTTGGGCCTATCGACTATCTTATCACGGGCGACGAAGCTTTCACCTTACCGGTTGGTGTACGGACGAGAAGCCGTTCTACTGTAGAGATCAACATTGAGTCGATATGAATAGCCGGACAAAATGGTTTGTCGGCTCAAGATTACAATGACGTAATGATAGACAACTTGGGCGAGTTAAGCGAGTTACGTTTGTTTACACTTGATCGGCTTAAGAAGAACAAGATCGAGTAGCGAAGCGTACAATAAAAGGTCATGCCTAAATCTTTCGATCAAGCCGATTTAGTGTGGAAAACTATCTTTGTTGGTTCTAAGGATAACCGATTCGGAAAATGGTCGCCTCGTGGGAAGGGCCATATAAAATTAATCGGTGATCGGTGGAAACTCGTACTTCTTTGGAAACGCTTGGAAGGGCATGTCTTGCCTAAGGCAATTAATGGGAAATACCTAAAGAAATACTATCCTAGCATTTGGATCGAGCTTAGCCGACTAAAACCTTGTTGAGCCGGGATTAACATGATCTTGTTAATCACCAAAGGATTACAAACTCAAGATATAAGCAAAATAAAATCGGTTAAGCAAACCGATTGTACACATAACAAAATTACAGGCATTCATAAGATTGAAAATTTTGAAACGACCAAATAAGTTTTACATCCCGAACACAGAGTCGTGCTCCTAAAGCCGATAGTGCTCCAACCGCTTTGGCGATTGTTTCTTGTACTTCATCCAGAATTCTGTCATCTTCCGCTGCACTGCCTGGGATAAGTACAAGTTTGGCCGACTGTTCTTTAAAGGCCGCCACAGCTGATGCTATTTCTACCCTTTGTTCCTTGGCGGTAGATGATGTTTTCTCAAGAGAATCTTGGCTCTCGGTGATAAGCTTCATTGTCTTTGACAGTTCATCCTCAAGAAATTTCTTAGTGACTTCTAACTTTTGAAGAGAAGTTTTGTTAGCCTTCAGAGACTCCATGGTCACATCAAAATTTTTCTTTTTTGCCTTAGTCTCTGCAATCATTTTGTCAAGGATTCTCTGCTCGGCTTCTTGGGTCGCTCTCTTTTTCTTCCTTTCTTGGCCGCCTCCACGAGCCTTCTTCGCATCAAATGACATACTTCAAGCGGTCTGACCATGGCTTCACAGCGGTAGTTCGGTTTCGATTGCAACCATAGCATCTCGAATCGGTGATTATTATTCGGATCTCGATTGAGGCCTTGACACCAAATCAAAGAGCTGTTGAGGCGATCTTGCATTCCAGAGCCGATGAGACGGCAAATTACGCGTTTTTGAAACCGCAATAATGTTCTGGATTGCAGAGATATAATCATCGGCTGCAAAGATCTCTGGATCATCCAAGTCAGATAAGTTGAAGCCAAGGACGTTGGATGGATCAGAAGTCTCTGGGACGGCGGGAGTTGTTGGTGCTGGCATCGGCTGAGGAGGCAATGGCTCTTTGGCGATATATCCGCAAGCTTGCGGGATGTTACGCCACTTGTGCCGATCTGGCGGTTGGAAAAAGAATGTAATAAGAACCAATGATCTAAATCTAGACCGATGGGCTGAATCGAGATTTGTATTTGTAGATACCTGAGCAGTAGCCGATTCGTGAGGTGAACTCTCGCCACTTTGTTCCTGTGGTTTAGAGTATTTCTTCTTGGCAGGGACTTTGGTGGACTTCGACTTCTTTTCTACATATTCATCTACCGAAAGTCGATTAACGAAACAATGAAAAGAACAAAAGATGATTGAGCATGACTTACTTGGTTCTTTGTTGTCTTTCTAAATCGGATAAAGATGGGCTTTGAATGCCCAAGGAGCGGATGTATAACCAAGAAGTGCGGTTGTTCTGTCGTGGTCGTTTCCCTTTACTAGTCGCGGAGCATCAATCGGCTTCTTGCCTGCACTTTAGTCTGCAAAAAGAAGACGACCAATGAGATTGATTCATATGGGCTACGATAAAGAAAAGCTAAATCGACTAAATACCTCGCTAGTAATATTTATAAAACTCGTATTATCGTATCCGAGCTCGAATCGTCACTTGAATCATTAGTCACCATCGACTCGAGAACGTGCAGGAAGAGGGCATCGATAATAGCCGATGGAGTGCGATCAAGGAGAAGTGCGTCGGCGATTGAAGACCACCATGAAGTGAATCGGCTAGAGCGACGATTGTTCAAAATGAAATGTGGCAAAGATTTGATCGCAAATCATCGGCTATCTCCAAGACCATGTTGGTCGCGACTAAGGATCGCACTCTAGTCCTAGGTTGAACCAGTCGAGAAGTGGAAGGTCGGGGATCACTTGGCGAAACCCAATTATCCGCAAAGATGGAAGGATGGTAAAATTCATAAGAAGGTTGAAAAGTCACGATTCCTTGTATTGAAGCCGACGTGAAAGATACCGGAGATATAAAATTTTGATGAAATCCAAAGTCGATTCGGGCATTTGGTAATCGCGAATCTAGATGAAGAAATGATGGCCATTCAAAATCAATTTACTTGGTATAATCAAGAAATCTTGTTGGTTAAAATCATTGCTATCCGAGTTCGGAAGAAAGATAAATATTTTTCAAGCCGATTGGAGATATCCTCTTCTTTGCCAGAGCACATTATGTATCTCTCGCCATAAGATCGGTGGCTCAATTAGTCTTTGCATTTTACGTGTATCTTTGCGAGGAATCTTTGAATCTTGAGAGGATCGAGTTTGAAAGATCGGCTAAATAAGCAAGATGACCAAATTTGGATAAACGGAGGGGACCACCTACATTGCCGACGCCTTGAATTTGGCAAACCCGGTAAAAAGCCGACTCTAATTACATGCATCATTTGATAAAGCGCTCCAAGGAACATCTTTCCCAATGCTAGCCGACGGCCCTCTACCAATCGCTCGCCATTAGTCGATACACTTGTGTTGGTCCTAAAGAAGCACCACGTAACAAGAATCGGTCTAACCATAAGTTCGAGCGACATGTTCTTCATCGATACCGGCCCGTTCACTTTATTATTGTTATTAATGTACTTACGCCAACCTTCTCCTTTAGATTGAATAAACTTGTATTTGGTTTGCCACTAAAAGCCGATATTTGTTCACCATCGGCCTCGAGCAACACAATTGGGCTATGTCCATGAGAGTCGGGCCGATGAGGCCGGTGCGAAACAAGAAGGCATTGAAGGTCTCCGACCGAAATAACGGTAAGTGGCCACTAAGGGCTCATTGGCTTGGATCGGCTAAAGAGAGAGAATACACTCGGCTATACCCATTTTTTCCCATTCCCTCTTTTTGGCGGCCACACGGATATACCAAGATCTCCATCCTTTAAGCGGCTGTACCATGCCACAAGCTCTTATCCCACTCTCTATGTTGAATGCGATGGCGATAAAGGAAGGCGGGAATATCTTGGCTAATTCTTGTCTTTGGCGTCTAGGTTTCCTATCGGACCAAGAAAATCTCGATCTTCTTGTTAGGGATCGGAATGAGTACGACTCGCGTCCATTCGGCCGATCTTAGCAAGCCGATTGGAGAAGATGTATGCAAGCCGTGATGGAAATCGAGGAATGGATACACAAAAGCCGATTGTTTGGGTTCAGAGAGCTTGTGCGCGTGAGAAATGACCGAGTGGGGCCGCATTTTATAGCATGGTAAAAATTTGAAGCGGCGGGAAGTGAATCCCAAAGGGCGGGAAGCGATTAAAGCGCACTAAGCGCATGTCGAGAAATACGGCGCGAATAAAGCGGCGATTAATAGGTGAAGATCAAGCGTTAGCCGATTGCACAAGCCGATAATTGTGATTTTTGACAGATAACAAGTCATCTCTCAAAAATAGGGGCATATGTTTGCACCAAAATTCGGCAAGTTAATCTAAATCAGGAAGATAAAATTAAAGATACGGAAACTAACGGAGGTTTGGAAAGAATCCGAGATGTTTGGTAAAGCGTAAGATTTTTAGGAAACAACCTCTCAAGATAAGGCCGATCTGGATATGGACTTTGAAGCGTGTTGGAATAGGACACGATCGTGAAGGGTATAAAAGAAGAGCCAAAGCAAGGCTGCGAAGGATCATCAACACAACACAATCAACTAGCTTTTACTTTTCATCTACTTTTCCCATCGACTAGGAGTAGTTCTTGTAATTTAGCCTTTATAATCGATTTTGATCAATAAAGTTGCGCATCGCGATTGTTGATCATCCTCAGTTACACCCAAGGTTTGGTTTATTCTGATTTTGTTGCGCATCGCCTTCTTCAGAATTGATCTGCCTTTATCCTCTGATTAGCCTTAATCGGCTAGTTAGATTTATCCCTTGATCTTGACCGGCTTTAAGCTGATCGAGTTTAAGCCGATTGATCTTAACGATCGGCTTTGTTTGAATTTTATTGTTTTTTACCTTGTCGATTACAGGTCAAATCGACTGGCACGCTCTGAACCGGTGTTAAATGCGGTGTCTTCTTTGTCGAAACCCTACATCAAGTTTTTGACGCCAACAGCGAGTTTCCTCCATACCCACCAATACCATCAACTCGGATCATCTCATGCGCGTTCGACGTCCCAACCTAGCTTCCTTGTGCCTCGGGAGGGAGGGGGCATCGAATCAATGGCAATTGGGCAGCCATGTTGCACGGTGGTAAGCTACGTACGCGCGTAGTATGGCATCGGGCCATAGGCAAGTGAGCCATTGTGTATCTTCGGTAGCATATGGGCTTCGTCAACCATGACCGCTAAGCACCGTCCAATGAGTCGTTCATGTGGTAGTGGTAGAGGGACACAAGTAGAGGTGGGCACTCGGGTCGATCTTTTTTAGGCCGGTCTGAGGCACGACGGGCACAGCTCGATTTAAAGCCCGATCCGGTACGAAGTGGGTCGTGCTTTGCCGGCACGACACTGTAGCACGGGCCGTGTCGGACCCGAGAATCGAGCACGATTGGTGGCATGGCCCGACACGACACTGTAGCATAGGCCGTACCGAGCTCGATGACCTAGAACATGAGAAAGAAGCCCAGCATGAAGGTTACTAACCCGCAGAGCATGAACGCGCCTAGCAGCATAGACGTTACCCCCGCCGCTGACACCTGAGAGAGACGGACAAAAAAAGAGAGAGAGTTGAGTCTCTCTCAATCTCTCCCTCTCTCGCCCATCTCTCTCAATCTCTCTCGCTTATCTCTCTCACTCTCTTTCTCGCCCATTGTCCCTTCTCTCGCTCGTGTTCAGCATATCCCCCTTGCTCTCTGTAACTGTTCATAAATAAATAAATTTTAGTTCTTTTTCCATAATATTTGTGTGTTGACTGCTTCAACTCTATATGTCTCCGACTCCTTTCCTCTCGTCGCAATAGTGCAAATGTACCTGGTCTAGACCGACACGGCACAGAGCGCAAATGAGTTGTGCCTTGACTCACCGAAGGCCAGCAAAGCCGGCACGGCATGGTACGATGGACATGATGAGTCGTCGCGGTCCAGCACAGTTTAGATAAGAAACACAATAGATCTATGTCGGACTGACCCGACTCGACACAACGCCTCTAGGTCACACAAGCGGCAAGCTACGACACTCGGCGACTTGCATTCGAAGTGTGTCATTTTTGCGGCACGTGAATGTCGACAGAATGGTTCACTCATGCACCCATCTAAAACTGGTTAGCGAGAAACCTTAGATCCACTCCTATCCGGATCTCCTCCTTTGAGGGCCCTCCTCCCCTCCCCTCCCCTCCGAAGGGCATCTAATAAGTTGCAACCAAACAGCCAAGACAATGCGGTAAGACAAGCCGCTTTGGAAGACGCTTAGACGACTGGTGGCAATGATGACCACAAACGTCCAGCATGACACAACAAGCTAATTTACTTGGCAGAGAAAGACCAGTTATCGGCAGCATAAGGTGCAGTTCAAGCAGAAAATCCAGCCTGACAAGATTCAAAATTTGAAATTAGTTGGAGGGAGATATGCTTTAAAAGATTATTTCATTATCCTTAGTATTATGTGATGTATTTTCCCTTCCAAAGCTCTTTCGAGGTGTTGGCGTTGTAGTTCGATGTAGTTCTTTGTAGCTTTCACCTTGCAACTCTCTGCCCAGCCCCCTTTGTAGCCTACGGCCTAGTCAGATCACTCGGTGACTCGCTTCTATTGTTTATTGTTTAGTAACCATTTAAAGTAGAACATGCATGTTCAGGATTTCAGGTAGGCTACCCTCCAGAGTACAAAATAATCAGTGATACTACTTGGCAGGGATGGAAATCATTGTTCACCTTGTGAGAGAGATAAAGGTGTATGGGCTCGTGTTCTTACGTAGCATGTACCCATTCGAGAGGTACATGTGAATTCTCAAATCGTATGTACAGAATCGAGCTCGGCTGGAGGGTAGCATTGTCAAAGGTTATGCAACCGAAGAGGTCGTCGAGTTCTGCGTCGATTACATGGCTTAGGTCAAACCCATATGTGTGCCTCGATCTCGCCATGAGGGGAGGCTCGAGGGTATCGAGACCATCAAAAGGAAAGCAATCTATTTTACGGTTTTGCATCACATGACGTCGTGTCCCCGTATATCGAAGAACACAAGCACTAGCTACGACAAGAGAATCCAGTGCGGCAAGAGTCTTGGATCATGAGACAGCACAACCTTTAGTTCAACAAATGATGGAAGGAGTGACCCATCATTGGGAGCTCGTAAGGTGATCATGATTTGCTGACATGGTTGGCAAAAGGGCCAACATTTACAGTTGTCACATGGAAAGGATACGACTTAAATGGCTTCACATTTTACACTAGAGATCAGGATATAAAGAACACAAACCAGAATAGCGGTGTCTGCATTGATGCGTTCAATATCGCTGGGTCGACAAGAAACACCTACTATGGATTCATAGAGGAGATTTGGGAGCTTGACTACATACTATTCAAGACCTCTTTATTTTGGTATCGTTGGGTCCACCTTCAGCAGGTGAGGGTTGACAAGTACGGTGTTACTACTATGAACCTCGAACGTGTTGGATATCAAGATGAACCATTCGTACTCGCTAACCAAGTTGTTTAAGTCTTCTGTATAACCGACCCGTCTAATAAGAAGCGCCATGTAGTTCTTTAGGGAAAAATAAGGATTGTCGGAGTTGAGAATGTAATAGATGAGGAAAAGTACAATCAATTTGATGAGTTACCTATCAGGAATGCCATCAATGTCCAGGAAGGACAACCTGAGGAATCTAGCTACATACGCGTTGATCATTGTTAAGGGCTAATTTTCATACAAAAGAATAAGCAAGCAGAATTATGACAAGGTGTCATCATGTTTATTTGTTATGTGTAAAATGCTGAATTTGTAAGCAAGTGGATGATTGTGATGATCTTTGCAAAACCTATAGTGCATATCTATATATTGATTATGATCAATTGCTACCATACTAACCTTTATGATTTTGGCATAAAATCAACTTGAAATTCTATTAAAAATATTAAGAACAAATTACCAATGTGATCCAGAATGATACATTTTGTAGCTTGTGATCAGAGACATCACAGATGGTTCTATTATAGAACCCTTTGTGATTTGGGTAAAGGTGAAAACGGGTCAGATACGGGCAGATATTGCTTTTCTCATATCCTGACCCATATTTTTTTTCCTGGATTCGGAACCGGATACGGGCTAGCCGGATACGGATATATGACGGATTCGGACCAGGAACGGATAAAGATATACAGATAATGCATGCATATATATACAGTAATATATGTTGAATCAAACCATATGCGTACATGACCATAACTAATTGCATAACACAAGAGGATATAACATTCAAATGGCTATGAATTTCTACGGTCATGAGCAAGTCCACCAGAAGTCACAGAACACAATACGAACAATAGAAATCACAAAGGCCCACACATTTATTTTGCTCTATAGTTTAAATATTTAAGCAGCCTATGATCATCTAGCTAGTGTCATGTCGATTTGTAAGTGCAATCTGGTTCTAAAAATCATGCCTAATGCAGTTTCTGAATTAACCACTACATCAGTTCGAATGTTTGATGCTAGTTCTTGGCAGACTCGGAAACAACCATGCCTAATCTCATTCGATACACTGCCAGTGTGGCAACAACCTAGTTGGTTCATTGCTATTGCTAGCCTAACTCACGGCGCACCAAGCATGGCCAAATCTAGCAACTACAGGTCGAACGAGACGCCATAGAATCAAATCAGGGCAGCAAACCAAGACTATAAGATTCCCCACCCGAGGAGGCACTTGGCAGGCACCTTGACGGTCTTTTTGATGAGGTTGGCGGTGGGCACAATAGGGAGCATGGGCGCGAACCGCGCAAAGAGTGTGAGGATCTCCGGCAGCTGCTAGGACGGGCAGATCTGATCGAAGATCTTGCACATGGGTGCCACAAGCATGGCGCCCACCCACTCGTCCGGTGGCGTGCTCCTCCCGGCACCTGACGGAGTGGAAGAAGGCGGGGAGGTTAGGTACGAAGGCGCGAAGGCCGTGGGAGTGACCGTGCTAGGGAAGTCCGTAGCAAAGCAGGTGAAGGTTTAGCAGCGCCCGCTGGCTTCAGCCTCACGGCGCCCACCGGCCTCGGCCTCACGAGCGCCCTCGTCCACGCGGTGCCCACGGGGCGGCACACGTGAGTGAAGAGGCAGTAGTGAAGTAGGACGACTCGGCCGGGGGAGATCTGGATAGTGGAGACGCTGGTCGGAGGGAGAGACCGTCGAGGGAAGCGCTGGCTGTCGGTCGGAGGCACACCAAGGTGAGAGTTGAGCGCCGCAACGAGACACGGGGAGAGCCAAGCGCTGGATTGAGGATTTGAGGAGGCGCTGGTGGACTGGGCCATTGGGCCAAATGTCATTCGGATATCCAGATTGATTCATTATCTGATATCCGAGTCCTGTCCCATATTTTTAGGATATTCCATGCTTCGAATCCGATCCGGTATCCGAATTCAATTATCCGGATCCGATCCTGGATCCAACCGGATATCTACTTTCTTTCCCGAATCTGATCCTATCCGGATCCTGATTGGATGGGAAATATCCGATCCATTTTCACCCCTGGATGTCGGGTACATCACAGAGGGTTCTATAATAGAACCATCTGTGATAAGCCCACATTGCAGACGATTCTATGATAAAACCATCAGTGCTAAGTTTACATCGCAAATAGTTCTATTATAGAACCATTTATGATAACATCACTATAAATATAACCGTGCATACTATCTCTCCAAATCCTATCCTCCCGCACGCGCCATCTCTCTCAAACCCTAGCGACCTCCTCCTCCTCCTCCTCCCTATCATCGGAGTTGTCATCCCTGCTGCCAGATCATCCATCCCCGCGGTTTTTATTAATTAATTATTCCAGTTTACAAAAACGAGTGGCACGCAGGACAAATAATAAAGTAGCGGAAATAAAGTAAATAGTAGTAAAGCTCAATAGATTTTCTGTAAGCAATCGACTGGGAAAGAGCCTAATCCATCTGGTGCTCACCGTTGTAGAACTGCTCCTCTGAATCAACAAAGTAAGCAAGGGGAGTACAAAAGTACTCCGTAATTACTCAAGAGATGCAGTAATAATGTAAAGGATACAAAGGAATGTTATATGGTTGAATTTAGCTTAAAGCAGCAAGTTTTCCAACATTGTAATTATTTTTCACATGCATATTTTTAAGAAAGATATTCTTTTTAAACAAATTTTAGCACAAAATTCCCTCCTAGAGTTAACCCAACTTTTTCCGAATCAACGGAATAACTACAATAATGGAATCACTCCATCCGAAAATCATCTTTCTGAAATTATTTTAAAAACCTTAAAATCTAATATGTGAAAGGCTTGATCGTCGTGCCCATGACCACGAGCGCAGTTAATCTATTAGTTTTACACTCTGTAGAGGTTGTATAACTATACCCACAAGACATGATTATCTCATTTTGTCGAAAATCACAACAAGGCCCACATAAGTCTCCACCCATGTAGTCATGCCTGTTGAGTTTTCACCGCTAAAAGAATCACTCTAGTAAGAAGCCCCCTCTTGTGCTAAGTGGCAGCATCACGCTCACACCACTTTTCACCTAATGGCACGACTGTCCATGGTATGATTCAATACGGATAGCCAGGTTCGTCCCATTCCAGACTTGTTGAAGTACGGTAACGCTTTACATTCAGCAGCTCATGGACCGGTCCTTAATTGACTAGGCGAGACTTTCCACAAAACTCAACTCTCGTGCTTCACGCATGCACCTGACAACCATTCTCGCCCGTTCTAAACCATATTTCACTTTCTTTTGAATAACATTATCTTTCATAACATTCCATGGTGCAGTAACACCAAGGAATAACTTTGTTTTCAATATAAATCTTGGTTTGGCAAATCCCCCAAAAGTTCTAAATTTATGTCTAAGTATGTCTAAGCCATTTACTATATAACACTAGTTAATACTACAATAATATATCAACTAGTGATATTTTGCTCTAAGGTGACAGGGTATAATTTCAAAGTCAATTGAGGTCATAACAATTAGGAGTAACTAATCATTTAAAATAGGGATTTAAATTACATTGATAAAACTATGCATGCAATAATTTCAATCAAAATATAATTTTAAATTCTAGGATCAATATGTTCAGGGGTTTAACTTGCTTTGTTCGTAGAGTAGCTGCTCATAATTGTCAATTGCAAACTCCTCAAGCTCTACGAAAATACCAAACTAGCATAAAAGAGAAATTTAGAATTCTAGATGAATTTTGAAAGAAAAAGGAGCCAATTGGAGTTCGAACGGGCGAAAACGGGCTCCCGGAAGTTTGAAAACAAGAAAAAGAATAGAAAAAGGATTTTTTGAATTTTTGAATTGTTTTTCTAAAGGAAAATTCAGATTATCGTGCATGCTGATGTTAGCAACAAGTTTTTCATATTTTGATTTTTTTTAAAAAAGAAAACCCGATTTATGACATCATAAATGGTTTTGATTTTTTTTTCTTTCTGACAGGTGGGCCCGGGGGAAGTGGACCGAGTCCATGAGCCAGCTCGGCTACACTGTGCATCTGGTGCATGGCTGGGCTTGCCCAGCGGCTCAGCTTGAAGGCGGGGCGGGCTGGTGATGTCATTGGTTGGCTAGCCAGGGCCAGCGTGGGTGCGCACAGGCGACCGCGCGGCGTGGCAGAGCCAGCGCCCCGGTGGCAGTGGGGTTGGAGGGAGGGCCGGTTGGCAGCGATGGTCGAAAAAAGAAAAGGAGCTGGATATTGGCGTTTTTCGGGGAGACGGAGGCGAGGGAGCTCTCGAGAGGTGGCAAAATGGGTTGGTCGTGGTATGAGGTATCCGATGCTCCCTTTTATAGGGCGAGAGGAGGACTGGAGGGGCGCATTCGTGGCTGAAATAGCGGCGGCCTGAAGGAATATAGCAATGAAGATTTCATCGAGTTTAGTGCAAATCATGGGGGATTTGATTGGGAAATGGTTTTAGAAAGTTGAGGATGAGATGAGTATTTAATTGCAACTTATTTGGGATGTTTCGGCGGGAAATTGAAGGAGATTCAGAGCTTCTTTTTGGGGCATCAATGAATGAAAGAGAAAGGCAAGCCCCTCTAGCTTGGGCTGGAGCTAGGAGAAAGATATGACAGGTAGGGTCCGGTCCCACCTATCATTTTTTTTTCCAATTATTTAGTGATGAGAAAGAGAAAGGCTTGGAGAAAATAGCAAAATGGGTCCAAAACTTCTCAAAAATATTTTGGATTATTTGGGACTTAATAAAATTATTTTATGAATTTTTATGGTTGTAATTTTTCTGCAGTAATTATTTTAATAAATCTAAAAATATAAAAAATATTTATAAAATGATGAATATTCAAGGAAAATTGTAGGAAATCAGTAATAAAAGATTAATTAACAAAGGTGTATAATTTCTCCGCCTTATCGCCGCCTCGCCACTCTCGGTATAATTTCTCTAAACATAATAAAGATGTAATAGTATATATGAAGCATATATAGGAGGTTAAACAATTTTGGTTCGTTTCCCAACAATGATGAAGGAATTTGACATATATTGGTAATTCAAAACATGTAAAAAATGTCTGTCAAACTTTAAGTTGTTTGACTGCACATATATTGGTAAGTACAAGTGCTCCTCAGAATGAATTTCAATTCATACCCGAGAAATCTCAAAAAGTGGAGGCTATTGTAGTTCTTTTGCCAAATAAAACCATACCAATAGTTCGTCCGAGTCATGGTAGGTACAGGATTCGGGTACACTGTTTGCCACTTTTTTCTTTCAATTTCCACTGTGAACACATTCTATACTTATTAGTTTTTTACTTGCTACTCACAGTCATTAATGTTCCATTACTTGCTTTAAGACATCACTGGTTCTTATGAATCAGCTAATAATTAGTTTGTGGAGGTGAGCTTATGAATTAGCTACATGACATAGTGAGGCATTGTGATGCAACCCACACTGTACAAGTTCAATTTATGCATGTATTTGATCTTGCCAAGTTTTTATTTATCAAAATATCCTAATTATACTCTTTACTGTATTGCAAAGGTCCTGAAATACCACTGTAATAGTTGTGCAGTTATGATGTTGCTTGTGCTTACTGTTTTGCATACTTAGCAATACTAGTTTGCACTCAGTACAAGCTCTTTTTGTTAGTTGTCTTCATTTGCTAATTTATGCATGTATTTTATCTTGCCAACTTTTTATCTATCGAAATATCCTGATTGTACTCTTTATTGTCTTGCAAAGGGGCCAGACAATTTAATTATTTTGGGGACCTTGCATGTGGAGAGGTATTTGTTCAATGAGGAATTTAGGTTCTATGTTTCTCAAGTTGTATGCTCAATGATGTATTTGGATTTTTACAAGCTGAATTGAACAATTACAATAGTAAGTTTGGCCTTGAACTAGATTGTTACTTCCTATTAATTCAATCATTAGCTAGGTTGGAAAGGCAAAGTGGTCAAAATTCAAAGTGAGTGATCCATCACAACTGAACAGTACCAACACATTGACTAATTCCACTACTAGTCACCGTCACACATGTCATTCACAATTGCAAAATAGAGTAGTACCTAGCCGTACATCACAACACATAATCTCACAAACACATATCATAAATTAACAATCACAGTGTATATAGTAGAGAACAATTAATCGTGGGCAACTAATCTTTATCTTTTGAAATTGGAGGCTCTCATAGAAGTCTGCACATTAATTATGAAAAAGAAAACATCATAACCATCCACCTTTTGTAATTCATTCATCCTATGGCAACGAAAGAGTCTAATGTATCAGGAGTGGTGCATAATTTAGGAAGGTAAAGAGTTCAAGGCCTTATTTACTAAGATAATTGTCTAGTTCAACTTATGATTAATTTGACCTTGGTGCAATGGAGGTAAGAGATTAATCTCTAGCAGTCCTACACCTTGTGGCGAGGATGCTGAAGGTCCAACCTTCAGCAGCCCGACACCTGATAGCACACTTTGTCATTCAATTGTTCATCAATTTGTTAAATAGACATGATTCATTGCCTAGTCAACATAAATTTTACGAATTTCTTTATCTCTTTAAGTGGTTATTGTAATTAATCCTTAAGTATTGAAATTTGATTGATAAGACTGTTCATTGTCATATACATGCTTAGATACTTGAATATGAGCTTCTCTTATGCTTTGATATTAGATAATAACATTTTTCAGTATTAATCACTTTCCCTGTTCTAAAGAATAAAGAAACCCTTTTTGAACCATCTAGTAAAAAACAAGATAATGCCCCCTCAATCCTCGCCACCAAATGGATCTGATGAGCCGAAAATAGGAAAACCAAGCCACGGTCCAAGAGGCATAAATAAAGATCCCAGAGCCGATATTCGATCACAATGGTCAATCCGCCAAAGGCAGTGGACGCATTCCGGAGCATGTGCAAGATAGTTGGATAGGAACGGGTGCCCATCACCCGTCCATCCCGAAAGTCGCTGACCGACGAGGAGTGCAATAAAATAGTGACATAAATTTTTACGTCGTTCGAAATACTAGAAGACGCCGTGCATGCTTGTCAAGAGCATGCTTGTCACAAATTACATCAAGAAGGAAAGGACTCCATTCTGTAAGTATGATTTCATTAACGAAGCTGTATGGCAACAATTTATTGAGATGAAGACGATAGAAGAATTCATGCATCAAAGTGAACCACTCAAGGCCCTCTAGGCCCAGAACACCCTCCCCCACAGACTCAGCATCACTGGGTACGCGGTTAAGAGCGAGCAATGGAGGAGGGAGGACGAGAAGGCACTTTCGACAAGGGCGTCCCCGTCATTTGCCTCGATCGTAGACCCGACGCCCGAAACTAGCTAAGAGCGAGGTCAAATACCACATCTTTAGGCACCATGTCCTTCAGGAACCCCGCAGACGATGAAGTGTCCTAACGCCTGGTAAGATATCGAACTACATAGTTTGCAATTGCTTCATAATTATAAGTGACAAGACATACCAGGCTCTTGCAGGTCACATTGAGTTCAGAATCATCGTAAGCCTCTTTCTGATCAGACAGGGAGAAAGATGTATAATCAATGGCCTTGGGAAGAAAGGAACACCCTGGTTGCACGTGAGGCTTGGGTGTTTTCATCCCTCGGAAAATGGGATTTCCATAGGACTCCGACACGTACTGAAGTAGGAAAAGAGCCAAAGCCGAGCGCGAAGAACAGCTAGTAGCTTCCATTAAGGAAGAGCTTAAGGAATAGATTGAGGCAGAGCTGAAAGCGTAATTTAACGAAAAGCTAAGAAGCCTTGAGGAAAGGTGGGAGCTAAGGGTAATTGCGGACAAACTCACACAGACTGTGCAAGCCCCAGAAGCATCGACGCAAATCAGCCCCACTAACCGATGGAGCAGCTATGCGTCTGCCCCTGAGACAGACGTACACGATGGTAAATTTACCGTCGATGACATCCAGGTAATATGTATGTCTTGAATGCTTCATATATAGAATCTGTTGGACGTCTTAACTAATTGTGTATCGTTATGTAGGAGGCTAGGCCGTGTAAGCTCCAAGTGAGGCTTGTCGATAGCTCTCTTCCCTTGTAGGCTGGTTGGGGCGCGTGTATCCAACCAGTGAAGGGACGACTATTCACAGTTGCTTGGTAACATCGTATTACGCGAAGGTCACTATGGACTACATGAATGAATCTTTTAAGCCTGTTCCTATGGAGATCCCAAACGATGAGATTGTGACACTAGGGGATGCCGTTGACTCATTCATCCAATAGTGCAAGAGGGACATCTTTATCAACGACCATCCTCCAGCACTGGAGCAACATATAGAACATGATCCACCTGCTGTGGCAGAGCTATTAGCGCTACCGGAGCCACCAGCTACACCAAATCGCCCACTAAATCGGCTATCATGCCCAGAGAATCAGTGTAGGCCGATACAACACTTCGTACCCACTCCTCTCCCGTTAAGATGACCAAAAGTGGAAAGGGAGACAAGGGAAAATCCAAGCAGATCTTGAAGGATCTAGAAAATGAATATGTCCTGTTGGCTTGAAAATTCAAACTAGGAGAGCCTTTAGTAACGAAAGAGGGCCTACAAGAACTTTCAATGGATTCCATTAGATTGCATGATTGGTACATAGAACAAGCAAAAAAAGCCAGCGATTGGTACATAGAACAAGCAAAAAAAGCCAGTGACAACAAGCATTACGAGTATCTTGATTAACTTCAAGCATGAGCAACTTTTCAACCAATCGTCGGGGGGCTTCCTCACGGTCGACTTCAACGACTTGTTCAATCTCTTCAACCTCGACGCCATCGACACCACGCTCATGAGATGCTGAAGATTGTAAGTGTGTGCAATCATGGTCTATACATTCGTGTAATACCGATAAATATCATATAACTCATTGCTTTTGTACATATAGATACATGATCCTTCAAGCGAGAAGGAACAAAGAACCAGTGGGTTTCCTCAACCCACACAAAGTCTCGAGGAAAACAATAAACGAAAATTCTCGTTATGTAGAGGATTATATGATAGAGGCATACTGGCTCAATGTGATGAAGAGTATATACTTCTACCCTACAACCCGTCGTAAGTGTTGCACTACCTACTATACTTTGATTTGTACTTTACACACAACTCAAAGTTAGGTTGAGTAACCATGGTAACATTCCTATGTTGGTTTCACTGGGTTCTAATTGTATTTGAACAAAACAAACCGGGTTAGTTACGTTGATTCCTTATGTAAGGGCAGCCACAACTTGAGACCTATCAGAAGACTACTCAACAGGTAATCACGTTTTCTCCATAGATAACTCTCCTGTTACTCGTGGAATGATTGAGGCTAACTTTTTTGAAATCACATAGGACGTTCAAAGTGTATAGACTTCGTGGAGGGCCACACAAGGACGCGTCGAAGCTGAAACACGATTTTAACCTTTCGGAAGCCGCTAGTACGCAATAATCCTATATCACTCCGTAATAATGCCCCTGGAACTAATCAATTATATTTTCACAGTGCGCCTAGCAGGGATAGGGAAATAATCTATGTGCCTTCTACGTTAGCCATTATATGCGAACCCTTGTCGGTATAAAGAAGTTCAGCGATGCAACTACATTGAAAAAGGCCCATCTGGAGGCAATTCGAGAATATCTCTCTGACTTCTTGATGCGTGAGGTCATACATCCAAAAGTCACATTCCACACTGCCTAATTTGTGAAACTTGGATATTCTATTGGTTAATTTGTGAAACTTGTGTGAATTTGTGAATTGTAGTTGCGCATTCCATTGGTTAATATAATATTTGAGTTGATTTCTAAAATGGTAGTGTAATCTGTGATATAATAAGCTTCTGATCTATTAGTTAATATAATATTTGAGTTGATTTCTGAAATGATTGTGTAATCTGTTATATAATCAGCTTCTGATCTATTGGTTAATATAACATTTGAGCAATGGTTGTGTAATCTGTGATATAATCAGCTTATGATGTGTGTAATCTGCTTGCGCGATATAATTTGCGTGATCTGCTTGTTTCAAATGGCATGGCTAGCATTTCCTGAGGCTAGCCAATAAACAAAAAATATTCAGCAGTAAAAATAATATCACAGATAGTTTCATATAAGGAACTGTCTATAATATATCACATACCACATACGTTTCTAGTAAAGAACCGTTTGTGGTGTGAGTTTCACAAACGGTTCAAGAACCATCTGTGATACATCGTTGTCATCACTAATATATGTTTACAGACGGTTGACAAAATCGTCTGTGATGACCTTTGCGAACCGTCTGTGATGATTTTTTCTATAGTAGTGTGCAATTGGACATTCAAACTCCAAAGGTTGATTACTATTTATTCAACACATGCACATTATACACATATATTTCTGCATATGTAGCTATTATGGTTTGCACATGAGCATACATGAAAAAAGAAACCCAAAATATTTACGGGCGTAGGATTATATTGATATGTTTACGTTTGTGAGAAATTTCACACAAAAAATGACCATACGTGCATTGCAAGAAAAGTGACAAGCAAAATATGTTCATCTTTGTGCAGATTTTTTTGAAAGAACAAATGTAGCAATACTCCTTACATCTATGAGCTTTGAGTAAATTTCGTGTAACTGCAACTTTAACGTCTAAACTATCAATAAACTACAACTTCTAGTTTTAATTTCATGAAAATACACATTTGATAAACTCGGAATATATACGCTGCTATGTGCATGTTTGAAGTACCCTTTCAACATCTCGATGACAAATCTGTCAATGTGTTGGAAAATAAAACCGTGTAGTCAAAGCCAGGGTTAACAATACCGATTTAGAGTACAAAATCAAAGACCCACTGGTATCGATTTTCATCGATAATCAATCAAAAATCGCTATAAATTGAACGGTTTGTGAAGTCAAATGGGTTTGAAATCGGCGGTCAAATGAGGCAAAAATTCTCAATTATCACCCGATATGGTCGATTATCGATTGGTATTCAGCGATTATCGGGCATTTTTACACAAAATCGACAACCGAATGAAAAATAGAAAAAAATATATCATAGACGATTCTAATAAAAAATGATTTTTTTAAATAATACATTTTTTATTTAAATTGCAAAAATATACCTCACTTGCAAAAAATTGCAAAATTATACCTATGTCGCCCTTTCAATAAGCGATATGAAAATGTCACCCTTTTAAAGGGCGACAGAGGAACGTGTCGCCCTTTGGTTGGGCAACAGACCGTTAGGCTCCCTTTGTCGCCCAACCAAAGGGCGATAGATAGTAAATCGATCTTTGGTTGGGTGACAGACCGTTTGGCTCCCTCTGTCGCCCAACCAAAAGGCGACTGAAGCCCAGTATAAAAGGCCTCACGATTTCTGTACCGGCTACGCTGGTTCATTCCTTGCAGCCGAGAAAGAAAAGAGAAGAGGGAGGAAGAAGAGAGAAAAAAAGGAGGGAGGAAGAAGAAAGGAAAAAAGGAGGGAGAAAGAGAAGGAGTTCTATTTGCGGCTGTGCAGGTAAATTTTTGAATTTTTATGTTTATTTTGTTTATCAATAAACCATGGTAGGATAGAAATTTTTTTAGATCTAGTTAATTTTAGAGGTTACGGATAGACTTAGATAACTCTAGTTATATTTTTAGTAATTTAGTTAGTTCGTGGAAATTTTAGATCTAGTTAAATTTAGAGGTGACGGTTAGATGTAGTTAAATCTAGTTATATTTACAGTAATTTAGTTGGTTCGTAGAAATCCATGCACATAGATGTTTTTATGAATAATAATATATTTTTAGGAATGTAGATGTTTTTTACAGATAGATATGTTTATTTAGGAGTGTAGATGTTTTTTAGAAATAGAAGTACACAGATATATACTTTTAGGAGTGTAGATGTTTTTTAGAAATAGAAGTAGAGATATGAATATTTTTAGGAATATAGATTTACGCATTTGTTTCTATCTATGTATTGTTATGTTGCTTGTGTAGTTATTTGTACATATTTGTTTCTATCTATATATTGTTATGATACTTGTGTAGTTATTTGTACGTATTTGTTTCTATCTATGTATTATTATGATGCTTGTATAGTTTTATGTACGCATTTGTTCTCTTTTTGGTATTTGAAATATAACTTTCAATTTTGTAATTTGCAGGTATGGCTCACTAGGATGGAGATGACGATTGGCCATTTGAGTTGCTAGATCCGGTCGTTGATCGTCGTCACCGTGCCCACTTCGCCACCGCTTCTCCAGAGGAGGGACAGGATCCTCTGGAGCTCTGCGTACTACGGCCGAGGCCACCGTGGGAGCTCTGAACGCTCGATCCTCGTTGGATCCCCAGGTAACGTACTATTCTTTAAATTTCTAAATATGCCTAATGCAATATCATAATTTGTATTAATTAACTAGTGTGGTACTCATATTAATTTTATATTTTGTTTTTTAGGCTTCGAGCATCAGGATTGCTGCCACTGGCCCAGATAGTGGAGGCGCACGGAGATGCGCAGGGGCGGGACGCGAGTCCCCGGTTTTCGTTTGACAGGTCCCTTCTCACCGCTTTGGTGGATCGGTGGAGACCAGAGATGCACACCTTCCATCTACCTGTCGGGGAGATGGCGATCACTTTGGAGGACGTCTCGTACCTCCTCGGATTCCCGATCGCTGATGACCCTATGATGTCCCAGAACGTCGACGCGACTTGGCGCGAGGAGCTATTTGCGCGGTTCCATGGTGTGCTACCACCTGCTACGTACCGACCTTTCACCAACACACATGGTCCGACACACAGGTGTAGCATCAAGGATAACCGACAAGAGGGGGGGTGAATAGGAGGTTTCTAAATTTTTTGGATCTAATATGCAATTACAAACGACACTAAGGTATAGAAGCAACAATTGCAAAATCTCAACTATAATCTCTAGCAATCATCTAAATCACTTAAGCAATTCAACTATAGTAGAAACAATCTTAAGCACAAATAGTCTACCCAATTTTGCTAGTAATGAAATTTAGCACAAGAATGAAAAAGACAATTCACAAGAGAATGAGAGACAAGATTTTTATCCCGTGGTCTCGGAGACTTCCGGTCTCCCCTACTCCACGTTGAGGTGACTTGAACCACTTCAAGCCGGCTCCACCCGATTGAGCCTTCCTCGATCACTCGTGGTAGCTCTTCACCACTCCGGTTAGGTGAGCTCCTTGCCTTCACAAACGATCGGGCCTTCTCACAAGTTTCTTTTGAGAAGATCACTGATCCCATACGCCTCCAAGCCGTCTAGGAGGCGGCAAACTCCAAGAGTAATAGGTGATGATGCTTGCTCGAGGTCGAATTGAGTGCTAAAGGCTCAACACTTAATGCACAACTTAATTTTACTCCTAACTTCTCTCAAAATATGAATTGAATGCACACAAGAGTATTGGAGACTAGCTAGTATTCAAATATCATCAATTAGGGTCAAGCACAACTCTATAATACAGGTGGGGGTATTTATAACCTCCACCAACCAAATATGGCCGTTGGCCAAAAGTTGGCCAAAATCCTCCTGAGGGGCTAGTCATACCACCCCTGGGGCGGTATGACCTGCCCTTAGAGAGTAACGGTTGGAACTGTGCATTTATTGCACCGTTAGTGACCGTTGGTCTCTGGCCGGTATGACCGGAGAGGGTCCGGTCATACCGCTCACCGGTATGACCGGTGGGCCTCCGGTCGTACTGCTCGCACACATGCGGTTTGCACCCCGTTCTGCAAAAAACACACGCCCAATTGGCCGGTCATACCAATGGCCGGTATGACCGGAGGGGCCCCGGTCATACCGGCTCCACAGAGCTTGAGCGAGAGTTTTTTATGCCTTTTGATCTTTCTTTAAACACATGCTTTTGCAACATTTTTATGCATTTCATAATGAGCCTCTAAGCACTTTCATCCACATCGAACATGCAACAAGACCCCTCTTAATAGTACGGCGATTAAACTAGCAATCTGATCTTTTCTCCAACTCCAAGATCGGCAAAAGACTATGAAAATTTCTTAGATTTTATACCTTGGTTGTCTCGTCATTGATGCTAGCCTTTCTTGTTATTCACCCGTTTTCATACTTCTATGTTCGTCGAATGTCGGATCAACCTATTCTCAAAATACTCAAAATGAGAATGTTAGTCCTTTAAACGCAATTGTCATTAATTACCAAAACCAAAATAAATTAAGGGCCTAGATGCTTTCAATCTCCCCCTTTTTGGTAATTGATGACAAACCTCTTGAAAGAATTAAATTGGTTTTTGAGCATTCAACAGAAATGATAGTTGTATACTCAAGGTTTTGTTTTAACAATATTTTGCCTTTATGGATTAAAGAGTGATTTAGGCACAAAATATCGTTAAAACACCAATATTTAATTGAAAACTCACCCTAAATATATGCATATGGATGAAGCATTGTTATTTGCACTTTTGAGATTTTTGACAGAGTTTCCTTTTAAATATTGAATCCTAGGATAACCAGATATAACAAATGAATACAAGAAAAATAAACATAACATGAAACCATAATTATTTAGTATCCAAGATAACCATAAACCTCCAAAAGCAACGATAGTAGTTCAACCATAAACATCCAAAAGATAAACGAGGTCGATAAACAAGGTCCATATAGGTTCATATAAAAGCAAATACTTCTAAACTCCTAATATGCACTTTCACTTCTCCCCCTTTTGTCATCAAGGACCAAAAGGAAACATCCATAATTTCAAGAAGGCGGTGGATGAGGAGAATGACGAGTCCCATAGCGACGGAAGGCGATAGGAGCCTGCTAGGAGCGGTACTCGTCGAAGGAGGTACGAAGCTCGGTGATGAAAGAATCAATGGAGTCCATGCGTCCGCGAACCTCCTCAACAACTTGTCGAGTCTGAGATTGATATTCGTCGATACGAGCAAAATTACCCATCATGTCAGAGCGAAGACTCGCAAAACTACTCATCATAGCAGAATGTAACATATCAAAGTTCTCATGAGCTAGAACAGAATACATCTGCGATGAATGAGTTTGAGTCTCTTCTTCCCCAACACTTTGCTACTGTGGCTGATGAGATGGCTGCCCTCTTTGACTAGAGGCCTATGGACCTTCCTCGCGAGGCTTGTAAGGCTTGTGAACTCCTCCACAACCACCACGAAAGCCCACCACCCTTTTTATGATCATCATGATTTAAGGGGCGAAGTATATCCTTTTACTTCGATCACAAGCAGAAGAATGCATCTCACGAAGAATAAAATCCACCACATCAAATCTTTCTTTCTTCATTATCTTGCTCATAATGTTCCATGCATAGCCTCTAATTTCATCGAAGTTACCACTTTTAGGATGGATGGTAACTCGCACAATCCTGTTTATGAGGCTAGCTGTGGGAAGGAGATGAGTTATCTTTCCGGGCCTCTTGACACGAGCATCTGGGTCATAAAAACTGTATTGTTCTGAGAAAGGAAGAACTGAATCACTGTGAATTCTGTGCTGACCACTGTGAAAGGAGCCCAAAGCATGCTTAATTTCTTCCTTTTAGGCGGTGTACACTGCAGTATCCGTCATCCAAGTGATCTCATCAAAAGAATCAGAAACATGAAGAGTTGCATAGAATTGATGGATTATACCCTCATTATAGTCACATCTCATGCTGGCAAAATGTGCAAGATTTGCTCCATAAAAAAGCTCAGGCACTCCAACAAACAGAGGAATATTTCTTATGTGTTCCCAACTAACCCATTTATGATCTGCAAAATCTTTATTGAGATAGATCTCAGATATACCTTTTGTTGGAAGATGGTTCTGAATTTATCCAAGGTAATAGTGCGATGGAGCAAATATTGGTTAGCTTGACGGAATGATGCATATTTCTCCCCTTTTATCTTTCTTAGATCCATGGTAGGTTGAAAGTCATTGAGGTCCTCTCCTTCTTCTGACTCTTCATTTTCACTTTCATCAAAATCCACATCCATTTCGTCATCACTTTCGCTTGATTCTGACACAACTTTCTTTCCTTTTCCCCTTTTGAGCTCCCACCAAGTTTTGCTTGTATCTTCCTGCAGATCTCTAGATCCTTGGCCGCTCGAGATTGGGAGTCATCACTGTCACATCATGAACTAAGGGAACACCCCTTCCACGGGTTGATTTTCGAATTGTTCCGCCGCCGCGAGGAGGCAAATTCTTAGTCCTTGGCAGGATGACTGAGA
Organism: Otatea glauca; assembly: GCA_036346275.1. Lineage (NCBI taxonomy): Eukaryota > Viridiplantae > Streptophyta > Magnoliopsida > Poales > Poaceae > Otatea > Otatea glauca. The sequence goes on along the minus strand of CM070713.1, from coordinate 35,643,882 downwards.
TAACAAGGAATAGATGTGATGAGAACAAGGATTAATTGCCCTAGAGACGGATTGTAATGCATTTGTGACAAAATGAGCAATTTGAGAGAAGTTGCACTGTCATCCCGGTCATATCGCCCAAGGGGCCGGTAGCACCGGCCATGGGCGATGCTACCGCTTGGGTGTCGAGATGACCGGCCGCACGGCCCCTCTTCTTTTTCTCAAATTTGCAAAATCTCGAGATTTGAGTAGATCGGTCCATTGAATGACATACATAGACAAAATAAGTCAATAATCTACTCATTTTACCCAAAGATTTTCATTCGTTTTGCATGTTTTTGCCACATTATGCATCTAACCCTAAAATTTCAAAAAGAGAGCTCTAGGATATGAAAAATGCAAGGATTTTTACAAGAGATTGAAGAGAAATGATACCTTGGATTGGAAGATCAAGATGAGGCCAAGAGATTTGATTTGATATACTTTGATTTAGAGATTTTCTTCTTGGGGATTTTAGAGGAGGAGAGAGTTCTTTAGAGGAGAGAGGAGATGAAATGGAAAAGGGATAACAGGAAGAAAGGGTGCGGGCAGGCCAAAAGATAAGGGAGAGAGAGAGGGGGTCGGTTACACCGAGATTTGCGCCGAAACTGCCCCTACCCGACTCGGCCGGTATGACCGCACAAGGGCCGGTCATACCGCTCGTCGGTGCTACCGCACCCCTTGCGGTTGTACTGCCCTTGACAGGCAAACAAAATGCAAATTCTGCTAAAACACATCAAATAAATTCCAAATAATTTGAAACCCTTTTGGAATTCAACTTAGCACTATTTAAAAGGTTTCACAAAAAGAATTTTCTTAAAAAGAATCTTCTTTTAAAAGATATGATAATTTGTGTCTTGAGGCAAAAGGAAATTGATTTTGGTTGAAATGAAATCTTTTTGGCCAAACTTCGATTTCAACATAGAATTTTCATTTTGAAAGCTGATAAAACATTTGAAATATATAATAGAATACTTTTTACACAGCTTTTCACAAATTTGGATCTTTCGAACAAGATTTTTGATATTTGACTAAAAAGGATCCTTTTAAAGAACCAATAGCGAAGCAAAGTCAAATTTCAATAATACAAGAATTCAAATGAGGCAAAGGATAAGCTATAGAGACTTGAATTTTTGTATATGAGTCTAGAAATCCATTTGGATCAAAGATATGGCAAGAAATCCGATCCAAAAAGTGAAACTCACTAAGGGCAATAATATGACCATTATGGGTCAAGTATAATTTTTCGGCGAGTTTCAAAATTAAATAACATTTGATTGGTTGGTCTTTTGAAAATCTTTTGAACACAAAAATTGTTAAGAATGACCAACTCTAGGTTTCTCGTTTTGGAATTACTTTCAAAAACATTTTACATTTACTTCTATGAAAATTATAAGTTTAAATCCAAAACAAGATACTGTAACTGGCTTTTGGATTTGAGACTCATTTTCTTTGTAAAATAGAATTTTATGAAGCCAAAACTATTGGTAAACCTTTTGAATGCTTTTGTATACATTTTGCAACTAGTTTTTCACAGGTTTACTAATATTATACAAGATTTTGACTTTTTTAGCTAAATGGCTTGATTTTGAAAATATATCTTTGCACTTATTCATATGGGCACGCATAGGGATGTATTATACATGAATATGAATTAACACTCCCCCTTAATGTGCCACACATCAAGGATTTGAATAAACATATAAAGTCCAATTAAAAACATAATTATTTCACACAGGATCAAACAATATTTGAGAAGTCTATGACATTTAATTCATTCCTCAAATTGCAAAATCTAGCTTCATCTAAGGGTTTGGTGAGGATATCTGCTAATTGATCTTTGGTTCTAATGTGACTAATCACAATATCACCTTTGCTAACATGATCTCTCAAAAAATGGTGGCGGATATCTATATGTTTGGTTCTCGAATGTTGGACCAGGTTGTTGGCTATTTTAACGGTACTTTCATTATCACACAAAAGAGGCACATTTTTGAAATTTATACCATAATCCATTAACGTTTGTCTCATCCATAGCAATTGAGCACAACAACTACCGACGGATATGTATTCGACTTCAGCGGTGGATAGAGCTACGGAATTTTGTTTCATGGAAAACCATGAAACTAGGGACCTACCAAAAAATTGGCAACTCCCAGATGTACTCTTTCTATCCACTTTGCATCCCGCAAAATCCGAATCCGAATATCCAACTAAGTCAAATTTAGCACCTTTAGGATACCATAAACCTATATTTGAGGAATGCTTTAAATATCTTAGAATTCTCTTAACGGCCACAAGATGACATTCTTTAGGAGAAGCTTGAAAACGTGCACACATACAAACACTAAACATGATATCGGGCCTAGATGCGGTGAGATAAAGTAAACTACCGATCATAGAACGATAAAGCCTTAAATCTACCGGTTTACCTTCCTCATTTAGATCAAGATGTCCGTTGGAAGCCATTGGAGTCTTGATAGGCTTTGAGTCTTCTATGCCAAATCTCTTGAGCAAATCTTTCACATACTTGGTTTGACTCACGAACGTCCCATTTTTGAGTTGCTTGATTTGAAGTCTAAGGAAGAAGCTCAATTCTCCAATCATTGACGTTTCAAATTCCCTAGACATCATATCACCAAATTCTTTGCAAAAGTCTTCGTTAGTAGAACCAAATATGATATCATCAACATAAATTTGACATACAAAGAACTCTCCATCAATTATTTTTGTAAAGAGTGTTGTATCAACCTTCCCAATTTTGAAACCTTTTGAAATTAGAAAGTCTCTAAGCCGCTCATACCATGCTCTAGGAGCTTGTTTGAGACCATATAGCGCCTTAGAGAGCTTGTAAACATGGTTTGGATACTTAGGACTTTCAAAACCGGGGAGTTATTCAACAAATACCAATTCGGATATTTCTCCGTTTAGAAAAGCACTATTTACATCCATTTGAAATAGTTTGATATCAAAGCAAGATGCAAAGGCAAGTAGGATTCTAATAGCTTCTAATCTAGCTACGGGTGCAAAGGTTTCATCAAAATCCAATCCTTCGATTTGAGTGAATCCTTGAGCCACTAACCGAGCCTTATTTCTTACCACAATATCATGTTCATCTTGTTTGTTCCGGAATACCCATTTTGTGCCTATCACGTTGTATTCTTTGGGTCTTTCCATTAAAGTCCAAAAAACTTCATTTCAAGCGAAGTTGTTGAGTTCTTCATGCATTGAGTTTATTCAATCCGGGTCATCTAGAGCTTCATCTACATGAGTAGGTTCAAAAGAAGACACAAAAGAGTCATGTTCACAAAAAGAAGCAATACGAGATCGAGTTTGAACACCCTTACTAACGTCACCCAATATTTAATCTATTGGATGATCCTTGGAGAGTCCATGATGAATTCTTTGAGGTAGAGGTTGAGCTTGTTGATCACTCTCCTTCTCATCCACATCAGTGGGTTGAACTTGACTTGGCGTTGCGGAAGTAGGGGGTTCAACTTGAGTGGATGAAGGTTGATCATCTTTATCCTCCTTTGGTTTGATGTCTCCAATTGTCATGTTCTTCATTGCTTCTCTTAGTCCTTCATCACCTACATCATCTAAATTTTTTTGCTCTTCTTGAGAGCCATTAGTTTCATCAAATTCAACATCGCAATTTCTTCCACAAAACCTTTATTTTTGTTAAACACGCGATATGCTTTACTATTTGAGAAATAGCCAAGCAAGAAACCTTCATCACAACGACTTTGGAATTTTGAAAGTCAAAAATCCTTTTTCAAAATATAGCATTTGCAACCAAAAACACGAAAATAAGAGATGTTTGGTCTTCTTCCAATAAGAAGCTCATAGGAGGTCTTTTTCAAAAGACGATGCAAATAAGCCTATTTGTTGCATGGCAAGCGGTATTAATGGCTTCCACCTAAAAACTATCGGAAGTGCCATACTCATCAAGCATAGTTCTTGCCATTTCAATTAGTGTTCGATTTTTCCGTTCTACAACTCCATTTTGCTCCGGAGTGTAGGTAGCGGAAAGCTCATGCTTTATTCCAATTTCATCACAATCGGAACCATTATCACTACGAATTTTCTTAATTTTGAAATAAAATTCATTTTGAGCCCTTTTTGCAAAGCTTTTAAAAATACCGGAGGTTTCAGATTTGTCATCTAGAAAGAAAACCCAAATATACCTTGAATAATCATCAACAACGACTAAACAATAAGAATTACCTCCGATGCTCTTATAGGTTGTTGGGCCAAACAAATCCATATGTAAGAGTTCTAATGGTCTAGATGTGGACATGATACTCTTTGAAGGATGAGAACTAGCTACTTGCTTGCCGACTTGACAAGCACTACAAAGTCTATTTTTCTCAAGCTTCACATCTTTCAAGCCCACTACTAATTCATTTTTAAAGAGCTTTTTGAGTTGAATCATCCCAACATGAGCTAGTCTTCTATGCCATAACCATCCCAAAGATGTTTTTGCAATTAAACATGTTTAAAGACATGACTCATTTGAGGTGAAATCAACTAGATATAAATTTTCAAATCTAAAACCTTTGAACACTAAAGAATTATCATTTTCTTTAGAGATCACTACTCCATTCTTAGAAAATGTGCAAGTGAGACCAAGATCACAAATTTGAGCAACCGATAACAAATTAAAATTTAATGTTTCTACTAGAGAGACATTAGAAATAGAAAGGTCATTTAAGATAGCAATTTTACCCAATCCCAATACCTTTCCCTTGCTATTATAGCCAAATGTGATCTTGTCATTTTGCCCATTCCCTTCTTCAAAAGTGGTGAACATCTTTCGGTCACCGGTCATGTGTTGAGTACATCCGCTATCCAACACCCAATGCCGTCCGCCGGTCTTGTAGTTCACCTACAAAAGGGAATCAAGTCCTTTTAGGTACCCAAATTTGTTTGGGTCCTTGGAGGTTAGTGACCAAGGCTTTGGGCACCCAAATGGCATTCTTTCTTCGGCCAAGTATAGGAGTGCCAACAAACTTAACAAATCATAAACATTATTCTTGGGTGTCTTGCCTAAGGGACAATCATTTGCTAAGTGTCCTATATCATGACATTTATAACAAAGCTTCCCGTTTGATTTAACAAACTTAGGAGCTTTGTCACTAATTTTCTTGCCCTTCCTAGGAATGTATCCAAGACCTTCTTTGTTGTAAGAACATCTTTGTCTATTTAAAATTTTATTTAGAGTGTCCTTACCCTTGAAACATCTATCTAAACTTTTGCTAAGCTTGTCTACTTGCTCTTTAAGCCCATTATTTTCTATCATTAAATTTGCATAGCAAGACTTTAAGCTAACACATGAAGTTGAAGGCATATCAAACAAATCATCACAAGAAGTAGATATGTTAGTTTTCGATATACAACATGAGTCATTCTACGCTAGTCATATCATTCTTAATATTGCAACTAATGCCAACATCATTTTGAGGCTTTGAATGGTCCTTAGCAAGAAGAGTCTTATGAGCTTCCTTTAACTCCTCATAAGAGTCTTTGAGGGAAAAATATTCTTTTCTCAAAACTTTATGTTTAGACTTTTCTTTACCTAGATACTCATTTAAGTCCTCAAGCATATCCATTAGTTCATCATAGGAGGGTTCATCATCATCGTTTGATTTTACCTTAAAATCCCCTTTTGCCATGAGACACAAAGGAGTGACGAAAGGTGATGAAGCTTCCTTGATAGCAATACCGGCAAGACCCTTCTTCTTTGAATGTGTATCATCCTCAGAAGAGTTGGAGTCCAAATATTCTTCTTCGGAATTCCACTCTCCAATGTGATCCTCGCCTTTCCCGTCTTTATTCAACTTCTTGAAGAGCTTCTTCTTTCCATGAAAGAATTTCTTCTTCATGGGCGACTTATTCTTGTCGTCCCTTTTCTTGGGACATTTGGAGGCAATATGTCTCTTCTCATCACACTCATAATACCGGAAATTTGCATATCGGTTGGTGCTTGAGTATTGTCCCTTCTTGAATTTTTTTAGCACTTGTACTTGAACGCCTCTTCATGAATCTCCTCATTCTTCTTACAAGGAGGGTCATTTCCTCCTCGGTGTCTTCATCATCATCGGAGTCATCAAGCGCCTCATCGCTTGACTCCGCTTTTGCCTTGAAGGAGATATTCTTCTTTTTCAAAGAGCTTTGTTCCAAAAGTTCTTCCTTGTCCTTCTTGTAAAGCTCATTGGTAATGAGATTTCCAAGAAGTCCCGTTGGCGTCATCCTTGGCAACTCCACTGAGTTGAGAAACAATGTCACCAAAGTCTCATATTTATCTGAAAGGGCCCTAAGCATCTTACGAACAATATCAAAATCGGTTAGTGATACCCTAAGGCCCTTGAGCTCATTTACTATGTTGTTCAGCAGTGGAAACATCTCATTGATGTTTTCATGTGGCAACATAATAAAACTCTCATATTTGATCCGAAGCATATGCAACTTGGCTTCTTTCACCGAGGATGTCCCCTCATGAATTTCCGAGAGAGTTGTCCAAATCTCATGAGCGGTTTCTAGATTACTCACTCGATTGAACTCATCCGCGTTCAAAGCACCAAAGAGAGCATTCATAGCTTGAGCATTTAGATGAGTGTTTCGCTCTTCTTGTTCCATTGTGAGTGTGGGATTAACTCCCGGAGCGAAACCCTCAACTACAATTCTCCATATGCTTGGGCTCATGGCCCTAAGATAAACGGCCATACGAATTTTCCAATAAGCATAATTTGTGTCATGGAAAAATGGCGCCTTGCCTATTGACACCCCATCGCTAGCCATCCTTACTCTCTAGGCGGTAAAGCCCCAAAAGAAAGTCCTCGCTCTGATACCACTTGTAGGATCACGGATAACCGACTAGAGGGGGGTGAATAGGAGGTTTCTAAATTTTTCGGTTCTAATTTGCAATTACAAAAGACACTAAGGTATAAAAGGAACAATTGCAAAATCTCAACTATAATCTCTAGCAATCATCTAAATCACTTAAGCAATTCAACTATAGTAGAAACAATCTTAAGCACAAATAGTCTACTCAATTTTGCTAGTAATGAAATTTAGCACAAGAATGAAAAAGACAATTCACAAGAGAATGAGACAAGATTTTTATCCCGTGGTCTCGGAGACTTGCCGGTCTCCCCTACTCCACGTTGGGGTGACTTGAACCACTTCAAACCGGCTCCACCCGATTGAGCCTTCCTCGATCACTCGTGGTAGCTCTTCACCACTCCGGTTAGGCGAGCTCCTTGCCTTCACAAACGATCGGGCCTTATCACAAGCTTCTTTTGAGAAGATCACCGATCCCACACACCTCCAAGCCGTCTAGGAGACAGAAACCTTCAAGAGTAATAGGTGATGACGCTTGCTCGAGGTCGAATTGAGTGCTAAAGGCTCAACACTTAATGCACAACTCAATTTTACTCCTAACTTGTCTCAAAATATGAATTTAATGCACACAAGAGTATTGGAGACTAGCTAGTGCTCAAATATCATTAATGAGGGTCAAACACTACTCTAGAATGCAGGTGGGGTGGTATTTGTAACCCTCACCAACCAAATATGGCCGTTGGCCAAAAGTTAGCCAAAATCCTCCTGAGGGGCCAGTCATATCGCCCGTGGGTCGGTATGACCGGCCCTCAGAGAGTAACGGTCGGAACTGTTCATTTATTGCACCGTCAGTGACCGTTGGTCCCTGGTCGGTATGACCGGAGAGGGTCCGGTCATACCGCTCACCGGTAAGACCAGAGGGCCTTCGGTCGTACCACTCGCACAGATGCGGTTTGCACCCCATTCTGTAAAAAACACACCGCCCAATTGGCCGGTCATACCGATGGCTGGTATGATCGGAGGGGGCCCACAGAGCTTGAGCGAGAGTTTTTTATGCCTTTTGATCTTTCTTTAAACACATGCTTTTGCAACGGTTTTATGCATTTCATAATGAGCCTCTAAGCACTTTCATCCACATCGAACATGCGACAAGACCCCTCTTAATAGTACGGCGATTAAACTAGCAATCCGATCTTTTCTTGAACTCTGAGATCGGCAAAAGACTATGAAAATTTCTTAGATTTGATACCTTGGTTGTCTCATCATCGATGCTAGCCTTTCTTGTTATTCACCCTTTTCATACTTCTATGTTCGTCGAATGTCGGATCAACCTATTCTCAAAATACTCAAAATGAGATGTTAGTCCTTTAAACACAATTATCATTAATTACCAAAATCAAAATAAATTAGGGGCCTAGATGCTTTCAACAGGTGGCTTCGATAGTTCGTGGTACGCAACTAACCTTTAAACCTTAACTTTGCATATATTGGCTAAACTAACAAGAAAACTTAAATTTACCGCAGAGCACATCGTCGAGCCTGCGGATGAGCAAAGGGTGAGCCGCCACCTAGAGGCGTACCTGCTGTGGCTCTTTGGCTGGTGCATGTTCACGAGCTTCCACGAGGATAGCGTGGACAGGCTCCTCGTCCAGTTCGTGAGGGCGATTGTGGATGCACCCCTTGACGTTGTGCCGCAGTACTCCTGGGGGTTAGCTGTCCTGTGCGTGACGTATTGTGCGCTCTGTGACGGCTGTGGACGGATCGCTGATGGGTCGACCCTCATCGGATTTCCACTACTTGTACAACTTTGGGCATACGAGAGGTTCCAGATCGGGTGGCCCGACATTGACCCGCAGCCTCTTCTACATGCTGGTGATGACAACGTTGACGCGTCGACCATGGACACCATCTGGTGCCACCGACGGGTAAGATATTGCAATCACGATTGTGAAACTTACGTTTTAACATTTGTCAGTACTAATGGTAATGTTCTACGTTGATTTTTCTGTCGTCACTGCAGCCTAGGTAGGCACACAGGACGGTGTGGCTGGGCTATCCGCAGTTCATCGCTGCGTTCGACCACCTCATCGACGACCACATACGCTGGACGCCGTACACACAGATAGAGGTCCACCTACATGTCATGGGTGGGTTGTCCACCCTATGCACACGGGACGTGGCGTACTGGCGTACACGGCGGTTCCTCCTGTTCGATGTCTAGGTCGAGGGCTACACTATCCATCGAGTGATGAGGCAGTTCGGTCTACGATAGGAGTTCCTGGTCCAGGTCGGCCATCAGGTCCCACACATAAGTTACCTGCATCGATGTTCTTTAATCATTATCGTGTAATGTCATCTAATAATGTTATATTTATTTCTTATCTGCAGGTGACTAGGAAGGGCGTGCATGGGGCCACCCCATGGCACATATGTATGGCACATTGGGTCGAGGAGTGGGGAGGAGCCCTGGACGACGTCCATGCTGAGGATGCGCCGTACGACCTGCAGACGTACCAGGGGTACCGACAGTGGTACACTTCCCGTACCTATCCGCGTTTGGTACGTATCGACCCCGATCCTCCTAGACACGTTCCCAGGGTGAGGGACACGTATCCCACCCATACGGATTCGGCTCTGCACAGTGCGGTACGTTTCATCCAATCTACGATGTATTTTCGTATTGTATTTTCCACACTAATGTGCTAGGCTAATTCGTAATGTATTTTTTAGACTGATATGCTAGCCCAGTACTACGAGGAGTCAGGGAGCTTCCTTTCTCGTCTGTCCTGTGGGGTAAACATGACTAGAGATGAGGTGACCTTCTTTGCGAGGTTTAGGGAGAGCTTGAGATGCGCCCTCGAGTTGGCAGGATGCCGCGCGCCTCCCGATGTGACTCACAGCGTGCCGCTTAGTGGAGGGAGGAGTGCTGCTCCAGGTACATCTTCACATGCCACAGCCTCCCGTCCCACCGTCACGTTGACCTCTGTGAGAGGGCGAGCTGCTGGACACGCGGGTCTAGCTGCTCACGTCGGAGGTGAGTACTTAATCGCACTTTTTATATTTTACAATCATTTTTTGAATGATATCAACAATTCTTTAAATGGAATCAAAACTAATGCCCAAGGATCATGTACTAAAATTTTAAAAAATATTAAGACTTCATTTGTTGCCCCTAGCAAATAAAAAATAGAAGAGCATATACAAAGATAGTAGGACTGTCAAAATTTTCAAAAACTACACATGTTTAATCATCATCTAAAAATTTTACATAATCAATAGAATTTCCTCACGACCTCAAAAAAATTTAGAAATATTAGACTTCATTTAGTGCCTCTAGAAAATCAAAACCAGAATAGCATATATTTTGACAGTAGCATTATCAGAATTAAAAATAATAGACAAGTCTGATAATGATCTAAAAAATTTACAGTGTCATTAACATTACCTCAGGACCTCACACAAAAATTTTCAAAATTTTTTAACACTTTTCCATAAATGTTTTCAATTTTTTAGAATTTTAATTTAAATTTGAATTCCACTGGTTTACCGAGCGGTTTCAAAAGCCAAACCAGCTCGATACGCTCGAAATTCTTGATTTTTGAGTGATTTTCATCGATGTTGTGAACCTGAGTCAAAGCACATAGTTGGTCAGAAATCAAAACGTAAACCAGTTGTAATGTCAAGAGAACTAAGAGATCTGGTAGTGACTACTAGTCAAGACCAAGGTTTCAAATTCCATTTTCGATTCAAATCTCGTCGCCATCCGAAATCCGAAATTTTGGGCGAAATTTTGGTTTTTTTGGACGAAATACAAATGAAATTAAAAAAAACAAAATTCAAATCCGGTCTTTTTTAAACGAGATTTCCGATATTTCGGTGGGAAATACCAAAATCTCAGCGGAAAATGACGAGATCTCGACAATTTTGATACCTTTGAGAAGTGGATGACGCGGACGTCGGATCTGGACGTGGACGAGGACGAGGACGAGCGAGGATGGACCGACGGAGTTGGCTCGGCGTGGACGAGGAAGCACCGGCGTGGATGCGAACGAGTGCAGCGAGGAGCTCGGTGAGGACGGCGCAACGAAGAGGAGCGCGGCAAGGAGGAGGCAAGGAGCACTTCATTTGTTACAAGCTCACAGGCACGGTGTTTCTCCTCTGCAGCTTCACCTGCACCTGATGACTATGAGGGGCAGTATAATGATCTAGCCCATGCGGAGTACGACCTCGACGATGGTGGTGTGTCGAGAAACTTCACTGATGCGGATGAGCCTAGACCATCGCACTTGCAGGGAGCACCACCACCGACGCAGCCTTCTCAGCCGGAGTACGCTACGCCTCCAGCTAGATCACAGAGGGCCTACCATGCATCAACACAGCCTCTGTATATATATATCAGCTCCCTTCTTTCTCAATCGGAAAGATACCGATCCATCGTATCTGTTTTGATGGAATTCGAATAGTCGTGCAGATAATCGTTGGATTTGGTATTGTTTTCGAATAGTTTGGTAGTAAATAGTTTTAAATACTAAAAATTCTTTTTAATATAGGAAAATACTAGAACAACCCTAAAAAAATCTAAGATAATTTCGGACAATTGAAATAGGGCATTTCGAACTCACTAAAATTATTTCCAATATAATAATATATATTTAGATCATTGCTAAAATCAAGAAAGGCTTTTTAGAAAATATCAAATAGAGTTCACAAATTTGGGAACAATTCACAGAAATTCCCTTAGACATTTTAAATTTAATAAAATTATTTCCATCTAAAATTTGTTTTTTATTTTTACACATAAATTAATTCTAATTTTTGAAAATAGAAAAATCCTTTTTAAAAAATAAAAATACCAGAAAATCAGAAATAATTATTATAAAATCCAAAAAATTAATTATTCTTTGGAAATTCACAAAATGAGAAACTCAGTGATGAATCAGAACGATTTACCAAAAATTTAAAAAATTTCTAACGTGGTTTGTTCCATTTTCCATTCGGTTAAAATTTGTCGATAAGTGTTTTATCAGGACAGTAGCACTATCCGAATTTTTAAAAATTCCTCAGGCTTCATAATCATCTGAAATTTTTATGGGAACATTTCTGATGTTTAATAACCCTCCAAAAAAATTAAAAAAAATTGACATCGTTTGAACTATTTTTCGCTTGGTTGAATTTCACCAAATCTGGGCAAATCTCGGCGAGATTTTGGCAATTATGGGCAAAATCTCAAAAATTTCGGTGCAAAAAAACCTGATTTTAATTTTTGTTTTTTGTATTTCTTCCGGATTTTTTCTAAAATTCTAAGATCTCGATGAAATTTCGGATTCCAACCACTTCCGAGATGTTAACCAAAACCGAGATTTTAAACCTTGGATGAGAGTCAATGCTTAAGAAGTTGAAAGGCAAGGTATGCAAGCTGGTATAGATGGTGACTATCCTTAATACATCTCTATGTCATCTATAAATATGATAAAAATAATAATAATATAGATTATTTATATAGTTATATGTAATTAGGGTATACAATACCGAACCGAGTTAAAAAATCGTCCCCTATCGGTACCAATTTTCGTTACAAACCGAACAAATTGCGAAGTCAAACTTTTTTGAACTCAGTGGTCAAACAACATCGAAGAAAAATAAAAACTGACCAATTTGAATGATTTTCGACCGATTTGCATCGAAAATCGGCACATACAAGAAAAATTGGAAAAAAATTCCGGCGTAAAAACCATGTAAAGGTCCAAAAATCATGAAAAATATTAAAAATGTATAAAAAATGAAAAAAAAAAAAATCTGGCGTGATGTTCCCTACATTTTAAGACAATGTCAAGTTGTAAAGTACACATTTTGCAATAATAGCACAATTATGTAAAAATATGGAAAAATTTAGGCATGACCTTTGCTATATTTTAGACAATTTAAAATTGTAAAGTAGGCATTTAACAATAATATCTCAATAAATAATCTTTCATTTCAATACGATTCACAAATCAGTTCAACAAGTCCAGGGCTCTTGTCCATGGCATATGACATTTGAAATCAATATTTCTCACCGAAAATGAATATTCTCACTTCGCATAGTTTCGTCGTCCTTCCATTGTTACATATATGCCATATTGGACCTAAATGAACAATATGTTAGTAAAAAATCGAGTTGCAATGAAATAAAACATGCAAATGAAACATTACCTACGGGGCTATGGGTAGTAGGTTGGGCATTCGGTTTTTAAAAAATTTGGTTTTCGAAAACTGTTAACCGAACCGAACCGAATAAATTTGAAAACCGAACCGAATTAACCGAAAAGAATCCAGTTCGGTTTTTTCGGTTCACCGAAGCACTCTAGGTGAACCAATCCATATCGATCTACTACTCTGCTAGCTCGCACGCACGCTGCCACAGAGCCTACCACCGTCGCGGCCTCCAGCCTGCGCCTAGCGCCCACCGTCGTTGTCGCCCCGCCCGTGCCCACCGTTGCCACGCTCGCCATCGCCGCACAAACCCAGCAACGCTGCCACCACAATGGCATCAAGAATGCACAAAACACACAGAAAACCACATTTCCGGCTCCCTAGGGCCGGCGACCGAGCTCTCGACGACGATGTCGTGGTTGTAAGATCGAGTATGCCGACTAGAGGGGATGAATAGGCAGCTTTAAAAAATTCTTTTACAATTAATTAAAATCTAGCCAAAGTACCCTTATGTCAAAACCTAGATGATAATATATGTGAAAGTGATAAACTAAGATTTTGACAAATTAAAGCCTAAATCAATTAGGCTCACTAAGTGCACTAACTAATTATGTCTCTAACTGTAAATTACAATCCTTAAGACAAGCAAGCAATTTAATTTTAGGAATGTAAATTGCAACAATGTAAATAAGGAATTGCAAGCATACACAAGGAGATACAATACATTTTACCGTGGTGTTCGGAGACTTGCCAGTTTCCCCTAATCCACGTTGAGGCAAGCCCAAACCACTTTGAACCGGCTCCACGAATTGAGCACCTGCCTCGATTCCACTAGTGGTAGCTCTTTCCCCCTCCAGGTAGGTGAGCTCCGACCTTCACAACGTTGCTGGGCCCTCTCACAATCTCCCTGAGAAGGTCACCAAACACGACGCCTCCATACGCCGTCTAAGTGTCGTCAAATACCAAGAGTAATAAGCTAAGCCTTTTAGCTTGATCCTCACCAAGTGCAACACATGCACAAGGATGCTCACCGAGTGCAACACATGCACAAGGCTCCCCTCAAGTGCAAAATACGCACAAGAGGCTCCCAATCCTCTCCTAATTTCAACACATGCAATTAAAGCTCACTCTTAACTCAAAAACCAAATTGGAGAGTGCAACACATGCACAACTCAACCAGAAAGAGCAATGAACTCTCTAAAACCACAACAACTACTAAATGCCAGCCTCAAGACTCCTTTTATAGTCTCAAAAAAAAACTAGACGTTGAGGGGTAAAATAGACATTAAATGCACAGAAACTAGCCGTTGCTACAGTACCCCCGGCAATACCGGATTTTAAACTCAAAAACGCCTTCTCTGGCAAATAACTACCACACGTAGGGCCGGTAGGAGCGGCACTACCACGTTTTGCTACAGAAAAAATGTCATAACTTTTTACTCCGAACTCCGATTTAGGTGATCTTGGAATCTATGCAAAGCTTATCACGAGGGCTACAATCTCCATCTATTTTCAAGATTTAAGCAACCATAGATATTTCTAAATATCACAAAAACAAAATTATAATGTAGTCATTGAAGTCTAAAATCTGATTTTCGAAATCCCTTAGATAGACTTCATCAAAGGCATGACTAAAAGTTACCAAGAGTCAATAAGATCAAATATTGAGCCATGTGATGATCAACTCATGATCAAAACAATTTTGCAAAACACATTTGCAAAATCTAATCACATGCTCCAATATGAAATGCATGAACACAAATATTTTGCAAAACACATCTGCAAATATAAATCTTGCAAACAAGAGCAATCAAGATCATATATTTGAGCCATGTGATGATCAACACATGATCAAACCAATTTGCAAACCCTATTCACATGCTCCAAGATAAGATTCAATTAAACCAACATTTTTGCAAAAACACATTTTGCAAACACAAAGCATAAATCCTTTTAGCCTTGTGATGATCAACACATGATCAAATCACAAGCTAAAACTTCGATGCATGAGCTCTCTATTTGCAACACATGCAAATATCTAGCTCCATACAAACAACCACTTAAAATAACATGTATAAGCTATCTCCATGTTGCAACACATGCAAATCCATAACTCTATGCAAAAACCAAATCAAGATTCAATAAGAAGCAAGCGTGAGCTCCCTTATTTGCAACACATGCAAATACTTAGCTCATGCAAGAACCAACCAAGAGAGTGAGCTAGAGTGAACCGGATTGAGTTCATCAACACATGATGAAGGTCAAGCTATAAGACTCAACCCTCTTAATAGTACGGCAACCTATACTAGCAACCCAGTCTCACATCCAAACACCGAGACTAGTAAAAGACTAGGAACACATCCTTAGCCCTAGCTAGTTATACCTTTGCCTCTCGCAACCACTTGGAGCTTTCTCATTGACCGATCATCTTCTCTCCAAGTCGGGATCTTCATCTTGATGCTTATCAACACATGATGACGTACTTGTCCCATTTATCCATCTCAACATTGGACTTGACCTATTTCAAACTCATTGAAAGTGTTAGTCCAAATCACATGATTGTCTCAATCATCAATGCATTCCACTAACACATAATGGATGCTCCCAAGATCCTTTGATCTTTTCCTTTGTTGATTGACCATAACCCAAAGACAATTGATTGCAAAAATAATTGTGTCTCGAGTATACTAATGCATCTAATGCTTCATATACACAAGAACTTTCGATTGCCCTAGGATCAACAAAGTGAACTATCAACACATGACTAGTTTTTGTTGATTGAATGGCAACCGAACACAATTTAAATTGTATTTAAATTGTCATTAGTATATATTAACTACACAAGTTTCATATACTCAATTCGATGGAAACTAAAAATAATGATCCAATCTATATGGAGTGGTGAAAATGGATCAATACTCTTAAGATCATTAATTACAAAATAAACTCTATTAGATGTGTGCATAAAAATAATTGAACTTGAATTAATATGCACATATTCAATTTTTGATTGCTTTTGACTTTATCCTATATTGACATGAGTACACTACGACTACACAAGTTAAATATACTCAAGGGGTTGTTTCAAAGTAATGATCCTTGATATAGAAAGATGAATTAGATCAATACGATTGAAACATTAAGGTAAAATATGAACTCCCTCTAAATGTGTGCATTCATATATATATATATAGAATTAAAACATTAATGCACATCTTGAGATCTACATAACGGTAGGGTTCATCCTTTAACTTGAATCCAAAATATGCATTAAGATATCATAAAATGAATACGAGTGCATACCTTGGTTTTTCCATTTTTCAATGAGATGAGACTAATCAAAGATATACTTAATAAAAGAGTTAGTTTCATATTTGGATATATCAATATGATTATGAATATTATATCCAAGGACTCCAACAAGATATGATAATATGAACTCAAATGCATACCTTTGATATTTCCATCTTTTTCATCCAAAAGAGACTAAAGAGAGTTAAGCTCAACAAAAGAGTTAGTCTCATAAAAGAATTATCATTAATTAACAATTGAGACTAATCAATATTATGATTATCAAAAGAGTTAGTCTCAATATTAGATTTGTCATTAACACCAAAACCAAACTAATGGAGCTTGAACTTTCAGTCTCCCCTTTTTGGTGACTAATGACAAATCCAAGTTTAATAACCACATTTGAATAAAAATAATCACATTGAGATAATTTAATCTATTTGATCATATAAGCATACCTTTGAGCAATTTATGCATTAACAATTGAGAATACATATGAGAGATTTTTAGACAAATAATTAAAATAATTCTCCCCCTTAACCAAATTAAGCTCCCACAAACTCCCCAACCAAATGATGTATTATTTACTCTCACAAATTCTCCCCCTTTTGGCATTAAACACCAAAAATAGAAAACGGATTCAAAAAGGAGACCTTTTAGAGTGAAGAGCTTGGCAAGGAAGAACCACTTTGAGGAAGAGAGAGCTTGGCAAGAAATTCTTTGAAATGAGGTCATAACAAGATTGAAATGAATACATATGACCTATTGAAGTTCACAAGAATTATAAAATAAAATACCACTTGTAAATATTAAGAATTTTTAATAAGATTCAAGAATTCCGCAAACTTCTTCTTTATATGGCCCAAAAGAGTAAACCAAAAGGAAACGAGGCCATATTTTGAGTTAAGCATGAAAAACAAATTTGAAACACATTCAAATAAACTCATTATTTTATTAGGCTTTTCAATTTGCAAACAAACTCATAAAAGGAGTCTTTGAGAGCCTAATAGCGCTTAAACAAGGAAAATATCCAAATGAGCTTCGAATTTCATGAAACCACTTGTAGAAAGTTTAAAGAAGAATCACTTGTATTATCACTTGAAGAAAATATAAAACTTGTAAAGATCAATTTTAAAGTGATACTACTTGTAATGCTCATTTTTCAATTGATACCACATGAAAAGATTGTTAATGATATTATTTGAAAGAGATACCGCTTATAAAAATCATTTTGCATGAGGATACCACTTTTTAGAAAAAACATTGATATTTTTTT
The DNA here is from genome assembly GCA_036346275.1 of Otatea glauca. Classification (NCBI taxonomy): domain Eukaryota; kingdom Viridiplantae; phylum Streptophyta; class Magnoliopsida; order Poales; family Poaceae; genus Otatea; species Otatea glauca. Next base: position 35,626,262 of record CM070713.1, on the reverse strand, counting down.
AAAATAATCTCATTTGTCAAAGATTAAAACTATATGTCAATTCAAGATCAACTTGATACCATGACATAGCCAAAAAGGAGAGCCTCTTTTAAACATACAAAACTTGATTAAACAAGCTCCAAAAGGATTCTAAGATAAATCATGGAGCTAATTCATTTAAAATTTCTCAAAAGTTTTTTTTGAGAGTTTTTTTAACTTGAATCCAATTAAAAGATATGAAAACCACAAAGACTTCACAAACTGAAAATTTTAGATTTTGACATTTCATTTAAGCTTCAAAAGATAGCTGAAAAACTGCTCAAATGAAGTCTACAAAATCTGATAAAATTTGGTACAATAGACGAACTATTTAGGATCAAATTTCATTATAGTGAACTCAAATGATCATCTGATTTGGAGATACAAAAATCACAAATCAGCAGAAATCATGCAAAAGTCTGAATTTTCAGCATTTGATCAAAGAGAGAGAAGCTCATAACTTTTTCAAATGAAGTTGAAATTATTTGAAAAATTTTATAAATATACTTTGAACTCCTGAGAAACTTTTCCAAAAAGAATTTTCGAAAAAGGAATCTCCATTCAAAAGATATCTCAAATTTTGCATTCAAGGCATGAATTTTACTCAAAAAGAAGAAAAGTCAAAACTTTTTGAAATAAAGTCCACATGGTTTCAAAATTTCCAGAAATGAACTTTGGACTAGTTAGAAGGTTTATCAAAAATAATTTTTGAAAAAGGAATTTTTTTTCAAAAGATATGGCAAAATGCACTTTGTAGGCATAAAGAGAAGTTGAATTTTTATCGAAAGCTTAAAATGCAATCCGAATTGAAATTTATGGAGATTTCAACTTTCATGGCTTTGTATGAGTTAGAAATACTATTTTAAGCCAAGATATACAAAGAAATCCAATTCAAATTGCAAAACTCACAATATGCAAGAATAGGTCATTTTAGGTCAAATAAAAGATTTTGGTCAAATTCAAATGACTATAACTTTTGAACGGTTGGTTGTTTTGAAAAACTTTGAACTAAAGAAATACTTGAAACAAACAACCCTACAAATTTTGTATTGACCACTTTTTCAAAAACTCAATAGATTTTGATTTATGATAATATTTTATTCAATCCAAAATCAAGATCCTCTAAGATCCATTTGAGACCAAATTTGCTATTTTTGTTCTAAAATAGGAATTTTTACTTCAAAATCATTGTAAAATATTTGAAATACATATTTGATAACTTTTACAAAGATTTTCATACATATGGTCCTTTTAAGCAATATTTTTGACTTTTTACCAAAGAGGCTCATATAAAAGGATATGTATGCATATAGTTTTCAACAACATTCCAAAAAGTATCAATGAAGCAAATGAGAAGATATATGATTGGAATTGGTATCTATGAGTTTAAAATACCATTTTGAACCAAGATATGTCCAAGAGTCCGGTTCAAGAAGTAAAACTCACAAAGTGCTAAAATATGACCAATATAGGTCAAGCATATTATTTTTTTTGGTGAGTTTCAAAATCAAACAACTTTTGATAGATTGGTCTTTTGGAAATCTTTTGAATACAAGAATTGTTAAGAATGACCAACTCTAAGTTTTTTTGTTTTGGAGCTATTTTCAAAATCCTTTTACAATTTATTCTATGAAAATTATAAGTTTAAATCCAAAACAAGATACTAGTAACTAGATTTTGGACTTGAAACTCATTTTCTTTTGAAATTAGTTTTTATAAAGCCAAAACTCTTGGAAAACCTTTTGAAAGCATTTGTATACATTTTTCAACTAGTTTTCACAAGATTACTAATAGTTACAAAAATTTTCACTTTTGGCTAAATGACTTGATTTCTAAAATATATTACCACTTATATAAATATGGGCACACATAGAGATGTGATATACATGGTTATGATTTAGCCCTCCCCCTTAATGTGCCACTTCCCAACTTGCTCAAGATTGCAATAAAGACAATTAAGATACATGAGCAAGAACTTGAACAAGCAATTTAAATTGATTTTCATGATAATGCAACTTAACCTACACAAGGCTACAAGCTATAAGGAATCAATTTAAATACTTGTTACCCGAGATGGCATTGGTTCATGATTGAAGTGAATGTCAAGCTTAGCTCCCTTTTTGCACATGATGAAATCACCCTCTTGATTGAGTCAAACGTCCAATGCCTCTGTAAGTACCTAAAAATATTTTAGGCATTTGTTGGTAACCAATTTTTGTTGGGTCCCAAAATATTAGTCAAAAGCGATTTAGGGACCCAAATGGCCCTAACATTATTGGTCTTAGGTGAACTAACATGACTAGCAAATGATTTGCAATTGTTATTCCTCCTAAGCGAATTATTGACATTGAATTGAGGAGTCTTAGCAATTTTAGCAAATTCATTTCTAGTTTTATCCTTTCTAAGCACATGATGATCATTATTATAAATGTGCTTAGAGGATCTAACATATCTAGAAAATGGTTTGCTATTGTTGTTTCTCTTAAGCAATTTATTTGCATTGCTTAGAACGGGCTTTGGAGTTCTAACAACTTTAGCATACACATTTCTAGATTTATTTCTCCAAAGCAAATGATTATTATTATTTTGCATAGACTTAGTAGAATTGACAAACTTAGCAAACACATTGCCATTTTTATCCTTCCTAAGTAAATAATGATCATTAACAATAATAGGCTTATGAGTGTTACCTGAGGGACAATCCTTACCGAAATATCCCCTTTCCCAGCAATTGAAGCATGTCACGCTATTTGGCCCTCTCTTGACCTTCTCGACTTGCTCCTTGCTGATTTACCTCATGGTTGATGATTGTGGCTTGGTATCCACTTTGTTTGGGCACACGAAGGCGAGGTGTCCATTCTTGTTGCAAGCAAAGCACTTGATGGTCTTCGAGTGTCTTGCGTTGTGCCTTATCTTGCTATTCTCCTTCTTCTTGGAGATATAGCCAACCCCGTTCTTGTCTTGCAAGACTCGTTGCTTGCTTAGAATGTCGTCGAGGGTGGCCTTTACTTGATAGCACTTCTTCAAGTCACTTGTTAATTGAGTGACTTGAACCTTAAGCTCTTTATTCTCCTCTACAAAATTAGTCTCTAAACATATAGAAGAACTTGAAGCATTTTCAATAGAGCAACAAGGCATATCATTGCTAGAGGTGGACATATCATCAATTAAATTACATGTAATTCCTACGTCCACCCTAGGCTTAGTGATTTCCTTGAGAAGGAGAGATTCATGGTTTTCTTTAAGCACATTATAATCATTTTAAAGTGAGTTATACTCAAGCTTCAAAATCTTATATTTAGCTTTTTCCTTCCTGAGATAATCATTGAGCTCCTCTAACATATCCATTAAGTCATCGTATGAGGGCTCATCATCATCATCACTTACCTCAATTTTACCTTTAGCCATGAAGCAATGCGATGGAAGGGATGGAATGGTAGTCTCATCATCGCTTGAGGTAGAGGTTAAGGTCGATGGTGTTGTCGGTTCTTCACCAATTGAGATAGAACTTGAGGTTTCATCTCTCGACACCGACTCTTCTATGCAATCCTCACTTGGGGATGTGGACACATCATATAAATATTGAAGCTTTGTCCACATCTCATGAGCACTCTTGAGATTGTATATTTTATTAAATACATCTATGCTCACAACACTAAATAAAACGTTAGTAACTTGAGCGTCGAGATGTAGGCATTTCTCTTCTCCTTTAGTTGGAGTAAATTGATTCAACTGAAGAGAAAAGCCCACATCTACGATCCACCATATTTGGGGCTCATAAATTTAAAATGAGAAATCAAAAATAATTTCCATTAAGCATAATTTGAGCCATAAAAAATATGTGAATCGGTGTACACTAAATCCCTAGTCGCCATCCTTTCTCTCTAGGCGGTGAAGCTTAATAAAATGAGAGACCAAACTCTGATACCACTTGTAAGATCGAGGATGCCGACTAGAGGGGGTGAATAGGGGGCTTTAAAAAATTCTTTTACAATTAATTAAAATCTCGCCTAAGTACCCTTATGTCAAAACCTAGATGATAATATATGCGAAAGCGATAAACTAAGATTTTGACAAATTAAAGCCTAAATCAACTAGGCTCACTAAGTGCACTAACTAATTATGTCTCTAACAATAAATTACAATCCTTAAGACAAGAAAGCAATTTAATTTTAGGAATTTAAATTGTAACAATGTAAATAAGGAATTGCAAACATACACAAGGAGACACAATATTTTTTACCGTGGTGTTCGGAGACTTGCCGGTCTCCCCTAATCCATGTTGAGGCAAGCCCAAACACTTTAGACCGGCTCCACGAATTGAGCACCTGCCTCGATTCCACTAGTGGTAGCTCTTTCCCCCTGCGGATAGGTGAGCTCCGACCTTCACAACGTTGCCTGGCCCTCTCACAATCTCCTTGAGAAGGTCACCGCGCACGACGTCTCCACATGCCATCTAGGTGTCGGCAAACACCAAGAGTAATAAGCCAACTCTTTTAGCTTGATCCTCACCGAGTGCAACACATGCACAAGGCTCCCCTCAAGTGCAAAACATGCAATTAGAGCTCACTCTTAATTCAAAAACCAAATTGGAGAGTGCAACAATGCACAACTCAGCCATAAAGAGCAATGAACTCTCTAAAATCACAACAACTACTAAATGCTAGCCTCCAAGACTCCTTTTATAGCCTGTCCAAAGAAAACTAGCCGTTGGGGGTAAAATAGACATTAAATGCACTGAAACTAGCCGTTGCTACAGTACCCCCGGCACTACTGCCCATCTAGGACCAGCACTACTGGCCTTTAAACTCAAAAACACCTTCTCTGGCAAATAACTACCGCAAGTAGGGCCGATACCGCCCTTGTAGGGGTGGCACTATCATGTTTTGTTGCAGAAACAATACCATAACTTTTTACTCCGAACTCCGATTTAGTTGATCTTGGACTCTATACGAAGCTTATCACGAGGGCTACAATCTCCATCTATTTTCAAGATTTAAACAACCATAAATATTTTTAAATACCATAAAAATAAAATTATAATGTAGTCATTCGAGTCTAAAATCTGATTTTTCAAAATCCCTTACATAGACTTCATCAAGGGCATGACTACAAGCTAACAAGAATCGATAAGATCAAATATTGAGCCATGTGATGATCAACTCATGATCAAAATAATTTTGCAAAACACATTTGCAAAATCTAATCACATGCTCCAATATCAAATGTATGAACACAATATTTTGGAAAACACATCTGCAAATATAAATCTTGCAAATAAGAGCAATCAAGATCATATCTTTGAGCCATGTGATGATCAACACATGATCAAACTAATTTGCAAACACATTTACAAACCCTATTCACATACTCTATGGTAAGATTCAATTAAACTAACATTTTTGCTAAAACATATTTTGCAAACACAAAGCATAAATCCTCTTTAGCCTTGTGATGACCAACACATGATCAAATCACAAGCTAAAACTCCGATGCATGAGCTCTCTATTTGCAATACATGCAATTATCTAGCTCCATACAAATAACTACTTAAAACAACTTGCATAAGCTATCTCCCTTTTGTAACACATGCAAATCCATATCTCTATGAAAAAACCAAATCAAGAGTCAATAAGAAGCAAGCATGAGCTCTCTTATTTTCAACACATGCAAATACTTAGCTCATGCAAGAACCAACCAAGAGAGTGAGCTAGAGTGAACCGGATTGAGTTCATCAACATGTGATGAAGCTCAAGGTACAAGACTCAACCCCTCTTAATAGTACGGTAACCTATACTAGCAACCCAGTCTTCATTCAAATACCGAGACCGGTAAAAGATTAGGAACACATCCTTAGCCCTAGCTAGTTATACCTTTGCCTCTCGCAACCACTTGGATCTTTCACGATGACGGATCATCTTCTCTCCAAGTCGGGATCTTCATCTTGATGTTTATCAACACATGATGATGTTCTTGTCCCATTTATCCATCTCGACCTTGGACTTGACCTATTTCAAACTCATTGAAAGTGTTAGTCTAAAACACATGTTTATCTCAATCATCAATGCACTCCATTAACACATAATGGATGCTCTCAAGATCATTTGATCTTTTCCTTTGATGAATGACCACAACTCAAAGACAATTGATTAAAAAAATAATTGTGTCTCGAGTATACTAATGCAACTAATGCTTCATATACACAAGAACTTTCGATTGCCTTAGGATCAACAAAGTGAACCATCAACACATGACTAGTTCTTTGTTGATTAAATGGCAACCGAACACAATTTAAATTGTATTTAAATTGTCATGAGTATATATTAACTACACAAGTTTCATATACTCAATTCGATGGAATCTAAAAGTAATGATCCAATTGATATGGAGTGGTGAAAAGGGATCAATACTCTTAAGACCATTAATTACAGAATAAACTCCGTTAGATGTGTGCATACAAATAATTGAACTTGAATCAATATGAACAATATTCAATTTTTGATTGATTTTGAGTTTATCCTATATTGCCATGAGTACACTACAACTACATAAGTTAAATATACTTAAGGGGTTGTTTCAAAGTAATGATCCTTGATATAGAAAGATGAATTAGATCACGCGGTGGGGGCGAGAGGGCGTCGGGCGCGGCCGCGCCCCCGCAAGAGGGAGATAAGGGACTGAGGGAGGGAGGGGGAAGGGGCGGGGACCACAGGAGGCTGGGAGGGAGGCGCCGAGCCACGCGCGGGCTACGCGGAGTGGGAGGGAGGCGGCGCGCCGACGATGATCAGGGAGGGAGGTGAGGGGGCGCGGGGAGAGAGGAGACTAGGCTGAGGGGATGGTGCGGTGCGGTGGAAATGGGGATCTATTGACTGAATTGAGCCAATGCTACTGCTACGAAGATAAGTTCGGTTTCTCGGTTAGTTCGGTTTTCTAGATTTAAAAACCGAACCGAGTACCAAAAATCGAATATAGTCCAAATACAAATCGAATCGAAAACCAAAAAAACTGATTTTTTCGGTTAATTCGTTTCGATTGGTGCGTTTTTTCGGTTTCGATTAAAAATTGCCCACCCCTAATGGGTAGTATAGCTGAGTGTACACTTGGTTGGCTATGTGTGTACTCTTCGGTGGACATCATCATTAATCCTCGTGTAGCTGTTTATGAGTAGTTGTTTAGCGTTGTTCGTACAATATGATACAAAAATCGAGATCTTGTCGTTTATAGACGTATTGGGTGAAAGATTATGCACGAGTTATCGATTCTCGCCCGTGGAGCCCGGTCACCGCTTGGTCACCCTCGCGCCAGATCGAGAGGAGAATCGCTGCCTACTGGATCTTCCTCCTCTTGCTGGCCGCGCGTCCGTCCCCAGCGCGGGACGCTGTAGCCGTTGCTCCCTCCGCCTGCAACGAGGCCGCTGCTGATTATATCGCCTTCTCGATCTGTTCTTTTCTTTCTTTCCTTTTCCGATGGGATGGTCTCCGAAAGACGTGTTGTGAGGATACCATGGACTTTAACTATACTCTTCTCCATGGGCTTTAGAGCGTATTGTTGTGGATAATCGGAAAAAAAAACTTATAGTCGAGGAAACATATTTCTCTCTTCGTTGTTAATGTGAGAAAATGGGATGCACATAGTTCCCTTAGTGTTTTAGAAAGGGGTACTTTGGTCCATAAAATTGTAGAAATAGGATTGAAGTGAAGAGCTTGGTGAGAGGAGAGGAGAGGAGAGGAGAGAAGCAGCGGGCATAGAGACAGCGTCTGATGCAGAAGGGTTCATCTGGACGTTAGACATATAGGAATTCCGTTAAAAGTATCTCTTAAAGAGTAGCTATCCTGTGAGACTGCCACCGTTGTCTTCCATCTCTGGCGTCCACCGCACAAGATCACGTCACCCTTAACGCATTCACCTTTCAATTTCCGAAACCTCAGACATTCAATTTGGACACGAACCTTCCAAATAAAAAATTTCACCTTTCAACTAAAAAACTTCCTAGAATTTCAACTTGAAATTCCAACATTCAACCCGAGGTTGGAAAGACTTTCACTTGGACAATGGAGGTAGAAGTCTACGGTCTCCTTGCCACTTTGAGACAACGCGAAGCAACCAACGCATTGGTGGTGGTAAGCAAGGTTTCAAATTTCAATTTTGGATTATATCTCGGAGGTGACCGAAATCTGAAATTTTAGTGAGACTTTAGAATTTTGGATAAAATTTGGATGAAATCCAAAATGCAAAATTCAAATCCAGAATTTTTTGAACCGAACGAAAAATAATTTAAACCACATTAGAAAATTTTGTAATTTTTTATGGATGGTCCTGACGCTTCATTAATATTCATATAAAATTTTCTGATGATGATCAAGCCTGAGAAATTTTTAAAAATTCTGACAGTGCTACTGTCTTAAACTCCTGATAAAAGCCTCACAGTGGGTGAATTTTTGATGGAGCAACCAAAAAGGTTTAGGATTTTTTTAAACTTTTAGATTAGGGTTCGCAGAAGATTATATTCAGAAGTTGAAATCCGATCAAAAAATCTAAAATTTCTGAAAGTACTATAGTAATTTGTTTTTTTCAACCTTTTTATTCGATCGAAATTTTTAATCTCGTCCCGGCGAAATCTGAAATCTTAGCTAAAATTTACAAAATTTCGCCGGGATTTTAAACCATGGTGGTAACAAGGGATTGGGGTTGGTTAGGGTTTGGGACATGACAAGGGTTGACCGTAGGTGATGAGCTTTGACGGTGGCAGGCGAGGCGACGGTTGGGTTGGGTGTGGGGCATGTCATCCCCACGTATGTATTATACCATGTTAATTTTATTTTGCGATATTTATGTGTGATGATTAATTTGACAACAATATTTGTTATGGATTGCAATATTTATTATGGAATTTATTTGTGGAAGAATCAATTGTGTTAGGTTTGTTTTATTTGTAACAGGAGATGCAGTGCAGGCAACAGGAGTTGTAGTACAGGCATACGAGATGGACACACACTTCAGGTCGAGGAAATCCGTGCAGGTGGCATGTAGCCCGAGAGCAACACACGAGGTCACAAGGGCAAGTGCAACGAGACAGGATATGAAGAGGTCTACACAGAAAAACGACGCAGTATAACGGCTAGTGGGCCGTGCGGGCGAGCGAGTCATACGAGAGCGTCATGTGGACTATACGTGTGTGTATGTGAGTTTTGAATTATGTGTATGTATTGAACCAAATATGTATATATGCATGTATATCATTATAGTTTAAGTGCTGTTATAAAAGGGCAGCACGGGGCAACTGTTGAGGACAGGGTTCAAAATTTCGCCGAAATTTCGGATTTCGGACCACCCCGAAATCTCAAGTACCGGCCGGGAAAAAAAATTAATTTTTTTTGAAATTGCTACAGTAAAAATCCGAAATTTTGGTTTTTTCGGCGAAATTTTGTGTTTTTTTGGCCAGTTTTGAAAGTTTTAGGGCTGGATTTGACCGGATTTGGTCCAATAAATCTTAGGAAAGTCATCTCCTATGAAAATTTGTTGAGAAATCTAATTTTTTAAATATTTTAAAATTTTGGCAGAAACACTGTCAGATTTTTATAAAATTGTAAAAGCTTGATAATAATCTAAATATTTTATGGTACTATACTTAGTAGCTTAGGATCATATATAAAAAATTTAAAAATAATTTAACTTCATTTGTTATCTTTAAAAAATCAAAAACAGAATGAACATAATTGGGACACTTATATTGTCAGAATTTTATAAATTTTCTTGTGTGTGATTATGATCTAAAGTTTTTTTGAGAGATTAATAATTGACTCAGTACCATTATATAAATTTTTCAAAAAATTTTAACTTTGGTTTTTTGGTCAATCAAATCTATGTAAGCATTGAACTTCGTTTGTTATATTATATTTCAAAAATAAAAATAAAAATAACATAAATGGTACTGTGCCTTGTAAGAATTTTATAAATTCACTGGAGTGTTATCATGAATCACAATTTTTATGGGATATTAATAACTTCCTTATCACAATTCTTTAAAATTCTCAAAATTTTTTATGGTTTACATAATTTTTCATTTTGTTTAAGTTTGCCGGTAAGCCTTTTAACATGGCACTACTATTGTTCGAATTTTCACAAATTCATACAGTTTGATCATCATCTGAAAAATTTATGAGAGTATTATAGATAAATCATAACCATGCACAAAAAATTTCAACAGTTTCTAACTTCATTTGTACTATTTTCCATTTGGATCAAATTTGTCGGTCAGTGTTCTATCAAGACAGCGCCACTCTCCGAATTTGTAAAAATTCCTCACATGTGATAATCATCTGAAATTTTTATGAGAACATTAGTTATGGATCATAACCATGCATAAAAAATTTCAACAGTTTATAATTTGATTTGTACCATTTTCCATTCCGATCAAACTTGTCGGTCAGTGTTTTATTAGGACAGTATCACTCTACGAATTTTTAAAAATTCCTCAGATGTGATAATCAGCTGAAATTTTTGTGAGAACATCAGCATTGTGTTAGGAACCTCCAAACAAAATTTCAAAATTTGTCGATAACGTTTAGACTACTTTTCGGCTAGTGCAAAAAAACCGGTTTTTTTGCCGAATGTCGGTTTTTTTTTTCCGGATTGGACCGGATTTTAATTTTCAAATTTTATCTGGCCCAGCACGAAATTTATTTCGAAACCGAAATTTGAAACCTTGGTTGAGGGTAGCAGCATCAAAGGAAAAGGGCGAACGAGCTAAGCAAAAGAAACGAAGAGCGGCGGCTGGCGGCGCAAGAACCGATGGGAAAAGGCTGCTGCGTGCGCTGGACGGCTGGGGTGCTCCCTGCGGTGACGTGCGAAGTACAGAGGGAGTAACTCAACGACAGTGCAGTGCGCAGTGAAGATTCTGTCCAGGTTACAGTCCGCGCTCCAGTGCGGTGTGCAGGAGGCAGCAGCGAGCGGTAAGGTTTCAAATCTGGTTTTGGCTCCAAATCTCAGAGTTGGCCTGAGAATAAAATTTTGGTGAGATCTCAAAATTTTAGATAAATTTTGTACAAAAGAATAAAACGAATTTTCAAATCCAAGTTTTTTCCAACTGGTAAAACCGAGATATCGGCCTGTTTTGCCGAGATCTCGGTTAGATTGGATAGAGCGAAATCCGATCGAAACGAAGTCAAGACATTTTGAAATTTTTTCTAGAGGTTCCCGACACATTGATGATGTTCATATAATTTTTAAAAATTCAAATATTTCTACTCTCCTAATAAATTTTTCAGACCAAATGAAAAATTGGATAAACCATGTTAGAAAATTTTTTATGCATGATCCTGACATATCACTAATCTTTTTATAAAATTTTCAGGTGATGGTGAAGCTCGAGGGATTTTTAAAAATTCGGATAGTGGTGATGTCCGAATGGAAAATGCTTCAAAGCATGTTAGAAAATTTTGAAATTTTGATTGGATGGTCGTGATGCATCATTAATCTTGCTATAAAATTTTTAGATGATTATCAATCCGTGAATTTAGAAATTTCGGTAGCATTTTGACTGAAATTTGTATTTTGAGAGTTACAATTGGAAACAGTCAATGTATATTTGCATAACAATTAATAGGTATGAAAGAAAATTGATACAAATGAAAAGTTATCACATATTTGCATCACAAAAAAATCAATGTATATTTGCATCCATAATGTTCCCATAAAATTTTTAGATCATGATCAAACCTAGCAAAATTCTAAAAAATATGACAGTGCTATTTCACAGTTTTCAAACTTTAGAGCGCGTGATGGTAGAGTTTACAATTTTTCATTGACCAATCAAAACAGATTTAAATTTTTTTAAACTTTTAGACAAAGGTTATAAGGAATTCGTAAACTCTCCTAAAATTTTGTGGTCATGATCAAACTGGAAAAAATTTATAAATTCTAACACGGTTACTACCTCATTTATGCTCATTTTTTTTTATTTTTTAAATATAAAAATCAACTTAAAATATTTTGAAAATTTTTCTGTGTGATCCTACACTTGTTAGCATGGAAAAACATCTAAAATTTTATAAAAATCCGACAGTATTTCTACTAAAATTTTAAAATGTATCAAAAAAATGGTTTTCGACAAATTATCATGGAATATCACCTTTTCAGGGTTATTGACCTAAATCCGGTCAAATATGGGCATCAAACTTGAAATTTCGGGTCAAAATGCTGAGATATTGGGCGGTAATAGTGATATCTCGCTGAGAAATTGAGTTTACTGTAGCAATACAATTTTTTTTTATTTTTCAATTTTGCCGGCATTCCTACATTTCGTCCAGCTTCGGAGAATAGGATCTAGGCGAGATCTTGCGAAATCTCGCCGAGATTTCTAACCCTGGCTAGCAGTGCGCGTGAGAGAACAGAGGAGAAGATGAGAGAAGGAAGTGAAAACAAAAAAAAGAAAAAGTGAAGAAAAATTTGAGAGATTATTTGATGTTTATGTTTTTATGTAATAGGATTCTTGTATGTATTTTTTGAGAAAAATTAGTGAGTATGAATTCCGCTCTACTAATTCAACCTTTCTTACTATTATTTTCTAGTTTGTTTATTTAATCTAGTTTTATTTCATGGTCATATATTAATTATCTAGATTGATTATTTCAAGTTTAATCAATATTTTCGTAATATTCATTATTAATAAAAATTTTAAAAAATAGATTTAGACATTAGTTTACACCAATTCACCAAGAGAAATGGCGGAAATAGCGAACAACATGTGGAGATGGATTCTGTGCATCCAATACCTTTGAGGGCTCCCAGCTTGATCCGACTGTTGTGCCAGCAGATAATGTGAATTAGCAATTACATGTCTTTTGACCATGTTTACGGCATTGGCATGCTTGTCAAGAACTTACGAGCGGATGCAGATCACAGCCAGGGTGTCGGGACTCGAATATGTAAATTCGGACCCTCTGTGTATTCCGCACTAGTCTAGAATCATGTTAGTGCACACATGCTCAACATTGATGAATATCACAATCATACTCAACGGCAACATAATAAGGACTTCATCAACATTAAATATAACTGTTGGACGACCTTATGGTCAACCTTACATGAGTACGCCTCGCAGAACTAAGACTGAAAAGTAAATAAATAGTAGCAAAAATAAACATAATCATATAAAACCCTTCAATCTACCACAGGCAACTGACAAGGTTCACACCCTAGTTATTTGCCTCTTCCCGATACTCTTCCTCAAAAACAGGCATTGATTCTTCTCCAACCGGTGATGTTTTGTTGTAAGGGGGTGAGGACATAAAGCACTCAACAAGTCGTGCACAGAATGCAAGTCTAATATACTATATACATAGCTTATTACAAAGGATATGCTAACATGGTTATTTTGCATAAATAGCATTTGTAAAAGAATATCATAAAAAGATTGAAAGACAGTAAAACAAATAATAACAATAATACATTTTTCATTTGTTTTTCCAATAACTAACTCATAACCTTATTCCACATTTACACATCCATATCCACATTTGTTTTAATAAAATCTAACCCTTGACTGTAATTACCGAGGAATGCTAAATACCACGAGGACGACTATTCGAATAGGTTTTACACTCTGCAGAGGTTATACACTTTACCCACAAGGTACAGTCATACACCACAAAGGCGAGTGATTATAACAAAGCCTTTTCAATACCTATCTAATCCCGCTACTACCCGCTAAGATTTCAACACTGGTGGGACTGGTTACCAGATCCAGGGCCTCCCTCTTGTGTCATGTGAGCACACCCTTGCGAGGACTGGTTATCACTACCCGGGCCTCACACCACCACAAATAGTACCAAAGTATAGACTCAATCAATTAATCAGCTAGGTTTGTCTCATACCAGACTTGTGGTTGTATGAATGACTCAATTCAAATTCTTGCAAGATTAAGTCCTTAATTGACTAAGGCAAGATTAACTAAAAATCATCACAACCATGAAACATCAATTATCATAAAAGGCCATACGACCGCCTAAGTGCCACATTGGCTCACCACAAATACACGCCACTTGCCTCATTCTAAAACATTTTACCACCCCGGTTGATTTACCACGCACCACGTGCCATCAACAACAACAACATTGTGTGACAACACCCGACACACAAGTTAATAAACATGTTCTATAATCATTAAGTAAGATTAATCATTTTCACATAAAATGATGACTCGTTGCATGGCTAAGCATACTACTCGCGTTCTAACTACCCACATTGGCAATTATAACTACTAATTATTATTAAACCATTTTAGGGTGACAAATGAAATAAAACATATGACATGGCAAGGTAGATATATCACAATTGGATAGATAACTATACCCAACATATTTGAAAAAAGTAATAATTGAATTAGTATGCAATACGCTAAAACAATATAGTATTTTAAACATAGGTTCAACATGATCAAAGCACAACTTACCTTCAAATAGCCCCGACTCCTTCTCTGGACCTTGCTCGGGTGCTGGCTCCTCAACCACAAACTCACCGGGCAACTCGACGTCTACGCGTAACGAAAGAGAAAGCAATAAATACAAAAAATAGAGAGCAAGATCAACTCCAAAAATTAACTAAATTTCAATATTAAATTGAGCTTGATTTTAAATTTTTTTAGAAATTTAAATCACCTCAATCGGAGCTCGGATGCAAAAAGCTATTCAAATTTGAAATAAAAGATAAATAAGAAAATTGGAAATACCGAATTAACCGAATTGTTTTTATACTGAAAAATAGAATTTATGAAGTCATGCTGATGTCAGCACCGAATATGATTTTTGGCTAATTAGTTTTCTACGGGAAAACCGAATTATGACGTCACGCTGACGTCAGTAGACATGTGGCCCAATCAGATGCTGACACGAGGCGCAACCACAGTGCGACACGCGTCATCGGCGTATGGACTTGGTCCACGGTGGACTGGTGGCACTGTGCTCGTGCATCGGCTGACGCAAGCAGCACATGTGGCACAGATTCAACGGACGAGATTAAGACACGCGGCGGCGAAGATCTCAACCGTTCACGCTAGATCGGACGCCAGAGATCAGAGGCGATGATGTCAACGACGACCAGTGGTGGCGTCGCCTCGGTTTTCACGTGACACGTGGCAGCACGGGATTGGCCCAGCGAGTGGTGAGATCACAGCCGTTCGGTTTGAATCCAACGGCTCAGATCTGACGACACAACGGCACTGGCAGGGATATGTGGCATGATCGGAACCGACCGGCACGGATTCAACGGCGGTGGCAAACGAACAGTTTACTGTAGATATGGAGACGTGGTTTGATCCTGACCGTTGATTGCAAATCCGACGGTCCTCGAGCTTCGATGCGCGTGATGGCGTGCCGCAGTGAGGGCTTGTCGGAGATGAAGACGATGACGCGTGGAATGGTGTATCCAAGGGTCTTCATTGACGAAACTTGGCGCATTCGAAGTGTCTTGATGCGGTGAGTGCATGGGTACCGGCGGCGACAGTGGAGACAACTGAACGGCGACAGAGCGATGTGGCAACTTCGATGAGCTCCTGTGGGTGAACAGCGGTAGCTCGGGAGGAGTGCGCTAGGGCTACGAGTTCGTCTCGACGTGCGCAACATGGGGGTGGCGGTGACGCCTTAAATAGGGGCCTCGACTAGCGTGAAATGGGGGTAGAAATAGATTCTGAGGATCGCGGGATACGGAGGCGCGGTGGATTCGAACGAGCTGATGTGGCTGCATCACAAGTGTCCACACAAACACGATCGAGCGGCCAATAACGAGCGATGGTGTGGCACGATCACAGCCGTTGATTTGAGATTCAACGGTCGCGCGGCTAGGGTTTCAAGGTGGCTGGGTTGCGCGGGCCGACGGCCACAAGCGGGTTGGGCTACGACGCGGGGAAAAATAGGTCGGACCGGATGGGTTTCGGCCCAACACTATTCCGGCGATTTATAACATTTTCTAAATAAAATAATTCAGATAATTAAAAAAAGCCCAAATAAGTAGCAAAAATACCCGAAAAAATCCTGAAAAATTCTAGAAAATATTTTACGACATTTAGAACCCAATTAAAATATTTTTAGAAAAATATCATTAAAAATTTTCACTGAATAAATAAAATATCACAAAAGCCTTAATTAAATAAATTCCAAATAAATCAAATAAAATCCTAGAAAATTCAATAAAAAGAGAAAAGCACAATAAATCCAATAAAAGTAAAATTTGGGATGTTACACACGGTTAACAAAATTGGTATGGAAAAATTAGAAATATCGAGTTGAAAATCGTAAAAAATTGTAGAGTTTCAAAATCATTTTTTTTGATTTTTTTTTCAAAAACCAACCATTTTTCATGGAAAATCAGCCGATTTCCATGGAAAATCGATGGACTAGTTGAACTTTTTTGCGATTGATTTTTGAGAAAGTTGATTTTCTTTGAAAATCGAGCGATTTTCACCGATTTTCGGCCGGTTTACGTCGGATTTTTTTTTTTGAATTTTTTTGAATTTTTGAATTAGGTCGCTTTAACGATGGGACAAATTGAACTATTTTCGTTGATTTTGTCAACCATGATCATAGTCACGCATGTACTGCAGCTGCTAGAGACGATCCTTGTGTTTCTTCCACCGGTGCCTCCTGAGAGCAACTCCAAAAGCTTCCTCATGTCATTCCCTATGCCATAATTTGAGTAACCAGCTGTACTGTGCAGTCTCCAACAGAACTCTATTGCATTCCCTATTTTTGAGGATTGGAGAGAGAATCCTGAAATCTCTGGATTCTCTCTCCGTTCCCTATCGCATTCCTGACCGCTCGAGCGCAACGATCCTTCACTCCTGCGCTCATGAGGAACCAGTGAGGAGGCGACCGCTCCATCGCTCCATCCCAAATCCAGCGTGGCGGAGACGCCCATCTCCTTCCCGCATCGTCTAGGAGGCAAGCCTGCGCTCGGGTGCTCCGTCCCGCACCATCTTGGATGCCAGCCGTTGCATCGCGTCACCGGCTTCATTGTTGACCCGATCCGCCTCACCATTGACCTTGGATGCTATCGCGTCTGGTCACCAGCTTCGTCGTCGACCAGATCTGCCTCGCCATTGACCTCGGGGGCTACGGGATCGAGCGGATCCGCAAGGTATGAATCCTAACTTGATTTGGATCTGAGATTTGAACTCGAGATTGCAACGGATTAGAGCTCATGACTTTCTTGTCTCGCGCAGTCCTTGCCTCGCCGGCGATGCTGCCCTACGGTATGGCCGTGGAGGCGGAGGCAATGCTAGGGCGCGCCATGACCCCGGCGGATGCCGTCAAGGTGCGCGTGAAGCTTGACCGAGGCCAGTCTCGTGGTGGCGCCGTACGACCAGTGGCTCTTGCTCTGCCCTGCCGAGGGATCCCTTCGGCCATCCGCGCGCTACAAGGTGGGCAATTATACTCGGGCTGTTATGGTTTTCTTATCTAATTTATGATCCTCCTGTGTTTAGTTGTGCACGGTGGTTTGTGCGGTGATTCTGTTCTAATCGACCAATTTATTCAAGCTGTAGTTGTTGGTACATTATGGCAGGAATTAATGGATAAAAACTATTTGAAGCACTCTTTGGTAGTTCCCATCCTTCAGTGACTCCATGGATCGTTAGACCTCGGAGGGGTCAGTTCTAGAGGAGTCGTTTCTCTTTAGAAACAGCAGTAGCAGAATTACTTGTGGGCACCCGGAAATACGAATCGTTTCTCGCTCGTGCGTTGGACTCAGAGGTGACACCTATACTCCACTTAAGTGTATGATCACTATCACCCACAAGTGCTGTGCACGGAGTATTAACCAGATGGCCCTCACTCAAGCAAATATGAGACACCTAGTTGCACTGTACACACTTACACAACCAAGGGAGTTTCGATTCCATTCCGAACAACCATACCGGGATTGAAAGCAACTCATCCAAGCATAGTACTCGCCATCCGTCTCAGAACCTTGGTATCGCCCACACTCACCAAGGGGAGCACGAGCAATAGTCAAAGAGCAACGACTGCTCGAGTTTATGCATTAGATGGTTGAAAACAATTCCTTGTACCCGGATATGTGTCTAGTGCTAGTTCCCAAGATCAACGCCTAGCACCCACATCTCCCGTATTCGAGATGTATCGCAACACATACACATGAAACTAAGCAGTTGATATAGCATAAACATAAACTACAACTATTACAACTACTTACTATTACAAATAATGGCCCACCGGCCAAATATTACAAGTCCAAAAGTAAATTGTAGCGGAGAACAAACAAATACCAAAATGGGGACAGCGGTATGCCCATCCGATAACCCATAGGCAACCGAATTGGAAAAGCCCAAGTTCATCCATCAACATATTCGTCAGACCCCGAAGTAAAGTACGTGTTGTCGAGATGTTCTTCCATACCGTCATCTATATTATTTAGATTATGTAACCATGAGCACACGTATGTACTCGCAAGACTTTAGTGTATGGAAATATTGTAAATGCATGGCTAGAACAAGGATAACAAGCTTCTACACTAGTCTCATTTTCAGCATAAATCAGATTTTGTCTAACAAGTGAATGTTGCATAAAACGGTAACAGAATTGTAAAGAGCATTTAATAAGAAGCTAATAACAGTAAGTACAGTTCATATCCATCATTCCAAAGCCCTCCTTGGCTGCGAATAGCGAGTAAAATCAGCCACCCTTGGCTCATGAGTATACCCATCCATTCCAAAACCATTTCCAAAAGTTTTTGCAAAAACAAGACTATACTTGACATTATTTTCTCAAGCTGCTCATGACCGCGAGCACGGCTAATTAATTAGATTTTAATCTCTGTAGAGAGTTTACACTTTACCCACATGACACATTCTAGCAATCATGTCAACCATGCCTCGTGATACGTACCGTACACGATTTGCTAGACTGTGACGAAACCGTTCAACTGGTTAAAGCTTAGCCTTGCACCAGCAACAGTGATGTTAAACCCTCGCCATAGTTCTGGAGATCCTGAACTGATGGTGCCCCGTCGTGAACTCTCCCCGTGACAAGGCATACACTGTTGTATTGGAATGCTTGGGCCCCAACACCTCTGTGAAGGGAGCACCTAGAACGACACCAGTCTATCGGATCATCCATACTACTTCGGCCTACAAAATGCAAGACTAAACTCTAACTAATCTAGTGAGTTTAGGCTATCCCATACTAGCACATGTGGTTGCACCAAAACACTTAGGTGATAGCATCAAGTTCGGTCCTTAACTGACCCAGGCGAGAATCTCCCCCTAACTACGCGTGAGGTCCTTTTCACGCCTCAAGTTTAACCATAACTCACCTGCGTCTAAATAATAAGTTTTGAGTTGGAATTTTACCAAATTACACGGAAACCATACCTCAGTTCCATTCATTTAAACCAAGTTGCCAAGCTAGATTGAAAATGTGTCCCATCATTTAAAAGACGTTCTGGTGAGCATGTCTAAGCATGAGGATAA
Source organism: Otatea glauca (assembly GCA_036346275.1). NCBI lineage: Eukaryota > Viridiplantae > Streptophyta > Magnoliopsida > Poales > Poaceae > Otatea > Otatea glauca. Next base: position 35,606,764 of record CM070713.1, on the reverse strand, counting down.
GATAATTCACAAGTATTACCCAAGTGACATCAAGTATTTTCTATACCATAACTAGGTTACAATGGCAAGTAATCAAATGACAAGGTAAAGGAGATACACTCAATTGGATTTAGCTACCATTACCCACAACATAGCAAGTTTAAAACATACACGCATGCATATAGTTTGATTAAACGACATAACTTTGCAAATATGGGATCAACATGATCAAAGGAGGGTGATTGCCTGGTTGCTCTTCTTCTGGATTATAATCCGGGTCGTAGTCGACGTCGTTAATAACCAAATCCGAATTATCGTCGTCTATGCGTTGACTAATAAGAACCTAGACAAAAGCAAATAGCACCAATTCAATTGGGGCAAAAAGAAATCAGATGTAAATACCAAATAAAAACTTACGAAGAAGAATATGGTGATTGTGAGTTCTTGATTTATCACTTTCATAATGATTTCATTAGCACTTTGTTTATGTGAGGCCTTTTCTTGATTGTGTTACTTTCATCCTCTATTATAAGAAGCTAAAGTTATAATCATAGCTAAGGCTATTTATGAATTCAAGAGGCTAAAATTATGTATCTTTGCATATATAACTTCAAATTCTAGATGCTAAAATTATTTGGATTAATAAAAGTAACATTAGATAAAAGGTTTTGCTTGATTGGTACTTAGCTTTAAGTGTTCATGCATGGGGGTGATTTGTACATGTTGGATTTAGAATTTAAGGTTATTGGCTGTAACTATGTGGTTATGTGATGATTCTTGCATTACAGATGATTAGGTTTAAGACTTCCTATCTCATTCGGCCATATAATAAGGCTCTAGCAACCTTATTATTTAGGGTATTTTCTCTAGCAAGTTTTATATGACAAGCAAGTTGAAATTGAGATGTTTCTCCACATTTTGGTTTTCTATATACTAGGGAATGTCTCTGGACCATTTCCCCCAATATATATGTTAAGCCGAGTATTTTCTCGAGCAGTTGAAAGTGCTTAAGTGTTTGTCACTGCGCAGTTTGTGATCATTTATGGTTCTTGCTTTAGTAGGATTCAGATGAAAATCAAGTTATAATTAAGATATTTTTACAGAATATGGTAGTACATATATTAAACACTGATTCTGAATCATTTTCCTTTAAACTTTCATTTGTATGGAATATTTTACGGATTGCCGAAAAGGCTTTAGTGTTATAGTTTTGGTGCAGTTTGTGGTCATTTAAGGTAGGGAGATAAGTTTTATATGCAATGCAGCATACAAATGAAATATTTTTATATATTATGGTAGTATGTATATCATAGAATGCTACTAAGCTATTCTTTCACTATTTTCATTTATATAAGAAATTTTACGGGTTGCCAAAAAGGCTAATACGACCATGCTGTTCACGCGGTTATGGTCCAGTTTTCTTTTCGTTGTAGCGGCTACACCTTAAGGGATAATCTAAACACTTTTCATACATTAGTAGGGGATATCCCTAAAAGTGTTCTAAAGTTAGTTCCTTGATATTTCGCATTTATTTAAGATGTTTTTCATGTATATGATCATTAGGGATTAATATGTCCTAACTCAAAGTGATTCAAAATGAGGTCACTTTTGCAGAGTCAACAAGTATATATCATTTTGAGGTCATAGGAGTTGGTTTCGTTGAGTTTGGGGTTTGTTTGCGAAGGTTATAGCCGTTTGAATATTTTGCCGATTGAATGTTCAACTAGCAAGCAAATAGTGCAAAATAAAGTAAAATCTAAATGCCTTTGTCTATTTATGACCTATGCAATCCCAGGAATTCATCTAAACTGGTTTCATCAAATTTGAAGCTCATTTGAACAATATTTTAACCATATGAATTTTGCATGTTAGTAAGGTTTTAAACAATCAATTTTTGATTCAAAATACATTCAAATGTAAATTTTTTTGCAGAAATGGAGTGTATAGGGTTGCAGTAACTCATGTGATTTATTTCATGATATGTGGAACAAGAGACTATATATTTTCTTCATAACACCTATTTAGAGCCTAACATTCAAACTCTAATTAAAATATTTTTCTGCAAGCAACATATAATTTTTTTAGCAGATTCCAATTCCCTGTTTCAAAACTTAAATTTAGAAACTAGTTTCACCTCATTTGGACACTCCTATCAAAGGATATGAAAGTTTGAATGCAAAAGGCAAAAATGCTAGTTTCACCTCATTTGGACACTCCAATCAAAGGATATGAAAGTTTGAATGCAAAAGGCAAAAATGTGACATTTTATTGCAAAAGTTGGATTCGAACCCAGGTCCTGCCTGATGCGGTTTTGAGCTGCTCTACCACTGCGCCAAGTTGTTGCTTTTGACAAATGTGCATGCAAAAATATTTGAGGTTTACCTCTTCTAACCCTAGAACATGACTCGGTTGGCAATGGCACTGGGCTCGCACAGGAAGGAAGCTGGAGAAGGAGTTGCGGCAGAGGGGGAGGCTCGGCTGGGGGCGGCGGCTCCGGCTCTGGTGGCCTTGGCGATGGTGGCGACCGGAGCTAGCCATGGTGCGCTGGCGAGCAATCTCCCTCCGCGCGCAGCTACTGGGGATGAAGATAGAGGCCGCGGAAATGGCGAAGCTGCATGCAATGTAGTGAGCTACTTCAGGAGGTTGTAGGGCAGCTGAAAATGCGCGAAATGAGAAGAAGAGCTCACCCACTGTCTCTTCTTGCGGACGAGAGGCTCGCTTCCCAGCTCTTGTCCCGGCGAGCTCGCGGCATGGGCAAGTCGACTGAGCAGAGAGCAAAAGGGGAGGGAGGGGCTCGGCCGGCTTTATGGCAGTGCAAGGGAGGTAGGTGGGCTGCGGTATGGGCATGGAGGCGGAGGAGGCGAGGCTGGGCTCGCGTTGGCCGCGTGGCTGCAGGCTCGCTGGCGGCAAAGACTGGCTCAGCGAGGTCTGCCGTGGCAGCGCTCTGGCTGAGGCGTGGAAGAGAGAGGAGGGAGGGAGATGGTGAGGTAGGGGCTGACCATGGGACCAGGCCGGCGTGGTGCCCACTGCTAGATGCACGACTACAGCTCCCATCGATTGCATCGGTTGATTTGGCAGTTGAAAGCAATTAAGTCTCATTTCGGGTATAGCAGTTGGACAAGCTTGCAAGGGTGCTAGGTTGGTTCAAATATCTCACAAATTTTTGTGCTGGTAGCCCAAGGATTCTACTTTCCATTTTCTTTGTTTTCATTTGATTATCTCTTTTAGTTTAAGAACAGAAATTCTCCAAATTTGGATGATTTTTATGCTATTTTTAAATTTTTGGGCTGACTAAATGGCGTGTAAAAATTCTGGAAAAATTACATTTATTCATCACTTGGGCTCAACTATTTTTCAAAAATATTTTCTATAGGATGTTGTTAGTTGTTTCCTTGAGTTTCATTAATGTGTTAGTTTAGATATTTGAAAGTCATTTAATTCCAAAAGTCAAATCTTGAAACAATGAATGAATTCAAAGATAAATTCAAATGAAAATTCAAATGTGCAATAAGATTCATGGCATGCTACTTTATTTGTTTTTATAAAGCTTTGACATTTGATAATATTAATTTAAATCAATTCTGCTTTTTATTTCCCTTCAACACTAATTGAGTTCACATGCATTTGAGAATTCCTGGAGATGACCAGGGATGATTTTTGGATTTATGTGAATTTTTTTCTCCAGATTTTATCTCTTAAGTGATTTTGGATTTTGTGTTATAGAGTAAAAGATAACAATTTTAATAATCCATTTTTTGAAAACCCAGAATTCGAGAAAGTTCTGAAAATATGAAATTTCAAAATAAGATTTACATTTCGAACTTAACTTTGAAGTTTGTTTATTTTGGATGAAAACTTTAATGCAAAATCTTGCTCTTTTCTTTTAGGTTGAATGTAACATCCCAAAATTCAAGAAAATGAATAAAGTGGCATTTCATGAATCATGTTGCATATTTTAATTTTCATTTGAATTTATCCTTGGATTTATTAATTTGATTCAAGATTTGGCATTTGGAATTTAATGACCTTCAAATACCTAAATCAAACACAACAAAGAAACTCATGAAAACTTTAAACTACATGCTATAGAAAATAATTTTCTAAAATACTAGAGCCCAAATTATGAATACATATAATTTTTCCAGAATTTTTGCATACAATTTAAATAGCTCAAAAATTCAAAATTGTATGAAAATCAGTCAAATTTGGAGAATTACTGATGTTAAATTATAAGAGATAATCAAGTGAAACAAAATAAAATGGAAACTAGACTCCTTGCTCTACCAACACAAAAAGTTTCAAAATTTTTGAATCGACTTAGCACTCTCAATCAGCTTGACCAACATCTATACCCGAATTGGAGCATTAATTTTTGCAACTGTCAAAAACTGCCGATGCAATCGATGAATGCAGCCTCTCTGTCACAGGCAGTGGGCCCACACAGCCCGGGACCCACCGGTCATCCTCTCTTCCCCTCCTTCTCTCTCCCTCCTCCCTTCCCACTCTCGCCTCATGGCCGCCACTAAGACTGAAGCTGCCCTGTCAGGCGTTGCAGCGGCAAAGCTCGCGCCACCACGCACCTGCTGGGCCAGCCCTTGCCTCCTCCACCCGTACGCCAATACTGCAGCCACTTGCTCCTCTGCACTGCCATAAAGCCGGCCGAGCTCCCCTCCGTCTCCTTTTGCTCATTGCACTTTCTCCTCCCTGCCGAAGGCTTGCCAGAGCAGGAGACTGAGCAGCCGAGCCCTTCGTCCGCGGGAAGAGGTCCTAGGTGAGCTCGCCTACTCCTTTGCGTGCTCCTAGCTGCCATACATCCTCCTGAGCCTGCTCTGTGCATTGCATGCAGCTCGCCGAGCCATCGCCTGCGGTTCTCATCTTCATTCCCAGTATCCGCATGGTGGAGAAGCTTGCTTTGCTGGTCACCATCGCAGCTCAGGTCGCCGCTGTCTCCGAAGCCGTCCCCAGCCGAACGCACCTCCCTGCAGTTCACTACCCCAGCCGAGCTTCGTCCTTTCCAGCCGGTAGAGCCATCGCCATTTTTGCTCCAGTCGAGGTTCTATTGTTGGTAGAGATATAACTCAAGTATTATTCCATGCTTTCTTGTCCTAAGCAACATCGCAGCTCAGTGGTTCTTGTGCTCTGAGTTCAGCCGAGCGACCCAAGTTCTAGTCCCCCTCAAAACCAATTTTTTTTTATTTTTTTGCCCTTTTTCATTCAACTGATCATATCTTTTGTTAGGTTTGTTCAAATGATGTAAAATCAGTTTCTAAATTTCAGTTTTGAAATGAGGAATTAGAATATGATATAAAAAGTTATGTGTTGCTTGCAGAAAAATATTTTTATTAGAGTTTGAATGCTAGGCCCTAAATAGGAATTATGAAGGAAGTATATTTTTCCTTGATCCATAAATCATCAAATAAATACCATAAGTCACTGCAACTCTATGCATTCTATTTCTGCAAAAATATTTAAATTTTAATGTATTCTGAATGAAAGATTGTTAGTTTAAACTCTTACTAGCATGCAAGATTCAAAGGGCTAAAACATTGATCAAATGAGCTTAAAATTTGATGAAACCAGTTTTGATACAGTGATGGGATGGCATATCTCATAAATGGTCAAAATATTTAAACTTTGCTTTAGTTTAATCTATTTGCTAGTTGCTCAAACATTCAATCGGCAAAATGATCAAATGTTCATAACTCTCGCAAGCGAACCTCAAATTCTACCAAATCAAATAATATAACCTTAAAATAAGATATACTAGATTTTTGCTTTAAAATAACATTATTTTGAATAATTTTGAGTTAGGCCATATTAAACCCTAATGATCATATAAGCTTTTCGGCAACCCATAAAATATCTTGTATAAATGGAAAATAATGAGATAATAGCTCAGTAGCATCCTATAATGTTTATGCTGCCATAATATGGAAAAATACTTCATTTATATCCTGCGTAGCATATAAAACTTGTCGCCGTAAACACCTATAAAGATCACAAACTGCACCAAAACCATAATACTTAAGCCTTTTCGGCAATCAGTAAAGTATCACATCCAAATGCAAATTTAAAGAAAAATTGTTCAGAATCAGAGTTTAGAATATATAATACCATACTCTACAAAAAATATCTTAATTATAACTTGCTTTGCATCTGAATCCTACTTAAGCAAAACTCCTCAAAAACTACAAACTTCACTAAGACTATAGTACTTAAGCACTTTCAGCAGCTTGAAAAACAACTCGGCTAAACCTAAATTTTGGGGGAATCAACGCAGAATCGTAAAACAGTATATGGACAACAAAAATATGGAAAAACATTTTAATTTCAACTTACTTATCATATAAAACTTGCTAGAGCAAAAACCCTAAATGATAATGTGGTTAAAGTCACTTGTATGGATGAATGAAATCGGAAGACTTAAACCAAATCATCGGCAATGTAAGAACCATCACATAACCAAGTAATACCAGCAAATCCTAAAATTTCAGATCCGACACATAGAAATCATTCCCATGCATGAGCACTTGAAGTTAAATTCCAAACAAGAAAAACCTTTTAACTAATGTTACTTCTATTAATCCAAATAATTTTAGCATCTAAAATTCGAAGTTATACATGCAAAGATACATAATTTTAGCCTCTTGAATTTGTAAATAGCCTTAGCTATGATTATAACCTTTGCTTCTTATAATAGAGGATGAAAGTAACACATTCAAGAAAAAGCCTCACATAAGCAAAGTGCTAATGAAATCATTATAAAAAAGTGATAAATCAAGAACTCACAACACCTTGTTCTTCTTCGTAAGTTTTAATTTGGTATTTACATCTGATTTCTTTTTGCCCCATTTGATATGGTGTTATTTTCTTTTGTATCGGTTTTTATTATTCAACGCATAGATGACGATAGTTTGGATTCAGTCTTTAACAACGTCTACTACGATCCGGATTATATTCCCGAAGAAGAGCAACCAGGCAAGCACCCTCCTTTGATCATCTTGATCCCATATTTGCAAATTTATGTTGTTTTACCAAACTATATACATGCGTGTATGTTTTGATTACCTGCCATTGTAATGTCACTTGGATTAGACAATACTTAATGTCACTTGGGTAAAACTTGCAAACTTACCATATGTATCGCTTAGACATGCTCATTAGAACAACTTTCAAAATGATGGGAGATGTTTCAACTACTTTGAGCAAACTTTTTTTAAACAGATGGAACCGCGGTATGGTTCCCACTTAATTTGATAAAAATCCAACTAAACTTATGATTTGGACGCGGGCGAGTTATTACTTAACATGAGGCGTGAAAAGGATCTCACGCGTAGTTAGGGGGAGATTCTCGCCTGGGTCAATTAAGGACCGAACTTGATGCTATCACCTAAGTAATTTGGTGCAACCATATGTGCTAGTATGGGATAGCCTAAACTCACTAGATTAGTTGAAGTTCAACCTTGCATTTTGGTAGGCCGAAGTAGTATGGACGATCCGAAGGACTGGTGTCATTCTAGATGCTCCCTTCACTGAGGTGTTGGGGCCCAAGCATTCCAATACAACGGTGCATGCCTTGCCATGTGGAGCGGACCCGATGGGGACATACCATCGTCTAGCACAACACGTGTTGGTCCTGGTCTCCAGACCATGGCAAAGGTTTAACATCACTGTCGCTGGTGCAAGGCTAAGCTTTAACTAGTTGAACGGTTTCATCACAGTCTAGCAAATCGGGTACGGTACGTATCGCGTGACATGATTAACATGATTGCTAGAATGTGTCATGTGGGTAAAGTGTACACTCTCTGCAGAGATTTAAAATCTAATTAATTAGCCATGCTCGCGGTCATGAGCAACTTGGGAAAGTAATGTCAAGTATAGTCTTTGTTTTTGCCAAAACGTTTGGAAACGGTGTTGGTTTGGTATGGAAAACTTTGGGAGCCAAGGATGGCTGTTTTTATTCGCTATTCGCAGCCAAGGAGGGCTGTGGAATGATGGATATGAATTGTACTTTCTGTTATTAGCTTCTTATTAAATGCTCTTTACAATTCCGTTACCGTTTTATACAACATTCACTTGTTAAACAAAATCTACTTTATGCTGAAATGAGACTAGTGTAGAAACTTTTATTCCTTGTTCTAGCTTGCATTTACAATATTTCCATACACTAAAGTCTTGCGAGTACATACGTGTACTCACGGTTGCTTAATCAACATAATATAGAAGACGAAAGGGAAGAATGCCCTGACGATGCTTATTATACTCCGGGGACCGACGATCATGTTGACGGATGAACTTGGGTTTTTCCCAAGTCGGTTGCCTTTGGGTAGGGATGAGCATACCGTTGTCCCACTTTTTTATATGTGTTATTTTCGCTGCACTTTACTTATGGACTTGTAATATTTGGCCGGTCGGCCACTACTTGTAATAGTAAGTAGTTGTACTAGCTCTAGTTTATGTTTATGCTATAACAACTGCTTAGTTTCATGTGTATGTGTTGCAATACATCTCGAATGCGGGATATATGGGTGCTAGGCGTTGATCTTGGGAACTAGCACTAGACACATATCCGGGTACCTGGAATTGTTTTCAACCATCTAATGCATTAACTCGAGCGGTCGTCGTTATTTGACTATTGCTCGCGCTCCCCTCGATGAGTGTGGGCGATACCAAGGTTCTGAGACGGACGACGAGTTCCATGCTTGGATGAGTTGCTTTCAATCCCAATATGGTTGTTCGGAATCGAATCAAAACTCCCTTTGTTGCGTAAGTGTGTACGGTGCAACTAGGTGGCTCATATTTGCTTGAGTGAGGGCCATCTGGTTAATACTCCGTGCACGGGACTTTTGGGTGACAGTGATCATACACTTAAGTGGAGTATGGGTGTCACCTCTGAGTCCAACGCACAAGCGAGGATCGATTGGTATTTTCGGGTGCCCACAAGAGGTGGTATCAGAGCCCATACGACTGTAGGGAACAGCCTTAGTTAGCATGGTCGTTAGTTAAGGATAAAATTTTCTCTCAAAAGATTATTTTCGGTTATATAAACTATTTGAGAAAATGTAGAATGCTATTCTTATCCCTTTGATAGGTTTTCTTTCTCATCTTACCTTTCAAAAGGATTTGGTACTCGTCTTAAATTTCAAAAGTTGGTTTTCCGGAAAACAACACCATAAAAACTTTGATCTTCTCCTTATGCCATTCAAAATTTATTAAAACCAAGTTTCAAAATAACATGAGATGAATTTAGAAACTCCAAAACTTGGTAGTACCAGTAAGAGGCTCTTTAACCTTGCCCTATTCTGAACCGTCTCTTCGGAGACAAGAAATTTACAAGACCTCACATTGTTTCAAAGTTTAGATAGGCCGTAAATAGACAAAAAGGTTAAGGATACTTAGGCTGTTGTTTGATCGACTTAGAGACATAGAAAACTTCAATAAACTTCTGGAATGGGTTAACTCTGGGCTGAGATCAATCCCATAGGATTTCATAAAATTCCCACTTAAGGAACGGGGTTGCAACTCAAAAAGGGGGGTAGTATGCGCAGAATAGTTAATCTGGATAGAACCTCGCTTCTTCAATTTTGTAGGAGAATCTACCAATGAAAAAATTTCGAACATTTTTTCATGGGTATATAGCTGCTCCAGGAAGCTACCCAAAATTTTTCACAATTTTATTAGCTCTGTAATAGCATGTATAAATTCTATGAATCTGCTGGACAGAACTAACTGTATTGCTAAATTTCAGTTTCTTGTTTTTCTTCCTTAACCTCTACCTTGGCTTCCATATAAGGTCTTGCTAACCATCAACTTTCTTGTCTTAGATGGCGCATCAATGGGAGCCTTGCTATTATACATAGGCAATGGTGGAAGGCTCGGTCCAGCAAACGCTTTGGAACATGATACGTCACGCGGGTTTCACTGAACCGCCGGTGTATCTTATCTCCCGTGCTGCGACTAGCCCCGCCTCGTGGGTGTATGCTGTTGAGGTGACTATCCACTGTCGCCACGGTGGGGAGCCAGCACGACGCTGCCACGGGATGGCGCCGACCCTACTGACAGCGCTGAACGATGGGGCTTATGCCACCATTGTCCAGTTTCGCCACGACCTTCCGGAGATGGCGCATCTATGCCCCTACTATCCCTCCCATGAGAGGGATACTTTGGATAACACCTACACCATGCCAGATACCGCTCTAGACGCCACCCTCACATGGCATGTGGGGTTGCTTGGTGCCCTTGACCAGTACCCCCTTCCGTCTTCATGACAAGGTCAATGTTGCGCGCTATCGCATTAGCGTGCTCGAGGGTCACATGGCTTCATTGGTCGACCTCGGCTTCTTCACTCAGGAGGATGTGTTCGGGGAGCCCGATGCTTACGACCACGCGGAGGATCTTCCACGTCCCTTCGGTACCTATCGCTGCGTCATCCGTCAGGTTCGGATGTCAGTGAGAGGCACTGGACATCGCGTCGCAGCCGTATGCACCGACGGCCCTATGAGAGCTGTGCAGGGCCAAACTCTCCACTTTGGCGGACATGAGTACGAGTTGCTGATGCTGGTCACACCCTCATCACCGCCCGCTGCACCCGACACTACCGACACCGCCAACGGTGGTGGTGATGCTTACAGCAGGATCTAGATGACTTAGGAATGTAAGGCTCACTTTTGGGTATTGTTGTGAGCAACTTTTGGATGTACTTTTGAGGCGCCAAAGTTGTAAAAGACGCCAATGGGATGAGTCAAGAACGCTAGGATGACCCCCATGATGTAATCGAACCCTATGTTATGTTTAATTATGCTAATGTTATCGAAGTCTTCTGGAATCATCTAAATCCGTCTTTGCTGTCTGCAATTTTATTTGTGCATGAAAATCAGTTCTGAAATCTGAAATCACATGCCAAATTGTTCTACCTTCATTATATATCCATCTTGAGTTAATACCTTAACTCTTTCACACTTGTTGCTCAATCATCGTGTATGAAACAGGATGCCGGTAACTCGTTCAATAAACACGCTTTTGGCTAGTGGTGTTGCTCATGGAGGCCGTATCCCGGAGGATGAGGTGCCCAATCCAGTGCACCATAATCCTCTACACCCAAGGTCACGCTCTTACGAGGCACAACTCTCCGGTACGCCAGTACGGGAGCATGAAAGTGCTCGTCGTGAACAAGAAGTGCAAAGTGAAGAATTGCCTCCTCCTCCATCAATGGCATAGGTTCTGGTGATGCAAACCCGTCTTCTTGAGTGGATGGCAAAAAACACTGAGAACCTCAATGTCGCCGCTGCTTGCGGTGGAATGGGAGCCATGCAACCTCAATCGCGCTTGGCAGAGTTCCAGCGATCTCGTCCGCCAAGTTTCTCCTAGTCGGCAGATCCTTTAGACGTCGACGATTGGCTTCGTGATATCAAGGGCAAGGTAGCATCGCGCATTGCAATGAGGAAGAGAAAGTGCAGTATGAAGCATACTATCTTCAAGGTGCTGCTACAGCCTGGTGGGATAGCTTCAAAGCTATTCGCCCGCCGGGACAAGTCACTTCTTGGGAAGCTTTCAAGGATGCTTTCTGCTCTGTTCATATTCCCTCGAGCGTCATGGAGATCAAGAAAAGGGAATTTTACAATCTCAAGCAAGGTTCCATGACGGTCATGGACTTCCTTCATCGCTTCAATTATCTTGATCGATATGTCGCTGATGAAATACCGAATGAGGCAAGGAAGATCGCTCTCTTTCGGGAGTGACTTAATGAGGAAGTGTGACACTCTCTTGCTGCCATTGACATCCCCAACATGCAAACCTTAGTGGATAAGGCTATCAGAGTGGAGGATAGTGCTAAGGCCATGGCTGAGAGCTGCAAGCGCAAGTGGATCGCTCAAAAATCAGCAAGCAGCGGTTCCTCAAAATTAAGTGCTTGGCGACCATCCACTGTTCGTTCTTCTGCAGCGTCATTCCAAATACCTCAAGGGCATGTTTCTCGTCCTTCACCACCTGCGGTTCAGCAATATAACCGCGGAGGACAACCTTCTAGAGGCCAAAATAAAGATGCATCCGTCACTTGTTTTGCTTGCAATGAAAAGGGACATTATGCCAGCAATTGCCCGCAAAAGAAGCAGACCGTGACACGTCCTCAACCTCAGAATGTTCCCCCACGTCCTCAAGGTCCAGCAAGTGGACACGGAAATTCTCAAGGTGCCTGGACAGGTCCCAAGCCAGCTCAAGGCTATGGACGTGGCCGTCTCAACCATGTCACTACAGAATAGGCAAGCAACACACCCGATGTGGTGTTAGGTACGTTTCTTGTGCATTGGGCCTGTACATTGGTTTTATTTGATTCGGGAGCATCTCATTCAATCATATCTACAAAATTTGTTGAGCAACAAAAGATCCCAGTCAACTACTTAGATAACAACATGTTAATCTATTCACCTGGATCTGTCATGAGAACAAAACTTATAAGTTTGGGAGTTCGAATTGTGATCAATGGGGTGGACTTTGAAGGTGATCTAATTAACATCAATTCACCGGGACTTGATGTTATACTCGGCATGGATTGGCTATCCAAGAATAAAGGGCACATTGATTGAGCTAACTGAGCTATATCCTTGGTCAATTCCGACGGTGTTCGTATCACCTGCACCTCCGATCGAACCTCAACCTTGCAGCTACCTTCTTTCCACACTCTCTCAGTTCCAGAAGTGTGTCAAGTGCCCATGGTATGTGATTATCCTGATGTCTTTCCCGAGGAGTTGTCGGGTATGCCACCGGATCGGGATATAGAATTTGTCATTGATCTTTTGCCCGGGACATCACCTATTTCCAAACGTCATTATCGAATGCCCCCAAATGAGTTGATTGAATTTAAGAAATAAATCGAAGAGCAGTTAAGCAAGGGTTTCATTCGCCCAAGCTCATCTCCATGGGGAAGTCCGGTGCTATTTGTCAAAAAGAAGGATGATAGTCTTCGAATGTGCATTGACTATCGCTCCTCAAATGAAGTCACCATCAAAAGCACGTATCCACTCCTCAGATTGATGACTTGTTTGACCAAATGAATGGTGCACAAGTCTTCTCAAAAATTGACTTATGACTTGGGTATTTTCAACTCAAAATTCGCCCAGAGGACATTTCAAAGACTGCCTTCACCACTCGCTATGGTTTATATGAATATACCGTGGTTTCCTTTGGACTCACTAACGCACCTGCCACATTCATGAATCTCATGAATAAGGTGTTCATGGAGTATTTGGACAAGTTTGTAGTGGTATTCATTGATGATATCCTCATTTACTCCAAGGATGAAAGAGAACACGAACTTCATTTGCGCAAAGTGCTTGACAAGCTTCGCGAGCATCAACTCTATGCGAAGTTTAGCAAATGCGAATTTTGGCTAAAAGAAGTTGGCTTCTTGGGCCATGTTCTCTCCAAGGGAGGAGTTGCCGTTGATCCAAGCAAGGTGCAAGATGTGCTCGCTTGGGAACAGCCCCAAACTGTTTCTGAGGTCCGAAGTTTCCTCGGTCTAGCCGGATATTATCGCTGGTTTATCAAGAACTTCTCCAAACTAGCCAAGCCCATGACTAAATTGCTTAAGAAGGAAAAGAAATTTGAGTGGTCTTCGGCTTGTGAAGAAAGTTTCCAAGAGCTAAAGCAAAGGCTCACATCAGCTCCAATTCTTAGTTTGCCCGACATACACAAAAGCTTCGACGTGTATTGTGATGCATCCCGTCTAGACCTTGGATGTGTGTTGATGCAAGAGGGTAAAGTTGTAGCTTATGCTTCTCGTCAATTGAAGCCTCATGAAGCTAATTATCCTACTCATGACTTGGAGTTGGCAGCCGTCGTTCATTCCCTCATTCCCTCAAGATATGGCGACATTACCTTATCGGTAATCGATGTGAGATATACACCGATCACAAAAGTTTGAAATATTTCTTCACTCAACCAGATCTGAACCTTAGGCAGCGAAGATGGCTCGAGTTAATTAAGGATTATGATCAGGGTATCCATTATCATCCAGGCAAAGCAAATGTAGTAGCCGATGCTCTCAGTCGGAAGCTACATGCTGCCAACAACTTCATTCTCGTCGACCAACTAGAGTTAATCGAGGAATTTCGCAAACTCAATTTGGAGATAGTTGAGAAAGGTATGTGGCTGCCCTAAGCCTCCAACCCACCCTTGAATCGCAAATTAAAGCTGCTCAAATCAAGGATAAAGGGGTGGCTGAAATTAAGCGCAATATGAAGGGTGATGCGCTATCGGAATTCTCCGAGAATGCCGATGGATTGATCATGCGTGGTCAACGAATATGTGTTCCAAATGATTCCGAAATCGAGGAATTAATCCTAAAGGAAGCTCATGAGACACCATTGTCTATCCACCCTGGGAGTACCAAAATGTACCAAGACCTCCGAGAAAGATTTTGGTGGCCTGGTATGAAACGGGACATTGTCGCATATGTGGCCATTTGCGATGTATGCCAACATGTTAAGGCTGAACACCAGTGTCCCGCAGGAATGCTCCAACCCATGCGGGTTCCCGAATGGAAATGGGATGAAGTTGGCATGGACTTCATTACCAGCCTACCCAAGACGTCATACGGGCACGACTCCATATGGGTGATTGTCGACCGTCTGACAAAGGTGGCCCATTTCATTCCTGTGCGTGTCTCATATAATGGAGCTAAGCTTGCCGAACTATATTTGAATCATATTGTTCAACTCCATGGTGTTCCTAAGATTATCATTTCTGATCGTGGCGCTCAATTCACATCAAGATTTTGGGAAAGTCTGCACGAACTTCTCGGCACCAAATTGTTCTTTAGCACAGCCTTTCACCCGCAAACGGGAGGTCAAACTGAAAGGACAAATCAAATTTTGGAGGATATGCTGAGAGCATGTGTGCTATCATATAGCACTAATTGGGAGAAGTGTTTGGCATTCGCCGAATTCTCCTACAACAACAGCTTCCAATCTAGTCTCCAAATGTCACCATTTGAGGCACTCTATGGCAGAAAATGCCGAACCCCTCTATTCTGCTCTGAGGTCGGTGATAGAAAATTCTTTGGACCAACCATTATCCAAGAGGCTAAAGATCATGTTCGTCTAATCAGAAGCCGTTTGAAAGAAGTGCAGTCGCGACAAAAGAGCTATGCTGACAATCGACGCCACGAATTAAGCTTCGAGGTTGATGATCTTGTTTATCTTAAGGTCTCACTGCTGCGTGGTACTCGCCGATTCCGAGTCCGCGGAAAGCTAGTGCCTCGGTTCATTGGTCCACATATCGAATCATTGCAAAAAGAGGCGAAGTAGCTTATCAACTTGAACTTCCGCCTCAACTCTCCGATGTTCATGACGTGTTTCATGTCTCTCAGCTTAAAAAGTGTCTCCGAGCTCCAACCGAATTCACTCCGTTGGATGACATTGACTTGCAACCGGATCTTTCGTATTGTGAATGTCCAATTCGCATTCTTGACGAAGCTAAGCATCATACTCGGAACCGTCTGGTTAGAATTCTCAAAATTCAGTGGAGTAACCACACCGAGGAAGAAGCCCTTGGGAACGTGAGGATCGCCACAGAGTTGAGTTTCCATCTTTCCTTTAGCGAGTCCAGTTAATCTCCAGGACGAGATTAATGTAAGGGGGGTAGGTTTGTAACATCACAAAATTCAAGAATATGAATAAAGTGGCATTTCATGAATCATGTTGCATATTTGAATTTTCATTTGAATTTATCCTTGGATTTATTAATTTGATTCAAGATTTGATATTTGGAATTTGATGACCTTCAAATACCTAAATCAAATACAACAAAGAAACTCATGAAAACATTAAACAACATGCTATAGCAAATAATTTTGTAAAATACAATTTAAATAGCTCAAAAATTCAAAAACAATATGAAAATGAGTCAACTTTGGAGAATTACTGATCTTAAACTATAAGAGATAATCAAGTTAAACCAAAGAAAATGGAAACTAGACTCCTTGCTCTACCAACACAAAAAGTTTCAAAATTTTTGAATTGATTTAGCACTCTAAATCAGCTTGACCAACATCTATATCCGAATTGGTACATTAATTTTTGCAATTGAAAAAACCACCGATGCAATCGATGAATGCATCCTCTCTGTCACTGGCAGTGGGCCCCACAAAGCCCTGGACCCACCGGTCAGCCTCTCTTCCCCTCCTTCTCTCTCCCTCCTCCCTTCCCACTCCTGCCCGCGGCTGCCACGGCACTAAGCTGCCCCGTCGAAGCGTTGCCGCGGCAGAGCTCTCGCACCACGTAGACGCAGTGAGCCAGCCCATGCCTCCTCCGCCCATACGCCCATACCGCAGCCACCTGCTCATCTGCACTTTCATAAAGCCGGCCTAGCTCCCCTCCTTCCCCTATTGCTCGCTGCACTCTCTCCTCCCTGTCGAAGGCTTGCCGGAGTAGGAGACTGAGCAGCCGAGCCCTTCGTCCGTGGGAAGAGGTCTCAGGTGAGCTCGCCTGTTCCTTTGCGTGCTCCTAGCTACCATACATCCTCCTGAGCCTGCTCTGTGCATTGCATGCAGCTCGTCGAGCCATCGCCTGCGGTTCTCATCTTCATTCCCAGTAGCCGCACGGTGGAGAAGCTTGCTTCGCTGGTCGCCGTCGTAGCTCCGGTCACCGCTGTCTCCGAAGCCGTCCCCAGCCGAGCCCACCTCTCTGCAGTTCACTTCCCAGCCGAGCTTCATCCTTTCCAGCCAGTAGAGCCATCGCCATTGTTGCTCCAGTCGAGCTTCTAGGGTTGGTAGATATATAACTCAATTATTATTCCATGCTTTCTTGTCCCAAGCAACATCGCAGCTCAGTGGTTCTTGTTGTCTGAGTTCAGCCGAGCGACCCCAGTTCGAGTCCCCCTCAAAACCAAATTTTTCTACAAGCAACACGTAACTTTTTTTTGCCCTTTTTCATTCAACTGATCATATCTTTTGCTAGGATTGTCCAAATGAAGTAAAATCAGTTTCTAAATTTAATTTTTGAAATGAATAATTAGAATATGAAATAAAAAGTTATGTGTTGCTTGTAGAAAAATATTTTTATTAGAGTTCGGATGCTAGGCCCTAAATAGGTGTTACGATGGAAGTATATTTTTCCTTGATCCATAAATTATGAAATAAATACCATAAGTCACTGCAATGCTATGCATTCCATTTATGCTGATATATTTAAATTTGAATGTATTCTGATTGGAAGATTGTTATTTTAAACCCTTAATAGCATGCAAGTTTCAAAGGGATAAACATTGATCAAATGAGCTCAAAATTTGATGAAACCAATTTTGATGCAGTTCTGGGATTGCATAGGTCATAAATGGTCAAAAATATTTAAACTTTGTTTTATTTTAATTTATTTCCTAGTTGCTCAAACATTCAATCGGCAAAATGTTCATAACTCTCACAAATGAACCTCCAATTCGACCAAATCAAATGATGTAACCTTAAAATAACATATAATAGCTTGCTGTTCAAAAATAACATTATTTTGAATAATTTTGAGTTAGGCCATATTGAGCCCTAATGATCATATAAGCTTTTCGGCAACCCATAAAATATCTTGTATAAATGGAAAATAATGAGATAATAGCCCAGTAGCATCCTATAATGTTTATGCTGGCATAATATGGAAAAATATTTCATTTGTAGCCCGCGTAGCATATAAAACTTGTCGCCGCAAACACCTATAAAGATCACAAACTACACCAAAACCGTAATACTTAAGCCTTTTCGGCAATCAGTAAAGTATCTCATCCAAATGCACATTTAAAGGAAAATTGTTCAGAATCAGAGTTTAGAATATATTCTACCATATTCTGCAAAAATATCTTAATTATAACTTGCTTTGCATCTGAATCCTACTTAAGCAAAACCCCTCAAAAACTACAAACTACACTAAGACTAGCACTTAACACTTTCAGCATCTTGAAAAACAACTCGGCTAAACCTAAATTTTTGGGGAATCAACCCAGAATCGTAAAACAGTATATGGACAACAAAAATATGGAAAACATTTTAATTTCAACTTACTTATCATATAAAACTTGCTAGAGCAAAAACCCTAAATGATAACGTGATTAAAGTCACTTGTAAGGATGAATGAAATCGGAAGACTTAAACCAAATCATCGGCAATGTAAGAACCATCACATAACCAATTAATACCAGCAAATAACCTAAAATTTCAGATCCAACACATAGAAATTATTCCCATGCATGAGCACTTGAAGCTAAATTCCAAACAAGCAAAACCTTTTAACTAATGTTACTTCTATTAATCCAAATAATTTTAGCATCTATAATTCGAAGTTATACATGCAAAGATATATAATTTTAGGCTCTTATAGTATAGGATGAAAGTAACACATTCAAGAAAAAGCCTCACATAAGCAAAGTGCTAATGAAATCATTATGAAAGTGATAAATCAAGAACTCACAATCACCTTGTTCTTCTTGGTAAGTTTTAATTTGGTATTTACATCTGATTTATTTTTCCCCATTTAATATGGTGTTATTTTCTTTTGTCTCGGTTTTTATTATTCAACGCATAGACGACGATAATTCGGATTCGATCTTTAACGACGTCAACTACGATCCGGATTATATTCCTGAAGAAGATCAACTAGGAAAGCACCCTCTTTTGATCATCTTGATCCCATATTTGCAAATTTATGTTGTTTTATCAAACTATATGCATGCGTGTATGTTTTAAACTTGCTATGTTGTGGGTAATGGTAGCTAAATCCACTTGTATGCATTACCTTTACCTTGTCATTTGATTACCTGCCATTGTAACCTAGCATTGGATTAGACAATACTTAATATCACTTGGGTAAAACTTGCAAACTTACCATATGTATTGCTTAGACATGCTCATTAGAACAACTTTCAAAATGATGGGAGATGTTTCAACTACTTTGAGCAAACTTTTTTTAAACGTAACCACGGTATGGTTCCCACTTAATTTGATAAAAATTGAACTCAAACTTATGATTTGGACATGCCTGAGTCAATTAAGGACCGAACTTGATACTATCACCTAAGTAATTTGGTGCAACCACATGTGCTAGTATGGGATAGCCCAAACTCACTAGATTAGTTGAAGTTTAACCTTGCATTTTGGTAGGACGAAGTAGTATGGATGATCCAAAGGACTGGTGTCGTTCTAGGTGCTCCCTTCAACGAGGTGTTGGCGCCCAAGCATTCGAATACAACGGTGCATGCCTTACCATGTGGAGCGGACCTGATAAGGATATACCATCGTCTAGTAGAGCACGTGTTGGTCTAGGTCTCCAGACCATGGCAAGGGTTTAACATCACTGTCGCTAGTGCAAGGCTAAGCTTTAACTAGTTGAACGATTTCGTCACAGTCTAGCAAATCGGGTACGGTACGTATCGCGTGACATGGTTGACTTGATTGCTAGAATGTGTCATGTGGGTAAAGTGTACACTCTCTATAGAGTTTTGAAATCTAATTAATTAGCCGTGCTCGCGGTCATGGGCAACTTGGGTAAGTAATGTCAAGTATAGACTTTGTTTTTGCCAAAACGTTTGGAAACGGTGTTGGCTTGGAATGGAAAACTTTCGGTGCCAAGGATGGCTGTTTTTATTCGCTATTCGCAGCCAAGGAGGGTAGTGGACTGATGGATATGAATTTTACTTAGTGTTATTAGCTTCTTATTAAATGCTCTTTACAATTCCGTTACCGTTTTATGCATCATTCACTTGTTAAACAAAATCTACTTTATGCTGAAATGAGACTAGTGTAGAAACTTGTATTCCTTGTTCTAGCTTACATTTACAATATTTCCACACACTAAAGTCTTGCGAGTACATACGCGTACTCACGGTTGCTTAATCAATATAATATAGAAGATGAAAGGGAAGAATGCCCCGACGACACTTATTATACTCCGGGGACCGATGATGATGTTGACGGATGAACTTGGGTTTTTTCAAGTCGGTTGCCTTTGGGTAGGTATGGGCATACCGCTGTCCCGCTTTTGTTATATGTGTTATTTTCGCTGCACTTTACTTATGGACTTGTAATATTTGGCCGGTCGGCCACTACTTGTAATAATAAGTAGTTTTAATAGCTCTAGTTTATGTTTATGATATAACAACTGCTTAGTTTCATGTGTATGTGTTGCGATACATCTTGAATGCGGGATATGTGGGTGCTAGGCGTTGATCTTGGGAACTAGCACTAGACACATATCTGGGTACGTGGAATTGTTTTCAACCATCTAATGCATAAACTCGAGCGGTCGTCGTTCTTTGACTATTGCTCACGCTCCCCTTGGTGAGTGTGGGCGATACCAAGGTTCTGAGACGGACGGCGAGTTCTATGCTTGGATGAGTTGCTTTCAATCCCGTTATTGTTGTTCGGAATGGAATCGAAACTCCCTTAGTTGCGTAAGTGTGTACGGTGCAACTAGGTGGCTCATATTTGGTTGAGTGAGGGCCATCTGGTTAATACTCCGTGCACGGAACTTTTGGGTGACAATGATCATACACTTAAGTGTAGTATGGGTGTCACCTGTGAGTCCAACGCACGAGCGAGGATCGATTCGTATTTTCGGGTGCCCACATTGAATACATGAGAAGGGAGAAAAGATGACGATTAGAATGAAAATCTTGGTTTCAGTTTGAAATTTTTATTCAATTTTATTTTCAATTTTCAAATTTTTATTTTTCCTATTTTTGAAATTTTCGGGATGTTACAAACCTACCCCCTTATAGAAATCTCGTCCTCGTGATTTGCAAGGACTGGGAAGTGGAGTGGAAATAGTTCGAAGAATCATTATCCATGCTGAAGGATGTTCTTACGTTGATCGTCATGTATACGTTGGATTGAGAGGACTCTGAATTATTCTGTATTTTGATAGGGTCCAAAGATACCAGAGACGTACCTGGCATTGTGTCAAGCATGTCATGAGTTTCTTCCGTGGTCACGTGATGTAGATGACCATGGTTGCAGCTTTGAGTTGGAGTAGAAGCAGGTCTAGGGGCTAGTCAGTTCTTCTTAGGGAAGCTACGGCGTAATGCCCCTGCTCGTGACAGGAATAGCATATTATAGAGAGCAACTTCTTTCTTTGATCATTGTTTCCTGATGTAGTGTATTTTTTCAAATGCCTCTTCTTCTGATTCTTTGGGCAAACCACTCTCGATTTCCCACCTACTCTTGGAGTTATAAGCTTGACTGAGGTGACTTCGGTATGACCAAGGCTGCAGAAGATGTTGATCGTCTTTGTGGGCATTGACTAGCATAATGACCCTTTTCGTGACAGTTGTAGCATTCACGTGCCTCTCGTGGTGCTTTGTTGGGTGCAGTTGTATGCCCAACATTGTCCTTCTTGTGAATCTATACTCGTTGCTTGTTAGGATATTTTCTAGCCCAATGACCTTCTTCTTCACACAAGAAACATGCTGATGGTGATAGCCACTTACTGCTTTCTTGATGAAGATTGTCAAAGTGTTGCTTCTCCAACTCCTCAATCGACTCTTTCTGTGCAACTGACATTTTCCTTTTGGTTGCCAAATCCTGAACAACTGCAGCTCAAAATTTTTCTTGCTGATGCCGAATTGCAGTGGCAACTATCGAATCTAAGGAGCATTGGGCTGCGCAATGATCTCGACCTTCACAAAGGTAACATGTGATGTTGCTCATAGGAAATTTTCCATGAGAATGATTTCCTTCACAACTTGAGCAATTGATCGCATGTTCATCAGCAGAATGCCCGATTTCTCCACAACGAATGCACGCGCGATCTTCGGATTTGTTAGGCTCAAAACACTTCAAAGGACAACATCTAGATATCAAATAAGGTGTAGGAGTAGGTTTTTCATCTGATCTTCTCGCGAGAACTACGCCAAGGTTGGCAGTGTTCTGTACTATTTGCTTGAGAAGAAGGGGGTGCGTCTGGAAATTTTGTTCGGCCATGACGAGTATCTGTGCCATGGTTGGCTATTTTGGCGGTTGTTCTTCTGGGTTGGTTTCTTGCGGGTTGTAGGAAGGTGGAGAATTATGACGATTGCCATGTCGAGAGGAGGTTGCTCTGGCTAGATGTTGGGGATTTGGTTGGGCTGAGGTAGCGTTGTCTTTTATTGGAGATTGAGAGCCTTGCACGTCTTTACTTTCCATGATTTCACCGAGAGACTTTGTCATAGGTACCCTGCAGCGATATAGGGTCACTTAGATGAGATCCTATTGGGTTAGGAGGAAACATTTCATTCCTTAAAATCTTCTTAATTAAGGTTTTTTATTAAATAGGGTTGGCACATCGTAAATACTCAACCTGAGGGTTTAGTGTTTACGAGAGTAACCCAAGAAACAATACAGAAAGATTTCACGACAGATCTCTAAAGTACAAAAGATCACATATTCAAAACCAATACACAGGGGTCTATAGTTACTCTTTAGCTACAAACCTAGCGTATTTAATCTAACGATGCTACCTCTAATGCGGACACTTGTTGGGAATCCTCTCTTTGTCCTTAAGGCACAACTCGCGGTTGATTCAGACGGAGCCGAGAGAACAAAGTGTCCTCTCATTGTTGACGTGAGACTACTACTAGTCAATACCGTCATCTCCACTCATTTCCCTTATTTCCCCCATAACTAATGTGCAGTGATTTTTCTTTTCAAAAAGGCAATAAAAAGAATTTGGAAAATATATAAGGTTAGTTTTATTGCATAGGTACATCATGATGAGTACATAGGACATCAAGGATTTACGAATGACCCGAAAAAGAGAAAAGGACTAGATAGGTTCATCAATTATATTTACAAGATTGATAGATTGAGAAGATCCCAAAAAGTTTTTTGAAGAGATTTAAAAAGATTTGGATGCAACTATTATTGATCACAATTATCCTGGGATAATGATGGCATCAATGATAAGTTGGTACGCCAGTAGGGAGAATGAGAGATAACACATGTTTTCACGAACATTGTTAGTAAGTACCTAAGTTACCAAGTATAGATAGTTCTCAAGATCGGGATTCAG
The DNA here is from genome assembly GCA_036346275.1 of Otatea glauca. NCBI lineage: Eukaryota > Viridiplantae > Streptophyta > Magnoliopsida > Poales > Poaceae > Otatea > Otatea glauca. The sequence goes on along the minus strand of CM070713.1, from coordinate 35,583,767 downwards.
ATCGATACCGAGTAGATTTTGGATAAGGAATAAACATTGAGATCTTGATTCTAGAAAGTTAGTAGAAACATAAGTTAGTTAAATCTTGCATAGATAAATTGGATGATAGATCGATACTTTTCCATCTGATGATTCGTAGGCTTAATGATCGATTTGATGATTCATGGACATAGATACAAACTTGAGGATTCATAGACATAAAGATAAATTTAATGAGTGATAGTAGATCGATGATATAATGATAGACAAGAGCTCACACTTGCATAGCTTCGAAGAGATAGATCAAGATTGAATGTCATAGTTAAATTGATATGAGAAGAATGAAGAGCATTATCCGTAATGCGATGATGATATTTGCCCTGCAATGAGATGCACTTGATAATTAGGGTACACTAGTGAGATTCACATTCTTTTATGGGAGTAGATGTAAATGAGGATAACACAGATACTCAATGATTTAGAATGATTTAACTTGGGGAAAGGTATGCGATACGTCGGAGTGATTGAGATGGAAGTTAGGATGCATAATAACTAGAATGATCTGGAGAAAGGCAGAAAATTCACTTCAGGGAGAGTATACAAGTATGATGATAAATTTGGACAGCTACACGGTTGTTGATGAGATCACTTCGAAGATACATTACATATGCAACTTTTAGAACGAAGGTGTTTGACTCAAATTGGTCATTCGTGTTTTGAGCAAATTTTGAAAAGGTTACAGAATTTGGAAGCATAGATGAAAATAATAATAGAGATAGTGAATCAAAATACAAGAGAAAATTTTGGTTTGAATCAAAAGTAGGGAAGAGTTAACATAAACCGTATACATTTTCATTTTAAACATAGTAAGAAAATGCTAAATATTTTTATTAAAATGCATGGGTACAATTTGCACGCACCCCATCTGATGGGATAGCCTTTTCTACAACTTGCGCATGGCATCAAAATAATCAAATATTGCCTGGGAGAGGCATTAAAATAGAAAAACTGTGATGCTAAAGGTTCTGTCCAGCTGGTTTGTAGAATTTTTAGGTACTGGTAAATAGCAAATAAAATTACAAAAAAATTTGGGTAGCTTCCTGGAAGAGCTTTGAACGTATGAAGGTTTACCTGAAAAATTGTAGAAATAGGGTTCTATCTAGAATGGTTGTTCTGCGCGCACTACCCCCGTTTTGAGGTTCTAACTCTCGTTCCTTAGGTCGGAATTTCACAAAATCCTACGAGCTCAGTCTCAACCTAGTGATGACCCATTTTAGAATTTTATAGAAAATTTTATATGTCTCTAAGTCGAACAATCAAACAATTTGAAGGACCAAATGGCGAACAGAGGGGGGGTGAATGGTCGCAAATAAAAATTCCCCCAAAATACTCCAACAAAAACCTCGACAAGATCGCTCAAAAGGAATTGTGAAAAACCCGAAAAACTAGACAACTATGTGTACCCCAAGCTTGCATGGATAAGTACCATAAAATATGTGGGGATTTTTGAGTCACAATCCTGGTTGTCTAGTGTCCAAGATAAAGAGGAATCAATTCAAACTCTTGCTTTTAGAAAGGACATCAATTCAAATCACAAAAGTCACTTTCAGAAAAGCAAAGCAGAATTCCCAGAACTTGTCCTCAATTTGCACAGGAGGTTGGTGGGTTTCTGTAGCTCACAAAATTTTGAGACTTTTTCTCCTGTGAGCATCAGAGTCTTGAAGAACTCCACCAAATTTCTCCTCAAAAGCCTTACAGAAAAAACACGAAAAATCGAAGAACACAGTCTGGTCAAGAACTTGAGCAGAACGTTTGGGGCTCAGTTTTCACCTCATGGCGCCCAAACGGTACAACAAGTGAACTCCAAAATTTTTCTGCAAGCGGATATCAGAGTCCCGCACCTCCTCCAACAAGAATCACTCAAAAGGATTTTTCTATATTTTACAAAATCAAACACTGACTGCTGCGCGAAGAACAAGTTCAGAACAAAGTTGGAACTTGAAAGAAAAGATGTTCTCTACTCAATCCAAGAGTGCAAAAGAGATGTAAAACCATATGAACACACTCAAAACATCCAAGAACAGCAGCATTTAGAAGGAGGAGGCAAATCCAAATTACTTGAAAGTAAATTGCGGGAATGTAATTGCGGAAAGTAAATGCTGAATTTAAATTGCGTAAAGTAAAGACATAATGTAAATGCATAAAATAAATTCAGAGGTGGATGAATAAAACTTTCATTTCTGGAAGGAGGTTACAAAGCCTCACATTCATGTGGGCAAAGCTCAAATGAGCATCAAAACCTCAACACCTTCAAGGGAAGGAGGCTACCCTCCACCCCTATTTATACTACTCTTGGGCCACCTACCACCCTTGGATGAGTCCCTCAACCCTAGAGCACTCATCTAAGGGCTAGGATTAACCCACACACACAGCCATGCAAGGGCTAACCCAAAACCCACACACATACCGGGTTTTCTTGCAGTTTTCAAAGCATACTACCTAGACCCGCTAACCTATCAACTAGACCTCAATCCGACGGTCCTCATTGATCCACGCGCATCTAGCTAGCATCATCTCCTTTCCTTGTCTTCTTGACTTGCCCGGACTCCGTCTCCGATCATCTTCCGCGATCTCCCAACCGTCTGACCTCCGACTCCTCGCCTAGTCCCGGTCATCCTTCGCCTCACCATGACCTAGCACCGTCGTCCCGCAACCATCAAAAACAAGGAAACTCCTCACATAGCAATGCCCACAAAGATGTGCAATAAACCATGCAACTCACCACTACCGTGTCCATACGGCCGGTACAACTCAAATTGCTTCATTTTGAAAATCAATCCAAATCAAACTCAAACTTGAGCACACCTTGCTCAAATAAAGTCAAATACTCATCACAAACATGGATGGACCTCCACATGGTCCTTCAATCTCCCCTTGATGAGTATATTGACAAACCACAAAAGGCATAAATTTGAGTTTGAAGAAAATGAAGAAGAAAGCAATTTTAGTTGCAAAGTCAAACTTGGTCCAAAGATAGAAATTAAATTAAACCATGACCAAGTTGACGAAGAGGAATTTAGATTTTAGAGTTAAATTTAACAAAGAGCAAGTTTTCAACAAAACTCTAAAATCCAACTAAACATGTCAAATGTGATTATGAGATTATGATCCAACAAGTAGTAGCATAGTTTTAAAAGATCATAATAACCAAATAAGCATTCACATTTTATCTTTTAGTGATGCCTTTTCTACGTTTTCTCCCCTTTTGGCAATATAGGCATCAATTTTTTTATGTATGCATGAAATGCAATCGAAAGAGCTTTGAAGATTATCCATTTGATCAAAATGGAAGGATATTACACCAAGCTTGTCAATTTCGAAGATGACTAAACTAAGACATGTCCAAGTGCAAATACGAGCTTAGTTTTGAATATTTCATTTTAGCAAGATTTGACAAGTGCAACACTTAGCTTTAGTTTCAAAAATAGAAGAATAGCAACTCTAAGGATCAAAAGGAAAACCTAGAGTTCAACCTACTCAACACGTTGGGGAATCTAGAAGAGCATACAAGGTCCTTCGGGCTCATTTATCACTTAATGCAAATTTTGATTTATCATCATACAAGACATAGCGGGTGCAAATGTTTGACATTATTTGCATTCTTTACCCACATATGTCTTTGTTTTTAATTTATTTGCATTTTCTTTTGACAACCAATTGACTCAAGCCGTATCGACCATCTCAAGATGAGCTCTTAAGAGGATGGTCTAGGTCAAACACGATGTATTCCAAGTTTATCCCAAGTGCAATGGGAAGCGGTCTTGTGAATACAAGGTGTTGAGTCGTATGTGCACAAGAAGAGTCAATTTTGTTTAATTTTCATTTTTAGCACAACGATTCATGAGCAATTGAAGGACTCTGCATGGATCAAACTAGTTTCACCCAAGTTGCTATAGGGACTCTAGAGAACTCCTAAATTTCTCAAATTATGGCACAAACCTCTAGAGAAGAAACCTAGCAAGTAAAAGCAACAAGTTTCATCAAGTTTTTCATTTAAGGCTTATTTCATTTTTAAGCTTAGCAAGTTAAATGAACTTGGACATACCTAAGCTAGTGATTTTCTTCAAATGATGTAGCATGGTGTATAGCATGAAGAAGAAATCAATTGCATAATAGACAAAGCTCATAAAGCAGAAAATGCAGTTTAAATGCAATGCATGAACAGATTCCCAAACTCCCCTCAACAAATGAATCAATTTTAAGCTCAAATCTGGTTAAAGTTGAGTTATTATCAAGATTAGGCATAAAGAAAACCCGAATGAACTCAATAATAACCGAAAAACAGAATGAGGAGAAGAAGTCGAGAAACTGCAAAACCGGATGGCTATAGAGCATAGAAAGATAGAAGAGACTCACTACGGCTCAGACTCGCTCTTATCTTCCCAGTGGTGACATAGGGAAGTCGACTCTAGATCCCAACTAAGGAGTGCACACGCACCTGCCTACCCAGAGGCCCAATACCGCTAGACTTATAAGACTGTGAGGGAACTCAACCTAGAGAGAAGAGAGAACAACTAATCACGCATGATAGCAACCTAAAGCACAAGATAAGAGGTCAATGCAAGGCATGCCGAAGTCTAAGTGAGTGAACTCAACTCAAGAAAACAAGCCCAAAGTCACCCGGAAGAAACACAAAGAAAAGAAAAGCTGGAAGAAAACATATAATACATAATATACAAACCAGCTCCCCTCACGAAAGGCCGTAGGGCTCACGACTCAAGCTCACTCCTCAAGGCAACAAATCTGAGCTATCCAAAGGCTTGGTGAAAATATCGGCTAATCAAGGTCACTCTCTGAATCAAGCGCGATATCTCCCTTCTCCACATGGTCTCTAAGGAAGTGATATCTAATATCAATGTGCTTGGTCCGGAATGTTGTACTTGGGTTTTTAGCAATGCAAATAGCTGAAGTGTTGTCAGAGAAAAGTGGCACACTCTCTATCTCTAACCCATAGTCCCGTAAGGTCGATCTCATCGAGAGCACTGCTCAAACAACTAGTCGCAGAACATACTCGGCCTCGTGGTGGATCATGCAACTCCGGATTGCTTCTAGATGACCAAGAAACAAGAGAAGTGCCAATGAATTGGCAAGTGCCGAAGTGCTCTTCCTATCTATCCTACACCAACAAAGTCGGCATCGTAAAAGGCTCTAAGAGATAGACAAGAAGACGAAGAGTACCAAATACCATAATCGGTGGTAGCACGAAGGTACTGAAGATGCGCTTGATCGCTTTGGCGGTGAGAGGCGCGAGGAGAAGCTTGAAATCGAGCGCACGCACACACAAAGAAAATGTATGTCCGGCCTCGGCGTAAATCTACTAGGTGACCATCCTTCTTACTGTAAGGTGCATGTGTACTTCGCCTTGCTAGAGGCGTAAGCAATAGGAGTAACACCCTTCCTTCGGTCAAGTCCTATGGACAACCCCAAAGAGACCTAAACACGGTGGTACTCACTTTGGGAGCTACCACAATCTCACCACTCTTGGAGCCACGCACTATGGTGGGAGGATGCGCCGAGCGTGCTCAAGGATCAAATCCTAGACCTTGATTGAATCTACTAATCTTGGATTGGTCTAGAATAAGATTGAGCTTCTTCTTGCCTCCAACAAACTTCTCGAGAGTGCTCATAAGATACTTGGCAATCTCGGAAGAAAGAAGCACAAGAAGAACAGGGGAAGGAGAGGAAGAAGAACCGAAAGATGAGCTCTCTCAAGACGTGCATTTTTCTCCTCAAAGACGGCTGCCTCAATCTTGAGGGCCTTACAAGAAACGCATAAGGAGCATCTCTAATTCTATGGGCTTGGTCTTCTAATTTCTTCCTAAGCTCGACATGGATTTTATCCAAGTCCCCACAATCTCAATTACATCGCAAGCAATATTTTTGTGACTTATCTAGTAAGTCCTTAGCAAGTTTAGCACACTTGACATTCGTGGTTTCATTGTCAAGTTTTAATTGCTTACACCCTCACATGAGTGACCGGGTCCTTAGAAGCATGTGATTCAAGTTCATTGTTTCTAGCGAAAGCTTCCTAAGGTGTTCGCTCATGGCATCAATTTCGCAAGCAATTTAGGGCAATTAGAGCATGATGGAGTGGAGTGAGTATGAAGAAAACTAGCCTCAACAGAATAGCATCAACGAACTAGTGCTAGCATTCTTCAACCTAAGACCATCAAGTTCAACAAGCACACTATCATGTATGGTCCTTAGGTTCTCCAACTCCACAAGAATAGCATCACACAAAGAGCAATCATCAGTGACTCGGGAGGGAGAAGATCTAAGTGAAGCTAACTCCCGAGTCAAGGTACCTACTTCCTTCTCAAGCTCCGTACACCTAGCTCTAGCTCTAGCATGAAATTTTTCTAATTTGCAGAAAGCTTCGTTGAGCTGGTCATAGGAGGGTACCTCGTCCGAGTCATTTGTAGAGCTCGAGTCGCCGATGTCGTTGGTGTCGGCCATGAAGCACATGCCGGAGAAGTCGTCGCGCCTTTCTTCTCTTGCGGATCATCCTCGCCTCGTCGCTCCATGTCTCCGTGTCGGAGAGGTTGATGTCGCAAGCGCGGCAAGGGCGCGTGGAAGAGCTTCTTGTTCTTGGAGAAGTTGCGGTACTTCTTCTCGTGCGCCGTTCACGAACCGGAGGCTTCTTGTTGCGGTTCTTGTCGGTGTAGTCGTTTTGCCCAAACCGCCAACGTCATTCTTGCCCTTCTCCGGCTTGGGACAGTTCGCGAATGTGGTTGGGGCCACCACACTCAAGCAGTGATCATGCCACCTCTCTTCCTCTCTCTCACCCTCTTGTATGCATGAGAAAACTTGCGAGCGAGAAGAGCAAGCTCATTTTCTGGAAATTTTTCCAGTTGGTCATCGCTTAGCTCGCAAAGGGCGGAAAGAGAGAAACCAATAGAAGGATCAGAAGAAGAAGATCCAATGGGATCGGTGACCAAAGCCATCGACTGAGATTTCGTCTTCCGAGAGACGACATCGATCTCATGAGTCTTGAGGCGGGAATAAAGCCCGTCAAGAGTCAGAGTCGATAAGTCGGTGGTGTCCTTGATGGTGGTCACCTTCATCTCCCAAACCCGAAGGTCGAGTGCGGTCAAGAAATGCCGAGCATTATCCGAGTCAGGGTATATGCAACCAACTGCTCGGAGGTCGCTCAAAATCTTTGTAAACCGACCAAAACACTCGTCGAGACTCTCACCAGCGCGTTGATCAAACTTGTTGTACTCGCGCTTGAACTGGTCCTGCCTCACAGTCTTGATTTGAGTAGAGCCCTCATGGTAAGCATCGAGGGTTACCCAAATCTCGTGAGCGGAGCGAAGGTGAGAAATCCTATCATACTCACCGCGGCTAAGACCCTGTATGAGAATGTTCCTTGCCTTAGCATTCGCCTCAACGTCAACCATATTGATGGCCGTGACATTTTCATCAGCAGGAACCTCATACGGGAGTTTCACCTTCTGCCATATCGTAGCCCTAGGCAGTGATGTATGACTCCATCCGGACTTCCAAAAGGAAAATCAACTCCATTAAAGATTGGAGGCTTGGTGGAATATTTGTCCGTCGCCATGGCTCTTGAGACCGGTCAAGATCTATGGAAGAGCAAAACCGCTCGATACCAATTGAAGGACCGAAATGGCGAGCAGAGGGGGTGAATGGTCGCAAATAAAAATTCCCCAAAATACTCCAACAAAAACCTCGACAAGATCGCTCAAAAGGAATTGTGAAAACCCGAAAACTAGACAACTATGTGTACCCCAAGCTTGCATGGATAAGTACCATAAAATATGTGGGGATTTTTGAGTCACAATCCTGGTTGTCTAGTGTCCAAGATAAAGAGGAATCAATTCAAACTCTTGCTTTTAGAAAGGACATCAATTCAAATCACAAAAGTCACTTTCAGAAAAGCAAAAGCAGAATTCCCAGAACTTGTCCTCAATTTGCACAGGAGGTTGGTGGGTTTCTGTAGCTCACAAAATTTTGAGACTTTTTCTCCTGTGAGCATCAGAGTCTTGAAGAACTCCACCAAATTTCTCCTCAAAAGCCTTACAGAAAAAACACGAAAAATCGAAGAACACAGTCTGGTCAAGAACTTCGAGCAGAACGTTTGGGGCTCAGTTTTCACCTCATGGCGCCCAAACGGTACAACAAGTGAACTCCAAAATTTTTCTGCAAGCGGATATCAGAGTCCCGCACCTCCTCCAACAAGAATCACTCAAAAGGATTTTTCTATATTTTTACAAAATCAAACACTGACTGCTGCGCGAAGAACAAGTTCAGAACAAAGTTGGAACTTGAAAGAAAAGATGTTCTCTACTCAATCCAAGAGTGCAAAAGAGATGTAAAACCATATGAACACACTCAAAACATCCAAGAACAGCAGCATTTAGAAGGAGGAGGCAAATCCAAATTACTTGAAAGTAAATTGCGGGAATGTAATTGCGGGAAAGTAAATGCTGAATTTAAATTGCGTAAAGTAAAAACATAATGTAAATCATAAAATAAATTCAGAGGTGGATGAATAAAACTTTCATTTCTGGAAGGGAGGTTACAAAGCCTCACATTCATGTGGGCAAAGCTCAAATGAGCATCAAAACCTCAACACCTTCAAGGGAAGGAGGCTACCCTCCACCCCTATTTATACTACTCTTGGGCCACCTACCACCCTTGGATGAGTCCTCAACCCTAGAGCACTCATCTAAGGGCTAGGATTAACCCACACACACAGCCATGCAAGGGCTAACCCAAAACCCACACACATACCGGGTTTTCTTGCACGGTTTTCAAAGCATACTACCTAGACCCGCTAACCTATCAACTAGACCTCAATCCGACGGTCCTCATTGATCCACGCGCATCTAGCTAGCATCATCTCCTTTCCTTGTCTTCTTGACTTGCCCGACTCCGTCTCCGATCATCTTCCGGCGATCTCCCAACCGTCTGGACCTCCGACGCTCCTCGCCTAGTCCCGGTCATCCTTCGCCTCACCATGACCTAGCACCGTCGTCCTGCAACCATCAAAAACAAGGAAACTCCTCACATAGCAATGCCCACAAAGATGTGCAATAAACCATGCAACTCACCACTACCGTGTCCATACGGCCGGTACAACTCAAATTGCTTTATTTTGAAAATCAATCCAAATCAAACTCAAACTTGAGCACACCTTGCTCAAATAAAGTCAAATACTCATCACAAACATGGATGGACCTCCACATGGTCCTTCACAATTAATAGCCTAGATTCCCTTAACCTTTTATCGACTTGCGGCCTATCTAGCTTTTGATACAAGGTGAGGTTTTGAATTTTTTCATCTCCAAGGAGATGGTTCAAAACAAGGTAAGGTTAGAGAGACTCATGCTATTCCTAGCAAATTTTAGAGTTCAAAAATTATCATTCATAACTTTGAAACTCGGTTTTGATCAATTTGAGGAGCGTAAGGAGTAGAGCAAAGTTTCATGATGTTGTTTTCCAGAAAATCAATTTTTGAATTTTGAGATGAGCTCAAAATCCTTTTGAAAGGTAGGATGAGAAAAAAAACCTATGGAAGAGATAAGAATAGCATTCTACATTTTCTCAAATAAGCTTTTATAACCAAAAATAATCTTTTGAGAGAAAGTTTTGTCCTTAACTAACGACCATGCTAACTAAGGCTTTTCCTATAGTCGTATGGGCTCTGATACCACCTCTTGTGGGCACCCAAAAATATGAATTGATCCTCGCTCATGCGTTAGACTCAGAGGTGACACCCATACCCCACTTAAGTGTATGATCACTGTCACCCAAAAGTCCCGTGCATGGAGTTTTAACCAGATAACCCTCACTCAAGCAAATATGAGCCACTTAGTTGCACCGTACACACTTACGCAATCAAGGGAGTTTTGATTCCATTCTGAATAACCATAGCGGGATTGAAAGCAACTCATCCAAGAACTCGCCGTCCGTCTCAGAACCTTGGTATCGCCCACACTAACCAAGGGGAGCGCGAGCAATAGTCAAAGAACGACGACCGCTCGAGTTTATGCATTAGATGGTTGAAAACAATTCTAGGTACCCGGATATGTGTCTAGTGCTAGTTCCCAAGATCAACGCCTAGCACCCACATCTCCCGCATTCGAGATGTATCACAACACATACACATGAAACTAAGCAATTCATATAGCATAAACATAAACTACAACTATTACAACTACTTACTATTACAAATAATGGCCCATCGGCCAAATATTACAAGTCCAAAAGTAAATTGCAGCGGAGAACAAACATATACCAAAATGGGGACAGCGGTATGCCCATTCGATAACCCATAGGCAACCGACTTGGAAAAACCCAAGTTCATCCATTAACATATTCGTCGGACCCCGAAGTAAAGTACGTGTTGTCGAGGTGTTCTTCCATACCATCATCTATATTATTTAGATTAAGCAACCGTGAGTACACGTATGTACTCGCAAGACTTTAGAGTATGGAGATATTGTAAATGCATGGCTAGAACAAGGATAACAAGCTTCTACACTAGTCTCTTTTTTAGCAAGAAGCAGATTTTGTCTAACAAGTGAATGTTGCATAAAAGAATTGTAAAGAGCATTTAATATGAAGCTAATAACAGTAAGTACAGTTCATATCCATCATTCCACAGCCCTCCTTGGCTGCGAATAGCGAGTAAAATCAGCCACCCTTAGCTCATGAGTATACCCATCCATTCCAAAACCATTTCCAAAAGTTTTTGCAAAATAAGACTATACTTGACATTATTTTCCCAAGTTGCTCATGACCGCGAACACAGCTAATTAATTAGATTTTAATCTCTGCAGAGAGTGTACACTTTACCCACATGACACATTCTAGCAATCATGTCAACCATGCCTCGCGATACGTACCATACCCGATTTGCTAGAATGTGACGAAACCGTTCAACTAGTTAAAGCTTAGCCTTGCACCAACGACAGTGATGTTAAACCCTCGCCATAGTTCCGGAGATCCTGAACCGATGGTGACCCATCGTGAACTCTCCCCGTGACAAGGCATACACCATTGTATTGGAATGCTTGGGCCCCAACACCTCGGTGAAGGGAGCACCTAGAACGACACCAGTCCATCAGATCGTCCATACTACTTCGGCCTACCAAAATGCAAGGCTAAACTCTAAATAATCAGTGAGTTTAGGCTATCCCATACTAGCACATGTGGTTGCACCAAAACACTTAGGTGATAGCATCAAGTTCGGTCCTATACTGACCCAAGCGAGAATCTCCCCCTAACTACGCGTGAGGTGCTTTTCACACCTCAAGTTTAACCATAAATCGCCTGTGTCTAAATCATAAGTTTTAAGTTGGAATCTTACCAAATTACACGGAAACCATACCTCGGTTCTGCTCATTTAAACCAAGTTGCCAAGCTAGATTGAAAATGTGTCCCATCATTTAAAAGACGTTCTGGTGGGCATGTCTAAGCATGAGCAAAAGATAATTCACAAGTATTACTGCAACATCCCAAAATTCGCTTTAATATCATTTTATTGGTTATTTGTCCATTTTATGTTTTTCTGGAATTTATTGGTTTTTTCTGGATTTATTTGAATTAACTTTAAATTAAGTATATTGGGCTTTTATCGAAAACTATTTAAATTTATGCAAAGTTAAAATAAAGTTTTGCCAAAAATATTTTATCTGAGTTCAAAATGCCTTAAAGTATTTTTGAGATTTTTCCTGATAATTTTAATGCCTGAAACAAGTTAAATGATTTTCTGTAATTATTTTAAACGAAAAATCCTTTTTAAAAAAATGCATGAACAGTAACGGGCCGAGCCCATTTACTGTGCGCACTTGGCCCAAGTCTGTTCGGCCCAATCAGCCCGTCTCAACTAACCCTAGCCACCTCTGATCTCAGCCGTTGAATCTTGATCGTGCGATCAAGATTTGTCCGCGTCGCTGATGCTTGTGATCTGTCGGATTGATGCCACGTGGACGCGCGGATAGAGCCGCGTCGCTTCTCCGTGTTGCCGTCGGAGTCCGCCGCCGCCACGAGACCGTCTCCGTCTTCCGCGCTGCGCATGCCTTCCCAAGCCATCTATTTAAGACGCAGCCCTATGCATTGTGAAGGTCGAGTCGCGCCGCCTTTTTTGCCCTAGCTCACCAAGCCTGGATCGCCGCCTTTTTCCCGTGTGGACTCGTCGGAGTTGTGAAGGAAGCTGTCGTGGGTTTGGCCATTTTTCGCCGTCGTCGCGCCGTCCCGAGTCGTGCTGGTTCTAGATCCGTGACCCTCGGACCGTGACGCATCTACCTCACCGTTCCCTGTCGTCGGATCGTCACGGAAACGTCGTCGCAAACGTCGTCTTCTCCGCTGCCGGTGAGACTGCACCGCCGCATAGCCATCTTCGAGATCGAGCGTCGCCAGCTGTCCGATCTAGGGTGAACGCTTCGGATTAAGCCTAGCAGTCGCATCATCCGGGGTCGTCTGATCTTCCGCGGGCAGTTCTGATCCTGCCATGCGTCGATGATCGGAGCGCGCATCGTGGGCGGCACCGTAGCCAGTCAGACGCAGCCGCGTGTCGGCACGGGTGCCGAAGAGACGTGGACCGGGTCCACGGTGGACCAGATCCAAACTGTGGATTTGGTCTATGAACCAAAGCGACGTGGCGGCTCGTGATTGGTCCGGGCGATGGTGACGTCAGCATGGCGCAATAAATCAGTTTTTCAGTATAAAAATAATTCGGTTAAATCAGGTTTTCTAATTTCTGTATTTTCAGTATTTATTCAAACTTCCAAAGGCTATAAATTTTGCATTTTAACTCTGATTTGAGTGATTCAAACTTCTAAAAATTTGTAAAATTGAGATCTATTTAATGGTGAATTTTATTTGATTTTTGGAGTTCATTTACTCTTTGTTTTGGTATTTATTTGCTTTTCTCCTTCGGTACGCGTAGACATTGAATTGTGCGACGCTTCGGAGGAAGATCCAACAACTCAAGAGCAAGCTCCAGATCAAGATCAGGACCTATTCCAAGGCATGTTGTGCTTTGATCATGTTGAACCCATGTTTATACAAATGCTATATTGTTTTACTTTATTGCATAGTATTTCAAGTATACGATTGTTTCAATCTAAATTGGGATCTAGTTAATCTACCCACTTGACTTATATACCCTGCCTTGTCATTGTATGCCATGATCCATTGTCACCCTAGATTGGTTCATTATAGTTGGTTAGTAATGATAATCAACATGGGATGGTTAGACCGTATTAGTTGCTTAGCCATGCCTTGTCATCACGTGTGTTGGAATCATTGATAATTAATATTGATTAATGGAATATGGAACAACGTTATGAACTTGTGCGTCATGTGAAGTCGTACAATGAGATAGAGTTGTAGTGACGAGTCATGTCACGCAACGATGTTGAATTGTTGATGGCATGTGGTGCTTGGTAATCAACTTGGGTGATAATCACTTAGATTGGGGCAAGTGACAAGGGGCGAGTATGCCAAGGTGGGCCCAATGGGCAGAGGGTATGTGGATGTCTTGCCCTGATCACTTTAAGGACTTAACCTTGCAAGCCTTTGACCTGAGTCAATCATGCAACCACATGTCTGGCATGGGACAACCTAGCTGATTAATTTGCAATGTCTTAGCTTTGGTACTATCTTGGTCGGTGTGAGCTCCCGAGTTTTGGAGTAATTCACATGGCACAAGAGGGGGGCCCTAGATGTGATAACCAGTCCCACCAGTGTTGAAACCTTAGCGGGTGGTACCGGGTTAAGCTAGAGCATTGTAAAGGCTTTGTCATGATCTCTCTGCCGACATACCAAAGGAAGTGTGTTAACCCGGAAGGCACCAAGAGAAGATCATGTCATGTGGGTAAAGTGCATAACCTTTGCAGAGTGTAAAACTGTTCGAATAGCCGTGCTCACGGAATTGAGCAATGCTCGGGAATTACAATTAAGGGTTAGCTTAATTAAATGGACAACTTGGTTGGGATGGCAGAATACCATGTGGAAGATGGAACTTGATTTAGGATTGGAAACTTGGTTTACTTGAGAAATGCTGAATCTATCTATTACTGATATTTGTTTTACAGTCTTTACAATCTATTTATTGTATTTGTTCATAAATGCTGCTTTGTTGCAAAATAACCCTGATAGCCTATCCTTTGGAATAAGCTTTGCATATAGCTATGTTAGAATTGCATTCTGTGCACAACTTGTTGAGTGCTTTATGTACTCACCCTTGCCAACAACAACATCATCAGTTGAGGAGTCTACATCTATGCTGGAGGAGGAGTTCTATGAGGAGACGAATGTTTAGGGTGCAAGCCTTGTCAGTTGTCTGTGGTATACTAAGGGGTTATCTACGTTTTTATTCTACTGCAGTTTAATATGTCATTCAGCCTTGCGAGGCATAGTCATGTAAGTTGACCATAAGATCATTCAACTAGTAGTATATAATATATGATGTCTTTCATAATGTTTCCGCTATGTATGATTGTGATATTTACTGATGTTGAGCCTGTGTGCACTAGCGTGATCCTGGACTAGTGCGGTATACACAGAGGGTCCGAATTTGCATATTCGGGTCCCGGCAATTACCCAAGTGACATCAAGTATTGTCTACAGCATAACTAGGTTACAATGGCAAGCAATCAAATGATAAGGTAAAGGAGATGCGCTCAATTGGATTTAGCTACCATTACCCACAACATAGCAAGTTTAAAACATACACGCATGCATATAGTTTGATAAAACGATATAACTTTGCAAATATGGGCTCAACATGATCAAACGAGGGTGCTTGCCTGGCTGCTCTTCTTCTGGATTATAATCCAGGTCGTAGTCGACGTCGTTAATAACCGAATCTGAATTATCGTCGTCTATGCGTCGAATAATAAGAACCGAGACAAAAGCAAATAACACCAATTCAAATGGGGCAAAAAGAAATCAGATGTAAATACCAGATAAAAACTTACCAAGAAGAATATGGTGATTGTGAGTTCTTGATTTATCACTTTCATAATGATTTCATTAGCACTATGTTTATGTGAGGCCTTTTCTTGATTGTGTTACTTTCATCCTCTATTATAAGAAGCTAAAGTTATAATCATAGCTAAGGCTATTTACGAATTCAAGAGGCTAGAATTATGTACCTTTGCATATATAACTTTGAATTCTAGATGCTAAAATTATTTGGATTATTAAAAGTAACATTAGTTAAAAGGTTTTGCGTTATTGGTACTTAGCTTTAAGTGTTCATGCATGGGGGTGATTTCTACATGTTGGATTTGGCATTTAAGGTTATTGGCTATAACTACGTGGTTATGTGATGATTCTTGCATTACAGATGATTAGGTTTAAGACTTTCGATCTCATTCGGCCATATAATAAAGCTTTAGCAACCTTATTATTTAGGGTATTTTCTCCAGCAAGTTGAAATTGAGATGTTTTTCCACATTTTGGTTTTCTATATACTAGGGAATGTCTCTGGACCATTTCCCCCAATATATATGTTAAGCCGAGTAGGATTCAGATGCAAATCAAGTTATAATTAAGTTATTTTAACAGAATATGGTAGTACATATATTAAACACTGATTCTGAATCATTTTCCTTTAAATTTGCATTTGGACGGGATAATTTACGGATTGCCGAAAAGGCTTAAGTGTTATAGTTTTGGTGCAGTTTGTGGTCATTTAAGGTATTTGCGGAGATAAGTTTTATATGCAATACAGCATACACATGAAATATTTTTATAGATTATGGTAGTATATATATCATAGAATGCTACTAAGCTATTCTTTCACTATTTTCATTTATATAAGAAATTTTACGGGTTGCCGAAAAGGCTAATACGACCATGCTGTTCACGCGGTTATGGTCCAGTTTTCTTTTCGTTATAGCGGCTGCACCTTAAGGGATAATCTAACCATTTTTCATACATTAGTAGGGGATATCCCTAAAAGTGTTTCAAAGTTAGTTCCATGATATTTCACATTTATTTAAGATGTTTTTCATGTATATGATCATTAGGGCTTAATATGGCCTAACACAAAGTGATTCAAAATGAGGTCATTTTTGCACAGCCAACAAGTATATATCATTTTGGGGTCATAGGAGTTGGTTTCGTCGAGTTTGGGGTTTGTTTACGATGGTTATAGCTGTTTGAATATTTTGCCGATTGAATGTTCAACTAGCGAGCAAATAGTGCAAACTAAAGGAAAATCTAAATGTCTTTGACTATTTATGACCTATGCAATCCCACGAATGCATCTTAACTGGCTTCATCAAATTTTAAGCTCATTTGAACAATATTTTAGCCATATGAATTTTGCATGTTATTAAGGTTTTAAACAATCAATTTTTGATTCAAAATACATTCAAATATAAATTTTTTTGCAAAAATAGAGTGTATAGGGTTGCAGTAACTCATGTGATTTATTTCATGATTTATGGAACAAGAGACTATATATTTCCGTCATAACACCTATTTAGAGCCTAACATTCAAACTCTAATCAAAATATTTTTCTGCAAGCAACATAATTTTTTTTCGTAGATTCTAATACCCTGTTTCAAAACTTAAATTTAGAAACTAGTTTCACCTCATTTGGACACTCCTATCAAAGCATATGAAAGTTTGAATGCAGAAGGCAAAAATGAAACATTTTATTGCAAAAGTTGGATTCGAACCCAGGTCCTGCCTGATGCGGTTTTGAGTTGCTCTACCACTGCACCAAGTTGTTGCTTGTGACAAATCTGCATGCAAGAATATTTGAGGTTTACCTCTTCTTACCCTAGAACTTGACTCGGTTGGCAATGGCGCTGGGCTCGCACAGGAAGGAAGCTGGAGAAGGAGTTGCGGCAGAAGGGGAGGCTCGGCAGGGGGCAGCGACTCCGGCTCTGGCAGCCTTGGCGACGGCGGCGACCGGAGCTGGCCGTGGTGTGCCGGCAAGCAAGCTCCCTCCGTGCGCAGCTACTGGGGATGAAGATGGAGGCCGCGGAAATGGCGAAGCTGTATGCAATGCAGTGAGCTACTTCAGGAGGTTGTAGGGCAGCTGAAAATGCGCGAAATGAGAAGAAGAGCTCACCCTCGGTCTCTTCCTACGAATGAGAGGCTCGCTGCCCAGCTCTTGTCCCGACGAGCTCGCAGCACCGGGGAGGGAGGGGCTCGGTCGGCTTTATGGCAATGCAGGGGAGGTAGGTGGCCTGCGGTATGGGAATGGAGGCGGAGGAGGCGAGGCTGGGCTCGCGTTGGCCGCATGGCTTTAGAAGCCTATGAAGGCAGCACCTGGGCTCGGCGAGGCTGTGCCGTGGCAGCACTCTAGCTGAGGCGTGGAAGAGAGAGGAGGGAGGGAGAAGCTGAGGTAGGGGCTGACCAGTGGGACCAGGCCGGTGTGGAGCCCAATGCCAGACGTACGACTACAGCTCCCAAGCTTGCCGAGTGTGCTAGGTTGGTTCAAATATTTCACAAATTTTTTTGCTAGTAGCCCAAGGAGTCCACTTTCCATTTTCTTTGGTTTCACTTGATTATCTGTTGTAGTTTAAGAACAGTCATTCTCCATATTTGGCTGATTTTCATGCTGTTTTTGAATTTTTGGGCTTACTAAATTGTGTGTAAAAATTCTGTAAAAATTATATTTATTCATCACTTGGGCTCTACTATTTTACAAAAATATTTTCTTTAGGATGTTGTTTGGTTTTTCCTTGAGTTTCTTTAATGTGTTAGTTTAGATATTTGAAAGTCATTTAATTCCAAAAGTCAAATCTTGAAACAATGAATGAATTCAAAGATAAATTCAAATAAAAATTAAAATGTGCAATAAGATTCATGGCATGCTACTTTATTTGTTTTTATAAAGCTTTGACATTTGATAATATTATTTTAAATTAATTCTGCTTTTTATTTCCCTTCAACACTAATTGAGTTCACATGCATTTGAGAATTCCTGGAGATGACCAGGGATGATTTTTGGATTTATGTGAATTTTTTTCTCCAGATTTTATCTCTTAAGTGATTTTGGATTTTGCGTAATAGAGTAAAAGATAACAATTTTTTATAATCCATTTTCTGAAAACCCAGAATTCGAGAAAGTTCTGAAAATATGGAATTTCAAAATAAGATTTACCTTTTGAACTTAACTTTAAAGTTTGTTTATTTTGGATCAAAACTTTAATGCAATATCTTGCTCTTTTCTTTTAGGTTGAATACATGAGAATGAAGAAAAGATGATGATTAGAACGAAAATCTTGGTTGCAGTTTAAAATTTTTATTCAATTTTATTTTCAATTTTCAAATTTTCGGGATGTTACATTACTTCGTGTATTAATACCGTTCTCGACTACAGTTGTTCTTTGTCAAGACATTAGACATTTTTCTTGGAAAGCATGTGGTTACCATTTCTAGAAAGCATGTGAAGGATACTTAGCAAACCCTAAACATAAGCCGGAAGTCCGCATATTGTAGTTATCGTTTTTTCAGCATCCTCAGAAGATGCCATTGGCTAACAATGTGCAGTGATACTCCAGCATCAATAGTTTCCTTCACAGGTCCAAGACAATTATCCTTATGTGATGATAGGATCCAATGTTATTTACCTTTCTTAATGCATTTTAACTAATCAAGTTTTGTTTTAGTGCATTTTAACTGAGTTCTTGAACCGAATGAAATTTTCTAATAGATTCCCTTAGGTGGAATTTTCTTCTTGTCATGAATGTACTGGAGAGAGCTTTGATTTGCATGTATTCATCATGTGGGGATGTGGTAAGGGAATTGGCTAGAAATAGTTTTCCTTTATGCTTGGTTTATAGTTTATCACTTATCAGGTTTAGTAATTGACTAATTATACTTTCAGAGAAATGCAAACACTGGTTGGGGTTCTAAGGTGGAGAGCAGTGCAAGATAAGAGCATGAGAGACACCATGATCCTCCAAAGAGCCACAAGATGGATAAATTATGTTTAGTCCTTTGATGCTTGGTATTATATGTCTAGGTTTTATCTTCTTCTGCTTATACTGATCTGGTGAATTTTGTGCCAGTTTAGATCCCTTTTAAAGCATTTGAGGAACTCTGTTTAACTAGATTGTGTAAATTTCATGGATGCTGCTATGCAAGTGTTATGTTGTTCAAGTTTTACAAAGAGAATGTTGTTTTCTTTTGAGTTTTTCAGTAATCAGTATTGCCTTTGTTGAAAAAGAAACACCGCTCATATGACACTTCTTTATTTAAAGATTCACATTACGTTACAATATAGCCGTTACGCTAACCGTTAGAAAAAATTTCAAATTTTAAATTCCGACAATTAAAAATAGCCTGTCAAATTTTTCCCAGTAAAAAATAAACGTGACTCATATAGCGGTTATGAAATATCATTATAATATAAGAGGAAGAAAATAGAGAGTGGGATTTGAGGAATGCTCTTGGAGAGAGAAGAGATATAGAAAAAGAATCTTTTTAGAGAATTCTATATATAGGAATATAGGGATTCAGATTTAAAGAATGTTGTTGAAGACGTCCTAAGTCCTGACCCTATTGCTACCTTGCTTTCCTATCATTTAGCGTCATCCGGCCGTAGGACGTGAATGAACTTGAGAAGGCGATACTAGTTTCCAGCGCACGCAAGTTCACATTTCTTGAATATTTTCTTCCAAATCAATCCCCTCGTTTAATAGGAAGAGAAAAAGAAGACAATTCCCACGCAGCTTCTTACGGAAGCCGTTGCTTTTTTAGTCCTCTAAAATTCGTTTTTGACAAATTTAGTCCTATTTCGTTCGAATTTACGAAACTAGCACCCTTGTTCAGCTTGAAAGGTGCGATAGGCGACACAAGGGTTCGCAAAATCGACGAAAATCGGTGGAAAATCGTGATTTTCGGTCATATCGGCTCGGCTTCTAAAACCGCTCGATAAACAAGTCCAATTCAAAAAAAAAATTCAGAAAATTTTATGTGACGTAAACCGGTCGAAAATCGGTGAAACTCAACGAAAATCGCTTAAAAAATCGTCCGCCAAAAAGTTCAACTCGTCTGTCGATTTTCCACGGAAATCGACCGATTTCCATGAAAACAGACGATTTTTTATTTTTCTTTTCAAAAATTTTGATTTTGAAACTCTACGATTTTCGACGATTTTTGGCTTAATATTTCTGATTTTCGAAATTCGAATTTCCCCTGATTTTTCCCAAACCGATTTTGTTAACTCTGGGCGACACAAATTACTTGCCGAGTTTCGGCTTCGAATCGGCAGGCAGGTTCTGCATTTGGCTGGTGCGGAAGGAATCAATAGCAGCTTCTGCATTTGCCTAGCACGGAAGGACGGAGATTAATTAGTGAATTTGATTAATTAGCAATTTAATTAAGTGATTAATTAAGAAATATGATTAAATTAGTAGAGTTGATTTCTATTGAAGAAGGAGAGCTCGATAGGAATCTTGTCGCGGCATATGATCTATCGAGCTTCTCGAACGCGGAAGGTGATTTGTGGAGACTAAATTTGTAAATAATTTCGGAGGAAGACTATATTTGAAAAAACGTTTGTAAAAAGGCTAAAAAGCAAAAATGGCCTTTCTTTTTTTGATCAGACCACCAGCCGCCTCAATTTTAACATAAGCTGGCCGGTAGTATACGCGCGTACATACAGTATCGGAGGAAAATAGCAGATGCCCAAAGCAAAGGTACGAAGCAGTAGATTTTTTACCGTTCTTAGGGAGTATCTTTAAATTCTTTGTATCTCTTTGCTATCTTCACACCTTAATTTTTGATATTTTTAGTACTAGTCAATGTAAGTCTCGTGAAGTAGACGTACTGCTGCGAAGACAAGTGGAAATTTGCAAAGAATGGAGAGGAACCTTTTGCTGAAGGGAAGCAGGGAGCATTGACCGTGAAGCGTGGGAATGGAATGATACCGAGGGATCGGGTCCTTTATATAGTGCATTCCTTGTTACCGGAACAACATCAAGAGCTGTGTCCTCGTCGCCTGCGGCGTGCGATCCTTGAGTTCCACTGCGACCACATTCCGCACAAGATGATACTCGTCTCCTCGGTCCGACATACACCAGATTGGATACAGCATTGGCAACTTAACCTGCACAAATTCCTTCGTAGCTGCCCAAAAAATCGTGCATATGTACCCTCTATATTCTAGATTTTTGTAATTTTGTCGAGATATATCTAAAAAAACTATATTACTTTTTTTATTATATCTTTAGATTATGGATTTTACTATAATGCATCGTAGTAAATAATATTAAAAATAGCTAAATGGGAGCTATCTAGAAGGAAAATAATAAAAACTCGCCTCTCGAAGTTATAAAATGGCATATATATATATATATATATATATATATATAAAAGCTAAAATGATATGTATTTGACAACGGATGGGAAAGTTTCCTCTGGATGGCCGCAGTCTTCGCAATAGCCAATTCTTTCAATGTGTTTTCTTTAGATTATCTCGAACTGGCATAAAGTCATTGATAACCCTCCACCGAAAGACGCAAACTTTCGACGGGACTTTGAGTTCCATACCTTCTTCTAGACCAGTCTGTTCACCCACGGAAGTTTACGCAGCTCCAGGCCCTGTTTGGATGAGTGGTAATTTCTTGAAAGGTTTTGGGATTTAGTTCAAATTTGAACTAGATCTTAAAACATTCCAATGAAATACCCTAATCCAAGCACCCCCCAGTGGTAGCATTGTCTCGCTCACACGTCGTGCTTGACAGGAAACTATAAGCAGATTCATAGTGTACATCCTATGAATTTTAGGAGCCTATGTTAAGGTTTCAAATTTTATTTTTGGAACACATCTCGAAAGTAACCGGAATCTGAATTTCGGTGAGATTTTGGAATTCCGGTCAAAATCCGGACGAAATTCAAAAAGAAAATTTGAAATCCGAAAATTTTAAGACCGAGAGAACCGAAATTTCGATCGAAATTGCTGAAATTTTGGTAATTTTCAACATATGGTAAAACAGTCTCCCAAGGCTAGAAAATATTGCGAAAAATACGAAAAAATCATGCAATCATTTATCTACATTTCCTATCTGTTTTAATGCAAAATACTAAGTATTTACACAAAAGACCCTAAATTTAGAAATTTCATCAGCATTTCAACTGATTTTTGTATTCTTATAGTTACATTTGGCAACAATCAATATATATTATCATCACAAATGATAAACATGAAATAAAATTGACACAAATGACAATTCACAATTGCATGACAATACACAATTGCATGACAATTTGTAATTCATAAACACTTTTGAAAATCCATTACAACATTAAAATGATGTCGTGCATTCCATCCATCGTATTTCATCCATCACAATTGTTTCGAACATATGTGTTATATAACAAAACAAGTGTGCTTAATCAATTTAGACTGGGTATAGCCATGAGCATGCCACTACAAAGCATACAAGAGCATATACACCACATATATGAGCATATGTGTTTAATCAAAACAAGCATGCTTGATAAACAAAAGAAATACCTATCGAAGCATGTTATTTAGCATTGTGAAATTCTGAAAGGCACAAGTACATTCACAAAATTAGATATACTTTTTCCATACACATAGAGTCATTCATTTTGCAAAATTGCATGTTGCGAAATATCTATGGGAATAAAGTACTACTATAGAAAAGGCTATCACAGACAGTTCAAAAACTTCATCACAGACGGTTTTCTGAACCATCTGTAAGTACATGTCATTGATAATACGGCGTATCATAGACGGTTTCTGAACTGTTTGTGAAACACCAATAACATATAGTTCTTGAACCATCTGTGATCCACATTTGTTTCTTCCTCTATTGGAAGAACTTACATGATTAGTATTTATTGTTGGAATTTTTTTCTCTTTAGATATTTCTGCAACAATATTTACAAGGCACAACTAGTAATAGATTTTATAATTAATTATCTCAACATCCGAGATGCTTCCAACCATAGCTTATCTGATCAGTGTCGTCTTAAAGTCTGAACTTTTGTAGAACTTTTATCTACATTCTTATATTCATGTTGATGGATTCTAAGGTAAAATCCAATTCCATCTATAGTTCGTCCTGAAAGTTGTCATACCCTGATTTATCTTCCACTTCATCCTCATCTCTGAGTGAGAATACCATAGATAGCCTATTTTTACTCTGGTCTTATATAGGAATAGGATTATTTTGATGGTTCTCTACTTGATGAATATATTTGATGAACATTCCTTCCCTTAGGCTCTGTATTAATTTCTAACTCAAGAGATTCTCTTCGATTTACCGAAGATCGAAGAGAATCTATTGAGAAAGGAGTTAAGACCCCAAGGGAAGGAGTTCATCAAATATGGAGTTCATTAAATAGAGGATCATCAAAATGATCTTGTTCCTGCACAAGATCAGAGTAAAAAATAGGTTGTCTATGGTTTTCTCATTTAGGGATGTGGATGAAGTAGAAAATAAATCAGAGTATGACAACTTTGAGGATGAACTGTGGATAGAATTGGATTTTGCCTTGGAATCCATCAACAATAGAATAAGGAAGTAGATGAAAGTGTTACAAAGGTTCATACTTTAAGACAATACTGATCAGACAAGCTATGTCTCAAAGCATCTCGATTGTTTAGATATTCAATTACAAAATCTATAACTAGTTGTGCCTTGTAAATGTCATTGAAGAAATATCTAAGGAGAAGAAAATTTCTAACAACAAGTACTAATCATGGAAGTTATTTTAAGAGAGGAAGGAATAAATGTGGATCAAGATGAGTAAATATTAAGGATAATTCAACACACCAATAAAATATTTATGACTTATGAAGTTTACCTTCGGCATATGCATATCCATAAACAAAGGGTATTTTGAAGTGACAATACGTTGAGAAGATATTATAGCACAAAGATCAACAAGTATACATTGAGAAACAATATTATTTGATAGATCAAGACAAGTAGACCTCAGGACTCAGGAGGCGAATGGCAGTGAAAAAGACTAGATTTTGAAATTATGTTCAAGTGCCCATATCATTTCTCATGTCATATATTTTGTTTGTAGGCTCCATTTTATCTGTGCAATTTGTAGTCACTGGGACAAAGCTTATCACTAAGCAAACAAAAGAAAACGTGAAAAATAAGTATCTTATATATCTCAACAAATTTAGTATGATCGTTTATAATTTCATTAACAAAGATAAACGCCTCACCCTTAGTTCCAATGCACACTTGTAAAGCTCTACCAAACAAAATGTACCCCTTTTGCATAGTTACAACACCTTAGTTGAATGACAAAATTCAAGATAAGAAGTGGCATAACAACATTACATATGAGTTTATCTAAACATCACAGACAGTTCAAAAGATTCTATAAACTTCCATGGAAAATATGTTAAAATAATTAACAATTATGAAAGAACTTGTGGCATTGCTCTCATATGTACAAAATCGTACATTAAACTTACATTGTTAGTCCTTCCATTAAATTTGCACTGGATGAAGCCAAAAAAGTAAAATGAGACTACATTGTTTATTCCTTAATAATTAATATAAGAAACAATTGACATATTTGAATTTCAAATAATGAAATAGTCAAAAGCTTGACATACAGCCATCTAATAGTGGGTTGGCAAAATCTAATGCATATTTTGGCCTATTACCTTTATTTTCCAATGAACTCATCTAATTTCAATGCCTAGTAATGAAGTGTGAATTGAATCGAGTATTTTTTTTTATTTTGAAAGCAGACTGTTGGAATGTCAATCGCAACTACCAACATACAATTGTATGTTGTTCACATTGATATATACCACACCCAAATAAAGACCTGCTATCCACATCCAAATTTGAATATAATAAAACTGTAACTTCCAATTCAATTTGACAAGCAGTGGAATAGCTTATGACTTACAATCCAATCCAATCCAATTTGCTATCCACATCGATATAGTTTATGACTTATGAAGTTTATCGTAGGGCTTAGGGAGGATGAGGCAACAGGCTCGGGGGAGAAGGCCAGGATGGGCTCAGGGGAGGAGGCGGCGACGGGTTTGAGGAGAAGGCGGCATCGAGGATGGGCGACAGCAACATCATCGAGGGTGGTGAAAGATTTCATTTGAGTAAGGAGTACGGCAGACAAAAACCCTAAAATGATATATATATATAAGTGTTATATCACAGACGGTTCGTGATACAAACCATTTATGATATCCTATTATCATAGATGGTTTGTACTACGAACCATCTATGCAGTATCACCGTTTGTGATGTACAGTCATATCATAGAAGGTTTGTGGTAAAAACCGTCTGTGATACTTCACAGCCATTTGTGACATCAGCTTATCACAGACGGTTCTTAGCATATCATGTAATTTTGACGGTCAAGCTAGAAAAATCATCTGTGATTAGCTTTAAAATAGACGGTTTTTGAAAACCGTCTGTGATGAGGCGTCTAATATACACCTTTCTATAGTAGTGAAGCATGGTCATGGGCATGAATCAAATAGTAGTGATGATAGTGGCTCTTTCTAATCGAGTATTAGGGAGAGCAGCACTGCAAGAATAGACCAGATGATCATAAACTCTTTTTTATTTTTGTGTCATAATTTATATATGTATTTTTTTCAAACATTTCACATGTATTCATCATAAAAGGCATTACAATTGTCCACAAAAAAAGTTGTGTGAAATCTGGTCCAAAAATCATGCAAACCGGTCCAAAAAGCCGAAATCTTAGCAAAATTCACTGAGATTTCATCGAAATTTACTAAAATCACTGTAGCAAACCCTAATTTTCATTTTTTTTTATTCCAACGGGATTTGCAATCTTGGCCTCGACTGAAATCCAAAATGTCATCAAGATTTACCAAAATTTCGCTGAGATTTTGAATCCTAGCCTATGCCCATAAATCATGTTACAAACTTGTACATTTTATTATGCATAGAAGTCTCCGAATCAGATCAAAGTTTTATGTTATGGTATGAGCGTGTATGGTCTTAAGAAAAAATAAGATTAAGCTCATAGAGAACCAAAATAACGACATCGAAACAACCACGATGAGATAGAAAAGATGTGGAGAAACCGACTGCAAATTCATTAAACACAATGTCAAAAGAGTGCAAGGGGTTGTTGCTCATCTGGATTCTTTTAGGACCCTTTGATCCTTACCGTATACAATAATCTAGTGCAAAATAATTTCCTAGTATCTAATTCTCTAGTGCATCTCTTACTTTAGATGAGTTAGTTTGTAACTTCTTGGTTTCTTGTGTTCTCCATGACCACCCCTAAGTTTATATAGACCCCTTAGTTCTCATCCAAAGCAAGTAGCAATCCTACTCCTATTGGGATTATGAAAGACCATGTAGAGGTATACCCAAGTGTGTGATGAGTAATTGACTATATTCGAGCTTTTGGTGATCAAGGTTGAGTTTGATTTGAGTCTGTTCTAGTCAAAGATCAGTGGTCGGACCTCGAGTGGTCTGAACTTTGGCTGGCAGAAGACCAGTGGTCGAACCTGTAACATCCCAAAATTGGAGTTTTGAAATGTTTGAATTTGAAATTGAGCAATTTGCATTTTCTTTGATTTAATCAAAGCTCAAATTGAATTTTATATTTATAAAAGGATTTAATTTGGCTAATCTATTCATCAAATAAACTATTTTCAGTTTTAGTTGTGTTCATTATGCCTCAAGGAATTTTTCTGTATTTTTGGAGATTTTTCTGAATTTATTTGCTATTTATTTGAATTTATTTTATTTTATTGGAATTTCTAGGATTTTATTAATTCGGAAAATGATTTCTAATTTTGAAAATCCTTCGTGGGCCGTTTCTTTCGCGGCCCGTTCCTATTCCCCGCTCGGTCCGGCCTAGCTCCTCCCCGTTCGGCCCGTCGCCCGCGCAAAGCCAGCCCGCCAGCCCGCGTCGAGTCCGTCGTCGGATCCGTGCCGCGCAGACGGCTGTGATGCAGCCGTGTCGCTCTCGCCCGCCGCCGCCGCCGAAAACCCTAACCCTAACCTCGTCGCCGCCGCGTCCGCCCCAATTTCGACGTCCATGTCACCCGCCTCCCGAGGCTATTTAAAGCCCTGAGGACCCCCCGCCCGTGGTTCCCCACTTCGCGCCGCCTCGTTTGACCTAACCCTTGCTGCCCGAGACGCCACCGACTTCGCTCACGAGCTCGCCGAAGTCCTCCGCCACCGTCGAAGCCTTCCGCCGCGACGATCTCCTTCTCCGGTGAGCCTCCGCTGCCGCTTTTGGTTGCGTCGAGTTCACCGCGACGCCCTTTTCCTTTTGCTCTAGATCCGATCGTGTCTCATCGCGTTTTTGCGTGCAGCCGCGCCGTCTTTTTCGGCTCTGGCGAGTTCGCGCTACCGCCGAGCCGCTTCGTCGCCTCACGTCGCCTGTGCCCTGCTGGCGCCTCGTCAGTGCCGCGTGGCCGCCACCTCAGCACCACGTCGCCTCGCCTTTCGCCCGGTCAGCGCCGCCTCGTTCCCAGCGCCCACGCCTCGTCAGCCATCGCTTGCCCATTGCGTGAAAGCCGCGTCAACGCCACCTCGGTGCCACGTTTGCCCTAACCGACGCGTGTCTCTCCATGTCGGTCAGTCTGCCGCGTCACCCTTCAAGCCGCTCGGTGGACACAGTCCACCGTGAGCCGAGTCTCTGACTCGTGGGTCCCACGTGTCAGCGGTATTTCATTTTCTTTTTCTGATTTTCCGGAAAAATCCAAAATTCCAGCCAATCACGTCTCGCCACGTGTCAGCCTTCTGTTTTTTGTGAATTTTCTGATCTAGGAATCTTCCAGGAGTCCATTCTCCTTCGTTTGAGCTCCGATTCCATTGATTCAAATTTCTAAATTCATATAAATTCAAGATCTATCTTCCAGTACCATTCTTGTTAATTTTTGAATTTGTTTTGAATTTGTTTTATTTATTTATTCTCGTTTCACATGTAGACGACGCAGTCGAAGCTCAAGCGAATCAACAGTCAGAGGTAGATCCAGCAGGAAGCAACGAAGGCACGTCTTCCTTTAACATGTTGATCCCAAATTTTATGAAAATGTTATGTTGTTTTTAAATTATGCATGCTTACTTTTATGCAAAGTACTTTAAATGTAGTCTTAAGGTTTAGTTAAATTCCAGTTTGTTTATACCCTCATTGGTATTGATCATGTCGAACCTTTGACACCCTAGATGATAATACTAGCTATTTTATTTGGTGATAACCAGTAGATTAGCATAGAACGGTAGAATTGCTTAGTCTAGCTTAAACGTTTCGGTATTATGCCAGTATGGGAATCATTTCAAACATTGTTGGATCTTATTTGTGACGTCGCGGCAATTTGTGTTGCTGCTATTATTTAAATGAAATAAAGTGGAAAACATGGTTTAGACCAGGGCGGATGGATGTTTGGCGGGTGCAGAAAGCACGAGACCATGGTATGTGAATGTTCCGCCCTAGTCAATTAAGGACCAAAGTGTGTGTTGCCATGGACCGAGCACTACCGTACAACCACAAGTCTATATGGGTACGACCTAGCTAAATAATTTGTGCATCTCATTATTAGCTTCGCCAGTTGGTGAGTGCCAGATGTTGGCAGGCGCAAGAAGGGGCTTCTGTACTGGGCAGCTAGAAACCTAACAGCGGTGAAACCTTAGCGAGCGAGGTTAATAGTGGGGTTGTACATTGTAAAGGCCTTGTCATGATCTCTCTGCCGACACACCAAAGGAAGTGTGTTGATATCTTGGCAACAAAAGTCGATCATGTCTTGTGGGTAAAGTGTGCACACTCTGCAGAGTTAAAACTACTTAAGTAGCCGTGCCCACAGTCAAGGGCAGGCGAGGTACGCTTGCACATTGTAGATTTCATGGTTTTGTTTTAAATAAAAATGATGGTTTGGGAATCCGTGAGCAGATGGAACTCTCGGGTTATGGTTTGGCGGATAGAGCCAGTCAGGTAGATGGAACCTGTTTAGTTGACATATCAAATTCAATTACTATGCTATTACCTTTTTGTCAATTGATGCTTTGTGAAATTACTATTGGTATTTACAGTTAAACTTTGTGTTACGCTAAAAGAGCCATATTATGCCTTCAATTGTTTAGCCTTGCATATAGTTAACATGCATTATGTTTCTAAGACTTGCGGAGTACATTTTGTGCTCACCCTTGCAACATCCCCAACCTCCGCAGAAGAGTTCGCAGGAGCTGAAGGAGACTATGATTTCTATGCCTGTGGTTACAACGAAGGCGATCCGGAATGCTAGGACGCGAACCCCAGTCGATTGCCTGTTGGGCAAATGGATGGGCTTACTTTGCTACTGTTATTTCGTTCCCGCTGTTTCTTATTGAACTCAAGCTATGATGCTGCTTATTTGTAATAATTGGCCATAAGGCTAATACTCTTTTGCTTAATTAATATTATATGCTCGAGTGGTCTGGACTTTGGCTAGTCAAAGACCAGTGGTCGAGTGACTCGAGTAGAGTGAGAATCGAGAAGTATCGAGTAGGGATGCTGCTAGGTCGAGCGATGAGTTAGTTCGATTACTGCCAAGTTCTGGTTTGGTCGAGTTATGCCCCGTTGGCTTGTGATCGAGTGACTCGAGTAGAGTGAGAATCGATAAGTATCGAGTAGGGTTACTCGATGCTCAATATCGACTCATCGACTGAATTTTGAGTAAAGTGGGCAATGCTATGTGATGTGTTTCTTTGTTTTTAATGGTTGCAGGACAACGGTGCTAAGTCATGGTGAGGCGAAGGATGACCGGGACTAGGCGAGGTGCGTCGGAGGTCCAGACGGTTGAGAATAACCGGAAGATGATTGGAGACGGAGTCGCTGCGAGCCTATATGACAAGGAATGGCTGAGATGCTAGCTAGGATCTGCTCGAATCAAGGAAGGCTGTCGGATCGCGATCTAGTTGATAGAGTAGCAAGTCTAGTTAGCATGCCTTAAAATCCGGTGTGCTTGTTGGGTTTGGGGTTAGCCAGGTAAAGCTGTGTGTGGGAGTCATCCTAACCCTTGATGTTGGTCCTCAGGGCAGAAGGATCTCATCCAAGGGTGGAGGGTGACTCGAGGGTAGTATAAATAGAGGGGGAGGGGTGGCCTTCCTCCTCTTGAAGGTTTTAGAGGTTTTTGGCTCAATTGAGCTTTTTGCCCACTTTGTTGTTAGGCTTTGTAAACCTCCCTTCCAGAAATGCAGAACACTATCTATCATGCTTGAATTTACATTACGCATTAAATTCAGCAACTTACTTGCAAGCATTTAAATCCGCACTTACATTTTTGCAATCCACTTATACGCAATTTGGATTTGCCTCCCCTCCTTCTACTTACTATTGCCTCTTATTTCGAAGGATCGTTGCGTTTTTATTGCAAGAAACCGATCTTGTATTCTTGAGTGATTCATTCTTATAGATCATGTTCGCGGAGATTTTGACTTGAGCTCTTGCTTGCTGTGACAAGTGGGAGGTTGTCCTAGATCATCTTGATCTTCAAAACCCCACGAGCAAGTCCAAGATCAAGTTCTTGTATTTTGCCTGAACTTGGTGTTATTTTCCTTCTCAGGAAAAAAGGTCAGAACTTTGACGCCAATCTTTGCGATTGAAGGTTGGAATAAGTTCCTGACATCCTTAAGATCTCACCTACGAAGTTTCATAAGTTTTTGTTTAGCTGATCAAAAAATTTCTTAAGATTTGCTTTTGAGTAGTGCTATTTTCAGACTTTGTTCTTGTTGCTATTCTTGAGTCTGGTACTACTAGTATTCCTACGGTAACACCGCCCATACAGAGCAGTTACTCCTTCCCATTTGCTCCTTTTGATGTATTTGTTTTTGGGCTTGGTTGAATCATTTTTTAGTGGGGAAAATTTTAGATTTTGGATCATTCACCCCCCTCTGATCGTCATTTCGGTCCTCCAGATTAGAAATCCTAATCCTATTCGAATTCATCTAGCACACTTTTCAAAACTAGATATGAGTTACCATAATTAACAATCTCCACTTTGACTATTATACGTTGAAGTCATTGTGCTGCTCTAAGAGCTCGCTCCAAGTCGGCTCCGTATTTTCCCCTACCACATAGGCTCATGCACATCACCACAATGTGTGTGTTGGTTTTCAAGTTTGGTTACCCGAACCCTCCACTTGAGAGATCTTTCTTTGTGTAGTTTGGTTAACTATATCTTCTATTCCTACAGCCCTCGATGCCATATGTTTGTACCGCATCCAAGCTCTACCTTCTCGTCACTACCGCGTGGTTGGTCTCGTCACATCTTCCTTCTTCCAATAGCTTGCGCACTCACCTTTACGCCTACTAGATTTTACAACCATCTTTGCAGTTCCTCACATAACTGAAGTTGAGATCTGATTGCCTACTATTGACGACACTGTTTTCTTCTCCTTATTAGGATATTATGTTCTCTTTTAAGCCAGAAACATACCAAACTCCCTTCAATGTGCAATGTGATCTATCATATATCTCCAATGTAACTATTCCCACCTCAGTAATTGCATACTCTTTGCAATCAGCTAAGTGAACAATTCCATACGTCAGGCATAGAGATCCTTCGTAAAATATCTTCCTCATCGAACATATATGGAACGAACAAACTGAATCCAATATTAATCCATGAGAAGTACATGATTGGCTGACGACTAGTACGTTCGAATCATCTTTTACTACCGTCATTGAGCATGCACCCTTTATTTGTTTCAAACTTGGATAGTCCTTTATTATATGACTTTCCTCATCATATACATAGCATACATGTGTGCTCTTGCTCTTGCTCTTGCCCTTTTTCTTCCTGTAACTCTTGCTTTTTGAAAGATCGAAATGGCGAACAGAGGGGGGTGAATGGTCGCAAATAAATTTTCCCAAATACTCCAACAAAAACCTCGACAAGATCACTCAAAGGAAATCGTGAAAAAACCGAAAAACTAGACAACTATGTGTACCCCTAGCTTGCATGATAAATACCATAAAATATGTGGGGATTTTTGAGTCACAATCCTGGTTGTCTAGTGTCCAAGATAAAGAGGAATCAATCCAACTCTTGCTTTTAGAAAGGACATCAATTCAAATCACAAAAGTCACTTTCAGAAAAGCAAAAGCAGAACTTCCAGAAATTGTCCTCCAATTGAATAGGAGGTTGGTGGGTTTCTGCAGCTCACAAAATTTTGAGAATTTTTCTCCCTACGAGCAGAAGCGTCATGAATAACTCCACCAAATTTCTCCTCAAAAAGCCTTACAGAAAAATCAGGAAAAATCGAAGACCTTCACCTCATGGCGCCCAAACGGTGCAACAAGTGAACTCCAAAATTTTTCTGCAGGTGTATATCCGAGTCCCACACCTCCTCCAACAAGAATCACTTAAAAAGGATTTATCTAAGTTTTTATAAAAATCAAATACTAAATGCTACGCAAAGAACAAGTTCTGAACAAAGTTGGAACTTGAAGGAAAAGATGTTCTCTACTCAATCCAAGAGTGCAAAAGAGATGTAAAACCATATGAACACACTCAAAACATCCAAGATCAACAGCATTTAGAAGGAGGAGAGGCAAATCCAAATTGCGTGAAAGTAAATTGCGAGAATGTAATTGCGGGAAAGTAAATGCTGAATTTAAATTGCGTAAAGTAAAGACATAATGTAAATGCGCAAAATAAATTCAGAGATGGATGGATAAAACTTTCATTTCTGGAAGGAGAGGTTACAAAGCCTCACTTTCATGTGTGCAAAGCTCAAAGGTGCATTCAAAAACCTCAAAACCTTCAAGGGGAGGAGGCTACCCCTCCACCCCTATTTATATTACTCTTGGGCCACCTACCACCCTTGGATGAGTCCCTCAACCCTAGAGCACTCATCTAAGGGCTAGGATTAACCCACACACACAGCCATGCAAGGGCTAACCCAAAACCACACACATGCTGGGTTTTCTTGCACGGTTTTCAAAGCATACAACCTAGACCCGCTAACCTATCAACTAGACCTCAATCCGACGGCCCTCATTGATCCACGCGGTATCTAGCTAGCATCATCTCCTTTCCTTGTCTTCTTGACTTGCCCGGACTCCGTCTCCGATCATCTTCCGGCGATTTCCCAACAGTCTGGACCTCCGACGCTCCTCGCCTAGTCCCGGTCATCCTCCGCCTCACCATGACCTAGCACCGTCGCCCTGCAACCATCAAAGACAAGGAAACACATCACATAGCAATGCCCACAATGATTTGCAATAAACCAATCCAACTCATCACTACTGCGCCCATATGGCCGGTACTGCCACTCCTGGCAGAGACAACTCAATTTGCTTTATTTTGAAAATTAATCCAAATCAAACTCAAACTTGAGCACACCTTGCTCAAATAAAATCAAATACTCATCACAAACATGGATGGACCTCCACATGGTCCTTCAATCTCCCCCTTGATAAGTATAATGACAAACCACACAAAAGGCAAAAATTTGAGTTTGAATGAGAGAAGAAGAAAGCAATTTGATTGCAAAGCCAAACTTGGTCCAGAGAGAAAGATATAAAATCATGACCAAGTTGGCAGAAAGAATTTAAAGCAAAGACCATGAAAAGAACAAGTTTTCCACAAAAGCTCTAAAAACCAATCATAAGTGCCAAATGTGATTATGATCCATAAGAAATAGCAAAGATTTACAAAGATCATAAGAACCAACAAGCTTTCACATTTTTATCTCTCTTTTTTTTAAATGATGCCTTTTCTACATTTTCTCCCCCTTTTGGCAATATAGGCATCAAAATGGAATTTTCTCCCTCTTTTTATGTATGCATGAAATGCAACCTAAGGGAGCTTTGAAGATTATCCAATTGATCACAATGACAAGATATGACACCAAGCTAGTCAATTTTTATATTAGACTAGTCTAAGACATGTTCAAGTGCAAATACGAGTTTAGTTTTGAATATTTCATTTTTAGCAAGATTTGACAAGTGCAACACTTAGCTTTAGTTTCAAAAATAGAAGAATAGCCACTCTAAGGATCAAAAGGAAAACCTAGAGTTCAACCTACTCAACACTTTGGGGAATCTAGAAGAGCATACAAGGTCTTTCGAGCTCATTTATCACTTAATGCAAATTTTGATTTATCATCATACAAGACATAGCGGGGTGCAAGTGTTTGATATTATTTGCATTCTTTACCCACATATGTCTTTGTTTTTAATTTATTTGCATTTTCTTTTGACAACCAATTGACTCAAGTCGTATGCGACCATCTCAAGATGAACTCTTAAGAGGATGGTCTAGGTCAAACACGATGTATTCCAAGTTCATCCCAAGTGCAATGGGAAGCGGTCTTGTGAATACAACGTGTTGAGTCGTATGTGCACAAGAATAGTCAATTTTGTTTAATTTTAATTTTTAGAACAATGATTTACAAGCAATTGAAGGACTCTAGCAAGGATCAAACTAGTTTCACCCAAGTTGCTATAGGGACTCTAGAGAACTCCAAAATTTCTCAAATTATGGCACAAACCTCTAGAGAAGAAACCTAGCAAGTAAAAGCAACAAGTTTCATCAAGATTTTCATTTAAAGCTTATTTCATTTTTAAGCTTAGCAAGTTAAATGAACTTGGACATATCTAAGCTAGTGATTTCCTCCATATGATGTAGCATGGTGTATAGCATGAAGAAGAAATCAATTGCATAATAGACAAAGCTCATTAAACAAGAAATGCAGTCTATATGAAATGCACGAACAGATTCCCAAACTCCCCCTCAACAAAAGAATCAATTTTAAGCTCAAATCTGGTTAAAGTTGAGTTATTATCAAGATTAGGCATAAAGAAAACCCGAATGAACTCAATAATAACTAGAAAAAGCAGAATGAGGAGAAGAAGTCGAGAAACGCAAAGCTGGATGGCTATTGAGCATAGATAAGATAGAAGAGACTCACCACGGATCGACTCGCTCTTATCTTCCCAGACCGACATAGGGAAGTCGACTCTAGATCCCAACTAAGGAGTGCACATGCACTGCCTACCCAGGAGGCCCAATACCTGCTAGACTTATAAGACTGTGAGGGAACTCAACCTATAGAGAAGAGAGAACAGCTAATCACGCATGATAGCAACCTAAAGCACAAGATAAGAGGTCCATGCGAGGCATGCCAGAAGTCTAAGTGAGTGAACTCAACTCAAGTAAACAAGCCCAAAGTCACTCAGAAGAAGCACAAAGAAAAGAAAAGCTGGAAGAAAACATATAATACATAATATATAAACCAGCTCCCCCTCACGAAAGGTCGTAAGGGCTCACGACTCCAAGCTCACTCCTCAAAGCAACAAATCTGGAGCTATCCAAAGGCTTGGTGAAGATATCGCTAATCAAGGTCACTCTCTGAATCGAAGCGCGATATCTCCCTTCTCCACATGGTCTCTAAGGAAGTGATATCTAATATCAATGTGCTTGGTCCGGGAATGTTGCACTGGGTTTTTAGCAATGCAAATAGCAGAAGTGTTGTCACAGAAAAGTGGCCCACTTTCTATCTCTAACCCAAAGTCCCGCAAGGTCGATCTCATCCGAGAACTCAGCTCAAACAATAGTCAGTGCGACAACATACTCGGCCTCGGTGGTGGATTGTGCAACCCAGCATCGCTTCCTAGATGACCAAGAAACAAGAGAAGTGCCAATGAATTGGCAAGTGCCAGAAGTGCTCTTCCTATCTATCCTACAGCCAGCAAAGTCGGCATCGGAAAAGGCTCTAAGAGATAGACAAAAAGAAGAAGAGTACCAAATACCATAATCAGTGGTAGTACGAAGGTACCTGAAGATGCGCTTGACCGTCTGGCGGTGAGAGGCGCGAGGAGAAGCTTGAAATCGAGTACACAGACACATAGCGAAATGTATGTCCGGCCTCGAAGCAGTGAGGTACAAGAGGGAGCCGATAATGCTCCGAAACACCTTTTGATCAGCAGGCTCACCATCCTTATTGGGCTCGAGGACAGCAGTGGTGGCCATAGGAGTCATCACTAGCTTCCCATCAGACATATCGAAGCGCCTCAGGAGGTCACGGGTATACTTGCCTTGATGCAAGAAAGTACCCTCCCGAGTCTGCTTGATCTGGAAGCCAAGAAAGTAGCTCAACTCGCCCATCATACTCATCTCAAACTCTGTGCTCATCACCTTAGAAAACTGAGACACAAGTGAATGAGACGAGCCACCAAAAATGATATCGTCCACATAAATCTGGACGAGAAGAAAATGCGACTCATGGTGTCTGATGAACAGAGTCTTGTCTACTACGCCCATTTTGAAGTCATGGCTGAGAAGATAAGACTTGAGCCTCTCATACCATGCTCTGGGGGCCTGCTTGAGTCCATACAGAGCTTTGGAAAGCTTATATACGTGACTCGGAAACTTGGGGTTCTCAAATCCTGGAGGTTGTTTGACATAAACCTCTTCCTCAATATAGCTATTGAGGAATGCACTCTTGACATCCATTTGATAGAGCTTAAAGCCCTGGGATGCAGAGAATGCAAGCAGGATCCTAATAGCCTCTAGTCTAGCTACAGGGGCAAAAGTCTCCTCAAAGTCAAGACCCTCAACCTGAGAAAAGCTCTGTGCAACTAGCCTAGCCTTGTTTCGAATGACAACCCCATCCTCACTCTTCTTGTTTTTGAACACCCACTTGGTCCCAATGACATTATGACCAGATGGACGTTCTACAAGCTGCCAGACTTTATTCCTCTCGAAGTTTTCAAGTTCATCATGCACAGCATTAGTCCAAGACTCGTCAGATAATGCATGAGTCACATCCTTCGGCTCAAACGAGGCAACAAAGGCAGAGTGAAGGCAGAAACTG
Organism: Otatea glauca; assembly: GCA_036346275.1. Lineage (NCBI taxonomy): Eukaryota > Viridiplantae > Streptophyta > Magnoliopsida > Poales > Poaceae > Otatea > Otatea glauca. The sequence goes on along the minus strand of CM070713.1, from coordinate 35,546,960 downwards.
GACAAACCTGATTTTGAGCGAGTGACTCGCTCAAATAGATCACCGATGATCTGATCAGGTGGATGAGAACGTTGAATATGACGGGGAGGTCCAGAAGCAGAAGTGGCCTCTACCTCATGCACAGAAGAGGTAGGAGCAGAGCCACTAGCTGAATGAGAGTCAGAAGGCAAGGGCTGGCCTTCCTGAGGTGCAGAAATAGAAACAGGAGGCACCTCAGGTGTAGAGGGGACTGGATCAGGTGGAACACCATCATCTCCATCATCCTCATCCTCTACAAAGATGGTCTCGGAGGAAGAAGAAGAACCTGAAATATCGGGTCTAGCTCCTGGGCTAGCCTCATCAAAGGTCACTTCACAGGTCTTTATGATCCTATGCGCATCGCAACTCCAGACCCTATAGCTATGAGAAGAAGTCGAATAACCCAGAAAGATACCATCAAAAGAACAAGACTCAAACTTATCCAGGTTACCAGACTTCAAAATAAAACACTTGCAACCAAACACACGAAAATGAGAAACACTGGGCTTTCGCCCATACCTCAACTCATAAGAAATGCGGTGCAAATGTGCTCTCAAGAATACACGATTAGAAACATGGCAAGCAGTAGCTATAGCCTCAGCCCAAAACTTCCTAGGAGTACTGTACTCGTCTAGCATCGTCCTGGCCATTTCTACCAGGGTCCTGTTCTTCTTTTCCACTACGCCATTTTGCTGAGGGACGTAGGGAGAGGAGACCTGATGCTCTAAACCAGACTCCACACAGAAACTCTCAAAATAGGAGTTCTTGAACTCCGTGCCATTGTCACTGCGTATAGCTCCTAGGACACGAGAGAGCTCAAAAGACAACCTATGAACCAAACCCCTAAAAAGGGTAAAAGTCTCATCCTTCGAGGACATGAAAAACACCCAAGAATACCTCGAAAAATCATCAACAATGACAAGAACATACCACTTCCCTCCCACTGACTGCGCTCTAGCTGGACCAACGGTGTCCATATGTAAAAGCTGTCCTAGTGCATCAGTCATCACAACAGTGACTGGGGGATGAGAAGCAGCAACCATCTTGCCATGTCGGCAGGGAGAGCAAACTAAGTCTTTGACCATTTTGAGTTTGGGCAAACCACGAATGAGATTGTGGCTGCTAACTCGGGTCAAATGATCAAATCCAATGTGACCAAGTCTCCTATGCCAGAAGGAGAGATCACGGGACTCTGAAGCAATCAAACACCGAAGAGAGTATCCAGAAGAAACAGAAGAATCAGCATGGAAGACTCTCCCAAATCTAGAAATCCTGCAAACTAACCCTCCTGATGAATCGAGGATTCTACAGGCATTACTCTTAAAACTCACCTCGAAAGAGTCATCAATAAGCTGAGAAACAGAAAGCAAATTGTATTGTAGCTTACTTGCTAAGGCAACATTTTTAAGAATGAAATTGACATTAATGCAAATGGTACCTTTAGCGATGACTCTACCTGAAGAAGCATCCCCGAAAGTGATCAACTCATCACCGGGGGCTCGGACTAGGGAAGAGAACCATCGAGAATCTCCGGTCATATGACGACAACAACCGGAGTCGATAATCCAAACATCTTCCTTCCCCATCCGACGAACCTAATCAAGACACAAGAGAGAAAGATGACTCAGTACTGGGATAGAGTGAAGACTTAGGAACCCAATACTGAACCATACGACACCTCGTAGTACCGATCCACGAAGACGATCGGACTCGAGTGTCTCTCTGACGTTTAACCCTAACAAGATCAGTAGCAACTCTAGTAGATGATCTAGGAGCTAAAACTGGGTTGGCATGCCGTGGTGCAAAAGCCGAACCACCCCAGTGAAGCTGCCTAAAACTCCTACCAAAAAACACATCACGCCACTGATATCTACCTCGATGAGAAAAACGGAATATCAAGAGGACGACGGAAAGACTGACTACGAACAGCTCCAGGACTAAAACTCAAAGAACTAGCATGAAAACCGAGTCCTGGACGCTGTCCAAAAACAAAGACTCTCTAACTTTGTCTAGAAGCAGTGTGTGCCTTAGGAGCACTCAAAGTCTGGGGATGACCTTAAATACCCTTAAGGGCAGCAACACGCTCACGCCGATTGATCTTGGCGCGCCTGAAGCAGAAATCTACTAGGTGACCATCCTTCTTACAGAAGGTGCATGTGTACTTCGCCTTGCTAGAGGCAGAAGCAATAGGAGTAACACCCTTCTGGTCAGAAGTCCTATGGACAACCCCAGCAGACCTACACACGGTGGTACTCACTCTGGGAGCTACCACAATTTCACCACTCTTGGAGCCACGCACAATGGTGGGAGGATGCGCCCGAGCGTGCTCGAAGGGATCAAATCCTAGACCTTGATTGAATCTACTAATCTTAGATTGGTCTAGAATAAGATTGAACTTCTTCTTGCCTCCAACAAACTTCTCGAGAGTGCTCATAAGATACTGGCAATCTCGAAAGAAAGAGGCACAAGAAGAGCAGGGAGAAGAGGAAGAAGAAGAACCAGAAAGATGAGCTCTCTCAGCATGTGCATTTTTCTCCCTCAGCACGGCTGCCTCAATCTTGAGGGCCTCACAAGAAACGCAAGACGCATTTCTAATTCTATGAGCTTGGTCTTCTAATTTCTTCCTAAGCTCAACATGGATTTTATCCAAGTCCCCCTCAATCACAGAACATCGCAAGCAACTTTCTTGTGACTTATCTAGTAAGTCCTTAGCAAGTTTAGCACACTTGACATTTAAGGATTCATTGTCAAGTTTTAGTTGCCTACAGCCCTCACATGACCTGACTGGGTCCTTAAAAGCATGCATTTCAAGTTCATCGTTTCTAGAAGAAAGCTTCCTAAGGTGATCGCTCATGGCATCAATTTCGGCAAGCAATTTAGGGCAATTAACACAAGAAGGAGTAGAGTGAGCATGAAGAAAACTAGCATCTAGTGGAATAGCATCAACAGAATTATCGCTAGCATTTTTCAACTTAAGACTTTCTAATTCAGTCAACACACTATCATGCATAGTCCATAAGTTCTCCAACTCCACAAGAATAGCATCACACAAAGAGCAATCATCAGTGACTCGGGAAGGAGAAGGTCTAAGAGAAGATAACTCCCGTGTCAAGGTACCTACTTCCTTCTCAAGCTCCGTACACCTAGCTGTAGCTCTAGCATGAAATTTTTCTAATTTGCAGAAAGCTTCGTTGAGCTGGTCATTGCAGGGTACCTCGTCCGAGTCGCTGTAGAGCTCGGAGTCGCTGATGTCGTTGGTGTCGGCCATGAAACACATGCCAGAGGAGTCATCACCGCCCTTCTTTTCTTGCGGTTCATCCTCGCCCACGTCGCTCCATGTCTCGGTGTCGGAGAGGTTGATGTCGTCAAGCGCGGCAAGGACGCGGTGGAAGAGCTTCTTGTTCTTGGAGAAGTTGCGATACTTCTTCTCACGCGTCGGCTCACGAACTGGAGGCTTCTTGTTGCGGTTCTTATCGGTGTAGTCGTTCTTGCCCGAACCGCCAACGTCGTTCTTGCCCTTCTCTAGCTTGGGACAGTTCGCCCGAATGTGGTTGGGGCCACCACACTCGAAGCAGGTGATCATGCCACCTCTCTTCCTCTCTCTCACCCTCTTGTATGCATGAGAAAACTTGCGAGCGAGAAGAGTAAGCTCATTTTCTGGAAATTTTTCCAGTTGGTCATCGCTTAGCTCACAAAGGGCGAAAAGAGAGAAACCAATAGAAGGATCAGAAGAAGATCCAATGGGATCGGTGACCAAGGCTATCGACTGAGATTTCGTCTTCCGTGAGACGACATCGATCTCATGAGTCTTGAGGCGGGAATAAAGCCCATCAAGAGTCAGAGTCGACAAATCAGTGGTGTCCTTGATGGTGGTCACCTTCATCTCCCAAACACGCAAATTGAGTGCGGTCAAGAAATGTCGAGCATTATCCGAGTCAGGGTATATGCAACTAACTGCTCGAAGATCGCTCAAGATCTTGGTAAAACGACCGAAGCACTCATCAAGACTCTCATCAGCGTGCTGTTCAAACTTGTTGAACTCACGCTTGAATTGGTCCTGTCGAACCGTCTTGATTTGGGTAGTGCCCTCATGGTAAGCATCGAGGGTCACCCAAATCTCATGAGCAGAACGAAGGTGAGAAATCCTGTCATACTGCGGCTAAGACCCTGTATGAGGATGTTCCTTGCCTTAGCGTTTGCCTCAACGTCAGCCATATTGCCGACCGTGACGTTTTCATCAGCAGGAACCTCATACGGGAGTTTCACCTTCTGCCATATCAGGAAGCCCTGGGCAATGATGTATGACTCCATTCGAGATTTCCAAAAGGAAAATCAACTCCAGAAAAAATAGGAGGCTTGGTGGAATACTTGTCCATCGCCATGGCTCTTAAGACCGGTCAAGATCTATGGAAGAGCAAAACCGGCTTTGATACCAATTGAAAGATCAAAATGGCGAACAGAGGGGGGTGAATGGTCGCAAATAAATTTTCCCAAATACTGCAACAAAAACCTCGACAAGATCACTCAAAGGAAATCGTGAAAAACCCAAAAAACTAGACAACTATGTGTACCCCTAGCTTGCATGGATAAGTACCATAAAATATGTGGGGATTTTTGAGTCACAATCCTGGTTGTCTAGTGTCCAAGATAAAGAGGAATCAATCAAACTCTTGCTTTTAGAAAGGACATCAATTCAAATCACAAAAGTCACTTTTAGAAAAGCAAAAGCAGAATTTACTGAAATTGTCCTCCAATTGAACAGGAGGTTGGTGGGTTTCTGCAGCTCACAAAATTTTGAGAATGTTTCTCCCTATGATAAGAAGCGTCATGAAGAACTCCACCAAATTTCTCCTCAAAAAGCCTTACAGAAAAATCAGGAAAAATCGAAGACCACAGTCAATCAAGAACTTCGAGCAGAAAGTTTGGGGCTCGGTTTCCACCTCATGGCGCCCAAACGGTGCAACAAGTGAACTCCAAAATTTTTCTACAGGTGTGTATCCGAGTTTCGCACCTCCTCCAACAAGAATATCTTAAAAAGTATTTTTGAAAGTTTTTATAAAAATCAAATACTAAATACTGCGCAAAGAACAAGTTCTGAACAAAGTTGGAACTTGAAGGAAAAGATGTTCCCTACTCAATCCAAGAGTGCAAAAGATATGTAAAACTATATGAGCACACTCAAAACATCCAAGATCAACAGCATTTAGAAGGAGAGGCAAATCCAAATTGCGTGAAAGTAAATTGCGAGAATGTAATTGCGGGAAAGTAAATGCTGAATTTAAATTGCGTAAAGTAAAGACATAATGTAAATGAGCAAAATAAATTCAGAGATGGATGGATAAAACTTTCATTTCTGGAAGGAGAGGTTACAAAGCCTCACTTTCATGTGGGCAAAGCTCAAAGGTGCATTCAAAAATCTCAAAACCTTCAAGGGGAGGAGGCTACCCCTCCACCCCTATTTATACTACTCTTGGGCCACCTACCACCCTTGGATGAGTCCCTCAACCCTAGAGCGCTCATCTAAGGGCTAGGATTAACCCACACACACAGCCATGCATGGGCTAACCCAAAACCCACACACATGCCGAGTTTTCTTGCACGATTTTCAAAGCATACTACCTAGACCCGCTAACTTATCAACTAGACCTCAATCCGACGGCCCTCATTGATCCACGTGGTATCTAGCTAGCATCATCTCCTTTCCTTGTCTTCTTGACTTGCCCGGACTCTATCTCCGATCATCTTCCGGCGATCTCCCAACCGTCTGGACCTCCGACGCTCCTCGCCTAGTCCCGGTCATCCTCCGCCTCACCATGACCTAGCACCGTCGCCCTGCAACTATCAAAGACAAGGAAACACATCACATAGCAATGCCCACAATGTTATGCAATAAACCCATCCAACTCATCACTACCGCGCCCATACGACCGGTACTGCCACTCCTGGCAGAGACAACTCAAATTGCTTCATTTTGAAAATTAATCCAAATCAAACTCAAACTTGAGGACACCTTGCTCAAATAAAGTCAAATACTCATCACAAACATGGATGGACCTCCACATGGTCCTTCACTTTTGCATGCAACATCTAATTTAGCCGATGCTTGATCACCTACAGATGAAGATTTTGATGACTTTTCCAAGGAATCTTCTTCCAATAGATATGCAACTTCCTCATTGAAGTTGAGAGTACTTCCCCAACGAGAATATGCATCACCAATTACTTCAATGATGATGGTAGAGATGATGCCAGCATGGTGAATTTAACGTTCCCCTTAATTTTCTCATCCACACTAATCAGTTGTATGATAAGCTTATTGAAGACATTGATATGATCAAGAAATTGCTTCAACACCCACCGGTTTATTAGCAACTTTGCCATATACAATTCTTTTAATTGCTTCTATAATTTCTTTGGCAAATTCTCATTGATGAATGGGTACTTTACCTCATCGAAGAGATATAAACAGTTTGTATTGATTTTCAACGGACATCTTTTTTAGTTTATCTCCTTCAAGAGCAGCAATTAACTCTTACTAGAAAAAGACATCATTCACCACACATTACCACACGCTGAAATTTTGTTCACCGTCAAACTTCTCTAGTTGATTCTACATTGTTGACATCGATCTTGATTTTGTACCACCTGAAGCTTTACCGGCCTTCTCACAAATCAAATTAATGTGCCCTTGGCTCTAATACCACTTATTACACTTTGATACCCCTTATTATGCACAGCAACCCCGGATTGGATCAAAGTTTTGTGATACAATACAAGTGTGCCCGATCTCAAAAACGAAAAGATAAATATTATAGAGAACCAAAATGACGATGTTGAAATAACCACAATGAGAGATAAAAGTATGACGAGTCCAACCACAAATTCCTTAAGCATAACCTCAAAAGAGTACAATGGATTATTGCTTACAATCTCTTGAATATTTTAGGACCCTTAGATCATTGCTTGATACAAGAATCTAGTGCTAAAGAATAACCTAGCATCTAATCCTCTTATGCGCCTCTTGCTTTGGATGAGTTAGTTTGTGGCTTTTTGATTGCTTGGGTTCTCTATGACCACCCATAGGTTTATATAGCCTCCCTAGTTATCCTCCAAAGCAATTAGGAATCTTACTCCTATTAGGATTCCTTCCTAATCCTATTAGGATTCATCTAGCATATATATCCAAATCCTAAAAGAGTAGATATGAGTCTCCATAATTAACAAATAATGTTCTAGCCTGCCTAGCGGAGTACGTTGAACCGCATCCATCTCCAGCTGCAGCAAAATTTGAATCCATTATGCTTGATTTTGTACTCAATTAGTGTAATTTACTTTGAGATATCTCTACATGTACTTGTATGTAAAAGAACCAAACCACTCAAATGAGGAACAATCTCCCAGATTTGCTAGGGATGTCAATGAGGGGCGGGGGATGTTGCGAGGGGCAACCCCACAAAGTCTAACTGGGTAGAATGAGCCCCTGCCCCCCATCTTCCCATCAATGACTCGACCTCATGGGTATCCTCATGAGGATTGAAAAATAGTTTATATGTATATGTTAAAACGTTAATATCACTACATTCATTATTTTATAAGTATGTAGGTATACTTTTTATCTAACTATAACTTCAAAATATAATGTATAATATATATGTATACATTTAGTCCAAAGTTTATAAAAAAAGAATACACATCTCAAATTCAAAACTATAATATATTAGTATAAAATATATTTTAACATCTTAGTGAATTCTCGTGGGAGTTCATCCCATGCCCCCCACCTTATTAGGATAACGGCCTCATCCCTGTTACCCCACAGGGGAGTTTGGCCCTAGAATGGAATGAAATCTCGGCAAAATTTCATGAGATCTCAGATTTCATCCTAGGACGGGATACAAAATCCTGGCTAGATAAAAAAGTGAGAAAAAATCAAATTGCTACAGTAATTTCAAAAATTTTGGCAAGATTTCACCAAATCTCACCGAAATCTCTAGTTGTTTTACTAGATTTTGACTTTTTTACTGGATTTGGCCCAATAACACTTAATAAAGTCATCTTCTATCAAAAATTATTGAAAAGCCGAATTTTTGATATATTTTATAATTTTGGCAGAAACACTGTCAGATTTTTATAAAATTTTATAAGCTTGATCACGCTCTGAAACATTTATGGTACTATCTTTATCAGTGTAGGATCATACAAAAATATTTTCGAAAGAATAGAACTTTATTTGTTATCTTAAAAAATCAAAAATAGAATAAACATAACTGCGACAGTAACCATCTCAGAATTTTATAAAATTTCTCATGTGTGACAATGGTCCAAAATTTTTATGAGAGCTTAATAATTGCCTTATAACCCTTCTATAAAATTTTCAAAAAATTTAAGATTTTTTTTGTTTGCTCGATCAAATCTATGGATGAATTGAGCTTCGTTTGTTATCTTTCAAAAATGAAAAACACATGGAACACAAATGGTACAGTACCATTGTAAGAATTATATAAATTCATTGGTATCTGATAATTATCCAAACCTTTTATGAGATCTTACTCATTTCCTAATAAGCCTTCTCTAAAATTTTCAAAAATTCTAACCCTTTTTTGGTAGCTCAATTAATTCTATCTATTGATCATTAGGTTTTTATTAGGATAGTAGCACTTCCATAATTTTTTAAAATTTATCATGATTGATAATAATTTTAAAATTTTATGGGAATATTAATGTTTCTTCATGACCATCCAAAAAAAATTTCAAAAATTTCTAACGTGGTTTGGACCATTTTTCATTAGTTTGAAATTTGCTGGTTAGCCTTTAGTAGCACTATCCTAATTTTTCAAAATTCTTCAAGCTTTATCATCATCTAAAAATTTTATGGGACAATTATTGATGCATCAGACCATCCAATGTTTTTTAAAAAAAGTTCTAACATGATTTGCACCATTTTTCATTCGGTTGAAATTTTGTTGGTCAGCCGACAGTAGCACTGTCAGAATTTTCAAAAATTCGTCAAGCTTGACTGGCATATAAAATTTTGTTGGAAACATTAGTGATATGTCAGGACCATTAACAAAAAAATTTAACATAGTTTCAACTATTTTTCGCTCAGTTGAATTTCGTCGAGATTTCAGCATTTCTCGGCTAAATTTCGGTCATTTCGGCCGAATTTCAGTTCAAAATTCAGATTTTAAATTTTCTTTTTGAATTTTTACTGGATTTCATCAAAAATTATGAGAATTCACCAAAATTTTGGATTTCATCCACCTCCGAGATGTGACTGAAAACGAAATTTGAAACCCTGGGCCCAGCCCCTATGGGTAAAATCCCTAGCCATCCTTAGCCAAAGCAGCCACAATTCGATTGTTGAAAGTACCAAAATACCACCAAGGAATTGTTGGATATAAATTGGGCTTGGCCCATTTTCAATAATAAAACAAGGAAATCCCAAGACCACAATTATTGCTAGGTGGAATAATACCACATGGGAAGTCTAGAGGAGTTTTACTCAACTTAAATAGGTGGGTCTCTTCTACACTTGTTGTGAGGTTGAAAAAGGAGGAAGGCGAGCCACACACGTGCGCCGCCGTGCCGAGCCAAGCCACAACGCAACGCGCTGCGCTTGGGCGGTGCCTGGTTTTGCTGCCTGAAGTAATGACTACTGGTGGAAGCCAACCATAATGGTGACTTTTGGCTTTTCGGCTTCTGGTGGCTCATTATGATGGCGTCAAGGCGCTTCATCTTCTGAGTGGCTCATCATGGTGGCCTTTGGCCTTTCCTCTTCTTCTGGCGCCTATATAAGGAGGGCCTCTCCTCTGTCTTCGGTGTGCTCAGGAATGAGAACCAAACCACCACACATTTCCTGTTGCTACTGTTTCAAACATCTCCATCCCAGACGCCTGTGTGCACAGGCTCTAGGAGAGCAGGCCTCCGGAACCACGTTCGTTGAGATTGCTTGCACTGATAGGCGGGCGATCAGGTTTTTCGGACCGTACCTCTGTGCGACTGCTCGCTGCTGTTCGACTTCTTCCTGGTTCGCAAAACTGTACTGCGTCAATGTCTTCCTGCATCGACTTTGATCGACTACTTCGAGCAGCTGATCATGATGACTGATCAGAACGACACCGCTGGTGCCTCCAGCACTGGTCCTGTCTTTGGGTATATCTCTAAAACTCTTAACTTTGCTTTAGTAACTTTGTGTGTTGCTATTGCTGAAATTGGTATCATAGAATCACTTGTATATGTCATGTTTATTTTACTGAATTTCTAGATTATAATATACCGAATTTTGCCTAATTTTCTAACAATCCAAAAACCTAATAGGCATTTTACGGTTACTAGCTTTGCTGCTGTGTTAAAACCTAATGTATTCGATGGTGCGAATTACAAAAGGTGGCGCGCTAAGATGATCCTTTGGCTAACAGCTATGAACATCTATCATGTGGAAAAGGGTAAGCCTGAAGGAACACTCTCTCCTGATGTGGAGAGAGCGTTCGAGGCTGCTGATAACCTCTTTCGAGGTGTCGTGATAAGCATTCTTGCTGAAAGCCTGGTGGATGTCTACATGTCTTTTCCATCTGGCAAAGATATGTTGGATGCGCTTGAGACAAAGTTCGGAGTTTCTTAGGCGAGTAGTCGAACAGGCTCATGAGATTCAGTAACTCGCGAAAGAGCTTGAGAACTTCCCATGTGTATTACCCGACAAGTTTGTGGCTGGATGTATTATTGCTAAGCTACCACCTATTTGGAGGGATTTTGCCACTTCTCTAAAACATAAGAGACAAGAGTTCAGCGTGGCTGACCTCATTGGTTCTCTGGATGTTGAGGAGAAGGCAAGGGCAAAAGACACTCGCGGGAAAGGAGTTGATGGGTCTTCTAGTGCCAATATGGTCCAGAAGAAAAATTCCAGAGCCTCCCACTTCAAGAAGAAGAACAAGCCGGACAATAATCAAAAGACTAAGCAATCAACCACCTTTAAGAAGAAGAACAAACAGAAGGGTAACTACTTCGTTTGCAGTGAGCCTGGACATTGGTCCAGTGAATGCAAGGATCGCAAATGGAAGCAGAACAAAAAGTCTGCAAACATGATTATTGGCGAGACTGATGCTGGAACGTCGGGGTATGGTAATTCATTACCTACTATTCTTTCAGTCTGTCATTCACCTGAGTGGTGGGTTGACACGGTGCTAATATTCATGTACGTGCTGACATCTCCTTGTTTTCGTCTTATCAGGTCGACGGGGCTGGCTCCTTGTTGATGGGAAACGGATCACATGCTTGTGTACTTGGTGTTGGTTCGATCGATCTGAAGCTTACTTCGGGAAATATCGTGCAGCTGAGGAACATGCAGCATGTCCCATCTATCAAGACGAATCTCATCAGCGGCTCTCTACTGTATTGAGATGGCTACAAATTAGTCTTTGAATCAAATAAATGTGTATTGTCTAAGTTTAGGACCTTTGTTAGAAAAGGTTATAATAGTGGAGGCTTGTTTCGCTTATCTTTGTGTGATACGTATAATAACCTTGTGAACCATGTGAGTAATATTGATGAGTCTAATGTTTTGCATTCACGACTTTGTCATATTAATTTTGGTTCTATGACGTGGCTAGCAAGTTTGAGTTTAATCCAGAAATTCACTTTGGTCAAAGGTTCTAAGTGCCATGTGTGTGTGCAATCGAAACAACCTCGCAAGCCTCACAAGGCTGCGGAAGCGAGGGACTTGGCATCATTAGAACTTGTTCATACCGATTTGAGCGAGATGAACGGTGTGTTGACTAAAGGTGGTAAGAGGTACTTCATGATGTTGATTGACGGTTGCACTAGATTTTGCTATGTGTATCTTCTAAAAACAAAAGATGAAGCGTTGCATTATTTTAAGATCTATAAAGCTGAAGTAGAAAACCAACTTGAGAGAAAGGTCAAGCGGGTAAGGTCGGATCATGGTGGAGAATACTTTTCAAATGAGTTTGCTTTATTTTGCGAGGAACATGGTATAGTTCATGAGAGGACGCCTCCATATTCACCTCAATCAAATGGGATTGCTGAAAGAAAGAACCGCACTCTAACTAATTTGGTTAACGCCATAATAGAGACTGCGGGACTTTCCCAGGAATGGTGGGGTGAGGCTATATTGATAGCGAGTCATGTCCAGAACAGAATTCCTTCAAAGAATAAAGAAATAGCACCATTCGAGGAATGGGAAAAGAAAAGATTAAATCTCTCATACTTGCGAACTTGGGGTTGTTTAGCCAAGGTTAATGTGCCAATAACTAAGAAACGCAAGCTTGAACCGAAAACCGTGGATTGTGTCTTTATTGGTTATGCGTTTCACAGCGTGGGATATAGGTTCTTAATAGTAAAATCTGGAGTACTTGACATGCATGTTGGTACAATTATCGAGCCAGAGATGCTACATTTTTGGAGGATGTATTTTCTATGAGAGAGATTCCTAGCATTTCTAGTGAAGAATCATTGTTGTCTCCCGAACCATTTGTTTTGATAGAACATGATAAACAAACACTTGTAGAAAATCCTGAAGAGGATGACAATGAAGCTCCTAGAAGGAGCAAGAGATAGAGGACTGCAAAGTCCTTTGGTGAAAGATTTCATTGTATACCTCGTGGACGACACTCCAAGAACCATTGAAGAGGCATATTCATCTCCTAATGCTGACTATTGGAAGGAACCAGTACGGAGTGAAATGGATTCTATTATGTCTAATGGAACTTTGGAGGTTATCGAACGACCTTATGGGTGCAAACCTGTAGGGTGCAAGTGGGTGTTCAAGAAAAAGCTTAGGCCTGATGGTACAATTGAAAAGTACAAGGCAAGACTTGTGGCTAAGGGTTATACCCAGAAAGAAGGAGAGGAATTCTTTAATACTTACTCACCTGTTGCTCGATTGACCACAATTCGAATGCTACTTTCTCTGGCAGCGTCTCATGGTCTTCTCATTCATCAGATGGATGTTAAGACGGCTTTCCTAAATGGAGAGTTAGATGAGGTCTATATGGATCAGCCAGATGGGTTTGTACCAAAAGGTCAAGAAGGCATGGTGTGTAAATTATTAAAATCTCTACATGGCCTTAAACAAGCACCTAAGCAATGGCATGAGAAGTTCGACAGGACTTTGACATCTGCTGGCTTTGTTGTGAACAAAGGTGACAAATGTGTGTACTATCGCTATGATGGGGGCGAGGGAGTGATTTTGTGCTTATATGTCGATGACATATTGATCTTTGGGACTAGCCTTAATGTGATTAAGGAAGTTAAGGACTTTTTGTCCAAAAGCTTTGAGATGAAAGATCTTGGAAAAACTGATGTTATCCTAAACATAAAGCTAGTGAGAGAAGGTGATAGTGTTGTTACGCTTTTGCAATCCCACTATGTGGAAAAGGTCTTGAATCGCTTTGGTTTTAGTGACTACAAGTCAGCTCCAACACCTTATGATGCTAGTGTGATTCTATAGAAAAACAAAGGGATAACAAGAGATCAATTGAGATATTCTCAGATAATTGGTTCTCTTATGTACTTAGCTAGCGCTACGAGGTCTGACATCTCATTTGTTGTAAGCAAACTGTCGACTTTTGTGGTTGACAATGAATTTATGGGGCAGGCGCTAGATCTCAAACTCGAAGGTCACACAAGACAAAGGTTTAGACAGGTTCAAGCCCTCAACGGTGGAGGTAATACCATAGTTTTGTGTGCTGGGATTATCTGGATCTCTTGGATCTAAGATCGCTCGTGTCTCTGTTGTTGCCCGCCCTCTCCCTTATATAATGGGGGTCGGACGGTTTACAGAGTCCCGATCGGTTAAGAGATTCCAATCGGTTATTGGATTCTAATTGGTTACATGATAGAGTTTACATCTTTATCTCATCCTGTTAACAACTCAGATTACAATCATATCTCTTATATCTAAATATACGTTCAACTGTCTATAGGATGTATCTCCTTGTGCACGGCAGCAAGGCTTGGCGTGGAGCTTATTCTTTGGGCCTTCCGTTCAACCCTGTCTCAGGCACTTCTGGGCCGGTTATGAAGACACCTGGGCTCTTATATTGCACACAAACTTAGCCGGTTTGTCTCAAACCCGGGAGATGATCATTGGCATGCTCACCCAGCAAACTGAGCCGGTTTGTCTCAAACCCGGGAGATAATCATTGGCATACTCTTGAAAGGGTGATGCGCTATCTACATGGTACTATGAGTCTTGGTATTCACTATACCGGGTACCCAAGAGTACTAGAGGGTTACAGTGATTCTAATTGGATATCGGATGCTGATGAGATAAAAGTCACAAGTGGATATGTGTTCATGCTTGGAGGTGGCGCTGTTTCATAGAAGTCTTGCAAGCAAACCATTTAACGAGGTCAACAATGGAAGCAGAACTCACAGCATTAGACACCGCCACTATTGAGGCTGAGTGGCTTCGTGAACTCCTAATGGATTAACCGGTTGTTGAAAAACTGATACCGGCTATCCTAATGAACTGTGATAATCAAACAGTGATTGTCAAGGTAAATAGTTCTAAGGACAACATGAAGTCGTCGAGGCATGTAAAGAGGCGTTTGAAGTCTATCAGGAAAATGAGAAACTCTGGAGTGATAGCCTTGGATTATATCCAGACAGCTAAGAATCCGGCAGATCAATTCACAAAGGGTCTTTCACGTAATGTGATAGATAATGCATCAAGGAAATTGGGCTTGAGACCCACATGAGTCAGTCGTAGTGGTAACCTGTTCTATGTGATCGGAGATCCCGTGAAGTAGAATGGCGAATAAGCTATTGGCTGACTGAGGGAAGAGAACCTTTGTAAAAGGCTCATTCCATTGGAGATGCATTTCTCTTCTATTCTACATGGCAGATTGGTTTATTCCTTAATGTGATCCCAGTGGCTTACTTAAGTAGAGATGTTGTCCTGCAGAACATCTTATGAGGATCACACCTATGTGAGTTCGAATGCTAGTCACATTCTATGAGATTGGGTGATCTCTAGATACTTATGAAAAGGCCAGAGGTTTGACTTATATGCTCCAAACCACAGGGATGCTTCTGGCAGCCTAGTATCAGTAGAGGGCTTAGGTGAAGCTTGTCCGCACAAGACTGACAATTCAAGGATTAGTCCATTGTTCAGTTGTAGATGAATTTAGCATCTGTCCTAGGTGGATGTTCAACTTAACAGTCTCCATCAAAATACTGGTATATCAAACAACAGTGGAACTAAGAGCATTTCTTGTGTGTGTTGGCATTTGGTGGGGTTTGTTGGATATAAATTGGGCTTGCCCATTTTCAATAATAAAATAAGGAAATCCCAAGCCCACAATTAATGCTAGGTAGAATAATACCACATGAGAAGTCTAGAGAAGTTTTACTCAACTTAAATAGGTGGGTCTCTTCTACACCTGTTGTGAGGTTGAAAAAGGAGGAAGGCGAGCCACACGCGCGCTCGCCGCCGTGCCGAGCCGAGCCGCGACGCAACGCGCTGCGCTGCCCTTGTGCGATGCCTGGTTTTGCTGTCTAAAGTAATGACCACCGGTGGAAGCCAACCATAATTGTGACTTTTGGCTTTTCGGCTTCTAGTAGCTCATTATGATGGCGTATCTTGGCACTTCATCTTCTGGTGGCTCATCATGGTGGCCTTTGGCCTTTCCTCTTCTTCTTGCACCTATATAAGGAGTGTCTCTCCTCTATCTTCGGTGAGCTCACGAATCAGAACCAAACCACCACATGTTTCTTGTTACTGCTGTTTCAAACATCTCCATCCCAGACGCCTGCGTGCACAGGCTCTGGGAGAGCAGGCCTCCAGAACCACGTCCGCTGTGATTGTCTGCACTGATAGGCGGGCGATCAGGTTTTTGGGGAGCGCACCTCTGCGCGACTGCTCGCTGCTGTTCATCTTCTTCCTGGTTCGAGAACTGTTCACGAAACTGCACTGCGTCACGTCTTCCTGCACCGACTTTGATCGACTACTTCGAGCAGCTGATCATGACGACTGATCAGAACGACACCGCCGGTGCCTCCGGCACTAGTTCTGTCCTTGGGTATGTCTCTAAAACTCTGAACTTTGCTTTAGTAACTTTGTGTGTTGCTATTGTTGAAATTAGTATCATAAAATCACTCGTCTATGTCATATTTATTTTACTGAATTTCTGAATTATAATATATCGAATTTTGCCTAATTTTCTAACAGGAATTACCAAATAAATAGATCTTCATTTAGCAACCTGGTTTGCCAATGTTTAACAAAAATGGCCTCCAAACGGTGTAAAATAAGAACCGTCCATAATGATCACAAGAACGGCGAGTAACTTACCTGCCACACGCCTATATTAGATGTTTTGAGTTTATAGCCAAGTTAGCCATGCTTACGAGTAGTTTACGTGCCACACGCCTACATTGGAGGTCTTGAGTTTATAGCCTTGCCATGCTTTACAGCAAAGGCGTTTGTCAGATTCTAATACTACAAAAAGAAGCTAAGTCTATAAAAGTATAGTTCTCAGAAACACACGGTACGTTTGAGTCACGTTACAGAATTCGAGTCACTTTTTTTAAAAAAAAATCACTACAAACACGAACCTTTATACCCTAAACTGGTTCGGATTCGATGAATTCAATTCACAATTTGTGAGAGACTACAGTAAATCCGATAACTATATGCAATAGATAGGTTACAATACATGCCCGAAAAATACAGCTCGGTCATGCAGAGCTCAACTCAGCAGCAGGGGCGTGCTCAACACATTAGGCAGTATGAACTCGCCAAAATCTTCCAAAAAACGCATAGCAGTTCACATTTTGGCAAGCTTTACGCGTGGGGCCATGGCTGTCGTCTCCTGCCGCCGTCTGCAGCGGGGAGGGCGGAAGCGTAGTCCAGTCAGCATCTAATCCTTGCTGCGGTGGTGTGGCTGCTGCTCCGAAATTCCAACGTCTTGTCCTTTTCGAGCGTGCCATGCAAAGCGCTTGCCTGCGTCCAAACAAAAGATCGGGAAGCTGAAAGGAAGGAAGAAAGAAAGATGCGAGAGGTGGATGCTGATGGGTTGATAAACTGTGGAGGAAAAGAGGAAGATGGTCAGAAATTTGTCCACTGTGTCGTGTCTAGTTTCTTGTTCGCGTTGGGAGCCGCGACCCCTTTCGCTACCACCAATAGTGGGAAAACCACTGCTTGTCGTTTCAACCTTGTAGACAAGAAAGAAGACCATGGATTTTGGAAAATATATTTCGTCCCTCTGTTTTGTACTCTCTTCGTTCCTATTAGAAGTATGATATAGCAATCAAAAAATTGTCACTTCATAGCATATTGTAAAATATAAAACAAACATAACACAATGAATGAATCAAATATCTTGAAAAATAACAATTTATTCATCTTCAAATGATAATAGCTCAATAGGAGTGTATAGAAATGCTCATCCGGAAACTAAAACTAAACTGATAAAAAGACTCTTAAAAGAGACTCATAAGAAATATATAATATCGACTAGTAATACGAAGGAATATTTAAGAAATATCCAAGAGACTAGTTCAGGTCTCCATATTTGTCGTGGGTGTCCTTCTATCCAAGAGACTAGTTCAGGTCTCCATATTTATCGTGGGTGTCCTTCTAGGACTACTTGAGCTCAGTCCAAAGAAGATCATCTTGATCCATGGGGTTGTTCATGTCCTCATTCAAGGGATCGAGTACCATGTCATCAATCTTCTCAATGTCCTTGTGAACAACAGTTTGAGCGGTGAAGTGTGTCTCGACTTTGTTTCCCTAGATCTTTTTGACTTTTTTAGTGGATTGCATGTAAAAGGTTTGCCAAATACTTTGGGGAGTGGCAATTACGCAACTAATGACCGGTGCATCCACATCTAAAACAAGGTTGTGCATAGTAAGTGGTCTTGTTGGCTGAGTCTCACTACTAGAAGCTACCTGACCTTTATCATTACCTCTCCATTAGAGCTTGCCTCTTCTCTTTTGTATTCCGTCATTCTTCCATTTTCCCCTTTATGCCTTTGGTCTTTTCCACGGCGATAGTTATTGCTAGCCTGTTGAGCTATTACATGCACTTTGGACATTGCCTGTATCCTATTTACAAAAATATGATGATTCTTCATCAAGAGTTCATCACCCTTCTCTGCTTCTAGTAAAGTGTAGATAAGCTCAAAGTACTTTTGGTACTTGGCATGATGGTACTATTGTTGCAGTATTCTTATGTTGGGGTAGAAGACGCACAATGACTTCTCTATCATCTCAGCATCTGTAATTTCCTGGTTACAGAAACGTAGTTTGGAGACAAGCTTGTGCATGATGGAATTGTATGCTGCCACAGTTTTATAGTCTGGGAAGCGTAAGAGGGAGATGGTACCTTAGGAAGTGCAGAGTCGCACACTTGGCAGCTTCAGGAAGAGCAGGGGTCCTAGCTTTAGGCTGGGTAAAAATAGCTCTAAGAGATCGAGCTGTCAGGTTAATCTTGACATCCATTGCCCAAGTTAGGTAATTGCTGCCATTCAGAGCAAGCACGACAAATTCCCTCTCTATGATGTCTGATATATCCTACGTTATATTCATGCAAAAATGAATTTTACTTCTGGTAAATTTAATATATTCCATACTCACTTTTGAATTAGTAAAGCTTGATCTATATCTATTTGGTAGATAATTATCTAAAATTTCTCAGAATTTTTCCTAGCATTTCTCTGCTAATTATGGAGTAATTTTCAGAATTCCCAAAATAACAAAAAATAAATTTAGCATATACATAATCATGAAATTATATGTTAAGAAAATATAAAGGAGAGATTTGGAGCTTCCAATGTGTGATAGGTCTAAGGTATAATAATTTACGAAATCCCATATACCTAGACATTCATTTTCTAGAATTTAATATAAATTTTCAGAATTTATTAACTTTTTTGTGATTACTTTGAACTTAGGGTCCAGAATGTAAAATTTCTTTACCCCAGTAAATTTATGTAATTATGCAAAACTTCAGGGTCTTTTTCGCAAAATTTGCCTAGCCGCAAAATATTACATATTTAATCAAAACTTCAGGGGTTAAAATACAAAAGAGCCATAGTCCATATAAATGGTCTTCAGGCCAAAATTGAATGGGCCATGCGGCCCATCAATCTTCATTTGCTTGCAGTCCACCAGCCCACCAGAAAGGGGTTCAAGCGCTAGGGTTTTCAAAGGACCCGAATCCACGATTCAACCCCCTAGCACCCGAGTGCGGGGCGCTAGAGTCCGACTGGCACGCCCGAGAAGAAGATGCAGAACCGTCCGATGCATGTATCAACGGTAACGATGCACTCCGCGCTAGGAAATCCGAACCGCAAACTTGGAATCCAACTAAACCTCCCCCACACGATCTCCACCGCACACTAAAGATCCAACGACTAGCGCTCACTCTTCTAGAATCTTGGGCATGGCGGCTACGGGTGCAAAGCATGGGTCAAGTAGAACGGCTTCTGCGCCAAGACAAAGACATGGGCTCGGCCCGACATCGCTGGTAAATGAATTTCAAAAGGGTTTTTCAATTAAATTAATTCCATAAATTCATTTTATTTATTTTAGGCAATAAAACAATCAAAGAAAATCCAGAAAAATCTCAAAATACTTTGAGACATTCTGACTTAAAAAATATTTTTGGCAAAACTTTATCTTAACTTTGCACTGATTTAAATACTTTTGAATAAAAAGTAATAAACTTGAAATAAGATTTAATTCCAATAAACGTAAAATCCAAATAAATTCCGTAAAATCACAAATGCACTTTTAAACAATAAAACTTAATTAAGCCAAATTTTGGGATGTTACAAACTCCTCTCTTAATGTAATCTCGACCCGAGATTCTGTATTAACTAGAGAATAGGTTCGAATTCCGACTTCAATTTTTCTTCTCGCCCTAAGTGGCTTCACTTTCTAATGATTGCTCCATCAACTCGCGCAAAGCGAATAGACTTGCTTCCGGGTCTTGCGCTCCATAACATCCAAAATTCGATCCATTGCTCTTTATAAGTCAAATCTTCTCTGCGCTTTCATTGCATCCAACTGGTTTGTTCTGCTGGCACTGGTGACACTTAAGCCGCGACACATGGAATACATCATGCACTCCTGCCAAGGATCGAGGCAACTCTAACTGGATAAGCTACTCTCTCTCGACGTGCTCGTAATCTTGAACGGACCGACATATCTTGGTGCAAGCTTCCTTTAACGTGAAATCTCTTAACGCTTTAAGAGGGGTAACCCGAGATACACATGATCTTCGTTCAAAACTCAAATCTCACGACGATTATTCGCAGAGCTTTCTCGCCTTGACTGCAAATCATTCAACTCTCTCTCGATCATTGCAACTTGATTTTCTCGCTTTCTTCGAGAATATCCGCCCAAACACTAGCACCTCCCGCTTCATTCCAATTCAACGGGTACGGCGTTAACGCCCATACAATGCCTCGAATGGTGACATCTGAGGCTAGCTTGATAACTATTATTGTAATCGAATCGTGATATGGCAAACATTTATCCCATGACGCGGCATACGCTAAGGCACAAGCTCTCAACATATCCTCTAAGATCTCGATTTACCTCTTTCACCTCGACCATCCGCTCATGGGTGATATCGTCGATACTAAAATTCGATTTGGTTCCCATTGCTTCATGCAACTTATTCCAAAACCTCGAGGTAAATTGGGTACCTCACTCGACACAATCTTCTTTGGCACTACATGCAAACATACAATCCTTGACATGTACAATTCCGCCAAACGATTCCGCGTAAGTGGTCTTGTATCGATGAAATGAGCGACCTTGGTTAGACGATCCACGATAACCCAAATGGAATCGTGAATCCTTTCGAAGTCTTAGGTAAACCGGTGATAAAATCCATTCCGATTTCCTCCCACTTCCATTCCTAATTTTTAATCTACCGCAATGGCACTCGGTCTTTGATGCATGGCTTTTACCCTTGACATACGCCACATAAAGCAACATGTTCAGCTACTTCACGCTCATATTTGGCCACCGTAATCTCTTTCAAATCTTGGTACATTTTAGCACTTCTCGGATGAATTGAGTACTTTGAATCATGCGCTCTCAAGAATCAATTGTTTTATTTCCTTTTATCCTAAGACACATACGCGCCTTTGAAGAACATGGTTCCTTGTTCGTCCGAGTGAAATCTATGGCTAGGCCTTCTTCCTTTTTTAGCCTTGATTTTTGAAATTTTATCGTCATCTTGTTGACCTTCTCTAATCTGATCCTCTAATGTTGGTTTTACTTAGCGCAGCCTATCATTCCTTATGAACGACCTCCAATCTTAACCTCTCAAATTCCTTGCATAATTCTCGTTGATCCTCCATTGACAATGCATTTGGCGCTTATGGCTTTTTCGACTCAGTGGCATCCGCCACCACATTATTTTTCCAGATGATAATGGATTCTACATTATAATCCTTAATTAGCTCAAGCCATCTTCGTTGTCTCATATTCAGTCCGATTGAGTGAATATGTATTTCAGATTTTATGGTCCGTATATATCTCACATCTATTTCCTATGAGATAATGACGCCATATCTTTAAAGCATGCACTACTGCCTAACTCCAAATCATGCTTAGGTAATTCACTCTATGCGTCTTAATTGTCTCGATGCATAAGCAACGACTTTGCCTTCTTGCATTAACACGCATCCCAAGCCCTCGCTTCAAGCAACGCAGAAATGTCAAATCCATTCTCGCATATCCGCAACACTAATACGGGGCTCATGTTAAACGCTTTAATTCCATGAAACTTTTCTCGCACTCTGGCGCCCATGCAAACTTCTTCTTTCTTTAACAATCTCGTAAGGGGTTTAGCAATTGTCGAGAATCCTTCTATGAACCGACGGTAATATCCCGCCATTCCCTAAAACTACTTAACTGAGTAACAGACTTCGTGGCTTCTCAAGGCAACATCAGGCCCACTTTTATTTGGTCGATCAATGACTTTTGGTAGTCATTACATGACCGAGAAATTCAACTTTCTCCTTCCAAAATTCACACTTGCTAAACTTAGCATATAGTTGATGCTCTCGCAAAATTGCCTAAAACCATTCTCGGATGTTCTGCATGCTCTTCTTCGGTCTTTGAGTAAACCAAAAATATCGCCTATGAAGACTACAACGAACTTATCCAAGTAATCCATGAAAACCTTATTCATCATGTTCATGAAATACGCTGGGGCATTAGTCAATCCAAATGACATGACTCTGAACTCATAATGTCCATATCGCTGTAGAAAACGCGGTCTTAGGTACATCCTCCGCCGATCTTCGAATCGATGGTATCCTCGAACGAAGATCTATCTTGGAGAAAACTTAACCTCTTAATCGATCAATAAGTCGCTTCGATCCTGCAACGGATACTTATTCTTGATCGTTATTTCATTAAGTGCACGAGTCGGCGCACATTCTAAGACTTCCATCCTTCTTGCGAACAAACAAAAACCGGGCTCCTACGGCGATGAACTTGGTCTAATGAAACCTTTCTCTGCAGCCTCAACCGCTTCTTCATTTCTACTAACTCGCCTGCAGGCATCCGATATGGTCTCTTTGATATTTCGGTGGCCTGCACCAAAGCTAACTCGATGACAAACCCGATAGCACCGATCCGTGGCAATCCCGCAAATCTTCCGAAATACATCCGGTATTCTTCACCAATCGTACATCTTCCATGCCGATGGCTTTCACGCCATGACCATTAATCGCCCATCTCGGCAATTAAATTAATTCCATAAATTCATTTTATTTATTTTAGGCAATAAAACAATCGGCAAAAATCCGGAAAAATCTCAAAAATACTTTGAGACATTCGGACTTAAAAAAATATTTTTGGGATGTTACATTTTCCAAACCCTAGCACCTGAGTGGTGGTGGTAGGATGGAGGGGATGCGATGGCCGACGACTTCGGGTGCCTCTCCTTTTTTTCAGATCGGTTAATGAACAAAAGCATTGAGAATCAATCTAGAACCCTAATTGCTCAATTAATTAATGTAATTAGGGTAATTAATATGTAGGATTAAATATTGCTTAGACGAGATTAACTCACGTATTCTTCGAACTTACATATGGCTTAGATTAGATTGCCAATCGAATTGCGATGTCGGCCTCGGAGAGCTTTGTGCTACTAACGTGTTTCATAATAATCTGATCACTGTGGATTAATCACAATGACAATCAAGAATAGATGAAGAATAATCTCAAATAGAACACAAGTGTCGAATATCTAAACATGGGGTATGTGTCCACAGAGGATATGTGAAGGATATGTCCTAACGACATGCAGAGATTCCGGATATCACAGGTCCAGTTCTATGGGATAAGATATGCGCGGAAAGGATGACTCTATATTAGGAAGGACTCGATCATGTTCCCGTTACGAGGAAACCAACTCGAGTACGCCTAATATTCAAGGAAGTTTGGATACGCTGTGAAGATTACGCGACGATTGACTCTACATCGTCTACGATCTGATGCTCCAAACAGACTACAACTCGACTTGAGGCCGGGCTACTCCAACTATATAAGGCAAGGGGTAGGGGTCCTCAGGAGAAAGGGAGGAGGGAATTAGCCATCAAGCAAGAAGCCTTTTAGCAAAGAGAGTCTAAGAGTTGACGAACTGCGCTTTGTCAACCTCTAGCCTTAGCTTAGAGTAATCCACATTGTAGGGCTATACAATTCTTCTCTGTACTTCATCTGCAATATACGAAGATCTCCCATATAGGATGTCGGGTATTACCCCTTCAGGGGGCCGAACCTGTCTACATCTGGTGTCCCTGATTTCGTGCTTAACTCTGCTCACCCGAAGGTACCCGAAGTATAAATTTTATTGTCGATCTCTAACGTTCGACAACAAGATATAGGAAGATCAACTTTTTCTCTCTTTATTGATTGATTCAATCCTCTTATACAATGGGGTGTTATATTTATAACCATAACTCCTTAGGGCTAGTTTTAGAATTCGTCTACCAAAAACAAGAGTCCGGATATATCTCAATAACCAAGACCAAGAGTCTGGATATATCTCAACAGCCAAGATCTAGAGTCCGATTATATCTCAACAGCCAAGACAAAGAGTCCGATTATATCTCAACAATCAAGACCAAGAGTCCGGTTATATCTCAATAGTCAATTCCATTTTAAGTGGTTATTTAATTTGGTTTTCAAAGTAGAGAGCGTAAAATATCCTGTTTTTAAGTACAAGGCCAAAATTGGACCAACTTAAAAGTAGAGATACTAAATATGATTTTTTTTCGTTTTAGAACTTGGAATACATAAAATATACAACAAAAAATTCGAAATCAATAAAAAACAATAATATCATTGTATTAATCATCTTAAGTACTAATTCTTCCGGTCTCATTTTAGAGATTTGGTTTGGTATGTAAGTAGTTGTCATTTCAGTTCATTGACTGAATATTTTCCACCAAATGCCTCTATTAGTTGTGTATATTTATAGTGATCTCGAGAGATGTATACAAGTAATAGGAGCAAGCTACGTCAAAAGCTAGCGTGTTAACTTCTTCCTTACTATATGTATATGATCAAACTAAACTAACCACCACTTTTTTTTACCGAATGTAGTACATCTCTGATCAATTTACCAACACGATGCGTTAAAAGTTGGTAAAAGTTGCGGGGTTAGAAAACAACGTCTCTAATCAATTGCCAAAATAACGTGTTAAAAGTAGAGTCAAAGTTGTGTGTTGGAGGACAACGACCGAGACTCGTATTCAAGAACAACGAGCATTTACCTCTAAAATTAGTTTGAGAGAACTGTTTCAATATTTTTTTTAAGTTATATAAATATTAAAACATGAATAAAGCGTAAATAATAATTACTTATCCCTTCATTTGCTTTAAAATTTGTGCAACTTGTATCGAAAGGAAAAGCATGAAAACATGGCTCTTACTTTGATTAAGAACAACGGCCTGTTTTGTTTAATGATATCAAACCATATACTTGTTAAATTTAATCAACGCTACTAAAATTTAGTAAGACAAATATTAATAACTATTGAAAGTACTATTGAAAGCAAACCAAACATGCCTAGATGCCTAGATCCCA
This sequence comes from Otatea glauca, assembly GCA_036346275.1. Classification (NCBI taxonomy): domain Eukaryota; kingdom Viridiplantae; phylum Streptophyta; class Magnoliopsida; order Poales; family Poaceae; genus Otatea; species Otatea glauca. The sequence goes on along the minus strand of CM070713.1, from coordinate 35,521,860 downwards.
ACTAAGGTGCCAATGCCATGTAGTCCGCAAATTTTACATAGAACTATGGAAGAGACCAGGGACATGGAGAAGAGAACAAAAATTGGGAGCCCATGAGCTCAAATCAGTCCACATGGATACTATCGGGTAGGACACTGCTCATGAACCAAGACCTGTACCACTACCACCCTGCTGCCTCCCTCCCCCACCTTCCCGCAAATTTTACAGTTCGAAACGTTGCGAGCTGAAAACCACGGTGACCGCTTCGACCACCTATCTCCGGTTCCCCTCGCCACGCCGCCATCGTGGTGATGGCAATTGCAGCCAACTAGTGGCTGTCGAGGCTTGTGTCCTGGCCATCATGGCGCCCCGGTTCACCGCTGCTTTCGCCTTCGTTTGTTAAGTCACTCGGAGAGGGCTCCTCTTCAATGTCCACGCCGTCCTCCTCCTCGGCGGCGCAGATGTTCAGGTCGAGGCCGCCACCATCTCGCCAGCGCTTGGATTCGCTTGAAAGGTGGTGACCCCCTGCCTTCCTCTTGAGATCGCTGGGCAGCAGCTCATCCAGCCACGGCGACGGCGGCCGGACACTAACCGCATCGCCGGAGCAAATGGCATCATTTGATCCTTGCACCGCCGGCTCCGCGTCCAGGCCCTCGCTCCTGTGACGGCGAACCTCCTCGGATGTCGTCGCGGAGTCCGGAAGCAGGAGGGTCAGCGTAGCCATGACATCCTGGTTATTGCTCTTGCCTGTGGCATGATCTGCCGGTGTGTCGAAGCTTGGCTTTGGCTCAGCTTCTGGCTTTTTTTTTTGGTTCGGCGGGTAGGCACGCCACCATGGGATTGGAGACGCACCGGACGGGAGATTGAGTTGGTTGCCGCGCAAGTGAAGCCTCTGGCACGATCTGCTCCATTTCCTCCGCAACTCCATCAGCTCATCCTGCATTGACCAAGCGTAAAATCACCTTGATTACGACCTTGCTCACATGAGCAAAACCTTCATTGCAGTTGCAGCGTGCTATTTCTTTCTTTAGTTACCTTGTGTGATGTCTGGGGCTCATCTGCCTGTGGCCAACCAGGGAAATATGTCAGGGCAAGGGTGGTGCCTTCTGCCTTTGCCCTCGCAATTGAGGCCTCGGTCTCGAAGCCGCTGGCGCACTCCGCGCACAAGATGGGAACGCCTTCCTCTTCCCCGGTTGCAAGATCCAACAGAGGAATCTGAACAAGCCTGGTGATATTGCCTTCTGTCATGCTGCTGCACAAGAAAAGGAGAGCAGATGCTGTGAGGAAACGGTCATAGTAGTAGTACACAAATGGCTTGTATTTATCATATTAAGTTCCATATCCAAAACATCTTCGACGGTGCAAGCAAAAGGAAACAGCACCACTACACGAATTCACCTACCACATTGCCCCATTGATCATTAGTGTACCAAAAAGAACAAGAACCACTGTATTTTTTTCATCGCGGTTTCAAGCCTTGAATGGCCAAGCAGAAACTGACTGCCTTTAGAAAGAAAGAAAGAAGCTAGCTAAACAGGGCAAGTTATTTACACAAGAGAATTGATCACTTTACTAGCCTCTCCTCCTCTTTTTTTTTTACAAAATTGGCTGCATTTGGAATGAATCTGCAAATCTAGCCACCTCCCCTACCGTGAAAGGCGCAGCCTAGGGAGTGTGGTTTCGAGTAGCGAGCGTGTGAGCAGGTGATTGCCACGACTCCGAAGCATAGGAGCGGAGGTGCCGCGGCCAGCTAGCGCAATAGGAAGGCTATCGCGGTGCGAGAGCGCGGGAGGCGCTTCCGCGGTAGGATGGCACAGAAGGTGCCTTCTATAATAAGGAGAAGGATAGATTTCTAATTCTACTAGGAAGAAAGCCAATTTTTTAAAAAAATAAAGAAAAAAAGTTAAAAGAAGACTAGAAAAGTGATCTTCCCTACCCAAGACTCACTTTTTAGTTGCTACTACCAGCTGAGAACTTCAACATTTCCTATCTAACAAAGGCCAATATTTCAGGGGGTTTCTGCTAGTAGTAAAATATGCAAGCATCAGTCCGTGCCTGTCGAAACAGAGCACACCGAAGCAATGCAGAGCAGAGGATGACAAGTGACAGCAACGCATCAGTCAGGGGCAGTCACAGCAGAACGAGACAGAAGAAAACAATGCATACGGATGAACAGAGAGACGAGACGGGAACAGCACTCGCGCGAAGCATAACGCTTCACCTTGGGGCGGGAGCTGGAGGGGCGCCGCGCGGGCCGAGGGCGAGGCCGGTACCTGCGCCGGCAGGGACGAGCACCGGCTGCAGCGCCCACGTCACCTCCAGCGGCAGGGTCAGGCGCCTCTGCTGGCACCGCATGTACGTCTGGTAGCTCGCGGCCGCCACGAGCCAGGTGCTCCCGCGCGCGGCCGCCCGGAGCTCGCCAAGCAGGCGCGCGAGCTCGGCGACCATATGCTCGACCGGACTGATGCCTGAGAGGGCGTCGTCGTCCTCGTCGACAGCCCAGCGCATGTCGCCGACGTAGATGACCAGACCGGCGGCCTTGGAGTCGGCAATGGCATGGATGCTCCGGCGGAGCTCGGTCAACCTCGCGTCAACGTCCGCGCGGGACATGAGCCGGACGTGGACGTAGGAGAGGTGGAGCCTGACCACGTGCGCGCCGCGCAGCTCATTCGGGACGTTGCCCTGCTCCAGGTGCCTCATCAGCTCGGCGACCGATGCCTCGGCGACGGACACCGAGTCGCCGACGACGACGGGGTTAGTTCTTCTCCCCTGCTTCCGTAGCATCACCTCCAAGATAGCCCTCACGTCCTCTTCCTTGCACGAGGAACCGACGCCAGGTTGGTTGAAGAACCGCGCTGGCCACGAGGCCCACGACCCGCCGCCACCACTGCTGCCATTGGCGTGCGTAGGAAAGTCAATGTACGGCTCGACGAGGAACTCCAGTGTGAAGGCCGCGGCAAGGGAGGAGGATGAAGAGCTGTGGTGGCCGAGTCCCAACAGCACGGCGCTTTCTTCCTCGAGGATGCTCTTCACGGCGGCGCTGGAGAAGCCGGCCTCACGCATCACCCGGCTCACGCTGGGGTCGTCGAGGATGGAAATGATGAGCTGGTCCAGCTCCACCTTGAGCGCAAGAAGAGGTTGCTGCTGCTGCAGCTGCTGCGTGGGAGGCGGCGGCTGCTGGCTCTGCAACTCGATGCAGCCGCGCCGCTGGTTGGCCTGCGCGCGCTTGAGCGCGGCCACGAGCGCATTGGACAGCGTCGGGTTGGGCTGGACGAGCGACGCCGAGAAGGACGTCGACGAGGCAGAGCTGGCCGAAGAGGACGAGGACGGCGACGACAGCGGCCCGCCCACCACCACATTGGTCGTGGGGAACCGGTTGAGCGCGACGTTGAGGCTGAGCTCGAGCGCTCGGTACTGCAGCGGGTGGGAGGCCGCCGGCGAGCAGGCGGTGGCGGCCGGGTGGGACCTGACGCAGGCGCGCCTGAGGAGCCCGTAGCAGGTAGACGGCGTCGCCGCGGCGGAGAAGGCGGACAGGGGCGGGGCCGAGGACGACGTTGACCCGCCCAGCAGCGTGAACGCAACGTGCAACGGCGTCACCTGCGCATGGCCGCGCCGGCGGGCCAGCCCCAGCGACAGCTTGAGCACGGCGGCCGCCTCGGCGGTCAGCGACTGGTGCACCGTGTATCCCCCCGCGCGCATCACGCACCCCAACACCTCACGCAATGGCACAATATGATTGCACTGTGCTCTGGTGTTCTTCACTAGTCACTTCTCAGTGAGTCAGTGGTTACTACTACTACTCTTCTTGCTATGTTATTTACAGTGTAGGAGAGTGAGTCAGCGAGACTGGTTTATGTGTGTTTACACTAGTAGAGCTGGGCTGCTTCCTTGCTTAGCTTTATGTGTGGTTTATTTTAGGGCTTTATAGCCTGGACGATCATGCTTTTGAGTCTGTTGGGAGCCATAGCTTTTCCTTAAAAGCTATTTTTTTTGTTTTCTAAGCTGAAGCGACTGTTTTTTATAAGTGGCCGTTTGACAAATAACTAATTACTCTTAACAACAAGCTATAAAAACAAGTCCTAACTAGCTTTTGGCTTTTACTAATTATATGCAGTTTCTAGCTTATGCCACAAGCTACTTAGAAGCCGGGCTGTTTTACAAGACTTATTGGTTTTTTGAAAGCTGACACTCACTTAAAGTCTCTAAACAAGCCTTTGTGTCTCTCTCATGTTCTTTTCACTCTGCTTCTTCTGTGTCTTGTGTCCCAGGCTCCCAGCAGAGAGGTTAGTTTGTCTCTTTTCTGCATCTCTTTCTGCTCTGCCTGCCACCGTTTCTTTTTGCGGCCCTTTGCCTTTGGTTTTTCGTCAGGGATCTTTCCCTTTCCACCCTACTGCTGGTAATGCAAAGCCCTGCGTTTATTTTCTCTAGTGGTGGCCACCACGTACGGCGCCAAGATTCATTAGCTTCAGTCTGCACTCTGCACGATGATTGCCGTAGCTAATCACATGCTGGTACTGCAGCGCAAGAAAATGCCTGCTCCTCCTCGTCACCAAATCTCCTGCATCAAAGCCTAATGATTGATCAGACAAGGCAACAACTGTAGTATGCATGCCCTCTGCAGCTGCCATCGCTCTAATCACTCGCCACTATCATGGGTGTTTGAACTTTGAAGTTCGAGCACTCAGTAGCAAGAACAAGCTGGCGAAAGACACTGCTGGATTCGTTCATTACGAACAAGATCCATGGTCGTTAACCATCTGCTGCTCTGCCTCAAGTGGTCTGGAGTGCTGGAGTCACGAGCGCCATGTATGTGTGTACTATCTGTGCGCACTCATGAGGCTCATCAGTCATCACACACACTACGAGGAAATTCCCTTCATCCATCCGTTCATTCATTCCATGGGCACGTCGTTATACCGCAACAAAGGCGATCTTTTGATCCTTCGATCTTCGTGCAGCGGCGATCTCTCACTCTCATTTTCTCCGCTCCTTCTTTCTCATCTTGCGGTATAACAGATGCTTGTACTGTCTGAGCAACGCTGCTGCTGCTAGACAACAAATTATTCTCGCCTACTCGATCATTCACACAGATGCTTGTACTGTCTGAGCAGCGCTGCTGCTGCTAGGCAACAAATTAGAGAGAGAGAGAGAGCTGAGCCCTTCACTTTCTTTCGCCTTTGGCCTGGCGCCCACTGGCCGAGGAATTCGAGGAGGGCTGCGTGCTGCATTAGACAGATGGATGGATGGATGGATTAGCACAAGCAAAGTAGGTATAGTAGCAAGTTCAAAGCATGCTCTTTTCCTCGGAGTCCGGGGTGTTGTTACTTCGCTATCTCCGTCTGTTCTGTGACTGCCTTTGACTGACCCGGCCGGCCGCGTGCCCTGCCCGGCGCTCCCCGCCCGCGTCAACCTGATTGGGATTAAGGGTCTCCTTGTTGCTTTCACTTTGTGTTTGAATTTGTGTTCCCGGGTTTTGTTGTGACTGTGAGCGCTGGTCCTATGGAAGTAAGGGTATGTACAAAAGTTCACGTCATCTGGTTCTTAATCTGTACATATCAGGTTTGATCTATGTGGAGGAGTGAGAAAAGAGGAGAGAGAAGAGAGCTAGCTCTTATTTAGTAGCCAGCTTTGCACGGGAGCATAGGTAGATCATTTATGTACAAGAGAGAAAAGATAGTTATTATACAATATCTAGAGACAGTTATTGTACAAACTGGCTTTTAGTTTACTATTAGTCAGTAGTTGGGTTTGCTATTGTACTTGCTCTAAGTAGACGGAGAGATCACTGTAAGATTTTCTTATGAGCTCTTTTCGTGTGTATTAAAATCAATATAAGCCGTCAATTCCTTTAAATCTAAGGGTTGATATCAATTTAGATCTAATTATACTACCTCACTTGTAGTATTGGTAGTAAAATTTAGAAAGAGAGGTAAAAGTGTAAAAAATTCCGTCATACTATTTATTCTCTACGGTAAAACACATTCTGTAATCCTAATGAGTGGCGGATGAATGGATAAGAAGTCTTTGAAGATCATCAGGTATTCGGTGAATCTAAAACTGTGAATGAATTAAGAAAAATCTAAAATACCTCTGATGAATGGATATGAAAAGTCTAAAATACCCTTGAGGAATGGATGCTTAGATTTAATTTCTACTACCACTATTTACTACTTATGTTATCCACGGTAAAAATTCCTCTTTCTCATGGAGATGAGAGGATTTTAATTCGTTTGGGTCTTTTCCATTGGTGCTCTTTGGAACATAGGAATAAGGTCGTTAAATTTCTATGGAATGTTTTTCTATGCCCCAATTCTCTAGGAAAACTAGCAAAATTTCTTTGAAAACTCCAAGCATCCTCTTCCTTTCTCTCTCTGCCCTCTCTTCGAGAAATGCTTTCCTTCAAACATCATGTGTTTATTTCTTACGAATCATCCAACCATATTTGCTCTCCTATTTCTCTATTTTGAATTTATATAGGACTCGATTGTATGTAACATTCTATTAATTTGTTTTTTTTTCTATTCCTGCGTTTTTTATTCACATGCTGCAAAGAGATCCTAAAAGTTGTGGTACCGTGTCCTTCCTTTTTTTTCCCAAAGACACAGCTGTTTACGCCCATACACGTTGGCAAATTTTAAGAACTTCAGCTACCGTTTTTTTTCTTTTCAAAAACACGTCTGTTTATAACTGCAATTATCTAGTAAGCCTGCAACAAATATAGTGTGTTACAACACTACAACATTCACTCTTAGGATGCAACCAAAATATTATCGGTGCAACAAATCCTCGACTCGATGCAATAAGCACTAATTCCTCAATGTAACAAATAAACATCCCTACTGCAACAAAAATGTACTCTTGTGAAGCAAATAAAAAAGCAATTGCAACAAATACCTCTTGCTGTCCACATTGGAGAAACCATATTGCAACAAAGTACAACACTTCATGCAACAATTGGTAAACGAGTATGCAATAATTTGAGAAAACATCTGCAACAAAAGCTTGCAAAAGGCTGTAAGATCGAGGATGTCGACTAGAGGGGGCTGAATAGGCGGCTTTTAAAAATTTATTCTACGATTTTCTACAAATTAATTCACCCCTAATTACCCTTATGCCAAAACCTTAACAATAATTAATGCGGAAGCGATAAACTAAGGTTTTGACAATTAAAGCTTAAATCAACTAGGCTCACTATGTGCAATAACTAATTATGTCTCTAACAATAAAATGCAATCCTAAATACAAGCAATCAATCAATTTAATTCTATGAATATAAATAAGGAATAGAATGCAAGCACGAGAGACACGATACTTTTTACCGTGGTGTTTGGAGACTTGCCGGTCTCCCTAAGTCCACGTTGAGATTAGCCCAAACGAATTGGACCGGCTCTATGAATTGAGCACCCACCTCGAATCCACTAGTGGTTGTTCTTTCCCCCTCCGGGTAGGCGAGCACCGACCTTCACAACTTACCGGGCCTTCTCACAATCTTCTTGAGAAGGTCACCGCGCACGACGCCGCTATGCCGTCTAGGTGACGGCAAACACCAAGAGTAACAAGTCAAGCTTTCCGCTTGAATTTCACCTAGTGCAACACATGCACTCCGGTGACTTCCCAAGTGCAACACATGCACTAGGATCCTCCTCAAGTGCAACACATGCACAAGAGGTCATCAATCCACCTCTAAAATGCAACACATGCAATTATGGCTCACTCTTAACTCAAAAACCAAATTGAAGAGTACAACACATGCACAACCCCCCCAAAATGTCTCCCGACAACAGCAACACATAATGCCAGCCCTTGGCATCCTTTTATAGCCCCCACACGAAATCTAACCGTTGGGGGGGGGGGCAAATCGGGCAATTTTCAGCAAAACCGGCACTACCGCCCTTTAAGGACCTGTAGTGCCGACCAAAGCGGCAGTACCACTTCTTGGGGGTAGTAGTGCCGGCCGGGTAAAATCCCCAAAATAGCTCCTTCTCTAATAATGCTACCGGCCATATGGGCCGGTACTGCCGCCCATACGGCAGTACCGCACCCAGAGATGGGTAGTGCTGGCCAGAGGAGGAAAACCGGTTTTCACAAAAACTTTTCTCCAAACTTTCGAAGATTGGTTTTTCGAGCCATGTGATGATCAACATATGATCAAGTCAATTTGCAAAACACATTTACAAACCCTATTCATATGCTCCAACGAATCGCATTAAAACTTCAAACTTATTTGCAAAAACACATTCGCAAATAAACCGAGAACCTATGAGATCAATTCTCTTAGCCATGTGATGATCAACACATGATCAAGTCAATTTGCAAAACACATTGCAAACCCTATTCATATGCTTTAGAATCAAAATTCATAACTCCAGTTCATTTGCAAAACACATTTACAAATAATAACTCCAACTTATTTGCAAAACATATTCGCAAATAAACCACGAACATATAAGATCAAACCTCTAGCCATGTAAGGATCAACACATGATCCCGATACTTTGCAAAACACATTTGCAAATGCCAACACATGCTCTAGGATTGAAACCCACAACCTCGAGCTTATTTGCAAATAACGAATCTATTCAATATTTTGCAAAAACACATTTTGTAAACTCAAAGCACAAAACACACTTAGCCTTGTGATGATCAACACATGATCAAGTCACAAGCTAAAACTCTAATGCATGAGCTCTCCATTTGCAACATATGCAAATACCTAGCTCCATGCAAACAACCAAAGCAAACTCAAGTGCATGAGCTCTCTATTTACAACATATGCAAATCTCTAGCTCCATGCAACCACTTTAAACCAAATTGCTTGAGCTCTCTCCTTTTGCAACACATGCAGAACTTAGCTCCAAGCAATAACCACATAAACAACATTGCATAAGCTATCTCCCTTTTGCAACACATGCAAATCCATAGCTTCATGCAAAAACCAATTCAATTAAGATTCAATAAGAAGCAAGCATGAGCTCCCTTATTTGCAACACATGCAAATACTTAGCTCATGCAAAATCCAATGCACGAGCTTCATCCATTCGCAACACATGCCAAATAGTTAGCTCCATGCAAAAACCGATCAAAAGAGTGAGCTAGAGTGAACTGGATTGAGTTCATCAACACATGATGAAGCTCAAGCTAAAAGGCTCAACCCCTCTTAATAGTACGGCACCTAACTAGCAACCCGGTATCCTATCCAAGCACCGAGACTAGTAAAAGACTAGGAACACATCCTTAACCCTAGCTAGTTATACCTTTGCCTCTAGAGATTCACTTGGAGCTTTTACGATATCCAATCATCTTCTCTCCAGGATCGAATCTTCTTCTTGTTCATCACCACATGATGAATCTTTTAGCTCTTCTCTTCACCTCGGGATCACCTCTTGAAGCTCATCAACACATGATGATTTCTCGTTCCCGTTTTTTCATTTTCTTGGACTCAACCTACTTCACAACTCATGGAATATGTTAGTCCAATAAACACGGTTGTCTCAATCATCACCGCACTCCATTAACACATAATGGATGCCTCCAAGATCGATTGAGCACAACCCAAATCAATTTGAATGATTTATTGTGTCTTGAGTTCTTTGATGCAATTAATGCTTCATTATACTCAAGAACTTTTCGCTTGCCCTTAATCAACAAAGAGACACCATCAACACATGATAAAATATTCTTTGATTGATTGAAAGACAACCGAACTCAATTTAAATTGACATGAGTATACATAACTACACAAGTTTCATATACTCAATATGATAGTTAGTAATGATCCAATATGTTTGAGTGATGGAAATGGATTAATATATTTAGACCATCAACTATAGAACAAACTCCATTAAGTATGTACATATAACTAATTGAACATAGAATCAATATGCACATAATCAATCTTAGAAAGTATTTGAGTTTACTCTATATTAACATGAGTATACTACAACTACACAAGTTATATATATACTCAAAAGATTGTTCAAAGTCTTGATCCTTTATATGTTATTTAGCAAGAGGATATGGATCAATACAATTGAAACATCAAGTCAAATTATCAACTCTCCTTAGATGTGTGCATTCATGTATATATATATTTTGAAATATAATGCACATATTTAAACTAAGGTAATGAAAGAGTTTATATTTTAACTTGAATCCTAAGTATGCATTAAGACAATAGAAATGAATATGAGTGCATACCTTGGGTTTTCCATTTTCTATCCAAATTTGAGACTAATAAGAATGAAGCTCAATTAACATGTTAGTCTCATAATGATTAGATTTGTCATTAAATAAGGATTAAACATTATGTCGACTTTTGTAGTCGGCAATAAATTTATGGGGTAGGCGCTAGATCTCAAACTCGAAGGTCACACAAGACAAGGGGTTAGACAGGTTCAGGCCCTCAGCGATGGAGGTAATACCCTAATCCTGTGTGCTAAGATTATACGGATCTCTTGGATCTAAGATTGCTCAAAGCGCAATGTGCTCTGGGCGATATGAGGTGTGCTATGCTCTATGGCTTGATGCCTTGTTGTTGCTTGCCCTCTCCCTTATATACTGGAGGTGGTGCGGCTTACAGAGTCCTGATCGGTCTGGAGATTCCGATCGGTTACGAGATTCTAGTCGGTTACAGGATAGGGTTTACATCTTTATCTATCCTATAAACAACTCGGATTACAACTGTATCTTTTATATCTAAATATACATAACTGTCTATAGGATGTGACCCCTCTTCCATACGGCAGCAAGGCTTGGTGCGGGGCACAGCCCTTGGGCCTGTCTTCTCCTCAAGTGACGTTGGGCTGGACATGGAGATACCTGGTTTCATATATTCCATAGTAGCCCCCGAGTGATTCATGATCCAATTGCCATGCTTCCAGCTTGGCCCCAACTTGATCCATTGTTCTGAACTCGCTGTACAATCCTCCGACTGGTTTCTTCACGTGATTTGAAGGCTTCTTCTTGCGGCGAGTGGATTATGAAGGACTCGAATATAACCTTTGATTTTTGCTTCAACTGAATATAATCTTTTGTCAGACGAGTTTGTTGTGAGCGGCCTTGCGGACTTGTCCCCTATTTCAGATGTGGATTGAATTCTTCTTTCCGCCCAAAGCGAAATTTCCAATAACTTTTCTCTTTATGGATAACCACCGGATAGTCTTCGAGGTTGCCCTGGTTTTCTGTGTCAACTTGTTTGTTGAAAAATTCCTTGGCTTCTTATATTACATTAACTCCAAATCTCCTCGGCTCCTGATGCATTTACTTCACCCTTACTGTATCGGCTATAAAAAGTGAACCAGCATTTGTAGAATTTATCCTCTCATGTTTGGATCTCCATCTTTCTGTTTCACGTTTCCATTTTCTTCATGCCGAGGAGAGGGAGGAGGAACGTTAGGCACGCCAGGATCCTAGGCTCACCGAAGAATGGGCGCTTTTCGAGCTTGCTATGGCTGAATTGATGGAGGATACAGTCGCTGCCCTCGACCGTGTCGCCGTCAATACCCTCGAGATTTTTCCTACCCTTTGCAGGGCCAAGGAAGCCCGCGTGCGTCGGAGTGAAGTGTAGGCCCCCCCGCAAATGTAAAATTTTCCCAGGCATAGTGTTTGGGGAATTTTATGCATAATAATAAAAAAAAGTACATTTCAAAATGTTTTCCATGATTGTCATTTGACGTAGCTTAGGCCCAGCTTGGGGTGCTTCGAAGCATGCATGGTTCTTTGATCTGGTGACATTCGTTCCGATTGATGTAGGAAATACCTTAGGTCAGACGCGAAGCATCGTGTTGGGGTTTGCACGGTTCTTGGCCGAGCGGCATCCGGATCTGATTGGCGCGAGATACACCTTAGGTCCGACTTGGGACTTGTTAGGATTCGCGCGGCTCATGGCCGAATGATACCCATGTCCATAGAACACAGCTTAGGCTCGAGTTGGAGCGTACTAGGATTTCTCTGGCTCATGGCCGAGTGATACCCATATCCGACTGGTGCAGGATACGGCTTGGGCTCAACTTGGAGCGTTTTGTATATATGTGGCTCTTGGCCGAGTGGTACCTATATCCGACTGGTGCAGGATACGGCTTGGGCTCAACTTGGAGCATACCAGATTTTTCTTGGCTCATGGCCGAGTGATACCTGTACCCGACCGGTGTAGGATACAGCTCTGGTCCAACTTGGGACATATCAAAGTTTCATCTGAATGGTATCCGTACTCGTTTATTACGACACATAGCTTTTCGACCCTCATGGGGCATACCATTATATTTGCTCCCCTTTGGGGCTCGACCCGTGATATATGATTCTGTCATGCGGTAACCACCTAATGACCTAGCGTAGGGCATATCACGAGAGGATATATATTTTTTTATCCAAGTTGGAGTACATCCACGTCCCGCTTAGCACGGTAAGTGGAGAAAACATCCCATCGTGGGGAGCGACGTGTCCCAAATATGACTTGGTCAAACCACGTATGACTCCGTGAGTCAGAACGTCAGGCCTGCAAATCATTTATGGGGAATCCGGAAGGGCGAGACGTTTCGCAATCTTTTTCCCGCCGATTCGGCAAAACTCGATTTTCGCCCTTTTAATGGTTAGACCAAGCGTCGCCCGACGGTTTGTTCTCTCACCGCGCTCTTGCTCCTTGTGCTTTCTTGTCTTTCTGACTTCTCCGCCGCTAGGGTTAACTGCCATCGCGCCTGCTATTTCGCGCCGCCGTTGTTCTCTCCTTCGAAATTGTCTTCTTCTTCCTCCTCGCAGCCTCTACCCCAATATTGGACGACCTCGACTACAATGGAGGAGAAACTGCAATCCATGGTGGATGATGGGATTCTCCCAGACTTGGCCTTGATCTCCGCCCGACCGGCTGCCGGTGAATCCGTCCCCACTCCTCGTCCTGAAGAGGTAGTGGTATTTGAATCCTTTTTTCAGCGCGGGTTGGGTCTTCCAGCCTGTGCTTTTCTCCGCGGTCTCCTTTTCTTTTATGAAATCGAATTGGTGAACTTGAATCCCAACTCTGTTTTGCTGATCTCTATCTTCATTCACCTTTGCGAAGCCTTTTTGGGCATCCGCCCCCATTTTGATCTTTTCCGCCATTTTTACCTTCTGAAGCCTTATCCCTCCAAAAGCGACCCCAAGGTAATTGGGGGAGCCGGATTCCAACTTCGGGAGGGCTAAAGAAGTCATATTTCGCTATTCCCTTCAAGTCTTCGAATAAAGGCTGGCACCAGGAGTGGTTTTATTGTGCCAATCCTGATCCAGCTCTTCCTTCCTTCCTTGGGCGTCAGCCGAAGGTATCCGCCTCTTGGTCCTCTGTCGGCGACGCCAGCAACATGGATAAAGTACAAGATCTCTTGGTGCTCATTGGCAAATTGAAGGAAGGGGGCCTCACAGGGGTTGGCCTGCCCATTCACTTTGTTGCCTGTGTGGGTTCAGCCCCTGAAGGAGCGTCACCACCTGGGGTTTCAGTTTGAGTGCCGAGGCGATCCGACCCGGGAACTGCCAGACTTAATAACGAGAGAGCAGATTCACGCTCGAGTTGGCGATTTCTTCATCCCAAGCGTCGAGATGCCCACCCGATTCCCTAAGGCCTTCTCTGCGTTGAATCCTCCCCCAGAGGTGAGATACTTTGCCGATGGATTCCTGTTTTCGTCTTTGAGTGGCTTCTTACTTTTAATCTTCTTTTCCAGGATTGTGTTGCCTTCTTCAGTGACACGCCTCTTCTGGAGATGCCTACTGATGAGGACATCTCCACAATGGATACAATCAGCTCTAACTCCACTCACTAGGATGAACCACCACTTCAAAGACCACTCACTCGAGCCCGTGCACGTTAACTAAATTATTAGGTGAAGGCGTTCCTAAGTATTCCAATTAATGATACAATGAATGGGATGCTATTTAATTTTTGTGATGATGTGATTATTCTTAGGAACCATGGAGAAGACCCACAACGCACAAAGAAGTTCGCGTCCAGAGGGAAGAGCAAATTGGAATCAGATTCGGACTTCCAGAGATGGTCAAATTCAAACGGCCATAACTTTTGATCCAGAAAGCTTCTGGAGGTCTACGAGTACAAGAACGAAAGCTCTAGTTGTCCTCTTTCCAACTGATCTGAGATCACCTCCAAATTCCTTCCGAGTCAACGGGAATATGCAAAACAATCCAGAACACTTTTCCAGTCCGAGTCTAATTGGGCTCTAGTCTTTATTTCGAGTTGTAATCAGTAGGCCCATGTTAAGGCCCAGTGCTACACGCCCTTGGTCTATAATTAGCCAGCCGCCACCATAATTAGGGTTTTGGGTTTTGTTTGATTCAGTTAGCCATTGCTACTGCTTGTACTCGCGCGTGCCGACTAGGCTGCCCGTCTACTTGTTCATCGGAACCCCAACTTTGAGTGTTTTTGTTTCAGAACCGATCTGAATTTATATTCGCAATTGAGTTGCTTGTAATCCCTTGTTCTTGCAGGTTCTTCGATTGCTCGCAGGAACAAAGACCTTCGTGGTTAGGTTGGTCGCGCTTCCCGCGGGATCAATAACCTTCAGGAGGGTGGTGTACCGGTCGCTAAGGCGCAACGTCGGGTTCGTTGTAGTCGGGTCGCCAACTTCGCCCTCCACCAGATCGACGCTACCTCCTCTCATCGAAAGATCGGGACGCCTAGTTCTATCACCTACTCGTGTAGGTGACTCCCCGAAGCGGCGAGCAAGCTCTCCTGCGGGAGATCCCACCACCATGAAGGGGAAAAAGACGGTGGCCAAGGACCCCGCGAAGCCCCGGTGCCCGACTGGCGGCCCTAAGATCCGGGACCCATCGGCACGGGCCCCAGCGCCATCGGCTCCCTTCTCCTGTGAGCTTGCGCCTCAGCCGAGTCCAACACCGAAGGACTCAGGCATTCTGGAGGAGCCCCGGGTGCTAGTCGGCAGCGCACCGAGTGGTCCTTCTGGGGGCGGCCCGTCCGCTCGGAAGAAGCCCCCGATGAAAATGAGGAAGTCCGACAGGTTTGCTGCCTTATCGACTCTTATTTGACTCGTCTCGCTAGCTTGCTGACAATTCTTCTCGCAGGGATCCTTTGCTTGATGTTCCTGTTGGGCCGCCATCTAGGGCCCCCGCGGGGGGTGAGCCCCCGGAGGTTTGCGTCCCGGTCGTGGGGGCCACGCCCGGGGTTACTGAAGTTCCTCCCGAGCCCCAAGCGCCATCTCTGACTCCTCCCACTTCGGGATCGGGTCCTGCTGTTCCGGAGCCAGCCTCTCACCCATCCCCCAAGATCGAGGAGATCCTCCGTGTTCCGCCGACCCCTGCCCGCCCCCAGCTCATAATGCAAGTTGCGTGGGTCGATGAGGAGGAAGGCCTGAAGCTCTTGGACGATCCGGAGGAGGAGGAGGAGAGAAATGAATTTTACAGTCATGCCACGGCTTGCGCGCGCCTAGCCCGGGTAAGCATTTCTCTTCACTTGCCATTTTCCTACTTCCGTCCTTTGTCACGTAGTTGCCTCTCCCCGTGATGATTACAGAAAATAGGGGAGCGCTTCAAAAAGAAGGCCGAATACTTCTAGAAGATGCTTCCTGAAATCCGAACACGCCAGGAATATCTGGCTGAATTGGAGCATATCAAAGCCGGGCACACGGCCGAGCTATGATCTTTTTGGTCAGAGGTCCAGGCGTTGCGAAAGAAGCAGAAAGCTTTGCGCCAGGAGAAGCTGGACGTTGTTGGCTCCCTTTGAGGTAGCTATTTCCTAGGCTCCCTCGTGCTTTTAATTTAATCATCTGGTTTCTTGATCTTCTTATCTCCATGTCAGCTCGGGATTCCTCTGTCGCGAAACTTCAAGAACAACTTAAAGCCGCGGAGGTTTCCAGAACGAAATCGGAGAAGGAGCTTGAAGGTATGACCAGCGACTTGGCCCTTCTGTGTCTTTGTTGCCTTCCCTTGTTTCTGTCTTGCAGATTATAAATTCAAAACGCGGGCGCAGTATGCCGTCTTCAATGAGAGGGTTGAAACCCTTGAGACGTCCTACGCCAAGCTTCAGGAGGCCTCCGAGCCGCTGCTGAGTTCGCTTCATCCTGGGGGCGAGAGGCCACTCAGTAGGGACCAGGTCATCTCTCGGCTGGAGGAAGCCCCCGAGGCGCTCAAGAGTCTCTTGAAGGAAACAGCGACCAATGGTGCCAGCCAGGCTTTGGCGATCACCAAGTCGCTTTATCCCCGAGTGGATCTTGAGACCATTAAGGAAGGCTATGCCTGCAACGTAGATGAGGATCGGGCCGCCGAGCTCTGGGAGGAAGTCAAGGACACCTCTTTGTCCATTGTAGAAACTTTAGACCTGTAAATTGAATGTATATAAAGGCGTTTCCTCACCCTTGTATTATCTTTTCAAACATGCATATTTGCCCGAGTGGTTTCGACATATTGTGTCCGACTAGTCCATCCCCCAGGCTCTGAGGCATGGTTTGCGACGCATGTCTCAGAGTCTAAAAAATCGTAGGAGCGAAGCACTCGGACGTCTAAATTTTGAGAAGATTATGCAAAAAATAACTTTAATGTCGATCTCTTTCATTCATAAAGGAATAATTTGAATTAAAAAGTTCAAGTGAAAAAATGACGTAGTTGTTCTATGTTCCAAATGTTGTTGATTGCCGTGCCGTCTTCTCGCTTGAGCTTGTAAGTCCCAGGGCGTACCACTTCATCGACGACGTAAGGGCCTTCCCAGCTCGGGGAGCTTATGCTCGTATTTCTGATTCTTTCTAAGGACCAGATCTCCCTTGGAGAATGCGTGGCTCCTCACATTGCGACCGTGATAGCGCCGTAGGCCTTGGAGATATTTTGCTGATTGAATCGTTGCGATGTCTCTGGCTTCTTCCAGTCGGTCGAGGTCTTCTAGTCAGCTTTCTTCCGAGGCGACTTCTTCATAGCTCCGGACCCATGGGGATCCGAATTCTAACTCGGTGGGGAGGACCGCCTCCGTGCCGTACACCAGGAAGAAAGGTGACTGCCCGGTTGCTCTACTGGGGGTGGTTCGCAGCCCCCAGAGTACCGAAGGCAATTCTTTCACCCATCGAGTGGCGTATGGCTTCAGCTGATAAAAAATTCTTGCCTTTAGGCCTTGTAATACCATGCCGTTGGCTCGCTCGACCTGCCCGTTGCTCCGGGGGTGCGCTACTAAAGCAAAGCAGATTTTTATTCCGAGTTCATCACACCAGTCTTGAAATACGCCGCTTCTGAATTGGGTGCCATTGTCCGTGATGATTCGGTTTGGAACTCCAAATCTAACTACGATTTCGTTAAAGAATTCTTTGGCTTTTGCTGTTGTTATTGTCGCGACTGGTTTGGCCACCCATTTGGTGAATTTATCAACGGCCACGAAAAGATGGGTGTGACCACCTTGAGCCTTTTTTAAAGGTCCCACCATATCGAGCCCCAGACCGCAAACGGCCAGGTTATGGGGATGGTCTGCAGTTCCTGTGCCGGTTTGTTCATCTGACGCGCAAAGAACTGACATCCTTCACATGTCCGGACGATGTCCTCTGCGTTAGTGACCGCAGTCGGCCAGAAAAATCCTTGACGATAGGCTTTGCCGACTAGTGTTGATGGCGCCGCATGGTTCCCACAAACTCCCGAGTGGATTTTCGTGAGAAGATCTCTCCCTTCTTGCTCTGATATGCACCGTCGCAGTACACCTGATGAGCTCTTGCGATAGAGTTCCGCGCTGATCACCACATAGCTCTTGCTTCGGCGCATTATCCGTTCGGCTTGCACGCGATCTTCGGGTAACTCGTCCTTTGTCAAATAGTCCAGATACGGAGCTGTCCAATCGGGGGTAATGACTAGAACTTTTGCTTCTACGCTCTTCTCGGCCGGGGCGTTTGTCTTCGTCCGAGTGCTAATCGTGACTCGTGAATCTCCTCGACGAATACTCCCATGGGCACTGTAGATCGGCAGGATCCCATTTTTGCTAGCTCGTCGGCCGCTTCGTTGTCACGGCGGAGCACATGAATAAGTTCCAGGTCATCAAAGTTACCTTCTAGCTTGCGTACCTCCTGGCAATAGGCTGCCATGTCGTCTTCAATGCAGGACCATTCTTTTTGCACTTGGTTGACCACGAGCATTGATTCTCCGCGAACCGCCAAACGTCTGATACCGAGCGATATGACGATGCGGAGCCCATGGATGAGTGCCTCGTACTCGGCGGTGTTATTTGAAGTGGGAAAAAGTATATGGAGAACGTACCTCAACCTTTCTACGCTTGGTGATATGAGCACGATTCCAGCCCCTGCGCCGCTGAGCATGAGGGAACCATCAAAGTACATCGTCCAATACTCGAGTTCTTTGGCAATCGCCGGGCTTTGAAGCTCTGTCCACTCGGTCGAGAAGTCGGCGAGCACTTGGGACTTGATGGCAGTGCGTGGATTAAATAGAATATCAAAAGCTCTGAGCTCGACCGCCCACTTTGCAATTCTCCCAGTGGCCTCTTGATTGTGAAGTATATCTCCTATTGGGAAGGAAGTGACCACCGAAATATTGTGTTCTTGGAAGTAGTGCTTGAGTTTGCGTGACGTCAGGAGCACGGCATACAATAATTTTTGAATTTGCGGATACCGCACCTTTGATTCGCTCAGGACTTCGCTGACGAAGTAGACCGGGTGTTAGATCTTCTGCACGTGGTCCGGCTCCTCCCTTTCTATGATGACTGTCGCGCTGACTAAATTAGTCATTGCCGCGATGTAAAGTAGCAGAGGTTCTTCTGGCATCAGTGAAACTAAGACCGGGGGCGTCGTCAGGAAGGTCTTCAGATCCTCAAATGCCTGTTGTGCCTCTGGAGTCCACTGAAACTTATCCTACTTCTTAAGGAATTTAAAAAATGGCATACCTCTCATTCCCAACCGAGAAATAAACCTGCTGAGTGAGGCCATGCATCCTGTGAGATTCTGGACGTCCTTTTGGCAAGTCGGCGGTTCCATATTTTTGGGTTGGCCTCAATGCCTCGCTGCGATACGATAAACCCGAGCAGTTTTCCCGAAGATACTCCAAAAGCACACTTCTGGGGGTTGAGCTTCATGCTGAAGGCCCTTAAACTCTCGAATGTCTCGGCTAGGTCGGTGATAAGGTCCTTCTTCCCCCAAGTTTTTACCACAACATCGTCCACGTATGCTTCCACGTTGCGTCCGAGCTGGGCATGAAAGCAACGCTGAATTACGCGCTGGTACGTTGCACCAGCGTTTTTCAACCCGAACGCCATCGTGGTATAGCAAAAGGCTCTAAAAGGCGTGATGAACGAAGTCTTGATATGATCTTCAGCCTTTAGGCGAATATGATGGTAACCTGAGTAGGCATCGAGAAAACTCAAAATTTCGCACCCGGCGGTCGAGTCAACCACCTGATCGATTTGGGGCAGCCCAAAGGGATCCTTCGGGCATGCCTTGTTGAGATCAGTATAATCAACGCACATGCGCCAAGTTTTATTCTTCTTTTGAACTAGTACAGGATTTGCTAACCAATCGGGGTGATGCACCTCTTTGATAAAACCTGCAGCTAATAGCTTGGTGATCTCCTGCTTGATGGCGTTCCGGCGATCTGGAGCGAATCGTCAAAGCCTTTGCTTGATGGGTTTTGCTTTTTCGTCGACGTGTAAGGAGTGCTCGATCACCTCCCTAGGAACACCCGGCATGTCGGATGGTTTCCAGGCAAAGATGTCTTTGTTAGCCTGAAGAAAGGTGACGAGCGCGCTTTCGTATTTACCTTCAAGCCCTGTCCCGATCAGAGTTGTCTTGGACGAGTCGGACGGGTCGAGGTTGATTCTCTTGGTTCATTTGCCAGGCTTCATTCCTGACGTGGCCTTCTTCTTGGACGGGACGTCGCCTTCTTCCTGCAACGTAACCGCTTCCGCTTGGATTTCCTTTCTTTCACCGGCTGCCTCCTGCAACTCGGCAAGTTCATGGTTCTCTCGGTCGCATTCTAGGGACCGCTTGATGTCGCTGCGAATCGTGATGACGCTCCTTGGTCCTGGCATCTTCATCGTCAAGTAGGTGTAGTGCGGAATGGCCATGAACCGAGCCAATCCGAGTCTTCCCAGGATAGCGTGATACGCCGTCTTGAAGTCTGCTACCTCAAAATTCATGTACTCGGTCCGGTAATTGTCCTTGGTGCCGAAGGTGACAGGCAAGGAAATCTGCGCGAGTGGAAGCGACGATGCTCCAGGAATCACACCATGGAACGGCTGAGTGCTCGGCCTTAGCTCGGAGAGGGGAATGTTCATGTCGTTGAACGTTTTGGAGAACAAGACGTTGAGTCCACTCCCTCCATCGATCAGGACCTTCTTGAGCCTCACGCTGCGGATAACAGGGTCGAGCACTAGAGGGAACTTATCCGGATGTAGAACCCGGTTGGGGTGATCCGATCGGTCGAAGGTGATTGGTACCTCGGACCACCTCAGATATTGGGGGGCCACTGGTTCCACTGCATTGATCTCTCGAGCGGTAAGCTTTTGCTTCCGCTTGGACTCGTATCCAGTGGAGCCCCCGTATATGTAGTTCAACTCGTTCTCGGGCTCTTGAAAATCATCTTCGTCATTAAGATCCTTCTTCTTGGCTGTTTCATCCTTGGCTTGAGCCAGCTGCTTGTTCCTCTCCCGCGCAAAACGCTTCAAGGTGAAGCAGTCTTTGGCGGCGTGCTTTCCTTTAGGGTGGAAGGGACAGATCGCTTCCATGACGGTGCTGTAGTCGGGCGCTTCTCTCCGCATGGCTCGGGGCCGGCTGCGCTCGACCACCGCTACTAGCTCTTTGCCCTTCCGCTTCTTGTCCTTGTGCCTGGAGGACTCGGGCTTATCGCCTTTGTTCTTCGGATGTGGGCGTTCCTCTTGGTGTTCAGCCAGGGCGTCTGAGGCCGTGGCGTAGTGGTCGGCCAGCGCGAACATCTCCTTCACAGATGTCGGGGGTTTCCTGGACATTTTCTTGATTAGATCAGGATCACTTACCCCTTTCTGGAAGGCCGCTACCACCACCGCTTCAGATACATCCCTGATGGTGTTCTTCTTCTGCATGAAATGCCGGATGAAATCCCTCAGCGTCTCGTCCTTCTTCTGATGAAGCTGGTAGAGGTCCCACGGGGTGCCAGGCCTCTCGTAGGTTCCCTGAAAGTTCGCGATGAATTGTTCGTAGAGATCGCTCCAGGAGTCCACCGAGTTTGCCAGTAACCCTGTGAGCCAAGCTTGAGTTGAGGGGGTGAGATTGACCGGTAGATAATTTTCCATCACATTTTGATTGCCCCCGGTGGCCTTAACCGCCAGGGCGTAGACCTGTAGCCAAGCTTCAGGATCTCGCTCCCCATCAAACTTTACGATGCCCTTGGGGTTGAATCCATCGGGCCATACCACTCGGCGTAGCCGAGGAGTAAACCCTCGGATCCTGTCAATAGATCTCTAATCATGATGAGGGGGAGTCCGGCGTGGCCAGCCTCTGGATCATCGATGGTCATCATCGTGCTGGGGCGGAGTTTGGCACGGCAAGCTCATGGCTCGACGGTCATCGTGGTCCCGACCCCGGCGATGATAGTCCCTATGGTCGTCACGGTGATCGTACCTCTGATTGCCTCGTCGATCACAACCGGTGCCGAAACGCTCGTAATCATCGTGGTGCCCGCGTTGCTCTTCTTCGTCCCGCTCCTGTCGTCTAGCGGTGATGTCTTGGCGGAGGTCATGGTTGATAATTTGGCGTGCATCGCCGAGAGGTGGCGTATGGCGCCGACTGCCGGTATTTCGACTGGTTGCGGTCCGACTGCTGGCGACACGAGTAGCCGCGTGGGAGCGCGAGTGTGCTTCACCTACCGGCTTTTCCTGATTCTGCTGGATTGCTGCCGCCATCACCATGGCCATGATCTGGGCCACGATCGGGGCCGCTGGGCTATCCGATGCAATCATCGGGTCCAGCGTGTCGAGAAGCGTCTTGGAAGTGACGACGTTCTGCATCGGTGTGCGGAAGATGGATTGGTCTCTGAACCTGGACTGCAGGATGTCCTCACGGACATTGCGGCCATGCGATCGAAGAGATCGCACCTGCACCTGCTTACCCTTACGAAGGCGATCTTCCTCCGCGGCCTCTTGGTCTTCTTGATGGAGATTGGTCCCCTGCTCCTCGATCGCGAAGACGCCACGAAAATCACAGCAATTCTTCACAATGCCGACTGGTTTTCTGAGTGAGTCAGAGCGGCATACCTGAGATGGGTTGGTCTGATCTTCACCAGATTGGATCTGGCTTTGGACCAGGCACACAAGCTCTCCGCACGTATCCGCGACGAAATCCAAACTTCCGAAACAGAAGGCTTGCCCGTAGATGAAGGTGGCGATGAATCTGCCGATTGCTGCCATCGAGTCTGTAGAAAAGATTATAGCGCTTCCCGTACCTAGCACACCAACTGTCGACTTTTGTAGTCGGCAATAAATTTATGGGGTAGGCGCTAGATCTCAAACTCAAAGGTCACACAAGACAAGGAGTTAGACAGGTTCAGGCCCTCAGCGATGGAGGTAATACCCTAATCCTGTGTGCTGAGATTATACGGATCTCTTGGATCTAAGATTGCTCAAAGCGCAATGTGCTCTGGGCGATATGAGGTGTGCTATGCTCTATGGCTTGATGACTTGTTGTTGCCTGCCCTCTCCCTTATATACTGGAGGTGGTGCGGCTTACAGAGTCCTGATCGGTCTGGAGATTTCGATCGGTTACGAGATTCTAGTCAGTTACATGATAGGGTTTACATCTTTATCTTCCTATAAACAACTCGGATTACAACTTTATCTTTTATATCTAAATATACATAACTGTCTATAGGATGTGCCCCCTCTTCCATACGGCAGCAAAGCTTGGTACGGGGCACATCCCTTGGGCCTGTCTTCTCCTCAGGTGACGTTGGGCCGATCATGGAGATACCTGGTTTCATATATTCCACACATTAATATAAAACCAATCACCAAAACTAATAGAGCTTGAACTTACAAAGGCAGAGGTTATGCCCTTAGCTTTGATGACAGAGATTGTCGGAGAGGGCGAAGATGGCTAGGTCGAAGTATCGTAGCCAATAAGCCCAGGTTTGGGCGGGGCCAAGGCTAGCTCGGTGGCTTGTTGTCGGACCTCTATCTGATTCCTCCAATTTGTCTCCTCTAATGCACCGCCTGGAAACCCCCTCGGGAAAGGAACTTGTCTCTAGTGGTGATCTTCGACTGCCGATAGCTTACTGGAACTCTGACTTGCTAGAGGAGGGAGGAAGGAGCAGGGTGGACGAAGGATGAGGAAGAGGGAGGCGGCTTTGGGGACAAGAGGGAGAAAGCTCATCTTAGGTGAAGATCTCTGGCCGTCGGTGGCTCATTAGAGCTCCTGGCTCGCTAGAGGAGGACGGAGAAGGAAGTGAGAAGGCCCTAGCAGATGATCTCCAAGGGAGAGATCAAGATGCAAAGAGTTGTGGTGGGACTAAGGCATCTAATGGATCGGATGCTCGGATTCTATCATTTTATATATTATTTTTATTATATAATTAAAAATAATGATCTGGGATATTTATTGAAGACATCTAAAACAATATCAATTTATAAATAGAATAAGTCAATTTTACACCCCTGAACTATGAAAAAGTCTAGATAACCTCCCAAACTATAAAACCGGTTATTTAATACCCTCATCTTCTAATACCAGACTAAATCACACACTAGGGTGATTTTCCATGGCTGTTTTGCATCTCCTATATATAATTAAGGCGAAAAGTGATTCATAGTTTCTTAAATTTTGTTTGCATGATTCTAAGGCAATGCTTATACTCCCATAAAAATTTTAGACCATGATCACACTTTTACCATTTTATAAAATTCTGACAAAGTCACTGTCTCAATTAAGGGTTTTCTGATTTTGATTTTTCAGAGATAAAAAATTATGTTCAATTCATTTAGTAATTTTTTTGTGTGATCCTAGTAGTTTAAATATGACACAATAAAATGTTTAGATGATGATAAAATCTGTACATTTTTATAAAATCTGATAGTGTTATTGCTGTTTTAAAATTGCTACAGTTTTTTATTTTCTAAATGTATTAAATGCCTTCAAATTTCCCTCGGAAATTAAAAACAGTAGTAATTTAAACACAATAATAACACTATCAGATTTTTATAAAAATGTACATGTTTGATCATCATCTGAGAATTTTATGGTGACATTTGTAAACCAGTAGGATCACACAAAAAAATTATGAATTGAATTTAACATAATTTGTTATCTCATAAAAATCAAAATTTGAAAATACTTAATTGAGACAATGACCTTGTCAGAATTTTCTAAAATTTTAAAAGTGTGATCATAGTCTGAAATATTTATGGGATTATAAGAATTTTCTTAGGATCATATAAAAAAATTCAAAAATTCTGAATCACTTTTTTCCTAAATTATATATAGGAGATGCAACATAGCTAAGAAAAACCACCCTAGGGTGTGATTTAGTTTGGTATTAGAAGATAAGGGTGTTAAATAACTAGTTTTATAGTTTAGAAGGTTATTTGGACATTTTTCATAGCTTGGGAATGTAAAATGGAATTATTCCTTTATAAATACACGGAGTATACTGCATCACACTATTGTGCTGTTACTAGTTTCCTGCAAAATGCAAACTCTTGACAAGGTGACCAGACATTGCTGAACTGAGCACACAAATTAATGCACCTTTACATTTCCAAATACTTCAAGTCAGTAGGTATTTTTTGCGAGGAGGTATATATAAAGGTTGCAAGTTTTGCGGCCTCTCGCTGTGTCCACGTCACCTTCGACGCGACATGTCCACGCCCTGCTACACCGCGTTGCATGCATCCGGAGCGCCATGCGTACGGTTCCCACGCAACGTGAGCTACGTCGCCCACTTTGCTAATCGGATGGCACAACTTATATAGTTTTTTGGCATCTATTAGCAGAACCAGCCGCGCGGCGCAGCGGTAAGAGCGCTCGCGCCCGCGCCAGTGACCCGGCTTCGAGCCCGCTCGCACGCGCGTGCTGCTCGCCCCTCACGTTTTTCCCCGGAGAGACGCGTGGCGCCGCGGCCCGCATTTCCTCGTGAGCTCCGCTGTTTTTTGCTCCTCCGCCTCTTTTGCCCCCAGCGAAGGCAACGACGGCTTTCACCCCTGTTCCGAGCGCTCCATGGCCGAAACCCTCCACACTGCCAAGGCAGGCGCCCCTCTCTCCCCGATCCGGCTTTTAACTCCTGATCTCGCGCAATATGGTATGTTCCGCCCTCGCCCCGCCTCCTAGCTTCCTCCCCTTCCTTCCCCTTGGTGGTGCCCCTCCCTCCCCGATAGCCATGGCTTAGCGTTGTCGCCTGCTTTGCTGTGGGTTATTTGTGGGTTCTGATGCGGAATCCATTCTTCAAGATTTCTCATATCGTTTCCTTTTGGTGACCAAGATCCCGATTCTGCCGTCGTCGTGGCATCCCACCCGGTGGGGGATCCAAACCCAAACGGATAGGATCGATTGTTGACCTCCACTAGGGAGGGAGCAAGCAAACCATAGATTTATCCCTCCTCTTCTTCCTGTTGTGTCCCCAACGCATCGACGTAGGTAGGAGCTTCTTCAATTTGGTTCTACTGCTTGATGGATAAGGGTCCTTATATTCCTAACATTGCCTATGTTTGCTTTTTCTTTGGTAGTTTTTGGAACTTTGATGCATTGTTCCAGGCTTCTAGCCACAATAGCGTCCTGCTCGGGATTCGCGCGACACATTTTTCCTCAAAGGTAAGGTTCGGTTTGGTCTTAAGATCAAAATTTGATGTGAATCATATTGAATTAGTTATTGATCAATTTTTGCAGCCCACAATTGCCTGAGGACTATCTTGAGAAAGTAAAGCAAGTTCATCAGACGGGGGTTATGGCTCCAAAGGGTATGTTTGGTGTTTTTATTGCAATCTAACCAAAAGTCTATAAGATGAGACTGTTGTTTGCAGAAATGATTATGACTGCAAGCGAAATGAGGTAGAGAAAAACTTGTTCCATACTCACACGACTACAGCTTCGACAAAATGTTGTGCAAGCTTGCGAGGTAACACAACTAAATGATGCTTATTGTACCGCTTTTTAGTTGCACTGTAACTTTGTAATCTAGGTTTGACTAAATTAGTGAAGTTGATATCAATTTGCATTTATTTTCTGTTAAATGATTCATGGGATTTGTTTTTTTGATAATCGCCATTGGCCTTTCAGAAATCTTTTGCTCCTAAGAGATACTATTCCATTGACCGTGTTTTCCACAATGAAGCTGTGGACCGAACTCATCTTGTGGACTTCCATAAGATCGAAGGTTACTATTTCCCTGTTTCTTGCTTATCAGCTGTTTCATTGATATCAGGTCTTATTTGTGATTATGGTTTGACTCTTGGTGATCTGATTGTTGTATTAGAGGATTTCTTCTCAAGTCTAGGTGCCATAACTTAACTTTGTCATAATATTTATGAACCTTGCAGTTAGTTTTATAAAGATTGTATCATAACATCATATTCAGTTATTCCAAGAGTTTTTGTGTTGCATGCTCATCTGCACGATATTCAAGAAATTAGCTTCTTAGGGATGCATCGTTATCAAGATGAATAATCTAGATTGTTATTTAAACACTACTAAGAGGATGAATGACATTTTTTATTTTTACGTGAGTCTTAAACAAGCTTTGCTGTAAATTACTGATTATGTGTTTTGCTATGTGGTAATTGTTGGATAAATTAGGAATTTTCTCAATATTTTAATCCACCGGATTATGTAAATCATAATTAAACAATGACACAATTCTAGTTCAAAGCCAAAGGTACTAGATAACAAATTATCTATCTCATACACAAAGACTAATGAACAAGAAATAAACATGATTAAAACACGGTATAAATTAATATACCCTTGAGCCGGTGCCACCGTAGACACAGGCGCAGGCGGAACGTTCTCGTTTGCCATGACGGTCGGAGAAGACGATCACAAGTTGTCGCAGTGAAGCCTTGGTGCAGTGGAGAGGTCGATGCAGTCGAACATTGGTGCACTGTAGATGCGCTTCCAGGAACACCGACACTCGAGCAGTCGTGTGATACGCTCCCCAAAAACCTTATCGGCCTTCTATCTCGAGCAAGATCTCAAGAAGGGCGAGGTTTCGGAGGCCTGCTCCCTCCGCTACTTTTGCGCGCAAGAAAACAGAGTCAGGAATGCAAAAGACAACAGCAGCAGCTACAATGGAAGGATGGAGTATTGTGGGAGAGTTCTGCAGGTGAAGAAAAGCACAGCCGTTGCTCTTCTTATATAGCCTCGCGACATGCAACGGGCAAGACAGCCATTACCAGCCATCAACTCATGTAACCATTACCAGTAACCGACGATCATTATGAGCCAGCCATCAACCACGTCCATTATAGGTAACTGACGGCAGTTACTGATCACATTGATCACTGCGGTTACTGGTCATATTGGTCACTGCAGTTACTGGTCACATTGATCACTGAGACGGCAAAAACAAACCACTCCCGCCCAGCACATCACGTCCGGACTGGCCTGCGCCGCGCACGTCACGTCTCGACTCGACTCGCACTCGCCACGCCACGGCTCGGCTCGGCGCGCGCGCGTGTGGCACAGCCTCTACCCTTTTCCACCTTGCTAATTGAGAGACACACAACTCAACTATTTAAGTTGGTCAAACCTTCTCTCAATTACCCATATGGTACTAAACCAATTTCATGACTCCTAGTATTTAATGGGCCTTTTGTAATTTCTATTAAATTAATTATGGGCCATCCCATAATAATATAACAATCCCCACCAAATTTCAAAGGCACATTTGAAATACTCTCATTTCCAATGTAGTTTGATATACCAGTGTTTTGATGGAGACTGTTAAGTTGAACTTCCATCTAGAAAAATGGTTACACTCATCCACAACTGAACAATGGACTATGCCTTGAATTGACAGTTTTGTGCGAACAAGTTTCACCGAAGTCCTTTACTGATACTAGGCTGCTAAATGCATCCCCTCGGTTTGGAGCTTATAAGTCATACTCCTTGGCCTTTCATGAGCCTCTAGAGATCACCCAATCTCATAGACTGTGACTAGCAGTCGAACTCATATAGGTGTATTCCTCATAAGATGTTCTGTAGGACAACATCTCTGCTTATCAAAGCCACTCGGAATACATTAAGGTATAACCAACCTGCCATACAGAATAGGAGAGTTATTGCATCTCAAACGGAATGGGCTAAGTACATAAGTACTCTCCTCTCAGCCAGTCACTAGCTTGTCTCAACATCCTAATTCATGGGATCTCCGATCAAATAGAATGAGTTACTACTAAGACATGACTTTATGTGGGTCTCAAACCCATCTCCCTCGATGCTTCATCTATCACATTCCGTGATAGTCCCTTTGTAAAAGGATCTGCCAAGTTTTTAGCCATCTGGACATAGTCCAATGCTATAACTCCAAAGTTTCTCATTTTCCTGACAGACTTCAACCGCCTCTTAACGTGCCTTGATGACTTCATGTTATCCTTAGAACTGTTCACCTTGACAATCACCGTCTGATTGTCACAGTTCAAAAGAATAGCGAACCGGTTTCTCAACCACCGTAAGTCCTTCACAAGTTCACGCAGACGATCGGCTTCCACAGGCGGTATCTAATGTTGTGAGTTACGCTTCCATTGTAGAGCTCGTTAAGATGGTCTGCTTGCAAGACTTCCAGGAAACAGCTCCACCACCCAATATGAACACATATCCACTTGTGGCTTTTATTTCATCAGCATCAGATATCCAGTTTGAATCACTATAACCCTCTAGTACCCTAGGGTACCCGGTCTAGTGAATTCCATAACTTGATGTCCCTTTTAGATAGTGCATTACTCTCTCAAGAGCATGCCAATGATCATCTCCCGGGTTTGAAACAAACCGGCTTAGTTTGCTCACAAAAGCGAGATATCGAACCTCGTTGCACTAGCTAAATACATCGATGAACCAATGATTTGGGAATATCTCAATTGATCCTTTGCTATACGTTGGTTCTTTCGTAATAGCACACTTGGATCATACGGCGTTGGAGCAGGTTTGCAATCGCTATAGCCAAAGCGACTCAACACCTTTTCCACATAATGGGACTGCTCAAGACTAATTCCACTGTCACCTTCTCTTAACAATTTAATGTTTAAGATGACATCCGCTACTCCCAAATCTTTCATTTCAAAGTTTTCGGACAAAAAGTCCTTGACTCCGTTAATCACATTAAGGTTCGTCCCAAAGATCAGTATGTCATCAACACACAGACACATAATCACTCCTTCACCCCCACAATAGCGGTAATACACACATTTGTCAGTTTCATTCACAACAAAGCCGGCAGATGTTAAAGTTCTGTCGAACTTCTCGTGCCACTGCTTAGGTGCTTGGTTAAGGCCATACAAAGACTTCAACAACCTACACACTTTTCCTTCATGACCCTTTACTACAAATCCATCAGGCTGATCCATATAGATTTCCTCTTCCAACTCTCCATTAAGGAAAGCCGTCTTTACGTCCATTTGATGAACGATCAGACCGTAGGAGGCAGCCAAAGATAGTAGTACTCTAATAGTGGTCAATCTGGCAACAGGTGAGTAAGTATCAAAGAAGTCCTCGCCTTCTTTCTGGGTATAGCCCTTGGCCACAAGCCTTGCCTTGTACTTTTCAATCGTACCATCAGGCCTCAGCTTTTTCTTGAACACCCACTTACATCCTACATGTTTACACCCATATGGACGATCAACAACTTCCCAAGTTCCATTGCTCAAGATGGAATTCATCTCACTCTGGACCGCTTCCTTCCAATAGTCAGCGTCCTGAGATGAATAAGCCTCCTCAATGGTTCTTTGAGTATCATCCACTGGATATACAATGAAGTCATCACCAAAAGACTTTGTAGTCCTTAGTCTCTTACTCTTACGAGTTACTTCATTGTCCTCATCTATTGGATTTTCTTCAAAAATGGGCTCAATTTGTATAGGAGTGGAAGGTTTAGGAGAGAAGATAGATTCTTGGCCAGATGAGCTAAGTGTCTCTTTTATAGGAAATAAGTCCTCAAAGAATGTGGCATCATTGGACTCAAAAATTGTACCTTCACTCATATCAGGTACTCCAGATTTCACTATTAAGAACCTATATCCAACACTGTGAAAAACATAACCAATAAAAACACAATCAACGGTTTTTGGTCCAAGTTTACGCTTCTTTAGGATAGGCATATTGACTTTAGCCAAACAGCCCCAAGTACGTAAATAAGAGAAATTTAATCTTTTCCTCTCCCATTCCTCGAATGGTGTGATTTCTTTATTCTTTGTAGGAACCCTGTTTAGGACATGACAAGCAGTCAATATAGCCTCACCCCACCATTCCTTGGAAAGTCCCGCTGTTTCTAACATGGCGTTAACCATCTCAGTTATAGTACGGTTCGGCGAATAGGGAGGCGTCCTCTCATGGATTATTCCATGTTCCTCGCAGAATAAATTAAACTCACTAGAAAAGTATTCTCCACCACGATCTGACATAACCCGTTTGATTTTTCTCTCAAGTTGGTTCTTAGCTTCAGCTTTATAGATCTTAAAATAGTGAAAAACCTCATCTTTTGACTTTAATAAATACACATAGCAATATCTAGAAGAATCATCAATCAAAGTCATGAAATACCTCTTACCACCCTTTGTCAACTCCCCGTTCATCTCGCATAAATCGCTATGAACTAGTTCTAACGGTGCCAAGTTTCTCGCCTCAGCTGCCTTGTGAGGCTTGCGAGGTTGCTTAGATTGTACACACCATTGACACTTAGAACCTTTGACTTGGGTAAATTTTGGGATTAAATTCATACTGGCTAACCGCATCATGCAACCAAGATTAATATGACAAAGTCGTGAATGCCAAACATCAGTCTCATGATTACAAACATGATTCACAATTTTATTCATGTACGTCAAAGACAAGCGGAACAAGCCTCCGCTCTCATAGCCTTTTCCAATAAAAGTTCCAACTTTAGAAACAACACATTTATTGGATTCAAAAACTAGCTTAAAACCATCTCTACACAATAGAGATCCGCTCACAAGGTTTTTATTTATCACGGGCACGTGATGCACGTTACTCAGTCGCACGACTTTTTCTGAAGTAAACTTCAAGTCAACTGTGCCGACTCCATGTACAAATGCCTGCGACCCATTCCCCATCAACACGGAGGAAGCCCTTGTGACCTGGTAAGAAGAGAATAAGGATCTGTCAGCACAAACATGTATATTGGCCCCCGTGTCAATCCACCAATCAGGTGAACAACATACTGATAGAATGGTAGGTATTGAAACATACCCGGATGTTCTCTCCTCAGTATTGCCAATAACAACGTTGGCGGACTTTTTCTGCTTATTGTCTTTGCGATCAGGGCAATCCTTTGCCCAATGATTCGTACCATTACAGACAAAACAGTTTCCCTTTCCTTTATTCTTCTTCTTCTTGAAGCTAGTAATTTGAGCGGCCTTGTTCTTGTTCTCAGGCTTTTCAGTATTATTTTTATTCTTCTTGTTGAATTGAAAGATTTTCTTTTGTACCACATTGGCACTAGAACTTTCTTTCCCACGTATATCTTTTGCCCTCGCTTTCTCCTCAACATTTAGAGACCCAATTAGACCAGCAACGCTGAACTCTTGTCTCTTGTGTTTTAGAGTAGTGGCAAAATCCCTCCAAGAAGGTGGCAGCTTCGCAATGATGCATCTCGCCACAAACTTGTCAGGTAATGCACATGTAAAATTCTCAAGTTCTTTCGCAAAGGCTTGAACCTCATGAGCCTGTTCTACAGAATGGTCATCAACCATCTTGTAGTCATGAAACTGCTCCATGATCACAAGTTGTTGAAGTGAAGCCTCGATGCAGTCGAACGTTGGTGTAGTGCAGATGCGCTTCCAGGAACACCGACACTCGAGCAATCGCGTGATACGCTCCCCAAAAACCTTATCGGCCTTCTATCTCGAGCAAGATCTCAAGAAGGGCGAGGTTTCGGAGTCTGCTCCCTCCGCTACTTGTGCCAGCTACAATGGAAGGATGGAGTATTGTGGGAGAGTTCTGCAGGTGAAGAAAAGCACAGCCGTTGCTCTCCTTATATAGCCTCGCGACATGCAACGGGCAGGACAGCCATTACCAGCCATCAACTCATGTAACCGTTACGATGGCAAGCGACGATCATTATGAGCCAGCCATCAACCACGTCCGTTACAGGTAACTGACGGCAGTTACTGGTCACATTGATCAATGAAACGGCAAAAACAAACCCGCGCCGCGCACGCCACGCCACGGCTCGGCTCGGCTCGGCTCGGCGCGCGCGCGCGTGTGGCACAGCCTTTACCCTTTTCCACCTTGCTAATTGAGAGACACAAAACTCAACTATTTAAGTTGGTCAAACCTTCTCTCAATTACCCATATGATACTAAACCAATTTCATGACTCCTAGTAATTAATGGGCCTTTTGGAATTTCTATTAAATTAATTATGGGCCATTCCATAATAATCTAACAGTAATAATGTTGCTTGAGTGATGCTATGTTCTTGTGCTGTTAACTTGAACATGACCAATGCTGTATTCCTGGAGTAGAACCCTACTCTTCAATTGATCCTGTAATAATGATACCATGCTCTGTCCATACAAACGCATGAGAATTGTTTATTACTTATTAGGCTCTTTATCTTGCGAATCATCTCTATTTAAATTGTGCATTCCCAAGATAAATATTTTATTGTGTATGTTGTCTACTGCCAGATAAGTTCTAACAGTGAGGCAATCGCAAGTCATCCAAATCCAATTATAGCATCTACCATGTATCTTTACTACATCCTGCAGTCTTCATACATTACGATTTAAGAATGTCAACTCTCTTTTTCTGACTTTAGGCATGTCAAAGCTGCGTTTCAAACCTGCCTACAATCCGTACACTGAACCAAGCACAGAAGTTTTTAGGTCATAAACAGCTTTGCTCGCTATTATTTTCGTCATTCTTGCTGTCTATGAATCAGCGTTGCATTTCTGTTTTCAGTTACCACGAAGGTTTGAAAAAATGGGTAGAAGTACGTAACTCAGGCATGTTCAGACCTGAAATATTACTTCCCATCACTACGCCAAAACCTGCAATAGGTGACGGTCTATTTGTGACGGTTTTTTTCGAACCGCCACAAAGATAATTATCAGTGGCGGTTCTATTTCAAAAATGGCGGGAAAAATATCAGTGGCGGTTCTATCCTAGAACCGCCACTGATAATTAATTATCAGTGGCGGTTCAAGGATAGAACCGCCATCGATAACTAATACATTATCGATGGCGGTTGGAGGCTAGAACCGCCATCGATAACTAAATTATCGATGGCGGTGCTATCCTCCAACCGCCATCGATTCTATTGATTATCCGTGGCGGTTATATCCTCGAACCGCCATCGATAATTCATTATCGATGTGATTCGAGGATAGAACCGTCACAGATAATGTTATCAGTGGCGGTTCTAGTTAAAAACCGCCACTAATAATATTGCCTATAAATAGGTGGTCAGTAGCAGCACTGGTCTTCTTCCCGAGAGCAAACCAAAACTTCTAAATTTCAGATTTCGTTTTCTCCAATTCTTGTGCTTGTACTTCCTCTAGTTGTTCCTTGGTGAGTTATTTTTTCTCCTCTCTTGATTTGTGTTAATCTTGTTGCAATTTAATTTTTAAACCAAGTTTAATTAGGATTTATATGTAGATGAGATGAAAAGTTTAGATTTTGTTTATTTTTATTTAGCTACCATTTTGTAGTTGATGAATTTATTTCCTAGCTAGGTTCATTAGATGATGTTGTGTTCCTTTTATAGATGATGAATTATGATTAAGCATATATTTAATATTAATTGCATTTTAAGTTAATTTGATACATGATGAATTTATTATCTAGCTCCTTTAGATGATAAGTAATTAGATTGGTTTTTTAATTACTATTAATTGGGTTCTATTAGTGTACTGGACATATACATCTTGCATATATATGAATTTATTATCTAGCTCTTTTAGATGATAAGTAATTAGATTAGTTTTTAATTACTATTAATTTAGTTCCATTAGTGTACGGACATATACATCTTGCATATAATAAATTTATTTAATTAAGATTATTGGGTATTAATATAAATGAAATTTTAGTTAATTTGGTAAGTGGGTGCTCATCATTTTTAGATGATGAATTTATTATCTAGCTTCTTTACAGGAAAAGTATTCGATTAGTTTTTAATTACTATTAATTTGGTTCCATTAGTGCGGACATATATTAAATTTATTTAATTAAGATTATTGGATATTAATATACATGAAATTTTAGCTAATTTGGTAGGTGGATGCTCATCATTTTTAGATGATGAATTTATTATCTAGCTCATTTAGATGATAAGTAATTAGATTAGTTTTAATCAATTTTATATGTTAATTAATTTTAGATGGACCGGAGATGGATGTACAATGCGAACCGTTACTGATCGAGATTACATCGATGGGGTATCTGCTTTTCTAAGAGCACGAGGAGAACAAGTTGCACAAGAAGACGGAGTACATACATTGTCCATGCATTGATTGCAAGAATGAGAAAATGTTTTGGACAAAGAGCACATCCACTTGCACTTGATTCAAGAGGTTTTGTACTTGGCTATACACGTTGGACAAGTCATGGTGAAGAGGAAAACATACATGAAGGTGATAACGTATTGGATGATGGAGAAGGCATTATGGCGGTGACATCGCTTATGGATCGATGAGGATAGGTTGGACATTGATGACGATAATAATCTTGCTCGGATGTTGCGCGATGCGTAAGGACCTACACTAGTCGAGAGAGTTTAATCAATTCAAGGGTTTGTTGGATGACTCGGACACACCTTTGTTCCCGGTTGCAAGGAGGAATACACAAAGTTGCACACCGTGCTTTCACTTCTAAAATTGAAGGCAAGCAATGGTTGGTCCGATAAAAGTTTCTCGGCGCTATTACAACTCTTAGCGGACATGCTTCCAGATGGAAACGTATTGCCGATAACCACTTATTTAGCTAAGAAGGTTGTATGTCCATTGGGATTGGAAGTAGAAAGAATACATGCATGTCCAAACGATTGTATACTCTATCGCAAAGAGTATACTGACATGCATGTATGTCCGTGTGCAAATCATCACGATACAAGCGTAAAGGCCATGACAACAGGGCACCGTGGTGAAGAAAGGGCTCCCGCTAAAGTGGTGTGGTATTTACGGTAATACCTAGGTTGAAGCGTTTATTTGGAAACAAAAGCATGCCCAATCGATGCGATGGCACTCGGAAGAGCGTAAAAGGATGGAAAGTCGAGACACCTGCGATTACGCCAAAGGAGAACCATCGATAGGCTCTTTAGGATGGACTTGAGGAATGAACCGAGGAATGTAAGGTTTGGGTTGAGTACGGATGGAATGAATCCTTTCGGTAACATGAGTAGTATTCATAGCACTTGGCCCAGTAACTCTCAGTATCTACAACCTTCCTCCTTGGTTGTGTATGAAACGAAAGTACATTATGATGTCGCCGCTTATCCAAGGGCCGAGACAACTGGCAATGATATTGATGTATACCTACAACCATTGGTGGAAGATCTTGTGATACTGTGGAACGAAGGTGTACAGGTATGGGATGAGTACAAGCGAGAGTACTTCATCCTACGGGCATTGTTGTTTTGCACCATCAATGATTTCCCTGCCCTTGGTAACCTATCCGGTCGTACTATAAAAGGGGCCAAAGCATGCCCCCAGTGCATGGATGAAACCGCTAGTGTGTGGCTCAATAACTCGAGGAAAACCGTGTACATGCATCACCGTAGGTTCCTTCGCAGGAATCACCCCTACCGCAATATGAAAAAACAATTCGACGGGACAAAAGAGGATGGTATAGCCCCAAGGCCTCGTCGTGGGGAAGAGGTATATGATATGGTTAAGGATATTAATGTCGTACTTGGAAAGGGAGATAGTAATAATACATCGAGGTCTCGTACTGAGAAGACCACATGGAAGAAGAGATCGATATTTTGGAACTTGCCCTATTGGAAGGACTTAGAAGTTCGACACTGCATAGACGTCATGCACGTAGAGAAAATGTATGTGATAGCTTGATTGGTCTTTTCTTTGAACATTCCTAGCAAAACTAAGGACGGACTAAAGGCACGAAGGGACCGGAAGATATGAAAATCGAGTGAGCTACATCCTCGGGACACCGAAAAGGCGACTTTACCTTCCCCACTTGCTACACTCTTTCAAGAAAGAGAGAATGTAACTTGCAAATGCTTGCATGGTGTGAAAGTTCCGTCCGGTTACTCATAAGCATCAAGAAACTGGTCTCGATGAAAGATTTGAAGTTAATCGGCATGAAGTCTCATGATTGTCATGTGATGATGACACAAATGCTTCCTATTGCAATTAGAGGTATTTTGCTGAAAAGGTCCGAGAGGCAATCATGAGGTTGTGTTTCTTCTTCAACACGATTTCACGTAAGGTCATCGATCCCATCGGACTTTACGAATCGCAGAATGATGTGGTCAAGACACTATGCCGCCTAGAGATGTATTTCCCTCCATCATTTTTCGATATAATGGTTCATCTCATTGTTCACCTTGTGAATGAGATAAATGTATGTGGCCCCAGATTCTCGCATCGGATGTACCCGTTCGAAAGGTACATGGGTATCTGAAGAAGTATGTATGCAATCGATCTCGTACGAGGGTGCATTGTGGAAGGTTATGCAACCGAGGAGGTTATCGAGTTTTGCGTGGATTACATGGAGGGGTGGAACCGGTAGGAGTGCTGTATCCCGACATGAGGGTAGGTTGGCCGGGAAAGGGACGATTGGAAGGAAATCAACAAATTCTTACGATCATGGATTATTCGAAAAGCTCATTTCACAGTTTTGCAACAGTCAGTTGAGGTGTCCTCGTATATGGACATGCACAAGGATAAGCTACGAGAGGAAAATCGTGGACGATCAGAGGTTTGGGTAACAAAAGAGCATAACCGTTTGTTCAATCATTGGTTCAAAGAGCATATGACTGGAAAGAAACGAGTGTCATGTTGAGGTGGTGGCAAAGGGCCATCGGTACAATCTTGACATGGCAAGGATACGACATAAATGGATATACCTTTTACACGAGATCTCAGGATAGCAAAAGCACTTACCAAAATAGTGGTGTTCGCATAGATGCCTATGACAACACAGTCAGTAAGAAGAGTAGCTTCTACGGGTTCATAGAAGAGATTTGGGAGCTCGACTCATCGTATTTTTAAGATCCCAATGTTTCGTGTCGTTGGGTACAACTCCCAAAGGGTGTCAAGGTGGACAAGCACGGCTTCACTACTTTGGACATCGAACATGTCGGATCTGAGATGAACCATTCGTACTTGCGAAGCAAGTAGCACAAGTCTTCTATGTAATCGACCGTACAGATAAGAAGCGCCATGTAGTTCTTCAGGGAAAAGAAGGATCGTCGGAGTTGAGAATGTCATGGATGAGGAAGAGTACAACCAGCTTTGATGAGTTGCCTCCTTTCGTAGATGGCAACATCGAGCTCGAGGAAGAAACCACTCGAGAAGCTACCTATCATCGCGACGATCATGAAGAAGGGCAAATTGTGAAAGAAAATAATTAGCTATATACGAGTAATGGCAAAATATCGAGGCGGAGCTAGCTCCTGGGCAAATTATGACCAGGCCGCACAAGTCTTCCTCTATGTAATCAACCCTAATGATAACCATCGTTGAAGATAATCTTGTGCATGGTAGTTTAAAGTCTGTTTTCGGTTTTGTTTCCTAGCTATGTGCTAGTTTTTTGGTCTTTGAGTCGATTTCGGACTTTGCTAGTTTTGGTGATTGTTTGATTAATCAAGAGTACTTGTTTGTTTTGCTTGGGATGACAAAATAGTGTTCTATCCGATTGAAAGTTTGGAGAGTTTGTTGAGTCCGTTAGGTGAAAGGAGTCCGATTCTTTCTCAGAATCGCTTATGTATTTGCTTTACAAGTAATACACAAAATCGTAAAACGCCGCAATTGCGCAAAGACCAAAACTAGGTCTTCGAACTCGCCACGCTATTCGACAATAGTCGATAAGATTCGTAAACAAATTTCAAGGTATAGAGGCACATCGGTGGCGGTTCTTAAAAGAACCGCCATCGATAACATTATCTCGTGGCGGTTCGTATACGTAACCGCCACAGATAATACATTATCGATGGCGGTTCGTATACGAACCGCCACAGATATATTATCGATGGCGGTTCTTTTAAGAACCGCCACGATAATAGATTTATCGCTGGCGGTTCAGTATACGAACCGCCACAGATATATTATCGATGGCGGTTCTTTCTAAGAACCGCCATCGATAATACTCCATCTATAAATAATAGATCCACCGCTTGTACCCTTTACCCTTAAAACTCCCGCCTTCTCTCTGCTACCCTAAAAACCTTGAGCTTCCGTGCTCGACACCGTCCCCGCCGCCGCCGCCCGCGCCGACGCCGCCGTCCCGACCCGACGCCCTCCGCGCCGTCCCCTAACGACGCCGACCCAGCCGACGCCGCCCGCGGTCGCCGCCCTCGCGCCATCGCGGCCGACGCCGCCCGACTTCGACGCCCCGACGCCGTCCCTAACGACGCCGACCCGCCGACACCGCCCCAGTGCCACATTTTCATCAGGCTCTACTCGTCATGTTCTTGTGATTAGCATGCATGGTTGCCGTGCATTTTGATGATTCTGCTTGCTACATGCATCTCTTGATCAAGCACACGTGATCGCCGCTTTCTTGCGTTGCTCACGTCCAAAACACTTCCATCAGACACTATCATGTGTCACAGTGCCTCGGAACACTTAGTCATCAACTAATTAGGAATAAACATGTCAAACAAGCAAAAAGCCACCTTTTCTCGACGGTTTAACAAAATAGTGCGGGGCATGGAATTATTTTTGAGCGCTTTAGCACAAGATGAATACACCCATAGCACAAAACATCATTTTAGGAGTTATTGTCTATTGCAAACACTTTTCTGTGTCATGATTAAGACCATGGGATCCTAAAGAGACAAGTTTATATATATATATATATGGTTACTGCCTAATTGTTTCTTTAAGCAAGCAATATGTGCCAATTGTTTCTTTAAGCAAGCAACAGGAACAAGAATTAATTAACTTGCCTAATTTTCTTAGAATATTGATCTAGACAATCGGAGCCCGCTCAACTTGAAAAATCTTGAAGCCTAACCCGTCACACCAAAATCTTGAAGCTCATTTATACTTATTAGACGAACCTGTTACTTCTTTCTTCGCTTCTACCATATTTTAGAACTAGCTAAGAATGCTACGGATCATCTTCCACTTGTTGCATCTGCATGCTTTGTTCTGTAGTCATCCACTTGCCCTACATGTTTTCATCTTCCACTTGTCCTACATGTTTTATTTAGATTGAGTTTCATTAATGCAAACCATGGGCGTTGCAAGGTGTATGTGTGTAGCATTTTAGTGCTCACTGTATGCACCATAGCTACATATTGGGTCCACAAAATTTACAACCAATCAGAACTAGTTCAAGAGTTAATGCTTGCTTAATTAGTTTTGTTCGAGCTAATTAAGTATCTTGCTCTTGCAAAATCATTTTCATCTTAGCAACACACAATATGACACACAGACAAGACATCCATACTTTGAAATTCCATGAGATGA
The DNA here is from genome assembly GCA_036346275.1 of Otatea glauca. NCBI lineage: Eukaryota > Viridiplantae > Streptophyta > Magnoliopsida > Poales > Poaceae > Otatea > Otatea glauca. The sequence goes on along the minus strand of CM070713.1, from coordinate 35,482,134 downwards.
TTCTGTAATAATTGATTAAAATTATGTTTCGGTTGAATCAGTAGTTCTAATGGAGCCCAAACCGAGCCTATAGTGGAGGAGAGCCCGAGCGGTACCTTACCCTCCACCCAACCACCGAATGTGCCGAGGCCTCCACCGCTGCATTGCAGATGATGCTCTGTTGCAAGACGCCGAGGACGAGGGAAAACTAAGAAGCTCAAGGCGGTACACCATCTCGGAGGTCTTAGATATCGGGGCCCTGTTGCACCGAGAAAATCAAAGACAAAATACAGGTCAACATGCGGGTACATCGTAAGGGATAAAGTGCCAATCACCTATTCGGATTGGCATAAAGTGCCCCGAGCCACCAAAGAGGATCTGTGGACATAGCTCAAAGAAACCTTCAAATTCCCCGAAGGAGCCGAAGATCTTGTGCGTCGCTACGCATTGATGACCATGGATGCGGCGTGGAGAAACTTCAAGGCGAGGCTGAACACAAATTATGTGAAGCAAAACCGGTCAGCCATCGGAGAGTACCCAAGATTGGAGCCATATTGGGATGAGTTTGTGGCGATGAAGCAATCGGAGCGCAAGGAAGTCCAAAGTGAGGACCACATTAGCATCGCAAGAAGGAATACTCACCCCACGCACTTGGCACGAGTGGGTACGCGGTAAAATTGCTCAATGGGAGAGGCAAGAATTAGAAGCGGTCCAATTGGTCGGCACAAGTCCCTTGATCGGACTACGGACGAGTGAAGCACTACGTGCTAGCGAGGGCGTATATGTTGTCTCATCGGGGTTTATCATTCAAGAGCAAAGAAGACGAAGCAATGACGCAACGAGTTCACGAGTTTCACGCCCATCCACCCAAGGATCTTTTCACCCGCACAGGAGAAAGACGAGCTAACAATGCCCTAGGAAACAAAGAGCACCACGGTCGGACACGAGGCGTCGGGGTCAAGGTTCCATGGAGGAGTGGATTCTCGAGCACGGAGACTCTTATAGGAGTCGGAAGAGAGCTAAAGATGAGCGGGCTGAGAAGGAAATGGAAATGATGAAGGAAAGGGTTCTGCGAGAAATACAAGGCACCATTGAAGAACAAGTTGAACGACAAGACAACAAGCCTTGAGTCAGTCGCAGGCCCACAACGTTTTCTCCAGTCCTACAGTCGTCGCGCAGTTAGCTATGCGTGGCCCACGCCATTGGCGTAAGCGGACAACAACCATTATCCCGTGGACGACATACGGGACCCCACACCTGTCACTCAACGTGCTGTGATGAACATATTTGTACAGGCTGCTACAGGGGTAGTCTATCCGTGCCAAGAAGGGGTGTCTTGCACAATACCCCGATAGCGCCAGTTTATGCAAAGGTCCAAGTGGACACGGATTTGCACGCTTCTTTGAGATCGGACCGAAAAACCCACCAATGATGAGATAACTACTCTAGGAAGTGCCGCCCACTCATTCATCCAATGGCGCAAGCGTGACATCGTCTTGGACCATGCAAAGCCATCCTCTCTGCGCAGACAATCCTCGCATCCGTCACCAAAGACCGAGAGTGAAACGGGAAGAAGCCAAATGAGGTAGAAAAGAAATGCATTGAGGACCCCATCAAGATGGCCACCGTTAGTACTCCAAAGCAACCTATAACACCGGTACTTCAAATGACAAACCTACAACCTCGATCCCAAAATTGGCACATTAGACAAGTCAGATTACCGGATCAAAGAGGCCAGACCGAGTATGATGTCGTGCGACAAAAAGTAAGGGCAAGGCGAAGTCCGATGACCAAGATGATCAACAAAGATTGAAATTGAGGTAGGAAGCCCTTGGTCACCGCTTGAAGTTAAAAGTCTAACACCCATGATGCAATGATTACATGCATGGTACTTAGATCGATCCAACCAAGACGTACTCCCAAAGATGATCACCGCAATTTTCCGTGAGGAACATTTTCACCATGAGGGCCATGGCTACTTCTTAATAGAATTCGATAACTTGCACAACTTGTTCTATCACGACGCCTCGACATATCTTTTTGAGATGTTTGGTCACCGTAAGTGTCTAATATATTAATCTTGGCCTACATTCACGTAATACCGATAAATTTCATGTCTAACTAATTCGTTATATAGATACGAGATGATTGAAGTACGAAGAACCAAGGGCGATTAGGATTCCTCGACCGGAACGGTTTGCCAACATGAAATCAAAAGAGTACCAAAGGAGGTCGAGGAGTACGTATATAAAGTTTTGATTAAACTACAAGACAAGGAGTTTATACTTTTGCCATACAATTTTAAGTAAGTTGCTCACTAGCTAGTTAAATTACTCGCTTATTTCGTTATTTACTCGATGTAAGGACTAATGACCGCATCATGCATGTGTATGTAGCTTCCATTGGATTCTCGTAATAATTCATCCGAGAAAAGAGCAAGATGTCGATCATGGATCCACTAGATAAACCTAAAAAGACTTTGAAGAGATGACACATTTAGTGAATGAGGCGTTCAAAAGATATTGTCGAAGAGCTCGAGATACCGCCCATACCACAAATCCCTTACAATCCGTGCACGAAGTTTCCTGTGCATACGAAGGAATACTCTTATATCATATTTCATAGTAAATAGCTCCTTCGACGACATCTTAGTTCATTCGATTTTTGCGATGTCACAAGCAAATTAAAGGAACAAATTTATGTGGGTACTTCTGTGCCAAGACATGCGCGAAATCTTATCATGCACAATAAAAGACAATGACGTAGAGGTCACCATGCCGACATGACACATTGATTCACACCACTCAATTTCTATATTCTCTCTTAATTTTGTTTTTATACTTACAAATACTCAAGTTGTCTACGGTAGGATGCTTCTTCAAATCCAAGGCATTCTGGCGGCTCGCCTACTTCATCATGAAGGAAATAATCAACAAAATGGCGAGTTTTATGACGAAGACAACAACGATCCAATCATCCATACTATTGTCCCAAATCACATGTCTTCAACCTCCAAAACCCGTAGGCTTCTAGTTTACCTCCACTAGTTTAGGCTTTTTACTTCAATTTCGCTTTCATTACAAAGTGTAAATAACTCTTTGTTCCTTTCAAATGGGAACCCTTCTTTTGCCAATGTCACTTATTTTGTCGTTGGTTGTGCAAGCCTTTTGGATGCAAGTACTCTTCATAGATATTTTGTATATTGTCTTATATATGACTGTTTGAGCATCGTGTTATCATCACATCCCGATATTATGACTTCAGTAATCGATAGGAACATTTATATACGTGAGCTATATGAACCTTTTGCTGGTTATGGACTAACCACCTTGTATATCTATTATATAGATATATAGCCATACTATTTCAATATATTATTTTCGGTTAGAATTGCGAATGATCTCACCAAAATACCTGAAATAGCGGTCAATTAGAGGGGAACTACTACTGTAGCAAGCGGCCATCATGAACATGTATACAAAGAAGGTAAAATGGTGTTTTTTGTTTGTCTTGTCTTACAATATTATAGGTGTTTTTTGTTTGTCTTGTCTTACAATATTATATGTTTCCTGGTTTGCTATTACAGTTTTGCCTTGACTGAAATGAAACGATCCGATGTGCATATTCCTGGTTTGCTACCGCCAATAACTTATACAAGGTGTGACATACTCATTTCTTCAATATTCTTTATATTACTTCATTTTGCATGCTTTTATTGAACAAATGCTGCCCAAACTAATCTGTTCTTCTCGCAGTTGGTTGACACTTTGCCCGGCAATTTTCTGTACATAGCTCAGTTGAAGTATACAAAGCTAAATTCATGTTATTCTAGCAAGTTACCACCCTGAACAGGTACAGTTATCCTTCAATATTTTTTCTAATTCCTTGATAATACATGAGTATGTTGGTCAAATGATGGATCTGATTTGTTTGGTAACATCTTCAATGTTGGTCAAATGATGAAGATATCTTCGATGTCGTTATTTGGGAGGGTTATAGAGAAAGGAATGATTAGTTTGATTATTCTATTGTCAAGACTAATGTTTTGTTTGTGTTTAATGCAATAGCTACTCAGTTTGTTACTTCTTTTTCCTATTGCATATAAACGCTGCAGCTTTATGCCTGGTTGACTGCTAAGGTAGAGCTTTGTTGTTTCTCTGTCCAAATAAATCGAATATGGAGTTGTATTTGCCATTCTCTTTTAGTTCTATATTATATATTTGCTTTGTGGAGTAGAGAAAATTTTCTACATTTCCAAGATCACACTGAAGGAGCTAATGGAATAGCATGGTACAAGTAATCAAAATGCATCTTCTTATAGGTTATCTTCTTAATTATATAACAACCATAGGTATGGGCATACCATGTAGGGCATAGGTTAGTGTGTGGGTATGTTGTGCATATAAGATGAACATCTCTTATTTCATATTTTTAGTAAGCTACTTGGATGCTTTGATCTTCCAGGATGTTCGCAATCCTCACATTTCAAAGTTTGCTATGTTTGTATTGTGGTTCCAAAACTGCGTTTGGTTACATATGTAAAATTGTTTTTGGAGGCAAATAAGACAACTCAATCTTATACATGAGTGTAGATTTATAATTGTTAGTTGGTTTATGTATATCATGTCTGCGATATTATGTGCAAATAAGCCATACTTATATTACAAATCATGGGCTACAACCAAATATTATGTGTTTTTATAGGTCTGTTTTTAATAAACAAAAGAGGACTAGATCGGTTCACTTACTTAAATACAATATCTTTGACATGGCAATCCATATACGCATGTGCATAGGTCCTCACTGCTACATGAAATTTGTGTGCAAGAATTGCAAGCTTGGCAGGCATAGGAGGATTCTGAAAAGGACTTGTTGTGACAGTAATCATGCTTGGTTGTCTATTTTTCAGAACATCAGAACCAAAATTTAATGGCTATATATGTAGTTCCATAGGTTGAACCGTGTAAATTGTTATGTATGTAAACCATCAATTCAGTTTATGATGTATGAAACAATGGCAAACCATGTCACCAAAGTGGTCGTAAAGGAACTCTCAAAAAAGAACCTTGTCGCTACGGAGGTATGGAATTTTCGTATTTATCTCATGCCTCTGTCTTTCTTGATCTGATATATTGGATTCTTGACTCACTTTAACTGCTACCATGTACTATCTCCTAGATGCTTCATTTTTTGTATTTCTAGAAATTTGTGTCTCTTCCTGCAAACTTCACTGCTCTGTGTTATCCATATCATTTATGAGCTTTGCACTATGCAGCTAGAGGTAAGCAGCTCTCTTTTTCCTTCTTTCTTTCTGGATGGTTTGTATCAGCAATTAGCAATACATGTTATTTCGGATTATATTGGTTAGTCTATAACAACAATAGGTACTAATATGTATACTCAAATTTCAATAATTCAATGTATTCTTACTGCCTGTGTACATAATGAAGAGGCATGGCTAGCGCGGCCTGAGGCTAGCCAAAAATGCCAGTTTTTTATTTTCGTGTGTGGGATTATCGGCGCGTTTTAGCCCAAAACCGCTCTCGAAGTAATATCTGTGACGGTTCTATCAAAAACCGTCACTGATACTATGTCTATCAGTGACGATTTTATATACAACCGCCACTGATAGTTGTATCAGTGGCAGTTCTAGCCAAAAACCGCCACTAATAGTCGTATTATCAGTGGCGGTTTTTGGTCTAGAACCGCTACTGATATTTGAGTATCAGTGGCGGTTCTATCCAACAACCGCCACTGATAATTGTATTATTAGTGGCGGTTTTGGCTCGAACCGCCACTAATACCCGAATATCGATGGATCGTTCTAGCCAAAACCGCCACGAGATAGTGTTATCTCGTGGCGGTTCTAGAACCGCCACCGATAATCCTCGATTATCGTGGCACTAAATCGTGACGGTTCAAAACCGTTCTTGATGGCGATTATGAACCGCCATCGATGGCCTTTTTCAAGGTAGTGCATGGGACTGCCAGAGGGTGTTAATGTTATTGCTTGGGTGTTTCACTTGAAAGGTATAGCTGAGCTAGCCCACATAATTTTAGAAAATAGGAATAACGCTTGCAGTATTTACAAAGTGATTGGTGCTCTATACGTTGCCATATATTCTTGATTTTCCTTTTTTTTTAATTCTTCATTGCAATTTCTCATTACATATACGGGTACGCAGGCCCCTATTAATACAGGTTGTCTTCCTATATCTAAATACATTTTTAAAAAAATGTGCGCCTCCAAAATCCTTCTCAAATTTATGTCAAAGAAAATATACATGTGTCTCTTCGTTAACCAAGCACCTCAAAACTTACAAGCTTTTTACTCTTTTATCACATGTTGGATTCTTGCATTTTATATACCCTGTTTTAACAATGGGACCAAAAAAAAAACTCCTGCTTCCCTTTCCCCGTTAATTAATCCCCCCACCCCCGCGTAGCAATCCTTGACAATTCTACTACCAGCACAGTTTTTTTAAACAAACCACCTCACGCAATACATCTAGTCGCAGTTTTCTACAAACAGTCTCTCCAAACGTCTTAGATTTATTTTCCAAACACAAACCTTTTCTTCGCTAAGGAAAAATACCTTTCCATATCATCGCACATCTGCACCTAGTAGATATTGTGCACGAAGGTTTGCATCTGTGGAATTTGTAAAGACAAATCTCATGAGGATCACTTTTTGTAAAAAAGGTCGTAAACATTTCTACTTTACCTTTGTCTTTGTGCCGCCAGTAACATTTTCAAATGACAGGAAAAGCCAAGAATAATCGATCATACCGTAAAGAACAAGCATCGGGATATGAGCACTGATGCCTTTCTAGCAAAGAATGGAGAATGTACGCCTGTTTCTCATGTTTGTTGCCACCCCACGCCTTTTATCAGCTCCCTTCCCCAAAGGAGTGGAAAAGGATCTCATTTGTCACTAGCACAGCCACCTTTTCTTTCTTTCCATCGTGACGGCTGTATTTCGGGCTAAACACAACCGTTGGGTGAAAAATACATCTGGTTTTAACTCCATGCACGTAGCATTAAAACAAAGTTTAGGACTGTTCTAGCTAGACAGCAACGATGGCTTGGTAATCCCATTCACCACGCTAATTCATGTCACGCAGTGGCGAACATACGATAAAAATTTAGGATGTTCTAAACTGCCAACGAGACAATACTAAAATAAGCCAAATGAGCCAAACAAAATAGAACCATCTACTGACTATTGTGATCCAAAAACATACATAATTAGAAGAGAAACATAGTGAAAATATGAAATACAACAAAGATAGTACCTCGGTAATGCCATAATAGTTAGTGTGTTCCTAAAAGCCCATAAATATGTGTAAATAGCTACTTGTATGTCAAAATTAGCAAAGTTAGTGATGCATTGATAAATTGTGATTTTCAAATAGTTAAAAGCATTGGAAAAATAATGCAACATACCACTAAAGCGCTAGCATTGAGTAGTATGAGTACGAGGCAATGACATTCTAAGTTTCGTCATAGCTTGGAAGCGTTTTTTTGAGTCTTTCATCATCAAGGCTTCTAAATATCTCTCGCTCAACATAGCATATCATCAAGTCACTAGACCACTCATATGCTACATTGTTGCGCAAAACTATCTTGATAATATTCATTGCTAAAAAGACTCTTTCTACCGATATCGTTGCTACTAGAAGGATCAATGTTAGCTCAAGGAGACGATAGACTAATGGAACATTTCCATTTTTCCTGTTTCAACCATCTTTTGAGCTAGCTTTACAATATCACCACATCCATAAAATTCTACAATTCTCATGATGTTGATAATAAATGTTTGAAGTTGATTTCTTAACAACAAATAGTCGGTCATAGCGAAGTCATCAGCATATATCTCAGCAAGCCAGACAAGTTTATCTACATCAAACTTAGAGAAAGAGTTTTCTAGATCAAGACAAGACATGCGTGAAGAGGAACGCGGTATGCTACGCTAGCACAAAAAAAATCTACCGCATAACCAGAAAGCTACTCGCAAGAAGGGGATCATAGATTAGATTACCACTAGACGCGCAGTTGCGGAATCCTTCGCGCGTCGATGTAGTGGGTCGTCCTCGCCTCGCTGTGAATCGTCCTCCCACGCCGCAGTTGCAGCAGCGTCACCGCAGTAGTCCACACGTCCGGGGATGGAACGCCGTGCGTCGGTGTGCAAGCACCTGGTCGCTCGGTAGGGGTAGCGAGAGGAGGAGGCTAGGGTTTCGTGTAAAACACTTCTAGACTGTAGGAAAGCACACCCTGCGCCCCCCCTCCTCCACTCCTTATATAGCCACGAGATGAAACCCTAAACTAGGGCCCATCAGAGTGCTAAGCCCACGAGGTCCATTAATTACGGATCCAATCCAAATTAATGTGTCCTAGCCCATTAAGTGTGTGACCCTGCAGGTTCACGTACGTTTAGACATGGATTCGGAAAACTCCTTTTCAATCCAATAGTTGGTAACGGCTCCTTGCAAAGCATGCCAACTCCCAAACGTACTATGATCAAATCGAACAGAACCTATCAAAAGTACTCATGTAATAATCCCTTTGCCAAGTATATGAAGATTGAACTCAAGGCGAGAAGCATGTCATCCTTTGATGATTCAATCCATCTCTCATATCCGTGATATATTAATAAGTTGTGATTGACTCCTCAATCACGGCATGGCCATGCACTTCCTTAATCATAACACATGAGTGGCCTTGTCATATATCTCTGTTTCATTGGAGTGGCAAATCAATCTTGACTGCTCATTTCCCTCTGCACGTTTTATAGTAAACATGAAAGCTAACTTTATAACTATCCGGTTAGGAAGTAGTGTTTGATAGCCCCAAGAAAAACTATTACACATGTAGGGAATATGACAATCTCAGGTCTAAAGATCATACATCTACTATGTATGAGATACACTGATGACACATAAGAATGTAACATTCTCGCAGTGTCCCATTGCGGGTCTATCTAACCCATGTTCTTCAACATGCGTCCACAATGTATAGATGATATCTCCATATCCCATGATCTATGAAGCATGATCATCAATCACTACATGTGCTGATCTATTCATCGTTGTCCTATACGATGATATCCGATCAGAGATATTTATCGAATTACATCAATAAGTAAAGAGCTTCATAAGCAAGTCACATACTTGTTGATCAATACAATGACATGCATTCATTGGACCAATAATCATATTATTATTCATAAACATAGTCATGTTACAATCATCTAAATAATTGCCTCAAGGGCATAACACTAACAATGCATACTAGTAACCCTAAAGAAACTTTATTGAACCGTGGTTCATCTATGATGCAATGACATCGATAGCAGCAATGAAAATCTCAACATGGTAATAATAAAAGTGAGTCATCGCATGCTTTCTATGTGCAAATTTACCTCTAACTAGTATAAGCTCTTCCATATTCGGCACATGAATCTCATTTGCTTCCCAAAAAGGTTTTGGCTTGTTAGAACAATGGCTCTCATCCATTATCCCTCATGTCTTGCAAGCACGCTTTCACATCTACAAGCAAACCCATAGCTTCAATGATATCTTGATCCCTCCATTGAAAAGGTAGTGATAACTCATATGTAATACTCAATAAATCTATCAATAAATACAAGATCAATACAAATTCAAATCTTTCCATCTTCTATATCAAACCTGATGCTCAACCATCGCTTGATGATTGACAAGCATATTCAAACACAATCTCTAGTACGCCTAATACTGAAAGACCGAGATGGCGATCAGAGGGGGGTGAATGATCCCAAATTAAAATATGTTCTCTTAGGAAGATCACAAATGCAGATTTTCACCCAAAGAAACCAAGCCAAAACCCTTAGATATCAAATGGAAGTGAAAGAGTCAATTTTCACAAAAATCAGCTTGATGCAAGTGCTATCGCACTCTGGGGGCGATACTACCTTGTTACTGTAGCTACAGTGAAATCAGACATCAGACATATGAACAGCGTTTGCAGCACAGGTTCAAATAAGAAAATTGATGTATCTTTTGATCCGTTGATCCAAACTCAACCAAACTTGGTAGATAAGGTCCTTGGGATGTCAGGAACTTATTTCAACCTTCAATCACAATAATTGATGTCAAAGTTCCGACCTTTATGCCCGGAAAGAAAGAACGGACCAAGTTTCGACAAAAATCGAAAGAACTTCAATTAAGGCTTACTAGTGGGGTTTTGATGATCAAAGTGATCTTGAATGACTTCCCACACGTCCCAGCAAGCAAGAGAACACAAAGAAACTCAAGGATACGCAATCTACAAGATCAAGCATTTAAGAACGCAAAAGATCAACTTCTTGCAACAAGAACGCATGGATATCCTAGATGATTGAAACAGGATTTCAAGAAATAATCAATCATAAACCTCAGCAAAAGATTCGTAAACAATTAGAAGGAGGGCAGGCAAATCCAAATTGCGTAAATGTAAATTGCAAGAAAGTAAATGCGGATTTTAAATTGCGTAATTTAAATGCGTAATATAAATGCGTAAAGGAAATGAAACATGAACATAAATGAAGAACATTTCATTTCTGGAAGGAGAGGTTACAAAACCTCATATTCATGTGGGCAAAGCTCAAAGGAGCATCAAAACCTCAAAACCTTCACTCCGGGAGGCTGCCCTCCACCCTATTTATACAACTCTTGGGCCACCTACCACCCTTAGATGAGCCTCTAAACCTTAGAGCATCCATCAAGGGCTAGGATTAACCCACTCAACCAGCCATGCAAGGGCTAACCCAAAACCCACCGCACACATGGGTTTTCTTGCACGGTTTTCAAAGCAAGCTACACTTATCCACTACTCTATCTTCCAGAACTGCAACCTAACAGCTCTCCTTGATCCAAGTAGTGATAAGCTAGCTTCTCCACTGATCTCTTGTCTCTTGGTACTACACCGACTTCATCTCCGGCCATCTTCCGCGAACATCTGGCCATCCCATGCCTAGTTCCAGCCTCCCTTCGCCTCACCATGCCCACCAAATAAAGTCCTACATCCACAAAGACAAGAAAATCCTTCTTGGTTCCACCATGAACCCAGCGCATCAATTCTATCACGAATTGAGGTTAGAACAAACCAAAACGGACCAAAACACTTCAACCAAATGCAAACATCCTATTTTCAATACAGCTGTAATCTTCTCAATTTTGTATAATTTTTTATATTGCTCAGATGAACAACTTGTCCACATGAAACAGTTGTGTTTCAAAATTCTCTACAACTTTCATGTAGAACACATAATTGTTTGAGCACGGGAAGACCTTCAAAAAGGCATATTACTTCACGCTGTCAAAATCAGTCCGACGTAAACGTGAGAATCTCTGTTAACCTTCCCGATTTTCTATGATTTGTTCTCTTACTCAAATGAAAAACTTGTCAACATCAAAAAGATGCGTATTGAAATTCTCTACAACTTTCATGTAGACTAAATAATTTTTTGAACAAGTAAAGACCTTCAAAAACGCTAATTACTACCGGCTGTCAAAACCGGTCCGGCATACACGTGAAACTCACTGTGATTTGGTCCGGCGCGAACGTGAAATTCTCTATTCACCTTCACGATTTTCTATGATTTTTTCTGTTGCTCAAATGAAAAACTTGTCAACATGAAAAAGACGCGTCTTGCAATTCTCTACAACTTTCATGTAGACCAAATAATTTTTTTGAGCAAGAGAAAACCATCAAAAATGCTAATTACTACTGGCTGTCAAAACCGGTCCGGCGTACACGTGAAACTCATTGTGACTCGGTCCGGCGCGAAAAAAATCAGTCCGTTGCAAATGCAACTCATGCAACATTTGGTCCGGCGCAAATGGGAAGCTCTCTGTTTCTCATTTCCATTGGTCCGGCGCAAATGCAACTCATGCAACATTTGGTCCGGCGCAAATGGGAAACTCTCTGTTTCTCATTTCCATTGGTCCGATGCAAATGCAACTCATGCAACATTTGGTCCGGCGCAAATGGAAAACTCTCTGTTTTCCTCTTCAACTTGAAATCCATTTTAAATCCAAACTCAAATCTAAGCTATCCTAGATCATATAAAGTCAAATACTCATCATAAACATAGATGGACCTCCACATGGTCCTTCAAATACAGCCTCCTACATCTAGTAAATACGAAACAAGGTTTTAAGATGTGAGCCCCATCTAGTGTCTAAAGGTCTAGATAGGCTCATTTTTTGATGGAATCCTCTTCCAATGATAGCCTCACTATTCTCCAACTTATCCAACAGATATCTTCATGCTTTGCAAGCAATGTGATCCCTTCTCTTGCAAGATGCACCTAAAGTGGTCACTATCAAGGGACATAGTTGAAGAAATAAGCAATAGTTCTCACTGTCACTTGCAAATACCACAACTATCTCAGAATGATGGGCAAAGCAATGGATATAGAAGCATATGGATTTTCATCTTGAATCAGCTTTTGTAACCTATTAAATTCTCCTCTCATATTGGAATCTCCATCATAGTCGTGTTCATGTAGCCTACAAATTGGTAATTGGTGGTCTCTAAGCAAATCAAACAAAGCCTCCTTCAATGCAGATGTACAATTTGTGACATGCTTAATACCAAGAAACCTTTCAATAACCATCCCTTTGTTGTTCACATACCTATATGCAGCATGCCATAGGTTATAATAAGATAAAACAATATCACATGATTACATGAATTAATAGTTCAATAATGAAACATAAAACGAACTAATAATCTCAAACTCTTGGCCATTTGCTCCTTTATTGATATATCTCATGACTCATCAATAAGCATCAAGTAATTCCTATCTTCAAGCTCACCCAAAATAACCTAAATTATCTCTTGCATGTAAGCTTTTGAAATATCCATTTGAATCTTTGGAGAAGTTACCACACATTATAAGGGAGCTTGATCAACTGCCTTCTTCACTTCCTCTTTCTTATCTTTGTACCACTCAACCAATTCCTTCAAATTTCCCTTGTTGATGGAAGAGCAAGATTCATCATGTCCTTGGAAAGCTTCACCTTGCAATAGAAGATATCTTGCAAAATCTAAAGAAGCAATCAAATAAATTGTGTAAGCAATTTCTAACTCTTGCCCAAGATCAGAAAGTCTTTATCTCAAACCTGCCCTTTGATTTCTAAAATCCTTGCAGTCCCCCTTTTGCCAATTGTGACAACTATTAGGTCCATCAGCATGTTTGTTAAATATTTTTGAAGCCTTTCTCAAATTCAAATACCCTGTTACTGTGATGACATCACTACCAAATATTGTGGGCCTTCCTGGTTTATTCTAAGAAAACAATAAAAACAAAATGCTGCATCCTTTTCCACATTATATTCCATCCAACCAAACTTATCGAGCCAACATTGTTGAAATGCCCTTGATCATTCATACTACATTTTGCAAGGAAAATCATGCCCTTTTGGTTGGGTTGAACCTCTAATAAATAAGCACTCCTAACTTGTTCTCAAATTATATTGTCATACTCATCAATTGGTAGGGTTTCACTAGATCTAAGATGATTTCATCACTCGAGCCATCTTTGTTTGATTCTTGCTCTCATTAGTATAAGGAGTACTACTTGTATTGCTTGAACAATATTTATACAATGTTTGTTTGTCCATCTCTTACAAATCTACGAATCGATAAATGACAATAGTCAATAGATGAATCTAAGAAAGATGAAACTAAAACACTTAATCACAATTTCTTTTAAATACATGAGCTCTCCCTATCCCGCTTGACCGCTATAACAGCATAAAAGTTTGAGTTTTGGAATGTTTAAAAGTTAAAATGAGCCATTTGTATTTTTTCCCAAATTAACTAAAGCTTAATTTAAAATTTTCTTTATGTAAAAGATTTAATTTGACTAAACTATACATGGAACAAAATATTTTCAGTCATAGTTGGGTTTCTTATGCTCTAAGGAATTTTTCTATAATATTCAAGATTTTTCTGAATTTATTTGCTATTTATTCAGATTTATTTGAATTTTTGGTGATTTATTAAATCAGAAAATGGTTTTAATTCTCAAAATTCTTTTGGGCGAAGTCCACTACCCGGCTCATTCCTATTTTGGCCTTTGTCCCGCTTCGCGGCTGCTCCGTTGCATCGCTCGGCCTAATCCTCTCTGCCGGCTGCCCGCCCGGCTCGCTCTCGATCACCCGGCCCATCCGCCACCTCCCAACGCCTGCGTCGCTGCCGCAAACCCTAGCCTAGTTTAGGTTTCGCGCGCCGCCACATTCGACGACGTGTCGTGCGCGTCCGCTCCGCGTTTCAAGGCTATAAAGTCGGCGCCGAGCCTAGAACCGTTCCTTTGGTCGAGCGAACCCTAGGCCACCCGTGTTGTCTCCTCGAGACCCTCGCGCCGCCTCGAGCTCGTCGGATTCCACCGCCACTGCCGCTTCTTCCACGCCGATCTTCCGCTCCGGTGTGTCTCCACCTCTCCCTATGGGTCTTCGACTTCCCTGCATCGGCCACGCTCGAATTCGCCGAAATCCCATGCCGATTCATTGTGAAGACAGATCGCCACATCGTCTTCTTCCCCTCCGCCAAGGCGTACCACCCCGACACTCATGACGTTAGCTAATGATGTCATCCGCCGAGTCACCCGCTGCGTTAGCACCCCGTTAGCCCTAAATTGCTGCGTTAGTGCTGATGTCATCCATGTGTACACCAAGTCAACCGCAGCACGGTGCACCGTGAACCATGCGTAGTGTGATAGACCCATTCACCAAATTCTAGCCGACGTCAGCCTGACGTAATAATCATATTTTCCTTTAGAAAAATAATTCTAGAAAATCTTATTTTTCTATTTTCTCTGAAATTAATCTTTCGGAGGCTGTTTCCCTCATACGAGCTCCGATTGAGGCGATTCAAGTCTCTAAATTGTTCTAAAATCAAGTTATACATTCTAGAGCCATTTATTTTCAATTTTGAGTTTATTTGAGTCTCTGTTTGTTGTTTATTTGTATTCATTGCTTTCTTTTCTGGTAGACACTAATTCCGAGAGAACGAACGGAGAATTTGAAGATCAAGCCTCAGCAGTAGATCAACAAAGCAAGTTGTAACCTTTGATCATGTTAAACCTATGATTGCAAAAGTAATTTGTTTTATACAATTGCATGCTATTTGTGTATCAATGATTAATAGCTGGGAATAGCTATATACCTAATTGACATTATACCTGAGAGCATCTAGGCCCCCAAATTTTTTAGTTATGCTTATTATGTAGGTTTTGGTGTTGATGATCAAGAAGCAAACTCAGTACAAGCTGACAATAGCTATATTTGAAGACCAAGGCTAAGATGTTTATTCTTAGTTTTGGCTTGGGAATTGATTCAAGCCATATAGCTAGAATAACCGTACTATTAAGAGGGATTATACACAAGTAATAATCTTGGTTCATATGCAAAAATCATTAAGATTACTTGGAGCATAGGACATTTCATATCTCTCATTCAAAATCCAGATCTTTTTTTTAGCCATAAAGAGTTCATTTTCGGACCAACTTCTTTTAGTCCGGCGCTGAAAAATTAAATTTCAAGTTCTAACCGAGCGCACTTCATGTACGCTAGACCAACTTTTTCAGTCCGGCGCTAAGAGCTCTCTTCTGATTTATTTCAACCGAGCGTACACCGTTCACGCTGGACCGATCTGAATTCATCCTTATTTTCATGTC
Organism: Otatea glauca; assembly: GCA_036346275.1. NCBI lineage: Eukaryota > Viridiplantae > Streptophyta > Magnoliopsida > Poales > Poaceae > Otatea > Otatea glauca. The sequence goes on along the minus strand of CM070713.1, from coordinate 35,466,449 downwards.
CGGCGTATATTGTCTTTTAACTCCGGACCATCATTTTTAGTCCGGAGTTAAGAATTTCTTTATTCAAAACTTAACCGAGAACTTGCCGTTTACGGCGGACCGAATTCTAAGTGTACGCCGGACCAACTTTTTAGGTCCAGCGCAAACGTGATTTTCTCTGGTAAAACCAGATGTTTTCCCTTCTACGCTGGACCAACTTTTTTGGTCCGGCGCAAACATTATTTTGCTGGTATCCAAATAGAACAAAGCATGTGTACGCCAGACCAATTTTGTCGGTTCGGCACAAACTTACCTTTACCAGTACATGTATATGATGGACCGGTTTTGTCGGTCCGGCGCAAATGGGTACCACTAGGTACAATAATACTTCTCCACACTTGTGTACCCCGAACTAACATTTTCAGTCCAGCGCATGCATATGTTTCATCATATCAGTCTGCTATGACTCATACACCTTAAAATACTTATAAAAGGGGCAGCCCGTGACTCCATAGTTGACCTGTCTTATTCATCCTGTCACCCCCAACGGGCAAATGGCAGGTACAACGGTTCGTTCTATTCTAGCTCTATATATACAGTGCTTGAGTTCTCTAAAAAGTAGACTTTTGCACATACACATCTTTGACATTCTGAATACCATTGACATCTTTGAAATCATTTACATCTCTTTGATCTTTAGCATTCCTGAGCTTTCATTCCATCAAAGAGTTTGAGCTTCAACTCAGAAACCACAAACACTCATTCTCAATATTTAGAGTTCTTTCTCCAAGCTGAGTCTGGTTAGCATCTAGCTACTGAACCAAGAAGACAATGCTTGTGGATAGTCTATTACTCTTGGAACTAGCTATTCCTAGACGGTTGGAGAAGTTGTTGGTGCGACCTATCCAAAAGGGATTGTGGAAGGCCACCATTGCTGTGAAAGGTTGAGACTGACCTCACCGGAGTGGTGGAAGAGTCAAGCTAGTGGAAAACTAAAAGCCGTTGAGATTGGCTATTTGGTGGAGCAATACTTTTGAAGAAGTGCTCTCACGGGGACGTAGGAGATTGGTCTCTGAACCTCGGTGAATAAACCTTGAGTCGTCCTGATATTGGTTTATCTTTGTGTGTTCATCTTATTGTCTGTTTTCATTCAAGTTCTTCTTCACAATACTGATCTTACTAAAATTAAGTTATGCTGAATCCATATTCTAATTGTTTTCAATTGCCATTTTTTTATTGATAAAAGTTTTTCTTAAGAAGTAAAAGTTTTTAAAATTGCCTATTCACCCCCCTCTAGGCCAACTTGATCCTTTCAAGTGGTATCTGTCGACTTTTGTAGTCGGCAATAAATTTATGGGGCAGGCGCTAGATCTCAAACTCGAAGGTCACACAAGAGAAGGGGTTAGATGTGTTCAGCCCTCGGCGATGGAGGTAATACCTAATCCTGTGTCTTTGGGATTATACTGGATCTCTTGGATCTAAGATTGCTCAAAGTGCAATGTGCTCAGGCGATATGTGATATTCTCTATGGCTTAATGCCTTGTTGTTGCCCGCCTCTCCCTTATATACCGGGGTGGTGCGGCTTCTGTAGTCTCCGATCGGTTAGGTGATTTCCAATCGGTTACTAGATTCTAATCGGTTCTGAGGATAGAGTTTACATCTTGGTCCGCCCTATCAACGACTCGGATTACAACTATATCTTTTATATCTAAATATACATAATCGTTTATAGGATGTGCTCCTCTTCCATACTGCAAGAGCTTGGCGAGCCGCGACCTTTGGGCTATCTTTTCCTCGTGTGACGTTAGGTCGGTCATGGAGATACACAGTTCCATGTATTCCACAAGAGTAGCCCGAGTGATTCATGATCCGATTGCGCTATTTTCATATCCGGACCTTGATTACGGATCAATATTTCCGATTTCCACTGTAAATCTTCAAATAGTGTCTCTATTTGATTTGAATGCTTCCTCTTGCAGCAAGGGGATTATGAAGGACTTGAATATAACCCTCAACTTCCTGCTCCGACTAATTACAATCTGACAGGGTTTTAGTGAACGACTTCATGGACCTGTCCTATATTTCAGATGTGGATTGGATACTTCTTCCCGCTCAAAATGAAACTTTAATATCTTTTCCTTCCGTGGATTAATACTGGACGGTCTTCAAAGCTGCTTTGGTTCTCTGAGTCAGTCCAACTCCAAAACCTCTTTGGCTTCAAAATTCATTAACTTCAAGTCTCTTGACATGATGCATTTACTTCATCCTCACTGCTTTGGCTATAAAAAGCGAACGCGCTTGTAGAATGTATTCCTTCGCACTTAGTCCTCATACCTTCTATCTTCGTCATGCCAAGAGGAAGTACAATGAAGACGAGGGCGCCCCTGAACTTGCGGAGTGTGGGCGGACCGACCGCGCTCTCAAGGAGGCCGGCCGGAGAGAAGGCGGTGGATCGCGACCCGCTGCTGCCGATGCTTTCCTAGAGACCTTCCTGCCCTTTACATGGCTAGGGAAGCTCTTGTCGAGCGCTCACTGGGGCGCACCGGGAGGTGTAGTTCTCCTATAAATGTAATAGTTTCCTAGGCATAATGCCTAGGATTTTTATATATAATAGAAGTACCTTTTGCCAATGAAGTTCTTGTTTATCTTTTGATCTTGGCTTAGACCCGTATTAGGGCGTCTCGAATCTCGCATGGCTCTTGAATCTGATGATGTCCGCGTCCGTCTGCCGTAGGACATAGCTTAGGCTTGACGTGGAGCTCATCACATCTTGCGCGACTCTTGGCCATGAGGCACCCCGATCTGACTAGCGCGAGATTCACCTTAGATCTGACTTTGGACATGTTAGGATTTGTGCGTCTCGTGGCCGAATGATACCTATATCCGTTGGACACAGCTTAGGCTCGACTTGGAGCGTATCGGGATTTCTTTGGTTCATGGCTGAATGATACCTATATCCGACTGATGTAGGATACGGCTTGGGCTCAACTTGGAGCGTACCATACATACGTGGCTCTTGGCCGAGTGATACCCGTATTCGACTGGTGTAGGATATAGCCCTGGTCCGACTTGGGACATATCATATTTACGTGGCTCTTGGCCGAGTGATACCCGTACCCGACTGGTGTAGGATACGACTCTGGTCCGACTTGGGACATATCAAAGTTTATCCGAATGGTATCCGTACCCATTTATTACGACGCACAGCTTTTCGACCCTCGTGGGGCATACCATTGGATTTGTGCCTTGTTAGGCTCAACTTGTGATATATGATCCGTCATGCCGTAACCAACTGAGACCCAGCGTGGGGCATATTACAAGAAGATATTTTTAATCCATATTGGAGGATATTCACACCTGCTTGGTGCATTGAGTGTCTAGGCATCTCATCACGGGTTGCGACGTGTCCCGAACTCGACTTGGTTAAGCCACGGTTGCCTCTGTCTGTCAGGCCGCCGCGCCAGTGAGTTTTCGGGACGCAGATTAGAGACAGGTGTCTTGCAATTTTTCCCGCCTAATCGGCGTAACCCTAACTTTTCCCGCTTTTAAAGGCCAGTCCATGCGTCGCCTGACGGTTCACTCTTTCTTGCGCACTCTTGCCCCTTATGCTTCCTTGCCTCTCTGACTTCTCCGCCATTAGGGTAAACTGCTGTTGTTCTCGCATCCTCGCACCGCCGCTGATCCTTTCTTCGAAGATGTCTCCTCCACCCTCCAAGGACGTCTCCTCGTCGCCTTCGCCCCAGGATTGGACCACATCGACTACGACGGAGGAGCGGATGCAATCCATGGTGTACGACGGGGTTCTCCTGGCCCCGATCCTGATCTCCGCTCGTCCGGCAGCAGGTGAATCCACCCCCACTCCTCGCCTTGAAGAGGTCGTGGTCTTTGAGTCTTTCTTCCAGTGCGGGCTGGGCCTTCCCACCTGCGCTTTCCTTCATGGCCTTCTCTACTTTTATGAAATCGAACTGGTGAATTTGAATCCCAATTCCATACTGCAAATCTCCCTTTTTGTCCATCTTTGTGCGGCCTTCCTGGGAATCCGCCCCCATTTCGACCTCTTTCGCCATTTTTACCTCTTGAAACCTTATCCCTTGAAAAGCGACCCCAAGGTAGTCGGGGAGCCGGATTTCAGCATGGGAGGGGCGGAAGAAAAGCTACTTTGCAATTACCTTCAAAACCTCCAACAAAGGCTGGCATCAAGAGTGGTTCTATTGTGCCAATCTGAAGCCTGCTCTTCCCCCCTTTGCTGGATGCCGGCCTAAGGCGTCCCTTTCCTGGGTGTCCGCCCCCAACTCCGCCGACATGGATCAGGTGAATGACCTTCTGGCGCTGATTGAGAAATTGAAAGAGGATGGCCTCACGGTGGCTCTTCATTTTGTCGCTCGCCGGATTCAGCCTCTGAAGGAGCGAGTCCACATGGGATTCGCATTCGAAGGGAAGGATGATCCGACCTAGAAACTGCCCGGAGCGCTGTCTAGGGAACAAGTATGTGCTCGGGTAGGCAAATTCTTCATCTCGAGCGTCGACGTGTCCATCTTCAGATGCCCGAAATCCTTCACCGCATCACACCCTCCTCCTGAGGTAAGCGAGTTTAGCCGACCGATTTTTGCCTTTTGTCTCTGAACATCTTTTGACGGTATAGTGCTCCCTTTTAGGATCGGGCGGCCTTCTTTAGCGACGCGCCTCTCCCAGAGATGCCCGTTCACAAGGGCGCTCTTCCCAAACAACCAGCGAGCTCTTCGGTCAGGGGCCCCGTCACTAAGAAGGGGAAGAAAGCAATGGTCGAAGACTCTACGAAGCCCTGGCGCCCGACTGGCGGTCCCAAGATACAGGAATCGTCGGCACGGGCCCCGATGCCTTCGGCCACCTCTCCTCCTGAGCTCGTGGCGCAGCCGAGCCCTTATATGAGGGACTCGGGCAGTTAGGGTTCCGACCGGTGGCGCCCCGAGTGGTCCCTTTGGGAGTAGTTCTACCACCCGGAAGAAGCCACCGATAAGGATGAAGAAGTCCGACAGGTTTGTTACCATATCGACTCTTTAATTGGCGTGTTTCGCTAGCTTTATTTGCTGACAGTTCTTCTTTGTAGGAATCCTTCAGTCCATGTTCCTATTGAGAAGTCGTCCGGGTTCCGGTGAGTGAGCACGAGAAGCGGAGCTCCTCGAGCCCGGCCGCCGCCGCCGATACCTCACGCTTCGGCATCAGGCCCTGTCGCTCAGGAGCCCGTCTCCCGTCCGTCCCCCGAAATCGAGGAGATTCCCCGGATTCCACCGTCCCCCACCCGCCCCCGGCTCATAATGCAAGCCGCGTGGATCGATGAGGAGGACGGCTTGAAGCTCCTGGATGACTTCGGAGGAGGAGAAAGAGAGAAATGACTTCTCTGATCATGCCATGAATTGCGCTACGCTGCCCTGGTAACCACTTTCTTTGTGCTTTCGCCGTTTTTCTTGCTTATGCGAGTCGGCATGTAGTCACCTGTTCTCGTGTTGATCGCAGAAAATAGGGGAGTGCTCTGAAAAGAAGGCCAAGTACCTCCATAAGATGCTCCCAGTCGAACGCCCAGAATACTGGCGGAATTGGAGCAGATCAAGGCCGGGCATGCGGCTGAGCCGCGAGCTCTCGACGAGTTGTAGGCGCTGCGGAAGGAGAAGCTGGATGTTATCGGCTCCCTCCGAGGTGAATATCTCTTAACCTTCCCGTACTTCTCGTTCAGTCGACTGGCCTTTTGATTTCCTTATATCCGTGTCAGCTCGAGATTCCGAGGTCGCGAAGCTTCAGGGATGGCTTGAAGTCTCGGGAAAGGAATTGGAAGGTATTCTTAGCCACTCAACCTTCTCTTATCTTCGTCTTCCTCTGCATGGTCCTTGAAATCCTGCTCTTCTTGCAGATTATAAGATCAAGACGTGAGCGCAGTACGCTATTTTCAATGACAAGGTTAACGCCCTTGAGATGTCTTGCTCAAAGCTCTGCGAAGCCTCGAGGCCTTTGCTGAGCTCGTTTCATCCCGAAGGCGAGAGGCCTTCAGTGGGGCCCAAGTTATCAATCGGTTGGAGGAGGCCCCAAGGAGCTCAAGAGACTTCTGAAGGAAGTGGCGACCAATGGTGCTAGCTGGCTCTGCAGTGGTTACAAAGTCGCTTTACCCTCGAGTGGATCTTGAATCTATCAAGGAGGGCTACGCCTGCAACGTAGATGAGGATCGGGCCGCCGAGCTCTGGGAGGAAGTCCAAAACACCTCTTTGTCTGTTGTACAAACTTTGGATCTATAAATTGAAAGTATATAAAGGCGTTTCCTTGCTCTTGCATTTTTCTCTTTAAATATGCATATTTTTTCGAGTGGTTTCGACATATCGTGTCCGACTAGTCTGGCCCCCGGGCTCTGTGACATGGTTCGTAACGCTTGTCTCAGAGTCTTAAAATCGTAGGAGCGAAGCACTCGGACGCATAAATCTCGAGAGGATTATGTAAAAAATAACTTTTATATCGATCTTTTCATTCATAAAGGAACAATTTGAATTACAAAGTTCAAGTGAAAAAACGACGTAGCTGTTCTATGTTCCAAGTGTTGCTGATTGCCGTGCCGTCTTCTCGCTTGAGCTTGTAAGTCCTGTATGTACCACTTCATCGACGGCGTAAGGGCCTTCCCACTGGGGAGAGCTTATGCTCGCATTTCTGATTCTTTCTAAGGACCAGATCTCCCTTGGAGAATGCGCGGCTCCTCACATTGCGACCGTGATAGCGCCGTAGGCCTTGGAGATATTTTGCTTATTGAATCGTTGCGACATCTCTGGCTTCTTCCAGTCGGTCGAGGTCTTCTAGCCGACTTTCTTCCGAGGCGACTTCTTCATAGCTCCGGACCCGTGGGGATCCGAATTCTAGCTCGGTGGGGAGGACTGCCTCCGTGCCATACACCAGGAAGAAAGGTGACTGCCCGGTTGCTCTACTGGGGGTGGTTTGCAGCCCCTAGAGTACCGAAGGCAATTCTTTCACCCACCGAGTGGCGTATGGCTTGAGCCGATCGAAAATTCTTGCTTTTGGCCTTGTAATACCATGCGTTGGCTCGCTCAACTTTGCCTTGCTCGGTGCGCTCTAACGAGCGAAGCGATTTTTATTTCGAGTTCGTCACACGGTCTTGAAATACGCCGCTACAATTGGGTGCCATTGTCCGTGATGATTCGGTTTGGAACTCCAAATCTAACCACGATTTTGTTAAAGAACTCTTTGGCTTTCTACTGCTATTATTGTCGCTGATGGTTTGGCCTCCACCCATTTGGTGAATTTATCAACGACCACGAAAAGATGGGTGTGACCACCTTGAGCCTTTTATAGGTCCCACCATATCGAGCCCCATCGCAAGCGGCGGTGTTATGGGGATGGTGCCAGCCTCTGTGGCGGTTTGTTCATCGACACGCAAAGAACGACATCCTTCACATGTCCGGACGATATCCTCTGCGTCGATGACCGCGATCGGTCGAGAAAAATACTTGACGATAAGCTTTGCCGACTAGTGTTGATGATGCCGCAGGTTTCCCACAAACTCCCGAGTGGATTTCCTTGAGAAGATCTCTCCTTCTTGTTACGATATGCACCGTCGCAATACACCGAGGAGCTCTTGCGATAGAGTTCCGCCGATCACCACATACTCTTGCTTGGCGCATTATTCGTTCGGCAGAACGCGATCTTGGGTAACTCGTCCTTCGTCAAATAGTCCGGATCTGGGGCTGTCCAATGCAGGGTAATGACTAGGACTTCGCTTCTCGCTCTTTTTCGGTTGGGCGTTTGTCTTCGTCCGAGTGCTAATCGTGGGCTTGTGAATTTCCTCGACGAATACTCCCATGGGCACTGTAGATCGGCAGAATCCTATTTTTGCTAGCTCGTCGGCCGCTTCGTTGTCACGGCGGAGCACATGAATAAGTTCCAGGCCATCAAAGTTACCTTCTAGTTTGCGTACCTCCTGGCAATAGGCTGCCATATTGTCTTCAATGCAGTACCATTCTTTTTGCACTTGGTTGACCACGGGCATTGAGTCTCCGCGAACCGCCAAACATCGGATACCGAGCGATATGGCGATGCGGAGCCCATGGATGAGTACCTCGTACTCGGCGGCGTTATTGAAGCGGGAAAAAGTATCTGGAGAACGTACCTCAACCTTTCTCCGCTTGGTGATATGAGCACGATTCCGACCTTCGCTGCCCGAGCATGAGGGAGCCATCAAAGTACATCGTCCAATACTCGAGTTCTTTGGCAATCGTCGGGCTTTGAAGCTCTGTCCACTCGACCGTGAAATCGGCGAGCGCTTGGGACTTGATGGCAATGCAGGGCTTAAATAGAATATCAAAAGCTCCGAGCTCAACCGCCCACTTTGCAATTCTCCCAGTGGCCTCTTGATTGTGAAGTAGATCTCCTATTGGAAAGGAAGTGACAAGCGAAATATTGTGCTCTTGGAAGTAGTGCTTGAGTTTGCGTGACGTCAGGAGCATGGCATACAATAATTTTTGAATTTGCGGATACCGCACCTTGGATTCGCTCAGGACTTCGTTGACGAAGTAGACCGGGTGTTGGATCTTTTGCACGTGGTTCGGCTCCTCCAATTCTACGACGACCACCATGCTGACTATGCTGACTACATTAGTCATTGTCGCGATGTAAAGTAGCAGAGGTTCTTCTGGCATCGGTGAAACCAAGACCGGGGGCGTCGTCAGGAAGGTCTTCAGATCCTCAAACGCCTGTTGTGCCTCTGGAGTCCATTGAAACTTGTCCTGCTTCTTAAGGAGTTTAAAGAATGGCATACCTATCGGGACACGAATATGCAAATCCGGACCCTCTGTGTATTCAGCACTAGTCCAGGATCACGCTAGTGCACACAGTCTCAACATAGATGAAATATCACAATCATACACAGCGGAATAATAAATAAAGACTTCATCTATTAATATAGAACTATTGAACGACCTTAAGGTCAAACTTACACTTGTGAGGCCTTGGTGGCTTCAACTCAAAATAAATAAACAACAACGGAATGAAGAACGTCGACGAATCCCATCAATATACCACAGGCAACTGACAAGGTTCAACTCCTAGATAATCGCCTCCTCGTGGAACTTCTCCTTCGAAGTTGTGGTCTTCTCCTCAAGTGATGATTTTGTGTGTTGCAAGGGGGTGAGTACATAAAGCACTCAACAAGTCGTGCACAGAATGCAATTCTAACATAGCTATATGCAAGGATTATTCCAAAGAAATGGCTAACATGGCTATTTTGCAAAAGCAAGATTTGTAAATTAATACAAGATATAAATTGGAAAGACGATAAAACAAATAATCAGATTAGATAGATTCAACATTTCTCAAGTAAAACAAGTTTCCAATCCTAAGTCAAGTTCCAACCTTTCATGGCAATCCTGCCATCCCATTCCAAGTTTTCATTTCAAAAGTCTAACCCTTAACTGTAATTCCCGAGTTTTGCTCAATACCGTGAGCACGGCTATTCGAATAGGTTTGCACTCTGCAGAGGTTATGCACTTTACCCACACGACGTGATATTCTCTTTGTGCCTGGCCATCAGCACACTTCCTTTGGTGTCTGCGTGAGAATTCACGACAAAACCTTTCAGGAACCTCTACCTTAACCAAAGAACCTCTCCGGTGTTGCCTTTGCTATCACTCCTCTCACGCAGTGCCAGCCGAAGTATAGGACAGGCCAACACCGTTGGATGGGTACCAAGCCGCGGCCACAGTGCGCTCCCCACGCAGTACACTTCCGTGTCTTTACATGCCCGAGGTATCAGAGGAAAGATATCAGAACCCTAATCAACTAGGTCTGTCCCATATCAGACATGTGGTCGCATGATTGACTCAGGTCAAACGCTTGCAAGGTTAGGTCCTTAAGATGATCGAGGCAAGACTTTCACATACCCCCTGCCCATCGGGCCCACCTTGGCATTCTCGCCCCTTGCCACTTGCCCCAATCTAAATCATAACCACCCGCTTGATTACCAAGCACCACGTGCCATCGGCGAATTTAACCTCGTTATGACATCCTCTCGCCACGCAACTCAATCTCATCGTGTGACCACACGACACACAAGTTCATACCATCGTTCCATATTCCATTAGTCAAGATTATTTATCAAAGACTAAAGTACATGTGATGGCGTGGCATGACTAAGCAACTAATACGGTCTAACCATCCCATGTTGATTATTATTACTAACCAACTATAATGAACCAATCTAGGGTGACAATATATCATGGTATACAAATGGCAAGGTAGGGTATAGAGCAATTGGGTATAATAGCTAAGTTCCAAATTTAATTGAAGACATTTGTACATGTCAAATAATATGCAATAAAGTAAAACAATATAGCAGTTTTTGTAATCGTAGGTTCAACATGATCAAAGCACAACTTGCCTTGCACTTGCTATAAACTGCTCTTTACTCTTTTTAATTGATCTTGGCTTCATCAACCTTTGGCTCTTCAATCGAATGCTTGACTTCCTCGTCCTTCACTACTTGGGTAACCACGAGCGACACGTCCTAACGACAAAGAAGCACAAATACAACAAAACTCAAAAGCAATTCAAATAAACTCCAATTTAATATTAGATTGGTACTGAACGGAAGGATTGAATTTAGGAACTTAGATTTGATCGAAGATCGGATGAAAGAGAACAAGCTTTGGAAGATTTATCGAGAAGGTTCGATCGATAATTAGGGAAAACGGAGTATATTCAGGATATCCTTCGAGATTAATTAACTCGATTGGACAAATATTGACATATGGGCTCTTGATCTATAGATCGGGTCCATAAAGATATGTTAGTTCATGATGAACTAAATCGATGCTCAATGTTGACTTTTGTTGACTAAACAAATACAGATCAAAACAAAAGAAAGATAGACTAATAGAATAGATATGGCACGAGATATGACATATGGCCAATGGTCTATCGACCAAGTCCACGAATGAATTTCGGGTTAATAGCAGATTAGATTTTCGTGGATAAGACAGGGCGGATGGAATCGACATTGCATGCGTCCGATCTGGGGTTCAGTCATACATCAAAGAAGAGACTTGACGATAACAGGGCGATGACGATATGTAGTAAGACAGTACAAATATCTTACTACGGTGGACACAACGTGGAAAACCGCAATATCGGCAGCGCGGCTCACGATGAACTCAGTCCATCGAACCGGTCTTAAGTTAGGTTTTGGTCCGGCTTTGCAGATGATAGAAAGATAAAGCCAGACTCACAAGAAATGGGGTTAGATCACGATAGGACGATAGAAAGGATAATGACATCGCGCTACGCTCTTGCTGGAATGCGCATATGCGATGATAGCGAAGCGAGAGCAAAGCGTTAACGGCGGAACGTTAACGAAGAAACGTTAGCAGCGGAACGTTAACGATGGAATGTTAACGGCGGGAGGTTAACGACGGAGCGTTGACAACGGGACGTTAACGGCGGGACATTAACGACGAATTGGACCAAGGGTTAAGTCCGGGTTTGAGCGAAACGATTCAAGGATGAATACAAATGTCATAGGGTAGGATGGTTGGGTTGGCTCTGCGATTAAAGGTTTCCAAAGATGGCGAACCGAAATGCGCACCGACACGAAGGACTAGGCCAAAAGATGTCGGGAAGATTCTAGAATATGGCTTTGATGGCAACCGGGGATCAATGAACTTCAACGGTGGGCAAAACAGGGGATAATGATTTTCTGGACACAATGACATGGCCACGACAAACCAAAATGGTTGGCGGCACAAGACGACGCGCGGCGGTGGCAAAAAGGCGACGGTAACGAATATTAAAATTTTCGGTGGATGGAACAGAAGAGCGGAAGTGAGCACCACGTAGAACGCGGCGACATGAACTCGACGGTGTATCCGGATTTGGAAGCAACCCAACGGACAGATCACAAACTCCCAATGAACGGCTGCTAAAGCTAATAGATCAAACGGTCATAACTATTAAAATAATGGATGAAACCTAACCAAATTTTACAGAGAGCTATCTGGGATCATTTGGCACGATATGACCCGAACGGATCTGAGTTTTACCTTCCGGATCAACGGGGAACGCGCGACGAAGTTTTTTGCCGTACATACGCAGTCTGATCGGTGAAGATTGAATTTTTTGCAGCAGTCCCGTGGACAAAACCTTGAGTTAGGGTGAGAACCATGTAGAGGACATCAATAGGAGTCTACAAAAAAAATTTCACGGTCAAACTCGCAAAAACGAAGGAGAACGGGTGACGGCAATATTCGAGATTGGAACGGCCATAACTTTTGATTTCCTAGATGAAACTGCACGAAATTTGGTGGAGAGATAGATCTGACCATATGGCACGAGATGACGTGAGAGGATTTTAGAAAAAATCAACGGTATGACGGGGAACGCGATGCCAAAATCGGCCGGCGATGGCGGCGCATCGGAAGAGCTCGTCGACGTTGTAGGAGAAAAAGGGTCGCCGGCAGAGCTCTGTTTGGAATCTTGCAAAACTGTTTCACAGAGGTGTTGCAACCTTCATGGGGGTGCTCCACAAACAATTTGAGGATGAACGGAGTTCGGGAGCGCCCTGTAGAGCTCGCCGAAGTTCTTACCGGAGTTAGGGAAAAAAGCTTGCCGATGAATCTCTGTTGCGATTCTGATGCTAATCTTTTAGTATGATGTGGGGAATGAGGAGAGGCGTCTAGGGTTCAATTTTCAGCTACAAAGGAGCAATGTATCAACGGGAAAAGCTCGCCGGAGTTGGGAGAGAAATCGCTGGCCGGAGGTGCTCCGGTAGGCATTTGCAAAATCTGATTTTACTGGATGTAGAGGACAGCAAGAGGAAGCTCTGGTAAAAATTTTAGATCAAAATAAGATCGGGAGTGACCAGGAGAGCTCGCGAGTTATGCCTGAAAATCATGGAATTATTGTAGCGATTCATCGATTATTTAATCCGAATTATTAAGTATCACCCATAAAATCGAAATAAATATCAAACAACCGTTTCAAAATCAGAGAAAATCTGGAACGTGACCCACAGCCTTAGTAACACATAAAATATTATTACATAAAATAATAATTTTATTCGTGTATGATAAATACTTTTATATTGTTTTTAATATCTTTTAATTTGGAAAATACTAAAACAACCCCAAAAATTCTAAGAAAATTCAGGGAGTTTAATTAGGACATTTTGAGATCAAATAAAATATTTTGGTGCCACCAAATATTTTATTTTTGTACCCACATATATTTTTATTTTGTAAAAGCTTTGGGAAAGGCTTTAGAAAATATATAATTTGACAAATATAGAAAATTTCACAGAAATTCCCTTAGGTTTATTTATATTAAATAAGATAGTTTTAGCAAAACCAAATCTTTTATTTTGTCTCCAAACTATATTTTAATTGATGAGACTTTTGGAAAGATTTTGAAATCGAGATTTTAACAAATAATGGAAAATTCACGAAGTTCCTTGTGATATATTTTTTAAAACAATTAATTCCAACTTAAATAGGGTTTTTTTAGGAAATAGTTTTAAGTTTTTCTAAAAATAGGCAATAGTCTTTTTCTTTTGAACTCTAGAGAAATCCGAGAAAATAAAGAGAGACAAATAAACTTGAACAACCGATAAAAATAATAATTTAATTTTTTATCCTATTTTTGAAATGAAAATTTGGGATGTTACAATACCTCTCATTCCAACCAGAAATAAACCTCTTGTGTGAGGCCATGCATCCTGTGAGCTTACGGGCGTCCTTTTGGCATGTCGGCGGTTCTATATTTGATATGGCCCTGATCTTCTCTGGGTTGGCTTCAATGACTCGTTGCGATACAATAAACCCGAGCAGTTTTCCCGAAGATACTTCGAAAACACACTTCTCGGGGTTGAGCTTCATGCTGAAGGCCCTTAGACTCTCGAATGTCTCGGTTAGGTCGGTGATAAGGTCCTTCTTCTCCCAAGTTTTTACCACAACATCGTCCACGTATGCTTCCACGTTGCATCCGAGTTGGGCGTGAAAACAACGCTGAATTGCACGCTGGTACGTTGCACCAGCGTTTTTCAACCCGAATGCCATCGTGGTATAGCAAAAGGCTCCGAAAGGCGTGATGAACGAAGTCTTGATATGATTTTACGCGCCTTAGGCAATTATGATGGTAACACGAGTAGGCATCGAGAAAACTCAAAATTTACGCGACGGTCGAGTCAACCACGATCGATTCGGGGCAGCCAAAGGGATCGCCGGGCATGCCTTGTTGAGATCGGTATAATCAACGCACATGCGCCAAGTTTTATTCTTATTTTGAACTAGTACGAGTTTGCTAACCAATCGGGGTGATACACCTCTTTGATGAAACTTGCGCTAATAGCTTGGTGATCTCTGCTTGATGGCGTTCCGTCTGCAGGTGAATCGCGAAGCCTTTGCTTGATGGGTTTTGCTTTTCTTGGCGTGTAAGGAGTGCTCGATCACCTCCTAGGAACACCCGGCATGTCGGATGGTTTCCGAGCAAAGATGTCTTTGTTAGTTTGAACAAAGGTGTGGTGCGCTTTCCTATTTACCTTGAGCCCCGTCCGATCGAGAGTTGTCTTAGGCGAGTCGGACGGGTCGAGGTTGATTCTCTTGGTTTCGCCGTCGGAGCTTCATTCATGGCGTGGCCTTCTTCTTGGACGGGGCGTCGCCTTCTTCTACAGCGTAACCGCTTCGCTTGGATTTCCTTTCTTTACGCGGCTGCCTCCTGCAACTCGACAAGTTCATGGTTCTCTCGATCGCATCCGAGGGACCGCATTGCGTCCAGCTGCGG